>OZ014554.1:0-1352500 GCA_963966155.1 Clivina fossor | reverse complement strand
AAATACGGCCCTGCCCCCGCCTATCCCTTTTTCACTGCAGATAAATAAATTTTACTGCGAAGATATCCTCTAGGAGTAAGAGAGAAATATTTTCATATCATTTTCAAGGTCATTTTGACATTATTAAGAAAGACGAAATTCAATATTTCGATAAAAAAAACTTTATTCATTTGTATGTATTTTTTTAATGCAATATTTTTACGCCATTATCGTATATACAAGTAACGTATCTTTCTCGTTTTTCTCTCTCTCTCTCTCTCTCTCTCTTTCTCTCTACCTAAGTAGTATTATATACGATGTATCTAACAAAATTATGTGCAATGCATTTCACTGTATACAATATGTTTTTAAAGAACTATATACCGGGTGTTCGTTCGTCAAGTTCGTATGGGCGTTTAACATGTAATTTCGATAAATTGCGATATACTACTTTCTCGAGTAAAATTCGAAGAAATACTTAGAATACTTTTCGATAGGTCATAAAAAGTTCTATAATTTGGTTTTAGTTTTAATTTGCTAGCTAATGTAGCTAATTTTTTTCTCTATTTTACTGAATTTTTTCAGATTTTTTTCAGCAAATTTTGAAAAAAGTCTTATTTTGAAAAAATCCCAAGGGTAACCCCCTTGAGAGATTTTCAAAAATTCAGTTTTTTTCTACTAAACGATGCATCGCAGAATAATGGTTTATACACTAGATTATAGTACTCATTATTCCGCATTTTCCCATATCATGCTTATTTTCCTACACCTCATAGTTTTTGAGAAAAAAAATAAAAACCAAAAAATCGAAAAAAAATTCTAGCGCCCACGCGGCGCATGCTAGCAAATTAAAACTAAAACCAAATTATAGAACTTTTTATGCCCTATCGAAAAGTATTCTAAGCATTTCTTCAAATTTTACTCGAGAAAATAGTGTATCGCAATTAATCGAAATTACATGTTAAACGCCCATACGAACTTGACGAACGAGCACCCGGTATATGCAATGTATCTGAAGAATTTTGTACATAATAATATGGTTTTACCACTTTGACTGCAAGGAAAAAGTGGTCTATTGATCGTTATGGTGTCTGTAATATGTTCAAAAATTTTTTTTTGTATAGAATTCCTTCATATAGCCTCTATGTCAGATAAATCCAAAATTAGTTTATGTAGGTGTATGGATGTGGGTCTTCAGCTCTTTCGCTCGGTCGTTAGTCAAAATTTTGTAATCGCAATTCCTTCTAGACGGACTGATTTTAATGAAATTTTCAGGATAAATTTGTCTGGTGCCCAGGATAGTCATGTGGTTTTATTTTTTTCCAGTAATGCCAACTTTCCGAGAAAAAATTTTCTAAAAATTTAGTTTGGCCACATTATTTATCCGATTTCGATAAAATTTTCAGAAAAGAGTCTAAACTTTTAGAGAAGGTAACTTTAGGGTTCACATAAATTATATAATTTAAGTCAAACACAGTGTTCCTAACTTTCCGAGAAAAAAACTAGTAAAATTTTTAAAATCTAATTATGGTTTTACTATTTACATTGTTTACATTATACAATGTTGCCAATTTTCCAGAAAAACTATACATTTATTTTAAGCATACGTTTCATTCGATTTAAATCAATTTTTTAGGATAGATTCTTTTCTATGCATAATAATTATAATATTTAATTTTTGAATAATGCTGCCAGCTTTTGGTAAAAAATACAAAAAATTTATTCTCATTTTTTAGCATTGTGCTCTATATGTGGGTTTACCCATATACTTCTAATCTCAAATTCATTTATATAATGTATCTAAAAAATGTATATACAAAAATGTCTAAAAAATCTATTATTTATCATGTGCAATGTGTCTCAGAAGTAAATGTAAGTACTCAACAATATACAATGTCACTTGTATGAAATGTACGCCATTGCTATAAAACGTAAGATATACCCCCCAAATCTGCAAATGGAAAATCTTTAGTTAAAACTAGTATTTATCAGCAAACAGCAAAAACAAAACAAACGAACAACATACCGCGCATAGGTCAGCTTCGCATAGGTCAGCTTCGGCATTTTATCGAAATTGTCAACAACAGAGGCCAACATAATTTCAAAAACATAATATATTTTGTCAATATCGGAATAAATTTATAAATAATAATATTTTTCATAGTAATGTCATGGCAATAATAATATATCAATAATAATATAGTTCAATTACTAATTAAAATCTAAATATATACAGAATGTCCCACGACGAGTTTACGCTATCTGTATTCGAAAAACCTAATATCATATATATATATATATATATATATATATATATATATATATATATATATGTTTTTGAAATTATGTTGGCTTCTGTTGTTGACAATTTTAATAAAATGCTGAAGCTGACCTATATATATATATATATATATATATATATATATATATATATATATACCAGGTGTTCGTTCCTTAAGGGGAGGTTCTTTTATAAATTTTTTTAAAAAAATCGATTTTTTTATTGCATAAATCGAATGCTATAAGTGTCTAGAATATGTGGGTAAAATGATTAGGCGATCCGTGACTTAGTTCCGTCGTTACACGGCTTTGAACGGACCGATGTCCTGAGCGGTGACGGGCGCTCAGGCAGCAAGTTCGCCGCGCGTTCCTCAACTAGTTACTGTACCGACCAAAGGTTTTTCTAGTAGTCCACATTGTTCCTATATGTGGCAGTAGTATTTATTGATGTGTTTTCAATTTTCTGGTAAAATTTCATAAAAATTGATTAAGATCAATTTTTGGCCGCCATATTGGATTCGCCATTACGAATTTCTCAAATCTGACCTCAAATTCGTGTTCAGCAACCCCAAAAACCTATAAATTCACTTATTCTTGGACAAATTGATCGAGTAACTCAAATTGTACAAGAAAAGACCGTTTTCAAAACTTTAAACGCGTTTTATACGAAACTACATTTTTCGAATCTGCGGGCATTGTAACTTTTGAACCGTTCAACCAATCAACTTCGCGTTTTTTCCTCCTAAAAGGAAACAAAATCCTCGGGCATCTCTATTAACAAAATTGCAACATTTTGATCATTAACGATTTTTTACAGCAGGCCAAATTGGAAAAAATCATGCGAAAAAACAATACCTTATTTTCAAGTGGCCGCCATTTTGTTTTTATAACGAATTTTTTCATGTTTCTTAGATAAGGATGCCTCTATGGAATATAATCTTTAAGGTCGTTTTGGTTTCATGCTTCTAGGTGACGAATTGCGACCTGTATCGTGCCCGCAGATAAGTTTTGTTTTTAAAACATCGTTTCCCGGAACCGCCATTTTGGACGACATTTTTAAATATCCAAAACTAAAAAAAAATCATTTTGTAGACAATACCTGAATAAACATTTTGCAAAAAAGCGCACATGTCTAAGTCATTTCAGTTCCTCAAAAAAAATTGTCAAATATCAGGTACTTTTGGTACAATTATAAAAGAACCTCCCCTTAAGTTCTTATGGGTGTTTAATATGCAGTTTCGATAATTTGCGATATACTTCTTTCTCGAGTAAAATTCGTAAAAATTCTTAGAGTACTTTTCGATAGGGCTTCAAAAGTTCTATAATTGAGTTTTAGTTTTAATATACATATACCGTTTGGGCGCTAGAATTTTTTTTTTTTATTTTTTAGTTTTTATTTTTTTTCCTCAAAAACTGTGATGTGTAGGAAAATAAATGTAGTATGGAAAAATGCGGAATAATAAGTACTGTAATGGAGTAAAGAAACTATTATTCTAGGATGCATCACTTAGTAGAAAAAAATTAAAAACTGAATTTTTTCAAAATAAGACTTTTTTCAAAAATTGCTCAAAAAAATCTGAACAAATTATACCAAGTTTATTTTCCTAGATGTCACAGTTTTTGAGAAAAATAATAAAAACCAAAAAATCCAAAAAAAAATTGTAGCGCCCAAACGGCATATGCTAATAAATTAAAACTAACATCAAATTATAAAACTTTTTATTTATCAAAAAGTATTCTAAGTATTTTTCCGAATTTAACTCGAGAAAGAAGTATATCGCAAATTATCGAATTTGCATGTTAAACGCCCATACAAACTTAACGAACGAACACCTTGTATATATATATATATATATATATATATATATATATATATATATATATTGTTTCTCTTATTAGTTTACTGTTGATAAAAAATTTATAAAGAAAAAGAAAACATCAATCAGTGTGACTGCGTTAAATAAAATTTGGCTTCCATTATGATCTAGTTACTTATGTAGTTAGTCTAGTAACTTGTTTCTGTATTCTATTTATTTAGTGAAAATAAAGTCTGAGTATCTGTTTCCGTCTGATGAAGACGGATGCCGAATTCGACAAAATGTCAATTTTAAATAAATATTAATATAGTACTGCCAAACTAAAATAGTTTTATTTATAATATAATATAAAAAAAAATTTTGTCATGTTAATTAACATAGTAAAAATCTTTCGGAACTCATTATATTATAAAAAAAAACTTTAAATAAATACTTAAATAAAACTAAAGTAAAAAAAAAATTTTAAAACAATAATTTATTAGTAATTTTATTAGAAAATACAACGCTAACTTAACACAGAACACACACACAAACACACACACACACACACATACACACACACACACACACACACACACACACACACACACACACACACACACACAGATACACACTAGTAAATTTTTTTTTTACAATATTACATTATCTATACAGTTATATATATATATATATATATATATATATATATATATATATATATATGTATATATATATATATATATATATATGTATATATATATATATACATATATATATATATATAAGGGTGTCCCTTAAGAGGGGTCAAATTTTTTTTTCTTTTCTCACCCCTTAAATCGTCTCCAAATATGCTAAAAAAAATTATAAAAATACTCCCACGTTTTTACTCGTTGGTTAAGTGGCCCCCCTAAACCCATATGTATTTTGATAATCTAGCTTATAAGTGAATATTTTCATTAAATTAATGTTTTCACTAAATCACGCCAGAAAAAAATAAAAAGGTGTTTTACCTCGCTGAGTACAAATCTGAGCTCAAAATTGAGTTTTAATCATTTCTAGATGGCCCCACTATAACAAAAAACGAATATTTACCGAGCCCCATATAGTTGGCGCCCCCCACTTCGCCAAAATTAAGAAGAAAATATGCCATAATTTTGTGCTAATTATGTGCTAATTTTGTACCACAATGAAAATTTTTGTGCTGCATTAGAAATTAGAAAAATCATAATTGCAAAAGTGGGGGCGCTAGATATATATCAAGCTAGCGCCCAAATTTTTGTTATGTTGTTAAAATTCAAAAAAAATATGCAATAATTTTGTGCTTTTTGTAATTTCTAATGCAGCACAAAAATTTTCATTGTGGAAAAAAATTGGCACATAATTAGCACAAAATTATGGCATATTTTCTTTTTAATTTTGGCGAAGTAAAGGCGCCACCTATATGGGGCTCGGTAAATATTCATTTTTTGTCATAGTAGTGCCATCTAGAAATGATTAAAACTCAATTTTGACCTCAGATTTGTACTCAGCGAGGTGAAATACCTTTATTTTTTTTTCTGGCTTGATTTAATGAAAACATTTATTTAATCAAAATATTCACTTATAAGCTCAATTATCAAAATACATATGGGCTTAGGGGCCACTTAACCAACGAGTAAAAATGTGGGAGTATTTTTATAATTTTTTTAGAATATTTGGAGACGATTTAAGGAGTGAGAATAGAAACAAATTTTTACCTCTCTTAAGGGACACCCTAATATATATATATATATATATATATATATATATATATATATATATGTATATAGTTTAAAATCATAAAATAGGTACAGATGTCCTTATACAATTGTGTATATGTATATTGTTAGTTTATAAGTGATGACGCCAAATTGACCCCATGACCTTTTTTTAGACCCACTGCCATTTACTATTTCAATTTAATTAGATTTAATGGAATCATACACACACTCACACATACACACACATAGAGGAATACTTGTATGTACATATAAGATACTGATAGTATATGATAAATGTATATGACAATTGACTATTGTCCGTGAATATGTTTCGAGTTTGAAGAATCTTATTATTAAGACCATTGGCGTACGTAAGGGGGGGGGGGGGGTTGGTGGGGGGGAATACATCTCTTCTCGAAAATTTGAAAAAACAAAACACACAAGTTAATTTACAAAAACCAAATATTAATTTGAATAATTATTAAAATAATAATTTTTTGATATAGGTACGCAGAAAAAAAAAATTTACATTTTTAACCACTTTGGTTGAAAGGGGAAATTAGGTATAGTGTACGGTACGGCGGCAGCGTCTGTACCATTGTCCAAAATTAAAACAAAATATATTCTCCAAATGACAAATCTGAACTTAGTTTATGAGAATGTATGTGTCAGATTGCTAGCTCAGTGATCAGCTCAGCTCAGCTTTGTGATCGCAACTACTCCTAGAAGGTTCAACCGATTTTAATAAAATTTTCAGGATAGGTTTATTTATTGGGCAAGGTGGTCATGTGCTTTTAGTTTTCTTTCACAGTAATGTAAACTTTCCGAGAAAAATATATACAAATATATTATTTATGTCATCTGGATATCTATATTTTTCTTGATGATGATGTACGAGAAGTATATCAAAACCTTAATTTAATTAATAGACTTACAAGGCTTTAGGTTGGTAGTTCTGTATTAATATTTATAAATAATCACGACTTCCTCAGGAAGAAACAGATAACATACAAATATAATTTACGATATATAAAATATAATAATATATATTTAATATATATTTATATACACTTTAAAAAAGAAAATAGCAAAACTACAGAAAAATAGAAATAAAATTTTACTATAGAAAATCTGTAATTTCATTTTACCATGAATATTCTGTATTTCTACCTCATAGTTTTGTAATCTTTTTATAATATAACCTAATACGTATGCAAAAATTGCTTACTTTGTAAAAATTGCATGACATATTTAATACATAATTACATACTCTTGGTATCAAAATTATTGGACATCTTCTATATAATAATACTAATCAAATATTTGAAGTATAATTTATTCATTTAAAAATATGTACATCCCTAAATTTAACAATAATATGTAACAATAATATTACATAAATATATATATATATATATATATATATATATATATATATATATATATATTATATTATAAATATTATTGCACTTGAACAGTGGTGTAACTTGAATAAATTATCTCTTAATGTTAATAAGTGCAATGTAATGACATTTACTCGTAAACAAAATTATATAAAATTTGATTACAAAATTAATTTAATTACTTTGCAGTGTTGTTTAAGTGTGAAAGATTTAGGAGTAACCTTTGACAGCAAACTTACTTTTTCTACTCACATTGCAACAATTACTGCAGCCGCAAACAAATTGCTTGGTTTCGTTATACGTAATACCAAACATTTTCAGAATATATCAGCTATTTCATCACTATACATGTCTCTAGTTCGCTCAAAACTTGAATACTGTTCTCTAGTATGGTATCCAGTTTCTGACTATCAAAAAAACTTAATAGAAAAAATTCAAAGGAAATTTTTAAAATTTTTGTGGTTTAAAACTCATAATGTTTATCCTGATAGGGGTATTTCGAATATCATACTATTACAGGATTTTCAATTCCAATCTTTATTAATTAGAAGGGATATTTTTGCGTTGTCATTTTTATATAAATTATTGCATGGCTTTATTATATCAGAGTACTTGTTGAGTAAATTAAATTTTTATATTCCTAGAAGTTCATCGCGTACTGATAAAACTTTTTATCTCTCATCTGCTAGGACGAATTACATCTTTAAGTCGCCTGTATTTATTATTTGTAATTGTTATAACACGGTGTCCAAGGATTGGGATATATTTCACATTCCTTTCTCAGCGTTAGCTAATATTTTTGTGTCTTAATTAATTTTGTTTTACATTTATTATATATATATGTATATTATGTTTATGTTATATTTTTCATATGTATATTTAAATGTTTATACCTATGCCTTGTAATTGGGTCTCTGTAAGGTAATAAATGATTATTATTATTATTATTATTATATATATACAGTCGATTCCGCTTAATTGGGACACATCGGGACTAGAGCATTTTGGCCCAATTAAGCGGCTGCCCCAATTAAGCGAATTTTACATAAAATTAAACAATCCATATTTTTCTTTTAATAATTTTATTTTATAAATTCTTGGACAAAACTATAAACTACATATAACCAAAAAATATAAACTTTTAAGAAAAAATAATAATAAATTCCAAAATAAAATAATAAATAGGTAGGTACATACATTTTTAATTCAATGCAAAAATATGTTAAGTGTAGTCTGTCTTTTGTTTTTGTAACATTTCACTTCTACAAAATCAACACAAGTATTCAATGAATCTTGTGAATCAAAAAGATATAAAGCGTATTATATTAAATTCTTTGTAAATATTTTTTTCTTTTGAATATTTGTAACATAATATGTAGTGATCTTAAATTTACTAGCCCAATTAAGCGAAATGTTGTCCCAATTAAACATGTAAATTTACTGTTGGTTTCTTGGTTTGGTTTCTGTTCTTTGAGATTTGGCCCAAATAAGCGGCTGCCCCAATTAAGTGGTGGCCAAATTAAGCGGAATCGACTGTATATATATACAGAGCGAGTGTAAAGTTTAGAACTATCGCAATAAATCTTTTATTAAACGTTTTTGAAAAAAATCCTCCAACACTTCAATTTTTATCTTTAATAAGACATATTTTACTGTAATCGTCACTTAAAGATCGTCTTTTGTTTTTGAGTTATGACGTAAGCGATAATTTTTTTAAATAGAAACCTATATTTTTTATTATTGATTTTGGTAGTACTTTTTATTCCATTTCCAACCATATAAAATTTTAAATATGTTACATTTGAAAAAAATTGAGAAAAATAATCTTAAAGTTTAAATATTAAAAACTAATTAAATTGGCAAAATGAATCTAGTTATTAGTGTATAAAACAAAAAACATTAGCTACAACTGTCAGAATTATACAATTATATATATATATATATATATATATGTACTTTTTCATTCCGTTGGTAATATATCATATTATATGATGTTTTTAATAGTTCTGATATTATGTATTTTTAAACAATTATGCATTATATTACAGAGCAGTTGAGCAATTATACCTAGAAATACCGGGCATCATAGTGTATGAGACACTATGATGCCCTGTTTGTAGCTAAAATTACATAACTTTTTTTAGAGTGTGTGTACCAAAATTTTGGAACCAACAACTTGGTTTAATATTGTTTAATTATACTTTTGTAAATTAATCAACCAATTTTATAAGTTAATATAAATTTATGGCGTTTTTCCGCCCCCATAAAGCTTGTAACAATCTTTTAATTATTACAATCTATTTCTAATATATTTATTTATGTGCGTACCAAAATTTAAAAACCAACAACTTGGTATACTATCAATAGCGAATTTTAAAAGTATTTATAAATTATGAGAGTGAATCTAGTAGCCGATTTGCGAGCGTACCACTGTAAACGTGGTGAGTCACCGCTAGCACTATAGCAGTTATATATTGTATTTAAACAGATAATATTAATAATTTTTAAAAATCAATCTAATAATATTAAATAAAAGTAAATTTAAAGTAAAACGGAATACAAGAAAAGTTGCAATACATGTTATCAGAAAAAAATTTAAAAAAATATATTTCTAAGAGGTGTCTCACTTTAATTTTTTTACAGTGGATATCTACCTTCTTACAGAACATTCTCACCATATCGTTTATATAGCAGCACCCGTACGAAACTCGGGATATCGAAAAGAATTCATAGTTGTAACATAACGTAATAGAGAAAAAAATTTTAAAAAATATTTCTAAGATGTGTCTCACTTTAATTTTTTCACAGTGGATAGATACCCTCATATAGATCATTTTCACCATATCGTTGATATAGCAGCACCCGTACGAAACTCGGGATATCGAAAAGAATTAAAAGTTGTAATTTAACGTAGAGAAAAAAATTTAAAAAAAAACATTTCTAAGAGGTGTCTCATCTTAATTTTTTTACAGTGGATATCTACCCTTTTTTAGAACATTGTCACCATATCGTTGATATAGCAGCACCCGTACGAAACTCGAGATATCGAAAAAAATTCATAGTTGTAACATAACGTAAAGAGAAAAAAATTTAAAAAAAATATTTCTAAGAGATGTCTCACATTAATTTTTTTATAGTGGATATCTACCCTCTTACAAAACATTTTTACCATATCGCTGATATAGCAGCACCCGTATGAAACTCGGAAAATCGAAAAGAATTCAAAATTGTAACATAACGTAATAAAAAAAAAATTCAAAAAAAATATTTTTAAGAGGTGTCTCACTTTAATTTTTTTATAGTGGATATCTACCCTCTTATAAAACATTTTCATCATATTGTTAATATAGATGCACCCGTACGAAACTCGGGCAATCAAAAAGAATTCAAAGTTGTAATTTAACGTAATAGAGAAAAAAAGTAAAAAAAAATATTTCTAAGAGGTGTCTCACATTACTTTTTTATAGTGGATAAGTAAATCTTCTTCTACCTTCTTATAGTACATTTTCACCATGTCACTGATATAGCAGAACCCGTACGAAACTCGTGATATCGAAAAGAATTGAAAGTTGTATTATAGGATAATAAAGAAAAAATTGGAAAAAAGTATAATAAGAGGTGTCTCATATTAATTTTTTATAGTGGATATCTATCCTCATATAGAACATTTTTACCATATTGTTGATATATCAGGACCCGTACGAAATTTCGGAATTTTTATTTTTTGAATTTTTTCGCCATTATTATACATTATAACTTTGAATTAATTTCGATTACCCGAATTATCCGTTACGGATGCTACTGTATCAGTGACATGGTGAAAATGTTCTATAAGAGAGTAGATATCCACTATAAAAAAATTAAGGAGAGACACGTCTTAGAAATATTTTTTTTGAATTTTTTTCTCTACGTTATGTTACAACTTCGAATTCTTTTCGATTTCCCGAGTTTCGTACGGGTGATGCTATATCAATGATATGATGAAAATGTTCTATGAGAGGGTGGATATCCACTGTAAAAAAATTAAAGTGAGACACCTCTTAAAAATATTTTTTTTTTATTTTTTCTGATAACATGTATTGCAACTTTTCTTGTATTTAAATTTATTGTTATTTAATATTAATATATTGATTTTTAAAAATTGTTAATATTATCTGTAGTTACATTATTAACGTTTACATTATTTACATATATAACTGCTATAGCGCTAGCGGTGACTCACTACGTTTACAGTGGTACGCTCGCGAATCAGCTGCTACGAATCGGTTCACTCTCATTTATAAATTTGTATGTATCTCACTTATTTTTGATAACTGCCAATTGTTCATAACATATTTGTGTACGCGTATACAAAAAATTGAACTAGAACTAAATATATGGGAGTTAATGCAATTTTACTGTTTTAACAGTAATGGCCACTATAAGAATATGTTGCTATCTCAGTTTTGTAAACTCCACGCCGGTCTATTTATATATATATATATATATATATATATATATATATATATATATATATATATATATATAATTTTTAGTGCAACATTTTTATGCATTTTATATGCAAGGTATCATAACGTTACGTAATATTTAACAGAGATGCTGTGCACGATGCAATTATATGTCTAAGAAAATTATGTACAATATTTTTATTGTATACAATGTGTTTTTAAGAATTATATATATATATATATATATATATATATATATATATATATGCATTGCATATTGCATATGTAATGTATGTAAAGAATTTTATATATTATGTGTTTATATAAGTATAAGGGTTTTACCGGATATTAATTATTTGATTTTTTAATAGAAATCAATGATTGAAATCAATTTTAATTAATTGGGGTTTTTTTTACTTTATTTCAACAATTGATTAAATTAATGATAATGCAATCTATAATTATAGGTATGCAAAGATATTACAAATAAAAATTTTGATATATTTATTTTAGTTTTTATTTTTAATATTTAGTAAATTATAAATATAAAAAAACTATTATATTACTATTATTTGCTACTCCAGGTCTTGTAACTTCTATATTTGTTAGATTTTTGTAAAATTTTCTCCTTAAATTTATTTTGCATTTTATTGACACCAATTATATATCATGGACACTATCTTCATTAGACATTACCTTCAAAGAAATTTGTGCACTAGGTGGTAGATAAACTGTAAAATGTATTTACGTAGAAATTTTGACTAAAATCTAAAAAAGTTGCAAAGACCAAAGTCGCAAGTCTCCGTTAAATATCACATGTATAAAATTATATGTTATATTTATATTCGTAAGTGCATAAACATTATTAATAAACTCTTATTTTCAAAAATCGTAAAAAAATCACGAATAACTCAGCCCTGATATATATATATATATATATATATATATATATATATATATATATATATATATATATATATATATAAATATATATATTTCATTGGAATATGATCTTATATAAAAATAATACAAATATTGATTCTTTTCAAAAATATGATAACACAGAGGAAATGATAACAGCTTATCATAATAATAATATGTATACTTGTAATATAACCTTGAAAATTTTTAAAACCGATTTTTCTGGTGTCTTCAAGAACAGCGACTTATCTTGTTTTTTCAATGTTACAAATATGCATATGTATAATCAAATAATAATCAGTTCCCGAAATTCCTAGATGGAACATAGTGTGTATATGCTCGAGAAACTGAACATAATTTTTTTCTTAACAAATTTTACTTGCATTATTAATGGTGCGGATCATTACCTCACAGCTTATAGTTGGTTCCGAACCACTCAGATACCCATAGCCTATATATATATATATATATATATATATATATATATATATATATATATATATATATATTAGGTTATAACAAAATAAGATGTTTAATGAATTAAATTTCATGCAAAAAATAAAAAAAATAAAAATATAAATGCCTATATAATTATAAATTTATATAATAATAATAATAATAATATATAATATATATATATATATATATATATAGTTATAAAAATTTTTCACTACCGTAATAATATATATGAGTTAAGGATAACGGATATGCGGTATAAATTGAATAATAAATCTGTTACATTTATTCAATTTTTGTAATTTCCAATATTTCGCCTCCAAAATTGTTGGCTTCAACAGGGAGAACACTACAAAATGAGAAAAAGAAGTTGATAAAAACTTACATGTATGAAATTTATGCTTAACTCATTAATTTAAGCTTAAGTCATTTGTTCATATATGTAAGTTTTCATCAACTTCTTTTTCTCATTTTGTACTTATTATTCAAATGTTTACAAGCTTAATTTTATTATTTAGTGTTCTCCCTGATAAACCCAATATTGGAAATATTGGAAATTACAATAAATTGAATAAATGTAACAGATTTATTATTCAATATATACCGCATATCCGTTATTCTTAACTCATATATATATATATATATATATATATATATATATATATATATATATATATATATATATATATATATATCTACTTTACTGAATTTTTTCAGATTTTTTTGAGCAAATTTTGAAAAAGTCTTATTTTGAAAAAATCCCAGGGGTCCCCCCTTGTCAAATTTACTAAAATTCAGTTTTTAATTTTTTTTTCTACTAAACGATGCATCGTAGAACAATTACCACTCAATTATCGTACTCATTATTCCGCATTTTTTCCATATCATGCTTATTTTCTTAGACCTCATAGTTTTTGAGAAAAAAAATAAAAACCAAAAAACCAAAATAAAATTCTAGCGCCCAAACGGCACATGCTAGCAAATTAAAACTAAAACCAAATTATAGAACTTTTTATTGTCTATCAAAAAGTATTCTAAGTATTTCTCCGAATTTTACTCGAGAAAGTAGTATATCGCAAATTATCGAATTTGCATGTTAAACGCCCATTCGAACTTAACGAACGAACACCCAGTATATATATATGATATACCAGGTGATTCTTTTAACCTGGAATTTAAAATATCTCGAGAAATACGTCGTACGGAAAACTTTTCCAAATCAAAAAATTATTATTTCCCAGGGTGACACCCGCTGGAGATAAAATTAGATCACCCCACTCCCTGTGGGTGGGGTGGGTAGCAACTTTGAAATCTTAAATGAAAACCCCCAATTTTTATTACAGATTCGAATTCTACGTTAAAAGCTACGTACATTTTGTCTGAAAATTTTATATATATATATATATATATATATATATATATATATATATATACAGGGTGTAACAGAATAACTATTTCTAATTTTCAGAAGTGATAGAGTGCACTTAGAGAAACATTTTTATTAATAAACTAGTGTCCGGAAATTTCTCGGTGTCAAGATACACTAGATATCGTTAAAAACAATCTTAATTATTACAACATCAAAGAGTAGTTAACTTAAGGAACATTTTATTAGAAATAATAGCGCATTAAACTTTATAAAAATTATTTGAAGTTACGACCACCATTTTCGATACACAAGTTGTAACGATGTACAATCGACTACCGAAAAAAAAAAGAAAAAAAAAAGAAAAAAAAATTTCCGGACACTAGTTTATTAATAAAAAATGTTTCTTTATGTGCCCTCTATCATTTCTGAAAATTAAGAATAGTTATTCTGTTACACCTTGTATATCTACCGTATTTGCCCAAATAAAACGCGACCCCGAATCTAACGCGCAACAGAAATTTTGCATAAAGATATTTAAAAAATAAATAAAATAATCCGAATTTAACGCAATCCATTCATTTTTCATACAAGAATGCAAAGAAAATAAAATTCAAGTGTTGTTACATCATTTCATTACCTAGACCTCGACCTCGAATGGGCAAATACGGTATACGTATATAAAAATCACGAGTAGAATGTATTAAAATGGATTAAATTTTAAGGGAGGGTAATCAGTAAAAGGAGGGGGGGGTTAGATGTTAGAATAAAACTCTCATTTAAGAGATCATATGTCAATCTTTCGGTGGCAGATATTTTACACCTTCTTCAGGACATGCCGCTATTGGAGAATTGTAAAAAAAAGTAAAATATAACAAAATGGTAGAGCAATTTTAAATTTTTTTACAGAATATATAATTCATAAAGTCGATAATAAAATATAAATAATAAGTTAAAAATAACTAATTAGGTTTGTTTTTTAAAATCAATATCACCAAATTGTAATTAAATATAAAAACAAATAAATAACAAATTAATTAAAAACTAAGTTATTTCCTTCCATTAAATAATCTTTCTTTTATCGAATGTTCAAGAACAATAATTGATGTACAATACAATTGTAATCAATTTTATATTGTATACAATTGTAAATGTAAAATATCCTTTCGACATTTTGTATACTTATAAAATTCTTTAGACACATTGTATATATGATTTTGAAACACATTGCATATTCATATACATAGTACATTGCAATAATTCTTAAAAAACACATTTTATATAATTTTCTTAGACATATTGTATATACTTAATTGCCAATCGTACACAGCATTTCCGTGAAATAATACGTAAAAATAAATTACTTGTATATTATAATGGCGTAAAAATATCTCATTCCAAAAATATAAATAGTAGATTTATATAAATTTGAAAAATGTCAAAATCTTACGATAATACCTCTCATAGAGCATATTCCCGCAATAAAATCTATTCATACGGCGGTTAGGGGGTATGCTTAGCTATAGTTTAGTGTGCGCCAACATAACATTATTCGCCACTTTCTACCAAAATGCCTAATTTCATTTTAAATGGCAAAATAATACGTAAGAATATGTTACATGTACATAAAATTATATATATATATATATATATATATATATATATATATATATATATATACTTATATATATATATATATATATATATATATATACTTATATATATATATATATATATATATATATATATATATACAGTGGCGCAACCAAGGGGGGGGCCGACGGGCCTCGGCCCCCCCCAAGGCTAGCAGAATTAGCACAATTTTTATTCGTTTATTCGTATATTCAGCAGTCACTTCTAACGCTACAATTATTTACCCCAAAAATATTGAGCCAAAATTCATTATTTTAAACTATTAATTATTCGATTCATGTAAGATAAAGTGAAAATCTGGTTAGTATTTGCTTTTTTTTTTGCTTCTCCAAGATAAAATCCTTGGGCCCCCCCCAAGACAAAATCCTGGCTGCGCTACTGTATATATATATACAGGTTGTTCGTTCGCCAGGTTGATATAGGGCAATAACATGGGATACCGATAATATTCAGATAACTTCTTTCTGAAGTAAAATTCGGAGAAATACTTAGAATACTTTTTTAATTTCCAGTAAGGCTAAAATCGATAATTTTACATCGAAAGAACACGAGAAATAATATTTTTTGCTTGTTTTTACGAAAGTAACAGATTCCTCTATATAACTGAAATTTTCGGAAAACGCCTGTTAATGCATATATAGATACGATATGAACGATATATGTATTTACACGTGTTTATCAAAAATTTCATTTGTGTAGAGGAACCTGTTACTTTCGTAAAAACAAGCAAAAAATATTATTTAATTTAACATCTAAAACGGCTCGTATTAAAAAATTATTAAGTCAAGTTAAGTTAATTGACCGCAGTTGCTGGAATTTCAATTTAATTATTGAACGCTGTGTGAAGAAGCGGAATGTGTATCGGATCTAGGGTGGTCAAAAACTGGATATTCGACCAAAGCAACACGGTCAAGTGCTATTAATTTCACATCTTCGACGGTTTATTACCACTTTGACTGCAAGGAAAAGTGGTATAGTGTTTGGTACGGTGTCTGTAACATTTTCAGTCAAAATTTTGTGATCGCAACTCCTCCTAGACGGTTCAACCGATTTTAATGAAATTGTCAGGATAAATTTGTCTAGTACCCAAGATGGTCATGTGGTTTTAGTTTTTCCAGTGATGCCAACTTTCCGAGAAAAAAATTACTAAAGTTTTTAAAAATTCATATTGGCTACATTATTTATCCGATTTTGATCAATTTTCAGAAAAAAAATTCCTACTGCTCCCATTAATTATATAATTTTATTAATATCCAGTGCTGCCAACTTTCCGAGAAAAAAAATTACTAAAATTTAAAAAAATTTAATATGGCTATGTTATTTAACCGATTTTACTCAAATTTTCACAAAAGATTTTCCTAGTATTTATATAATTTATGTAATTTTAACAAAATACAGTGTTGCCAACTTTTTGAGAAAAACATTACTAAAATTTTTAAAAATTCATTATGACCACTTTATTTTCAGACAGATTTTAATCAAATTTTTATAAAAGATTCTCCTAGTGCCTAAATAAATTATACAATTTTAACAAAATACAGTGTTGCCAACTTATCGAGAAAAAAATCACAAAATTTTTTTAAAATTCATTGTGGCTACATTATTTATTCGATTTTGATCAAATTTTCAGAAAAGTATCTCCTAGTGCCCACATAAATTATAATTTTAATAAAAATATTGTGTTACCAACTTTCTGAGAAATGTCAAAGTAGTCTATATACGAGTTTACCCATATACTTCTAATCTTGTATTAAAAATTAATGAGTTATCGAGTAAGTTAGAAGAATGTAAATAAAGTCAATGGTTGCTTGGTATAGATAGAGGATGGGAAGAAATTGGTTTCGGGATAGTGGACATAGAGTTTGTGCCGCACTTTTCTTGTGCAAACAACGTGATTGTGTATATATGTATGTATGTATGTTTTTCCGATATTAAAACAATTAACTGATAAATTAATTAATGTCTAAACATATTTTTCTTTCTGAAATCTTCAAGTAAACAATTTAATTCAAAAAAAATATGTAAATATTTATCATAATTAGCACTTTGCCTATATAAGTACAACAATTATTTCTTATGTTTTGTTAATAAGTGTTTTTTAACATCAAACATGATAAAAAGAATTATTTTTATAACAAGATTAGAATTATACGGGTAAACCCATACATATTTGGCATTATCACATCAGTACTAAGAAATAAGAAAACAAATTATATGTTTTTTCACCAAAAATTCGGGAGGCAGCATTATTCAAATTTTTTTAAATATTATGCTCTAAATTTGTTAGTTAGCCTTAAGAGATATTTTGAATAGTTTTTCCGAAAAATTGGGAACATTGTATCATCAATTAAATTGTTCAATTTTTTCAAACGTACATATTTATTGAAAACTAAATAAATTGTAGAGCTAAAATTAAATTTGTAAAATTTTAGTAATTTTTTTCTCTGAAAGTCGGCAACCCTGTACGAAGTAAAATTATATAATTATTGTGGGCACTAGAAAAAATCTATTATGAAAATTTGGATAATTACAGATAAATAATATAGCTATAATTATTTTTTTTTAATTTTATTAATTTTTTCTCGGAAAGTTAACAACACTGTATTTGGTTAAAATTAATAATTTATGAGGGCATTAGAAGAATTTGATCAATATCGTACAAACAATGTGGCCACAATAAATTTATAAAATTTTAGTAATTTTTCTCTCGAAAAGTTGCCATCACTGGGCAAAACTAAAACCACATGACTATCTCGGGCACTAAGTGAACCTATCTTGAAAATTTGATTAACATCTGTTGAACCGTTTGGGAGGAGTTGCGATCACAAAATTTTGACTGAACGAGCGAAAGAGCTGACGACGCACACACATACACTCTCATAAGCTAATCGAAAGTTCAGATTCGTCATCTAGACGCTATATTTAGTATTTCTATATATATATATATATATATATATATATATATATATATATATATATATATGTAAAAATATATTGTCAATTTTAATAATAAAATATAGTTAATAATAAGTTTTTTTTTTAAAAAATAACAAAAATCAGCTTATATAAAGACACACTGTAAACAAGTCTATCAACACATATACAGTGCCGTATTATGTTAGAAAAATTGTCTTTAAACCTATTAAAATATTGGTAGAAGGAGGTCATTATACGTTAATAGTACAATAATGTACATATTATTATGCAGCATATAGTTACTATATACAACACAGTTGGCAGCACCAAACATTACTATACACTGTCATTTATGTTTAATCATATTAAAACTGTATGAAGAAGTGCATGAAATGCAATGCGCAGAGACGTCCAGCGTGGTCAGATATTGCATAATCGACCAAAGAAACACGGTCAAGTGTATTTAATTTAACATCTCTTACGGCCATATTTAAAATTATTAAGTCACCTCAAATTAATTGACAATTTAATTTAATTATTGAAAATGTGTGAAAAAGTCCAGGAAATGCAACCACCAGTGTGGTCAGAAGCTACATATTTGACTAAAGAAACACGGTCAAGTGTATTTAGTTACCTAATTAACTTGACTTAATAATTTTTAACACAGCCCTCGGAGATGTCAAATTAAATACACTTGACCGTGTTCGCTTGGTCAATTACAAAATGCTGCTGTTATTGCCACGCTTATATTAACTGACTCTGTTGTTGTCACGGTCAGTCACGGTCAAATTTTGTAACCAATTTTTAGACCACTTCCTATCATTTGATCTCACTGAAATTTTGCATGTAGTTTCATTCCAGGAGACAATACAATATTATATAAAAAAAAAAAACGATTACAAGATATGACACGCTTATATTTATTTTTTTAACACAACCCATGACATCTGTCACATGAACTATTTTTTTGTTCAATTAACAATTGAATAATGTAAATGACAGATAATAAGACTAAAAAGCAGAAAATAAAATATATAAAAAAAACTTTCTTAAAAACCACGCTTATATTTAAATGCACTAAAAAGAGGAAAATAAATTTTTTCCTGGTTATCCAAAATTTTTAGAAAGAAATGAAAGCGTGGAGCGCTTAATCATCATTGCGAAATATATAGTTTTCTGGCGCTCCACTCTTTTATTTCTTTCTAAAAAATTTGGATAACCAGGAAAAAATTTATTTTCCTCTTTTTAGTGCATTTAAATATAAGCGTGGTTTTTAAAAAAGTTTTTTTTATATATTTTATTTTACTGTTAATAGCTGTAAAATTACATAAATCTATATACCGGCGCTTCTAATCGGAACTGAATCGAAAATCGAAAAAAAACGTTATTTTCGCTGGAACGAAAACCGGAACTGAATCGAAAAAAAAATCCGTTTATTTACGGTTTAATACATGTTGAATTATGTTTCCATTTTTTGTTTTTTGTGGATGAATACTCAGATTGGCAAATATTTTAATAATTAATTTTCATTTTCATTTTTTCTAATTATAAATAAATATTATGTATAAAAATATTTGTTAGGTTAACATATATTCGACCTGATTCTCTAACAAAGCTGCTAAGTTTTAGCAACGTTGCTAACAACTCTAACCAATAGAAACAAATATAACAGCTGTCATTTAGATTTTTTATTTAGTGTCAGCTAATATTATTGGCTAATGTTCTTAGCAACGTTGTTAAAACTTAGCAACTTTGTTAGAGAATTAGGGTGATCATCTTATTATTATATAATTGCAACACAATAAATAATTAATTATTATACCTTCAATTAATTAATAATTATTATTATTCATATTATATTATTCTATCAATTTATGCAGTATACTTATTATAAAAGTAGGAATACAAATGTTCTAAATTATGGTAGAAAATAAGTTTTTAATTCAAACAAAAACATTGAAAAATTAATCAGTCGAAACTGAACCAAAAACCGAAAAAAAATTTTTTTTGCCGGATAGTTACATATATTTTTAATTGAACCGGAACATAAACGAAAAATATAACGGTATGAAGTCCTATTTTATACAGTATAGTACAGATGATGTGAAATAATGTAAATATTACTCACCTTTTTGTGCTAAAATCAATCTAAACTTCAAAACAAACACGAGAATAACCTCAACAACTTGTAAATATTTCATTTTTTTCCTCTATAATAGATATCACAAGTTTATATTAAAACATATTCTGTACAAAATTATAATCTATAGAATGTCACATCATTTATTTTAAATAACTGTTAAACACTTGATTTGAACACAAAATATTCTTACATGTTTGTTTAGGAGCAACAAACAAGTTACGATATTACACTACAAACAATGTGCGTGCTAATAATAATAAAAATTAAAAACAATTTTCAATTTGTTTATTTGGTAGTAAAAGTCGAAACAGTTGAATAAAGCAAAACACGTGTTTTCGATGCACGCATCGCTCTGATACTGACGACAAGTTAACTTGGAGAGACATTTATTAGAGATAAACTTGAATTGCTCGAAGTCATTACGAATGAACTGTTAGTTCTGAATACGTATTACATATACGAATATAATTCGTCGATCATGATTAATTAAAATAAAATAAAATAATTTTGTTTTAAAATAAATCCACATTAAATTTATATATATATATATATATATATATATATATATATGTATATGGTCAAAAATATAAGATAAGCCTCAGATTCTAAAGCATAAAATTTTGGCAAAAAATTCCAGAAAATATGAGACATAATGAGAAAAATAGTAGTGACGGTCGAACTCGGTTGACCTTTAAATCACTTTTTATTTGTTTTTAAAGTTATTTATTTAATATTAAAGATGTGTGTGTGTGTGTGTGTGTGTGTGTGTGTGTGTGTGTGTGTGTGTGCGCTATTTATTTTATACAACTAATCTCTCTCTCTCTCTCTCTCTCTCTCTTTATTATGATATTATTATTATACCTTCAATTAATTAATAATTATTATTATACATATTATATTATTGTATCAATTTATGTAGTATACTTATTATAAAAATAGGAATGTTCTAAATTATGGTAGAAAATAAGTTTTTAATACAAACAAAAACATTGAAAAATTAATCAGTCAAAACTGAACCGAAAACCGAAAAATCATTTTTTTTTGTCGGATCGATACATATATTTTTAATTGAACCGGAACAAAAACCGAAACGTGTGTGTGTATGTGTGTGTGTGAGTAAGGTTAGGTTTAAGTTTATTCCGACCACCACTTGTTATTATTTTTCCTATATTTCTCATCTTTTTTGGAATTTTTTGTTTATATTTTAATTTTATTTTACCTTATTATCCGGATATCTGGATAAGTAAGCTTTTGAATATCTGGATCTCAAATTTGAATATTTGGTTCTCGGATCCGAATCTTAGATCTGGAGATTGATCTGAATCTCAGTTCCGGATTTCAGTTCCGAATCTATCCGAAACTATGTGTTTTATATTTTTATACAGATTTTTCTGATATTATACAAATATGTACGCATGCTTTTTTAAATATATTTCTATAAAACCAAGCTGTATTATTTAAATAAATGTACAGTGGTGAGGGGGTAGGTTATGATATTAGATCTACTTTCTGTTAAAAGTATCATGAGCGTTTACAGAAATAATGCATTTTGTAAATGTTTATTAAGTAGAATGAATATTGAAAGGACATTTTACAAGCTGTATTATTTCATCAAAACGCGAAAAAATAAATGTGCAACAATACAAAGTTTGTCATAAATTTTATATGCAATATGTTTTTAGGTATATATAAATATGCAATGTGTCTCAGAAATTAATGTGCTTAGCTATATAAAATGTCTAAATGAATCATATATTCGGTGCACCATAAAATTATATACTGGGTGTCCCATTTTAATCCGCCACTTGCAATAACTTTAAAATCGTGCATCGGACAAAAAAATGTTCCGGATGAAAAATAAATGGTTTCGAAGGGGACATCTGATGCAGGGACCCTTGCCCACTTCGGACCCCCTGGGGGCGAAAACGGGGGGCAACTTTGAAATCTTTAATAGAACTCCCTATTTTTTTATTGCAGATTCGGATGGACCATTAAAAAGTATGTAAATTTTATTTTGAGACTTGTTTTTATCTTTGATAGATGGAGCTGCAAACAGCATTTTTTTCTCAGTTTATCAGTCTTCAATTTGGACAAAAAGGTATAACTAAGACTAATTTAAGACAATTTTAGACCATCAATATCAAATTTTGGATCAATCTCTGTAAAGCGCTAGGACAAAATTAAAAGTGGGGGTGCTAGCTTGACTCAAGCTAGCACCCCCACCCTATAAATCAACGCATTCGGCTACATTGTAGTACACCATAATTTTAGACTAATTTTAGACCATCAAATAACCACAACCCCGATTTTGTTAAACTACCCCTGATAGATTAAATTCACTTCCTTCCTATGCCGAATATGTAACTTCCGATAAAGGGTAAAAATTTCTATATAGTTTTAGACTAATTCTAGACCACTGATTAAACATAACACCAAATTTTTCTATCTACCCCTGATGGACCAAACTCACCCCCATATATATATATATATATATATATTCAGTATATTAAAAGTTGTAAAACCGGGAAAAAACTACAAATTAATTTTAGACTATTGCTTGTGCAATGTGCACATTGCCAATATTCGTTAACTACCACTATTGTGTCAAACTTACCACCGCAATATAACAAGTATGTCTAAAAATAAAAAAAATTAAAAACTGCAGATTAATTTTTAGACCAAATTTAGACCAAATATAGAATAGCGCAGACTTTTTTTAATTAGCTTTAATGGGACAAACCCGCCCTCTGATATGTCATATATTTTAAAATTTATAGAAATAGAAAAAATATCTTTAGATTAATTTTAGACTAATATTGGACTATTACCTGTGCACATTTCCAAATTTTTCTAAATCACTAAATCACTAATTTAAAAAATTTCAAAAACTGCAGAATAATTTTAGACTAATTTTAGACCACTGATAAATCATAAGGCAGAATTTTTTAACTATCCCTAATGGATAAAAATCACCGCTTTTTTATCGAAATTATAAAATCTGATTTATACGGGAAAAAATTTACTATAATTTTAGACTCATTTTAGGCTACCGATTATATGCTATGCTGATTTTTTCTAACTACCAATTCAACTGATTTTTTTAACCAGAAGATTTCATATAATTTATACATTGGGTGCATTGAGAAAAATGACTTAATTTAGACAATAAATTGCAATGTTGAGCTTTTTTATTTGAAATTACACAGCACATACGTTGAATCAAGAAAAAAATTGTTAACTTAACAAAACTCACTTTGTTGTATTAAGAAACATGACGTAATTAAAATATTATTACTTTTTATGTTAGTTCAAAAATAAAAATGTTTTTACTTAACATGTATCTATTGTATTGTATCAAATAACAAAAAAAGCTTGGAGCAAGTACGTATAATATTCAGTAAAATAAAATACGTTTTAAAATAACACAGTATTCGGTATGGTCAGTGCTTCTAAATTTCAGAAGAGTCAATTTCTATATAGCACCATAAAAACCATAAAAATTATTAGTTTATATTCTGTTACATAATTTTTATTATTATTAATATTTATTTAATTACATTTGAAATCCGTTTTTTTCTATTTAACAACCAGTTATCCCTATTATTTCATATAATTTTATTTTGTATCAATTTGGCTTTTGAGAACCTCGAACATTTATTTCTTTTCGATATCCCGAGTTTCGTACGGGTGCTGCTATATCAACGATATGGTAAAATTGTTCTATAAGAAAGTAGATAAAAATTAATGTGAGATACTTATTAAAAAAATTTTCTAGTATTAGTATATTAAAACTTTGAATTCTTTTCGATTTCCTGATTTTCATGTGGATGCTGCTATATCAACGACATGGTGAAAATGTTCTATACAAGGGTAGATATCCACTACAAAAAAATTAATGTGAGAAACTTGTTATTAATATTTTTTTTTAATTTTTTAATTTTAATTTTAATATAACATAAAAGTTATAAAACTCAATATATGTGTGTGGACATGTTAGGTTATATGAAGTTATTCCTAGAGATAATATTGTAACTCTATTCTTTTTGTTAATATTGTAGAAAATAATATTTTTTGTAATGTTAAGAGGAAATATTATATATTTTTTTTAAATATTGTTTTGACTAACAAAGTAATTTTTGTTATATCATATTGTTTAATATGGTATCCGGACAATTCACCGAAAACAATTCACCGAAAACAGTTCACCGAAAACAATTCACCGAAAACAAATTCACCGAAGTAACAATTCACCGAAGTACCAATTCACCGAAAAACAATTTATCGAATAATCAAATGAAACAGAATGAAATTAAATTAAAATTAATATTATGGATATTAGGAATGTCTTTAAAAAAAGCGTATTTATTTTTTTTCTTTTTTTCTTTAACACTTTACGGAGGGGTGGTGGGTAGGTTTTCTACTTTTAATTCATTTATTCTTTAATACAACCCCTGCCCTCCGAGGCCGCCCACCATCACCCTTCGCTTCAACTTTTGATATTTACGAAAGAATTATATCATTTGTGCGAAATTACGGTAAATTGTTTTTCGGTGAACTATTTTTCGGTAAATTGGTACTTCGGTGAATAGTTACTTCGGTGAATTTGTTTTCGGTGAATTGTTTTCGGTGAACTGTTTTCGGTGAATTGTTTTCGGTGAATTGTCCGCGACCCGTTTAATATGCACTTTTATATAATATAAATAAAAACACCGAATAATATTCTAAAGTTAGACATGAACGAACATTTGGTAAATTTTCCTTCACCCTTCCTAGTTATTGTCCTATCAAGTTTTTCTTTACATAATAGTTTGCATACCCCCTTCACTTATTTTAATCAGTTGCTTTAATTCAATAGATATAAGTACAAAAATTTGTTATATATTTTTGTATATGTTCTTCTGATGATGGCCTAACAGCCGAAATTGCAATAAAGAATTATTCTTTAATTTTGTGAAACAAAGGAGTGTTTTTATTTATATTATATTTCAAGGTGTTTCACCGAGAACCCCCAGGGTTTAGCATTGAGTTTATTAATACACTTTTATACTTGTATTTGCATTAGGGGTTCTTATAAAAATTCGACAATATGATAAACGAGTTGTCTGTAAGTAGGATACAAATATTATAGTTTTTTTAATAGTTGCGATTTTAACGGGAAAAACTAAAATATAATTATAGACTAATTTTAGACCATTGATTATAAACCTTAAAGATTTTTTCTAACCACAACTAAAGGGTCAAATACACTCTTGTTATATATCGAATAAATAATGCCTTAAAAATTGGATTTTATTATTTCGATATCAGAAAGGGATGATTCTGACTTATAGGGGGTTGTCAGAATAAATTGGCAATGAAAACGAGCAATAGTCTAAAATCAGTCTAAAATTAATCTGATTTTTTTTTTTCTATATTTATGAATTTTGATATACTTGATATATTAGGGGCAGTTACAAAAATCTGCGTTATGCTTTATTACTGATCTAAAATTTGTCTAAAATTATTCTGCAGTTTTTGAAATTTTTGATATTCTTGATATATGTGGGGGTGATTGAGATCAGTTTGTGATATTTAGAAAAAATTGGCAATGTGCACAGGTAATAGTCCAAAATTAGTCTAAAATTAATCTAAAGATTTTTTTCTATTCCTATAAATTTTGAAATATATGACATATCAGAGAGCGGGTTTGACCCCCTAAGGGCAGTTAAAACAAGTCTGCGTTATACTATATGTGGTCTAAATTTGATCTAAAAATTAATCTGCAGTTTTTAATTTTTTTTTTAATTTTTAAACATACTTGTTATATTGAGGTGGTAAGTTTGACCCATTAGGGGTAGTTAACGAAAATTGGCAATGTGCACGAGCAATAGTCTAAAATTAATCTGTAGTTTTTTCCCGGTTTTACAACTTTTAATATACTGCATATATATTGGGGGTTACGTTTAGTCCATTAGGGGTAGATAGAAAAAGTCGGTGTTATGCTTAATCAGTGGTCTAGAATTAGTCTAAAACTATATAAGAATTTTTACCCCGTTTTTATCGGAAGTTATATATTCGGCATAGGAAGGGAGTGAATTTAATCTATTAGGGTAGTTTAACAAAATCGGGGTTGTGGTTACTTGATGGTCTAAAAATAGTCTAAAATTATGGTGTACTATAATGTAGCCGAATGCGTTGATTTATAAGGTGGGGGTGCTAGCTTGAGTCAAGCTAGCATCCTCACTTTTAATTTTGTCCTAGCTCTTTACAGAGATTGGTCCAAAATTTGATATTGATGGTCTAAAATTAGTCTAAAATTATGAGCTAAAAATTTTAATTTTTGACGAAGTGGGAATGCTAACTTTTTTTGGGTTAAAAAAATAGCTACATAATAGCTAAGTAACTTTTTAAATTATTTAAAATTTAAAATTCTAAAATGTTTTTTAGAATTTTCAATAATTTATATATTTCGATAAATCAATTAAAAACAGAATTGTTTTTATTTTTTAAATTATTCATTTTTTAAGGGGTCATCTACCCCAGATACTCGTATGTACTCATAAGTAAGTTTGGTTATTTATAAATAATTAATATTAAATGACAGAAACAAAAATATTAATATGTTCTTATTTATTTTACCAAAAAAAATATAAAATATTTAGAAAAATTATTAATAAATTTTAATTCTTTTCATAAGTCATCAGTCTCATGTATTGATTATATCGGGTTATAGATTTAAATGAAGAAATCGAAATATCTTGAATAAAATAAATAAATTAAATAAAAGATAGTATATTTGAGGGGGCTGTTTACTCGTGTTAAAATTGGAGAGCCCCAGCCCGCCCCTATTGAGGATTGCAAGGGGTAATTTTGAAACCTTAAATGAAAATCCCTATTTATTGTTACAGATACATATTTTCCAAAAAAAATTAGATCGATTTCACCAACGACTAATCCCCCTTCTCCCTGTGAGTGGTGGGCAGCTTTAAAATTTGAAATTAGAATTCTTATTTATTGTAGACTAAGATTTTACGTCAAAAAGAAATACAGTAACACTACCTTGACCACTGGGTACGTTGAATATTTATCTAGCCTTAGATTACTAATTAGAAATTTAGCTTTAACTTTTGCTAGTGATGACAAAAAGCTTAACTTTCAAAATACGTATATAGCTTTTAAAATTATTGTTTGTAATTTAAGGAAAATTAATTTATTTTTATAAGAAATTCAGTAAAAAAGTTTAAAAATTATTTGTTGCAACAAATAGATTTATTAATTTTTAATTATAAATATTGGTGTTTACTGGAAATATTATATTTTCAGCTATCAACATAGAATAATAATTATTATTATTAAATTAATAAATTGTAACATATTTTCCAGGTGAATTTTGTAACGCGCTTTGTTTGTTTTGGGGAGACAAGATTGTTTATTTATAAATAACAAACAAGTTTAAATAAATTACACTAAGATTATTTACTAAATACAGTCGATTCCGCTTAATTGGGCCACTGCTTAATTGGGGCAGCCGTTTATTTGGACCAAATCTCAAAGAACAGAAACCAAACCAAGGAACCAACAGTAAATTTACATGTTTAATTGGGACAACATTCCGCTTAATTGGGCCAGTAAATTTAAGATCACAGTACATATTATGTTACAAATATTCACAAAAAAAAATATTTATAAAGAATTTGCTATGATACGCTTCATATCTTTTTGATTCACAAGATGGAAAATTATATTTAAAAAACTAGCAAATATGTATCAATTAATTACATTAGTATCGATGATGATAATCCACCTGTGACTAACCAGGAAGCAAAAAATGTATGGCCGTGTTACAGCGTTATTTTATGCAGGAAGAAAATGAAGGGAGCCCTACAGCCGCACTGAATACTTGTGCTGATTTTGTAGAAGTGAAATGTTACAAAAACAAAAGACAGACTACACTTAACATATTTTTGCATTGAATTAAAAATGTATGTACCTATTTATTATTTTATTTTGGAATTTATTATTATTTTTTCTCAAAAGTTTATATTTTTTGGTTATATGTAGTTTATAGTTTTGTCCAAGAATTTATAAAATAAAATTATTGAAAAAAAAATATGGATTGTTTAATTTTTTGTAAAATTCGCTTAATTGGGGCAGCCGCTTAATTGGGCCAAAATGCTCTAGTCCCGATGTGTCCCAATTAAGCGGAATCGACTGTACTTAAAAACTAAATACAACATAATAAATAAAAATATCTTCTTCTAATATATAAAATTCTTGAATCACAATTTTAGTATTTATACTCCTCCGAAACGGCTTGACCGATTTTGATGAAATTTTATATGTATATTCAGTAGGTATGAGAATAGATTTATAACTAATTTTTATACCCCTAAGTGTTAAGGGTAGCTCACCCTAAAAAAATTTTTTTCATTTTTTGGACAAATTTTTTGGTTATTTTTTTATGGTGTACCATTAAAAAATACATTTAGTCCTAAATTTTTACCCTCCTACCACCAACCCCTACTTTTTAATAGCATTTTATATTTTTTAACCCCGGTCGATAGCTGATCAATGGGGTTCCGTTTAGCCAAACTCAATAAAATAAAAATAAATAAATAAATAAATAAACAAATAAATTTGTAACTTTGGGAAGTTGTTGAGTACACTTCCGCAAAGGATTCTAGGGCCCTGGGGGGCCCAGGAAAAATATAGAAAAGTGTGAAAGAAATTGATTCCAAATAAACTGAAAATAATTATAATATGAGAAATATAATTGATTTTTTTTGTAATACAAAAAAAATTCATAAAAAATTTAATATACACATTAAAATAAAGGCAAGACAACGTTTGCCGGGCCTCCTAGTAATACTATAAATAATTATTAGTGACTAAACTAAAAATTGGCCGAGCATAATGCCATTAGTATTTATTTAAATATACAATATATCACTAATATGATTTATGTAACAAAAATTTATATAACTATATATTTAACGATAGTTTACGATGTTCTTCACTGTAGATGTAAAATTTGTTCATTATCTTGCCCTTTTATATAGGCAACCAAACATTCTAGACGTGCGTTTGGTTGACGCAATCGAAGATTCTTGATTCATTATTTAATGCGAAGTGTGTGTTCGTAAATACATTTCAGAAAAATTCATCATTTATAATTGAACCGGTTGTGATAGATGAATATGATACCTTAAAGAATATACAATAAATGTTTAATTTCAGAAAACGTTAACTTCGAATATGAAAAAAATATACTGTAAAATACTGAAGAAACCGAAAACATTTACTACATTATAAATAAATTATAGAAATTGAAATACTTGAGACAATTATATTGTTGGGAAAAACAAGTAGATAAACGAGAAACGTATTTTAATAAAATAAAAGATATTTCGACTTGTTACTAGAACAATTTATAAAAAGTAAACGAAATAAAATTCCAATAAACAATGTTAACATAAGAAGATGGGGTTTAATAACTAGTCAATAATTAAACATTTCTTTGGAAAAATTTAAAGACTCATCATTTTGGCTATGTAAATTTAAAAAATACCATGGTATGGTATCAAGAAATATTGTGAAATATGTTGCAAAATTGCAGATAGAAAAAGCGGAAAATTTGAATAATTTAATAAAAAAATTTATTAATGAAATAAAAGTGAATAATAATGGTGAAGAAAAATTATAAAATTCAGATAAAATTGGTTTTAATTTAAAAATTAATTCCGGTGAAAAGTACAAAAAAGTGAAATTAGTACAAAAAGAATAGAATTTTTGATTCCAACACTCGCAGCTACTATGCATAGTTACACAATTCAACCAATATATCTGCAAGCAAAATTTTAATTACAGCATTATTTTTAACTTTTCAAGAATCTACTGGAAAGTTCGGACCGTAAGCTCTCAAAAATTTATTTATTTATATATTACATCTTCAAAATCTGGGGAATTAACTTCATTCCATTATAAATTATAACAAAAATATAACAGATTCCAAATATTGAAAATAATAAACTATATTTCTTGGACTCATGGACTGGAAATTGTAACATAATATTCAAATAATTAAAACCAAGTCATAGAATTGTAGAATGGTAGAAAAAATAAATTTTGTAAATAAAAAGACAGGAAACGTGTTTCTTGTTCTATAGTGATGAAGTAATTCGTAATTGTGTGTCTTAATAAAAACTTGCTGACAATATCAAACAATATGGATCTAGGAACATTCACCGTCCACAATTCACCGCGGCAAAGATTTCTTTTTTTGAAAAAATGTCAAAATGATATGAAAAATAAGAAAATACCTCTCATATACCATTAAAATCTGTTTATTCAGCGTTTAGAAGGTAGGCTTAGCTACAGTTTAATGCCTAATTCCATTTCAAATTTTAATACAGAATTTGTATCTAAAGCAATTTATTTTACAAAATATTTAAGTTTAATAATGTTTAAACAATCATTTTTAGAATCTTTGTAATATTCTGGATCGATTGATATCAAACACATATATATTATTCTAATAAATAAATCTCGTTCTACAATAACTCACATAAATTGTATGTCATATTACAAGCTAACTAACAACGACTTTTACAATGTTAATCTGTTAATTTTTCATTTGAAATAAATATAAATTGTTTATTAGATAAGCTTGTGATGTAAAAGTTTAAATTTGAATTACTGAATAATAATAAATGAACGAACAAATGATATAACTTTCAACTAATAAACAGTTTAAGTATTTAATTCTATTTTATAAAGTACAATTTTGTCACCAACTCTTAGTAAAATATTTATAGAATATTTGTTTAGTTTATTGAAATAAACGAATATAATAATAGAACTATTGGTAATGTTTCAACAAACTCTATAAATCTTTTTAATTAATTTACTGTTGTACATGTACCAAGCAAGTATTAGAATACTATTTATAACTTTTAGTATTTAGATTTTAGCTAATTTTTATTTTTTTAAATTTTTACTTAGTTAAACTTAGTAAAACCATGTGTTTAGAAAAAGGTCATTACCCAAGTTTTATGGCCTCGGACCTACTTTGAAAATATGACAATAACACTTGTCTCGCCCCCTAAACCCGGTGGTTGTTTCCCTAGAATGTTGCGAACTAACTGCCTGTAAGATTATCTTTGAAAGTATATTTATTTTAAAATCAAACAACCAACTGGCTGCGGCTTGTTACAATAAAGACTTACGTTAAGTTTTTCGAAACGTCGATTATTAGTAAATATAGAACTATAATATGAAGAAGTATTATTGTAATATAATAAGTTCTAAAAAACTTTTACTATATGCTCTTTTCATGTTTCGGGCAGATTGCTTAGCCTAGGCTTTTCTTCGGCCGCAAGTATCTAGATTGAATACAATAGAGATCGCTTTCTGCTCCTCGGAAAATTATATACTATAATTTGGTATAAAACTAGGATATGTGAATCATTAGACATAATTCAATAATGAATAAAATATTTATTATTAATAAAAACTACATAATTTTAAAGTATAATTAATAGTTAATGGACATAAATTGTTTACATAATTATTATACATGAAAATTCTTTTTATACTATAAGCATTATTATACAAGGTATTAAATAAAACATCGTACATTTTTGAACATAGTAGTTGCCTCGTATGTACATTGCCAAAAAAGTTTATGAAATTAATTATTCAATAAGCGTATGTACCATCACCAGAATTTTGTATTTTTTCTTGTATTAAAGATTTTGAAACAGATTTGCGATCATAGGCTAAACCAAATATAGCACAGGTATCTATGAAGGAAGTAGTAATATTTGTGGTGAAATTTCCAAGTTCAGCCGATTTATAATCCCCTGGGAACGTATGATGGTAATTATGCCAACCTTCTCCAATAGTTAACATGGCTACTATAGGATTTTCAGCTGCATAGATGTGTTTATCGTATGGTTTATTGCCAAACATATGTGCGAAACTGTTCACCGACCATGTTATATTTAAACTGACACAGTAACGAGTTAGCGTTGCAACATACCTACAAAATAATAATAATATTAATACAGGTAAATGCTTAGAGCTAAATTTAATCAACATTAATACATTCATCATTGCGATTTTACTAGTAGTACACTGTAAACAATTTAAAATAAATTTATGTAATTTTACATAATTATTAACAGTAAAATAGCAGTATTCTCTAAATTTTACTATGATAATTGATGTAAAATTACATTTTTTTCTGAAAACAATAAATTCATAGAATATATAAATTTACATAAATATGTAGTTGCTGCTACTAATATCGGAATACAAACCATACATACATACACAATCATGCCATGTACCTAAAAAAGTGTAGCACAAATTCTTTTATCTTTATATCTCTACCAGTAATATTAATTATGTCAATCATCCTTCTCAGTTGCTCTTTAGATTCAGCCAAATTAACCATGTCATCGGCATACGCTAAAGCAGATACAACGCAATCACCTATATGTATACCATCATCACCACAGAAGTCTATGCGAAGAAGAACATCCATATATAAATTAAATGTTGTCGTATCACTTGCGTACATGTCAGATTCGTACAAACATTATTTAGTATTACTTGCGTACAAATAAGGGTCGGCTCAAGCCCAGGTAGTAAAGGTACTTAGGCCGAGTGTCAGATGCGTACAGGGGTTTGGGAAATGTCGAGTTTTCATTTGCGTCAATAGTGGTATATCATTTGCGCCACGAAACCTTACCATCTGCGCCATTGTTGGCTTAGGGTAGGTTAGGTTAAGGTTTAAGGTTTAGTTATGTTATTATTCAACATAGGCGCTTATCTCATCGGCGCAAATGATTGGCTAGGTTAGGTTACCTTTTAATCTTGGGAAACCATGCGCGGAAGACAACTCGGTCATTACCTTCTTTTGTCTCAGGTATAATTTCAAATTTTGGGAGACAATTCGGCCCTGCCCATTAAATTTAAACCACTAAATATAAACTTGGTCAATATTAAAATTGAATACTAACTTGATTATTTGTAAAATTTCTGTACGCATCTGACACTAGGCCTAAGTACCTTCACTACCTGGGATTAACCGACCTTTATTTGTACACAAGTGATTCTAAATAATGTTTGTACGCATTTGACACGTACGCAAGTGGGCCTATTTCAAATTAAATAGTCTAACTAACATAACCTGAACTAACCTACAACTAATAATTATAATTAACTAAGTTAATTAATTAACTTTAATTTAGTATTACTAATATTATTAATTAATTAGTTAATATTGCATTGCATCATTCAGTTAGCTGAGCTATGTTTCAAGTCTCAAGCTCATCGGGAAGTTAATTTAAAATCGATTATAAAAATTTGTATCGAACAGACAGACAAGCAAGGGAATTAATAAAAACGTGTAAAAAATAAACATAATACTAGGACATTGAACAAATAAATTTTCGTATTGTCATTGTGAAATTTACGGTTAAAACTGGCCAGTCATTGATGCATAGCTTAACAGCCGATTCAATGACTGATTATCATGTGAAATTTTGGGAAAAATTGAAAATCTCAATATTTTTGAGTATTATTAATAAACATAATATTAGACAAATTTTTATTTTACCATGAATTCCATAAGGTTTCGTTCCAATAATAATATGGAATAAGCGTTGGCAAGATGAAGCAAATCAGTGTCATTAAAACCAAATAATATTTCTTCTGGAAACTTAGCACTGGATCAGCATACAAATCGGACAAGTCAATTAATTTGCCTTTCGCTTTAATATCGGGATGCTTGCGTGTTACGAGCCAGCCAACATGCGAAAAGAAGAAACCTCTTCTCGCATTATACGGATCTGCATCGGTTTCAGTGTGTTTATGATGAACGCGATGATCTCGGCACCAATCTATTACCGAATCCTAGAAAATTTATTTTTAGTTTAGTTAGTGTTTTGTTCAGTGTGAATGCTTGAAGAACAAATTGTGTATATGTCTGGCTGGAGATAGAAAGAGCTGTTTATGTGTTTGGTCCAGATTGCTTGGCTGCTCTGCTTTGTCTTGCCTACAAATAGCTAGGCTTAACAAAATAATCATCGTTTTAGAAACATTAAAATTGGATTTTCCATTTAAGAAATTATTACAACAATTTTTTTTTATATCAGAATTTAAAAGTGGATCTTTACTGACTTGTATATTGTTTAAAACTGATTTTTTATTATTATTTTTTATTTGTTTATACAATTGAAGATATTAATTCAATCATAATTATTTGGTTAACTGATTAATTTTCAAATTAAATATTTTTCACACATAAATAAACAAACGCATTTGTAGATAAATATTATGCAATTTTTTTTTTAAAATACGACAACTTTATCTACACTTTAAAAAAAACTGCTCAACTACTGTAATTTTACATAATTGTTTAAAAATACATAATGTCAGAACTATTATAAACATTATATAATATGATATATTACCAACGGAATGGAAAAGTACATAAGTATGTTATATAACAGTTTTTTTTAGTAAAGTCTCATTTACTAAATTTACAGAACTTCAATAAATTTTTATTCTTGGGTCCTGAATCTGCGTTATAATTAATTATAATGTTATTAAACTCGAGTCACTCGAGCCACAACATAGACTAAGCTCAGAAAATCTGAAAATGACTGAAAAGTCGAAACGCGTCATTGCTAAAAACAATAACGAACCTGATAGGGAATTTAATAACATTATAATACAATAAATTTGTTGTCAAGAATTTTCCATAAATAGGTAAAATTTGTTCAGTTCTGTAATAATTATTGGTATATTTTGAAATAAATGAATTACACGTAAAATATTTTGTTAGTATTATTAAACTTAAAATATGTACTAAGTCTCATTATTTTCATGAATTATTAAAGATATTAATATGCAAGCTGTAATTTTAAATAATTTACGAAGTTCTACTAACAATATATATAATTGTGCATTAAGTATGTGATGCAATTTGCAAGAAAATAAGCAATTTTACAAACTTATTAGGTCATTTTTACTTACTTTATGTGATTATTATAAATTATGTAAAAATTATAGAAATTTAAGGTAGAAATACATAATATTTATATAGCAAAATAAAATTACAGATTTTGTTATAGTAAAATTTACTACTATTTTTCTGTAATTTCGCTATTTTTTTCTTTACATTATAATACCAATATGCATCAGATATAAAATATAGAAGAAAAGTACACTTAACCTGGAAAGCAAGTGTGTCTATAATCATCAAAAATATTCTAAGTGGTAATTTGGCCTTGTAGGCTTTATGGGACCAGAGTCTATGGGCGCCTGCCGTTATACCCAGATTACTTAATTCGTTCAAAAGCAGCGCTATAAATAAAAATCAATAATTAGTTAACTTTAAGGTGACACTTAACACTAAAAAATAGATTGCGACAATGGACTAGTTGCAGTAAAATTTACTATTTTAATGCTAAATATTGAAAAATTGTCTAACACGATTAGAAGCACTTTGATATCAACTTATAAATACTCAAAAATAAAAATAAAATAATATTTTTACTCAACACTGTGTTTTAGTAAAATTATGTAATTTATGTAGTTACTAAAAATTCTTTTGTGAAAATTTGATTAAATTTGGATAAATAATCTAGCCATAATGAATTATTTTTTTAAATTTAATATTTTTTTTTTTTGGAAACTTGGCAACATTGAACTTTAGTAAAATTATATAATTTATGTGGGCACTAAACAAACTATTGTAAAATTTTTGTTAATAATATAGCCAAAATAAATTTTAGTAATTTTTTCTCAGAAAGTTAGCGAGATTGACTTTATTAAAATTATATAATTTATATGGGCACCAAACTATGTGTTCTCAAATTTTCGTTAATTACGGATAAATAATATAGCAATAATAAAATTTAGTAATTTTTTTCCCGGAAAGTTGACAATACTGTATTTTATTAAACTTATATAGTTTATATGGGTAGTAGACAAAATTGTGAAAATTTGATCAAAATCGGATAAGTAGTGTAACTATAACGAATTTTTAAAAATTTTAGCTTTACATTTATTCGAAATTAATCAAATTTTCACAAAAGACTTTGCTAGTGCTCACAAAAATTATACTAGTATAATTTTACTATTGCATAGGGTTGCAAATTTCTGAAATAAGATTAAAGGCGTTGTACCTTATTATTTCGATTTAATTTGGTTTTAATTAATATAAAAATCGCAAATATCTTACCAAACAGAGTGGTTGCAATTTTCGCAGACGTAAAAATTAAATAAAATCCATAAATACAAGACAAATGCAGATAACTAAACCATATCACATTTCTCCAAACAAATATTCGTTTATGTTTAGTCTCATTTATTTCGGTATTAATTTTTTCATCTTCGGTAGCCATAACTATATTAACAATATAGATATACCATATATATTAATTATATCACAAAATACTTAATAATAAGGAAGGAATGATTTCGTTCTCATATAAATAGTAATTTTCTTGAATAATTTGTTTAATAAAATGCGATTTATGATAATATTGAATTGACATCGTTGACATACAGTGGCATAATTTTTCATAAAATTAATATTAATTATATCGCAAGATAATTAATATTAAGAAAGGAATGATTTCGTTCTCATGTAAATAGTAATTTGCTTGAATAATTTGTTTAATAAAATGCGATTTATGATAATTTTGAATTGACATTGTAACATACTGTGCATAATTCTTCATAAAATTAATATTATATTAGAAATAGTGTATGAAACCGCGATAATCTAAACCGGACAGCCGATATTTTTGTACGAACGTTAATCGAAACCTTAACCGATACGAAATTAATAGTTTTTAAAAACCAATAACTTAAGATCGAAAAATTTTTTGATTATTAATTTTTTGTTTAAAAAAAAAACAAATTGTCTTGAAGTCAACTGTATTTCAAAATTTTTTAATTGAACCAGTCGAAATTTGTATTACGAATTTGATAATTTCGTCATGTATTATCATAATATAATAAATCATAATATTTAATAAATGTTTTTGCATTATTTTTGTATTTTTACTGATTGTCATATCACATATGACAAGGGAGGTATTCTAATCGCACCATATTTGACATATTAGCTGTGTTTTTTTACCGGAAGACTCAGTAACCTTGAAATAATAGCTGTTTTATTTATCGTCTCGTAACTGAGTTTGAACTGAATGAATTGCTTCTCCCCTTACCGATACTGAGTTGCATATTTAGCTAGTGCTTAGCTGAGATTGAAGTGAGCGCACATGCGCAATTCAAATTTTCCTTGTTTAATAAATTATCAACGCAAACAATCCAAATACATCTAATATTTTAGGTTATATCATATGTGGAACTTAGATTTTAAACGTCACTTTCAAATAAACTGTTTTATTTATCAATACAACTCACTCAGCAAAACTCAGCTCAGTTCAGCTCAGCTCATTTAAAAGATTTACTGTTCTGAGTGGAATGTAAAATAAACACAGTTATTGAGATTTTTATAGGCCGCACGAATTAGACTTAGAGTAATACGAAGCAACTGTTTTGAGCGTGCTTTTCGTTTGTGGACATGTATAAAGTAAATTCGGCTGAACAATAATAAAATTTTATATTTAAGCTTCGAATGTGAATATCTCAATTTGATCGGTAAAGATCGGCCAATCGGAAGTGGCAATTTACTGATGTCACTTTTATGTGTTATATGAATATTTCGAAACATATTTCGAAAAAATTTATTTTACAATATTTAATAAACAAGTTATAGCTAACAACTTTTATTTGTAACATTTTTCGATACGGCTAATTACGTTTTTTAAGCTTGAATTACATTATACTAGATTCGGCTAGGAACTTTGACTAGTTTACATACTAGATTGGAAACTAGAATCGTATTTAAAGTAGTTAAAACTTTTTATTTAAAGCGCATGTTCATACTTTTTAGTTGTACGCAGGCGCGAAATTGGATGTGAGTAGGTTTGCCAACATCCAAAATGTACGTAGTGTTTCTATACCAGTTTGTTATTGTGTGAAAGTAAGAGGTTAAGTACAAAATGAATTTTCATAGACGTAAACAAGAAAAACTAGTTAAAATTTCGAAGTTTTTGAAGCTTTCTGAGTTACTTAGTTACGCATTTACACTTTGCACAGAGTTGGTAGCACTGAAATTACCGCTAGTGCTCAGATCTAGTATAGAAACTTGGATGAAAAATTGGTCCGAACCTAGTTTAAAAATCAACTTCTAGACGATTCTAGTTTGAAAACTTGGCTGGATTTTTTCTGATTTACATTATCAAAGTTTTGACAAGTGCGTCTAGTATGTAATCTAGTCAAAGTTTCTAGCCGAATCTAGTATAATGTAATTCAAGCTTTATACTGAACGCAGGCCCCGCATTACGTATTGTACACATACAGCGATTCTAAATTGCATTACTATTATATTTACTATTTCCAAAAATTTAACTATTTCTTAACTTTAAAATAAATAACTAGGTATTGAAATACCTTTTTTTTATTTAATGTATGCTTAATGCTATTTCTCGGTAATACTAATTATAAAAGAATAACTGGTAAAATGTTTCAAGTGAAATCCAGTGTTCTTCAATGTGAAAATGCTAGAGATGAGTATGTGCAAAAAATTAATGATAATTTTCCTGCGTGTAAAACTAATTATGAATGTGATGTAAATGAAATTTGGGATGAATTTAAGGATCGTATAATTCAGTGTGCAAAAGAAGTGTGTGGTGAAAGAATATTAGGCACGTGTCCGAAGAATGCATGGTGGAATGATCAGTTGAAAGAAGCAGTTGCTGAGAAAAAGGACGCTTATTTGAATTATTTGTGTGTTAAAGATTTGCCTAGTAGTTTATGTGTTGAACGTTATCGTGAATACAAGGAAAAGAATAAATGTGTTAAAAGACTAGTTAATAATTGCAAAAAAGAAATGGAAGAGAGAATGAGTGAAAGGTTGACGACTGATTTCAGTATGAATAGGCGAATGTTTTGGCAGAACGTGAAGAGAATGAAAGGTGGTAGTGTGAAAACCGTTAAGGCGGTTAAAAGTGCAAGTGGTGATTTATTGTGGAATGAGTTGGATGTAAGAAATAGGTGGTGTGAATTTTTTAAAGATTTATATGGTAGTAGTAATAATGAGGCAATGAATTATGTTTCTGTAATTTTGAATCGAAGTGAGGTTGAATATGACATTGATGAAAGTGATGTGAGTGATGCTTTAATGCGTGTAAAATGTGGTAAGTCTCCCGGTATGGATGGAATTACTAATGAAATGCTGAAGTATGGGGGTGAAAAAGTATTTGAATGGTTAGTTTTTATATTTCGTTTATGTTTAAAGCGTTGTGTGGTTCCTGATGACTGGAAACGAGCTGTCATTTGCCCTTTATTTAAAGGTAAAGGCAGTTCAAGTGAATGTACTAATTTTCGAGCGATTAGTCTTCTGAGTGTTCCCGGTAAATTATTTGGTAAAATATTAATTCATAAAGTTAGAGCTCTAACTATTTCAAAAATTAGTGACGTTCAGGGTGGATTTTTGCCAGAGAGAGGATGTGTGGATCAATTGTTTGCTCTTCGTATGATTGTCGAAAAGTCACTTGACAAAAATAAAAAAGTGTTTTGTGGCTTTCTCGATTTAAGGAAAGCTTATGACAGTGTTCTTCGGGAAATCTTGTGGGATGTGCTTCGCGAGTACGGTGTTAATGGTAATCTTTTAGGAGCAATTCAAGCTCTGTATGATGGAAGTGAAGCTGCTGTACGAGTTGATGGTTTTTTAAGTGATTGGTTTCGTATAGATGTAGGCGTGAAACAGGGCTGTGTAATGTCTCCTTGGCTATTTAATTTATATATGGATGTCCTTCTTCGGAAAGCTTTCTGTGGTAATGATGGTTTACAAATAGGTGATTGTCGTGTACCTGCTTTAGCGTATGCTGATGACGTGGTAGTTTTGGCTGAATCTGAAGAACAACTGAGAAGGATGATTGATAGAATTAATGTTGTTGGTAAAGATATGAATCTTGTGTTGAATGTAGATAAATGCAAAGTTTTAGTTTTTGAGAAGGGTGACTTGATGACTAAATGTAATGTATATATTGATGGTGCACGTTTAGAGCAGGTAGATGAATTTGTGTATTTGGGTAGTTTGCTAACTAGAGATGGCCGTTTTGATCGTGAAATTGAAAGGAGAGTAAATGCTGGTTGTAAGGTTTTGGGTGCTTTGGGAACTTTTGCTAGGAATGTAAATGTTTCCAAAGAAGCCCGTTTGAGTGTATATAATGCAGTTTTGGTGCCTACATTGATGTATGGTAGTGAATGTTGGGTTTGGTTGCAAAAGCATAAACGGAAAATGACTGCTGTGGAAATGAGATTTTTACGTGGGGTATGTGGTGTTAATAAGAGAGATCGGGTACGAAATAGATTAGTGTATGATGAGTGTGAAATTGAAAAGAATGTTGTAGCAAAAGTTGGTGTTAGTCAGTTAAGATGGTTCGGACATGTTGAGCGAATGTCTAATGAACGTTTGGTTAAAAAGATTTATTTGAATGATTTTGATGGTATACGTTTGCGTGGACGTCCGATGAGTAGTTGGAATGGTATGATTGAGAGTGTTTTGCGTGAGCGAAAGTTTCCAAGTAGTAGGAATAAAAGAGCATGTATGAGAGGAATTATGAATGTGGATGAAGCGAAAGTTGCTTGTTTGGATAGGAATGTTTGGAGGCGACTGATTTCGGGATGTTGAAAAGAGTTTGTGCCACACCCTTTTGGGTACATGGCGTGATTGTGTATGTATGTATGTATGTATGTATAATAAAGTTTATGAATATAAATTTCTTTGCTTAGTAATTAGTGTACAACCAAATTAAGATTGGCAGTATAGTGAAATAACAAGCATTTAATGTAACGAAAACACATATATTTATAATAACAATGCTTTCATATCCTATTATTTTATATTATCAACATATTATAATTCTGTTTCTGATTTAGAATCATTTTCATGTAAATTCAAATGAATAATAATTTTTTGCTGGTTTTTAGCACTGTCATTTAGCTGTTCATTTAAATAGGTATTTTTGTATGCAAAAAATTGGGAATCAAGAAGTAAATTTGTAAAAGTTATTTCAATTTTAACTGTTGTAAAATTCTATGTTGTTGATTTCACATCAGCATATATTACGTACTCCGTACTGCTACATGTTAAGAATTCAAATGTTTCACAGAAGGATTTAGCGCGATAATTCATGAATTAACTCGAAAATGGTACAAAATATAAAAAAAATTTCAAATAAAAAACTTCTTTAGACATCATTCTAAAACTTCGTCATATATAATATCTACTTATTTCTTAAGGCCGAAAAGTTTGTAACTATGAGAAAAATTCGCCTTCACGTTGAAAAAAATCGTGCCCACAAATTTGTTTATTTATTTTTTAAGTTAATATATAACTATATTATTAACTTAAAAAAAACATACACAGAAATAGTTAGTAAATAAAATTAAAAGAGAATTATGTTAATAATTTATTTAGTGAAGTTAAAAAATAATTAAATTTAAATTTTTCAATTTTTTTAGAAAAAATGGATTTTTGAAATTATGCAAAGAAATAAAAAGTGCGTCTACGCACCATCAGATTGGGAGGAAAATTGATGTTGTTTTCAAAAAATATATACCAAAAAGTTCAATTTAGCTTTTTAAATACCGATGTTATAATACTTGCATGGGAACTAAGAATGAAATGAAATTCATTGGTTCAACTTGCAGATGATTGGCTGACTTACACGCATAAAATGCAATAAGTTAGAGCGAGAAATAATTTTGGGGCGGTGTTTTAGAATTTGTTTTTCAGTCTATCCTTATTTCTCTTACGATATTCATAAAGGACAGAAAAGAAACTCTAACGGTTTTGAGATGGATATATTACTAATAGTTAACAGAAAGGAGAAAGGTAATATAAAGTTAGTGTTTTATTAGTCCAGCAATTTGTGACGTGCAGTCCATCTCGATTTGGATACAGTTTATTAAAATCGGAATCCATGGTTACTTGACCACTAGGTCCCAGGGGTACGGTGTAACCTTGTTACCAGACAATAGTGCTGTCAATATTTGAAAAAATTGGATCCGGATATCCGGATCCAAAAAGATTCGGATATCCGAATATCCGATTCTCGGATAATTTAAGATCCGGATCTGAGATCCGGATCCGATATCCGGATCTGAGATTCGGATCCGATATCCGGATCTGAGATCCGGAACCGATATTTGGATCTGAGATCTGGAACCGATATTCGTATCTGAGATCCGGAACCGATATTCTGATCTGAGATTCGGATCCGATATCCGGATCTAAGATCCGGAACCGATATTCGAATCTGAGATCCGGATCCGATATCCGGATCTGAGATTCGGATCCGATATCCGGATCTGAGATCCGAAACCGATATTCGGATCTGAGATCCGAAACCGATATTCGAATCTAAGATTCGTCCGACATCCGAAACCGATATTTGGATCTGACATCCGCATCTTAGATTTGAATTCGATATTTGTTTCTTAGATTTGGATAATACATTTGAAATGCGTAATCTAACAATTACACAGAAACAGGTATTGTATTTTTATTTCTATTTAGTTTATAATAAAGTTTATAATTTTAGTAATTTATTATATACATGTTTTATTGGAGAATATAGAATGTTTTATATAAAAGTAAAATTTGGTTTAACAAATAGATATATTAAAATAGTTATTCTGTCTTGTTATGTCTATAACTTCAATACTTTACTATACATTTATGATGTAATATAGACATGCACTCATCATACGTTTATTGATATAGTGTAGAAAGAGACAACTTATAATAATATATGCCTAGCTATAGTCAGGTGCAGTTATTTGAGTTTAAATTTTTCAGAGTTTACGTTAAGATATTATAAAATCTTTTGTTCAGTATTTTTGTGTTGTTATTATATCACTGCTATAATATGGTTATGATGCGCTACACGCTATATTTTACTAGATTATTCAATTATAGTTCAAAAAATTAAAATATTTCTGAATTATTAGATGAAGCAAATGAGTTAATATTTGAATTGTATAATATGTAACAAATATAAATAAATAACTTAAATAATTTGTTTAGTAATTTTGTGAATATTAAAAGATAGATACATCTTTCAAGAAACACAATAATATACCATAAATTAAAACTTAATATAGTTTATTATAGGAGAAGTATTGAATGTTTGCTTTAGTTTTATTCAAAAACATAAATTGTCTGACTTTAGAGTTTACATTTTTAAGGGCGTAATGTAAACATCTATAGAATAAAATCAGACTATTATTCGATAGTTAGTAGTTACATAAATAAATAATACCTTACAGGCAGCATTCATTTAATATTACTATTGTATACTAAAAAGTTAAAGACGATGATATGAAATACAAACAAACAAAGACAATCATATCTCAAATAATACAGCGTCCCTTACCAACCACATAGTGTTACAAAAATTAAACATTTGTTAAAAAAAAATATTTTTAATATTTTTATTTACTGTGTTTTATTTAAAATGTATATGTATTTAATTTTTTTGTCTGGATAAGAATGTTTGGTGAAAGTTGATTTCTGGTTGAATAAAAAGATTTTGTGCCACACTCTTATTGGGAACATGGCGTGATTGTATATGAATATATATATATATCAGAATAAAAATTAATAATAAATTTAAAATAATATTTTTAGATACAAATTTTACATTTCATTAAATCAAAACCAAAAAAATATTAACTTGTAATAAAATATATAATTTAAAAAATATTAACAATCTGGAAAATTTATTGAAGATTTGACAAGATGCAAATATTTTTAACAAAATTGTATAATTTTTAACAAAAATTAAAAATTTATTCTCAATATTTGATAGTTTTTATAAATTTAATAATTTTATACTAAATTTCAAAATTTTTAGCACATATGAATCGCCAAGAATTTTAAAACAAAATTTTCAGAATTGCATATGTAAAAGAATTTTTAGTTTTGCCAAAATCAGCTTTTTTAGTATTCCCAAAAACAGAACTTGTAATAACATCCATTGTATACAAAATTCTTTAGACACAATGTGTATAATTGAGTACTTTTATTTCTGAGACACACTGCATATTTATATAATATATAAAAAACATATTTTATATAAAATTCTTGAGACACATTGTATATACTATAATTTTGATGCACATTGCATATATGATTTTTTAGACACATCGTATATAACTGCAGTCGCAAACTTATTTGGCATTTCGATAAAATAATACAGCTTGTGAAATGTTTTTAATATTTGTTTAAAAAATGTGATATGTATATGATATGTTAAAAAGAAAACAGATATTTCATAACCTACCCGTACATTTATTTCAATAATATAAATATATTAAAAAAAAAGTGTGAAAAACCTATATAAAAATAAAAATATAAAACACATAGATTCGAAACGATTCAAATTTGAAATCCGGATCTTTAGGTTCGGATCCTAAATCCGGATCTGAAATTCGATTCCGAGATGCGAATCTGAGATCCGGATATCCGAATCTAAGATTCGGATCCGAGACCCGAATATTCGAATCTGAGATTCGGATCCGAGATCCGGATATCCGAATCTGAGATTCGGATCCGAGATCCGGATATCCGAATCTTAGATTCGGATCCGAGATCCGGATCTGAGATTCGGATCCGAGATTCGGATCCGAGATTCGGATATCCGAATCTGAGATCCGGATCCGAAATCCGGATATCCGAAAACCTAATTATCCGGATATCCGGATAATTTTGGATCCGGATCTAAAATTATCCGGATTCGGTTCCCAGCACTACCAGACAAACATACTTTACACACAAACTAACTCAGCGTATGATTGGAGCGATGATTTGATAAGGCGTGATGCGCAGCCGGTCTTTGTCAAATGAATAACGCGAACGATTATGAGTCATATTTACATACTTTACACACATACACAGACACACAACTCCCTTATGTTTTTGACATGATAACGTTATTTATATAATTGTTTCCTATTACATGATTCGCTCTCTAATTTTAATTTATACTAGATAATAATAATAAAATATTTAGATCTTACAAATAAAATATATGTGTTTGTTATAATGTATCCTTTACAGTATATCATGTATGACATTGATAAATAAATGAACTTAACAGTTCTGGTTTATTTCGACTTTTATTTCAGATATCTTTAAGCTTACAATTAGATACCTCGCCATTTTACGACTCCTTGGAACCTTGTTTATTTGTATTTTGATATAACGTCGGGTCCTTATTAGTCGGTCATAGTCAAAATAAAGCAGTAAATGTAAATTCTCCGTTGGAAATTGGTAAAAAATTAAATAGTATTAAGCGGCCGCGTTGCAATGTGTAATATGTAATGCATATATGTATATGTCAAGACAGTTTTGTTTTTAGTTACTATGACTACAGTAGTTATTTAATACGATGACGGTCGATTCTGTGGTAGCCACAGCAGATTTTTAAGCGGGCTTTACACAGTCATTCAGGAATGACAGTCTGACTGAAAAATCACCCTGTCATTCCTGACTTCAGTTACGATATCTCTACACTTATCAATCAAACTGGCAATCTGATTGTAGTAATTCTAGCTTTAGATGACTATAAAAATTGATTGAAGCTCGGATTTCAATATACTTCTAAATCCATCAATCCATTTATCAGTCTATCAGTCTTAACCTTACACCTTCAATCAGAATGTCAATCCTTGGTCGAAATGTCTTTCCAAATGATCGTGTAAAGCCCGCTTTACTATATTACAACAATATTACTTTTATTAATTTCATTTTAATTATTCAATTTTTTTTTTATGATTTATAATAAAGAAAAGTGCATATTATTATTTATTATTATTATTATAAGTATTTACTAAACATGTTCTAAGAAACATTGCTTGTAAACAAATATATATTTAAATTCTTTCCTGAAATTAAAAAAAATAAGAATAGTTTACGAATTTTCATAAAATTATTTCATTATTATTTTAAACCTTAGTATAATATTAATTTATTCAATACAGTCATTTAATATTTGTTTTGTATATTATTATTATAAGTATTTACTAAACATGTTTTAAGAAATATTGCTTGTAAACAAATATATATTTAAATTATTTCCTGAAGTTTAAAAAAATAAGAATAGTTTACGAATTTTCATAAAATTATTTCATTATTATTTTAAAACTTAATATAATATGAATTTATTCAATATAGTCATTTAATATTTGTTTTGTATATATAACATGGGAAACTATTTTACATTATATTATAATAAATATTGTAATTCTATTATCAGAAAATTTATATTTTTAAAAAACTGTCTATTGTAAATAATTTTGATACTTCTATTTATATACTTCTCTGAAAATACGTACATATCTAACAGACGTATTTTACAAAAATTTAAATATATATTTTCAAACAATTTTACTTTGTCAATTATGAAATATATAAGATATTTAAAATTTTAAACTTTAAGTACATGTACTCAGTGCATCCAAATTTTGAATAAAATAAAAAAAGATGTAGTTTTTTGTACGGTGTGTTTTGATATTTACATATACAGGGTCTTTTCTGTATCCTTTTAGTACACCTAAAAAGGAGTCTGTAAACCTTAAAACGTCTTAGTAAAAGTCGCCTCATAAGCGAGATAATAATACTTTTGATTTTTATTAGAAACGATTAATTTTGTTTTAAATTTTAGTAATCTACTACTTAATCAGTAGCAACCTAATTCGTACTTATATCAAAAAGTCGAAATTGGTATGATTATAATTATAATACTTCTTTTACTATAAGAGTAACAGTCGGTAATAACGTAAAAATATTAAAAATTACAAAAATTTATTAAGTCATTTCAAAAATGTTTCAAATAATATTGCCATTTAACGCGATAAATATTTGAATGTAGTTAAAAGGTTAAAATAATTTAAAAATGCGTTATTTTGTATAATAATGTTGTATTTAAATTAAATGTATTTTTTTCTATTAATACGTATTTCCAATAAATAAACAACATTAACTTTTTAAATTTACATAAAAAAACAAAATTACTTTCTGTTTGTTATTTAAGCATATATTAAATATAATATTGTTTTTGTCAAATTTAGAAATAATTTGCAAAAATTAAATAATATAAAACAAAACGGAAATTAATGTGGCCTAATATTATAATAATAGCTTATATACATATAGCAGCGATATTTGAAATTTATCTTGTTTTTGCTTAAGCCAAATTATTAACAACCCTTTATGGTAAGCATGTTATTTTATTATTTTTCAATTTCTATATGAATAGAAAATTTATGATATACAGACAGTGTTGGCTGAAGTATTAAGCAAAAAACATTTTTATTATATTTTGTTTACGTAAAAAATATTAACATAGTAAAAAATCTTTCCAAACTCAATATATAAAAATATTTTTATTTTACTTAATTATTATTAAATTATATACATATATATCATAAGATAAAAATAATATTATATATTGAAACAGGCCGCAGCCAGCTGATTAATTTTGATTTCAATACAAATAAACTTTCAAATGTAATGTTACAAGTATTTTTCGCTAGAAGATTTTTTTTTGTGTAACCATACACCGGATATGCCTTTATTACGGTCAGTTGTTAAATTCTTAAGTATTAGTCAAACCTACAGACAAGTGTTATTTATTGCATTGTATGGCATTGGCCTATTTCAAGTGCAGGCCAAACTGGACTTTTCTTGGAATAAGGGTTTGGGCACGCGTTGGCTTAAAAGAATTTATCTTCAATTTAAATAAGAAACGAGCAAAGTTTGTATGGGGGCGGCGATGTTGGAGGCGGCATCCAAAACCATGGCACTTTAACGGGGGATAATAATACTAATAAAATATTTTAAGTGTAATAATTTATTCATTTCAAAACACATCTTATATAGGTGAATTTAGAAATGTGTGTAATTAAAACAGCAAATTTTAGCTGTTATGAAAAATTTCTAACAGCAAATTTACTGAAGTTCTGTACATTTACTAAAAAAGACTTTACTAATATTACATGTATTTTTAAACATTTATGAATAAAATTGACAGCAGTTCAGTATAATTATTGGTATATCTAGAAATTCTGGGCATCACAGTGTCTCATGATTTGTAGATAAAATTACATATTTTTTTTTAGAGAGTATTATTATGCAAAAAAATATTATTTCATCATTTTCGTAATTTTCGCAATTTTAATATGTAGGAAATAAGTTTAAATTCGAATTTAGCGCCAAGGCAGTCTTATATATCAACCGGCAGTGAGTACTGCCCAGTGAACTCTTGAGTACTAGATAAATTTATCCGGAAAATTACATTAAAATCGGTTGAACCGTCTAGGAGGAGTTGCGATTACAAAATTTTGACTGACGACGGAGCGAGCAAGCTGACGACCCTCATCCATACACCCACATAAACTAAGTTCGGATTCGTCATCTAGAGGCTAGTAGTATTGAGCGGCATTATTCCAGACTGATTAAGTTAACAAGGTCAATCCGCTAATTAGTTTTTGGCGCCGTTAATGATGTTTTCTCCTTAGGAATTTATGAAATTTTGAATATTTGTTATTTCTAACTATGGAACTGATAAATTTTAGAAAGTTTGTTATGTTTTATTGAATTTTAGAATATTTGTCATTGTTATTCTTAAATATTTCTATTTAATTACATGTTATGGAATAAAATTTCTCTTTTTTGCAGAGAAATATTTTTAACTAATACATTTTTAATTATGTTGGAATATTTGTGTTATTAAATTTTTGTTATTTGTCATTGCTATTTTTAAATATTGTTGTTCAGACCAGGCATTGCCATCTGTTGGCAACTGGCTAATGTTCAAGTTTCGTTATCATGTTAAGACCGCAGCGGCATCTGTTGGCCACTAGCGCGTACAAATCGCAACACATTTCATATTCTTATCATGCTTCGTATGACGCCCGCATTCAGTACTAGTTTCGCTTTGCATTGAGCACGCATTCATTCAGTCAAGAGTCCATATCCGGCCGTGAACGAGTCAACATCTACCACGCTGTGCTGTTGACCCAAAACGCACATTTCATCTCATCAAATATCATTCGCAGCAAGTATTATTATATATTCTACGTCGTTTGTACTAAACACGCAAGTTATGCTACGTTATTTTCGCTTACGGACGACTTGTCGTGTGATTCTGTCAACACGTATTGAAATATTATCGCTCGCTTAAAACACGCATGGTTTTATATACGCTAGCTTGCATCACGCTACTTACTATATCAAATATATTCGCTTTTCATTCGCTATTCTACACATATTACGCAGAAGTATATCATTTCTATTATTAATTGTGATTAACTGATTGTAAATTACGAGATATCACATTTCCGCATATTTTACCAAACACGTGTTGGAACTAACCTCAAATATTCAGTTAAGTACAACATATTTTATTCTTTGTGATTTACATGTTATTATTTACAATTACAAACGCTTGTATACCTGTTACACATAGAATTATTCCAATTCTATGCATTTGCAGTATCATTATTCCGCATTTTATGTACTATGCTTACATTATTGTCGCATCACTCGCATTTCTCATTCACGCTCGCATCGCTGTATTTGCAACATTTATTCTCATATTTAGTTGCAGATTCTTTTCTTTATTTGTGCTTTATTAATTGTTTTGGAAGCTTATTAACACTAATTCTCGCTCAACACTCGTTGAAGATTTGACGATCTATACACATTCACGCATAGCTCCAGACACACACCGCAGCAGCAGCCAGCTTACGTTAATTGAAGTACACGCATCTCGAAAGCTCTCACACTAACCACACAATCCTAAGCTCAAGTGTAAGGTATCTAACCGCCATTTTATTAAGGATCTGTACTACATTATATAAACGTAAGTTGCTTTTGCATTACTCATTCCAATCGTGCAGTAATTGTGCTGACACTTGACTTGCTACAAGTTATTGGTTTAATTCACCTCACCTACCGTCCCGCACTCCTATACCTCAGTTGTGGGCCAACCTCTTTCCTCATTTCTTCCTAGAGCTACCACTTCTTGTACAAGCCCTATCTATCGCTCGGATAGGTGAAGATCGTCTCTGATCCTTATCCATCCTCTTATTTATCAATTAATTAGTTCTATTCAGCAAGTTACGCATGCTTATTCCATATTTACGCCGCAATACAGTCCACTAGCTCGCTACATCACCGCACACACGCCGCATCGCCTTTTTTAGGAACTCGAGCACTTGCCCACAGACACAACTAGTGTTTCGTGGTCGCCAAGCCAGCACCGGGTCCCAACATTTGGTCCTTCGAGCCGGATGGGCGGGTCACGACCCTAGTGACGTGTGCCCCATCATTTGGACCTACGATCATTGAATGGGCAGGTCACAACCTGCTGACGTGTGCCCCATCATTTAAACCTTTGCACCGAATGGGCAGGTTACAACCTACGCTACGTGTGCACCATCATTTGAACCTTCGATAGCCGCTAGACAAGTCACAACTCGTTTGACGTGTCTTCATCATTGATCATTTGCGCTCTGAACATGATCAAACGCTACATTTACGCATTCTAAACGGAATTCGCTTCGCAGTCGCCACGCTGTGCACATACAATGCACATCAGCTGTCGCAACATTTGCTCATCAGCAGCAACCGCTATCAGACGTTCAACTGGAACTCGCAACGCACGCTCATCAGCAGCAAACGCATTCACGTTCATCTAGAACACGCAACGCAAGCTCATCAGCAGCAAACGCATTAATCACGTTCACCAGGAACACGCAACGCAAGCTCATCAGCAGCAAACGCATTAATCACGTTCACCAGGAACACGCTTCATTTGCTCATCTGCAGCAAACGCATATTCACGTTCACCTAGAACACGCTTCATTCGCTCATCAGCAGCAAACGCATATTCACGTTCATCTAGAACTCGCATCACTTGCTCATCTGCAGCAAACGCTAATCACGTTCATCTAGAACACGCCTCGCACGCTCATCAGCAGCAAACGCATTAATCACGTTCATCTAGAACTCGCATCACTTGCTCATCTGCAGCAAACGCAATCACGTTCATCTAGAACTCGCATCACTTGCTCATCTGCAGCAAACGCATTCACGTTCACCTCGAACACGCCTCACTCGCTCATCAGTAGCAAACGCATATATCAAGTTCAACAAGAACACGCTTCACTCGCTCATCAGCAGCTAACGCATATAAACGCATATATTCAAGTTCAACAAGAACTCGCATCGCACGCTCATACGAAGCCAACGCATCTATATTTATTCAAACCGCAATTCGCATCACATCTTCATCATGACTGAGTTACTAGCTCCGTCAGTACGCCGCAAGTTTTGTCAACTGTTTGTAGACAATCTACAGTCTCTAATCGCACAGGCTGCAGATCCACAAAAGGTCATACAAGCACGCTCTCAGTTTGAGTTGCTTCCAGTACGCATTCGTGAGTTTGAAGACCATCACACTCAAATCATGATTCATCCAAGCAACACTACCAAACAGGATCAGCTTTACTCTGAATATAACGACTTCATGGATTCTGTACGTACCATACAAGCAGCATTCACGCAACCTCCATTCTACGAGCAACCGGCTCTGGATACTAGCGTTGCAAACACCGCATTCATATCGCAGACGTTGTCACAGTCATACACGCACGCAAAACTTCCGAAATTGGATTTACCTCAATTTTCTGGTGAGATCGCTAATTGGAACTCGTTTTTTGATATATTTTGCAGCTCCGTCCATGACAATGACAGTCTACGACCAGTTCAAAAATTCCAATATCTAAAATCTATTGTAAAAGGAGAACCGCTCGCTTTAATCAAGAACTTATCGCTTACAGATGATAATTACTCGATCGCTATTAAATTATTAACTGATCGCTATGCTCAAAGAAGATTAATATCATCTTATCATATTCAAACGCTAATAGAATTGCCAAAGCCAATTCCAATGACTTATTATCACGCTACAAAATTCATTGCTGCAATTAGAGAGCACACTGAAGCATTAAGGGCTAATCACGAACCTGTCGATGAATGGAGCCAAGTATTAACTTTTATTCTGCTCACTAAACTCGACACAAAAATTCGCAACAGATTTGAACGCAATTTATCTAAAGATAATTTACCTAATCTCGCTGATTTCTTAGATTTTTTAGATAAATTCACACAATCTCAGCAGTGGCAATGTATTGACAAACCATTCACTCAAGCAGATACATCTCGATCCTCCAATCAGACAAATCGCACGTCATTCCAGACAAATCGTACGTCATTCAAGACAAATCGCACGACATTCAACACATCATCATTTGTATCAACTGTAAACACAAGTAAGTGTATCGCTTGTTCCAATCCGCATGCATTGTACAAATGTTTCAAGTTTCAATCTATGGAACCAATCAAGCGATTTGAGATGATACGCACCAACAACTGTTGTCGTAACTGCTTATCAGCAATACATGCTACGTCTACTTGCAAATCAAAATTCAACTGTCGCAAATGCAATAAACGACATCACACGCTCCTGCACTTTGAACGAGTTGAAAAGTCAACAAACGCTTTAATTCAGCCGCAAGTTGCGGACAACGCAATCAACAATAGTCCGTCAACTTCTCCTATGCCTATGATAGCAGGTACAACTCGTACTTCATCACTTTCGCACAGCACGGCAGTTTCAGCAGTTCTGTTAGGTACAGCTATTGTACGTATTCAAGATTCATTAGGATCATGGCAATCAGTACGTGCACTTTTAGATAGTGGAAGCGAATCTTCATACATTTCTGAAAATTGTTCCAATCGTCTACAATTACCAATACATTCTGCAAACATCGTCGTTTCAGGATTTGGAAACTCTACAGCTCTGAACAACGTTCGAGGCACTACAACAATTTGTCTATGCTCTTCGCACAACGCTTCATCAGCATACACGCTCTCCGCAGTCATTGTTTCGCAAATCATCCAAGATTTACCAAAGGCGCAACTTTCTTCCGATCTACTTCGCCAATTTCAACATCTACAGTTAGCTGATCCAGACTTTGTAACACCAGCGCCCATTGAATTGTTAATTGGTGCTGATCTGTACTTCAATCTTCTCACTGGTCACAAGCAAACCACTGCAAATGGTCCGACTGCTATTGAAACCTCATTGGGTTGGATTGTTTCTGGACCAATCTGTTCGCTAACCGCATCAACCGTTACCACATGTCTGACGGTTCAGAACCCGTTTTCGCCAGCATTATCGGAAATTTCGGAACGTGAAGACGCTGCCACGATCGCTACACTGTCAAATTTAGATCATCTAGCCAATAATATCCTTTCATCTCAACACAGAAGATTAGAATCAGGACGCTATATAATTCCGCTTTTTCTTAAAGAATATCCTCCTAAGTTAGGAAATTTATACGCGAACGCACTTAGATGTTTTAATATTTTTCAATGTCGCCTACCATCTGACAGTCACTTACAATTGGAATATTGCAAATATATTGCTGATTACTTAGAACAAAATCACTTGTTATTATCTCGCTTAATAAAATATTTGTTAGACACCGTAACATTGTCTTTCTTTAATATTTTAGCGTCGTCCGATTCTACAATCACTCTGTCATGGGTTCGGACACCACCATACAAATGGAAAACTTTTGTAACCAGCCAAGTTTCTGAAATTCAGCAGAATCTTCTGCAAAATATGTGGCATCATATTTCGTCGGAAGACAATCCTGCTGACTATAAACTTCTACATCAATATTCCAACTTAAATCACCTGTTAAGTATTACTGCACTCTGCACCAGATTTTACAAAAGGTTAAAATTGAAGGAAGCAATATCATCGCCTGCACTATTAGCATCAGAACTCGATAACGCCTCAATCACATGGGTGAAAATTACGCAACTTGAAGCATTCGCTGATGACATCGCAAAATTTGAGAATGAAATTCGAAATTCCAGCCTAAGTGTTTCTCATAAACAACCTATACTGCTACCATTACGTCATCGCTTAACCGATCTTGTCATCGATTATTATCATCAGAAATATCTTCTCCCATCGCCAAGAACACTTCAAGCAATTTTAAATCGCCGATTTTGGATTGTAACTGCTCGCCGTCTGATTCGCAGTTATTCTTTTAACTGCATCAAATGCTTACGCTGTCATCCTATTGGAATCAATCCTAATATGGGCAACTTACCAGATCATGAATATCGGAAATCAAATACCAATTTTCTACGCCGCTGGCACCTGTTACAAAATGTCTTACAATCATTTTGGAACCTATGGCATGCCGAATCTCTCAACACACTCCAGCAAAGATTAAAATGGACACGCTCTACCGTTAATCTTCAACCTGATCAACTCGTGATCATCAAAACGATCTACTACTTCCCCTTCAGTGGAAGCTAGCTTGAATCATTAAGGTTCACCCAGGAAGATAACGTAGCTAGAGTAGCTCAAGTCCGAACAGCTTCTGGAGCATTAACAAGATCCGTTGTCAAACTGTGACCACTCTTGTGATCCTAAAAAACTCCGTTTTTTGGCCGGCCGGCATGTTCAGACCAGGCATTGCCATCTGTTGGCAACTGGCTAATGTTCAAGTTTCGTTATCATGTTAAGACCGCAGCGGCATCTGTTGGCCACTAGCGCGTACAAATCGCAACACATTTCATATTCTTATCATGCTTCGTATGACGCCCGCATTCAGTACTAGTTTCGCTTTGCATTGAGCACGCATTCATTCAGTCAAGAGTCCATATCCGGCCGTGAACGAGTCAACATCTACCACGCTGTGCTGTTGACCCAAAACGCACATTTCATCTCATCAAATATCATTCGCAGCAAGTATTATTATATATTCTACGTCGTTTGTACTAAACACGCAAGTTATGCTACGTTATTTTCGCTTACGGACGACTTGTCGTGTGATTCTGTCAACACGTATTGAAATATTATCGCTCGCTTAAAACACGCATGGTTTTATATACGCTAGCTTGCATCACGCTACTTACTATATCAAATATATTCGCTTTTCATTCGCTATTCTACACATATTACGCAGAAGTATATCATTTCTATTATTAATTGTGATTAACTGATTGTAAATTACGAGATATCACATTTCCGCATATTTTACCAAACACGTGTTGGAACTAACCTCAAATATTCAGTTAAGTACAACATATTTTATTCTTTGTGATTTACATGTTATTATTTACAATTACAAACGCTTGTATACCTGTTACACATAGAATTATTCCAATTCTATGCATTTGCAGTATCATTATTCCGCATTTTATGTACTATGCTTACATTATTGTCGCATCACTCGCATTTCTCATTCACGCTCGCATCGCTGTATTTGCAACATTTATTCTCATATTTAGTTGCAGATTCTTTTCTTTATTTGTGCTTTATTAATTGTTTTGGAAGCTTATTAACACTAATTCTCGCTCAACACTCGTTGAAGATTTGACGATCTATACACATTCACGCATAGCTCCAGACACACACCGCAGCAGCAGCCAGCTTACGTTAATTGAAGTACACGCATCTCGAAAGCTCTCACACTAACCACACAATCCTAAGCTCAAGTGTAAGGTATCTAACCGCCATTTTATTAAGGATCTGTACTACATTATATAAACGTAAGTTGCTTTTGCATTACTCATTCCAATCGTGCAGTAATTGTGCTGACACTTGACTTGCTACAAGTTATTGGTTTAATTCACCTCACCTACCGTCCCGCACTCCTATACCTCAGTTGTGGGCCAACCTCTTTCCTCATTTCTTCCTAGAGCTACCACTTCTTGTACAAGCCCTATCTATCGCTCGGATAGGTGAAGATCGTCTCTGATCCTTATCCATCCTCTTATTTATCAATTAATTAGTTCTATTCAGCAAGTTACGCATGCTTATTCCATATTTACGCCGCAATACAGTCCACTAGCTCGCTACATCACCGCACACACGCCGCATCGCCTTTTTTAGGAACTCGAGCACTTGCCCACAGACACAACTAGTGTTTCGTGGTCGCCAAGCCAGCACCGGGTCCCAACAATTGTTAAGTTTTTCTTTTTGCAGAGTAAATATTTTTAACTAATACATTTTTAATTATGTTGGAATATTTTAAGAATATTGTAAGAATATTAAGGGAAATTTTTTTCTAAGATATATATATATCAAATAACCTTGTAATTTATTTCAATTTTAGTACTTTCTTATTTTAAAAATAACAAATTGTAAAAATACATTATTTACTTAATAGAATATTAATGAATACAAGTACTTTTCTTAAAAATTTACAAAATTTTGAATATTTGTCATTTCTAATTATAAAACTGATAAATTTTAGAAAGTTTCTCATGTGTTATTAAATTTTTGAATATTCGTCAATGTTATTCTTAAATATTTCTAAAATTTTATAACTTTCTTATTCTATAATTAGATTCAAAATTGGTATATATAAAACAAGATATTTTCGTTATATCATATCACTTTTGAAAACAAAGTTATTGTAAGAACTTCAAATATATTCAGTGAGTATATTATTATTATTATTATTATTATTATTATTATTATTATTATTTATTGTTATTATCATTATTATAGAATAATACAGTTTTTAAATATGTGTATATTTTCTTTTTATATAGAAACATGGATTTAGAAAAATTGAACGAACTTGGCCAGTTGAAGAAACCCCTAAGAAAATTATCAACATTGCCATTTAATGAAAATTTTTTAATTAAATCTATCAGACCAGTTAAAACAACTTTTGGCCGAAAAATAATAGCTGAATTCCAAGATTTTAAATCCTATCTACCAGCTCGTTTCGATGAATTAACAAACGATGAGATATCTACATACTCAAAATACTTGGGCAAATTAGCCCTTAGGTATACAGGAACGGAAATTCAAAGGGGCAAGGAAGTCACATTAATTGAATTTGTTTTGATATAATTTTTATTTTATTAACAATATGTATATAATAATATATGAATAAAAACAATATATATATTTAAATTATGAGTTTTATTTTTATTAAATTCGTATATACAATAACAAAATTAAAAATATATTTCAAACATTTGTGTTATAAGAAAATCATTTTGTATTACATTATTATTAAAAACTGATAAAAAGTCATTCAATGAACATCCATTAATTCTATATAATAAATACAATAAAGAGTAATGTCCACAGACTGAAGACAAATCATTTTGTAAAGTTTTTATATTGTATGTCCAAATTCGTGTATTTCTTCTTAAAAAAGTTGCATGTTGTAAAACCGTCGGTGGAAATCCATAACTATCAAAAAATTCACCGCATCCATTACGATCAATAAATATAGCAACCCAATGTTGTCCTATTCTGAAATCTGGGTCAGTGTTTACAATTAGAGCACATGGATAGTTCACGTGAAGAGGAAGTCTATTTGCAGCATAGACGCCATATTGACACACGTTCCGAAACCGTCTCTGCATTATTGTCTTTATGAATTCGGCGTCCATTTTTCACGTTATCAATATACCAATTTCTTATATTTAAAACGTTTTCAGTAGCGCACATCATACCAATATGTGAATAAGGAATACAACATATTGTTTTACTATCATAAATCTTACGTAATGTTTTTAAATTCGGACACAGTAAATCTGTAATATCACTGATTTTTTTATCATTCAAAATTTGTTTGAGAATTTTTTCTTTTTCTTTTCCTTTAACTAAAATGTTTTTTATTTTTGATGATGTAATTCTAGTCAAAATCGGCACTAAACATTTGTAATCCACAAATCCGTGGTTCCAATCGAAGCCATGATGATTTTGTTTTAACCAATCACACTGTGAGATATATTTATCTGAAAGGCACGACTTATCATATGGCGGTTTAAAAAGAAACTGATGAAAAATTTCATTATCAAGCGAAAGTACAGCAAGTTCTTTTATTATAAACATATGACTGTTATCATAAAAACCTTGAAAATCGACAATGAGATCCATTCTGTTTACGTGTTTTAATAAAACTAAATATATTTTTAAAATAATCTTTATTTATTATAAAAAAACAACAACATATACAATTAGCCGCTATAATCGGCAATTACATTTCTATTTTTATCTATTTCTATAATATTGTCAAATTCAGCATAAATTAAACAATTTAATGTTTCTGTAAGTGCACTTGCAAAACCAATTTCTACACGTAAAGAACCGTGTTGAATAAGATTCCAGTGGTTCATCGAATTCGCAGAAAGATCCGGTGTTAAGTCAAATGCGCACAAGCAAAATCCATCCGGATAATCGATACGATCAATCTGGTTACCATCATTTGAGAAACTGATGCCTGTTCCCGAAAATAAAGTTGAAAACATTTCAATATAATTTATTTTGCCAGTAAATTGCGGTTGTAATGCCTTGGAAGGCATCTGACGTCCGTTCACGTATAGTGATAAATAATTGATATTATTATGTGCAAAATTAAAAGGATTTTTTTTAAAATCGCCATTAAATGTTTTATTTGATACGAAACCAATTATGCAACGTTTTGGTAATTGACCAAGAAAGATATTATCTAAAGATTTTCCCTGAACCCCTGAGGGTATGGTAATCACTTTGCATTCAGCCCTGGTAATAGGATACTTAGCAGGTGTTAATTCTAACGCTTTACTGTGTGCTAACAATATACTTGGATTTAATTTTACTCGTCGTATTAAAAGAGTTGCTTCTGTAATCTGTACTTTTAAATCAGTAGCAGATGTCATAATATTAAAACTATCTTTTGACCGCACAAGACGAATTTTCATTTCCACTCCGTTAATTAAAAATTTTTCTTGATTGAATAAATCTACATGCAAATGTCCAATCATATCAATATTTTTACTAGCGGCAGCAAATTTTTTACGAATAGCATAACCACTATTATCAGTTTCTTGTGCACTATCCATTTTGCCCGCGCTATCTGAATACCATAACGATCCAGTAAGATGACTATCTTTAGCATCGGTTCCATAATTCAATAATGTTTCTATATATGCACGATATGCGTAAGTATTGTTCGGAGGAGAGACAAGTTTTTGATTTAAATAAACATCAACTTGACTAAAAAGAGAATGTAACCAATTATTGACGGGTGCTGCATCACTATCTGCTCCAAGAACCGTGTTATCATTTTTCACAATTTTTGCATTTAAATATAACATTGTTTGAGATAAATCTATGTATTCATCACCGTGACCTGGTATACAAAATTCTAGCGGACTATCTTCAGTTATTGACGCTAAAGGTTTATAATGAATCCATTGCCCGTGTTCAATACTTGTTTGTGTTGGTGGAATTGTAAATAAATCTAGCTCAGTTTTAACACATTCACACGATTGCGCATGTAAAAACGCCATATTTAATTAAATATATCTTTTTTATTAATTTTTCTTTTACGAGAGTTCTGCTTACTAGCGGTACTTGTACGTGAATGAGTTTTAATTATTTTACGCTTCTTTTTATAACCGCCACCAGCCATTACTTTATCAATTTTTTCTTCAGCTTTTCGTTTTAAATTTAAACCTGCTTCAGATAGACGTTGTTTAATTGACTCTTTTGCTGATTTATTTTCATTAAGATCTCCTAAAAAGTTTATTCCTGTTCTAATAGCTTCTTTTCCTACAGCGCCGACACCTTTTTTTATTAATGGCATAATGGTTCTAAATAACCCGCTAAAAAAACTACCTATACCGTGACCCCTCTGAAATGGTGACCCCTTATAAATTTGCCCACCAATTCCACTACCAGCTTGTACAGTATAATAATGTACATAAGGGCAAGATTTCATTTTTGACGCTCTCTGAAATGTAGTTTAACACACAAAGTTCCAAACATAAATGGTATATAAGAACCCGATGTACTCCTTAAATCAATTTCTATATTGTCAAATTCTCGGCGAAGAATCGGAACATAGTGTATTTTTGAAAACGTTAACATTTTCTGTGAACCATATGTATAAGTACTATTATCAATATTTATTATTCTTAACAATTGTGCAACAATATCACCAACGAACTGCGGTTCGATTAAATCACAATAAACATATATTTCCGACGGTAAACCCAGATAAACATTAGGGGGCCTAACAGATTCAGATTTTGTAATTATATTAATATCTGGTTCATAACCTAATTGAAGAGCTAATTTTGTAGATAATGTTATTGAGATAATTGTTGCACTTATAGCATTACACTTAATCATTTTTCTTTCTCTTACATACTCTAGGCTAGCGTGCTGTTTCATAATTTCACCATCATTTATTACTTTTATTAACTCGTGTATATTATCATAATTTCCAGGCATTAATTGTTCTTTACTGACAATAAAGTTTGTATCATCTTTAACATCAGTAAACTCATTTTCTAATATTTTTTCAAATTGCTTATTTTTCTTATTGTTAGCTGATTTATTTACAGTAAATTGTAAAAAACATTCTCCAGTGCTAACAGTTAGCATAGAACATGGGAATTGTATTTCAGAAATTCCGACCTCCCAAAATCCGGACAGATTAACAGTTCGTGGAAGTTGTGTCGTAAAATGTGTTGTTTTGTTATCAGGAAAATAATTCATTGAGCTATTGCTCAATAATGTAATATAAAACGATTCACTATTATTCATTATGTTTTAAATATCTCACTTCACTTTCACGTACCCACGAATTAAATTTATCAGAATAACCTTTCCATTTCACTAACAATTCTTTTCTGTTACGTTTACCGCGAGAGTCGATTATTTTATCTATTTTATATGTAGATTCCGGAGTTATTGTTACATATTGTAATTCATGCGTATAAAATGTTCCTTCTATATCTTCACCGTTTAAATCTTGTAATTTATATACCATCGGATTTCTTTTAATTACTTTAGAAATTTTGAATATTTCTTCAGTCCAATTAGATTCGTACCCTTTTTCAAAAAATTGTTTAGTTTTAGAAATACGTACTAAATCACCTATATTAAATTTTTTATTGATACTTGAAATTTGTTTTTTCTTCTGATTTCTCCAAACTTGTAATATATTTTTTTCATTTACATTTGCTGGCGCTATTTTTATAGATCTATGAATAGTATTATTATACGCGTTAACGAGTTTTGGTAATACGTCAATATAACGGTTTGTATTATTGTAAGTAAAATACCTATACATTCTAGCTTTTAATGTTCTATTTAAACGTTCAGCAAAGCATGCTTTAACATCGGGATTGTTAGTAACATAATATTTAACATCGTTTTTTGTTAAAAATTCTCTTACTGTTTTAGCAATAAACTCGCTTCCTTTATCAGTACAGAGATAAATAGGTTTTCTCTCTGTAAATATAATACGAAATGCTTCAATGATAGTTGTCGGTTTTTTATCTAATAACGCAATCGCCCATGCATATCTACTAAAGCAATCAATGACAACTAATATGTATTTATAATTATCATTATATTTACTTAAACTTCGCATGTCATTTAAGTCGGCTTGAAATAAATCATTAATATTATTTATATTATATGAATTTCTTGGAAATCGTTTTTGAATAGATTTATGTAAAGTATACGCATTTTGCGCGCTTAACCATTTACGAACATTTTTTGATCTATATTTGTTTTTTACAGCTTTAATTAAATTATTAGCTCCAGAAAAACTTGCGCTATTAGAAGGATCAAAATAAATATTTGATAATGTTTTATTCATTTTTCAAAGTTTAAAATCTTCCCAATCAATATTAGCTTTCTTAATTAATGATTTCTTTTCAGTGTCAGCCTCGTATGAGTCTGAATCAGAAAATTTTAATTTTTTACGTGTTTTTTTAATTTCTATAATATGTTTATTATCAACCGATTTTATAAATTCTTGTCTGATAGGATTACCAATAAATTCTATAGGAATATTAATTTCTTTTAATGCTAGTGCAAATTCCCGCCACCCTTTTGGACTTGAATGTTTTCTCGGTCTTATTATATCGCTTATCAGATCTGTTATATTTGAATTTGCAATTTCTTTACTATATATGCTAACTATACCTTTATTCCAAGTAATTATTTTATCTGTTTTTAATTTTAATAATAATAATTTAGCTTTCTCACGAAATGTTTTTGGCAAAGGTTGTATAATATTTTCAATTTCATTAATATTTATGAGATTATTACTATCTGATGTGTCATTACTGTCTGAGTTAGAAAGTTCGGCTATAGGTATTTTAACAGGTTCTCGTAATTGATTTTGAAAATGTAAATATCTGTGTAATGTATTTTGGTATAATGCCCATTTTTCGGAATCAGGCAAATCACTTTCTAAAACGTTTCTCATATCGTTATCTAATTGTGATATTGTATTATTATTATTATTATTATTATTATTCTCTAAATTTAAATGAAGTCGTTGCAATGATTCAGGTGAAATTAACACCATTTTACGGGCATGTTCCATTTTCTATTTTAATTTTTAAACAAACTACTAAAAACTCCAGAAATTAAGGGAGCCAATAGTAACGGAAGAAAAGCGCCACCTGTTTGAACTAAAACTTTTTTCTTTTGTTTCCAATTTTCACCTTTTTTAACAAGTTTTCGTAATACTTTCTTATAACGTACAAGTCGAGCGTGTTGATTTTTATTTAAATTAATTTTACCATTCAATATATTATAAACACATTCACAAATACAATTTACAATAGTACAATCTGCTGATTTTAATATGGCTTTGCGCTGAGCAGGTTTTAATTTTTGTAAAGCTCTTAATAATTCGGCGTTATTGATTACAGTTTTAGACATGATTATAGAATGACTTCAGGCAATTTTTTGTCACCATATTTATAAGAATTTTTTGGAATATATATATATATGTTTGATTATCACGTGACGTTCTAAATCGCATCCATTCAGGAGTTGTCTGTTTTAAATCAAAAATTAAATAACCGTGCGGTTCCATAGTTGCATCTTTATAAGCTTCCAATATAAATTTAATATTTTCAGGAAAAACTTGTCGTGCTAAATGTAATATTTGTGCTTTATCGCGAGGATTTTTAAAATAAATAATATAACTTGCATTTAATGATATATCTCTCATTCCGCGACCTTGGTGAAATAAATTTTGTGTTAAAAAAAAAACAGATAAATTTTTATGATGTGAAAATTTTGTAAATAAATCTATAACTCGCTCATCTGATTCACGCATTAAATCATCGACTATAATTAAATGCGGCTTGAGGCCGTCAAAATTACTGACATCTGGTAAACCTTCTATAAAATTTACTCCAGTTACTGTTTTAAATAAATTTTGTCGCACACCATAATACCATGAAATATGTGTAAAATTAGTATCACATATTTTTTTTATATTTTTTAAAAAATTTGTTACAAAATAGGATTTACCACTTCCGCTTGGGCCTGCAATTATTGCCGTGAAAGGGTGAACAAACTGTTGAGTCATTTTAACTTGTTTAGGTAGAAATTTAAAAACAAATGATAATATTGAAAAATTTATTATAATATATATATATATATATATATATATATTCAAATTTCTCCCTCCTTCTCTTTCTCTCTCTCTCTCTTCATCTCTTTCTTTTTTCAATTGCATATTTACATTATAAATAATTAATTTTTATAACAATAAATATATAAATAAATAACAATAAATACATAAACAAATAACAATAAATACATAAATAAATAACAATATAATAAAATATAAACAATTAATTAATTTTTAGTTTTTTTGCAGCCATAGGGTACTGATAAATTGTTGCCGATTAAACGACGTTTCATAAAATTAACTTTGAATGATTTTGTTTCTGTTTTTGTAATAACAGTATGATCTAACGTAGTTCTAATATTATTACTAACAATTTTTATAAATTTACCTCTATTTTTAACAAAGTCTTTTAAGGATTCAAAGTTAATTTTCTGAGAATTTGCGAAGTTTAATCGAAAACCCTTTACCTTACAGACTTCTCCTCTTTCATTTGTACCAGGCGTAAAAAATATATAAGCGTAACATTTAGGCCCTCCCGATACAAATGATACTATGTATGTTCCAGATCCGTAGCATTCTAATTCGTCCGTTAGATCGCCGAGATAATTACCGATGGGCGGCTCGTACTCTCCTGGAGTATAAACATAGATTATCGAATCTGTATCATAATATAATACTCTTCGGCCAAGAGGTTGTAAAAACTCATGCAAGCGTAATCTTGCTTGCGCAGTTACGTATGCAGCAATTACAACATTGACCGTACGGAGTTGATTCGATGCTTCTATTTTATACTGCCAGTTAACATACAATAATTCATCACCGGCAGGAATAATCCTATTTACTTCTATTGAGGGATTAGAAAGTAAATAATATAATTCTTCAGGTGATGAAACTATTGTAGTTTGAGTATTATTCTCAGATTGTGCAAATTTACCTGTAATAAAATTAAATAAATTAAAAATTTATTTTATTAATTAAAATTAAGTGTAATTTACCCCAAAAACTATTTAATTGAAGTTTCGCTGCCGATCTTTTACCAGGATTAATTTCGATCTGATTAGGATCTAATTGGATTCCTTCGTTTTTGAGGTAATCTGCAATATATGCTGTTTTGCTGGCGTCATCGGTACATTCTGTGGGGTATCCGCTTGCTTCTTGTTTCATTCGTAAAAATGTGTCAATATATTCGGCGAATAATCCACCTGATCTAGTGTCTTTATTATATTTTGTTATATTGTATTGCCAGATCTCGTGCACTTGTATAATTTTATACCCTAAATCTATTGCACGTCGTAATTCGTCAGCGACCCATGTCCCAGTAAATTGTCTCTCTGTATCTGTATGATTACAGATAGACTGATTTAATGAGTCACAGCATGTACGACATAACACAAACATTAGCTTGCCATGTGCCTTTCTAGGTAATACAGGATGGAACATTTCTTCGGGTGCTAATACCGTACATTTTACTAATCCCTCTACCAGATCTAATCTATTGTTAGGACAGATTTTATTACATTCTGTGCCTAAGTACACTGTAGGATGCCCTATAGGAAATTTTCCATATTTACAAATAAATGGATATAATGAGCATACATCGACATATTTAATTTTTTCGTTATTTTTGACACTGTAATATAATTGCGTATTACCTGTACGACCGCCATAAAAAGCATCGCGCGCATTCAGTGGTATGTTTTCTAAAAATTCCGAAATATCAATTTCTTGTTTTAAATTTTGATTTTGTTTTAAAATTTTTCTAAATTGGCATTCCCAAATATAATTTACATTGTAGCCTAAATCGCGTAATTTTGATATTTTATTCATCGTATATTCGTAGCGTGATTGCAAAGTTTGTGTAGACTGAGTATAAATTTGTTTTTCACGATTCATTTTGAAACATAATTTACAGCCGTGGTAAAAGCAACCGAAAAACTCAAATACTAGCTTTTGTGGAGCGTAATATCCGTCAACTTTAAATTTGTTTTCTAGAACTCGTTCACCACGGCGACCAGCATGTTCCATTACAATTTCGCGTTTATTTTCCTCGTAAACTAACCATTGCAATGCAATTTTTGATTGATTATCTTTTTGTCGATAACCTGTTGGTGGTATGATAGCAATTGTATTTGGCTTAAGAAATAAACGGCGAAATACTTTGTTACATGCTGATGCTATAGTTACAGCTTCTGAAAACGGACACACTTTACAATCGTTAATAAAATTATTTTTAAATTTATCGCAAGCACGACGCAATATTTGGACATCGGATATACAATATTCAACAATTTCTTTTTTCATATCAAAAATAACGTTATTATTAAATTGTGTCGTATGCCATTTTAAAAATTCTTTTCGAGTTTTTGAATTCATAGAATCTGCACCATAATATTTTATATCTGGTAGAGTTCCGATATAATTTTCATTTTCTTTTATATTAAACAAATGAGGAAAAAAGCCCTTTTTTAATGTATCCTGTAAACCAAACGCTTTAGGTAAAGCTGATAAAGGCATTGGTAAATAATTAATAGAGTCAATAAATCTAATCCTTTCATTAATTTTCATTAATAATATTTTTGATCCATTTAATATTAATTCGGGTTTAAGTTTCATTGACTCTACTAAATATTTTAATATAAATTGACAATCAAATGATTTAGCGTTATGTGCAATACATGTTATGGTAGAAAATGAATTACGAGGTAACAATAGATATGATATAAAATTTTCTATTGGCTTGTCCTTAAAAATGTGTTGTCTTATGCCACAAAAACTACACATTACCGAAACGTCATCATAGTCCGCGCACTTTGAACACGATTGTTCCACAACACATAAATTTACTTCATGTTCTAATTTATCGTTATCTATTTTTTTTCTCTTGTCGTGTCTCTAAATCGTAATAAATAAATAAATTACTATTTTTAACTTCACCATTATTTTTTTGAATATAACATGCATGTCCTTTAAGTTTATAAGCATTACACAAACGACAAAACATTTCACCACACACATGCTTTCTGTTTTTAGGAGAGGAATAATTTTTTAAGCACTTAGTACATTTTTTTAAGTTTTCACAAATTTTTGCATTAATATGATTGTCAAAACACTTTTGTCCACGGAAATATCTATTACAAGTATCACACTTTTTTAATAGCCGTGACTGAGGACATGGAGGTGTACTTTTACAATAATAACATAAATTATCGCACATATGATGTACTTTACTAGTATATCCTTTGTGACAATTTTCACAGAAATAGTTACACGCAAATGTTGCAGTTAAACTTTTTATAACATTATAATGATTTTCATAATGTAAAAGATTTAATCTAGGAAGATTACTATCTTTTTTACCTTCAAAAATCACTTCTCCTTTACTATTATACTGATATACACATATGTTATAATCAGTATAATAAGATTGGAAATCTGTTAATTCAGGAATACCCGCACCATTTGCGTTTATATTTACCCCGGAATTTTTAACTAACTCACATGCCCTTAACCATTGCATATTGTTCTTTTCACACACTAGGTCTTTTAAACTATGTTCTTTTTTAGCTAATGATTCAGCAACAACAAGTGCACGAGGTAGACACAAATTGTCCTCATTTTTTATTTCGATAATACCGTATTTTCTACGGCAAAATTCGGCGTAAGAAATTCCTTGGTTATCTTTAATTCTTTTTCCCGTTCCGGTGGGCATGGAAACTTTACACAGCTCCATAACGAACTGTTCGTCCGAAAATAACTCGGCATTACTTTGCAGAATATTTGCAATAACATCCCATACAACATCAATATGTAGTTGATCAGCACGACGAAAACTAAGCCAAGCCGGCCCTGCTTTTAAATTTAAACTATGAAACGTAAATCCTACATAGTCGTCAGGATCGGCTGATCGAACTACATATTGCACCACTTTTTCCATACTGCTATGAAACCACTGTACAGGATCGGATTCAGCGGGCGGATTTAATATACGGAACTTGATGCGTTGTCCAGTTACACCAAATCGTTTCACCTGATTTTCAAATTCTTCAATTATTTCAAAGTGCTGGTTTTCAGCAACGTTTGAACTGCCACTTCCATGTTGAACAGAATCATCAATTATATTTTGACAGATTTCAAAAAAATTATCAAAATGTTCTTGAGGCTTTTCCTTTTCTTCATTTAAAGCATCTTCAATAATTTTTTCACAAACAGTAAAAAAATTATTAAAATTATCGTTATTCGAATTCATTATCACAAGCAATACAACAACAAACACAAAAGAATGTATACAGAAATATACTGTCACTTAAAAATTCATTGACGTATATTTATATACATAACTAATTACTTTTTTCATTCATCCCTTCCGTAAACCAATGTAACAGAAAAATAAAACTTTTATTTAATACTGTAAAATTTTACGAACCAATATAAGGTTTTCACTATAGGTATTTCTTTAAAATTCTTTTACTAATTGCTTTATAATATATCACTGTATATTTCTTCCATTTATAATTTTTTTTCTAAACAATGCAAATGTAAATTTTGAAAAATATTTATATTTATTACTTATTTAGAAAAGAACCAGGATTTGCTAACTAATTAAATTAAATAATTGTTTATATTATATTTTTTTTATTTTCATACATAAATTGCGTTACATTTCTTACATCTACACTAAATTTATAAAAATACATATTAAACATTTCTACCCATACCTCTATATATCTACTCTTAATATCTAAAATATCTACAATATTAATATTAATGTCATTTATATTTTTCTTATCTCTAATTAAATTTAAAGCTATTTCTTGAATACATTTTTTGTATTCAATATATATATTTTTATATGCAGGCAAATTTTTATTATGAAGTTTAATTATATATGGCGTAATTGTTATTATTTTTTTAATTTGTTTTTCAGATATAGCCATATATGTTTTATTTTGCCATACTTTTAAATATTGTCGTGACAGTACACTTATATGAATATTATCACAGTTTCTAATTAAATTTCTTTCCCTGAAAGTTGTTTTTTTTAATAATTTTATTTGTTTTAATTTAGCGGAAAAGTCTTCAATATTTTTTATCGAAATTACTTTTGTTTTTTGAACTAAATTAATCTTATAATTAAACTTACAATTAGGATCTACACCTAACACTAAAAATAGTTTTTCATCCACTGGCACATATACCGCACTTAATAATTTATGATTTTTGTCTAGTTCACTTTTAGAATTAGGTAGTAAATAACTCGATACGGGCGCCGCTCCTAATAGGAAATTTATATGTTTATCTTCGTTAATAAATTTCTCTTCTTCATCCCTCGGGTCTCTCAGATCTTGTGTTCTAATTACCTGGGCATTTTGAACCTCCATTTCTTCTTCTTCTTCTTCAGATATAATTATAACTTCTTCTTCAGAAGTGGATGAAAATTTATCTGATATGTCTTCTTCATCGCTATCATCTTCTAGGATAATATCCGGAGTATTAGGTATGTCCGGTGTATTAACATACTCAACATACTCGAAAGCCGGACGAATTAAAATATTCTCCAAAATTTTAACATTATTTTTTTGAGCCATTGTTGAAAAACAAATATTGACACTAACTAGCTATGCAACAACGAATGTAACAGAGCAATGAATTAATTTTTCATATGCAAAACGTAGATATATATAGCAAACGACAAATCAATTACGAGTTTGAATTTCCCAATGAATGACTTGTGACGTATTCATGACGTAATCATTTAGCAAGTTAAATTAACTTATTTCTAAATTTCTTAAGAGAAAGTTAAAAATGATGTCACAAAAGCCATACCTATTCAGTTAATTACAGTATACTAAATATATTTCTATTTCATTCAATTTCTATATACTTGTATTCGTTAAAATAATGATGTATTCGTTTACAAATTATAAGATATTTGAAATATACGAAAGTCTATAAATATAATTTTTTTTATATGTTATAAGTTAAATAAATAAATTAAAACACTAGTATATAATAATAAAATTTATTTACAATTAAAATAAAATTACATGTTTTATTTTGTAAATTTATTTACAATCATAATAACATAAAATTTCAAGTTTTATTTTTGTAGATTTATCCATCGTTCGCGCTCTTGTTCACGAAAGGCTTTATTTCTTTTTTTCCTGGCATTTTTACTTTTTAAAAATTCCATTGGTGGACCTCGAATTATCAGCTTATTCTGAGTTGCTACGTTCGGATTGTAAGTGCTGTGATATATATTTGAATTAATAAATTATATTTTGAATTCATAAATAATAAAAACTCACAATTCTTCATCATCGCTCCAAACTTCTGAACAATTTTCTAAAATTTGCGCCTCTCTTTCCTTAGATGCGGTAATGCTATTTCTAAGATATAAATATAGATATAAATATATATTAAGTAAATATATTACATAATAATTTTTTTTTCTTACTTTATTTTCTCCTTATCGGAAAGAACTGATGCATTTCTGGTTACTAATTTTTTATATTGACTGTTAGACGCCATTGCACTTTGTTTTAGTTAACATAAAAGAGTTATAAGTAAATAATAAATTGTGATTTATATATGAATCTAAACATACTGTTTTTCTTTTTTTTTTTTATAAATTCTATTTTAAAATAAGAAAGTACTAAAATTGAAATAAATTACAAGGTTATTTGATATACGATATATACATCTTAGAAAAAAATTTCCCTTAATATTCTTACAATATTCTTAAAATATTCCAACATAATTAAAAATGTATTAGTTAAAAATATTTTCTCTGCAAAAAGAAAAACTTAACAATATTTAAAAATAGCAATGACAAATAACAAAAATTTAATAACACAAATATTCCAACATAATTAAAAATGTATTAGTTAAAAATATTTCTCTGCAAAAAAGAGAAATTTTATTCCATAACATGTAATTAAATAGAAATATTTAAGAATAACAATGACAAATATTCTAAAATTCAATAAAACATAACAAACTTTCTAAAATTTATCAGTTCCATAGTTAGAAATAACAAATATTCAAAATTTCATAAATTCCTAAGGAGAAAACATCATTAACGGCGCCAAAAACTAATTAGCGGATTGACCTTGTTAACTTAATCAGTCTGGAATAATGCCGCTCAATACTACTGAGGCTATATTATAAATTTCTATACAATTTTTTTTTTTTAATGTTACAGACACCGTACCAAACGCTATACTACTTTTCTTTGCAGTCAAAGTGGTAAAACTGAAACTGGGAAATTCACTTTAATACAGGTGTTTTTTTTTTTTAAATAACTTTGCATTTAATAATTTTTATAGTTTAAATAAAAATAATTTTAAAAATATTTCAATAATTAAAGTTAAATTTTTTTTTGTAATTAATTAAATATAAATAAATAAAAATCCTGTATATAGCTATAAGAATTTGTATGTTAACATATGTCATTTTATTATTATAGTAATACGAGCATTTATTTGTTCAAGGTCTATTACTATAATTGCTTATCGCATTATTGTATAGATGGCGTTGGTGGTATTTATTTACTTCTCTTCGTTATCGCTTTGAAGTACTTGCTATAAAAGGCAGCCAGAATTAACATCGGTTATCAGTTGCCTTACAGCAACTGATCACAGCACCGTACTGATGAGGTCCTAAAGACCGAAACACGTGTCTACGGTTAAACTGGCCAGTCATTGATGCATAGCTTAACAGCCGAATCAATGACTGAGTATCTTGTGAAATTTTGGGAAAAATATAAAATCTCAATATTCTTGAGTATTATTATTATTATACATATAATTAAAACATACATACAAATTATATAAGTTTCGAATAATAAATTATATTATATGATTACCTATATACTTCTAATTATTATACCTTTAATGAATTAATAATTATTTATAGTATGCTAATATTATAAAAGTAGGAATAAAATGTTCTAAATTATGGTAGAAAATAAATTTAATAATACAAATAAAAACATTGAAAAAATTTAAAAATTAATCACTCGGAACTGAAGCGAAAACCGAAAAAACCTGTTATTTTTGCCGGAACTGAATCGATACATATATTTTTTTAATTGAACAGGAACGAAAAATATAACGGTTCGAAGCCCTGGTTTATTTAGTATTAATGTCATTTGTATCTGTTCGTGATGAAGACATACGTTGAGTAAGTCGATTAATAATAAATATTAAAACAAAATTATAATTTACATCTAATATATTTACATATTAATATTTAATTTAATCGTGAGCGCTGTGCGAACCAGGGATCTTTGGAGTTCGAGTCCAACATGCCTGCAGTCCACTGGCCTGCAGCTGCTTGTAAATAAATATAAGTATACACAGAACTTAGTTCTCAAATTTTTTTTATTAATACGTTTTTATTAATTCGCTTTTTTTCCTGTTTGTTTGTTTCTTTGCCTGAATGGTACAAATTTTGCAATCGATTTTCAACTAACTTTCTGATGAAGCTAGAGACTTGAAACTTTAAATATAGCTCAAAACTGCGGATGACAATGCAATATTAATTAATTAATTAATATTATTAGAAATATGAAATTAAATTTAATTAATTATCTTAATTAATGAAAATAAATTTCAATTAAAAAACAATAATTATTAAATTACAATTAATTAAATTAATTAATTAGATTATAGTTAAAGTTAGACAAGATTAAAAAGCAGGATAATTATTTTATTTTATTATTTTATTATAGGTACCACGTTTTTAACACGGACTAAAATGTATAAAATAATTTCTTCTAGCCCTCCCATACAGATTTATAACCTCCTAGAGAAAAAATGGGGCAACGACAGCTACTCCCTGCACTCCTTAAAATTATCTATTGCATGCGATCCACCTTTTCCTGTATGGGGTTATAAACCCCTGTATGGGAGGCTAGGAGAAATACTTTTTAGCCAGTGATAAAAATGTATTAAACATTCTGACTGGTATTACAAGCCTCATACTAAATCGATGTTTTCGGGTGTTTTAGTTAAAATCATGACAAAAATTTAATACAGCTCTTAAAACAGATCCTATTAGAAGCCTTCTATTAAGGATATATTAGCTAATATCACGTATTAGAGAAAATAAGTTTGGCAACGTTGCAAAACTAGTGACGTCAAAAGACATCTGTCAAAGTATTTATTAAATTTAATTAAAAAAAATATCTATATATGTATAATTTAATCGAAAAACAGAATGAATTAAAATGATAAAGGTTAAAAAACAAAAACAACAAATAGATTTACTTAGGAAATAGAAATAAGTGTGAAATATTTGTTAATTTTTTTTATTTACATTTACTATAGTTCAAAATACATAAATACAGAAAAACAATGTAGAATATTTCATATTTGTATTCAAATAACTAATTGTAAAATCAAAATATAAATTAAACAACAAAAACTTTGAATATAATAGTTTTTTCTTATATTCTAAATAATGGAATAAGTAATAAATAATTGCGATTCCGGCGACATTATATTTGTTCGTTCTTGTAATGGTACAAGCTGATCTTGAATCAGATTCAAAAAAATCATTGTTTTTCTTATTGAAACGATATCTTCGTTTAAATTCCACTTCATTTAACGTTACGAAGGGATTAATTTGCTTTTTAAAAATAATCGTACGTTTTCTGCGATTATTTACTTGGCGAACCGCGCGAATTACACAATTTTTTTTTATAAACGTCAACAATTTCGACAGCTAATACAGTGCTTAGTACAGCTTCTAGCTGTTTTAAATAATTGTTCTAAATAATTAAAAAACGGCTCTTTAAAACACCCAAAAACAAAGGTTGCAATACGAATTTTTAGTATAAGCAAAAACACCCAAAAACAACGCTCTTAGTATACCCGAATACAGAGCTTATTTTTTATTTTTTTTTATTTTAATCTTTATTTCTGTTGATCCTTGTAATAGGACATAGAAACAGTCAAACATATACAATTATGTAAATACATAAAAGTGAGAAATACAGAATATATAATAAATGATAAATTTATATTATAATTTACAATTCAAAAATTCATTAACAGAATAAAAACAATGTGATATCAAGAAGTTATGTAATTGAATTTTATAAGACTTTAAATCACTATTTTTAATATTGTCAGGAAGTTTATTATAATACCAGCCTTTGTTCTTTAATTTAAATAATTATTTTAACATAATGAGGAAAAGATTTTTGTAACTGTATTTTACATACTTGCACAATCACGCAATGTACCTAAAAAAGTTTGGCACAAACTCTTTTCACTATTCTGAAATCATCCTTCTCCAAACATTCCTAACCAAACTATTCCAAACTATCTATTCCTAACTCTATTTTAAACTAATATTTACCTTCAACATCTGATTTATTAGACAAAGCTATTGATTGTACAATCTCATCATTATATCGATCTATGGATTTATAAGTTTCACATATTCTATCTTCAATTTTCCATTTCATTTTCTCGTTAGTTGAGCATTTCGTTTTAATTTGCGTTCGAAAATCTTCATTCATTTACATCGACAAATTATTATTATCTGGACAAAAATTTTGCATCGTATTTTCATAGTCCACATATAAAGGGGGTGTTGGCGTAGAACTACTCTCATTAAACTACTCTCATTAAATAGCAAATTAACTTCTTCGGAAGACGGTCTTATTAGTCCAAAAAACATTTGATACGTAGGCTAATAATGATAGACTCGATTATTACCAATTAATTCGGGACTACGATAAATATAAGCCGATGATGAATTGATAAAATAGTAGGAGTTTTCGTAAAAAATATTTTGATAAAAATGATGATAAAAAGTTGTAGTATTACTGGGACAACGTTTTAAATACACCAATACCTCACTTTGCGTCGTGGTTACGTTCCAAAAAAACACGACGCAAATTGAAACGACGCAAAGTGAATTATAATTTTCTATAGCAAACCATGTAAAGATCGAAGATAGGTTCCAAGGTTACAAAAATACTACTTTTTGAAAAAAAAAATTGAACAAAGTAAACATTTAAAAAACAAAAATAATATAAAATTTTATTACATACATACAAAAAACAAAAAAAAAAACAAAATCAATTAAAACAAAATAAAATATTCAATTAATTTATAAAAACAAAATAAAAATTAATCACTGTCTGATGAGTCCATAGTGGCTGTTGTCGTAAGTCGGCTTTCTTTCACAAAAATTGGTCCAAAGCCAACTTTTAGAAAAAAAAAAAAAATTCAAAAAATTCAAAAAAAAAATTAAAGACTCGAACCCAAAACAACGCAACTTCGAAAATCTAACGACGCACAGTGAAAATTAGTACTAATTCAGCAGCGACGCAACTCCGAAAAAACGCAAAACGAAACGACGCAAAGCGAGGTATTGGTGTACAATAAATATATCATGTTTTATAGATTGCATTGCTGTTGCTTAAAATTGTATGTTTTATGAACAATATCTAATCGAAACGAAATTTTACGTATTTAACATTACACCAATACCTCGCTTTGCGTCGTTTCGTTTTGCGTTTTTTCGAAGTTGCGTCGCTGCTGAATTAGTACTAATTTTCACTGTGCGTCGCGTCGTTAGATTTTCGAAGTTGAGTTGTTTTGGGTTCGAGTCTCTAATTTTTTTTTAAAACATTGGACCAATTTTTTGTGAAAGAAAGCCGACTTACGACAACAGCCACTATGGACTCATAAGACAGTGATTAATTTTTATTTTGTTTTTATAAATTAATTGTATATTTTATTTTGTTTTAATAGAATTTGTTTTTTTTTTTGTTTTTTGTATGTATGTAATAAAATTTTATATTATTTTTGTTTTTTAAATGTTTACTTCGTTCAATTTTCTTTTTAAAAAGTAGTATTTTTGTAACCTTGAAACCTATCTTCGATCTTTACAAGGTTTGCTATAGAAAATCATAATTCACTTTGCGTCGTTTCAATTTGCGTCGTGTTTTTTTGGAACGTAACCACGACGCAAAGTGAGGTAATGGTGTATATATTTTATATTTGCAAAAAGTAGTTAAAACTGAAAATAGAAATAGATTATTACAAAAGTTAAAATAAACTAAGATATTAAATCTACATAATGATTTTAACATTAATAACTCAAGTAATCGATACATGATCAATAAGTTTAAGTTAGAAATTAAAATAGACCATAAAGAAATTGAAATAGTTAATAAATGTACATATTTAAGAATTATAATTGATATAAATTTTGAATATAATAAAAATATTTTTATATTATAAATTAACACTATTTCAACAGATACATTCACAATGCAGATAATACAAAAAATTTAAATAATTGAACTTTAGAACAACATGCTGCAACTGTACGCACACGGCTGTGTGGCACGGCAATCTCGTGAAAAGTAGTAGGAGAAATTTTCTGGATATCGAGATTTCAAGCTACTGCCACTTCGATACAAAAAGGGAGTTATCGCAAGTACAACGATAAATTTAGCGTACGTTATTTACCTACAAGCGAAAGAATGCGCATGCGCATGGATTTAGCGTACGGTAAAAAATAACCGCGGTCCGCTATTTTCGGAAAATAGCGGAGCATTCTCTCATATGTTATTTTGAGTGGTGATGTTATGTTCTTGTGTTTATAAACTTATTATTTTATGCAGTTAGGTTAAGTTGTTGTGAACTAAATATAATAGAGATTTTATGGAACAGCAACAACAAATCCTGACGATTTTAATAAATCAGCTCAATTCCAATAAAAACTAATGTATATATATAAAATTGTTTTTTTGTTGAATAAATACTTGTATCAAACCAATATTAAATTATTAGATTACTTTTAGATATTCCTCCAATTTTAGCGTACGGTAAAATATCGGCGTGCGATAAATCTAAAGTGTCATTTACCATACAAATTAAATAACGTATAACGTCACGTGATTTTAGCGTTAACGGAACTTTAACGTTGTGTTTGCGATAACTCCCTAAAGATTTTTCGCTGCAACGACATTTCATGATAAACTGCAGCAGTGGGAATTCGTTTCGGGGTACTGCCACTTCGGTGCAGTGAGATTTCTATGTAACGACACTTCGAAGTTTCGAGATTTTGGTACAACGCAACATATCCGACATACCACCAACTTAAGAGACACTTCACGGTTCATTACCAAAACAACATTTACAAATACCTACCAAATGGAGAAAAACAGCTGGAATAATAAAACTAATACGTATTAAATATAGAGTCGTATATCACAATTAACGTGTTCCCAAAACAAAATCAAATATTAGATTATTATATTTAAAAATTTTCGACATTAAAGATATTTTACGTAAAAAAATTATTTTTGTTTATTCTAGTCATTACATTGTTTTATGTTTTATAAATCTTGACAAAGAACATTTGTTTTTTAATAAGTAAAAAATTTTTTTCAGAACTTATTAATATTAAAATAAAACGGCTTTAGGTTGTAGTTCCTTATTAATATTTCTTAATAATCGACACGTACACAACGTTAGTCTTCATCAGGAAAAACAGATACAAATGGCATTTACAATAAATAAACAGAACATAACTACAAGTTACTGGCTAACCAAATACAAGTAACTAGTGCACCTATTCTGGTCATGAAATTTAGCTTAAATCTTTAAATTTAAATTAACAGTTAAATTTGAGGTTAGATTTACTTAAAGTAGTTGTCAGAAAAGGTTGAAATTTATATTGGTGTGAAAAATATTTGCATAAAAATGAATATAGAAATGTTTGCAGTTTTCTTATATTTAGATTATTTTGAAAGGTAAGTAATTGAATAATATATGTTTCGTTAAATGTAGGCTTTATAAAATAAAATTATTTTTATAGGAACAATACAAGAATAGAAAGACAAATATTACGAGACAATTTAAATATATTCGAAATAACTAACAACAAATTTTTAATTGATTTTTGCTTGAAAAAATTAGCAGTAATTAACATTATTAATAAATTGAAGCCATATATATCCGCATCTGAACGATCCGATTCCATACCATTCCACCTAAAAGTGTTAATAGCAATTTACTATTATGCAAATAGACACGTTTTGACGTTTTGACAGTTTTCCACTTAAAGATAACATACTGCGCATGTGCACAGCATTGCCAACTTAGGAATAAAATTCTTTAAATTGCTAATTGTAAGCTTAAAGATGCATGTTCAGAATTGCTTTATTTAAATTTCTTTAAGTCGTTAAGTTAAAGTTTGCTTTAAGCTAAAGATCTTTAAATTTAAATGTGATGACCAGAATAGCGGCATATCATAAAACCTTATAAATTTTTAATAAAAGGATGTCAAATTTTACTTAAATCAGTTACTAGTCACATTTATTGATGTTATCTTTATAAATTTCTATTGCATCTCTTATCAATCTGCTGTTAATATTGTTGCATCTTGCATAATTATTACAGTTGTTAGTGCCATATTAGTTCACATTATTCAGAGTTGTTTTGCAACTCAAATACTAAAATAAATATCTTTATTGAGGTCTGCTAGAAATTCTTTGATGTTAACATTCTATTTAGAAATATTTTGCATTTTTATTATTTTATTATTTAAGTGTTTACATCCCTGAACGTGATTCAAATATGTTTGTACGCATTAATAAATATACCACTTAGGACCCTTCAACGGTCGATAGCTTAACAGATGTGCTGAATTCTACGAAGAAATGCGGTAAAACTTTAGAATGTTTCAAAATAAGACGCTTTATGATTGGCCATTTCTTTATATTTTCTGTACTGTGATTGGCTATATTTTTACCGACATATGCCCCTATTCTGGTCATGAACTTTAGCTTAAATCTTTAAATTTAAAGAACTTTAAGTAAATTTCAATTCTGGTCACAACTTTAGCTTAAATCTTCAGCTTAAAGTCCTTTAAATTTAAATGTATATGGGAGGTGCTTTAACAGTTAAATTTGAGGTTACTTTAAGTAGTTGTCAGAAAAGGTTGAAATTTATATTGGTGTGAAAAATATTTGCATAAAAATGAATATAGAAATGTTTGCAGTTTTCCTATATCTAGATGATTTTGAAAAGAAAGTAATTAAATAATATATATGTTTCGTTAAATGAAGGCTTAATAAAATAAAATTATTTTTATAGGAACAATACAAGAATAGAAAGAAAAATATTACGAGACAATTTAAATACATTCGAAATAACTAACAACAAATTTTTAATTGATTTTTGCTTAAAAAAATTAGTAGTAATTAACATTATTAATAAATTGAAGCCATATATATATATCCGCATCTGAACGATCCGATTCCATACCATTCCACCTAAAAGTGTTAATAGCAATTTACTATTATGCAAATGGACACGTTTTGACGTTTTGACAGTTTTCCACTTAAAGATAACATACTGCGCATGTGCACAGCATTGCCAACTTAGGAATAAGATTCTTTAAATTGCTAAGCTTAAAGATGCATGACCAGAATTGCTTTATTTAAATTTCTTTAAGTCGTTAAGTTAAAGTTTGCTTTAAGCTAAAGATCTTTAAATTTAAATGTGATGACCAGAATAGCGGCAATAACTTTCGTAACTTTACTTACTGGACGAGCTCAAGTAATTCAGCAGTTCATTTCAGTGGCGGATCCACGGGGCGGGGGGGGGCATGCCCCCCCCCTGGGCCTAAAAACATAATACAAAATACATACAAATATATATTCCACACAACATTTATTATTAACCCACCATGCATACACCTATGCATATAAGGTGGGATAATATTTTTTTTTTGTAGGCTTAAAACTTCTTAATAATTATTTACCTTTATCCTAAAAAAAGGGCAAAATGGCCCCCCTTGAGAGTTTTCTAGATCCGCCCCTGGTTCATTTTCAGTCTTTGAGACAAAAATACATATACATTAAATTCAAGACGTGCCGCGAATAATTTTACATATAACATCCGATAACTCTCTGAATAATATTGTAATAAGTTTTAATTGTAGTGTAGAAATAAGTTTGTGTTGTATTCTAATATTAAAGTTAATGTTACAAACTACCAGAAAATAAATGGTTTACAAACAAATTGTTTATTATTTAAAACTTTACGAAAAAAGCTGTAACATACATTACAACAGTTTCTGTCGAATTTTACAAACGTGAAGATATTCTAACGCATATCTGGTTGTGTATACACTCTAAAAAAAAATATGTAATTTTACCTACACAAATCATGAGACACTATGATGCCCAGTATTTCTAGGTATATAATTATACTCAACTGCTTTGTACATTTAATAACATAATTGTTTAAAATTACATATAATATCAGAACTATTACAAACATTATGTAATATGATATATTACCAAAAAAATGGAAAAGTACATATAGAAATGTAATATTACAAATTTTTTTAAGTAAATTTACAGAACTTCAGTAAATTTGCTGTCAGGCATTTTTCATAAATAGCTAAAATTTATTTAATTCTGTAATATTATTGATACTATAATTACATATATTTCTAAATTTACCTAAAAAGGATGTATTTTAAAATGAATGAATAACACTTAGAATATTTTAGTAGTATTATTACACAAAATAAGTAGTATAAGTATAATTGTTTTCACGAATTTTGCAATTTGCGGAAAGTAAAGCAATTTTACATACTTATTTATTTACTTTATGTGATTATTATGAATTATGTTGAAAATTATAGAATTTTGTGGTAGAAATATAGAATATTTATAGTAAAATAAAATTATAGATTCTTTTATAGTAAAATTCAACTATTTTTCTGTAATTTCGTTAATTTGTTCTTACAGTGTATGTTATAATTCATATAATCTTAAATGTCGCGGTGTCTTTGATATTCTCACACCGAACCGAACATAACCTAAAATCTCACACATCAATTACTGTTAGATTTTTTTTTCTCTTCTTCTTCGTCATTTTCAAGGCAAGAAATTTGAACAACCATATGGTTTAAATCAAGATTAAGTTTATATATGTCTGCAAATACTTACATACGCAGAATGGATATTAAACAATATTTACAAATTCATTCAAATTTAATTTAAATTTATTGTAATCGGAAATAGAATTTATATACCTATTATAATTGACGAAGTAGAGACACGTTTTTATTAACTCGCTTTCTTGTCTGTCTATTTGTTTCTTTTTTTTTCTCTATACCATTAATTTTATGCAAAAAAAAAATACCAAAATCGATATTTTTAATCCAAAAAACTGAACTAGCTTTTAGCTTTTATAGATTTGAATACATAACGAAACAATACAGTTGTAAAATTAGTAAGTTATATTGTACAAAGTTAAAAATTAATCATCAAATATTTTTGATGCAAATCTTTAACAGAATTTTTAAATTGTGTATATGACATAATGAAATATATCTATAGCCTAAGTAATTAATAATTAATAATCCTAAAGTATGCACATAAAAATAATTGAGGAATACTTTAATAATAATAATAATAATAATAGTATTTTATATATTCTGTTGACCAAGATACATAAGTATAGAATACGGTATAAATAATTGGGTGCTTTAGGAACTTTTGCTAGGAATGTAAATGTTTCCAAAGAAGCCCGTTTAAGTATATACAATGCAGTTTTAGTGCCTACGTTGATGTATGGTAGTGAATATTGGGTTTGGTTGCAAATGCATAAACGGAAAATAACTGCTGTGGAAATGAGATTTTTACGTGGGGTATGTGGTGTAAATAGGAGAGATCGGGTACGAAATAGATTAGTGTATGATGAGTGTGAAATTGAAAGAAATGTTGTAGCAAAAGTTGGTGTTAGTCAGTTCAGATGGTTCGGAGCCATGTTGAGCGAATGCGTCTAACGAACGTTTGCTGATTTATTTGAATGATTTTGATGGTATACGTTTGCAGGGGAAGTCCGATGAGTAATTGGAGTGATAAGATTAAGAGTGTTTTGCGTGAGCGAAAGTTTTCAAATAGTAGGAATAAAAGAGCATGTATGAGAGGAATTATGAATGTGGATGAAGCGAAAGTTGATTGTTTGGATAGGAATGTTTGGAGGCGACTGATTTCGGGATAATGAAGAGTTTGTGCCACACCCTTTTGGGTACATGGCGTGATTGTGTATGTATGTATGTATGTACAAAATTTAAATATTCATTTACCAGAACAAAAACAATTTTCTAAATTAAAATGAGTTTTTAAATTAATTAGTGCGAGCAAAATTCATTATGAATATTAGAGGATTTTTGTGTATTCACGGAACGGACGGTACATTATGATTTAACAAATTCACAAACATTCTTGCATTTACAGTGTTATAATACTATCCTTTATTTACTATTTTATTATCTTTTTTATTTATATAATATAATTAATTATATAATATAATCTTAATTATTTAATATAACAACTATAATATACATTTTTCACATTTATCTATTTTATTATTAATATATATGTGTATCGTATTTTTAATTTGTTAATTTTAAATAGTTATGCAAAATGTACTCTTTTTGTCAACGTGTATATTATTTTACTTAACTATAAACTTAGCAATATGTATCCATTTGGTGGTTCGTAATAACAAATTAGATTAGAGATCCTAAAATAATATTTAAATGTTATTAATTTATTTCCTCTATACTTTTAAAATAATTGTTTATAAAGGGAAGTTACCCTAAAACCGCCAGATGCAAACATATGCTGCAAAACGATGCATCTTAGCATCATCTTTGCAGCCAAGTTTCTAGTTAGTTTCTAGTTAGAACTCAAACGATCAAGTCGTAATGTAATATAATCATAAGTAATAAATTAGACTTTAATAGTATATTATTTAACGAGCAAATAATGGCACCTATAATGTACGAGGATGTTGTTTAGTCCACGAGCGTAGAGAGGGGAATAAAACATTCGAGTACATTGTAGGCATTATTTGCAAGTCAAATACTATACTTTATCTACAACTGCTTATATATTTTTAATATTGTACTTACTTATTCAAATCTATGATGTTAACAACAACTAACTAACTAACTAACTACAACTGTCATTTTATTACTTTGACTGATAACTGCTGCCATCCGGCGTAGAGATATTTAGTTTGTTGATGTTGCCTAGCAACGAAACTTGCGTACGGAAATCAACTTAATAAAGATCGTTTCTTTATTTCCCTTGGTTAATAATGACTAATATTTTATTAACCTTGGTTAATAAAGACTAGTATTTTATTTCCCTTGGGCTATAAAGACTAATATTATTTATCTGATTTTATATACCGGGTGTAGAAATGAAATGTGAACCATAGGAATTTCAATGTTATTTTTTAAATACGGCTGTATCTCTTTCCCTATTGACTTTAGAGCAAATATTTAAATACAAAACTTGTTCAAAATGTGAAAATGCATGGTATAAAGTCATTTTTTTTACATAAATATTAATATTTTACGATATACAGGGTTAACAACTAAAAAATGAGCTATAACATTGGGAAACGGAAATGGTATCCAAAAATGCGGAATAATGAGTTCTATAATTCGGGGAAAAAATCATTGTTCTACGATACTTCGTTTAGGAGAAAAAAATTAAAAATTGATTTTTGAAAAATTTCGTAAGGGGGTACCCTTGTGTTTTGTTTAAAAAAAAAAAAAAAGGATTTTGGATATTTTAACACTGGCTTTCGTTGTCTACTCTTTTATCCTACTCTTTGTACCAGACATTTTTTTTTCCTGTTATTCTTTAATTTTTTATTCACGTTTTTCTGATTTTCCGAAAAGTTGATAAGGGGGGACCATTGGCATTTTTTTCAGAATAAGACTTTTTTACAAAATTTAGTCCAAAAATTTTATAGAACTCATTATTCCGCATTTTTCGATACCATTCCCGTTTCCCAATGTTATGGCTCATTTTTTAGTGGTTAACTCTGTATATCGTAAAATATTAATATTTATGTAACAAAAATGAGTTTATACCATGCATTTTCACGTTTTGAACAAGTTTTGTATTTAAATAATTGCTCTAAAGTCAATAGGGAAAGAGATACAGCCGTATTTAAAAAATAACATTGAAATCCCTATGGTTCACATTTCATTTCTACACCCGGTATATATATAATGACCATATAACAAAGTAGTTGTAGATAAAATATTTTATCTTACTTTTATTGCTAATCATTTCCGAACCATAACATAATTTTAGCGCAGCCGGTGTTGCCAAATCGTTAAGAAAAATAATTTCTCTCGATTTTGTTTTACAATTAATTGACTATTGAGTAGTGTACGTGTGTGTGATATTATTCGGGTACCAAGCAGAAGATAACAAGAAGAAACTGAAACGCTTTGCAACAAAAAGTCGCAAAACTGTAAATCGATTTTATTATTCTGATACATTGCGATTATTAATCGAAATTTTATAAAATATTTCAAAGAAAATTTTATAACATTAAATTTAATTTAAATTTTTCAAAATGAGCCAAACTAATTTAAATATTTACTCTAATGTCAATTCTGATTTAATGTCAGAAGATGGTTCAAGTTCATCTCATTTGTTAGATTTAAATTTTTTAATAAGAATAATACCAAAATTTGAAGGTAAAAGAGAAGAACTTTCATCTTTCATAGCTGATTGTAATAGTTCGTTTGAACTAGCTGATGAATCACAAAAATCTATTTTATTAAAATTTACTCTAACGCAAATAAAAGGATATGCAAAAACAGCATGCAACAATAGAGAGTTTAATACGTGATCAGAATTAAAAAAATATTTAAAATCTTTATATCAAAATAAAAATGATGCGGCTTGAACAATATTCTAATGAGAGTGTTGCAGAATTCGTAACGCGAACTGAATCAATCCAAAAACGTTGCCAGCGTGCGATACAAGAAAATTATGAAAACAACTCAAATGTTATAGGAATGTCAAAATTGTTGGATTTATTAGTAGATTTCAATTTCACTGTAAACCTAAAATTTGTAGAATTTTAAGAACTAAAAAAATAAAAAAAATTAAACAGTGTTTTTACAATTGCTTTAAATAAGAAAAAAATTCATTCATATCACAATTTTGCAAGGTTTGTAAAAAATCACATAGCACAAACTATTGCTGCAAAACACAACGACAAAAATCTATTAATGTTGCATCTGCCTCACATTTTCCTAACACAAGTCAAAATAATGATATTAAATTTTGTAAATATTGCAAAAAGAAAGACCATACTATTAAAAATTGTTTCTTACAAAATCGAAAAAATTATTCTAATTCAAATCAAAATTCGAACTCAAATTCGAATCCAAAAAACTCGAATTTATTCCCGGCCCTACCGAGGAATCTTTGCGAAATCGAGGCGAGTCAGTAAAAGTCTTTCTTTCTAATGTAAATATCGTATATGTAATGGCAAATAACGAAAATTTAAAACAAAAAGATAGTCTACGACTACTCGTTGACACTGGTGCGACGATTTCAATTATCAAATCCAAAATCCTAAATCCTTATACCTTGGTTGATGACAATAATTAAGATTATCAAGTAGTAATCAAATAACACATTAGATACTGCAAAAATTAATATAAGTTTTTTCAATTGAGATTTTTGCCATAATTTTCAAGTAATTAATAGTGACACAAATATTAGTCATGACAGAATTATTGGAATAGATATTCTTACTAAAAATCAAGCTATAATTGATTTAAACAATTTATGTTTAAAATTTAATAATTTCGATAAAAAAATACCTTTAATTGACAATTCAATATCTAATAAATCAGAAACTTTCCCAGTTTTAAAATCTCGTAGTATTACATATATAAAATGTAATGTGTTAAATCCTAAAATTAAGGAAGGGTTAGTATTTGGAGAAAAAGTGTGCGATAATTTTTATATTAGTTGTTGCATTGATAAAAATAATTATATTCTTGTATCCATTTTAAATACAGATAATAAAGACAGAAAATTATTTAAATTTAATACTCCTATTACTTTCGAATCAATAGCTAATGATTCAAATTATAAAGAATTTTTTTTATAAATAAATGCAACAAACAAATAAAAAAAAATATTGATCGCAAAACCTTATTAAAAAATAAACTAAGAATAGATCATTTAAATGACGAAGAAAAACATTCTTTATTAAAGATTTGTGAAAAATATATATTCTTCTTAGATGTGATTTATTTTCGTCAACCAATACAATTACTCATTCAATAAAAACAACCCATGTCCATCCTATTTACACAAAAACTTATAGATACCCTGAAGCCCATAAACAGGAAGTCAATGACCAGATAAACAAAATGTTGGCACAGAAGATCATAAAATCATCTATCTCTGCTTGGTCAAGTCCTTTGTAAGTCGTTCTGAAAAAAATCGAGCCTCAGGCAAAATCAAGTGGCTAGTCGGCTAGTATAGTGCTAGTCACTTTATTTGGAATTGACATGACTGCAAAGATTGGTATCATAAACTTTCACAGCAGGGAGTCGTTTGCCAGTTGCTCAAGGGTAGTACTGGAAAAATTCCCTCTCATTTAACTTGAAGTGTTTGTAGAGAAAAGTTATATTATTTTTCTAGGCGATTTGTATTAGTTTGTAATAGATAGTTATATTTTATTTTTTAATACTTTTATTCATTATTATTATTATTATTATTATTACCATTTTTTTTTTGCTGACGTAAGGGCACAGCAGCATAGGCCATTTGCCCTTATTCCCATTATTATTTTTATTCTCATTATTATTACTTTTATAATTATGTTTATTATTACTATTATTATTATTATTTTAATTTCTTTTTAATTTTATTACTTTTTATATTTACTTTAGTTTTCATTCATTTATTGTTAGTGTTTGTCTTTTTTCTTTTTATTAATATGTATATATTAATTCTTATTTAATTTTTGTACATTAATTATGCATCTACATATTTGTTATTTTGACAAATTTTGTTTCAATAAATATTTTATTATTATTGGCATTATATTTTTATATTGATAATTAATATTTTGTTTCAAACTTTTTATTTGACTTTTTAATGTTAAAACACTTTTTAAATACAAAAAATAAAAACAAACTTTTATGATAATTCTTGTCCCAAGTATTCAAGAGTTTTGAAATATATATTTATGTAAAAATGCGAAATACGTCTCTGTAATTTTAAGCTTATTTTTCTAAAAGTGTTGTAAATCGTCCCTTTTCTAATAGCATGCTGTAAACGAATGAACAACACTATACCTTCGTCATTTCAACGTCTTATGGAGGTAGTTCTTACAGGATTGCAAGGAGTGTTTCGTTTATCTTGATAATGTAGTAATTTACGTGTCTAGTATTGAAGATCACACACACACAAATTAGAAAACTTGTTTCAACGATTAAGAAAAAATAACTTAAAACTACAGCCTGACAAATGTGAATTTATGCGTCAGAAAGTCATTTATTTAGGTCACGTAATAACAGATAAAGGTGTAAAACCAAACCCAGATTAAATTTAAATCATAAATGAGTTTCCAGTACCCACTAATACAAAAGAAATAAAATCATTTTTAGGTTTAGTCGGATACTACCGTAAATTTATTGAAAATTTTTCTGGAAAACAAAAGAATTAACTAAATTATTTAAAAAAAGACGTTAAATTTTTATGGTTAGACGAGCAACAAAAATCATTAATGAATTACAACAGAATAAAGAATTGTTTTCCAGAAATGGTGGATATTTTTATTCATTTGGTAAATTTTTCTCTTAAAATAGGTGTTTTTCCTGATCTTTTAAAAATGAGTACTATTGTTCCTCTAATGAAAGTGCCTAATAGTAATAAAGCCAATGAATACCGTCCGGTAAATATATTATCATCAATCGAAAAAATATTTGAAAAAGTTGTGTATATGCAAATAATACAATATTTGAATAATAATGGTATTCTGACCTGTTACCAATTTGGATTTAGAATGGGACACAGCTGCGAAATTGCTTTACAACTAGTAATTAGCGAGTGGAGGGATGCATTAGATGAGAATGAAACTGGCTTAATTTTTTTCATGGACTTAAAAAGGGCGTTTGAAACAATCAATAGAGAAAGATTAATTAAAAAATTAAGTAACTATGGTTTTGGGGGGCACTGTTCTACAATGAATAACAGATTATCTAGAAAATAGAAAGCAAAAAGTAAAATATTAAATTTGAATGGAAATAAATGTGAGTGTGCCTCAAGATAGTATACTTGGACATCAACTTTTTGTTTTATATATATATATATATATATATATATATATATATATATATATATATATATATATATATTAATGACATAGGAGACAATATAAAGTTTAGTAAATATCATCTTTTTGCGGATGATATGATCATATACATAACAGGTAAGAATATGGATGATTATGTTAAAAACTATTATGAAAACTATAAATAAGTGGTTATGTTATAATAATTTAAAATTAAATATAACAAAATCAAAATTAATGTTTATAGGAAGTGATTCACAGTACAAAATTTATTTAGAAAATAATTTAGATGTAAGTATATCAAATCAAAGAATAGAATTAGTAGATGAAATAAAGTACCTGGGTGCAGTTATTGATAGGAAGCTTAAACTTAATGCTCATATTGATTATATGTGTACAAAAATTTCCAAAAAATTAGGTGTAATAAGCAGATTAGGGGATTCTATTCCTTTAAAAACAAGAAAATTATTGTATAATACAATTTATTACCACATTTTTTATTTGGTTCAACTATACTATTTTCGATATGAAAAAAGTGATTTATATAGATTACAAAAATTACAAAATTGGGGAACGAGGATAATATTAAAGTGCAACAGGTTAACTAGTACTAACTAAGTTAATGCTGAATAAATTAGATTGGGTAATGATTGAAGATTTCATAAAAATACAAGCTTTAACATTTATACAGAAAATTAAGTTAAATTTTATGCATTAGTATTTATCAAATAGATTAACCTCATTTAGTAAAATTCATAATTATAGTACTAGGAATAGAAATAATTATAGTTTGTCGCATAAAAATAAAACATCTACTAATAATTCGATTTTTAATAAAGGTATATATGAGTACAATAAGTTACCAGTAGAGATAAGAAGCATCTGTAATATAAAGAAATTTAGATATAAGTTAACAAAATTATTTAAAAATGACTGATTGTATATTGATAATAGTTTATATACACATTTCTGAATATTATTGTATTATATTTTTTTCTAAATGCTGGTTGTAAGGTTTTGGGTGCTTTGGGAACTTTTGCTAGGAATGTAAATGTTTCAAAAGAAGCCCGTTTAAGTATATACAATGCAGTTTTGGTGCCTACGGTGATGTATGGTAGTGGATGTTGGGTTTGGTTGCAAAAGCATAAACGGAAAATGACTGCTGTGGAAATGAGATTTTTACGTGGGGTATGTGGTGTAACTAGGAGAGATCGGGTACGAAATAGACTAGTGTATGATGAGTGTGAAATTGAAAAAAATGTTGTAGCAAAAGTTGGTGTTAGTCAGTTAAGATGGTTCGGACATGTTGAGCGAATGTCTAATGAACGTTTGGTTAAAAAGATTTATTTGAATGATTTTGATGGTTTACGTTTGCGTGGACGTCCAATGAGTAGTTGGAGTGATATGATTGAGAGTGTTTTGCGTGAGCGAAAGTTTCCAAGTAGTAGGAATAGAAGAGCATGTATGAGAGGAATTATGAATGTGGATGAAGCGAAAGTTGCTTGTTTGGATAGGAGTGTTTGGAGGTGACTGATTTCGGGATAATGAAAAGAGTTTGTGCCACACCCTTTTGGGTATATGGCGTGATTGTGTATGTATGTATGTATGTATGTATATTTTTTTGTTTTTTTTTCTTTTTATATATTTTTATGTTAAAAGTTTATATTAATTATATATATTTGTGAATAGCTGTATTTTAGCTAAATAAACGTCTATTATATTATATTTGTTCCAATGTAAAAAAAAATTCTCAAACATAATTTTTAATGCAAAAGATTCGACCAATATTCACAAAAAATTCAGTGTTTATTTATTGATATATAACGATTGTAAAGGATTATTAAAAACAGATGCCACATTTGCCATTAACCCTTATTTGTACGTAAATGGCACTATTTAATGACTACGTAACTGGAACGTACGCAACTGGCACGACACCAAAATAACCATACTTCTTCTAAAGAAAACATTAAAAATCATTCGCACAATAGAAGAAAGCAATAAACTTAATCTATTGAAAGTCCACGAAATGTATAAAGCAAATAAAAAAAACCCAACTTAAAATCTTAAACGACCAGTCTTATTTAATATATTCAGCTCTATTCAATAGAATACTTATATTTAAACATTACGTTTTATTTAATTACGGTTTTCCTAAAATTTGTCAATACTTCGAATATAAGTTACTACCTATCTGTTTGTAATCCTTTATAAAGGGATAAATTGATGTAATATATACAATTTGATAATGACAATATTTTTGGAAACTGCAGTCACTACATTTGTGTATTAAAGTGTATTTTGAAAGTTACAAGTTTTTTATTTATTTCAATATGAAATGACGGCCAAAAGTGTTAATTTAAAAAAAAAGTACTTGACTTAATAATAATTGCAATGAAATTAAACCAAAACTAATAGTAATACTTACAGAAAATAAACATGTTATTATTAATTATTTATATATTCTTATAACTAACTTTTACTATTTACATTCTAGGTACAAGGAGACATAGGTTTCTGAATCCTGTTAAAGATCTGGCACGATTCAAACAGTGGATCGACATATTACATATCACAGAAATAACAGCAATGGCTCCAGCCGAGGTTTATATTAAGAAAAGAATATGTCCACCGTGTTGTCGGAGACCGTGTTGTAGGAGGGTTACCTGTATAATGTTTCGGAATTGAATTGCTTATAGTAAGGATATGGAATCAATTAGAATTCATATTTTCGAAACTATTAAAATTATAATATTCACGGCGATTATTCAAATAGATGGAAAACAAACAAATATTGCCAAAATTAGCAAATAACTCAGTTTGACGAAAAATGGCGTATGGAACAAACAAGAAATCAACTAACGATTTTTGTACACTCTAAAAAGGAAAAAATATGTAATTTTACTTATAAACTATGAGACATTATGATACCAAGTATTTGAAGGTATAATTACTCAACTATTGTAATTTAATACATAATTGTTTAAAATTGCATAATATCATAACTATTACAAACATATTATGTAATATGATATATTACCAACGGAATGGAAAAGTACATACAGTGCGAGTGTAAAGTATGGAACTATCGCAATAAATATTTTATTAAACGTTTTTGAAAAAAATCCTGGAACACATCAATTTTTATCTTAAATGAGACATATTTTACTGTAATCGTCACTTAAAGATCGTCTTTTGTTTTTGAGTTATGTAATATTACATTTTTTTAGTAGTTTCTTTTAGTAAATTTACAGAATTTCAGTAAATTTGCTGTGAGGAATTTTCCATAAGTAAATAAAATTTGTTTAGTTCTTTAATATTATTGTTGGCATAATTACATACATTTGTAAATTTTGTGTAAAAAATGTGTTTTAATATGCAAGCTGTAATTTTACTCAATTTAAGAAGTTATACCAACACTATGTAGGTATTATTAAGTATATATGATGCATTTTGCAAAAAGTAAACAATTTTATCTTCTTATCAGGTCATTTTTACTTACTTTATTTGATTATTATGAATTATATAAAAATTACATAATTTTGCGGTAAAAATACAGAATATTTATAGTAAAATAAAATTACAGATTTTTTTATAGTAAAATTTTACTATTATTTTTCTGTAATTTCGTTTGTTTTTTTTTAGGGTACATAATATTGAATTAATATTTTGTTAATTTATTTCAACTGTTTCTTTGTTTCAGCTGCCGGAAAATAAATGGTTGTTGTCGTCTTTCGCAATGTTTTATGTTTTAAATAAATATTGGACACATATTAAACATAATATTAAAGGTACACTGAAAACTCTTTAAAACCGACGTTTTAATTAAAATTTTTATATTAAAAATATAGTTTTTTTTTTAGAAAAATAATTAATTGCATGTTATGGTACACTGTAAATTTCTGTATAAATTTACATTGATAATTAGAGTAATTTTACTATATTTTTAATTGTATTTTCTATAAATTATAGTAAATTTACCAAAAAATTATAAAATTACAATGAAAAATATAGTGAAATTACTATGGTTATCAATGTAAATTTACATTGATTTAAATTTTTTATATAAAATTATTTACTATTTGATTTGGCAACACCGTGTTTACTAGGGGAAAAAAATGATGTAAAAATTTTATTGATAATTTTCAATTCAAATTTATTTAATTTCCAAATTTAATATTAAGAAAATTTATGAATAGGTTTTAAACTAGTATTTATTTTTCTTAAAAATATTTATTTCTATTGCAAAAACAGATTAAAATAGTGACCAGGTAAAAACGTTGGTTTTCAAATAATATATTTTTAGTGTATTTTTTAATTATAATTATACAAATATTATAATTAAATAATATATTTGTTATTGTATTGTTTTGCTAAATTAATTTTGTACTCTATACGATAATGTAATATGTACAATTTTGGTTTTATTTTTAAAAAAGTAAAGAATCGTATGTCTCTACACAAGCATAAACGATGAGGCGACCTTCAACAAGCCTTGAGACAGCAAACTTTGAAAATCATCGACAACGGTTTTTCCCAAAAGTTATCGCGATACCTAAAGGCAAAAAGGTTTTATTACTTGGCAACCCGAAATATATTTAGACAGCAAACTTTGAAAATCACCGACAAAGATTTTTCCCAGAAGTTATCGCCAGAGCCGTATTTATGTACAGGCGCATGAGGCGCAAGCTGGGGCCTCGTAGCTAAGGGGCCTCAGATTTCAAATCAGACATCAGTCAGTGAGATCAATTTGAAAATTATATTTTAATTTCTAGTTTCTAGTTTTAATTTACGAGTAAATTATTTTTCAATACGTTGCTAATGTTGAAGTACTGGTGTTGTCATTGTCAATAAGATCTGATTTTTTTTTATCTAATACCAATGTATAAACAATTTAAACAAATTTAAAAAATTTTCATATAATAATAATAAGACTAAAACTAATTTTTTTTCCACTGACAATTCCTTTTCAGTTGAAGAATATCTGCAAGGAGGCCTCGAAAGAGGTAAATACGGCTCTGGTTATCGCGGTACCTAAAGGCAAAAAGGTTTTATTACTTGACAACCCGAAATATATTTAGACAGCAAACTTTGAAAATCACCGACAACGATTTTCTCAGAAGTTATCCCGGTACTTAAAGGCAAAAAAGTTTTATTACTTGGCAACCCGAAATATATTTGGGACAACGACAATTTGGAGCGCTTGTCGCAATGACCGTTAAAACGACTTATTTGGAATTTCCAAATGTACCAATGAAATATTTCTATGCGTTATATATCAATAAAATATATCTATTTGTTTATATGTGGAGTTTAATTAAAAGAACTATAACCTACCCACAACTGTTTAATATATATATGTTCTAATAAAATAAATTATCAAAATATATTTCTTTTTATTAGTTATATATAATTTATTACTTTACATACATGCATTCTTTTTCTTTCAGTCAAAATGTTAGAGTTTCAGGTTGAAGAACTATAAAGTACAATAAAACTGTCAAAGATCGGTTAAAAATTACCGAAATTAGTATTTTTGTTGCAATGCCCTGAAAAACAGCTTATTCAAACCAGAGCCGTATTTAGGATCTGTAGGCCTCTAGGCTGAACCAAGGTGCGGGCCCTTAGGAGGGTGGGGGGTGTTGTGATTTTATAATTTTAAATAAACATGTTAGGAAAATGCAAGATAAAAAAGGAACGTAACAAACAAGTAAATTTTACTTATATTTATTTAATTGAAATAGAGTATTTAAAAAAATAAATAATAAACTTAGAAATAAAAATATCAAATAATCTTAGTGGCTAATTGGTTTGCGCCTACACTTAGTACTAATGAAGCTGTGTGTACTAATGAAGTGTATTGTCACTGGTTGCAAGTCGGGTTATTCGAATATTCTGTTTTATAAAAATTTAAGTAAAATACTTAAAAGGTTATCGATTAAACAATCATTTACTTTAAATTTGAAACGTGTGGTGCAGGCCTCTTTGTGGTGCGGGCCCATAGGCTGCAGCCTACATAGCCTGTGCATAAATACGGCCCTGATTCAAACGCTTATAACTAAACATCAAATACTTCAATTTGAACGACTGTTTGGAAAAAAATGTCGCATTTTTATGTGGGCATAAAAACACAGTGTGCATGTGTACACTTATAGAAAACATTACAATATTATAATGCCAATACCATTCGAATTCATATCACATAAAAAAAATCGCAAAAATCACAAAAAAAATTGCATAGAAAAGGACCACACAAAAACAGGTTTGACTGTACTAATTTATTAAGATATTATTTTCGAAAATATCAAGAAATATGTTGTTGAGCTTTATTTTTGTATCTTATCTATGAAGCAATAGCAAACGTATAAAAATCAGTATAAAATTCATAATTAGTTACCATAAATATGTAGTATTAAACGAATAAATCGAATATAAAATTATTCTTTTTCGTATTCCCACCACCTGTCTGAATATGGCCTTTTGTTTGCCTTAAATGGCCTTAACAATCATGTTAATAAATATTTTCACTCAAATGCACTTTTAAGTTGGATAACAACATACAAGTTGAATCAGCTGGCTGAATTCAAAACAAGCCGATTGGGCTACTCCGGGCCCTGGAAACTCTCTAAATTTACTTAACAACCGCATGGTAGCACTACGAGCGCTTTACGCATGCGCACTAACATGAAAAATATACTTTGTACCACTTTCAAATTTAGAATAACAAACTATTCATTCCTATTCAGATTCGTGTTGTGTGTGCACATTAAATATCTAGTTTGCGATTATTTTTCATTTGCTCATAGTTTTGTAACTTTTCATTACTATTATTTGTTATCGTGTTATTATTTGTTGTTTTATTTCTGTTATTGTTGCTGTTACTCTTGTTATATTTGTTATTGTTGTTGAAGACACTATGCGTGGTATTGCTAAATGTTGTGTACCTTTATGTACTTTTGAAGGTATGTATAAAATATTTTATAATTTGTACTTTTTAACAAACTTATTGAACATATTTGATTGAATTATAATTTTATTTAACATTTGTTGTAAATATAAAAAAAAAAACTCTCAAACATAATTTTTAATGCAAAAGATTCGACCAATATTCACAAAAATTCGGTGTTTATTTATTGATACATAACGATTGTGGAATATTTATAATTTGTACTTTTTAACAAACTTATTGAACATATTTGATTGAATTATAATTTTATTTAACATTTGTTGTAAATATAAAAAAAAAAAACTCTCAAACATAATTTTTAATGCAAAAGATTTGACCAATATTCACAAAAATTCGGTGTTTATTTATTGATATATAACGATTGTGGAATATTTATAATTTATACTTTTTAACAAACTTATTGAACAAATTTGATTGAATTATAATTTTATTTAACATTTATTGTATAATTATAATTTTATTTAATATTTGTTGTATTTTTAACAAACCTATTGAACATATTTTTGATTGAATTATAATTTTATTTAACATTTGCTGTAATGTAAAAAAAAATTCTAAAACATAATTTTTAATGCAAAAGATTCGACCAATATTCACAAAAAATTCAGTGTTTATTTATTGATATATAACGATTGTAAAGGATTATTAAAAACAGATTTGCCACATTTGCTATTAACTTAATAGAAAGTAACGAAATATGTCGTGTCGTGCCAGTTGCGTACATTCATTAAATGCACGTACGCAACTGGCACGACACCAAAGTAACCATACTTCTTCTAAAGAAAACATTAAAATCATTCGCACAATAGAAGAAAGCAATAAACTTAATCTATTGAAAGTCCTGGAAATGTATAAAGCTAATAAAAAAAACCCAACTTAAAATCTTAAACGACCAGGCTGATTTAATATATTCAGCTCTATTCAATAGAATACTTGTATTTAAACATTAAGCTTTATTTAATTACGGTTTTCCTATAATTTGTCAATACTTAGAATATAAGTTACTACCTATCTGTTTGTAATCCTTTATAAAGGGATAAATTGATTTAATATATACAATTTGATAATGACAATATTTTTGGAAACTGCGGTCACTACATTTGTGTATTAAAGTGTATTTTGAAAGTTACAAAAGTTTTTTATTTATTTCAATATGAAATGACGGCCAAAAGTGTTAATTTAAAAAAAAAGTATTTGACTTAATAATAATTGCAATGAAATTAAACCAAAAATAATAGTAATACTTACAGAAAATAAACATGTTATTATTAATTATTTATATATTCTTATAACTAACTTTTACTATTTACATTCTAGGTACAAGGAGACATAGGTTTCCGAATCCTGTTAAAGATCTGGCACGATTCAAACAGTGGATCGACATATTACAAATCAGAGAAATAACAGCAATGGCTCCAACCGAGGTTTATATTAAGAAAAGAATATGTCCAAATCATTTTGAAAATGTTTTTCTTTTGGAAAATAGTGAAAGATTGGTTTGGAATGCGCTTCCGACTCTTAACTTACCGCAGGTACTTCAAATTATACATTTTCATATTAGATTTCTAGTAAACAATATTATATATTCTTTTTTTTTATGTAATGTAGGCTGGACATAGAAAGCTTTATTTTATAATATTTTTTTTAATATATTAATTTGAAATGTAAATGTATATGGTACAATTTAATTTTTAAAAAAAATGTTTATATATTAATTAATATAACAAATGTCATATTTTGAAAAACATATTCCTTAAAAAATAATTAAATAACACTATTAACATTAGGTAGAAATATATTATAGATAAGCATTAGTAAAAGTTTAATGTTTACAAATATTTGTTATATAAACTGAATACTGTTATAAACGAAATATATCTAATTTCAGGAGCAGCGTCAGTAAGTTGATACTGCGGATACACATCCAAGAATTGAATGAACCTGATCAAAATTCTCAATCTTTTGTTTCGGGAATGGGTATGTTATTTATAATATAATATCTAATTATTAGATTACACACACTATATAGATGGCCAACTTTAATGTTAAGCTTTGGAACACAATTTTCATGCGCCGCCATGCGGTTGTTAAGTAAATCTAAATACTCACACATATACATGCAAATACACACACATGTATATGTGTGTATACATATGTTCATATAGTATTTCCAAAATATTTATTTGGAAATAGGTTTATTGTAAAAGGAAATATTACGGAAGCAATTGTTGCAATAATTGTTTCTATAATTTTTTCTTTTGTAATAAACCTATTTCCAAATAAATATTTTGAAAATATTTCATGTATTTCAAAATAATTTTTAAGACAAAATAAATAACAATACAAATTATTTAAAACAATATTTATTTATTTTTTTAATTTTTTCAAATACAATTTTCTCGCTTGACATTTAAATATATCAGTTTCACTTTCAGTTATGTTAATTTTACCATACAGTATATTATTTATTTGTTTTATATATCCAAATATACATAAATTTATTATTTTATTAATAATAATATTTTTAATGTCATTCATATGGTCAGAACATAAAAAATTAAAATCTACATTTTTTAATAATATGTACTTTCATACTTTAAAAAATATTACGCCCCTGCACTGTTTGAAATAGTTCAGCTATTTTAGGCATAGAGTGCGTGAATGCAGCTACTTGTCCGTGTTTGTGAGGTTTTGATTTGAGAAGCCGGAGAAGCCATTTTCTTTTAGCTGTTTGTCTTTTTGATTCAAGATGCAGTTTATGTATATTTTTGTTAAACTCTTTTTGTTACCGATGAATTTCAGTTTTAAACTGTAAGTATTCTTTTGTTATGTGTTGTATATTATATAGAAGTGTTATTTACGGGTAATGCAACATCTGTTAATTTTATTTTATGTAAAAAATACGATTTTTTTTAAAATTTTGCTTGTTTAGAATACTGGCAATATTTTGAAAGGTTTTTGATGTTAAATTTTTTTCATATAAACTAATAATTGTATTTTAATTATTCTACAAATGAGAATAGCCTTGATATTGCAATTGAATTTAAAGTAAATACCTGTTTAATATCAAAGTGGTTTCACCCGCATGCTTATAATTTTTTTTTTTTTAGTTTTTTCTAATCATAACTAACGAACTAAGTTTTTTCGCTTTCTATTAGTTGTATTAAATTTATGGTAAAAGTTTACTGAAAGCCCAATGATTTTGCTGTATTCACGTTCGTTGAAGAACCAGTGACTCTCAAAATGTGTGGCAAGACAAAATATGATTTTAAATGTGTCTTAACGGTCTTTAAAAAACAAACTCCTACCTGAAACCTACCTACCAAACCTACCCTAACCTACCGGACTTCTTAACATAACATAACATAAGGAACAATCACACTTTTTAACATGATATAAGTCTTAACGGACAAAAATGATAAAATTACTAATGAAACATTTTGAGGTTCACTGGTTTTTATACACCAAATATGGGCGTTCCGATGCTCACGCATGCGCAAATCTGGTTTTTTGTCCATATTTGTGAATACAGCAACATCATTGGGCTTTCAGTAAACTTCAGCCGTATTTATTAGTAGAATATCTTTACTACATATACTTGAACAAAATTTATTATTATGATTTAATGACAGTCGGTTTCGAAACAATTCTACAACAATCTTAAGACAAATACTAAATAAATGAATTAAAACACTTTAAAACTCAATTTGTTGTACCAGTCACTGTATCAATTTTCGACTATATAGACATACCGTTATTGTTAATTCTCTATTAATTTTAATAGGAAATAAAATACGTTTGCTGCAATGATTGTACTTTTTTGCACTTGCACCTCTTTCAAGTTTATTTATCTTTGTTCTGTCAATACAATTTGGTGTTAATGTCTTAATAGTGGTGCTGTCTTAAAAGCACAATTTATTTATAGTTTTTGCCCTTTACGCTTCAGCAACGGGGCTCTGCACAAATTTAACTCTTTACTAAATTTCAATGTTTCTTTTGCTTGAGCTTTTGTCATATATTCATATTTAAATCTATTTTAGGACGTTAAACATTTATAAATTAAATCTATTTTGTGTTTTCAGGATTTGAACATTGGATTAACAAAGAGAATATCGATAATCGAAAGCATCAAAATTAAAGACGAGTTTATCCGAAGATAGAAATATGAAATTTGAATCGAAAAGAAAATAACATGAGCATATGCTAAAAATTCATTAACAGTATAAATTCTATGGATCAGCTTTAAGTAGAATTGTTATTAAAATACTTAGACAGGTAAATTATTTCAAAAAATTGTAGCAAAAGTTGGTGTTAGTCAGTTAAGATGGTTCGGACATCTTAAGCGAATACCTAATGAACATTTAGTTAAAAAAATTTATATGAGTGATTTTGAAGCTATATGTTTGCTTGGATATCCGATGAGTAGTTGGAGTGGTATGATTGAGACTGTTTTGCGTGATTGGAAGTTTCCAAATAGTAAGACTAGAAGAGCATGTATGACAGTAATTATGAATGTTGATGAAGCTTATCTGGATAGGGATGTTCGGAGAAAGCTACCACACCTTTTTGGGTATATCGCGTGATTGCGTATGTACGTAATTAAATATAGTAAAACTTCGGTAAATTTATATAAAACTGTTAATATCTTTCATACTGTCAACTTTTATCGAGATTGTTTGGTAGATCGATGTGAGAGGTTATGAACGAAATAGTTACAGTACTATATTTAACAAAGCATGTCGTTATATAAAGTATCACGCCTTTTGAGATATATTTTTTTAATAATTAATACAATTTTAATAATCAAATAAAAAAGTATTTTTGTTAACGTAAATACTTCTTGCAGTTGAATACAATTCGTATTTTGATTATAAGTACAGAAAGTTCATTATTAAATTATAAAGAAAAACAATTTTATTTTAAATGTGTGCTTATAGAAAATAATGATGCAACTTTGAAATTTTACACATGTTAAAATGCTCTATTTTTACCGCAAGGAAATCACATTGCCGATAATTGAACTTTGCCCAAGTTTTACTGTATTAGATATTTTAATTTTCTGTTACAAGAACAGTTAAACATTTATGAATTAAATTCATTATGTGTTTTCAGAATCGGAACCCGGAGTTAACAAATCAGTCGATAGAATCAAATGCAAATGATGAAGATAGAAATATGAAATTTGAATCGAAAAGAAAATGATACGAATATATGATACACTATAACAGTACGAATCCTATGAACAATCTCATAAGTGGACTAGTTATTAAAGGTAAATTATTTCAATTGAATATAGTAAAATCTTTCGATGTATTGATCATTTATTCTTGTTTTAGTAAAATTATTACTAAAAATTGATTATATAAAATTGTTAATATACTTGTACCATACTTGTAAACTATACAGGTTGTTTGGTAGATCGATGAAGTTAATTAGAACATAGTATTAAACAAAATGTTTGGGTTTTTGAGATTCTTTTTTTGCGAATTATTTGTAAATAATTAAATACAACTTTGAAATCTTAGACATGTTAAAATGCTGTTTGTTTTTCTGTTAAACAATGAAATTTATAAAGCTGTGCATTTATGCATTTTAACCCGCTAGTAGCAAGCGCTAATAGTTTCAAATACACAAAGTAAAGATTAGCAAATTAAAGGCTTATATTACATTTATACATGTACGACATGAGAAATTAAGTGTAAATATGATAAATAAAAGTCACTTTTATTTATCATAATTAAATGAATTAGGTTAACTATATTATGACAGCTAACAAATTGTTTCCAAATAAATATCGTTAGCTTGGAGCAGAACTAGCCAATATCTATTTTTAGAGTTTCGAGTGGTTTAAAGTTTTCTTTCTATTAATATTTATATGATGAGTTATTTATAAATAAACTGGCATAAGTCGGAATTAGTGATAAAAGATAGAGCTTGTTTTGTTTTGATAACTTTTTCCATAAATATTTGAATATGACAAAAAATGGAAATAGGTTAGTTCTGCTCCAAGCTGACGATATGTATGCATACCATCTTGTTACACTAAATACTACATATTGAACAACCACTGTTCATCTGTTGTGCAAATTTTATTAAAATAATCTTTTATTATTAAATTAATGTAAATTTGCAGTTGTCCAGTTAAATCGTCTGTATGAACTAAATATGCTCATTAATTTGTATATCTTTATTATTTGAATTACAACTAAATAGATTAGTACAGTACAGACCCAGTGTTATTTATAGTAGTTATTCTAACATTAGAATAACGCTTAATTTTTTTTTATATCTTTACAAAAGTATTTTTGGTAACTTGAATATATTATGCAGTTAAATACAATTTATATTTTGATTATAAGTACAGAAAATACATTATTACATTATAAAGGAATACAATTTTCTTTTTAAAAAGGTACTTTATAAAATAGTTGAATTCTTAAACATGTTAAAAGTTTTACTGCAAAATAATGACATTTCGGACAACGGGACACAAGTTTTACCATATAAGAAAATAAAATTTTCCGTTAATTAAATAAATTAAATTTGTTTTGTAATTTCAGAATTGGAACATGGCGGTTAACAAATCATTCTAAAGAATCAGTTTGAAGGATGAGTCTAGTTTATCTGGTGTAACACAAGGTGCAAATGCCGATGAAGATAAAAATATATGAAATTTGAATTGATATGAAAATGATGTTACGAATTCTGTTCATCTGATCAGCTTTAAGCGCTTCAGTTACCTATAGAAAGGTAAATCATTTCAATTGATTACATATAGTGAAACTTTGATGTATTTATCATTTATTGAATCACGTTATCGTTTGGATAAAAATGAACAAAACTATGAAATATTTAAAAGAATCTTCAATGAAATGAATCATATAAAAATTAATATTGTTGGACTTTACTTTGTGAGATTTCGTATTAGAATAATAAAATTTGAAAATTCCCATTATACAGGGTGTAACAGAATAACTATTCCTAATTTTCAGAAATGATAGAGTGCACTTAGAGAAACATTTTTTATTAATAAACTAGTGTCCGAAAATTTCTCGGTGTCAAGATACACTAGATATTTAATTATTACAACGTCAAAGGGTAGTTCAGTTAAGGACCATTTTGATAAATGGCGATATCTCGATGGTTTTTTAAATTAGATGAAAATAATTTTCACATTCTTAAGGCACTTTTTTGAGTAGAATGAAATGGTCTTAACGGATATTATAAATCTCCGTTAATTCTCGGGTTATAACATAAAGTTGTGTTTTTTACAATCGACTGCCGAAAAAAAAAAATTCCAGACACTAGTTTATTAATAAAAAATGTTTCTTTATGTGCCCTCTATCATTTCTGAAAATTAGGAATAGTTATTCTGTTACACCCTGTATATTTGTAATGACTGCACTTTTGACAAACGTTTGATAATAACAACATATGTCGAAACTGCATTCACCACAATTATTAAATAAAGTCAACTTTCAAAGACGAGTGTTTTACTATAAACAGGGTGAGAAGCGGGAAAAGCGGGAATTATATGTGAATTTTAAATTGTACAGGAATGTACGGGAATTTTTTTGTTCGGCGTGAATTTTTTAAATGGTGAATTTAATTAAACTATTATTGATAAAAAAAAAAATGGAATCTGCATGTTCATATTTACACTTCACTATTTAAATTATGCGTCGCCATCGAAAAAATAAGGTAAATTTCAAAACAATCGTAACTTCCCACCAAAGCATCGCAAGTCCTTGAAATTAAGAGGAATTTACGTAGAAATATTTGAGCTTTAACGCCCGCTTGGTAAATTGAGTCAATTTTGTTTTGTATACTATACATGTTAAAGTTTGACAATTTTTAAAGTCAAAACATGTTTTTTTCCGCTGACGAAACTTCAAATATTTTCGGACGCAAAATTTCATTCAACTTCAGTCAAAATTGGCCGAGTTATACCTAATTTTTCTGATTTTTTAAGTGGCGCGTTTTATTTTTTTACTAGTATGTAATTAGTAAAATGTTGCTGTACGGGAATTTTGTTTTTAAAAATTTGTTAGACACCCTGTTATACTCTACCTTTAGAATAACGCTTAATTTTTTTATATCTTTACAAAAGTATTTTTGAAACTTGAATACTTTTTGCAGTTAAATACAATTTATTTTTTGATTATAAATACAAAAAGTTTATTATTAAATTATAACGAAATACAATTTTATATAAAAAATAAAAATACTTATATAGAATAGTTGAATTTCTTAAACATGTTTAAAGCTTTCCTACAAAGTAATGACATTTCTGACAACGAGACACAAAAGGGTGTGGCACAAACTCTTTTCATCATCCCGAAATCAGTCGCCTCCAAACATTCCTATCCAAACAAGCAACTTTCGCTTCATCCACATTCACAAGTTTTACCATATAAGAAATTAAAATTTTTCGTTAATTTAATAAATTAAATCTATTTTATAGTTTCAGGATTGGAACATGGGAGTTAACAAATCATTCTAAAAAATAAGTTTGAAGGATGAGTCTAGTTTATCTGGTGGTGACACAAGGTGCAAGTGACGATGAAGATAGAAATATGAGATTGAAATCGAAATGAAAATGATGTTTCGAATTACGTGACCAGCTTCAAGCACTTCAGAAAGGTAAATCATCAATCAATTGATTACATATAGTGAAACTTTGATGTATTTTTTATTTATTGAATCACATAACCGTTTGAACAAAACTATGAAATATTGAAAAGAATCTTCAATGAAATGAATCATATAAAAATTAATATTGTTGGCTTTCACTTCGTGAGATTTCGTATAAGAATAATAAAATTTGGAAATTCTCACTATATATATATATATATATATATATATATATATATATATATATATATATATATATATATATATATATATATATATATATATATTTGTAATGACTGCAGTTTTGACAAACGTTTGTTAATAACAACGTTTGATGAAACTGCATTCTCCACAATTATTAAATAAAGTATCTGTACATGATAAATGATTTTCGATTATTATAATTAGCAGAAAACCATATAGGTTTTTCTGCTCGAACTTACCGAAACAAAACAAATGGTGTCACAAAATCATCAATTCATTCATTTTTTTTAGTACAATTATGTTCCTTCATAATTAAACATTTATTGTTTATGTAGTGCAGTTTGAAGAAATTATTGGAAAACATAGATTTTCAGTTTTTTACTGCTGTTATTGTATAAGTCTACATATTAAAGATAATCAAATAAAAAATTTGTCTTGTTTAAGTTTAATTATATTATTCAAAAAAATAACAATAATAATATTTATAATAATTTTAATACGTGGGATTTGCATAGAACCATAAAAAATATATGAATATGTCATTGTTTTTATGTTGATATTTGTTTATAAGCACAGCTGCAAGCAGCTGTTAAGTATTTATAAAAATACTTCTTAAATCATTTCCAACTGAAAATATATTTAAATTTATACATATTAGTTAAATGAAATTATATATATATATATATATATATATATATATATATATATATATATATATATATATATATATATTTATATATAGGCAGCCGTAGGCCAGTGGTATCGCGTTGAACTCGGACCCCGAAGGTTTCTGGTTTGCGCCGCGAATTAAATATTATTTCTGGTATTAAAACATTGTATCACTGAACTGATATATATATATATATATATATATATATATATATATATATATATATATATATATATATATATATATATAAGTATATCAATTTTGTTTCGTGGCTGGAAATATTATATGGAAAAATTTGATGGGAGAAGCAGCCAAGGTTGTTTATTTAAATTAATTAAATACTTGAAAAAGACCCAAACGTTGGTCGAAAGCTCGTCAAATATAAAACAATGAGTATTTAATTAATTTAAATAAACAACCTTGGCTGCTTCTCCCATCAAATTTTTCCATATATATATATATATATATATCGTGTGTTGACTTGGACCGTCGTACATAGGGATTTAGCATGTAAAATCAGACATGTGCGATTTTCTGCTTCCCAAATTATTTTACAAAAAAAACTTTGGGATAAATGTTTTAGGAAACACTTTTTTATATGTAAATCAATCAACAAATTTTTTTTTGAAACCATCCCAACGTCAGGAATTAGCCCTAAAGTTGTCAAGAAATTGACTGAAAATGGCATTAGCCGTGAAATTGGAACAAAAATAAAACAATTGCTAAATACTATATGCTATTTCACGGCTACTGCTATTTTCCAGTCAATTTCTCAACAACTTTAGACCTAATTCTTGACGTTAGGAAGGTTCAAAAAAAATTTTTTAGTAATTGCAGAAAAGTATGCCCTAAAACATTTATCATAAGGTTGTTTTTGTAAAATAATTTGGGAAGCAGGAAATCGCACATGTCTGATTTTACATGCTAAATCCGTATGTACAACTGTCCAAGTCAAAAGACGGTATATATATATATATGTTAGATCGAACACAGATTACTAGACCAGAAAGATTATTGGCCGTGAAAGCCTGAAGATTACTATTAGATGATTATGAGTTAAAAACTGAACCCATTCGAAACGCAATTATAATTATCTTTCATAGCTCATTATATTAAAATAAAACGGCTTTAGGTTATAGTTCTGTGTTAATATTTATTAATAATTGACCTACTCTACGCACGTCTTCATTAGGAAAAAAGATACAAATGACATTCATAGTAAATAAATAGAACATAGAAACTAGTCACTAGGTAACAAAATAAGTAACTAATTTATTAAACTAAATTAATAAAATTTTATGATCTAGTTACTTATTTTGTTACCTAGTAATTTGCTTGTGTGTTATGTTTTTTTTTTATATAAATATCATTTGTACCTTTCTTCTGATGAAGACGTACGTTGAGTTCGTCGAAACGTTGATTATTAATAAATATTTACATAGAACTATTACTAAAACTGTTACCAAATAGTATTGTTGAGAAATATTGAAATGTTAAGATATGAAAAACCGAAATAAATGATTTATTTTGGTATAAAACAATATTTTTTATACATTTTCTAATTACATTAAGTATTATGTATATTGTGCATATATGTAAATGTATAACTTTTTCAAAATTTATAAACGTTAAACTGATATATCTGAATTTCTGAATGTATTAAGTTTGATCATTGATTAAAGAAGTTCTTTAATCAATGGTTTGATATATTTTATAATTTCATTTTATTTTTTTATATCTTTATTATATTTTTCTCTCTCTGATGAAACCATTCGATTGGTCTCAAACTTGCAGCAGAAAGACAATTACATAGTTTTTATTAACTTTAATAAAATATAGAAATTTACAAATATGATATCATCTGAAAGCAAATAACCTGTACACGGTTTTTTATTTATTTTTTTTTTTACGCTGTATTGAAAAACATTTTGATTATTAACAATATGAAAGAGATAAAGAAAAATATATAGATCTGTTATCGTATGTCACTCAGTGACCCGCCAAAAACACTTGAGGTGATCTACCAAAAGTTTATATTTAAGTAAGGCTAAAACCACTATTCAAATATTATAAAAGTATTATTTCTTAAAAACATTCTGTTTGAAGTGATTCTAATATAACAGGTGAATTTTTAATGTGTTCGTCTTCAATAACTCCTTTTGTATTAGAAATATTTCAAACAAAAATTTTTTTTTAGAATAGACAAAGCAAGATTATTTATGATTATATAGTGGCGACAAGATAAAAGATAGGGACTTCATCAATTTTTGTCACTAAGCAAATAACGTCACTCACTACTATGTTTATATGAGCTTCTCGCGTACAGCAGACAGGGGCATTAATAGCCCATTATTTTCCTTTTCTTAATAAGTTTGAAATTCATTCATTCCTTTCCTTTTCTTGTTCAAAATATGAAATTAAATTGCCAACTAACTGACTAACTGACTAACTCTTTTTGCAATAATATATTACAAAAATACACATTCAAAATATAACGTCAAATGAACTAATATAAACGTACTGTGACTTTTGACATTGAAAATCAATGCTGCCAAATATAGCAAAAATAAATAAGTTGATTTCGATAAAGAAATCCAATAATATACGATATATTTGTATACATTACATTTTAATTTGATTAAAATAACATATGTAAATAGTTTCAAGAAGATTTAGTTTATTATATGTAGAATAGAATAAAATTAATTTTGTTCATTACTGAGTTTCATGTTGTTAAGTTTTATCACGTGATTATGACGTACCTATCTTTTTATCTTGTCGCGACTATATTATTTTTTAGCTCATTTTTATTGTATGTTACAAAATAATTATTTTTTTGTGAAAGAAGTATCAGTTTTTACATTAAAAAAATTCATAAATAGTATACTTATTTGAGATAAGAAATATAGTTTCGCACATAGATTGTCAAAGGTATAAGATATGTGCTATAGTGAAATTTTTATTCAAATAGAATTCCAAAGCTATGAATCATTTACTACGGTTACATGATACCCTGTAAAAATGTTCACCTCACAAAATCGCACAAAATCTCGAAACTTTGACGGCTTTGACGTTTAGAAAAAACCAAACATTATTTATTTTTTATTTCGCTGCTAAGATATGAGTTTAGGATTGTCAGATATGGGAAAAGAAAATAAAAGCACACTTACCATTTATATTGATTGACAGTTATAATTTTTTAAACGTTGGAAAACTATGCATAAACGTAGCACGTTGAAAGCAACAAGCTAGTTCGGTTGAATCAAGCCACGAAACACGTAATTTGTTTTCATCGTTCAACGGAACGGATTAAAAGCAGTTAGTATGTAGAGACGTAAGTCAATTATTCAAAATTCCTAATTGGCTTTGGAATCCCATTTAAATAAAAATTTCACTATAGTTCTTGTTTCAATATGTTAAAATATTCGGTTCGTTTATCAAAAGTAGTAATACTTTGTAAATTTAAAATAATTATAATTTAACATAGTAAAAAATCTTTCAGAACTCACTATATTAAAATAAAACGCTTTTAGGTTACGTACTAATATTTATTTATAATCGACGTTTCGACGAATTTAACATACGTCTTTATCCGGAAAAAAGATACAAATGACATCTACAGTAACTAAACAAAACATAGATACAAATTACTAGGTAACAAAATAAGTAGCTATGCCATAAAAATTTAAAATTTTTAATGAAAGGAAACCAAATTTTATTTAAATCAGTGCTGTGTCACACTGATAGATGTTATTTTTTATTTATAAACTTCAATTTTGTTCTCTTATCAATCTGCTGTTAAAATCATGAAGATTTTCTAATGCATGTTGTGTAATAGCAGATTTTTCTGGATGGATATGCTTAACCTTTCTTGAAAATATGATATTGTCATAGATAATATTAATGATTGAAAAGCTAGTTTAAATTTAGCAGTATACTTTATACAGGGTGTAACAGAATAACTATTCCTAATTTTCAGAAATGATAGAGTGCACTTAGAGAAACATTTTTTATTAATAAACTAGTGTCCGGAAATTTCTCGGTGTCAAGATACACTAGATATCGTTAAAAATAATTTTAATTATTACAACGTCAAAGAGTAGCTAAGTTAAGGAACATTTTATTAGAAATAATAGTGCATTAAACTTTATAAACATTGTTCGAAGTTACGACCACCATTTTCGATACACAAGTTGTAACGATGTACAGGATGGGCAAATTTGGACGTTTTCATAGGGGGAACTCGGAAACTATAAGAGATATGGAAAAATGCACAGCGCATTCTCGACCGGTTTTTTTTTTTTGAGAGAAACTCAATTATGAAAACAAAAATTAGCTATCGTCTTTTGTTTTCGAGTTATGGCGAAAAGTTTGCTTTTTCCGTATTTTGATAAATGGCGATATCTCGATGGTTTTTTAAATTAGATGAAAATAATTTTCACATTCTTAAGGCACTTTTTTGAGTAGAATGAAATGGTCTTAACGGATATTATAAATCTCCGTTAATTCTCGGGTTATAACATAAAGTTGTTTTTTACAATCGACTGCCTAAAAAAAAAAAAAAATTCCGGACACTAGTTTATTAATAAAAAATGTTTTATTATGTGCCCTATATCATTTCTTAAAATTAGGAATAGTTATTCTGTTACACCCTGTATACGTATTGCATTACAATATAATATATTATAACTAAACTTCATCCCCTGAAAATTTTAATTGTTTTATTACAAGTTCATGCATAACATTTCCTGAAAATATGATTTTATCACAGACAATATTAAGGGTTAAAAAGGTAGTTTAAATTTAGCAGTATAGATACTTAATTATACGTATTGCATTACAAAATAATCTATTATAACTAACCTTCATCCGTTCAATTTTTTTTTTATTGTTTTATTAGGGGGTATGCTTAACATTTCCTGGAAATATGATTTTGTAAAACCCATGTCCCACTATAAATTTTTTTATAAAAACGGTATGACGTCACCCACCATAAAAATATTTTTAAGGTATGTCCCACTGTCAATTTTTTGGTAATTTTTTTTTATAAAAATCTGATCAGCTGTTTGATGCAATACTGAAAAGTGAGGTTGATGTTGTGAGATTGGTGCTTAAAACTTTTAAAAACTTTGTAAAAGTGTGCTACTTTATTATTTTTTATCATGGAAAGTTTAAATATAAATCAGCATTTACTAGTGAGTGCGTTTATCATAGGTTTAATTGGATATGTTTTGGTTAGAAGTTTCGCGCGGCAATTGAAATCTCTAGAAGTTTGACGGGCCGTTCAACATCCAATCAAATGCTTATTTTCGTCAAAATTATAGAAACGGTTCTATTTCAGAAGTTTTTATAAAAATATTTTACCTGACGTTATTTTTATAAAACTTACGCGCTGTCACACTGTCCAAATTTTGTTTATAAGATTTTTTATCAAATTTTTTATAGTGAGACATAGGTTTAAAAGATCGTATTAATGAAGATTTGAAAAGGTAGTTTAAATTTTATCTGTATCCGTAATATATGTATCGATTGCATTACTAAATAATTTATTATAACTAACACTCATCCGCTGGAAATTTCACATTTCTTTTATTGTTTTATTATTAGGGATGTATGTTGAACATCACTTGCAAATATTATTTTGTATTTAAGTTATTTTAAATTTTATTAACTGTTATACAGTTAAAACTCTGTGCCGTTACGGTTGTCCAATATATATATTTTTTTCACTGAATCGGTTGCTAGTAATAGGCCGCTAGTAATCGGCTGCTAGCTTCATTTTCATTACTTAACAATCATTATAAAAAATTGATTCATAAATTTCGTGTTTGAATAAAAATATCGGTTTTCGGTGCAGTTCCGAGTGATTAATTTTTGAATTTTTTAAATATTTTTATTTGTATGAATTAACTTATTTTCTTATTAATTATATAATAATAAGATAACATATGTTAACCTAACAAATTATTCTGTTTATTTATTTATAATTAGAAAAAATGAAAATTATCTCTGATTATTAAAATATTTTCCAATGTATTTTCATTTCTTCAAAGTGATTTTTAGTTTCATTTTCAATTTTAATAACTGAGTATTTATGGATCAAAACAAACCCAAATACTCTTTCGCGTAAGACGAGTTGCGACTTCGCTACAAGAGTCCGAAAATGAAAATAATAAAAATAAAAACCAACTGACGTGGAAAGTAAGATAGTGAAAACGCGCATGTTTCAATATGTATCGAACCGAAATAAACTGATATTTTTTTTCGGTTTGGTTCCGGTTTTTGTTCCAGCAAAAATAAGATTTTTTTTCGGTTCAGTTTCGGTTTGAAACCCTGTTTATCTCTACTGCATATTTATAAAAATAGAAATTTTATTTAAAAAGTTTGTTCCAATTTTAAACAAGTTTAATGGGGAAGTTTAGCGTATTTTTTTTTTATTTCATTATTTGGTTGGAAATGGCTTAAAAAGTGATGTTTAGTTTATTCTTTTTTCTCAAAAATTCCCAGATTTTCTAATAAATGCAAAAACATGTCGTGATGACGTCAGTAATGTCTTCGCAAAACTTATGTCGAGTTCTGAATCAGACGCACATATATTGCCATGATTACCGATACAAGCTATTGGCTGGTCGTAACCGATTCAACAAAAATCAACATTTACTACGACATACGTTTTCAAAATTATATCTCACCAACTCTTCTACGCTTGCGCACAATGGGCTTGTGACGTCAGTAATGTTTTTACAAAAATTGTTAATAACAAATAAATGAAACAATTATTAAAAATTTTAATGACAGTTTCTGTTATTATTTTATATATATATATATATATATATATATATATATATATATATATACAGTGTGTCCCCGGATTGAGTTCACTATAGGTGTAATCGGCAAAAAATTTTATTTTCATGTTTTGGGATTCCGCCCTGCTTTGTCTGAAAACAATTTCAAACATATTTTTAGTTTTTTAAAAATCAAGGCGGCCATGAAAAAATGTAAAAAATTATTTTATATCAGGTAAACGGCCTTTTCTGTCAATAATACGGCATAATGTTCTTGACAAAAGTTGTAGAGAATATGAAATTATGGCTCTGTGCAAAATTTCAAAAAAATCAGTTTTAAAAAAAAGTGTGGACATAAAGCCGACTGGACAAAACGCCGACTGCTAATCGTTGTTAGTGTTAGATATTTTGCATGAGATTAATGTATTGACAGATTTTCCTCAGCCCTCAACGTTTTGGCTTGTACAAGCGTCAACCTTTTGTTTATTTAGCTTGCGCAAATGCTAATGAACGGTCGGCGTAGTGTCCTCAGTCGGCGTTATGTCCAGACACTTTTTTAAAACTGATTTTTTTGAAATTTTGCACAGAGTCATAATTTCATATTCTCTACAACTTTTGTCAAGAACATTATGCCGTATTATTGACAGAAAAGGCTGTTTACCTGAATATAAAATAGTTTTTTACATTTTTCATAGCCGCCTTAATTTTTAAAAAACTAAAAATATGCTTAAAATTGTTTTCAGACAAAGCAGGGCGGAATCCCAAAACATGAAAATTAAATTCGTAAATTTTTTGCCGATTACACCTATAGTGAACTCAATCCGGGGACAGACTATATATATATATATATATATATATATATATATATATATATATATATATATATATATTGATAAGGATAATATTGGGATTAGAAGTCAATACAGAATATGATATTAATAACTCAATTCATTGTATACGTTGCAAGCTTTCGCTCAGAATTGAGTTATTAATATCATATTCTGTATTGACTTCTAATCCCAATATTATCCTTATCAACATTTATATAAAGTCAACATTTATTATTATATATATATATATATATATATATATATATATATATATTTGAGTAAAAATAATTTTACACGCAACTTCAATCACGCTAAACTTCCCCATTGTATATATGTAATATAAAGTATTGTTTAGTTAAATCTAAAAGTAACAAATTATGTATGTTATGGACAAAGTGATAAATATGTCATTGTATATAATACCTAGACAATATGATAAAAATTTATTTATTTATTAAATTGAGCAGTAAATAGATAAATTACTAATAAAAATTGATATTAGGTTAGGTTAGTTATGTATTTATTTATTTATTAGTAATAATATTTTCAAAACATATAGAAGCCATGAGTTATTTATCACATTATCCAGCAAAACATATACACGAAACAATTTTTAAGTCGTCCACTAGAAAAACAAATATGCGCAAAATCGTCTACATCAGACGGAATTTTAAAATATAATAAAAATTTTAAATATTTTATATTTTAAATCTTAAAATTAGTTTAGTTAAAATATTACAATCAGCAAATAAAGATATAATAGCCGTCTTCAAAAATTTGCTGATTAACCACACAAAAAAAATTTGATAATTTTAGATAAAAACCCGGAGCAACTGATTTACACCAGTTTATTATATAAATTTACAGAAGCCAGAGTAAAAATTTTACATAATATAAATATAAAATACATATATTTTATGTAAGTTTACTTACTTCTTCAGTAAAAAAAAACATAATATTTTTACGTGGGGTATGTGGTGTAAATAGGAGAGATCGGGTACGAAATAGATTAGTGTATGATGAGTGTGAAATTGAAAAAAATGTTGTAGCAAAAGTTGGTGTTAGTCAGTTAAGATGGTTCGGACATGTTGAGCGAATGTCTAATGAACGTTTGGTTAAAAAGATTTATTTGAATGATTTTGATGGTATTCGTTTGCCCAGTGGATCAGTCCGATGAGTAGTTGGAGTGGTATGATTGAGAGTGTTTTGCGTGAGCGAAAGTTTTAATGTAGTAGGAATAAAAGAGCATGTATGACAGGAATTATGAATGTGGATGAAGCGAAAGTTGCTTGTTTGGATAGGAATGTTTGGAGGCGACTGATTTCGGAATGATAAAAAGAGTTTGTGCCACACCCTTTTGGGTACATGGCGTGATTGTGTATGTATGTATGTATGTGGAAATAATATGTAATTTTTTTACTATTTATACTATTTTTTACTAGAATTTTTATAATTTAATTATTGCAAGATTTCCAAGTTGGCAAGAATTCAGTTTTTCGTAACTCTAAGGCCGTGTTCTCACCAAAAGCAACCGGCGACCGCAACGCAATTGCAACGCATCAGCAACGCAACTCGGCGCTAATATTTAAATACACGTGTTCCCACCTACTAAAAGGCAACTCAACTGCAACGCAACCAGTTGCTAATCGGTTGCCAACAGCGCTGCGTACCGCGTCGCCGTTGCGTTGCGGTCTACAGTTGAAAAGAACTGCTGTGTCATGGCGGACGAGACAGCAAAATCTTTGCATTTTGTTCACGACTACCGAAACAAGAGACTTCAAAACAGTTGATTTCAGTAAGAACACAAGAGCAATTCAACTGAAGTTGCGGTCGCATTGTAATTGCGTTGCGTTGCCAGTTGCTTTTGGTGAGAACGCGGCCTAAGCGGTAGAATTTGCGACCTTGAATTTCTCTTACTGTGATGTGAGTGTGGTTACAATGATATTTAATAATAATAACTATTTTGTGCACAGTGTTTCGACAAACATAAATAAATACGTAATTTATTTGTAAATTTGCAGTATTTGCTTCATTTATTAAACTATTTTTATTTACATAATTTATTAAGCTCTTTTAAGATGTGGTTTATGTTTTATTGTGGTATTTAAATAATTTCTGAAATAGATGAAGCATTATTTAAGTTTGTCGAAACACTATTGAATTTAAAATTGTCAATATAGTACCAACTTCTACACAATAATACTAGGTTATCTAATTTTCTTCTTATTTCTTTCATATATTATTAGTAGAGACCGGATTTATAAGCACAAAAAATAACAAAAAAAGCGCTTTTAAAATAAAAAAAAAGCATTGAATGTAAAAAAAGCACAAAATAAATTTCGCAAAATAAAGATATTTATTTATATTAAACAGATATATGTTTTATTATATATAGTTGTACAGTTGTACTGTTATATTATATATTATATAAAGTACAAAATAATGTAGATCTAAACATAGTCATATTTAACACTCTAATTAAAATATTTAGGAGCACAGAATCTACTCCGGTTGAAAACAGTGAATCACTAATTGTTTCAAATTCTACATTTTAAAATTTTGCCTTCTTTCGCTTAAAATATTCTTATAGGTAGTGAAACTTCTCTCGACATCTACACCTGTTTATGGGTGCGTATTTTAATTTAGGTGTAATAGTCGGATTCAAGTCAAAATCATCAAAAACGTTACCTTTGAAAATATTTTGATATTTTTAGTAATTTTTGAACTTCTCATTCTTAGAAAATACTTCATTTACTTTAAATTTTACTACAGCACCAATACTAACTGGAATAGCATAAGCAGCGTCTTTAAAGTTATTTACTATTTTAACTGATTCACTCAAGGACAATTCTTGCTTTTCAAGGGATTTAATTTTTTCGCTTACAAAATTATAATGAACTTTAATGAAGATTAAATTATTTATTAGTTCTGGTTGTTTGTTTTGGGTAACCCCAAACAACAAATATAGGGTGTTTTTTTTTAGAGGCGGAGAACTTTAAATTGAAATAAAACACAGAAAAATGTTTTTAATATCTATGAAATTGGTTTTATTTTAAAGATAATTTTTTGACATTTATTTTGAAATATAAATTTGGGCATGTGGCCGCCGCCGCGGCTGGCGCGTACATGGCGTAATCTGGAGGTCCAATTTTCACACACTTATCGCAGTAAATCAGGCTGTATTACGGCAATAACGCGTCGAATGTTGGCTTCCAAGTGCTCAATTGTTTCTGGTTTATCGGCGTAAACATGCGACTTTACATATCCTCAAAGAAAATAATCTAATGGCGTCAAATCGCACTTTGAAGTCAACATTCGACGCGTTATTGCCGTAATACAGTTTGATTTGCTGCGAAGAGTTTGTGAAAATTGGACCAGATTACGCCTTGTACGCGCCAGCCGCGGCGGCCACATGCCCAAATTTATATTTAAACATAAATATCAAAAAATTATCTTTAAAATAAAGCCAATTTCACGGACATTAAAAACATTTTTCTGTGTTTTATTTTAATTTAAAGATCTTTCCTCTAAAAAAACACCCTTTATATATATGCGCAAGCGTCATTAAATATTACGTTATACTTTTTTTTTTTTTTTAATAAATTTTATCTAATAATATCATATACAATTGAAAAAAGCTGCGAATTTGCATAAAACTAAGAAAAAAACCTTAAAAACGCAAAAAAAGTAAAAAAAAAGCATAATAAACTACACCAAATGATACAATTTTTACTAATACGTATACATTTCAAGACTAATTGTTACTGCTTTTAATATTACGAAAAAGCATAAAACTTAGAAATCAGGTCTCTAATTAATAGTATGACTTGCAAAAAAATTGTTGTTTTGTATGGTTTGGTTTTATTAAAAAGTTCTCAACAAATAAGCGTTGACAATTTTTTCATTTACTTTATTTTATATTTATTGATTTTATTCGAAAACGAATATACGATATATATATATATATATATATATATATATATATTATTGTTTATAAAAAATTTAAAACAAAACGTATTTTACAATAAATTTGACTTATTGTTACAACGTAGAATTGAATTTCTGGTTGATTGATGTAGTGTGCATTTTCTGTATTTTTGCTAACATTACTGGTTACATAAATGTAAACTTTTTCTTTTTATTAATCATGTAATTCGGTTTTTGTATTAATTCGAACGTTACTGTAATTTAAAAATAATTTTTAAATTATGTATTTTAGTGTTTTACCCTGGCGAAGCTTAAAAGTTTAAACGAAATATTTTCAAAAAGTTTTTTGGTTGACATGACGTTATATCAACCAAAACCATACCTCATTCTGTTTAAAACTGGTAGCAAGATATTCATAAAATTGTGTAACTTGAGTATGGTAGATAGATAAAAATGATAAAAATTAAGTTAAAATTTTGCTAGCCATTCCGAAACGGAATGCTTAGAGATTACTTTATTACGTGTAAAAAATATAACATTGAAATTTCTTTTAAATAAGCCAATAATAATAATGGGGCTTTCTATTTATAGTAAAATTGTCTTTATTAAAAAAAAAAAAACTGTACATCAAAGATTCACTGTACAATAAGAATTGTCTTAAAAAATTGTTTCATAATGTTTATATTATTTATAGTTGAAGAATGAAAAGATAGAAGTAATCATTTACATCTTGGAAAACTGGACACCACCGTTATCAATAAACGAAATTGAAAAACAAATTTAATATTTTACTGATTATTGTACAACTCACGATTATTTTTGTTATATATTGTGTCTGGAATAGTTAATTTTTTTTGTCAAATGAAACATGTGATTTTAGATTTTTTCTAAAAGAATTATTTTTATTCTGTATAGATAATTTTATTTTTGGATCACTGATAAATTATATTATATTCATTTTAATCAACAATTTTAAAATTTTCCATATGATTGATTTAATTTAAAATATGTTTAATTTTGTGTAAAGATTTGACAAAAGTAAGAGAAAAAAAAAAACATATTAAATATATTCAAAAAGCTTTCCATAGAAATTTAATCATACTTTATCCTTTAGAATATGGTATTATATTTTCGTGTGAATATTTCAATGTGGTACATTTTGCTACTAATAGTACTACCGCCTCAATATCGAAGTATCCGTACGTATTCTAAAGGTCAAGAACATAGCAATTTTTTTTTGTAATTTTGAATATATTTTTTTATATATAAGTATGTTTCAAATGAGCGGAATTTGATGAATTTCTTTTATTACCCTGTATTTTCTTTGTTTAAATGTATATTTATTTGTCGATATTTATCGTCTTCTATAGCTGCTCTTAGTCGACAGTTGCTTGCAACTACAATTTAAATTGAAGTAGATGTTCTGTCTTCGGACAATCTTAAGAAAACGGATTTGATCTGATTTTTTTATATTTTATAATATACGTTTTTGTAATTTCTAAATTGAAACATCTGATATTAGTTCAGTGATCATAAGGTCGAAATATTAGATTGCGTGGAATTGAACATAGTCGTTATTCTTGGCCAGCTAAAATGGCATTCATAACGCGACGCGGTGTTATCTCGCCACGCCAGTATGCGGTGGTAAAGCTTCCGGTAAATCTCGAAGGTTGTACTTCATTACCAAGAAAGCTGCTGAAACCAAAAGCAGCACCTAGTTTTTGGTCATATTGAGGAATGTCAGTCATGACAAACCACTCGATTGTTTTGTCAATCTTCCAGTCTGGTGTTTGGACAGTTTGGGCAAGTGAACCAAGCCCCGATGACAAATCCGTGGTTATATTAAAACCTTTCTTGCTCGCCATAGACTGGACTATTTTCTTAAATATGCGATATTCCGCATCATCCCATTTTATCTGTCGGGAATGTGCATCGCCTTCAGTCCAGAACTCATACGACTGAGCAGTTAATCTGACCATTTGTGTTGGCACTATTGATGGTGGTACTATGTTATCATACTCTTCCCATTCAATGCCCGGTAAGCCGTCAAGAGAGTGCGCAATATTATGCACTGTCTGATTGTGCGGCACACCGTCACGAAGCAAAGCAAGTAGTGGTAGCAACTGCCGTGGTGCATAAGTTATAGCACCCGATAGAGCTTCATCACCTTTTAAGGTTGCAAGTACTGGTGTCACAATTTGTTGTCTGTCTGCTGTATTACCTAGACATTCCAAATAGATGGCAAGCGGATATGGCAATATCTCAGCCATATTGTTAAAGTCGTTAAGCTCCTCTGATGTGTAGAGCTTCTTGGACGGCAAGTCTTCATCTGGTTTGTCCTGGTGCGCTCTTTGCGCATAACAGATCTTCACTTCTGACAATATCTGCATACCTTTCTTAAATATTTGCTTGTTCGCGGGAGTATTGAGTACTCCGAATGGCCTTGTCCCAATAGCCTCCATCGTGTCCCAAGTTCGGTCAACGTAATCTGGTAACTTATTAAAAGTTACAGGAACTGTTACAGGATGTACTTCACTGGCTAGAGGAATTATGGAGATCGATGTTGGATCTGCGATTTTTAAGCGTGCGAAGATTCCGGCCATAATTGAGTTGTCTGTATCGTCGTTCTTCTTCTTACGAAAAGCGGTGACTCTACGTTCTTTCGACCCTCGGCCCGTCTTGTGCTTGCTTTTTATCACTTCTCCTTCATAATCAGTATTTTCCTTATTCATGGTTGTATGATTTTAGGTGCGGCAGTATCTGTCGTCATATAAAATGTTTTAATTTAAAGTGCCATAATAAATTAAAATATTATTATACTACGATTGGATTCAATTTGGTTTATTGTTTAGTCTTCATGTTTTAATCATAAGAAGCTTTAGCCGTTTATTCAGATTTTTTTTCTTTCGTTTGATATATGAACTACGTTTTCATACATAATAAATGACCAGTTGAATTTGACCAGCAACTGAACTACGATTTCAAACAAAATAAATGCTAGTTGAATTCAATAAACAATTGAATTACAATATCAAAATAAATAACTAGTTGAATTTGTTTGATATTTGAAATATGATTTCAAAGTAAATGACCAGAGAATTTGTTCGGCATCTAATCTAGAACTAAACTTGACTTGTTATGATAGAACGATACAATTTTTGGAGATATTAACTTCCATTTATAAATGTTAATAGAAGAATATAACTTCTTTAGTTTGATGGGCGTTTAATTAAGATAATTATTCAACAGATATATAGTTTCTCTGTTTCAATGTCATGACATAACAATAATATTTTTAGAGATATTATCTGTTATAAATGATAATAGTATATTTTTTGCAAAGATAAAATATTTTAATATTATAACTTCCTTTAGATCGAGAGGCGTTTAGTTGACATAATTATTGAACAGATATGCGGTTTCTCTGTTCGTGCGCATTTTTAATTTGTTCGAGTTGCAATGCTTTTACAGCGACTATAGTTCTTTATCTTGGAGTATCTTGTATAGAAGGGTCCTTCAGGATGTATTTTTGTAGGGTTTTTTTGCTTAGAATTTTTTTAATCAGCTTCAATTCGTTGTCATTGTTTTGCAATTATCGTATTCTTTTGGAGATGTTCGTATAGATGATCATGACGGAATACTTAGTGATATAGTCGATCGACATGTTTCATATGGTTACCTATTTAATGCTCGATTTTGTGATAATAGTCTTTGTAATAACTGGTACTTTTCGAAATTAATACTCAACAACTTTGTATTATACAGTGAAAATCTTCTAACAGGAAACTGAGGGGACCAAAATATTTCTACGTGTTTAAAGAATTTCGTGTTAAACAAACAATACTCACCAAAATTGCATTTGTTAGAGTACATTATATTAGATACATTATTTAATTTAAAATTATTATACATTTTGTACATACATATGTATATATGTATGCATTTAATAAAAGAAAAACAATAAAACGAATAAAAATATTAATAAAAACTTAATAAACTTTAATAATTTCAAGTTTTTTTTTATAAAATCAATAACAAATTTATTGATTTTTTTGGAAAGTAATCTGATATTTTTTTTCCATTGTTTTTTTTACCATCAAATTGTCAACAAATTGTTCGATATCGTTCATTGTTTTATTCATTTTGCCATTTGAAAGCGCATACTTTTTATGATGTTCCGTATTTCTGATGTAGTGGGAACAGGAACTGCAATGTTAATTTCATTGTCTAATTTGTCGTCGGAATCTACATCGATGGGATCTTTTGAGTTCTGAACAATTTTCAAAATGTGTTTGTATGCCAATAAAATTTCTGTAATTGCTCTGCCGCGCCATCTATCGTGCTATAACCAAAACAAGAAATAAATACATGTTCCCGTATAGGAACAGTATGCATAAAAAGTACTAATATTGCCTAGAGATCTAGCATTGTCCTTTTTTTCTTCTCCCATTTGGAAACGGTATGAAATAGAGGGTTAAAACAATTTCTCTTGGGTACTAAACATAAATGAATATTACATTTGTCACAGAATACGTGCGTTCTTGCCTTACAATCTTTCATTTTGCACCTTGAAGCATTTTTTTTGTTGTCATAGTCAGGTATATGATCAATTTTATCTTGTTGAATTTCCTGTAAAGGTCGAACTTCACCGCGACTGCGCTTAACAGGAATGTTTTCTCTTGACATATCAGTACTTGGTTGACCTCTTTTTTATCAAACAATCTGCCACTTGTGTTCGAAATTCTAGCAAATCGATCTGGTTCTTTACTGGTACTTTGACAATTTCACAGTCTCGCTTGTATTCAAACCAGCTATTTACTAATGCCAAATCAATGGCGTGAAAAATCATCGTCAATGTCCATTTTCTCGATTTTATAAAAATTTTATACATACTGATTATTTGATCAAGCTTGTCAACACCACCCATCGCTGAATTATATTTCTGTATTATTTCAGGTCCCTGTATTTTGATATACTTTTTCTCGTTTTCATCTCACCTTTCAACTTCACTAACATTTCCAATTCCCAAATAATTTGAAGCTAATAAGACGCTTTTGTTGACGGTCCATTTTACCAATGTTATTCTATCTGTGCTAGTAAGCTGCTCACTGGATCCTTTGCCCCGCTTCGCCAATTCTTTGTCTGAAGTAAAAGGGGGATTCGCAAATCTGTTTTGTCTTGCTGTTCCTGTGGCATATATATTCCGTGAAGACAAGATTTGCAACAGATGATAACTTGTGAAGTAATTATCACAGAATAGTGAATGGTCTGGTGTTTCTATTCGTTTTGTCAAATGTAAAACCACAGCTGCTCCTTGACCAAATTTCAAGTAAGAACTGTCTAGTTCGGTAGTAGCACATTGATAGATAAGGAAGTCATAGGCTAATTCACTTTTTCCGCATATATATATATATATATATATATATATATATATATATATATATATATATATATATATATATATATTGATATACTTTTATGAAATAATAATGAAATTACATTTATTGTATAAACTTTAGTCCAGCTGATTTAGATACCTGCACAAGTAAGTAGGAAACTAAGGAAAGTAAACTTACCCTCTTCTTTTTCAACTAAAGACAAACGACGAAAATCAAGTATGAACAAGAACAGGAGAAAGCTCCTCAGTTCGATACAACAACATAATAGAAACTAACTATAACTAACGCAGACAAGCTGCTGCTGCTACGTAATATCACAAACTGATGCGAAGAAAACATAGATCATATAATATAAAATGGATACAGCTATACCATATATATCACATAGCCAAGAGTGTTTACAACATGTTTGTAAATCAACGATAATATTTTTTCTTTTCTTCTCTTTTCATTTTGTAAAAACCTAATATAGCTATCTCTCTTTAAGTTCTTGCTTCTGCGCTTGGGCAATTTAAGCAATGAATTCATGTTACGTAGCGCGTAGATCAACAGCATAACTACAACATGACAGTTGTATGACGCCATTTTGCTTTATATCTTATTTATTTCGTTAGAATTGTGATTTTTGTCAGCTGTTCGTATTGTTTCTTTTGTGTTAGATAATTAAAAACAATGGTTAAAAAGTGTATTGAAATTATTTACATCTAAAAAAATTTATAATTTACAATTTTATTTTTTAACCAAAAAAAGAAAACATTAATTATTACGTATGTCGTGCCTAATGTGTTACATACAAGCAAAATGCGAACCTAAAGAGAGATAAAGCTATACAACATACGTGAACTAGAAAAGGATATCTACAATTCAGTATGTCGAAAATATGTTGTAAACAGGTACAAGCTCTGTGACTGTATCCATTTTATATATATGATCTATGGAAGAAAAAGATTTTAATACCCCAAGGATTTGATTTTCCTCTAACAAACTGTTTTACAGAAATTTTGCCTTTGAATGACACGATCTGCTCATGAACACAAATGTTTTCTTCAACTTCTAGTTCAAGACATTCTTGTTCTAATTACGTCATAAATTGGTCGCACTTTTATCATTTTATCTTTATTGTCTTTGGATATTTCGAGGTTGTTTATAATATGAAGGTGGTTTCTTAGTTGAAAAAACGATTCCTTGTCATATTTTCCGCAAATCTGCTTATTCCCAAGGCAGGTTCCCAATACATGCGAATTCTCGGTAATTGCATATTTCCCATAAAGATATGCGAACCAATAAAAATTTTAATTTCACTTGGTGTAGTGTGTTTAAAATTTATAAGCGTCATTTGAATTTTATGCGAGTAAACTCTACAGCTAGTGGAACCTTTAAATCCCGTTGTCCATCTCATTGGACAAGTACTATGTAATCTCTATATCTTATTACATTTATATAAAAACAAAGAAAAAAGTATGTTGCGAACTAACTTAATTTTTCAATATTACGTTTTACAAAAAAACAAAAATAATACCTAAGTTACAAAAATATATTTTTTACATACCTGTTAGACTCGATGCCATGTTTCTTGCAACTGTTAGTAATTTAAAACATCTAAGAGATGGCAGTAGCAGGCTGATGTACATATAAAGTAATGTCCATTTGCGTGTACATTTAGTCTAGATAGTATAAATTATTAATAACATTTATAATAAAAATTATTAAATTTAGTGTCCATTATAATGGACACAGGGACTGAAAGGGTTAATGTATTTTTGCTAGCATATCCCCAAATTTGAGCTGTATATGTGATTGACGGTCTGATGATCATCTTGTAAATTAGTAATTTGTTGTTTACGCTGAGTTTACTGTTTCTGTTGAGTAGTGGATATAGTTTAGCTTTGATAATGCTAGGTTTTTGTTTTATTTTATTTATGTGTGTTGTCCGCTCTAAATGTCGGTCAAAGTGCACTCCTAAGTATTTTATACTTTCTTGCCATAGTATGTTCTTTCTGTACATTTTAATGTTCGGTGGAGTTTTCCTTTTCCTTTTGTGAATATTATTGCCGTGATTTTCTCGGTTTTTATCCTTTTGCGCCATTTGGTATACCATTTTTCGAGTGATGCTAATGTGGTTTGAACTCTTTTCGCTGCTATTTTTGGCTGTCAAAAACTTGACATTATTTGCTGACGTTGTCGTCAGCAAATAATGCTAGCATGTCTTTGTGGTTGTCCGGTTTTGGCATATACGCTGTGTATAATGCAAACAGTATAGGCGACAAAAGTGAGTCTTGTGGTACCCCTGATCTTAGTGGTCTTTCCGAAGATATTGTGTTGTGCAGTTTTATAGCAAATTTTCTTGAAGTATGAGTGTAAGATGTTTATGTACTCTTGCGGATAGCGGTAGTCATAAAGTTTAGCTAATAGATCATTATGCCAGACCTTGTCAAACGCTCTGGCAATGTCGAGAAAGACTGCAACTGTAGATTGTTTTTTGTTGAAACGTTCTGTTATTTTTTCTGTAACTCGGAGAAGTTGGTGTGTAGTGGCGTGTTGTTCTCTGAAGCCACGTTGTTCGTCTGGAAGTAGGTTTAGAGTTTCTGTTATTTCCTGGATGCACGATAGTAAAACTTTTCGAATATTTTACCGATGCAAGACAATAGGCTAATGGGTCTATAATTTGTGGCAAATGTTGGGTCTTTGCCCTTTTTTTTTATAACTATTAGCGAGTCTACTTGAAAAAGGATGCAGTTGTGTTGGTTAAGTTGATACCGTGGCGTTTTGGTAGTTGGCGTGGAGACAGCGAAAACTTGAAGTTCTTTATTTTACAGACACAAGAAAAAAAAATAGCAAATAAAAATTATACATAAAATATGCAACGTCAAAGAAACAAAATATAAAACGTCTGCCCTTCTAAATACGGTCGATATCTCTTCACGGCCCATATTAAAGCGAGGCATTCCTGTTCGATGATATGGTATCTCTGCTCGGTCTCGCTGAGCCGGGCGCTCGAATAGGAGATGATTCGTCTTTTCTCATCTGGGGTGAGTTGATACAGGACGGCCGCAATACCAATTCCGCTGGCATCGGTCTGTACTACAAATGGAAGATCCTTGACGGGGCGATGTAACATCATTGGCTTTTCGAGGACTTGATTGAGTTGTCGACGTGCTTCTTCAGCTTCCGGTGTCCACCGGAATTTCTTCTTGCCAGCTAGTATGTTGGTGATTGGAGCGAAGATATTTGCAAAACTTGGAATATAGTCCCGGATCCAATTACACGTTCCAATAAATGAACGCAGCTGCTTTTTTGTAGTTGGTGTTGGAAATTTTCGGATTTCTGTCAAGTGTTTGTCCAGTGAAGTAATGACGCCTTCGCCGACGTTGTGCCCCAAGAATTCTAACTCTCTTCTACCAAATAGGCATTTCGTTGGTGCTAAATATAAATTGTATTGCTGTAATCTCTCGAAAACCATAGCAAGGTGCCGTAGATGCTGCTGGTGGTTTTCACTAAATACGATGATATCGTCTAAATAGACTAAGCAAAATTTTCGCAGATAACCTGCTAGAACTTCTTGGGACATCAACCGTTGAAACGTGGCCGGGGCATTCTTAAGTCCAAATGGCATAACGTTGAAGTGGTACAGGCCCCCATCAGGTGTCGCAAATGCGGTTTTCTCTTTCGAATCTTCGTCCATTGGTATCTGCCAGTAGCCGGATTTTAAGTCGAGTGTTGAGAAAACGTTTGCCGATCCGACATCTCGGAGTACTTCGGAAATAATAGGCATCGGTATAGGTTCGCTTAGGGTCGCTGCGTTCAACTTTCGATAATCCACGCAGAATCGCACTTCTCCATCCTTTTTCGGTACCATGACAACGGGGCTAGCGTACGGTGATGTGGAAGGAGAGATGATTCCTTCTTGTAACATTTTCATTACTTGTTCGGTGATATTTTTTTTCTTTTGGTCCGATACACGGTATGGTGCTGTTCTGATTGGAGTGGTCGTTGTAAGTCGGATTGTGTGAGCCACTACCGTTGTCTTCATTGTTGGGATTGGTGGAGATACAAATATTCCCTTAAACCTTTGAACTAGATTGTCGAATGCCGGTTGGTGATTGTTTGGCCAGACTGAAATTATTTCTGGTATTTGAATATCACTTTTAGAATCTTCTTTAATCCGAGTCCAAAACATGGTTTGTCGCTGTTGTGTCCCAAAATGAATACATCTCCGGGAGTAGTCCATGATGGCGTGATTCTCTTCGAACCATGGCATGCCTAGGATGCAATCCTCTCTAAGAGTCGGGCTAACGTGAAAGTTTACGAGCTGCTTCTCTTTACCGCATACCATCTCCATAAGTGCTTCTCCGGAAATTTGTAGTTGTTGGTTAACATCGGCTAAACCGATAGTTTGTTGTGTTCTCGTTTGTGGGTGGGTTATTCGTTCGCTGATGACATTTATAGATGCTGCCGTGTCCAAGAGACCCCATACTTCCTTGTAACCGTAACGGCAGCGGATTCATGGAAGTATTTGTCCAATGCTGTTTATTACGGCCGGGGATTGCTTGTCCCGGCCATTGGAGCGTTTCCCGACATCGCTGGTCTATTTCTTGGGCATTCTCTGGTCCAATGATTTCCCCGACACTCTTTACAACTAATTGAAATATTTCGCTTCTCTGGTGGAAATTCCTCGTCCACATCTCCCAATACTGTTGCCAGTTCTTCTAAATTTCCAAATTTATGCAGAAGCAAACACTGTCTAAATTGTGGACGCAACAGTTGGATCATCCTTTTGACTTCATTTGTCCCCGTAGTAATTCCACATTGTGCTAGTCGTCGTTTTAGTGATTACTTGCGAAGTATGAACAGACATGCTGTTTCATCATTCCTCTGTCGTGTCTCGAAAAATTCTCTGGATAATTCTCGCTCTTTCTGCACTCCATTTAGTTTTTTTTATTGTTTTTATTGTCCATTTTTTAGTGAGCTTATTACTTCTATGAATGCTATTGTTCTGTGTTGTTGCGAAAAACACATTTTTAGTTTGATGTTCAAATTTCTTATTATGCCTATTGTCTCTTTAATATTGATTAGTTGGTTAAAAGTATTTATTTCGCTGAATAATTTATTTATCTCATTCAAACTGTCTGACTGTGAATTTATTGTTTGTTTATGAGTGGTTTGTGTGGGCGTAGGGTTTTGTGTAGGTGTGCCGTTTTGCAGTTGTGTATTGTTTTCTGTGTTTTCTGTTATGTTTCATGAATTGTTAAATAACTCATTATAGTATTAGTAAAACGTCGCCTTCCTGATGTCTTTTTCATACATACATATGCCATTTGGTAAATTAGGATTGTTTTCCAGCTAAGAAATAAGTAAAATAAAATTTGTTTCCCTGCTTTGCCTTTACGTCAAGCAGCTTTAGCCACATAACATTGCCGTCGCATACTTCCTCCCGTACGATAATTCTTTCGAGTTGTTTCTCGTCTGGTTTGTATCCGTCGTATATTTCGGCAGCCAGTGCTGGCAGCTTTCCGAAGTTGGTGGTGAAGTATTCCCGTGGACGAATTTCCGTCACGGATAAATATGTCAATTACAATCGCACGTATCAGTGGTTTATTTCCAATATTGCCCAGAAGCCAACTGCGTTAGAAAAGCATAAAGATTACTATTAAATTCTATATAATTAAACAGAATTGAAAGCTAATGAAACAAATATTAAAAATTAAACATATTGATAAGCATTATACGTTGGGGCTGCTTTACCCATTATTGTATTAGTGTTATTGTTATATATATAGTGCTGAAGTTCTAAATGTCTAAGTATTCATGCAAAATCATACTAAACTCAATGATTGATAATTGATCAATTCACTAACCAATAACAGGTATAATAAGCTCTGTTACTAAATGTAGATGGATAATCCCAAAACTTGCAATAAACAATATTAACCAAACAATTACACAAGACACAAGTGTACACAACAACAGTTAAGTACAGAATGCCTTGCTTGCTTAGCTAAATAGATTAGCGTCAAAATTCTAAAGAAAACTGAGATATTGTTGTTCAAGCTAATTTGGCTTTTACAACACTAATATTTTGGGGTGTGCGTGGCTTATCGTTTGCCTGTCCGCAACCCCAGAAGTGCCAAGTCAAGTGCCAAGTCACATATGTTAACCATTAAGATTAGTGCAGTATGGTATAGATTTCAAAAATTTTGAATTCTCTAAAAATGTTTACTGTGTTTTGAAAAATTTATTATTGAAATTTACGGTGGGCGGCGCCCCCCGGCAGCGGCGCCCGCATGCACCGCATCCGTTGCATGCCCGCTTCCGCCGGCCCTGCGTTCGTTCCACACAAAAACGTTTCTTTTTGATAGAGTATCGTTGCCGAAACACATCTCCAACATTTCCAAGGTCTTCGCACCGTTGAATCCGTTTTTAACGCAAAATTTAATACAAACTCGTTGATGCAAAGTCGATTCCATTTTTAATATTCTAAAATATCGAAAACGCGCACAGAGGCAGATGTATTCAAGACGGCGTAACTTTTACAAATGTTAAGCTATGATGCTAAAATTTAGTGGGAATGTCAATGACAGATGCGTAACCTAACCAAAAAATAACAACTCAAATCGGGTGACTGAGAGCACCACACGGCGGTCATTCCTGAAACTTTTTGATCAAGGTAGTATATAAAAATACGAATAAATTTTTGCATTAATATTATCAACATCAACTGGAAGTGAGTCAGATGCTGTTTGAATAGTATTGTGTAGAATGTGCGCTGCACAACCTACTCCAATAATTTTTTGGTTCAAATGTTTGTTAAGTTTTGTAAAAACGTTATTGATGCTTCTTCTAGCTTTTCCACCAAAATTTGCTTTAGTGTTATCGGCAATAGGCAATAATTTTATTGTTCAAATTATTTTTTTTTTAAATAGTACTTATTGAATCAAAAATTATTTGTGAAGTTTCACCCGGCAATGAAACACAATCTAATATTATAATTTTAATTCCTGTTTCTGGATCAAAAAATCTAACAATTGTGGAATTTGTTGTTCTGTTGGTAAAATTTCCATTGCTTCAACAGTATTCGTGTCTGGCAGAATATCTAAACTCACCGAAACTGACATTAATTTACGGAGCTCTTTTACGGAAAACTTGTATTTTCTGCCATAGTATGCTGTCAAAATATTAAAAAATTTAATTACTATTACATACAATATTAATATAATAACATATTTTATAGAAAAAAAAAAAAATAATTAAATATTACCTGTATCACACAAAGTCTTTTCGATAGCAATGGAACATGAATTTAATTTTATGTAAATTTTCTAATGAAAATTTATATTTTTGTACAAAAAATGTAAAAAATAAAAAATTTTTATTAATTGAAATTTTTCCATGTAGATATTAACAATACAAATATATTTTCATACAATTATTTAAAACAAAGAATAATATTAAACAAAAATCAAAAATATGTTTTTAAATTCTTTTAAAATATGAACAAAAGTATATTAAAATTTAAAGAAATTAAATTATCAAAATAATATAACAAAAACTATATTACCAATATTGCATAAGCATTTATTTTTATTAAAATTTAAAGAAATTAAGTTATTAAAATAATATAAAAAAACTTTCATTACCAATATTGCATTAGTCTTTTCATTCCGTCACTGACGTCTCTATATATTTTTAGCGTAAATAGGATTCTCATATATATTATGACGATTTTTTAGAAAGACAAAATTGTTTATTTATTAATATTTTGGCTCCTACCTGAATCGTCCATACAGCTCCGGCTACAGGTTGGTTTGGTAGGCACTAGGGCGTGGGTTTATAAAGGCGCCACCGAGATATACAAAAAACGTACGAGTATCTCGGCATCTCGTAGGCAAAGGTATCAGACAAACACAGAAAGACAAAAAGTGATTGGATAATGGTTTCAGTTTGTTAATGGAATTCTTTATTTTTATTTTTTTTTTCTTATGTGAAATGAAACTCAATTTGATGCAGCAGACTTGAATTTAAATAAATTTTATTTAGTTTAAGTAGATTCTCACAGATTTTGAGAAGATGCATTTTCAAGTGACTTTTTATTTTTCGCGTGCAGTTGCTTTACAACCGACAACAACGTGATGAGTTGGCGCTGATAATTAATAGGAATTCTTAAAATTTGCTTATGTAAATACGCGATACGAGCAGCCGATTTCTCATCAAGTTGGCGTTGTTCAGCACCTGATAGATAAGCAAAAGTGTGTATCATACCCAAAAGATCATGCAACTTAGATTTACAACACTGCGCATCCAAATCAGCAGGCAAACATAAAGTGGTTTGAACAAACGGGGCAAGAGAAACTATCTCTTTAAGAGTTGATCTATTTTGCAACTTTTTATCAAAAAGTTTGGGATCAAATACCGAATAACCTTTATAATAAGTCCGATGGTTTTGCGAAACATTTTTTCGTATTTCGTGAAAATTATTTTATAACAAAAAAAAGCCCAAACAATGTACGCAAGGCAAGTAATTTTTTTGTTTTGAGTTTGGTTTGCTAACAGTCTTGACTATATTTTCAGCATTATTTACATAATTTTCCTTGTTTCTCAATAAAGTTAGTAAATATTTTCTCTCTTTAGAACCTTTGGGTTTTGATAAACATTTTTGTAGTTCCAGTTTCTGATTGTGGTTTTTGAAAAATGTCGGTCAAAATTCAATACCATTGTATCACAGAAATAACAGTAATCTCTCTATTAAACACGTATATATCTTTTTCGGTTTATATTTTCTCGATGCTATTTTTATGAGTTTTTTCATATTCTGGTCCACTATCTGACAATTTATCAGCTGTGCCTGTTTGTTAAAAATAATCCCTCAAATTCTGTGTTTTCTAAGTCTCTCGCAATTTCACTAATTGTATCAATATCTGAATCAAATTTGTAATGAGGATCGTTAAATGTATCATCAGCATTTTCAGCTGCCACTATTTGAATAATGCATATTTGAATAATGCATCCAGACATAATAATATTAACATTTATTAAGATACAAAAATAATATTAAACAAATATAAAACAAAAAACAATATAAATAACATTTTCTAAATGTTATATATAAAATTACTACATATATACATAATATTACTACACATTTTCATAATATGCCTTTTCTGGCTTTCCTTGATGCAAATTCATCAATAATTTGGGTGAGATCAATTGTTTCCGAAATTTCTAATTCAGTACAAATAATGGCCAAATCTGAAAGTCGATCTTGAGACATATTACCTCTTAAATAGTTTTTTTATAATTTATAGTTTGCTGAAGCTTCGTTCTCCGGAAGCAACAGAAATAGGCAAAGTTAAGAAAATTCTAATCGCCAGAACAAAATTTCAAAAACAAGAAACAAGTTTATTTTTCAAGATGCATTCTAAAATGGTAATTGGTGTGTTTCTATCTGGAAATATTTTCTTAAAGGAAGATATCTCATTAAATACCTGACGACCATCAATGTCTTTGAGACTCTTCTTATTTTTATTAATTTGCATTTTAATGTGCAAATGCAAGCAAGCTTTCATAAGCGCATCTCCAGAGAGATCTTTTAATTCGTATAAAAACTAAATAAGGAATGACATTCAGATAATAATTTAAATCTCTCATCAACTAGAGAAATAGCGTGGCGCAGAAGAGAAAAATAAAATGCAATTTTATATTTCTGACAAGGTTTGGAAACTGTATCATCAGGGGTTTCATAGTCAAAATGACGGGTTTTTTCTACTCCTTAAATGCTCAAATTCTGGTTCAATATTTAAGTCCTGGCATTTTAACGAAGCAGCCTCCATAAGAAATGTTGAATTGTTTATCGGAGCTAAGGAAAATTAAATATAGCATTAAATTTTGTAAACTCTCAACACATTCGGCAATATTTATCTTAGAATTTTGTAACATTTTGCTTAGAATATCAATTTTTGATAAAAGATCGTCCCAAATAAAAATGGATAAAATAAACTGAAATTTTCGAATTTTTTTATTAACACATTGAGTGCCATGTCATTCATATTTGAATGACAGTCAAGTTTCCATTCAGGCCACGTCATTTAAATTTGAATCACAGACAATAAAACGTAGCTGGCCGTGTCATCTATTCATAGATAACGTTGCTATATTTTTCATATAGGAATATCAAACCGTGGCCTGTGTAGAAACCAAATCACTGGCGACTCAACCAGACGGCTTGCTACTATCGTAACTTGAGTTGATCGTAACTACCTCTTGCTTATAACCGCGGCTGTTATATACTGCAATCGGGTATTCTAGACTGTTATTCAGGTTGCTTCGAGAAGCATGTAGAACATTCTATATTATTGGCAGAACTGCAGTTCAACGTTACGCATACGTCATCGCATTCCATTTGTAGTAAATACGACTTAAATAACAGCGTCAATCTTGTTCGAGATTTTTCTACTACGTTCTAAGCGATGACTACTTTGTTTTGTTACAATATTTTAATATCACAATTTCTCTATTGATGTCTTCTTCATCTTCCACTTATGTGAAAAGATAATTATCTTTTCACATTAGTAGATATAGGAGCATATGGCTCTCAAAGTGATGCCTGTGTCACACTGTAAGTCGTCAATCATGAAAAAAAAACAGACAATTATTTTTGTGAGTCGTCACTTACGCGCAATTTTATAAGCTGTCACACCAGTAAGTCTACACTCATGAAAATGATTTCTTCTTATTATTATTTTGGAATTTGACATTTAAATGTAAACAACTTTATTCGTTTTAGTTTTTTAAATTATATTTTTATAATGAGTAGTTCGAGCAGCGAAGAAATTATTTTATTGACTGCTGCTTATATTCTGTCAAAAAATGAAGAAAGAAGAAAAAAGAAAAAAGTTAATAGAAGAATCTGGACAAAGAAATGGATAGAAAAAAGAAGTAATAATTTTGGTGCTTTAGCTCTTATTCAAAATGAACTGAGATCAGACGACAAGTTTGCCTATAGAAATTATCTACGCATGAATGAAGAATGTTTTAATTTATTATTACAAAAAATTGAAAAAGATATAACTTACCGTGATACAAACTTTCGATCATGCATTTCTGCTCGTGATAGGTATTTCTATTTATACATAAAAAATAACTTTAATACATTTTTACATTATTTAAGATTAACAATCACTTTACGGTTCCTGGCAACAGGAGAATCATACCAAAGTTTGTCTTATAACTTCAGAGTTGGCAGATCAACATTAGGTAAGATGATACCTGAAGTTGTTGAAGCGATTTGTAATAATTTACAGGATGAATATATACGGGTAATAAAAAAATTTTACTTTAAAAAACATTTAGTAATACCATCTAATAACAAGATTTTATCATCAAAATACAATTACACCCAGCTAGAACAGTTTTTTTGCAAATATTTTAGAACGTAATATTTAAGCATATAGTGAGTTTTGCATCTATATGCCTCATATGATGTATTCGATTACTGTATCCTTTATGACAGTTTTCACAAAAGTAACTGCACGCGAATGTTGCAGTTAAACTTTTTATTACATTGAAATGATTTTCGTGATACAAAAGATTGAATCAAGGAAAATTGCTGTCTTTTTTACCTTCAAAAATCAAATCTACCTAAACATTTTTATGTTATTATTATATGTGCTTTGTAGTTTGAACTAGTAGACTAGAACTAGAAGTAGTAGACTGAACCAACTTCTTTAAAAATTGGCCAGATGAACTTTGTGTAATGTAATATGGTTACTAGTATAAGAAGAAGAATAAACGGTAGCGTATTTTGTACTGAACGCACCATATTTAATTTTGAAAATGTTTTCTTAACTGCTACTTGAATTAGGTCTGTTTATCTAAATGAAATTCAAACAAAAGAAAAAAAATAGAAAAATTAAGTTATTCATTCTGCAGCTAAGGTCAATGTGGTTGAATGAAGTAACCCAGCACACCAATACTGATATACACAGATGTTATAACCCGTATAATAATTTTGAAAATCTGTCAATTCTTGTATTACCTGCCCCATTTATATGTAAATCTACTCCCGATTTTCTAATTAAATCAGATACCCTTAACCACTGTTCATTATTCTTATTACTCACTAACTCTTTTAAATTAGGCTCTTTTTTATACAAGGCTTCTGCTACCACAAGAGCCCTAGGTAAACACAAATTGACATCATTGGTTATTTCGATAACACCATATTTCCGACGGCAAAATTCTGAGTATGACACTCCTTGATTGCATTTAAATTTAGTAATTTCTTGTCCTGTAGGCATTGAAACCCTGCAAAGTTCTATAACGAATACTGCATCAGCAAATAATTCAGCATTGCTTTTCAGGATATTGCTAATTACTTCATATTGTTCCTGTTTGTCAATTATTAAATACAAACAGTAACAATGCTATTAAAATAGTAAATATTTCGTCGTTTTATATGTTTCTTAATTTGTCTGTATAATTAAAATTTTGTTAATTGTAAAATGAATTGATTTCATGACATCGTAAACATTAAAAGCTGAAGATGGCTTCATTATGAAGCTGAAACATACTTATAATAAAAAGAAAAATATATTGTGAAATAAATGAAGTCAAACCATGTAACTTGATGTTCATTTTTTCCCGAAGTTCCTTATAAGCCGCTGTTATAATTTTTAAAGAAAATTTCAGGAACAAAGCGAAGATTATAATTAATAATAACATGTACATGATAAGAGTATATAATGGTTATTTTCAGCAACTATATTATAAAAAGTAATCATAATAAATAAATTCAAGTGCCTTTTTAAATTTCAGAATTTATTTTATAATAAATTATTATAATGTAAATTGAGTACATTTTAAAAATATTCATTAATATAGGCTTCACGAATTTGCTGACCAAGTTGTCTATAATGCATAACGGCTGCGGCGGGTTGTTGTAGCTCTTCTTGCTCTAGATCAATGCCATCCAATATTCTTTGCGGTTCTTCGACATTGAATTCAATGCATACATTGTGCAGAATAGCACACGCCATTATTATTCTGCCTGCATTTGAAGCTAAATAATGCAAGGTACGATCCTTTAGCAGACAACGGAAGCGACCTTTCAAGAGGCCAATACAACGTTCAACATTGCTTCTTACGGTTTTGAACGCTCTATTAAAAAGTTCCTCTTGTCGAGTTGTAGGGTGTCTTACGGGAACCATCAACCACGGCAAGCATGGGTACCCTGAATCACCTAGAGCACATTAACATCTTAGAAAAATTTTACAAAGATTTCATAAAAATAAACATACAAATATATTATTTCTTAAACAAAATAATAATAATAATAATTTGTAAATGTATTACCTATTAGTTTTGAACTATGATCTCCATTTTCATAACTGGCTTGCATAATAGCACTTATGCGGCTACTTCGCCAAATAAACGAATCATGCGAGCTACCTGGATACCTTGATAAAATACTCAAGATCCTATAGTGGGCATCGCAAATCTGAAATTTGTTTCACATAAATATAAGAAAATGAATAATTTTACATAAGATTTGAACATTGAAGCTGTGATAGCCTTTTCGGTTTACAAATGCCTGCTCATTTTCTATTGGCTTCAGTATTGCCACATGAGTACCATCAATCGTGCCTATGATATGTGGCATTCTATGAGCGTGTTGAAATCAGTAATCAATATACTATAAAAACAATATAACAAAGCAACTGATTCTGTTACCTTTGCTTGCAAGTTTCTATGCTTTCCTCATTATTCGAAAATTTTATAAATCGCTGCATTAGTTGCCCTATTAAAACATTAGCAATTTCTCTGACACTGCAACTTACAACTGGCTGGCTAATGCTGGACAAATAGTTATTTGCAACTGACCGTTGGTAACTACCAGTTGAAAAAAAAATTAAGTACGGAAAGAAACTAAAAGTTACAAACATTATTTAAAAATATATGTTTTTATGAATGCTAGTAATTACTTATTCGTATGTGATCAGGAATTTTTGTCTTCCTCCGGTCAACTTGTAAATGTGGTTGTATTTGTTCTAATACAAATAAACATGCTTCCTTGTTTAATCTAAAAAAATTTATAAATTCCGTATTTCTTATTTCAAAAGGATTCTGTATGTTCCTTAGTTACCTGCGTATAATACGGGTATCATTTCTTCTTTCCTCTAATACTTCCTCTTCTTCTAAAGGTATAAAAATGCCAGCTAAAGCCATAATAATGATAATCTGAAAAAATTCCGATAAGTTTTAATAGTATATTTGCCAATTTTACGCTAAAAGTTAACGCTAATAAGTCAACAAAAGCATAACAAAAATGAATTAAAAAAAGAGTCAATACTGTCTGTTGATTATGTAAATATAGAATTATAATGTACTTACTGTTGTGAATAATTTATACTAATCCAGTTGTAAACTAGTACAAAAAGAAAATTGAAATTTTTTGGTTATAAACATCAGTAAAATAAAAGACAACTATAATGTTAGAAAGAGACAGATAGTGTCGCAAGTAAGAAACAGGACCTCTGTAGGTCACGCAAATATATTTGCGTGTCTCGCAACATATGACGTCACACCCATTAGATCTTCAAATGTCCGCTAGACGGTTTACTGTATACATGTGACAAATCTTTGTTAGTATAGGTGCCGAAAGTGCTCACGCAAGTTATAGAATCACCTCCCAGTACGCGATTCGGATGGCTCCAGGAATGCGATGGCTATTGTTCTGCATTTTGCGTTTTTATTAACGTTGGCAAAGCTGCAATGACTGCGATCATTGCTTCATCGTTGTTTTTTGCAAATTTTAATTTTGAAAATAAATTAAGCAGTGTACTAAGTGATGAGCTTATGTTGTCATTGCCCAGAAGTAACAGGATTGCTGCTGTACGACCGGTGGAGGTACTGGTGCTGCCGCTGCTTGATTCGGTCCGGATGGTATGTTGGTTTGCTGCTGCTGCGGCATATGACGTGTTTTTATTGACCGTTGAAGCAGGTAAATTTCTGCCCAAGCTGGTCGGTTTGGTGGTGGTTGGTTTAATTTTCTTTGGGAATTTTTCACAACCCCTGTAGCTTGCGTTATGTTCTTTACCACAGTTGGCGCATTTCGGTTTTTCCTTGTCATTTTTGAATGTACATACGAATGACGCGTGATTACCGGCACATTTGACACATCTAAACGGCGCACGACAATGTCTCAAAGCGTGGCCGAATAGTTGACATCTATAACACTGCGTTACTTGCGCATTGCGTTTTTTAGCTTCCACTCGCACTTTGACGTGGAACAGTGATTCGAGGTTATAAATGTCTTTACCACTTTTGTTTCTGTCTAGTTCAACCAATACTAGATGCGATGCAATTTTGTTAAATTCTAGTCATTTTACTTTTATTTCCGGGTAATTGGCACCGAGTTCTTCTTGAATGTCTTTTTCCGAAATGGTTTCCGGAAACCCGCGAATTACCACTTTTAATGTTTTTTCACTTTTAAGTTCAAAAGTGTGGAACGAACGTTTTTTGGATTCTAGCAATGAAATTAATTTGCGATACTCCAATTCTTCCGCAGGCTGAATTCGAATGAATTCTTTCCGATTGTGGACGTGTTTAATTTTAATTCCTAGTGTTCGAGCTTCGTTTATAAACTCGACATAGTTGAGTTTTTCCCGCATTATTATCGGTGGTGGTGCACTCTGCTTTTTATTTTCCTCCTTTGTGGTTTTTGACGAATTTTTATCGGTATTTGCGTTGACTGACGCAGGATTTTTTGTTTGTTGTTTGTCGGCGTTTAGCAGTTCAAACAAATTTTTTGTTGCCACATTATATTCTGTTTTGTGCGATTTTTCATTGTTTGTATTTTCATAATCCATTTCTACAGGTTCATTTTCTTCCGAAACATAATTGGTTGACTTGCTAGTAGACGGCGCTAGCATATTTAAATTTAAAACTTTATTTGGCAGCTTGCCCAATTTGTCTTCACCTGGTGTTGAAGTTGGAGAGTGTTGCTCGCCAACAGATTTACTTGCTTTTGTTGCTTTTTAGATTTTTTGTTGCCGGTAGAGATTGACCTGGATCTTGAACTTGATTTTTCTAATTTGAGCAGTTGCGCACCAGCTTTATTCAGTGCAGTTTGTAGTTTTGCTTCTTTCTTTTTTCTTTTATCGAAGTCTTTCCGTAAAATATCGATCTCGTACAAAGATTGTTCTTCGTCGTAATTCGTCGCCGCCCGATTTTATTTATATTATATTTTTCTTGTATGTGTACATAAATTTTTTAACATTGTTTACATCTTTGTTAAATTTTTTCGAATATAAATTAAAATGTTCAATAAAAATATTTTTAAATTTATTGTTTATACATACAACATCTAATATATCTAATTCTATGTTGTTAATTATATTATTGTGAATATAATTTAAAGCAATTTCTTGCGTACATTTTTTATATTCAGCAAATATATCACTAAATTTTTTTACAAAATCTTTATATATTTTATTTATATAATTATTTAATACTAAAACTTTTTAATATTATCTTCATTTATTGCAAGAAAAGAATTATTTTCTCGCAATTTAATATATTTTTTCGATAGAATACTGATCTGTATATTATCAGTAGACAAAATAAAATGTCTGTCGCTAAATGTTTTCTTTTTTTCTTTTAATTTGAATCTTTATTTTTTCCACAAAATTAGCTATATTGTTAATGTTTATAAATGTTTTATATTTGACTAATCTTATAGCACTTTTAAATTTTTCATTAGGATCTAGTCTCACTACAATAAACAATTGTTTTTCACTATCAATAAGCACAATCACTTCATGTAACAGTTTGTAATTTTTGCCTTGTTTGATTTTAGATGGCGAAAAAATAAAATGTCCCACTAGCGCTACACCAATTGAAAAATTTAACTCTTCACTAAAATTTATTAATTGATCTGCTTCGCTAATTGACGGTTGTATATCTTGCGTAGTAATTATTTGGGCATTTTGTTTTCAATTTCGAGTTCTTCTTTTACTTCATCTTCTTCTTTTCTTTCTTCATCTATCCAAATAATATCCGGTGTACGAGGTGGAAATTCCGGTGTTTTAATTTCAAAATCAAAACCAGGACGAATAACAACATCATCCAAGATTTCAAAAATGTTTTTCGAAGCCATTGTATATCAGAAGTAACTAACTAACTAACTGAGCGAATGTTATACTAAAAGCTGAATTACATTATACTTTTTTACTAGGTTTCTAGTTCAATTTTCATCTTCATGTAAATCACAGCTTTCTTCTAAGTGTTCTGAATTGTTTTCGTCTGTCTCTTCAATCTAACTATCTCCGGAATCATTTTCTTTAGTTGATGTTATATTTTTTCCTGCAGGGACTTGAATTTTTTTTCGTTTTGATACACATGGTTCCTTGCGTGTTCTCTGACTATGAAACAACTCCACCATGGAACTTGTCCAGGATTCTAATTCATCGACAGTTTTTGGTAGTCTATCCAGAATAGCGTTTCTGTTGAGAGGAATAAGACCAGTTGCCCGAAATCCTGATTTTATATTTTCTACACTATTGGCCTCAATTTTATTAAGAGTTGACTTTAGTAAAGAAGGGAACATAGGTTTAGGTAAAACACCTTTGTGATTCTTCTTCCAGACGGTTAGTACTTTTTCTCCAAGCATTTTTTATAGGCCTGAAGCAAGAAACGTCCAAAGGCTGAGTTAAATGTGTACTGTTTGTTGGCAGTAGAATAAAGTCTATATTTCGTTTTGTACACTCAGATATAACATATTCCGATATATGACCGACTAAATTGTCCCCGATTAAAGCCTTACGACCATCCAGTTTTCTAAGGTACGGCAAAGCAACGGTATTAAACCATTCCTCGAAGAGCATCTGGTCGAACCATCCGCTTTTACTACTTCAAATCTGCAACCTTCTGGTCCATTTCTAACCCAATTCTCATATAAGTGTTCAGATTTATAAACTACAAATGGTGACAACATTTGGCCTGATCCACTTACAGCGAACATGACTGATACTGCTGACTTACTGGAATCTAGTACTCTTTCTGCATGTTTCGATCGCCGTCTAATTATTACTTTTGGTCTGCCTGGCTCATCGGTGAAGTTTGTTTCGTCGTAATTTATTATATTACAAGGTGTAATATCTTTTAAAGAAATTTCTAAATTATCAAAATATGAATTAATTATATCTTTCGAAATCTCAGCCCTAGCCCTTTAAATATTTTCAGTTATATTTAAAATTACTTACAAAATATATATATATAATTCAGATGCTAGAACTTCAAACGTTATTTTTCAGTTTTTAAATTTTTATAAATAGTGCCAGAAAATGGCAGATGAATATATGTATGATACACATGCCTAGTAATATGTCTTTGATTGGGCACAGTGGCGTAGCGAGCATAACTTGCGCCCGGGGCACGATACCTTTTTCGCGCCCCCCCCCCCCCCTACCCCCGAATAACATATAGTAATATAATATTTAGAATATCATCGTCTAAAAAGCAACATGACAACTTATTTTTGCAAAACTTTTCAGCAGGAAGAAAAAACTATTTTATTTTAATTTCGTTAACGCTTTCAACAGGATTTCAGTACATATTATGCATTTTATTTTTAAACAATGAAAAAAGTTAATGTATATTATATATAAGTAGATGTATTTATTATTAATAATAATAATATAATATAATACAATTAATTATTAGGTATACATTTTTCTTGCCTTCGATGCAGCAAATTTATCAATTACTTCATCAAAGTCAATCATTTCAAATTTTTCTCTTTCCACACTTAAAAATGCTAGGTCACTTAAGCGATCTTGTCCCATAGTCGATCGTAGATATGTCAAAATTAATTTTAATTTGCTGAACGAACGTTCACAGCTAGCAATTGACACTGAAATAGTCAGGAGTATTTGAAGTGCGACTCTTAAGTTTGGAAAAACATCTTCTCCATACGAGATTATAAAAGTAAGAAACTCTAACGGAGTTTTAGGTTTAGTTTCTTTTCTACTGCGGAGTAACATCTTGCAGTCACATATTTCGATATAGAGTTCTGATCCATTAAAATCTGTATTGTAAAATTCACCCAGATTTTTACAATTCTTTTCAAGATCGTTATCAACATTATTGTTGTTTAACAAATTTTCAACGTCTAGTAAAAATCCAAATTTGGAATTAAGATCACTCAGTCGTGAAAATCTTGTACTTATTTCTTGCTGCAGACGATCAAGAACGCTTTTCATAATGCGAGAAATTTCACTTTCTGCGGAAAGGCCAACATCTCTAGCCAATTCTCCGAGCATTTTTCGGCGTTTTCTAATACGGATTGTTTTATCAATACCCCATTTGTCACAAAAAGACTTAGCATTTTCTATTGCTCCTTCACAGATTTTGTCTCGAATTTCTGCAAGTTCAGTCGCTAATGATTGAAGATCATGGAACGCTTCTCTAAAATTCATTTTAGGATCTTGTAATCTGAGCTGCACACGATCAATTCTCCTCAAGATTTCATGCCAGAAATGAATTAAAGTTATAAAATTAAAATTCAATATATTTTGCAACAAAATTGTAGCTTCACTTCTGGTGTCACTTGTGGTAGTACTGTCCTCTGCTAATTTTTCTAACAGTTCTACTAATTCATCCAGCCCATCGACAATAACGCTAACCGCTTGTGCTCTGGCGCTCCATCGTGTTTCAGATTCACGTTTAACAGTTCTTTTTAAAGCATTTTTTAATAATTCCCATCGCAATGTTGACCGTGAGAAAAAGAGATATATGTTTTCAACTATGCCAAAACATGTTACAACGACTGGATCTTGCTTAGCTACAGTAACTCCTACTAAATTTAATGAATGGTTATCACAATTTACAAATAATGCTTTATTATTTTTTGTCATAATTCTTTGTTGAACGCCAGATATGTGACCTGACATCACGGCAGCATTATCATAACATTGTGATCTACAGTTTGTTAATAAAATCTGATCGGAATTTAATTTTTTTAAAATTGTACTTTCAATTGAGGCTGCATCTTTAGCATGCATTTCTATAAATCCCAAAAAAGATTCTTTGATAGAAACTTTTCTGTTTTTAAAATCAATATCTACATACCTAAAAACTTGTGACATTTGTTCTCGATGAGCGATATCAGGAGTCGAATCAAATAAAAGTCCATAATATTTATTTATTTTGATATCATTTATTAGTTGATTTCGAACTGTGGAAGCTAGAAGATGAATAAATTCATTTTGAATTTGTGGTGACAGGTATGAGACAGTTCTTGGCGTTTCTATTGCATTTTTAAGATGATTTGCTAGTAGAGGATCAAACTGAGCTACAAGTTTAAGTAAAGATAATAGGTTTCCGATATTTGTACTATCTTGAAGCGCTAGATTTTCAACATGACCACGTAGAGGAAGATTTTGTATAATCAGATACTTCATACAAGCTAATATTCGTTGCAATATATTTCGCCACCGTTCTTTTTCGGACTGTATATTTGCTTCTAATGATGCATCGATTCCCGTTTTATTAATTAATCTTCTTTCTGTTTCTTTCCACGTTGTAAACGATTTCCGATGTTTTGGACTTTTTTCATGGCTAATCAATTTATCTTTTTTCTTCCATTTATTAAAACCAGATGCTGTTACGAAAGATGATTGTGTATCGGAATCTGATGTAATAAACAGTAAGCAACAAAAGCAGTACGCTGCATTATTTTTTGGTGAATATAATAACCAAGATCGGGTAATTTCTATTCCTTCTTCTTCATTACCGACCCGTCGAGAAAACCAAGATTTTGGCATTAGACGATTAGCTGATGTTGCTACTGCATTTAGACTGGATTTGTTCTGAAATATGCGGAATCCACGAATAATCATTTCTGTGCGAAGTTGGTTCGATATTATTGGATGATTATTACTAAATTTTAAATAAGCAACATCTTTGAACTCCAAAACGTCCGGAATTACAGTGAGGGTTTCTGTTGCATTTTCTGTACTTTTTAATAGATGTGGACATGGATTTAGAACTTCTGCTGTACTTGGACCCTCATCTTCATCATCTTCATTTTCTTGTATTTGTTTTGATGTGTTATAGCATAAAAGTTTAGCAGCAGTAGGAGTACAACCTGAATATGATTCTGACTTTGATTTTACTTCTTCATCCTTCTTATCTTCTGGTTTTTCCATTTTCGATTTTTTTACTAAATATGATTCCATTATTGTTCTGGATTTCTGAGCTTCTTTTTCTTGCTCTAGTTTTCTTTTCCGATTCTGAGAACCGCTAAGTTTTTTTCCTGGCATTGACATAGTCTAAATAAAAAAAAATTTTTATTGTATTAATTAAGATATTACTTTTGAACAACACAACAACTGTAAATAAAATCAGGGTGACCACTTTTTGGAAAACTCAGGGTAACAGAAAAAATACAGGGAACTTGAATCGTAGAAAATATTTAGTCAAAACACAGAGAAAAAAATTTTCACGTTAAATTTTTTTTTGTAGTATTGGAGCTATCGATTATTCTGAATTGGCGGCATTAATTTATGTATGCACACAGTGCTAACTTGGAATAAATTCAGTAAATCACAAATCTATTTTTATTTAAAAAAATGCTCGGACACGTTGATTAGTATTTTAAGTTGAGGGCATTGTTCATAAAAAAAAAGTAGTATTCAATGTGTCCCAAATTTGATATACAACGTGATCACTAATTTGTTTAAATGTAGCCTTGTTTTTTATTGCGTATTTTTAAAGTACATATCAAGTTATTCGTAACTGCCAAATTTAAAATTTTTATTTCTTGTCATTTACAAAATATTAAACAAAAAATTAATTTTAATTGGAAAATAATAAGAAACATCTATCACATTAATAGTTTACATATTTCAATAAATGGTCAAAATGCTGTCCATTCACTATCTGACAGTTCCCTAAACGGGATTGAAACTCGTTTTGAACATTTCTAATTATTTCGGGGGAAATTAAACCTACACTCATTGATTCTTATACAAAAATAAAAATAAAAATTTGAAATTTGGCAGTTACGAATAATTTGATATGCTTTTTAAAAATACGCAGTAAAATATTTAAATAAAAAAAAATATTTTTAATATAGTACATTTTTAAAACGGGCTAAAAAGTAACAAAAATAATCGAAGTGCCCAAGCATTTTTCGAAATAAAAATATATCTATGGTTTACCGAATTTATTCAAAGTTACAGACTAGCAATGTATACAACATTTATTAATTATAAGAATCATCTTTAAATAACTATTTTTAATTAAGTTAATTACAAATTCTACGTCAGAAAATACAATGGATATATTCAATAGATGAATATAACTAAGGTTTACCGCTTAAAATAATTTTTCAAAGCAAATTTTTCATAATAATAATAGAAAGTAATTTATAATTTTACATGTATTTTATATATAAAATTTTTTTTAAAATATTTAAGTTTAATTTTATATGAAATAGGAAAAAGGTTTATTTGTATCTACGATTATCATGTTACAAAGAAAAGAAAAAAATGTTTACTATAAAAACAGTATTCTGCTCCGAGTGACATGCTATTTTTTCTTCAAGCATTTCAAAAATTAGAATAACATGACTAGGAAGCATATGGGTAAACCCATACATTGACATTATTACAAAAATACTAAGAAATGAGAATAAACAATTTATACTGTTTCATCAAGAGAGCCAGCATTTTGCAAAGTTTAAATTTTGTAATTATTTTGCATAAAAAGAATCTATTTTAAAAATTTGTTTTAAATCTTACAAATAGTATGCTTAAAATAAATTTTGAATAGTTTTTACGGAAAATTGGCAACATTGCATAATAATTAAATTGTTTAATTCTTTCAAGCATACATATTTATTTAAATCTGATCACATACGTTTTTTTTTTTACAAAATAACTCTTTTATATGTATTGTATAAACTTTTATTGAAATTCTAAGTAAACTTCAAAATAAGATTAATACATTAATTTGGATAATTTTAATATTATATTAATTAAAAAATATTCAATTTTTAATAACACATTGATAATAATATCTTATAAACACAGGAACTGATTCAAGTATTTATCAACAAAAAATAATTTTATATTAATTTATTCAGACGTTCTGACAAAAACTGATGGAAAAATAACTCAAAACCTATACCTAATAAAATCATTAATGAACTGTGATTATTTACAAATGTGATCAACAAAAAATGTAGTTTATCTTATTTAGATTTTATAATATATATTTCAATAAAAAATATTAACATATAACGAGCCATTTAGTTGAAATTATTATGAAAATAAAAATAAATATTACCAATGCAAGAGTATAAGTCATAATAAAATTCTAAATTTAAAACAGGAAAAAGTGATAATAACACAGGAAAAATACGAGAAAAATAGATTTTGGTAACCAGTGGTAACCCTGAAAATATAAAAAAAAGAACTTACTTTATTGCAAATTGCAAACAATATACTAATAAAATTTGAATATTGTCTATTTCTTCAATTATTTTATTGAACAATGTTTATAATTTCACTCATACACAGTTTACTGAATAATAGAATTGTCTAGTAGATGTTTTGTGCCAACATCCCTATCGCACTGATTGACTTGATTCACCTGCTTTTGAACTTGTCGGCTGCTAAATAAAACTAAATCACTCACAATTAAATAAAAACTTAAAACTTGCAAACGAGGGTTACTAAGAAAATTAGTTTCAACTCAACTTGGCGAACAAGAGGATGACTGATAAGTGATGAATTTCTAAAATCTATCATCTTTGGATAGAAAAAAATTATTACTACAGCAAGATAATCTAATTGGTCAGTTTTCCATAGAGGGTGGGTGGGGTGCCCAGACTTAAAGAGTACTAGAGAACAAGCGGAAATAAATAAACATTTCCCAAAGCAATAAAACTTTGGACTAAAAAATTTTAAAGAAACTATATTTTATGTTGTCGCAAATGTTGAATATCTGCTATATTGTATAATCAGTACGTGACAAAACGCATATTTTTGAATATTTATAATTGAATCTGACGCAGTCTTCTGTTTGCAATTGCAACTACTATTTAAAACAGAATTTTTATAAAGATCCCTAAAAATAGATAACTATAGTTGTTAAAGATATACATAAAATTCGCAAAACAGAGGCCGAGAGCCGACCGCTAGTAAATAGGGTCTGGCGTCTGGCCTCCTTGCAGCGGGGTTGTGGAACCGAATGAATGACGACAAAGATAAAAAATTGCCTTTGCATTTTTAAGTTTGCTCGAAGAATAACAAAATAATGTTAAATTTTACGATATTTTTACATAACGATTCAAAATAATTTTATTATGACAAGAAAAATATTTTTTTTAAAATTTTAATTTTCCGGAAAATCCTCTTTGTCTTGGGGACCATTTGGCGCCCCTCTGCGAGTGGCGCCCGGGGCATGATAGACCCCCTTGCCCCCCCCTCGCTACGCCACTGATTGGGCAAATGCATACAGACCATAAGCTAACCTGATTTGATTCTAGTATAATTATATTTAATTTATAAATCTAACATTTTTATTATATTAATGTTTATATTATATTATATAATATTGGTAAATAATTAATTCAATAAAAAATAATATTAAATACAATATATATATATATCACAAAATATTTTGGGTTTTGGTAGCAAAACCAAACTGATTACCTCGTAAAGTTTCTAAGCTAGGCTAAAATGTAAAAAATATATACAGAAACATATTTTTGTTTCTCCAGATACAAGCAATGCCCCCCCACCCCTTCACCGTAGGGCACTGTTGGTGGTCTCGATAAACTATAATATAATTTGTTGTTGTAGCCGTATTTGTGATATATGTGTGTTGTATTATGTTACCGCTATAATGAAGGGAAGAAATTTTCAAGAATTTGCCGCTGAATAAATATTTTGAGTGGAGCAGAGATTGTGATCGGGTTTTTGCAACATTTTGCTTATTACATCTATTTTTAAAAATATTTCAAGCAATGAAATAAATATAATAATAATAATATATTTGTTATTGTTAATTATTTAATGTAATTGGGTGTCTATACTTGTTGGAAAATAAACGTATTATTATTATTATTAAACGTATTATTATTATGGTTTATTTTGCACCAGTTTTGTATTATGTTGTATTGTACTCAGTATATTTTCTAAACACTTATATCATAAAAATAAACAATAAAACACTTGGTGTAAGTTTCACTATATTTATTTGACTTAATCGATTTCGGCTTTCTAGGCCCTCATCAGAAGTTTATACAGAATGAAATATTAAGATTATTTGTAGTTCTTATATACTAAAATTACAGACATATTACAATATTATAACGGTACAAGGATACAGACATTTAACAATAATATAACAGTACAAGAAATATTAAAATCGGGTAAAACCTTTTATAAGTACTTCTAATGAATTTGAGTTGAACAAATCTGTTTGGTCATTAAGTACATTTAAACCCATAGCTATTGCTTTTTGGATTTCATATGCTTCTAAGAAGTTCATTTTCGAACCTTTGTTGATTGTATGTAAAATATCCAAGTCTTTGATGTCACAAGTGTGACCTGCCTCTATTAAATGTAGTGCTAAATGAGAATCATGTTTTTTATATTTGAAGGAACGCATATGTTCATAAAATCTAATTCTAAAGGATCTACCTGTTTGGCCAATGTAGACCGCATCACAATTATTGCAATTTATTTTATAAATACCACATTTACTATATTTGTCTTTGAAAGTTAATTTGTTATTAATTAAAATATTTTTAAAATTAAGATTGTTATAGTAGGCGGCTGTAATGTTATTTTCTTTCAATTCATTGCCTATTTTTGTACTGGTGTTACCGATATAACATAATCTGCGATAATTTTTTGTTTCAGGCTGTTCAGGTATTTTATTAAAAATTTTGTTTAAAATAATCTGTTTATTTTTCTTAAATACTAATTTGTCTACTACTTTAGGATCATACCCATTATTGTTAGCAATTTGTTTAATAGTATTTAATTCTAATTGAAAATTTTCTTTGTTTAGAGGTATAGTTAGAAGTCTGTGAACATAACTATTAAAAGCAGCCATTTTTATATTGTTTGGATGGTTAGAGTGTGCTGGTATTACGGTATCTGTATATGTAGGTTTTCTATAAATTTTGAAAATAAATTCGGAATTAATATTTTGTATACTGATGTCTAAAAAGTTTATTTGATTATTATTTTCTTTTTCTATGGTGAATTGAATTGATGGATTTTGGTTGTTTATAAACTGCAATAATTGATCTAATTGTCTGTCGGAACCTGTGAATAAACATATGATATCATCAACGTATCTGTACCAGAAAATTATAGAATTGATTAGAGGATTTCTAGAATTAAATATTTGATCTTCTATGTTATTCATAAATATTTCCGCTAATAAAGGACTTAAAGGTGATCCCATAGGAAGGCCATCTTGTTGTGTGTAAAAATGATCATTAAATTGAAAATAATTTTGTTCTAAACAAATCTCCAGTAACGACATAATTTCTAGTTGCAAAACTATATTAACATTATTTGAGTGTAATAATTCTTCTAAAATATTTTTGAGTTCGTTGATTGGGATTGATGTAAATAAACTATTGACATCAAATGACACTAATTTTGCATTTTTTGGTATAGATACATCTTTGATTTTGTCTATTAACTGTAATGTGTTTTTTTTTTACACTGTGTATTGGTTTGAAATTTAACATTTTTGGTAGAATAATATTTAAAAATTTACATAATTTATATGTAGGTGCTTTAGTATATGAGACGACAGGCCGGATTGGGTTATTGAGTTTATGTAACTTAGGTAAACCATACAGTATTGGTGCTGTGGGGTTCATTGTTAAATATTTAAACTTTGAGTTTTCGTTAATTAATGAATTAATATTTTTGAGAGTGGATTTTAATTTTTCCTGATATTTCGGAGTAGGATCTTTCCGTAGTTCATTAATATTACTTTTATTAATTTTAATTTAATTCTGTAATTTTAGTATATAAGAACTACAAATAATCTTAATATTTCATTCTGTATAAACTTCTGATGAGGGCCTAGAAAGCCGAAATCGATTAAGTCAAATAAATATAGTGAAACTTACACCAAGTGTTTTATTGTTTATTTTTATTAAAAATGTTTCACCAAGTGCCTACAGCTGAAACTTTCAACTTTACTTATATCATACTTACATATTTCAGATAAAAACAACTAAAAAAAATAAATTGTCACTGTAATAATTTGTAGAGTAAAGGATATTATAATATAAAGGATATATTGTGATATGATAATTTATGTACATATAAACGGTATGTTTATTATATTACTTTATTCATAAAGCTGATGTATATACATATATTTAATAATATTAATACATACATAATATTTACATACATACATAATATTTAATCGGAGTCTGACGAATAACGGAGTCTAAATAATTTCTTTAATGTTGCAATATGCTGTAAAAAAAAGGGTTAAAATTTAATTGTAAATTAAATATTATTTATAATATATGTTTACCAATCGCAAATCTCCATGCTTCCCCGTTTTAATTTTTTTCTTATATTCTAAGAAGAACGCCGCTGTCTCCGGATTGAAATATTCGAATGGTCTTTTTTTAGACGGCGGCTTCTTTCCACAATCTGGAAAAAATTAAATTATAATTTACATGTAATTCAACATATAAAATATACATTTTATTTACTTTGTGTTGGCGGCTCCGTCGATGGCATCGACGACGCCACCGACGGCCGTGTCGGCGGCAAAGCCTGCACCTGCCGCAGTAGCCATAAAGGTAATTCCTCTGGCGGCGGCGGGGGAGGTAATGCCTCTGGCGACGGCGGTGATGCCTCTGGCGGCGTCGGTGATGCCTCTGGCGGCGGCGGGGGAGGTAAAGCCTCTGGCGGTGGCGGGGGAGGTAATGCCTCTGGCGGCGGTGTTTCTGATGACATATAAATCTGAATCTACTTCTAAGTCAAACTTTCCTCTGCTTCGAGATTGAGCGGTATCCACCAAGCTTGATGGAGAAAAAAATGTTTGATATTTTATCTTTGTATTTCAACGATAGTTTGTTACATGTTTTTATTATTTCTGTCCCAAATTATCCTTTAATCCTCAAATCCTGTCATATATTCAGAACCAAACTTCATTTATACCGTCCCGGATTCCTTTGTTCCTAAAAAAATTAACATTGTGATGAATTTCACTCAAATTTTGTTATTTATGTTGTGTACTTACTTTTTTTTAAAACGAAGTGTCATTTGAATGCTGTTAATATTTATTTTGCGGTTAGAATGGTCGTCACGTGTGTTTGTTTATCTGCATTTGACATTTCAATTTTTTTTTATTCAATTTTCGTACCAGTAACGCCATCTCGTGTCAAAATTTAGAACTTCGCTTTTGCAATTAATTTATTTTAGTAATTAAAATTCGCGTATTAATTATATTTAATTATAAAGTATTATTGGATTTATTATAATACAATAATCAGCATTTCAAAGAGCACCTTAGATTAGTTCTGTCTCATTTTTGAAAAAGTGGGTGTAACCAAAAATATTTTGAATGCTGTGATTGGTTTGTCCAAAAATTGGCCGATTTCCGGAAATTTTGGTTGAACAAAGGACTTGGGTTTTGACTGTGTGAACGTGCAGACGTGTAGTTAATTTTGGTGAAAAGTTCTCATCTCGTGGTTCAAAGTTGTTTTTCGTTTTTCCGAATATCTGGATTTCCAGGGTTTAAACTTTGACCGCGTTCAGTCATTTCGATATCATCGTAGTGCATTTTGTGTATGTGTGTATCAATTTTGTGCTGCGTTATATCTTCGCATATTACTGCGGTTTTGGACGTTGAGTAACCGATTCATCAATTCAACTATCATTGAAGTGTGCATCCAGTTTTCCCCCGGATCGCGCCATCCCAAGCGGTCAAGCTTTTTGAATCGCCGGCAGAGCATCTCGTTGTCGCCGAAGCATCCGTTTTCTTGTGAGTTCGTTCCATGTCTGTGTTGTAACTTGTTTTGTGGTCATCGGCGCGTGTGACGTATTACTAGAATTATAATATAGAATTATTTTCAAGTGAATAAACACTACCATCGGTAGTATTTAAATTTAAACTGCGTTATTTCTTTATTTGTTTTTGTATTGTCTAACTGCGCGCGTCACATCAGGAACTTGGCTTTATAAGTTTGGCTACCGAGGTTGGCATTATTTAAACTTATTGGCGCCCTATATAAATATAAATTGTTTGTCGGCTCATTCATTCGCGACTATTTCAGAACCCTCCCATCTGCGACTTGAGCGGCCGAGGCTCGGGAAAGTTCCTTATTTAATTTCCCAACCATTACGCTCAAAAATCCCTTTTGAGTGTAATAAGTTGATTTAGATTGGATAATAGAATCTTTGTGTTTTCTAGGGTATCTCCAGATGCAAAAGGAACTAAGCTAGAAACTTCGTCCAAGTAATCTTCCGAAGAATCTTGTTTGATTATATTTGTTTCTGTCTGGGACATGATCATGAGCACATTCACTAGCGTAAGCGTATAGTAATCTATGCTTGCACTGATGCTTCGCACTAAATTGAAAATCACATCGCATACAAACTCTAACCCCCCCCCCCCCCATTCACAGTTCTACTAACACTGCAAAATTTTATATACCTAGTGTAAAGAGGATGTTAGATTTATATGTTAGTATTTTATTTATATTACATTCATAATATATTTTTTACCATTACAAATTATAATAAAACATACTTTTTTGTTTATTACAATTCGATCTCATAATTTGAAATTTATTCGAAATAATTTCAAATAGGTAAGTTGGTACTAATAAAACAAATATTTTTTTCCCTACTTTTTAGAAGTATATTTTAGCGGTTTTTAAATCCCCATTTACTGCTAAACAGATGCCTAGTCTGTCATAAAATGATCTCCGAACTTGTAAGAAAGTATTTTGCTTAATATTTCTACTTATATCTAAAATTGCAATTTTTAATTCATATATGGTTTCAGGCATAATTTTATTTACTTCTTCTATTACATGGCCCCAAAAATAAAAATCCATCGGTGCTAAATCTGGAAGCCGAGGTGGATTGGAAGAGGTGACCACCTCTTCCAATCCAGCAATTTGGAAATACCAAATGTAAGTTATTTTTCACCTAAAGATATAACAAATAAAAAAATTCGTTTAGTCTTATGTAGAAAAAATCTTTTCGTCGGATTAAATTTAAAATGCCAGTTATTCAAAGGTTTTAAAATTTTGTCGGCTTCTTCTTTAAAGTCGTAAATTCCAACTGAAGTCAAGTTTTGTAGTATTCCAAAATCCTTTATAATATCAAAATATTGTTGTGATGTTGTAATGGTATCTTTTTCTCGCACAACTTTTTCTATCTGCGCAAAAACTCTATCCGGAGGTATAAATGAATGCCCAACCACGGGAAAAATTACTTCTATGGATTTAACATTGTTGCTTTTGGCTGCTTGTAACCATTTCATGAGCATACATATTAGAATTTTGTTTTTGTTCTGCCCTCCGCACCCATCTGCCACCAATCGAATAGTCTCTATTCCATTGAAATCTGTATTGTTTAGTCTATGAAAAATTGCACTAGCGATTTCGTTACCTCCTTTGGGTCTGTCGTATTCGGTCCAGCAATAAGCAAATACGCTGTTTTTAGTTAATTTTGTTTTAGAATTGACAACAACAATGGTAAAGTTGTACAAGTTAAGCTGACTGCTAAAATAAGCTGCAGAATCGGGTAATTTCGGCAAGGGCATATTCTTTTGGCAGTCGAATGACATAGTCATCAAACCTTGCCGTTTTTCTCGAAGAATTTCATGAAAGGCTTCCGCTTTTAGCTTTTGTACCTTTTTGTAAGCTTCGATTTTACTTCTCTCCTGTTCATCATTAGTTGCCTTTTTTAGCTTTTCTGATAACACAATACATGTTGAACAAGCATCAGTTCTCGGACTACCGAATCCAATATTATAAGCGGTATTAAAAATATACCGAAAGAAACACTCCCTTACCACATGATTATTGTTTTCTGGTGCACTATATAATTGCCACAACTTTTTAATATTTAACTCGGGTGGCAGATACACTTTTGCTATGCTCTTTCCTCTGCAATAATGAGGCTCACTCACACTAAGAGACTGCACAAAAGACTGAACAGCTTTTTTTGCAACTTCGTTCTTCTGGCTGCGATGATCTCCTCCTCTACCTTCTTTAGGCATCTGTCCTTCACCATTAAAAAATCTCTGTAACACTCCCTGTAGCCGATCCTTTTTGAGATTCAATATTCTCAAAAATGCTTCTCTGCAAACTGCAATACGTATTCTTTCTTGATTAACAATGTCATACTTAAATGTAAGCGATCTATTTGTCTTAGAATCTCCTCTAAGCTTTTTTGATTTTTTAATAATGCAATGTTTGACTATAAAGTTGTCCTGTTCAATTTTGGTTTTATTGTTATAAAAGCCAGAATGGAAGATCTGAATGTCACGCATTGTTAGTGTTTTGCATAGAAAAGCCCCCTTTTTATGACTGCACACTGGATACGCTGGCATTTCTTTAGGAATATACCTAAATTTAATATTAACAACAAGTGTTAGCAACAGGTAAAAAATCTAAGGTTTACAATTTTACCTATTTTGACGCTCAATATTCCTTTTCGATGTTGTGGATAGCCGTTTTCTCTTGGGTGATTGATTGGCCGGAGTTTCTACAATTCCATATCTATCAATTTTACACTATTTAATTAATATTGACGAATACAACACGACATCAACCATAGCACAACACACCTGTATAACGAATGAAATTGGTATGTCAAAAGAAACATGTGCGCAGTCACGTGGTACCGTCTTAACGCATGCGATTGGGCTGTTGCATTATAGCGGCATTTGAAACTAAGCCTAAGAAATTATAGTGGATTTTGGAATTAACTGCACTTTTCACACCACGTTTCAAAGCATTTATAACGGGTTTTGACGCTCAAAATCGTTCTTATACGATGCAGCTCCCAATAAACTTTATGAAACCGTAAAAAGATAAATTCCCCAAAAAATTCACTATAGCGGGTTTTGCTTTTAGACGCCTCAAATATACTAATCTAACAATTTTATAAAAAAATTCTCCGGATTTAACTCGAGAAAGTAGTATATATATAGCTCCACCAAGCAAACAAGTCCATCGGAAAATATGCGAACTAATTTTAAAAATTCGTGGCGGTAAAAGTTTAAGCCAATAAAAACAATTTCTGCCGCCGTTGTACATTCCGTAACAAAAGTAAAAGTAGCTAGCAAACTGACAGATTATCGCGTGTTTGTTTTTCTTAATTTTCTCTGCTGTTGCTCATCTTTATAAAAAAAATCAGTCTTTTTTAAGACTTAATCTTATTTGAAATAAGGTAAGCATATATTTTATAGATAATTTAAAGTATTTTTAAAATGAAATTATCGCATAACCTCAAAATATATATTTTATATGTCAAAGTACTATTGACACTGAGTGTACCTCTAGAATACAGAGACAACAAACCACGGCCTACCCACGAGACTTGTTTGCTTGGCTTGACTATATATATATATATATATATATATATATATATATATACATATATATATATATATACAGGGTGTAACAGAATAACTATTCCTAATTTTAACTGGAGTATCCTGGGCTCAGAATATGAAGATTTAATGCAAATCACTGAGATAAAATGTGGCTCCTTACTGAGCTACAGGGTGTTTTATATAAAAATTTAAAAACGATTTTTGCCCAGTACTTTAAAACTATTTGACGTATCCTTATCATACTTGGCAGGAAATGTAGGTACCGTACACCATACTAAATTATGTTAAATAAAAGTTTCTGGCTACTGCCAGTGGCGTACAACAGGGGCAAGTGAGAGGTTGATCCTTCCTAAATTCTACGCCACTGGCGGAATTGTCATTTTAGCACAATTTTTTGATTCTCCAATACTTGCTGTGTAAAAAACATACTCTTCCTTTGTAACGATAAAGTCACTGTTTTTCGAGATATTTAAAGTTAAACATAAGCTGCACCTTTGAGATTTTTTCAAAATTTGCTCAAAAAAATCTGAAAAAATTCAGTAAAATAGAGAAAAAAATTAGCTACATAATAAATAAGTAACTTTTTTCTCTAACTCATTCTGATTTGGCTGTAAATATTATTGAAAATAAAAAAAATAAAATGCAAAAAATATTAATTTTCAATAATTTTTACAGCCAAATCAGAATAAGTTAGAGAAAAAAGTTACTTATTTATTATGTAGCTAATTTTTTTCTCTATTTTACTGAATTTTTTCAGATTTTTTTGAGCAAATTTTGAAAAAATCTCAAAGGTGCAGCTTATGTTTAACTTTAAATATCTCGAAAAACAGTGACTTTATCGTTACAAAGGAAGAGTATGTTTTTTACACAGCAAGTATTGGAGAATCGAAAAATTGTGCTAAAATAACAATTCCGCCAGTGGCGTAGAATTTAGGAAGAATCAACCTCTCACTTGCCCCTGTTGTACGCCACTGGCAGTAGCCAGAAACTTTTATTTAACATAATTTAGTATGGTGTACGGTACCTACATTTCCTACCAAGTATGATAAGGATACGTCAAATAGTTTTAAAGTACTGGGCAAAAATCGTTTTTAAATTTTTATATAAAACACCCTGTAGCTCAGTAAGGAGCCACATTTTATTTCAGTGATTTGCATTAAATCTTCATATTCTGAGCCCAGGATACTCCAGTTAAAATTAGGAATAGTTATTCTGTTACACCCTGTATATATACTGGGTGTCCCATTTTAATCCGCCACCTGCAATAACTTTAAAATCGTGCATCGGACAAAAAAATGTTTCGAATAAAAAGTAAATGGTTTCGAGGGGGACATCTGATACAGAGACCATTGCCCCCTCTGGACCCCCTGGGGGGCGGGAAAGGGGGGCAACTTTGAAATCTTAAATGGAACACCCTATTTTTTATTGTAGATTTTGATAGGCCATTAAAAAGTATGTAAATTTTATTTTAAGACTTTTTTTTATCATTGATAGATGGCGCTGCAAACAGCATTTTTTTTCTCAGTTTATCAATCTTCAATTTGAAAAAAAAAGTGTAACTAAGTACGATATTCAAGATTTTTTCAGTTCTTTGGGAAGAGGGGGGGGCAAGGGTCACTGCATCAAATATCTTCCTTAACTTCATTAACTTTAAGTTAATGGTTTCGAGGGGTATAACTTTAAGCTAATGGTTTCGAGGGGATATCTGATTCAGTGACCCTTGCCCCCCCCCTTTTTTCAAAGAACTGAGAAGAACTTGAATATCGTACTTAATTACACCTTTTTTTTCAAATTGAAAACTGATAAACTGAGAAAAAAAATGCTGTTTGCAGCGCCATCTATCAAAGATAAACAAAAAATCTTAAAATAAAATTTACATACTTTTTAATGGCCTATCAGAATCTACAATAAAAAATAGGGTGTTCCATTTAAGATTTCAAAGTTGCCCCCCTTTCCCGCCCCCAGGGGGTCCGGAGGGGGCAAGAGTCTCTGCATCAGATGTCCCCCTCGAAACCATTTACTTTTTATCCGAAATATTTTTTTGTCGGATGCACGATTTTAAAGTTATTGCAGGTGGCGGATTAAAATGGGACACCCAGTATATATACATACATATATATATATATATATATATATATATATATATATATATATATATACATTTTTAGCTAAGAATTATAAGGAAATAGGAATGTGCATAAATTTTTTAACGTTGTTTACACCCTTTTTTAATTTTTTCGAATATAAATTAAAATGTTCAATAAAAATATTTTTAAATTTATTGTTTATACATACAACATCTACTATATATAATTCTATTATTGCGAATATAATTTAAAGCAATTTCTTGCGTACATTTTTTATATTCAGCAAATATATCACTAAATTGTTTTACAAAATCTTTATATATTTTATTTATATAATTATTTAATACTAAATTTTTTTTAATATTATCTTCATTTATTGCAAGAAAAGAATTATTATCTCGCAATTTAATATATTTTTTCGATAGTATACTGATCTGTATATTATCAGTAGACAAAATAAAATGTCTGTCGCTAAATGTTGTTTTTTCTTTTAATTTGAATCTTTTTATTTTTTCCACAAAATTAGCTATATTGTTAATTTTTATAAATGTTTTATATTTGACTAATCTTATAGCAATTTTAAATTTTTCATTAGGATCTAGTCTCACTACAATAAACAATTGTTTTTCACTATCAATAAGCACAATCACTTCATGTAACAGTTTGTAATTTTTGCCTTGTTTGATTTTAGATGGCGAAAAAATAAAATGTCCCACTAGCGCTACACCAATTGAAAAATTTAACTCTTCACTAAAATTTATTAATTGATCTTCTTCGCTAATTGACGGTTGTATATCTTGTGTAGTAATTATTTGGGCATTTTGTTTTCAATTTCGAGTTCTTCTTTTACTTCATCTTCTTCTTTTCTTTCTTCATCTATCCAAATAATATCCGGTGTACGAGGTGGAAATTCCGGTGTTTTAATTTCAAAATCAAAACCAGGACGAATAACAACATCATCCAAGATTTCAAAAATGTTTTTCGAAGCCATTGTATATCAGAAGTAACTAACTAACTAACTGAGCGAATGTTATACTAAAAGCTGAATTACATTATACTTTTTTCGTCTAGATTCATACTAGGTTTCTAGTTCAATTTTCGTTCAAGTTTTGTTCAATTTTCATACTTTTTTCACAATCGGTCGTGTATTGTGGAGTTTCTTCGATTTTTTGCGATGTATTGCCAGTACGCCAACTTAAAAATATAAAGTATGTACTTAATTCGACAGATACTGACGAACACATTTAAACGAAAATGGATAAGATTAATAAATTATTCAAGTTGAAACAATTAATGAAATGCAAAAAAAAGAGAATTTGGAGTCGTAAATGGTTATTGCGACGTGAATCAAAAAACCTGCTAAGTTGCTTTCTTGTCGAAAATGAACTTCTGCACGAAGACTTGAATTCTTATAAAAATTTTCTAAGAATGGATAGTGATTTATTTGAAAAACTGCATAGTTTAATAGAAAATCATATTAAAAAAAATGACACCCAATTTCGTAACAGCATATCTTCAAGATTCCGTCTTATTACTACACTACCACTGGCTGGTATCTTTTTCTGTGCACGTAAATACTCTAAGAACTGTGTTCTTAAATTATTAATTTTCCTTGAAATGTCGCCCTCACTTAAATTATGTTTGAAACGATTTTCCACTTAGTTTTTTATGGATTGCAGCGTATTATATCTCAGAACTTTATTGTGGTAATCGAATTAACCTGCATACAATTTTAAGATACAAATTTAAGACGTATAAAACAAATGAAAAATATTCTTACCTTATACAATACTGGATGTAATTCGTACAATTCTACCAGTATTTTTGTCATTTGATTTGACCATTTTTTGTTTGACATTTTCTGTTACTTATATTTAAAAAACGAAAAATTGTAATGAGATGTTTGACAGCTACATACACAGAGTATAATATATAACCTATATAACTTCGCTACATATAAGGTTGGTACAATTGCGTGCGCATGCGTATAATGTACCTAGTATGAAACTTGAATAGGAAAATAGAGCATGTTGTATATTTCTATACTAGGAAACTTGGATGCAAAATTCTGATTTACATTATACTAGAACTGACTATCTGCACTTGAACTAGAAACCTAGTATGAATCTAGACGAAAAAAGTATAATGTAATTCAGCTTTAAGAATGTTTTAAAAATTTGAAAAATTTCTCTATTTAAACTTTTAATTTTTTTTACTTCTATTTTGTAAGTATACAATGTATTTTACTAATGAAATGATTTTACAAAATACTTAAAATACTTTAATATAATGTGTGTCATAAACATAATTCTTCAAAATATACATTCCATAATTACTAAGTCATTATACGACATTTTCAAAAATTAGAAAAAATACATTTGCTATTTTTAGACAAAAAATTAGATTATCTAAGAATCTTTTAAAATTCTTTTTTAAATATCGGTGTAAAGAGTAAACAATCTGACAAAAAATTACCTTTTCTTGTCTTTTTTTTTTCATTATCAAAGTTGGTTAAAATATTCTAAAATAAGCTATAACATATACAACTAACACAGTTGTTAAAAAATATACATCCTAAATTACGTAAATTTTTTTCCCTTTGTAAAATACCGTTCTACATAATTAAATTGGCCAGTTTTTTTTTTTAATAAATTGCCTGTTCTACATCATGAACAATAAACAGAATTTTTAAAAACATACATTCCACATTAATTAACTATGATCAGTCAAATAGATTAGTTAAAAACCTTCTTTTAAATACAAAACTACAATTAAGACCCTATTTATGAGACAATTATTTAGCAAAAATATTCTAAATACCTTACAAGTAAGCGATATGACGTCACTGGCGGCAGAAACTAATTAGATCATTAATTAGTCATTAAGGGGCGACTGGAATATTCCCCAGAAATTACTACTGTTCTGAGGTGTATTTAACGCGTTTTTCTATCACGCTTTATCACTCTTATTTTGAGAGTGTCCACGAATGAGAAATTTATGGGTGATACTTTTAAGTTTGAACTTATTTACTGCATATGTGTAAACAGAAAGTAAATATTTGTTCTTCGTAGCTACGAACTCTAAACAGAAAGATAGAAAGGCAGTAACAATTTTCTTATAGAGCTATGCTCAGATAAAACGATTAGAGTAGTTACAATTGAACGTAAAAAATTGACTATTTGAAATAATGAGTACACAAGAGAACTTTGAGAATAAACTAAATATCATACAAAAAAATTATAAAACTAACCTGAGTTTACATACTAGATAAAACTGGCTTTGCTACTTACTTACAATAACACAAAACAGAGAACAAAAGAATTGCTTGAGTAGGAGAATAACACAACAAAACTTCAGGAATGGTCTAGAAGTCTAGATACAGGATCAATTCCGCGGACGCGGAACAAAAAAATTGTATATAAGTATTAAAATTAAGACTGGTACATTTATGAGGGTGATTTATGACTACCCAACTAGGCACTAGGTAGAAAGAGGACATTACGTTTTGCCTCGTTCCCAACACCGACTAGAATTTTGCTCGGAAAGTATTTTCGTCCTGGGTATAACCAGGAAAATGTACTAACAGCGTATGCGTGTATATATGTATAGATTTTATCCGAATATAGCGCGCTATAATCATATTTTTCGATAATATTTGCATTTTGTTGGAATCGGACGGATAGGTTATCGTTATAACAAGAGGCCGTGGCACTCAGGCCCCGAAATAATTTGTGTTATTACAAAACAACGACGAAATGGCTCTACAGGCTCCAAAAACAGAACGATGCCGACGTTGACGGTACGACTGCATTGCAAATCAGACGACTATTCGTCCTACACAATAAACTCAAAACGGATTCACCGTTTCGAAAATCTGAAGGAGGCCTAGCAGTGATTGCAAAAAACTACGTTCGCAAAAACAATGACACGACACTGAGTACTTTAACATTTTTGGTTAAAATTGCCGCTCATCTTGTAGATGTCCAGCACTTTTAAGTTGCGTCTTTCGAGTTCTTCTCTGATATCGCAGGTGTCAATTGTGCCCATGAGTTCTTTTAATACGAAGCCATTTGTTTTCAGGCTGCGTCGGTGTATGCATGTTATTGGATATTATCTTGGTTAACCCATTAACGCCTAAAAACAAACCAGTATACAAAAAATATATACAAAAAACTGAAGTTTAGATGTCATTTATTATATTTATTTTAAAAAAATTGTTTTTTTCATACCGAACATAGAAATACAAGGGCGTCCTCGAATGGGGACGTTAGGCAGATGTGTGAAATTTTTCAAAACATCCTTTTTCGATGCACATTGTTTTTTGGCACTTTTTGCATGACCACCTTGCCTTCATGTGACACACACAACACTTTAACTGTTTTTCCAATTTTCCTTCTGTCATCTCAATACTGGATCCAGCTTTTCTTTTTCGTTGGGTTCTAGAAACGGTACCATCTCTCAGATAGCTTCGAACTATATAACGTCGAAATTCCAACTGATCCATCATATTTTCTGCCGTAATTTGGTGTATTTTCCAGGCGTTAGTCATAACCATGTCTAGAAAATATGTAAACAGTACCCACCACCACTTTTTACCTTTTATGCTAATTCGTTAAAGAGAAATACATTGGTCGTGAGTATCTACTCCACCCATTCCAGAATTGTAAGTTGCAAACATCTTTGGCTGAACTACATTTTCTTTTGACTTTGATGCTTTAGACCATCTCTTTACCTGATGCAAAGGTTTAACGGTATCATAATTGGATAACATCGAACAAACACTGTTATCATACCTTTTCACACATAAAATTCCATTTGTCTTGTCGAGTCTGTAGTCATAAGTCCCTCTTGCCATTTTCTTCATTTGTTTCGACTCCATTACTGGACATTTCTGCATTCTGTTTTCTCTTACAGTTCCTGTCGCTTTTATATTTTTTCTTTTTAAATATACCATTAGCGGATACGTTGTAAAATAATTGTCAAAAAAAATTTCATTTCGGGATGGTTCTGGGAGGTTTTTTATTAGATCGATCACTACCTTAGCTCCAAGGGGTATTCCTTTGGTTTCCTCAGTTTCATTCGCTTTTTTACCACAGTAAACATCAAAACCATAACAATACCCAGTGGAACTAGTGATCATCCAGTTTTTGTACCCAAATCTCACCGGTTTACCTCTGATAAATTGTTTGGCTGGATTATGACCAAAATATTTGACCATGGATTCGTCTGTGGAGATATCTTTATGAAAGCAACCCCACTGACAGAATTTTTCTATCAACTTATCTGCCAATGGTCTTTACTTTGTACATTCGATCTTTAGAGTCCCCGATCAAGTAATTATCTGCTAAATGAATGTACTTTTTTATTTCTATATACCGATCTCAGCTCATAGCATTGTATACACAAGAAACTCCCAGGTCTTCATCCAATGACCAATACAATCGTTCTCGCGGCAATCTATTATAACCAGTTAGATATAAAATTGCCAAAAAAGTTTTCATTTCTTGTCGGTCTATTGTGAAAGAGTGATTATTTTTTTGCCGAGCATAAATAATTGTTTGTTCACAAATGTATGTAATAATATCATCAGAAAGCAACTTTTCAAAAATTTGTCTTGGAGATAGACCTTTTAGAGCTGCCTTGACATTTTCAATTTCAGCATCAAATGACATACATTTGGTAGAAGATGTGGCAGAAGATGTGGTAGAAGATGTGGTAGAAGATGTGGCAGAAGATGTGGTAGAAGATGGTAAATCTACTTTTACCCACTTTGGTTTTTCAAATCCTGTATATTCCGTAGATAAACCTACTGAAACTTTATCGGAAGCTGGTGTTTCCTCAGGTTCAAGTAAAGTAACGGAAGTTTCTATTGTTCCGGATGTTTCCTTTGGAATATAATTTGGATCCTCTATAATATCATCATCATGCTCTTCGGTATCTGTCAATTCATCCAAATCTGGTGCAAGCACACACAAATCAATGCTGTCAAATTGTTCAAATTCTTCATTTTCTATCTCTTCCAAGGCTTGTTCCAAGTTTTGGAAAGTTTTATAACCATAAAAGGTTTTAGGATCCATAATAAACTGTTTTCTTCTCCTGATATAAAAAGAAAAAAAAACATATTTTATATATACTTCTACCTAACGTCCTCGTTTGAGGACGGTAAGATATTTTGATAGCTAAGCACTATCAAATACAATATAAGTGAATATTTTTGTTTACTTACCGTAAGATTAGTCTATCGACGTTTCATTTTTGATGGAATATCAATATATTTATTTTTTTTATTATACAAAAAGAAATTTTTTAAAACGCAACTACACTACTTCAAAAAACTGTGAGATTCAAAGAACTGTCAAAACTCAACTGGTCGTTTTTAAATCTAAGTGAGACCATTTACTCATTGCATTGTTTATATTAACAAGATAAAACTTGAAAAATTTCATAAACAGTCTGCCCATATCGTTGTATGTTTATTTTTATAAGCGTCCTCAAACGAGTACGGCCGGCGTTAATGGGTTAAAGATGTTTAACACCTTGCTTTTGTCTTCAGTGTTTTTCAGATATAAATTTAGGTTATTATGTGTGTATTTAATATGATATTGATTTTGTACAAGTTTGTTTCTTTCTGTTATGAAAGATTTATGATTTATACTCATGAGCGGTATGATTATTGGTGTTGGCGCGGTAGTTTTCTTTATTTTGGTTTGTGGAGCATTATTGTTTGTCTAGTTGGTTGTCTGCTGGCGTCAGAATAAAATAAGTGCATAATAAGTAATTTGAGATAAAATTCAAAAGTACATTTGACAAAAATTTCTTTTAAAAGTGATACCGGAATACGAGTCAATTTTTGTGAAATTTTAAATTTTAATGTTTCAATAATGTGCCTAAAAAGCGATACAATGTATTTTAAAAATACAATGTTACACAAAATGTGTCTAAAAAAATGATACAATGTGCCTAAAAGTGATACAATGTATTTTAAAAATACAATGTTACACAAAATGTGTCTAAAAAATGATACAATGTGCCCAAAAAGTGATACAATGTATTTTAAAAATACAGTGTTACACAAAATGTGTCTAAAAAATGTTATATACAGTACATATAATCTGGTATCCGGACAATTCACCGAAACGCTGGCTTTTTCCTGCACAGTAAAACCGGTAAACATTTATTTATAATGTTGTTTGGATTCTACGGGGCTACCAGAAGCAATTCTTTTAAAACTTAAAATATGATTATTTTGTTTGTAAAACGTGCAAAATAAAATATGATTACTGATTTATATGCAAAATGTAATTTTATCGAACTTTTGTCTACAATTAACTAGCCACTTTTGCACAAAGAAAAACTGTTTTCCCACCTTAAACTTTCATGAGAAGATTTTCATGTTACACCCGGTATAAATCGTGGATAACAGTACATATTTATAATACTTAGACTGACAGATCATCATATCAGTGTAAAAAAAATATACTTACATTATTTCTTCGCAGCTCGGGCTCAACACAAACTCGCTAACACTCTGTATATAGTCAATAAAAATAGAATCAAATCACCACACAATAATACCAAATTTCAGTAAGAATCACAAATTACAATGAAGTTACAAGAACAACATTGAAAATTGAAACAACTCTGATACAAGAAAAAAAAACTAATCTTCACTATTCGTCACAAAATTTTAAAGAACAATACTGTGTTTCTCAAAATATGTGTTTGAACTAAATGCTCCTTAGGTAAAGTCTTCCGCATAATTGGCTAAATTATTTGCAGATGTTCGTATAGATGTTATGGAATTTTTGAGTTTGGGTTGATTTTTATTGCATGCTGGAGGGTGGTAGATACTAGGCTTATTCATTTATTGTACTTGCAAAATATGCATAACTTCTTTAGGATTTGTAAATAATACTTCTCGGTTTTTTGTTTCAAAAATATTTATTTATTTTGGTTACTAGTTTTGCTATACAATAGCTTCGTCAGAGCAGTAGTAACTTAAACTAGATATTAAACAGATTAGTTAATATTCCTATGACAAAAGAAAATTATAATAAAAAACTAAAAACTATAAAACACATAGCACACAACAACGGATACAACACAAACATAATTGACAAAATATTATATAAAATTAAACTAAAAAATAGCTACAAATATATGCATACAACCAAAAATCAAACACAAATACAAAATTCAAAGTTTTGCCATATATAGGACAATTATCATACAAAATTGCTAATAAACTAAAAACAGAAGACACTAAAATTTTATTTAAAACTACAAACACATTAAAAAAACACTTAAAAAATGCAAAAGAAAAAATAAACAAACAACAATCAGGTGTATATAAATTAAATTGTGATAATTGTGAGGCAGTAAACATTGAGAAGTTTTCAAAATTATTTAATAGTTCCATATGATTTGAGGACACTTAGAAATTTTAAATATCTAATTCAGAATCTTCATTTACTTGGAATTCCACGAAAGTGTAGTCTTCAAGTTGGTCTTCACTAATTTGAGAACTGTTAGTATTTGATTGATTGTCTGTAGCAACAAATTTTAATAAGTTTTGCGTCATACAAATAGTTTGTGTATCATTACAGATATCTTCTAGTGGTTTAACCAAACTAGTTTCATTCATAGTCTTTTTTGCATTTTTATTTTGAGTAAATATTGCAGCAGAGTGTTTTCCCATAATATACCACTTTAATCTGTGTTTCATATCTAATGCGATGGGGTGATCATTTTGATTACCCATTCCCTTGATATAAGAAAAGAAATTTTCAAGTACGTCTTGATTCAAATGGTATGTTAGTACATATTCCAAATTGAATCGCTGAGTGAAAAAAGGGAATAATTGCAAAGTGGTTGATTTCTGGAAAAACAAAGAATAGTGTATAACATTTTAGTTTGTATATGTTAGTAAAAACTTATTATTAGCAAGAAATAGCATATGAAATGCCCTTTAGATGTGAGTAAAGAATTTTCAATTTAACTGAACCATGTTTGAGAAATTCTAGGTCAAAGATAAGAAAATTATTCCCTTTTTCTACTCAACTAAAATTTTTTTTGACATAACACATTAAAAGAGTTACAGTAAGAAAATAATCATTTATTCTTTGTTGTTGTAATACATCAAAATATATTATTGTTTGAAAACGGCGCGGCGCCTCTGTTGTTAGTGCCATCTGTGAGCACTAAACTCAATTTAGTTGACGTGTGTAACGCATTGTCTTTTTGAATGTCTGTAGTTGAAGGTGTGCGTCATTTTTGTGCTCAAATAAATATTACTATTAAATCATCGTATGCTTTATTTAACCATTGAAATCATAACAAGTCTACATTCTTCAGTTACAAATGCGTATTTAGAACAAAACAAAGTAATGTTTAATCGTCTTCGTTATCACCATTCTTGGTTGGCCATTCCAATATAGTCTTGTAGAATTCCTTGTGTTCGTCTGGGATATACAGGATGAAGCAGACTAACTGTTACAAATATAAAACACCATAATTTTTTTTCTCGTGATGAATTTTATTGAACCAAAGCAAAAATTGTTGACAAATATATATTTCTTTCAAATTTAATCATTTGATTTCGATGTGACCACTTTTAGCTTGAACTATAGCCTCCAAACGTCCAACAAACAAGTATTTTTTCTAATTCCTCTTCAATGTTTAATTCTTTGACATATCCGAATTCAAATGGACTTTCATCCGTTTCGGAATCATCATCTGATTCTGTTGAGGAATCGTCACTTAAGACAATTATTTCTTCGGATAATTCATCCGTCATCATTTCATTTATTTCTTCTACTTCAAAAATTTTTCCAAAAATGCTATGCTCGCAATTCTCTATTTCGAAAAATTGAACTTTAAAAAGATTTTCCCATGCCTCCAAACGTCCAACAAAACTGTCGAACGCTGCACAAAGGTGGTAAATTGCCGAATTTGTCAGTGTCACGATAGTGGTTCGGGTATGAACAAAATAACACAATTAATGTATAACACGATTATATTAATATGCACAGAACAAATACAAAATGTACATATAGAAAACAAATAATGAATGAATAACAGATAGTAAACAAAACAGGTTACTAGGTTACAAACAACCGCGATTTGTTCTCATATGTTGCTAACACTCCCCCTCGAGCCGGTTGTGGGTAGAAACTCAGCTGTGGGTGCTTAGAACATTTTTGTCAGTGACTTGTTGCATTTTTCTTTCGATTGTTTTCACATGATTTTCTTTAAACCCGCCAAATTTGAACATCGCTCGTGCTTCTTTCTCGGCAAACTCTTCGTGAGGAAGTCAGCAATCTGATTATCGGTTGCCACGTGAAGCAGGTTGAACTCTTTGTTCTTCAAAACGTCCCTCAGAAAATGGTGACGAATATTTATATGTTTACTTCTAGAATGAAACATTGAGTTCTCAGCTAACTTCAGTTAGCTCATATTATTACAAAACATCTTTATACGGCTAAGTTCGGTAAAACCCAATTCCGTTAAAAAGCATCTCAGGAAAATAGCCTCCTTGGCCCCTTCAGATAAAGCCATATATTCCGTTATTATGAAATTTGGAAAAAGAAAAACCAATATATTTTTGAAAAAATTATTTTTATATTTGGCGATTAATTTCGGCTATATAGCCATTATCAAGCCTCCTGAAAATTTACAAATAACAATGTTGTTATATTTTTCTTAGTTACATTTTTATAGATTATGTTTTTTTTGTAAGCATGCGTCAGAATGAAATAAAAATTAATTATTGTTATTTATTAAAAATTATATACTAACCTTATATATTATATTTGAATGTAAAAATTGGAATAAATGTAATGTAATTTTGAAGATTTTTTTTTTTTATTATATTGAAGAAAAAGTAATTTTACGTCGTGCCATCGTGGTAGTCAGGTAGTACTCTTAGCATGTCTGTTGATATGTTGGTTGTCTGAATTTTTTATAATGTTTATGTCAGTTACTGAATGGCGGGAGATGTTTGAAAATATGATTTTCAATGAAGATATAGTTATCGTTTAGAAGTTCTGTATTGTTGTATTTATGTTTTAAAATTTCGTATTTTTCTAGAAGTAATAGTTTGGATAGGTTAGATTTGGTGTGTAATATTGTGATATTGTCTGGATGTATTGTATGTGATTCGGTACATAAATGTGTGCTTAAGGCTAAAGGTGGGTTGTGTGATTTCTGTTCTTTAAATCTTGTAATGATTTTTTGCGATGTCATGCCAATATATGCTGCATTACAGTTGGAACAATTTATTTTGTATACACCACTTTTGTCTGTTTTGTTTATGTTTGGTTTTGTGTTTGTAAGAATATATTGGAGGGTGTTGCGGGATTTGGATGTTATTGTTAGATTTTAGTTAATGACGGTGGATTTGATGTTTTTGTGTAATATGGTATTGCAATGTGTTTTGTTGGTGGTTTTATGTGTGGATAAATTTGTTGTAATATTTGGTTTTGTTTGATATTTTTAAAAATAACAGTTATGTATATAGTTGGATATAGATTGGTGTGACCTATTTGGAGAAACGTGTTGTATCTTTTATAGTAATTTTCGTTAGAGAGAGAGAGAGAGAGAGAGAGGTGTATTTATGAGTCGGTTAAAAAAAACAACCATATATTCCGCTTCCATCGTAGACAATGCGACGGTTTGCAGCTTTTTAGAATCTCAAGAGATAGGACAAACCTCCAAGCTTAAACAAGTAGCCTATGTAGGATCTCCGATCTTCAGAACAGCTTGACCAATCGGCATCAGTGTAACCTTCAAGTGATCCAGAGATTGTACCGTAAACCAGTCCAACATCGATGGTGCCCTTCAAGTATCGTAACACGCGTTTAGCAGCCTTCCAATGCTCGTTTCCGAAACAATTGTTAAACTGTCCCAGGTAACTCACAGCGTACGAAATATCAGGGCGTGTTGTTGTCGCTAAATAAGTGAGAGCTCCAACCAACTCACGATAAGGCAGTTTTCGATCGTCGGATATCTGATCGTCTTTCCTCGTCAGACGAGAGCCTGAATCCGTAGGAGTAGCCACGGAATTACAATCTGACATCCCAAACTTAGACAATAACTTGTGAATGTATCCTCTTTGATGCATCGTTACCTTGTGTCCAATGCGCCCAAACTCGATCCCAAGGCAGTGTTTCGCCTCACCAAGGTCTTTGATTTGGAATCTTCTTAATAATCCTTCTTTGATTTTGGCTATTTTTCTCTCGTCGCGTGATGCGACTAAAATATCGTCAACGTAAGTAGTAATTAAAGTTGCGTCTGTACCAGATCCAATGTAGAAGAAACATGGATCCGAATTGGAAGGAGTGGCACCCAGCCTCTTCAAGGCGTCGCTCAAAGTAGTGTACCAGCTCCTTACTGAACAATGGTTTGAATATTTGCCAGCTTTTTTGAATTTATTGGCACCTTACCACTGTTGTATGCTTTGTCTGAAGGGAGGGTTATTTCTCCCCGTCTCTTAATTAACCTGAACGTATAAGTGCTTAGTCCATTAATGAATTCCGCCGCAGTAATGTAACCTTTTGCTTCTGCTTTATAGTTGACATGTCTATATTGGCTGATTAAAAATGTTGCTTTTGGGGTATTATTTAAACTTTTGGCACTCTTTTTAAAATATTTTGGCCACCAGCCCTTAAAATTCAAAATTTCATCGTTTTTCACTTCATGCACTGTAAATTGCGGTTTAGTTTTTTTTTGCATTGATGATCATGTTATTATATTCAGATGGATAATAAATTCGGTCGTGCCTGCGAACAACTCGCTTGACAGCAGCAAAGTTTCTGTCGCAAGGCAGAAAACTATGACCTCTGAGGGGAAAATACTGGTGAATCACCTTAATCCGACCAGTCATAGTTAAAGCCATCAGAAATCTGCACAAAGTGTGATTTCGATTTTGCCCCGCACACGCATCACTAAAAATATGAAGTTCTGTAACTTTACATGTAACTATACATGTATTTATGTAATGTGCAAGCAATGAGCAAACTTCGTTCGGGCCCTTTATTTGCAACACCTTCATGATATGTGTAAAATACTGAAGAATTTTGCCCCAAGTTATGAATGCAAAATACATAATACCAAAGCTTTCTTAAGTAAAACATTTCCTGTACAGGCATAAAAGGTAGCTGTAGGTTTTCTATGAAATCGAAAACGATGCCTGCCACGTCTTTCTTTTCCTTACACAGTTTAATAATTTGTTGTTGCTTGGCATAAAACTTTTTTGCTCTTCTCTTATGAACGAGAAGTTCAGCCACTGCGACCCTTTTTGGATTGTCATTAAGTGTAGGCGATTTTATTTTGATATTAAGCTCTTCACAAGTTCCGCATACATCAACTTGTGGCCTGCCAAATCGATAACCGTGGTTTTCTTTGAAATATTTAAGATAATATTCATATTTTACAATATTCTTTGGCTCAGGATGCTTTGCCCAGAATAGCTCATGCATTTTTTTACCTGTTAAACCACTTTCTACGTAAGTTATTGTTTTACTTGAATAATGGGAGGTTTTTGTTGGGAAAGATTGTATATGGGCATCTATTTTTACAGTTACGTCAGGTGGTAACACATTAGCTCTATTTCTGTGTTTCTCATATCTCGAGGAGCACTATTTTTCGCGACAAGACTAGATAATCGAAACCCAGTTTTATTTGATACAGCAAACAAACTGCAAAGAGCTTTTCGACATACCTTCAAACGAGTAGAATCTTTTTTTGCAAAATACAAGAAAGACGAGGACTGCTTCCTTGAATCTTCTTTCTTAGATCTTCTTCGGGCAACTGGTACACGTTCGATTAGTCCCATTAAATACGTGTCTTGTTCATTTTTCGGTCTACCATTATATAATAACTTAATCAAAGTTGCTTTCTCTTCAGCAGAGAACTGTTCTGTACATTTAAGGCGACAAACACAATCTGGTCCTGATGATTTAGAAGGCACTAGGACTCTTTTTGTATTTATCTAATCCCTTTAACCCTTTAACCGCGATATTCCGTGTCAAACATAGTTAACTGGAACTTAAAAGGTAAAACGTCAAACTAACCCTACTTTTTGTAACATGAAGCGATGAATTCATGTTACTTTTATCGATGAATGCCTCCATTTTATATTGGATTATTTTAATGGAATTTGGAAGAAGAAAAATCAATATATCGCACGTTGAAAACAATAGTGTCATTATGCAAAAAAGCTGGTTTTACAATAAATGCGTTTTTAGTTTAGGAGAATCTTTCAGGTAGCAATTTTATACCTACCATGTTGATTACGGTTATGATTTTGCTATTTTAAGAAACTATATTTATTCAAATTTCATTTATTAATTGGACAGTTAAACATAACAGTATGTTTTTTGAAAAATATGCAACAAAAAGCTTAAATTTCGTTTAATGTCACTGTTGATTTGTGATGTTAGAATGTTTATATTGTATACTGACACTTTTAGAAGATGTTTTAAGGTGGATAAAATGACGTGAATAATAAACTAAATGCTTTATTTTTATGTGGAAATAGGTAATACAGATATATTACAAAAATTAGTTTATTTGACATTTTTTAACAACACAAATGTAATAAATTGGGCACAAAACACGAATAATAGTGAACAAAATTTATTGTTTTATTTCTGTGTATTACACATTTTTATAAAACGGGAAATATTGAGGACAGTGGTTTGTTGATTTTCTTTTCGGCGTTTGATTGATTTCCTTTTTATGATGTGATAATAAATAATCAATAACTTTTAGCCTAAAATCGTATAATGAAAGATTTCCGGTGGAATTTTTAGTATATAAAAAATACTCATTTAGTAACATGCATTGAAACACATGTATTCCAAGTTTTAGATTCCATTTTAAAGTTTTTCTCTCACAGCTGTAATAAGAAGACATTTGATCCATCATATCAATACCGCTCATATAGTTATTGTATTTGGCAATTGATTTTGGTTTCATTTTGTATTGTCCTCGTCTGTTTTGACAATGAATCAGTTCTGCTTTATGTTCCGTGGATATCATCAAAATGTCCCTTTTTATCCTTCCACTTTTGTATGCTAACTCCATTGGCATATTTAGAAACAAGTTCCCCCTTAGCTAGCTTTCTCGATAGAATTTCAGGGGGAATGTTTTTCCTATTTTTTCTTAATGTGCCGGTAACGTATGTCCCTTTTGTCAATAAATCACGAGCCAAGCCAATATTGTTATAAAAATTGTCCATATATAGGGCATGCCCTTTATTGAATTTATTCTCTAACAATTTATGAACTGCATTTGCTGTATGTCCTTTCCCACCAATATCTGTATCCTTGGCTCCGGTATAAACTAAAATCTTCTGAATCATTGCGATAGGTTCACATAGCATGTATAATTTTACGCCGTATTTATGCCTTTTATTTTTTATATACTGCCGAAAAACCAGCCTCCCCCTCCAAAGAACCATTGATTCATCCACTGACAAATTTCTTCCAGGATAATAAATCTCTTCCATGCGCCGACTGAAAAAATCAAATAAAGGCCGTATTTTATAAAGGTGATCTTCCGGTGCAGGTTGTTCATCCAGAGGATTATTGGCAAAATGTAATGCCCTAAGAATGCCCTGGAATCGGTTTCGTGACATGAATTGTCGGAAAACAGGAATATTGAACAAGTACCTAACTTGTTTTCCAGTAGTCTTCTATTCGACTAAGCTTTATTGTACCTGTGTGGTACAATAGTCCTAAAAAGATTTTCAGTTCACTATGAGTTAAATCTTTCCACAGTGTTATTCTGGAATGTTCTTCAACACCCTTCAGAAAAATTTCTTCTGCATATTTATTTGTATGCGAAAGCACTAAATCATAGAACTCATTTGTAACCAACAAATTAAAATACTCTGATGGTTCATTAGTATTTTCAATATTTAGAGGAATTTGTGCGCCAGTGTAATCTATCTGTACTAAATCCCCATCATCAACCCAAGTCCAAGTATCAGGATCGATTGCCCCATCATGATGATCAAGATCAGGTTCTTAGGCAGGAAGTTCTTCGTCCTCACTTTCATCAGATTCAGAATCATCTTCAAATTCCATATCAGAAAGTTCACCCGAAAATAGCAATTCCATGGCCTCTTCTGGGGTGTAAATTTTTTTTTGTTGCCATCTGAAATTTTGAAACCAAATGTAACCTAAATTTAAAATTAAAATATATGTATTTGTTTGACATGTCAATTTGATCCAGATGGTTTCAGCAACTTTGTCTTCATCAACTGCGTCAGCAGTCTCAGGAGTGGGAGTGATTGCCCGCAGGTAACCAGTTGAACCATTGACAAGTCCGTCATCAGTTCGAATGTTGCTTGTCATCATGTATCGCACACCGCGACGAATTTTGAGCTCCCACGAGAGACCATTCGCATCCTGCGTCTTGAGGAGTTGAGCTGTAGCCACAGAAGCATCTTGTCTTTGCCTATTGCCACCGGTCTGCGGCGATGCTATTGAGAGCGGCTGGGCGCAGACGGCCCAACACTTGATCATTTCGCCCATAAACGTAGTAATTCGCTCGGAATAGATGGACAGCGCCGGGGGGCGCATCGAGACCCCTAGGTTGTTGTCGACGTCGCAAGAGCTCGATGTCATCTCGAGTCATTTGGCCAACAGCCATGTTGTTGAGTGCAACAGCATAACTGCGATCATCACGCTGCCGCATGATTTCGGTGAGTTCAAAGATGCAGAACATCCGCCTGAGAACGTTGCCGGCATGAATAGCTGGTCCAGAAGTCGCAGCTTTGAAGATCCAGTGGTCCATGACCGGCCGCAGCTGGTGAAAGTCGCCCATGGCGATGACGGACTTTCCTCCGAAAGGTTGGTTGACTTGAAAGATTTGACGCAACCGCGTATCGATGTGGCTGAACATTTTCCGGCCAATCATGCTGATTTCATCGATGATAATTAACAGAACATCGTTGAGGCTCGCTTGGAGCGTATTGGCAGTGTCCTCAGACAGAGGTCTCATAGGCTCGTCGTTCTTTTGCGTCGTCGGCAAAGAGAAACAGCCGTGGAGGGTCATCCCGCGGATGTTGAAGGCGGCCTTGTCGGTTGGTGCGTACAGCAACACTTTGATGGATTCAGGGTTGTTGCTAGGCAGGCAACGTGTATTCCGATTCACGGCTTGATATAATGTGTTGATAAGGAAAGACTTACCAACGCCGGCACCGCCGGAAACGAAGTAGTGGAAAGTGAAACCTAGTTTTACATTGTTCAGTACTTGAAGGAAGATGCGCCGCTGATCGCGGTTTATTTGCGCCAACCTCGCTCGGAAGTCATCGTCGGTCCATGCACCAGGGATCTGGAAACTCCTTGGTTCTAGAGCTCTTGGCTCTCTTGCTGGTCGAGCGCGCTCTGCGCCGCCGATGTCTTCAGAGAAACCACCGTCCCGTTGCGATGGTCTTGGCATATTTATTGTCGTCGTTGGAGTTCTCCTCCTCAGTGTCGGACACGTCATCAGCCGCTTCTGCATCTCGGGCTCGTTCGAGCGCCTGCTCGAGTTCTTGTTCGTTCACATCTTCATTTCGCCAAGGCAGAAACAGCATCAGCGTCTCACGGTAATAGTTGTCGGGGTGCTGGTTCTTGTTGAACCTGTGCCAACGCAGGACCTTAGACTTATCAATCGTGCGCAGCACGAAATGACTTACATTGGTGGTTCAGCATCAGCTGCTTCAGGGTTAGCCTCGGCGTCGTTTGCGTCGTCTTCTTCACCTCCCGCTGGAGGAATTTCATTGGCCTCTTCGACCACCCGATCAGGGTCCAGTGCATTTTCGTCCTCTTGGTCTTCAACAGTAGCCGCAGCTCATGGGATTTGGTACTTGAAGTTGGCAAATATCTCTGCCAAGGAGTATCTTTAGAGGGCTTTCGGCCGCCTCTCGTAATGATCCAGCATGTTTGCTTTCAGCACATTATCACTGTCTTGATCGGCCGCAAGCCAGTCTTTCAAGTTCCGCTCTGGCACGTACCATTCGAACACGGTTTTCAGGTAGTGCGGTGTTTATATACACCACTTGGCGACTTCCACGGGATACAGCCAATGACATTATGTAGTATCCGGCCTCCTGTGCGGATATCCCGCTCGCATTCAAAAACTTGTAGGCAATGGCTCGCAGCCTATCCTGATGACTCAGGTTGCCAAGACGCGTGTCTTCGATCACTTCTCGCAGAAGTTTAGACATACCTCGGTTGGCCTTGTTGATGTAGTTTAAGATGTACTGGACACATGCGTATGGATCCAGCACAAATTGAATGTCTATGTTTGCCCGAAAATTCATTAGAATTTCGTGGTTGTACGCGTTGATTTTCATTTTCAATGGCGTACGGCGCAACAGCACTTTTGATGACTGCAGTCCACAGCGCACGGCTTCGATGTACTCGTCCTCGGTGAGTCCCAGCTCCGCCATATTTTTGAGCAGAGCATTGACGGCTCTCAGCCGGTTCTTCAGCTCTTGGGTTCGCAGCTCAGGAGCAAGAGGATCCAATTTTCTTGTCCGTCGCAACATATACATGGGGTAATCTAATTGGCAGATGGTTGGCACGTTCCTGTAAATGATGCGACGGCAGCAGACAGTGTGCTTGTGGTTCTGCAGGTTTAGCAGCTCGGCTGGAAGATCAATACTGCAAGTGATGAATCTGTCGATGAAAGCCACACAGGCTGCTTCCGACTCTGGATCACAAGGAATGTAACGAGGGGCCGCAGCCATGAGGCTACTCAGTTACAAAAGACAGTGCTCGTGGGGTAAACCACGATGTTGGAACTCAGTCAGTCGATAAAAATCAAGCAGTGGATGTTCTCTAAAGACAGATCCCGCTTTCTACAGAACTTGAAAGAGCGCGTCGCAGCGCTTCTGGTAATACCATGCACAGGTCTTCACCATCAAGATTCTTCTTGAGAATGATCAGTAGCTCTGGCCAATTAGTCTCTGCCGCAGACAGAGTGCGGAAGAAGGTGGGATAGCCCGGTTGTCGAACCATCGCCATCGTTTCCTTCTTGCGTATCTCCCAGTACGCCGGACTGTACCGGATGCCTTTTAGGACACGGAAACTTGTGATAAAAGATTTGTTAGTGGGATGGACACAATGTAAACAACAAAGCAACAAAATAGAAATACTTACCAGCATCATGCTGAATCAATTTGTCGACCTGCTGGTCAGTGATGAGATCGTAAACTAAAATATATAGATATGTCGAGAGACGACATGATTCCAGTTGTAGTCACAGCGGCATGTGTTTTGCACAATTTCATTATTACTAACGATAAAGAAATAAATCAAAATTTGGAAGATAATGATGAAGTTAACGTTAATGGAGAATGTGACGATGGAGATGCTGATCGAGAACAGAGAATTAGCGAAATTGCTGAACACAAGAGGAATAGACTTACAGCTTTGCTATAATTGCCTGTGTTTTCCTATAATTAATTTCGTTAGATAATTTTAATTTGTTCTTAATTTCTTTTAATACATTTAATTTTTTCTCTTCAATTTTTAAAAACTTTTCACGGAAATTACTTAAACTTTTTTTCGTTTATATTGTGAAGATTGTGTGGAAGGAGGTTCTAATTCGGGATTAGGATCATCCACGCGAGTAGAAAGCAACTGGAAAATATAATAAATTTATTTTCATAAAATCTAAATTAAATTTAATATTTTTTATGATATAGTTGTTGAAGAAGGCCACAATACTAAGCCAAAAATTAATAAATAAAATTGTTAAAACAAAATTAATTACACTAAATCGAATAAAACTATATCAAAAAATAGAAATTCAAAACCAACGAGTCAATAAAAATTAAATAAAACAATCTAAATTAAATTTTATAGTACACACATACTTCGTTCGTCTCGATAGAATCCATGGAGGACATAGTTCGAGGTAAATTGACCGTTTTATCATTATGGAATATGTTCTCCATAATGGAAAAATATTCCCATGCGATTGTTTCCCCACCCGATGATTTTTTATTATGTTTAATTTTTTGAAATCTAATTTTTAGATTTCTGAATTTTCTATCCAATATATCAGTGGTTATATTAAACGTATTTAAAATTGAATCTCATATTCTCTTGTTTTTAATTTTGGGATCTCGGAATTTCTCGAAATTTATTTGGTATTGTTCAAGTAACAATAATGTCGCTTTATCAATCCAAATAAAAGTGTTGTTTGAAACTTAATACGTATGGAACATTCTAATAATTATATTAAAGATGAAAATTGTGCGTAAAGATTAAAATTTAAATAAAATTAATACTTTCCGAATTAATATTAGGAATAGAATCAAGGACAGGATCAGATTCGTGGGTCGTTTGAACTAAAATGAAAAATAGCATTTAAATGTAAAAATATTGAATTAGCTAGTCTCTAACTACAGTCTGCATAAAATAAAAAGTTACTTACCTGCTGGTTGGGGTGGTAAAACACGTCTAAAATAATTTTCCGCAAAAGCGTAATCTATTAAAAAAAATAAATTATTATTATTTAATTTTTATACATCTCTGTAATGTTTTTACATACCGTTTTGTAACTTTTCATGAATTTCATTAGTATCTGTATCAGATATAATGAAATCATTAAAAGAATATTGCAATGTCAAATGGTCCCCCATTTTACTCTTACTGTTAGCTGTCAGATGTATATGCTAACAGACCGTAGCGAAAAAAAACTCGGCTAGCTATCGACACTAATCGCTAGGTTTAGCAATCGCATTCAGCACCACGTAGCGAGCTAGCGGTTGGTAGCGCTAGCTAGCGCTACGAGGTGCTGAATGCGCCCTATGAGTTTGCTCGAAGTGGATATCTAGGCGTCTTTTATTTTATTTATTTAATATATTTTTTTACATTTTTTATTAATACCCAAATGGGGTCATGGTACATACTGTGATAAAATTTGAAAAAACTTAAAATTATAATCCATACAAATATTTAAATTTATTTTTTTTGCCATACAGGAAATAACAGAAATGGAATCAAATACATAAAGCTGTTTTTTATGTATTTTTTCTAAATAATTTTTTATCAATTTATTGTAGTATATTTATAATTTCCAAATTAATTATTTTGTTTATCAATGTTAAAATTGCATATAGCAAAATTGACGTAATAATATATTTTATTCTAACATTAACATTTTCGGAATGGATACTACAAGGAATTGGAATGGAGAGTTGAAGGTTTTGATGGACAATTTTAGAAATATTATCTACATTTATGTATTTCGAAATAAGAGGGAATGTTTTAGGCGGATATTATGGATATGGGATATAAAATCTGTAGAAGGATATAAAAGGAGGGATTTATGAATTCCGTAATCTTTTAACTTAATAAATGAATGTTTGTCGGTGCATTTTTCCGTTTATAAATATTGCTCACAAACTGAACATTGAAAACTTTTAAATAATTTATGTAAAACAACACCTGCCAAATATGCAGTGTTTTTTTTTTTTGAATTAGTTTTTTTACATTATAATCTGTAAATTCAAAAGATGTTGGATCATATGGCTCACTAGTACATCTAGAAGAGGAAGAAATAGAAATTGTAGAAATACGAGAAGGAACGGGTGTTGCAAGAGTAGGAGAAGGAATAGATGTTTCAGGAATAGTCAGGAACGGATGTTGCAAAAGTAGAAGTAGATGTTCCAGGAGCAGAATCAGAAACGGGTGTTGCAGAAGTAGAAGGAATAGATGTTACAGTAGTAGAAGTAGGAATAGCTATTACAGAAGTAGGAATAGGTACTGCAGGAGCAGAAGTAGGAATCTCTGGGGACAATGATAAAATGAATTTTAAGTTTAACAATAAATCGGTTCCATCTTGTTCACAATTCTAACCTCTAATATTTCGCACTGAATTATTTACAATTGCAGCGGAATATGCAGACACGAATTGAGAACAAGATCGATTAGGATTTAATTCTCTTAGACCACGTACAATACTAAAAAAAGTTTTCTAAGGGATTTTGATACAAACATCTTGTAGACATATATTTGAAATCAAGATCCCTCAGACGACTCCATAGTGTTTGTACGTTCCTAATAGTTATTAAAAAACCTAAAATGCAAGGTGGTTGAGGTACAATTCGATCATCTTTAATGAATTTTAAATTTTTAATTTTAATTTTGGCTTCGGTCCAAAACCTATGATGCGATGATTTATTGGGTAAACGACTTTGCAAGGGTTTTGAAGATACGTGAACAGAATTCAAAATTCGAAAAGATCATTAACGAAACGAACAAATTCAGCTGTACCATTATATTGCTTTGGTTTGTTATGATGGGCAACGTGGTTATCTAACAATTTTAATAATGAATATGTTGTCCTATTAAAAACTTGGGCGGCTAATTTCACCTTTATTTTTTCTTTCTTTCCGGATTGATATGATTTTTGGTTAATTTGCCTATTTTGCCTTCGGTTTAAAAATTAGTTAACTCACCTAAAATTTTAATGTCCTGCCATTTAGCTACTTGACCATCAAATTAAATAGTTTTTGTCATAAAATTATTCCTTAAACATTTTAACAAATGCAGAATATCAAATAAATGAATAATTTCTGCACCGTTTATATTATAAATAAATTCTCCCTTACGATTATTATCTGTTGACAAACTATCAATGGCAGGACGATTACGGGGCCCCATATCACAAACGGAAGCCAAAATTTTAAATTCGGTCATTTCGTGAATGGCCTTTATGACTTCAACGATACACTGTTTTAGTGAAAATGTTTTCGTGGCCGACTGTGCAAAATAATAAGCAACTGGTTGCTTCCACTTTTTACAGAGCCCACGAATCATGAAAACTAGAACATGGTCGGCAATAGTAAATTTCCGTTCAGTACCGAAATTTTTAAAAACCCTCAATAACATCTAGATGTTTATTCCAAAATAAGCTAGGACGCAAAGCCATTTCATCCCACATTAATATGAAAAATTTATCTAATTTTTGTTTTTGTTTGGATATATTATTTAAATAATTAAATAATTTTTTATTTATTCCCGGAAAATATTTTATTGTTTGTTGTGTGCGTTGCAATGTCTGGGGCGATGCCAAGAACGGAAAAATAGTTTCCAAATATCTATAACTTTTTGAACTGTGGCGATATATTGCCAGAAAAACTGCTTTCTCTTCGTCTGTGTATTTGTTTGCTTTTTTAAATTTTTTATTCCGTAATTGACAATATAAAAAAAAATTTAAAGCCTGCGGCAAGTCAATAAAATTTTTCACACTTCTTTTTGTGTTAGGAGCGCTTGGAGTTCGCTTGTGGATATTATCCTCAATCATTCGTGTTTATAATTATGTGATTGTAAGCATTTTTACAACCGTGAAAAACAGTTTTTTATGCGTACTCTAAAATCTAGTTTACAGCAGATAGGAGGTATTGTCAGATCACCGTCGAAAAGTAATTTAATTATAGATGTCAGACTCTGGTAGTGACAGCAGTATGTCAAGTGGAGACTACAGTTATGTATTTGATCAATCTTCTTCTTGAAGCGAAGATGAAACTGAAAATAGATTTATCAGAAGAAAGTCAAAAAATGAAAATTATGTTGAAGAGACAGTTCAACAATATACAGAAGATGACTTTTTTGAGCACTTTCGTGTGAGCAAGCACGTAGCAACACAAATTGCTGAAAGATTTGCCACATCGCAGTATTTTCACCATCAAGCTGGAGAATTTGGCAAACTTGATGCATATAAATGCACATTAATTTTTTTGTGGTTCGCTGGACATCAAGCAGCTTCATACAGAGATGCTGCTGACAGATTCTCAGTATCAATTGGGGTGTTACATAAAGTTCTGGGGAAAATGATATATTTTTTAAGTAATCTGTCTCTTCAAATTATACAATGGCCTACGGAAGAAGAGAAAGTGGAAATTGAACAACATTTCCGGCAAAATAGTTTTCCGGGTGTTATCGAGGCAATAGATGGCACACATATAAAAATTGATAGCCATCTGATGATCCTGATTCATATTTGAATAGGAAACATTTCCTTTCAATTCAGGTAAATAAATATTTTAAGGCACAAATTGTTTGCGATCATGAGAGGAAGATCCTAAATATTTTTGTGGGCTTTCCAGGATCCGTCCACGTTTCGCGCTTCTCCATTGTTCAATACTCTGGAGGAATAATGCCAAAATCTATACATTTTGGGCGACAGTGGCTACCGTTGCCTAAGAAATTTGTTGACTCGAGATGGAGGATTTTTAACCAATATTCAACGAAATTACAATTATAGGTAAATTGGCAAAAAACAGGTACATTGTGGAACACACTATAGGAATATTAATACAAAAATTTCGACAATTATACTATTGAAAATTACGTAAAATGGAAGATATTATACATTTTATTCGTGCATGTTGTGTTCTTCACAATATTGCATTGAAAGATAATTTTGAAGTAAATGAAAATATTGGAGAAGATCAGTTCAATATAAATCAAAATGACATAGTTAATAATGAAAATGTAGATGACAGAGATGGTGTTCAAATGAGGGATCATGTGGCTCGCACTTTGCGTATTTGAATTATGTATTACTTACCTATCTCTTTTTAAGTTAATTATTATAGTATGCTGTTTTTATGTATTAAATAAATTTTTCTATGAATTTTTATTTAAAATAAAAATGTACATTTCGGCTACAAAAATATTACTCCTAATATTACACGTACAGGGTGGGCAAATTTGGACGTTTTTATAGGGGAACTCGGAAACTATAAGATATATGGAAAAATGGACCGCGCATCCTCGATCCCTTTTTTTGAGAGAAACTCAATTATGAAAACAAAAATTAGCTATCGTCTTTTGTTTTCGAGTTATGGCGAAAAGTTCGCTTTTTCCGTATTTTGATAAATGGCGATATCTCGATGGTTTTTTAAATTAGACGAAAATAATTTTCACATTCTTAAGGCACTTTTTTTAGTAGCATGAAATGGTCTTAACGGATATTATAAATCTCCGTTAATTCTCGGGTTATAACATAAAGTTGTGTTTTTTTAAATATAAGTCATAGTCGGCTCTGACTTAGTTAAATAGAGAATTTTTTTCTCTTTTCAATATATACAGTGTGTTGACCGCGACCCCGGAACATAGGACTTTGACATGTAATTTCGAGAAATTGCGATATACTACTTTCTCGAGTAAAATTCGAAGAAATACTTAGAATACTTTTCGATAGGGCATAATAAGTTCTATAATTTGGTTTTAGTTTTAATTTGCTAGATTGTGCCGTGTGGGCTCTAGAATTTTTTTTGATTTTTTAGTTTTTATTTTTTTCCTCAAAAACTATGAGGTGTAGGAAAATAAACATGACATGGAAAAATGAGGAATAATGAGTACTATAATTTGGTAAACAAACAAATTTGGTAAACAAACCAGGGTACCCCCTTGAGAGATTTTCAAAAATTCAGTTTTTAATTTTTTTCTACTAAACGATGCAACCTAGAATAATGGTTTGTTCACCAAATTATAGTACTCATTATTCCTCATTTTCTCATGTCATGTTTATTTTCCTACACCTCATAGTTTTTGAGAAAAAAAATAAAAATCAAAAAATCAAAAAAAATTTTTAGAGCCCTCACGGCACATGCTAGCAAATTAAAACTAAAACCAAATTATAGAACTTATTATGCCCTATCGAAAAGTATTCTAAGTATTTCTTCGAATATTACTCGAGAAAGTAGTATATCGCAATTTCTCGAAATTACATGTTAAAGTCTTATGTTCCGGGGTCGCGGTCAACACACTGTATATCATTGAAAAGAGAAAAAAATTCTCTATTTAACTAAGTCAGAGCCGACTATGACTTGTATTTAAAAAAACACAACTTTATGTTATAACCCGAGAATTAACGGAGATTTATAATATCCGTTAAAACCATTTCATTCTACTAAAAAAAGTGCTTTAAGAATGTAAAAATTATTTTCGTCTAATTTAAAAAACCATGGAGATATCGCCATTTATCAAAATACGGAAAAAGCGAAATTTTCGCCATAACTCGAAAACAAAAGACGATAGCTAATTTTTGTTTTTATAATTGAGTTTCTCTCAAAAAAAGGGATCGAGGATGCGCGGTCCATTTTTCCAAATCTCATATAGTTTCCGAGTTCCCCTATAAAAACGTCCAAATTTGCCCACCCTGTACATATTAAATATATATTTATATAAAAAAAAAACATTACTTCTAATATTGCACGTACGTAAAACAAAAACGTTACTTCTAATAATACACAAAAATAAATACAACTTTAATCACAAAACAGGAACTTTAAAGATAATAAAAATCAGTTTTTCTATAACAAAAAACATCTCTAAATATTTAACAAATATTTCTTTAATATATCATTTTATTCTGCCAAGAGCTTCTTTGTAGTAGTATTCTTTGTTTTTTTGTGTTCAGTGTTTGCTGTCTCTACTTTTAAAAATTTTCAAGTTTTTCCTTTTTTATTTTAATTTTTTCTTGATAGTAATTCTTCTTGTCTTTCTTCATATCCTCTAAAACGTCTCTCCTAAGTTTTTTCTTTGGTTTTCTTTTTGAAACTGGAGTTGTATAGGTTTCCAGTATAATATTTTCTTCAACTTCTACAACAGTTTCACATAGGCTCGGTTGACTGGATTCTAGTTCCATTGTTTCTTCTCTCATAACAGTCTCCTTAGGTATTTCAATAGTAGTACTACTTAAAACTATTTGTGGGCATATATTTTTTTCTTTCCTAATATCTCCGACATCTCGCTATATTCGAAATCTTTCCTACCACGACCACTTTGGTTGTTATGGTCGATATATTTTTTTAAATATCTTTCCAGTACATGCCATCTGTTCTCACAGTGTGCGGGAGTAACATTTATATTCAATTTTTTGAATTCATCGGATATTATTTCCCACATTTTTTTTAAATTTCTCATCTTTAGTGTACCGACTTTTTTTCTATACGTTTTGTATAAATGAATTAATCTTTTTGTGCTATTTCGTGACCATGTCACATTTTCAGTTTTGACATCTGCAAAGAAAATACAGTAGGTTAGATTCTTGTAATTAATTTATATTTCAAGACCGTTATTGTACGGTTGAGCATTATTCAATGTTTTGTGATATTCAGATATAATGTAATAATAAGTGGATATTTGTTAAATAATAAATAATAAAATAATATATATATATATATATATATATATATATATATATATATATATATATATATATATATAGGTATATATATATATCCCTCTATTGCATGAATTATTTTTTTTTCTAATTACTTGAAACAAAAATTAATTTTCACTAGTAAGCTATGATAGTATTGCATAAATTGCCATTATAATAATTTTGAAATTTTTTAAATAACTTTTTTGAAAAAAAAGAAATGTTCCCATTCGGGAACAATATGAACAAAATCAGTTACCAGACTACTAAGAAAAATAAAAGCAACACACTAATAAATCGTTTATTTATTTATTTATTTTTAAATACATAAACATGTAATATTGAGAACTTATAATTAAATGTATATACATTATGTGTGGAAGCTTATAAATCAATTCATTTTCGAATGGAAACACAAATGAACATTACATTTTTTACATTTGACTCTGCTTTTTCCCGTACAACCTGTCTTCTTGCATCTTTGCCTTTCATCTGTCCACTCTGGCCAATGATCAAAGGTATCATGTCTGACATCATCAGAGGGACGTGGTTCAATACAACGCCTAGATTTGGGAGGTGCTGCAGGTTCTGTAGCTGATGGCCTTCCTCTTTTTGTTCCTTTTGCTCCTACGTTACAAAGTGCTCTTGCAACTTCGGTCTTGAAATCAACTAACGGCATTGTATCTGGCTTGTCGGTTTGTTTTTGGATTCTCCTGTATAGTAGCCAAGAGTTGACTACTGCAACATCGATCATATGATAAAAAATTCGGTGGTACCACTTCTTGCTTCTTAGGCCGCAACGATATAAGCCTAGAAGGGAATCCTGCAGATCGACACCACCCATATGCTTGTTGTAAACTTGTACTACGTTGGGTACATCTATTTCAACTTTCTTCTTGTCCGCTCGAGAGAATCTTTTTACTTTTGCAATGGGTTTGGTACCACAAAATGTGCTAGCAAGCGATACTATTTTGTTATCATACCATTGAAATGCTTTTACGGATACTCCATCAGATTTTGTAAGCTGCTCAGTTATTGCTCCTCTTCCTTTCAACTTCGTCTCTTTTTCGGAAGGAAATGTACATCCTGGCAAACGATTAGCTCGGACGGTTGCTACACTTTCAATTCCCTGTGTTTTTAGATATACCAACAATGGTACCCCAGTAAAGTAGTTATCGTAATATATCTTATGGTTTTTACCTTTAGGCACTACTCTACACATTCGAACAACCACATTACTGGCAGCACCTAAATTTGGTTCATGTGGAAGTACTTCGACTTCTGATGAGGAGGAAAATAATTCAAAATTATATGTAAATCCACTCACACCAGCTAACACCCACATCTTATACCCCCATTTATGGGGCTTCTTCGGATTATATGTTTTTAGTGATATTCGACCCTTGAAAGGAATGATCTGTTCGTCACAAGATACGTTCTCTTCAAAAGGTATTTTCAAACAAGCATCCCTTATCTGATCCAGAAGTGGATTAATTTTATCTACATTTTTTGTAGCCGTCATATTATCGCTGAAATGAATAAATGCTTTGATGTCTTCAAACCTATTGACCGGCATTACATCGGCAACTTGAGATGTCCTAGTAACAGGAGCCCAATATCGTCTTGTGTTCGGTTGTTTGATAAGTGCCATCCATATTATTATACCAATAAATCTCTGAAGTTCTTCCTTTGATGTATTTATTGGTCTATTAGGACGTTTTTGGGTACTATATAAAATTGTTTGATGCACTACCTCGTCTAAGAATTTATCGGACAAAAAGAATTTGAAAATCTTGTATGGTGTGTTTAGCTGCAATATATCCGCAGGTAACAAGCTGTTCCCTTGAAATTTCACACTATCTACCTCAGTCTCTGTAGTTACCGTTTTCCACTTCAATGGTTTATTTTTATTTTGGGTGGTGCGTAAAACGGGCAAAATAGGAGGCGTAATAGGCCTTGCATTTTGCGCAAGTTGGCTTAGTGGTATCTCATCTTCGCTATCAAAATCCAAATCGTTGTATTTAGTAAGCTGACTACAAATTGGCTCTAAGAAAAGTTTTATTCGTATTAGCAATAAAAATACCAAGGTAAAAAAAAGTTACCTTCAATATCATCTTCAAGTACAGAATCTTCACTATCTGAAGGTACCTCCCGAACATGACAGTTTGATGCAGCATTTTTGTGCCCATAAAACATTCCGCATTCCATACTTGAAAAATTTTAGGTGCTCTCACCCACGATGTTCCTGAACGGGAACAGTAACAATTTTACGTTTTTTTTATAGTCAGGTATCAAATATCAGTATTTCACAAGTACAGGTCAATACAGAACCTATTTTCCTAATAAATATCAATTTTACAAGCAGTACTTACCACTTTACAACAAAAAGCAACAGGTAGAAAAGTACAACAAAAATATAACCTATGAGCTGTCAGAACCACAACAAGTACAATTCTAAAACATTTCATTTCAATTAAACTACTGCCGCCATCTGTTGGGTAGTAGCGAAATCGTATAGTATATAGTTCCCAAATGGTCACCTTATGAGCACAATGACTGAATTTTGCATATAGCAAACAGACTGAATTATTTTGTTTTATGTTCCCAAATGGGCACAAAATGAAATAGAGGGATATATATATATCAGTGGCGTGGCGTGACTTTCTGAGTAAAGGAAGCAGTGAAAATAAATTCATGTAGACAAAATATGTATATTATATATTAATTTATTTATTTATTAATACAGAAGAAAACATGTTTAACAAATGAAAAAAATATAAAGTAAATTAAACATTTTCAATAAAATAAAAAGAAAGAAAAATAAACTCTTTGTAGGAATATGTATATGTATGTACATGTATATGTACTTATAACACTTATTCAATTATAAAAAAAAAACAGACCATTAAAAATATTTTGTTAAAAATAACAGAAAATTAAAAAAATCACAAAATGTCGTTAATAATAAGAAAAAATAATTATTTGTAATGAAAATCCAATCTTCTGGTCTTTTTACAAAACTCATCAATAACATTATTGTAAAAATCATCTCTTTTTCTTAAGTCTTCTAATAATTCTTTTTCAATTGATAAAAAAGCCAATGCGGATAATCGTTGCTGACCCATAGTGTTTCTACTAGTGGTTTTAATTCGTTTTAAAGCTGAAAAACTTCCTTCTGTTGATACGGATGTTGAGGAAATAGTTAAAATTAATGTAATTAATTTAAATAATTCTGGCATAGCCATATAAATTTCAGAATTTAATAAATGCTCGTATATATCTAAAATTGATTCTTTGTGCAGTACACTGTTAGCATAAAAAACTTTCAATTCATTTTTTAATTGAACAAATTCACATTTTGTCCAAGTTCAGGAAAGTTTTCGTGGTATTCCTTAAATTTATTACGGTCTAATAAATTAAAAGAATTTAAATGATCAAGATCTTCAAATCTTGTATTTATTTGTACTATGAGACAATCTATTATTTCAAAAAACAATCTTTTATAATAATCTTTTTTGTTTTTATCTAAATATCTTCGTTTATCTGGTTTGTCTATAATTTTGCTTCTTATGATGTTAAACCGCCGCCGTTATATATATGCCGCGTAGCCCGACTAACAACGAAAAGAAACAGAAATTTAGGTGCTTGCAAGCGCATTTAACCAGGCTCAAGCCATGTTACTGCTTTGAACCCGATGTACACCGATCTAGCGCGGAAATACCCGATCTATATCCAAACCCTCCCTGACTAGAAGCACAATTCTCGTTGCATCCAGCAGTCATATATTAGTGATTTTCTAATAATATTTGGCATATTTCTACTTTAATTTATACATTTGATTATTGTAAAATAATTATCTTAACCATATTATACAATAACAAATAAAAATATATGTATATATAAATTTTTTTTACAAAAAAAAAATATTCCAGCCGAATAAACAAGGGATGCACTGCATCCCTTGCTTCCATGGACGCCACGCCACTGAAGAAGAAGCGACAACGCTGTGTATTTGGCTGTTTAGGAAATTTCACAGACCTATCTATGAACCACTGATTAAATCATTTGTTTATCGCGGCCTTTACGAATTATTCAGTTCAACCCTTTTTTGTAGTAGAAATTTATTTCAAATTATTTTATGTATTTTGATACTATTTATATGTTCAATTAATTCATGTATTGAACATAAATGAACCAAACTTATAAATACATATTTAAAAGAAAATGGACACAAATAATAATAACAATTAATAATATATATTATAATTATATTTAAATATATATTTAAAACAAAAACAAAAAATTACAATTGCAAATAATAAACATATTTTTATCCTACAGAAACAATTCTAAACCTAAAATATTATGGATTTTTTTATTTTTTCTTTCCATAAAATGTTTTATTTTACATTTTAATGGTGGATCTGCCACACTAAGATATTCATCAATTATTTTTGGAACAATTATCATTTCCAAATTAATTTTTTTATTGACCAGTGATATAAAAGCGTATAAAAGAATTTCTATTAAAATAAGTTTGATGTCGTTATTAAGATCTACGGAATGAGTGAGGCAAGGAATGGGGATAACAAATTGGATATTTTCTAGGACTGTTTTTGAAATATTAGGAGAATTAATATATTTTTGGAAAAGAGGAAATATTTTTAGGCGCATAATGTGAATATGAAAAATAAGAACTTCTTTTAATTGAATAAGTGCGTGCTTGTCCGTGCAATTTTTGGTTAATAAATATTCAACACAGACCGAACATTTACATTTTTTAAATATTTTATTTAAAATAACCCCAGATAAATATGCGCTATTATTTGACTGTAGTAACTTTTTAACGTTATTATCTGATAAATTAAATGACGGCGAGCTGATGGATTCTGTAAAAGGAGAAGATACAGGGCAATGTGGAAGAGATACAGAGGAAGAAGTTACAGGAGTAGAAGGTACAGAAGTAGAAGGAGGTATAGAAGTAGAAAGACGTTCAAGGGAAGAAGGTATGGGTATTACAGAAGTAGACGTAGAAATTTCTAAAGGTAATGGCAGGATGTATTTTAGGTTTAATAATAAATCTGCTCCATCTTGTTCACAATTTGAACCTTCAATATTTCGCACTGAATTGTTAACAATTGCAGTGGAATATGCAGAAACAAATTGTGAACAAGATGGATACAACACTAAGGGATCTTGATTCAAACATTTTGTTGAAATATATTTGAAATCAAGATCTCTTAGATGACTCCATAGTCGTTGTACGTTGCGAATGGTTATTATAAAACCCAAAACACAGGATGGTTGGGATACAGCTCGTCCGTCTTTAATAAATTTTAAATTATTTAATTTTATCTTTGCTTCAGCCCAAAAACTATGGTGTACGGAATTATTAGATACGCAACTTGCTAAAAATTTTGAAGATTGATGTACCGAATTCAAGCTGTCAAAAAGATCATTCACAAAACAAACGCATGCAGCTGTACCCTCATACTGCTTTGATTTGCGATGTAGTGCACCATGGTTATCAAGTAAAGTCAATAACGAATAAACGGTTCTGCTAAAAATTTGGGCAGCTAATTTAACTTTCATTTTTTTCTTTCCTTCAGGATTGACGTGATATTTGGTAATCTTTCCAATTTTGCCTTCAGATTCAAAATGTGAAAGTTCACATAGAATTTTAATATCCTGCCATTTCGCTACTTTACCATCAAATACAATATTTTTGGTGATGAAATTATTCCTCAAACACTTTAACAAATGAGGAACGTCAAATAAGTGAATAATTTCATTATCATTAACACTATAAATAAATTCTCCCGAATGTATACTGTCAGCGGATAAGCTTTCAATGGCAGGACGATTGCTGGGTTCCATATCGCAAACCGAAGATACAACTTTAATTTCGGTCATTCCGTGAATGACCTTGATCACCTCAACGATGCATTGTTTTAAAGTATACGTTTTCGTGGCAGACTGTGCAAAATAAAAAGCAACTGGTTGCTTCCATCTTTTGCACAGGCCGCGAATCAAAAATACTAAAATATGATCGGCAATCGTATACTTTTTGTCAGTGCCAAAATCTTCAAAACCTTCGACACAATCGCGATTTTTGTTCCAAGATAAACTTGGCCGTAACGACATTTCGTCCCACATTAAAACGCATAATTTATCTAGTTTTCTTTTGCTTTGAAATATTGTTTAAATATTGAAATAAATTTTTATTTATACCGGAAAGATATTTAATATATTTTTGTGTCCGTTGAAACGTACGGGACGATGCCAAAAACGGAAATAGAGTTCGTAAATATTTGTAACATTTCGGACATATTTTCTTCTGAGTAAATTTAACTACTACTGCATCCCGACCTAACCGCAATCTGAATATAGATCAATAAATTTTCTCGTGTTTTAAACAACTAAACCAAACACGAAATAAAAATAAAACATATTAATATTTTTCGAAAACTATCTTAAGCCTATAATACACGATGAAGTTTTTCTGTACAGAAAATCAGTAAAACGTTTCTGTACAGTTTTGCTTTGCAGAATAAAATGGATGAAATTTATACGTATTCCACGATACATTTTTACTGTAAAGAAAAATCTAGCTAGGCGCATGCGCATTTAGTTATTTTAAACTGTCAGCAATCTGTCAAAATTAATAATTTGGTTATGTTTGTGTGAAACATGGAAAATCATTTAGAAAATATACATTTATTTGGTTATGCTGTATTACTTACAAATAATAATTTGAAAACTTAAAAAAAGAAAAAAAAAATAATGACTTTCAATATATAATAATTATAATAATTCTAAATATAATATATAATTATGTATTATATTTAGAATTTATTTAATACCAATTGCAAACATTTGTTATTAATTTTTTTACATATTTATTTGTATTTTACAGTTACTTGCTTATAATACTGTCTATTTTGAAATATTAATGTGAACAATAAAATAAGCAAAACGTAAACTGTTGGTAAACTTTATAGAATATGGATGAAAAATAGGACGCGTTCTAATTCTGTCCATATTCTCATGCAGTTAACTTTCACACATTGCGCATGCTCGTCAATTAGAACACTGTACAGAAACTGGACACTGCATGAAAAACTGCATCGTATCTTATAGGTTTTCGAAACTGTATAGAAATATTCATGAGTTTCTGTACAGAAAATGGATCGTGTATTATAGGCTTTAGATTTAAAATGTGTAGATAAAGTTTCAGGTATATAAATCAATAAAAAAAAATTGCAAAATTTTTTAAATGCATCAAAATTTTTTTTTGTTTTTATTTTTTTTTTATTTTTTTAATAACAAAAATACTTTTAATTTGAACAAAATATCTCCGTAATTATAATTGGAAAAAGTTAACATTTACTAGTATTTTATATAACATTTATAATTGACGAATATTATACTAGTACAATTAACACAAAAATATAGAACATCTGTATATTAAATTAAGAACAAATTAATTAACAAATGTCTATTACAAAATAAATGATCTTATATCTACAAAAATATCACAAAAATAAAATAATTAAATTTTTTTTTTATTTATAATAATCTCACTGGCCCGTATTCACCGCTCCTGTTAGAGTACTTTTAGATAAATTTATTTAAAAAATATTAGAACAGTTTTTGGCATTATTTATATTTTAAAATTTTAAATATAATAAAAAGTATTTAATTTATAAAAACTAGTTTATATTTCATACATAATAAAAGCAAAAATTATTATTGAAATCTTGACTTGCTTTTAACTAAAAGTTCTCTAAAAGGGTCTATAAATACGGGCCACAGTGTTTATAAGATGAACATAAGAATAATTTTTTTTTTTTTAAAGAAATTCGATTAAATACTTATTGATATATATTAGAAATACATTAATAAAGTTAGTTTAAGATGCATTTTGTTATATGTGTGTTTCAGGCCTGTTCCTGTAAAGAAATATTAATTTGTTTTAGATGAATAATATTTACAACTAAGTTAATAAAATATTCAGTTTTAACTTCATTATTTCACAAATGTATTAACGGACGTTTATAGTTTTGTCATTTTTGCACTTAAAACATAAAAAATCGTGCAGTTTTAGGACAATGCAATTGTCATAAAACCAGGACTAAATAAATGGGACTAGCAGTGCCCAGCTATTAATGTTGTACGATATATAAAACTAAGGATGGTCGCTTTGATCCTGAGGTTGAAAGATCCAGTAAATTTACATTGTATTTTTAAATCTTCAGATTAAATCTACTTCATCTTCTTTTTAATATATTAAAGTAGCATAGCGTAGTCAAGAAAATAAAAATATTTCTTGATTTGAACATGTAATTGTGAAAATATAATGTAAAATATTTTACATAAACTGTAATTATCTTCCACGAAATAGTTTTATAAAATAGATGTGATATTTCTTTGGTGGAAACACTTTGAACAAATGTGGTTCTAAAAAGTACTTCAACGTGACATTCACGCCAGAAAAAAAAACCACTAATAAAGAGAAGTGTAATATTAACAATGTATTTATAAACACATCAGAAAAACACTCCTCTCAAAACCACGCATATTTAAAGAATGTGACTGAAAATGTTTATTATATTTATATATAAAATAAATTATTAAAAACTAGTACAATACAAACTGAAATCTTGAACATTCGTTAATATCAATTATTTGCTTTTTTTATCACTAATATGATATCAGAAAACGTGTAACTGAAATTTGTAAATTTATCTACAATTTAAGTTTTGTAAAGCTCCTTTGCGCAATTCAAGAGATAATTCAGCTTCCGATTCTGGTATCGGTGTGATTGGAGTGTCCATGTTAATGATGAATTAACTACAGAAACAGAATTAAAAATACACATATAAATAAATATTTATTGTTTCCTTATAGTAATTGTTAGTTAACTTAGGCCGACATAAACCAACATCAAAAACTAATGTAATTTTTCGTTTTTTCGCGTCTACTGTATCAAAATGACAAAAATGGAGTTAGGTACGACTGTTTACCTCTCAGGTACCGATTTAAAAAGTTTGTTTTAAAAAATTAAATAATAGTTAAAATTAGTTACATCAAAAACTAATCTTTGGCTTTAATTTTATCTGTGATTATCGAAATCACCAGATCAAAAACGACATATTACGACTTTTGATAAAAATTCAATTTTAACATTACATACATACATACATACGTACATACATACACAATCACGCCATGTACCTAAAACAGGATGTGGCACAAACTCTTTTCATCATCCCGAGAAATCAGTCGCCTCCAAACATTCCTATCCACATAAATCCATCATCATAAATGTTCGTTACTACCACTTTAATACAAAGTTGTTAAATTTTAAATAATATAATTGTATTTAAAATACAAAACCCCAAAATTCAATTTTGTTTACAACTTATTGTAATATTACAATCGCTTTTCATGTGTGCCTGCAGTTATAATACCATAAACACTGAACCTAACAAACACAACATCTTTAGAAATGTATTTTTTACAATAAGTAAATATATATATATATATATATATATATATATATATATATATATATATATATAATAAGAACTTGTAAAGTTCATTGTGCTAGGTTTGATTTAAAATACATATAAACAAGTAGGTAGATTTTGCATAATTTTTATCAGAACAAAATTAAATTAAAATAAGTAAGCATAAAAAAAATAAAAAAAACTTGTGCAAATATCGATTTCGATTCAATATATTTAGACAAGTTATCAAATAATAATAAAATTATTAAAAACACAAATTTTTTAAATAAGTTTTAAAAAATTACGATTAAAAAAACCTTGAAAACTAATTGTTTCACATTTCTTTTAACCCAAAATTTATATAGGGCTCTGAAATATTATTTTGAAACTTTTATTTTAAATAACTTTTTACAAATAAAGTAACTTTACCTGACTTTTTAAATTTTAATACATACATACATACATACATACATACGCAATCACGCCATATACCCAAAAGGGTGTGGCACAAACTGTTTTCATCATTCCGAAATCAGTCGCCTCCAAACATTCCTATCCAAACAAGCAACTTTCGCTTCATTCACAATCATAATTCCTCTCATACATGCTCTTCTATTCCTACTACTTGGAAACTTTCGCTCACGCAAGCCTCCCTCTCAATCATACCACTCCAACTACTTATCGGACGTCCACCTGCAAACGTATACCATTAAAATCATTCAAATATATCTTTTCAACAGCAAACGTTCATTACAAAATTTTAATTTCGATTTAAACTAATACGATTTCAAAATTGTTACAGAAAGTTCTTACTTAGAAATTGCCGGCTAAAATGCTGTTTAAAAATTATAACAAAATTATGTATGATACAATTTAAAAAATATTAATCAGAGTAATTAACCTTTTGCGCTCCAGCTTAGGCACTCTTACTGTAAACAAACAACTCCAGCACTTATATTGGGAACAAATATATATACAAAAAATAAATTATCAAAATGTTGCAACAAAACAATATATTTATTTTTTAACTATTTTTCAATATTTTCTTGTTGGAAAGTTATCACCTCGTAAAAAGTTTTACCGCGTGCATTTCACCCCCCGAGGCATTCAAATGAGCAGTGCGCCGCGTTGTGGTGTGGAATATGTCCACCCCTATTTCAGTTCAACGTAATAAGAATTATTAATTTTGAATTATGACGTCATTAACACTTGAGCCATGTGTTGTTTGCGTTAGTAAGCCGCCTTGATCCGGAAGGCGGGTCGCTGAACTGTTTATTAGGTGTATATATTTCCTTTCACCGACCCACTACCCCTACCCTTCGCCGTCTTCCATACGAGAGCCACCTAGTAAATGATGACAGATAAATGAATGAGGGGTGTTTTGGCGTCTTGACTATTTATTTCCCCATAATACCGTCGATTAATAATTTAACCCAGATAAGGCCAAAATTATTTTTTTTAAAATTTGCACAAATTTTGAATTATATATGTTTAAAATTGTGAATCAAACATAATTTAATAAGATATTTTTTTTGTAATTATTACAGTTTTTTTTTAAATTACTGTTCTTTTAAAAGGACGGTGGCATTTTAAACGATGATTTATTTTTAATTTTTTGTAATATGCTAATGGTACGGGTTAGTAATAATACACTGTTTTACTGAAAAAATATTGATTTATTTTATTTATTATTATTTATTTTATTTATTTTATTTTTTTTAAACAAAAATTTCAAAATTTATCGTGTGTGGTATGATGCAAAACAGTCTTTCGGATGCAGTGCAATTTCGCACTTTTTGCAAAGAAAATTACATTTTTTATGGCATAAGCCACAGCGTGTTTGCTTTTCTTGATATATTATAAGATGGTCAGTACCATCATACCTAGAATAATTATGTTGATTTTCTGATGATCTACTTGGTCCCCTTTTCGTCGTTTTTTTGAATGATTCTAATATACCAACAGCAACTGCCCTTCGAAACTGTAAGTGATCTAATTTTCCCCCATTGCATCGATATAGTTGCCAAGCATTCTGCTCACCCATGTCCAAGCAGTGGCTTATGAGAGGAAAGTAGGTACCATTTTTTACCTCGAATTGATACTCGGTACAAACTAATGTTCTCGTCAGCTCGATCCACTCCTCCCATATTTTCATTATACTTTTTTATAATGTTTGGTTGCTGTACATATAAATGTTTCTTTTCTTTTCGAGAAAACCGTTTTACTTGGGTTGTTGGAAATACTTGGATGTCGTTAGAAGCAATAGTGACAATATTATTATCTTGCCATTTACAGACTACAATTTCGTCATCTTTCGTTGAAACATAATTAAAATAGCCTCTTTCCTTCTTTTTCAGTTCCTTAGAATGCATGATCATGCAGTCTTTTCCTATTCTATTTTCTCTCACTGTTCCTGTTCCCTTGAATCCTCTAAATTTTAACTCCACAAGTAGTTGTAACGAGGTAAAAAAAATTGTCAAAATATATATTATGAGGCATATTTGGATATTTACTTTCAAGCACGTCTACAAATTGTAATACAATAGCCGCACCCAAGCCAAGTTTTTGGTATTTTTCAGGTAAAGTGCTGGAAGAACCTTGGTATGGTTCAAACCACTCGATGTATCCAAGTTTGGTTGTCCCTGTCCACAATTTATAACCCCACCGGATTGGCTTTCCGCGAATAAATTGTTTGGTGCCGTGCCGGCCAAAATATGGGACCATCGACTCATCAACACTATGATATTCTTCATTTGGAGCCAAATCGATGAATCTTTTATTTAAAATATCAGTTAAAGGTCTAATTTTTGAAAATTTATCAGCTTTATTTAAGTTGGCGTTATCGTTACAATGAATATTTTGCATAATAAATCTAAAACGATTTCTGGGCATAGCATTGCAAACAAGGATATATATTGTTGCAATCATGTGAATTCTCCCAATACATTTCACGTCTTGGCAAACATACATATCCACTTAACAATAAAATGCCCAAGAAACAGCGCATTTCGTTAGGTAGAATATCACCTGTGCGATTATGGGAGCTAGCATATATATTGGAATAATGAACGAGCAAATCAATAACTTCATTATCAAATATTTGAAAAAACGTTTCCACAGGCGACAATAATAAATTATTTGGTCCATGTATAGGAATCCAGCCAGGCATGTTGGACGTTATATCATTTTTTGTCCATTCAAATTTTTTGTAGCTTTTATTTCTCGCTTTTTGAGATGCCACAGACTTTCTTTTATTTATAAAAGTAGATAACGGATAATCATCCTCGCTGTCAGTATCGTCTGGCATATCAATGTGTGAATTATCCATTATTTGTCCTTCTGTCCTTAGTTGGCTACCGGGAAGATTATGTATTGTGACATTATCCTCTTCACCACTATCTTGATCGGTGTTTTCACAATTTGAATTTTCTGGTGGAAAAATTATTATATTTTCTGGAACGACAATATCATCATCAAATTTTTCTGCTTCTTGTAACAGCTCATGCAATGTTAGAGGCCTTTTCCAGTAACTAAAAAATAAATTACATTTATAAGTATATTTAGCCACTGGCCTTTATAAAGAACGCCTAATTTATTCTAAGTATAGCACAATAGAAACAAAAAAAATTAACCTCACTTTCATCAATATGCATAATATGAATCATTTCTAGACTATATATCTAAAATTATCTAAACTTACATTATCAGAAAACAATTTTTACTTACTTCCAATTATCCATGTTGCACACTTTGAAAAATCACCAAATAAAAGCAAAACTATTTTCATCTGACAAAATTCTACACGTGTCTAACTACAGTTGATTCAAGTATTATAATCATTGATATTTCAGATACATATAGTGCCATCTGTGGAAAAAAACCATAACAATGGCTTTTATAGGTATTAATATACTGTCCTTTTAAAAGGACGGTGGCTTTATCTGGGTTTAACCTCCGACTGGAAACGCACAAATGAAATTGCCAAAAAAAGCGCTTTCTCTTCATCACTATATTCAGGAACTTTTTTTAATTTGTAGTTTCTTAACTGACAATTGAGAAATATTTTTAAGGTAGGCAAAATTTAAAATTTTTCCTCTATCAGAAATATGCCTATTTCTGTGGCGAATTTTACAATTATATTTCGTCACACGCAATAATTGTTCAGTTTTCTTCTGAGACGAATAAATTCTTCTTTCCCGCAGAGTTAATTTACTGGTTCTTGAAACTCCTAATTTTTGTAGAGTTACAGTATTTATAAAAAATAAATATTAATTAGTTTCATAAAATATCAACATAGCTAAATGCGTTAGTTAACTTTTTTTTTAAATGTATAATTTTGAAAGCTTTGATATAGCTGAAAGTGTTCTTTGATAAATGAGTTCGTGAAAGTAACTTTAAGTATATTACACATTAACCTTAAGTTAAAAAATGAAATTATAAATAATATTTAATTATCTTTTTTATAAATATTAATATTAATAAAAATTATATTAATTAAAATTTAACAGAAATTAAAACCCAAAGCTTCTTTATTTTAAAATATTAAATTTAACAATACATCAAAAAATTAACTACTTAAATTTCAATTTTGTTTAGATTAATACTAATATTTTAAAAAAATTTGCATAACTTATACGAACCTAATTTTTTGGATTTTGTAATCTCTGAAATTGGAGTAACCCAATCTAGTGTTGTTGATTGTAACGAATCTGTAACATAAAATAAACATTAATTATCTATTAAACATTTATCAGTTGTTTTTTTAAATAGTTAATTACAGATATAATTTAAACAGTAATAAGCGTTTACATTTCAATGGGTTCACCCATTGAGCTCGATTTTAAAATCGGTTTTAACTAATACCAGTTTTAAAACAACCAAACTGTCATAAGGGCAGGACTAAACAAATGAATTAAAACAGCCAAAAATAGTTTTAGTTCTGCACTTAAAAGTATTTAAAAATAATTAATACCAATTTCACATGTTAAAAAAAAGTCTACAATTTGAACAGACATATAGATGATGTTCTGTTTTGATGTTTGTTGGTAGTATTTTAGTAAAACTCAACACTTTAATAACCTGTATATTTATTGTAATTATTTATTAAGATACAAATACTATTAATTATACATATGCAATTACTTGAACATGAACTGGCTTCTCGCCTCACCCGTACCAACTCTATGTATCCGCGGCTACTTGCTACCAACCTCGTAACAACTCCCTTTATTTTTCATTATTTGAACTTGAGGGGCTTCCTTATGGATCGTCCACTTCTCGTTTTGGCCTCTTCTTCAACGTCCTTTTGGCTGGCTTCTTCTTAAACGTTCTTTTGGTTGGCTTCTTCAGGCGCGTTGCTTTGGTTGGGTTCTTCTTCTGGTGCTGCAGTTTCCGGGTAATTGGGTCTTGGAATTATGAACGACCTATTGCGTCTGTATACACCTTCTCCGGTTTGTACTTCATAAGATCGATCACTTTTTTGGCTTGTGACCTTTGCAGGCGTCCATAATTGCGATCCTTTTTATATCGGTGGTTTTACGTAGACTTCTTGGCCAATATTTAATTCAGGATATGGTTTCGCTGTTCTGTCGTAGATTGCTTTTGCCTTTTGTCTTTTCATCTTAAGTTTTTCTGATACATATTCCGGTATTTCTTGTAGTAATACAGTAGAACCCCGATTATCCGATCGGCATTTTTAAAATTTCATCCGTGCGCGGATTATCCGTGGCTAACGGCCAGAGGTTGGCGCATGAACGCTGAATGCACCATGCAGGCGTTCGCCTCGGGGAATACCCGAGTTCGGCCCGGGAAATCCCCCGTTTATGTGTTTATTTATTATTTTCGCCAACTACCGACCGACTCGTTAGTTAAACGTAAACAGATATATGTACATACATACATACATACACAATCACGCCATATACCCAAAAGGGTGTGGCACAAACTCTTTTCATTATCCCGAAATCAGTCGCCTCCAAACACTCCTATCCAAACAAGCAACTTTCGCTTCATCCACATTCATAATTCCTCTCATACATGCTCTTCTATTCCTACTACTTGGAAACTTTCGCTCACGCAAAACACTCTCAATCATATCACTCCAACTACTCATTGGACGTCCACGCAAACGTAAACCATCAAAATCATTCAAATAAATCTTTTTAACCAAACGTTCATTAGACATTCGCTCAACATGTCCGAACCATCTTAACTGACTAACACCAACTTTTGCTACAACATTTTTTTCAATTTCACACTCATCATACACTAGTCTATTTCGTACCCGATCTCTCCTAGTTACACCACATACCCCACGTAAAAATCTAATTTCCACAGCAGTCATTTTCCGTTTATGCTTTTGCAACCAAACCCAACATTCACTACCATACATCACGGTAGGCACCAAAACTGCATTGTATATACTTAAACGGGCTTCTTTTGAAACATTTACATTCCTAGCAAAAGTTCCCAAAGCACCCAAAACCTTACAACCAGCATTTACTCTCCTTTCAATTTCACGATCAAAACGGCCATCTCTAGACAGCAAACTACCCAAATACACAAATTCATCTACCTGCTCTAAACGTGCACCGTCAATATGTACGTTACATTCAGTCATCAAATCACCTTTCTCAAAAACTAAAACTTTCCACTTATCAACATTCAACACAAGATTCATATCTTTACCAACAACATTAATTCTATCAATCATCCTTCTCAGTTTTTCTTCAGATTCAGCCAAAACAACCACGTCATCAGCATACGCTAAAGCAGGTACAACACAATCACCTATTTGTATACCATCATTACACAGAAAGCTTTTCGAAGAAGTACATCCACATATAAATTAAATAGCCAAGGAGACATTACACAGCCCTGTTTGACGCCAACATCTATACGAAACCAATCACTTAAGCAACCATCAACTCGTACTGCAGCTTCACTTCCATCATACAGAGCTTGAATTGCTCCTAAAAGATTACCATTAACACCGTACTCGTAAAGCACATCCCACAAAATTTCGCGAAGAACACTGTCATAAGCTTTTCTTAAATCAAGAAAGCCACAGAACACTTTTTTATTTTTGTCAAGTGACTTTTCGACAATCATACGAAGAGCAAACAATTGATCCACAGGCTGGGCAAATTTGGACGTTTTTATAGGGGAACTCGGAAACTATAAAAGATACGGAAAAATGGACCGCGCATCCTCGATCGCTTTTTTTGAGAGAAACTCAATTATGAAAACAAAAATTAGCTATCGTCTTTTGTTTTCGAGTTATGGCGAAAAGTTCGCTTTTTCCGTATTTTGATAAATGGCGATATCTCGATGGTTTTTTAAATTAGACGAAAATAATTTTTACATACTTAAGGCACTTTTTTTAGTAGAATGAAATGGTCTTAACGGATATTATAAATCTCCGTTAATTCTCGGGTTATAATATAAAGTTATGTTTTTTTAAATACAAGTCATAGTCGGCTCTGACTTAGTTAAATAGAGAATTTTTTTCTCTTTTTAATGATATATATCATGTAGGGTTGAAAATGGTCAAAACTGCCATTTTTTGAAATAAAATAAAATACACATTAAATATGAAGTAACAAAATTTTTAAATTACATTAAATGTTGATATTTTTGTTTAATTTTGCAAAAATAGATTTATGTGGTTGTCTTCTTTCTGGATAGCGATTAACATATACCTCGGATGCATGAATACAATTGTTATCACTTAGAATAAAGCATTCTAAAATATTATATTTTTCGTAGTATTTATAAACCATTTTCACCTTTCAGTCGTAATAATGAACATACAACAATGGTTTTACCAGAATAGACGCTACTATAAATGACACAACCTACTAAGATCACACAATAATTAAAAAAAATTACGAATCAATAATAAATCTTATTTTATTTCAAAAAATGGCAGTTTTGACCATTTTCAACCCTACATGATATATATTATTGAAAAGAGAAAAAAATTCTCTATTTAACTAAGTCAGAGCCGACTATAACTTGTATTTAAAAAAACACAACTTTATGTTATAACCCGAGAATTAACGGAGATTTATAATATCCGTTAAGACCATTTCATTCTACTAAAAAAAGTGCCTTAAGAATGTGAAAAATATTTACGTCTAATTTAAAAAACCATCGAGATATCGCCATTTATCAAAATACGGAAAAAGCGAACTTTTCGCCATAACTCGAAAACAAAAAACGATAGCTAATTTTTGTTTTCATAATTGAGTTTCTCTCAAAAAAAGCGATCGAGGATGCGCGGTCCATTTTTCCATATCTCTTATAGTTTCCGAGTTCTCCTATGAAAACGTCCAAATTTGCCCAGCCTGTACATATATACATATATTGTGCAATGTACGTTTATACATTATGTATAAATATTAAAACTGTTATTTTGTGTTTCATGAATGTAGTATCACGTTTCTTTTCTTCGTTTGACACATGTATTTGTCTGAATAAATTATTAAAAAAATAAAAATGAGGTATCTTGATTATCTTTGTTTTCGATTATCCGGCGAAGACTCGGTCCCGGCTGGCCCGGATAATCGAGGTTCTACTGTAGTTCGTTTTTTATAGGAAGTTGTGTCCTTGTTCTTCTGCATAATAGTCGTTGATTTGGACTTGTATTCATTCCTTCGGTGGGTGTATTCCTCCAATGTAACAGTGCGTCCCATAAATTGCTATTTTCCTTCGTTGTCTTCTTTATAATAGTTTTTGCTATTTTGACGGCTGATTCAGCTTTCCCATTCCCATTTGAGTGATAAGGTGATGATGTACTGTGTAAAAATGACCATGTTCTCGCAAAGTAAGCGAAATCTTTATTTATGAATTTTGGATCGTTGTCCGATATTAGAATTTTTGGAATTCCATGCCTTGCAAAATTTCTTTTGATGATGTCTATGATCGTGATTGCTTGTAAATTTGGAAGTGTGTCAATTTCGAAAAAATCGGAGTAAGAATCGACCATTATTAAATAATTCATATTTTGATACGTGCATATGTCTATAGAAACACGTTCCCATGGTAAGTTTGGTATCTTATGACTTTGCATTATTTCCTTTGTTTGTGCCTTATTGTATGATGCGCAAATTTGACAGTTAGAGATGATATTCTTAATCATGTCTGTCATAAAAGGCCAGTATAATGTGTCTCTTGCTTTTCTGATGCAGGCTTCTTGTCCAACATGACAAATGTGAATTTTCTTTAGCATGTTTTCTTGTGAAATTTTTGGTATTACAATGCGGTCATCTTTGTATATGATTCCGTTTTGTATGTATATATTATTTTTAATTGACCAGAATGCATGAATGTCAATAGGTAATGAATTTTTGTTGTCCGGAAATCCATTTTTTATGTATAATGCTAGTCATTGTAAGGTATCTTCTTTTGACGTGACATGAATAATTTTGTCTATAGTTGTTTCTGTTACATTTATGTTGTCCTTTATATTTAATGATTCGAGTTCTTCTATTATGCTTGTGTTGTAAATATTTTCAAAATAATTGTGAGTATCTTCAGGTAGATGATTTCTTGATAGTGCATCAGCTATGAACATGTTTGATCCTTTGATATACTTTACTTTTAAGTCGTAACTCTGAAGTCGTAATAACATTCTTTGAATTCTTTTTGGTGCTGATAATATTGGTCTTTTAAAAATTGTTTCCAATGGTTTATGATCTGTTTGTGCTATTACGTTGTTTCTTCCTAGTATATATTGTGAAAATCTTTCACATGCAAAAACAATACTTAATGTTTCTTTTTCGATCTGTGCGTATTGTCTTTCAGTACTGCTTAAAGATCTCGAAGCATATGCAATAGGCATACCTTCTTGTAGAATGGTTGCACCTAATCCTGTGCTACTAGCATTGAGACACATTGCATATTAACTGAATACGCTGTTTTAATATATATATATATATATATATATATATATATATATATATATATATATGTTACGGTAAATGTAGATATTGCGGCAAATGTACACATTTTCCGGTAAATGTGCACATTTGCCTCCTCGTTTGGGTAATGTGCATTCAACTAACATTTACAATTCCCATCGTATTGGTCCTTGTTAAAGAAAGTAATTGTTTCATGTTTTTGTGCCAGTATGTTGGCAACACCACCAACTCAGTTGGTAATGTACACACACACACATCCATGTAGTAGTGTCGTGTCCTTGTAGTTGTAAGTGTATGACGTATCGCTTGTTCTATATAATAATATTACATTTAATAAGTTTATATAATAAATACAATATAATCAAACTTATTGGCTTATTACAATTAATAACCCCAACAGGTTATGGGCCCAGAGATATAGCCAATAAATAAAAACACAGTAAAAAAAATAAAATAAAAATAAAACCTAAAAAATAAAAAACTAAAATGGCGTCTAAAGCAACTGACGAACTAAATCAAATTGAAAAATTAAAAGATAGTGATAATTTTCAAATGTGGAAATTTCAACTAGTGATTCTGCTGAAAGCTTACGAACTGTACGACGTAGTAAGCGGTGAAATATCTCAACCTACAGACGAAACGTTGAGAGATGCGTGGATGAAAAAGGACGCACGTGGACAAAAAATACTCATTACAACAATTGAAAAAAAACCAATGATGCATATACTCAACTGTAAAACTTCAAGCGAAATGTTTAATAAATTATGTTCAATATACGAACAAAACAACGAACAACAGAAATGTTTACTTCTTCAGGAATTTTTTAATTATTCGTACGCAAAAGACTCAGATATGGCCATGCATATAAGTAGAATGGAAAGTATAGCCTTTAGGTTAAAAGGTCTAAACAATGAAATCAGCGATGCAATGTTGATATCTAAAATACCGGCCACGCTACCAGAAGAATATCGTCATTTTATTAGCGCATGGGAATCCACACAGCAGTCTGAAAAAACGCTAGAAAATCTCACAGCAAGACTACAGAATGAAGAAATGCGCGTAAAACATAAAGAAAAAGAAAATCCAGTAGCTTTTAAAACCGATGAAAGAAAATGCTTCAACTGTCAAGGGAATCATTTAATCAAATTTTGCAGAAATAAAAATAAAAATAAAAATCACACTGATAAAGACTGTTTCTTTCGTAAAAAAGACAAGAGTTAAAATCGAGCTGAAGAGAGAAAACATGAAAACAAAAAAGTATCATTTCTAACAAATGCCGAAAATATAACAGAAGATGATTGGATAATCGACTCCGGGTCATCGTCCCACATGACAAACAACAAAAATTTGTTTACTGAAATTCAACCAATAAACAAAGAAATTGCAGTAGCAAAAGAATCGGAATCAATGATGGCTCATGGAACAGGTACGATTGAATTCAAAAATGTAATACTTAAAAATGTCTTATATGTTCCAGAACTCAGTAAAAATTTATTATCTGTTAGTGCAATAACGGAAAATAATGGAAAAGTTAAGTTTGTAGACAATAAAACTCAAATAATGATCGGAAAGAATATAATAATTGAAGGTTATCAAACAACAAATAAACTGTACGTTGTAAAATTTGAAAAAGAAGTGAATGAAGCTTTAGTTACAGACAAAGCTAATCCTGCTATTGAGTGGCATCGCAAATTAGCTCATTTAAGCATTGATAACATGAAAAAACTAATAAACATAACATCAGGTATGGATATTACTGTAAAAGACATAGATAAACTCGGAAGAATATGCGACGTGTGCATGAAAGCCAAACAGGTAAGAAAACCTTTTAATAAAGATAGAGTTAAGGCTACCAGACCTCTTGAGATCGTTCACACCGACGTTTGCGGCCCAATAGATCCTGAAACATGGGATAATAAGAAATATTTCGTAACCTTACTTGATGACTATACGCATTTTACATCTGTTTATCTACTAGAACATAAAAACGAAGCCGTTGATGCAGTAAAAGAATTCATTCAACATGCTGAAACAAAATGGAACCTGAAAACGGCAAAAATTAGATGTGATAACGGAAAAGAGTACATCAATAATAATTTTAAAAGTTGGTGCAAAGAAAAAGGCATAATGATCGATACTACCGTACCATATACACCTCAACTGAACGGTAAAGCCGAAAGACTAAATCGTACCTTAATGGAAAAAGCCAGGGCACTAATTAAAGATACCAACATGAACAATGAGATGTGGGGTGAGGCTGTTCGATCAGCAGCGTATATTTTAAACAGAAGCCCAACCGAAACATTAAATGTAACACCAGCTGAAAAATGGTATGGAAAGAGACCAAACTTAAAGAACTTACAAGTTTTTGGAAGCAATACGTATGCTAAGAAATTAGGACAAATAAGAAAACTAGACGATCGTAGTGAAAATTATATATTTGTAGGTTATTCACATAACTGTTACAGACTATGGGATAGTGAAAAAACAAAAAATTTTCTGTCTAGAGATATAATATGTGATAATGAAATAGATAAAAATAAAGCAATTTATGATATCACTACAGAAGATGAAACAAGTAATAGCGAAGAAGAACAAGAAAGTACAACTGACGATGAAAATTCAGAAATTGAAGAAAGTACAGACGAAGAGAAGGAAACACAGAAAGAAGCAGAAGATACAGAAAAAAGAACCATAAGAATACCAAAACGATTCAAAGACTACGTTCTACTTACGTATGAAGAAGCCACAACAGGAACAGACAAGGAAAAATGGTGTGAGGCCATACGTGAAGAAAATGAAGCTCATGAGAAAAATAAAACATGGAAATATGTAAATAAATCCGAAGCTAAAGATAAAAGAGTTTTAAGTAACAGATGGATTTTTAAAATCAAAGAAAATGGAAAATACAAAGCACGACTTGTAGTTCGTGGTTGTGAACAAAGATCTGGAATTGACTATGAAGAAACATTCAGTCCGGTAGTAAATATCAGCTCATTGAGAATTCTATTTGGCTTGGCAACAAAGTTAAATTATGAAATAATGCAAATAGACATAAAAACGGCATTTCTATATGCAGAACTGACTGATGAAATCTTCATGAAACTACCAGAAGGAAATAACACGGAAAATAAGATATGTAAATTAAAGAAGTCACTATACGGCCTGAAACAAGCACCACTGAAGTGGAATAAGATGTTTTCAGATTTTTTAAAAGAAAAAAATCTTGTTCCAACTAAAACAGACCAATGCATCTTCAAAAATAAGAATAATTCGTTGATATTGGCACTTTATGTGGACGACGGAATATTAATAGGAAATGATGAAAATAAAATGAAGCATTTGCTTGAGGAAATGAAAAAGGTATTTGAAATGACAATAATATATAAACCTGATTCATTTTTAGGAATAAAAATAGAAAGAACAAAAGAATATATCAAATTAACGCAAACTCCTTACACTGAGCACATGCTAGAAAAATTCCAAATGCACGAGTCAAAGCCAGTTGTGACTCCGATGGTCCAAATTAATATAGAAGAAAGAATTATCGACCAACAAGTAAAATATCCGTTTCGAGAAGCAATCGGAAGCCTACTATATCTTTCGAACAAAACAAGACCAGATTTGGCCTACGCTGTGGCATATAGCAGCAGAAAAATAGAAAACCCCAGTCATGAAGATATACTACGCATAAAAAGAATATTTAGATACTTAAAAGGAACTATGGACAAAGGTATAAAGTTCAATTCAGATAGTGAACTAACTCTAAATGCATATTGTGACTCGGATTTCGCGGGTGACATAAACTCACGTAAAAGTACAACCGGTTACGTAATCATGTTCTGTGGAGGACCAGTTACCTGGTGCTCAAGGAAACAACCCATCGTCACACTCTCCACCACTGAAGCAGAATACGTAGCAGCAGCAGAGTGCGTGAAAGAATTAATGTACTTAAAGTCATTAATTAACGAATTAGTGAGTGATTTAATAAATAAAGTTCCTATAGTGTTAAACGTAGACAATCAAAGTGCAATCAAGCTAATCAAAAACGGAGTTATAAATCGTAGAAGCAAACACATCGACGTGAAATATCACTTTATTCATGAAAAAGTTACCGAAAAAGAATTAGAAATAAAATATTGTGAAACAAGTGAACAAGTAGCTGATCTGTTTACGAAACCATTACAAAATGTAAAGTTTAATAAACATAAAAATATCCTGATCTGTTAATCAAAAATTATTTAAATCAACCTGTTAAAGAAAAAAATTATATATAACATTGTAAAATTAGAATTATATTTCTTTTGTGTTACTAAGAAAATTAAGAGTAAATATGTAAGTAGGTTGTTTAATTATAAAAACATGAAATAATTAAGAGAAGGTGTTAAAGAAAGTAATTGTTTCATGTTTTTGTGCCAGTATGTTGGCAACACCACCAACTCAGTTGGTAATGTACACACACACACATTCATGTAGTAGTTGTAAGTGTATGACGTATCGCTTGTTCTGTATAATAATATTACATTTAATAAGTTTATATAATAAATACAATATAATCAAACTTATTGGCTTATTACAATTAATAACCCCAACAGTCCTGAAAAACTAGGACGAAAATTGTATTTAGGAATATTGGGATCATAACCTACGACATATTATATAATATGCAAAGAAAAGTATGTTTTGTTTGTCATTTACATTTTTTTAATTAAAATAATTTTCGTTATTAAAGTATTATTTTTTTACTGCAACAACATTTTTAATTTATTTGTAATCCAACTTTTCTTAAAACATGAAGGTAAGTATATATTTACCAAAACGTGAAGGCAAGAGTACACGTTTGCCGGGAAATGTACATATACATTATATTCAGTTCACATATACCTAACTTTTTGGGAAATGTACACATTTTACGGTAAAAGTGTTCATTTCCCAAGAGTGTACATTTACCGTAACACACATATATATATATATATATATATATATATATATATATATATATATATATATATATATATATATATATATATATATGTCTGTGGATAATGGGTTTTGCAGTCAGAAAATTTGGGATATATGTTAAATAAAACTCATTCAAGTTTAGAAGGCAAGCTTTCGATTGTATTCAAATCTTCTTCAAGGCCTGAAACTAACAGGCCTTGAAGAAGATTTGAATACAATCGAAAGCTTGCCTTCTAAACTTGAATGAGTTTTATTTAACATCTATCCCAAATTTTCTGACTGCAAAACCCATCACTCATGGCCAAGCGCTCGATAAGCTCGCACGTGTTCTGCATACGCTCCGTGTTTTTTCTCGGGACTTGGTGGTATTTTTCGCTTTAAAATCGCGATTTTTGGTACAGTTGTGTGTTTAGTGTTTACGTATAATCTGTGAAAGTTTTGGTGTCCTGCGACTTGTGGTTTCCTTGCTGTGCGTTTTTTTGTTTTCTCTGGTTATTTGTAAATTTAAATTCTATTGAAATCTACGTTAAATTTTTTAAATTATCCTTTTTTCGTTTATCTTTCGTCCTGGTAGTCCTACCAGGACGAAATTTACATTCTCCAGTTCGTGGAATCAAGGCGCGTCTATTGATACCTTTCGCAAGGCTGTAGGACTTCCGGTGCGGAAGTTTAATTAATTAAATTCGGCTACCAACCAGTTCGTTTTTGAAGTTTCATACCATAGATGTGAAACATTGTAGACCCAGCTATCAAAATACACCCATAGAGGTGGATTGATGTTGGCGTCACTTTGTCTAATTTCTTGTTTTTCGGTGCGTCGGTGCTGTTAGCATGGCTAACAGGCAGCGTGACACCTCAAGGGCGGGGGGAAAGGGGAGCGCGTCGGTTTCGGGCGTAGGTCTCGAAGGGGGGGCGGGGGGTCGGTCGCGCGACTCTTCGGCAGCCGGTAGTAGGAGAAGTTCGATCTCCTATGCGCAGAAGAGGCCCCGGACGGATGACGACAGCCGCAGCGAGATAACTCGGCTGGCGGACTTACAAGAGCGGCTTCGCAAATTCGCGGCTGCTAAGATGACGAAAACGATGACGGACCACTTGTATGAATATTTAAGTGAGTATGATATGTTAGTAATGGAATTGGTTGCGGACAGAGAGAGGTTGCAAGGACAGTTGAACGAATATCGTGAGCAAAGTATGCTAGGTGTGATGCAGGCGTGTGCGAAAATGGCTGAGATGCAGATTCGGATGAGGAATCCAGAAGAGCGAATGGAAATGGATGAGAATGTTGGTGTAAATGTTGATGTGAGTGCACGGAAGGAGGCGGGGCCTCGGCCAAAGCCTAGGCCGAGGACTTTCGCAGTGGTTGTGAAAGGTGGTGAGAATGATAGCAGTGAGAAAGTAAAGGAGAAGGTGCTAAAGGAGGTGCAGCCCAATGTAAAAGGTGTGAATGTGAAAGCAATACGGAAGATAAAGAATGGTGGTATTGCGATCGAAACGACGAATGAACATGGAATGAATGAGCTGAAGGAACATCCGGCCTTTGGTGAGTGTGGACTCAGAGTGAATGAGGCGAGAAAAATTGGACCGAAGATGATCATTTATGACGTGCCAAAAGAAATGACTGGGGAAAAATTAATGAGTGAATTGTATGAAAGGAATTTGGAGACAGTGATCTCCAAAGAAGAAATGAAAGAAAGAGTGCGAGTGGTGTATCGACGTGGCAAGCAGGAGAGTAAGGTAGAAAATGTCATAGTTGAAGTGCCACTCGGAGTGCAAGAGCATTTGGAACGAACGGGACGGATATATGTGGAATGGTACGCGTTTAAAGTGAGGAAGTATGAGTTGGTTCAGAGGTGTTTTGGATGTATGGGATTTGGACATAGGATAAATGAATGTAATGTGAAAGGGCTTCTGTGTAAAAGATGCGGAGAGAGTGGGCATCTGCAGAAGGACTGCAAGAATGATGTGTGTTGCAGAAACTGCAAGCTGGCCAAGTTGGATGCTTGTCACAGTGTGATGTCTGAGGAGTGCCCCTCTTACAAGAGGATGGCTGAGAGAATGAAGGAACGAATGACATAATGGATGAATGCATAAAGATCTTGCAGCTGAATTGTGGAAGGGGATATGAGTGTATGCTTGATGTTCGAGAATGTATGAGAGAGAACGGGATACATGTGGCTCTTTTACAGGAGCCATATGTCGCTCATGGGCAGGTTTGCGGTCTGGATGATATGCGAGTGTACTCCTGTGGTGCGGGTGCGAAATGTGCGATTGTAATAAACTGTGTAGCTGATATAGTGTGTATGAGAGAACTTACGGATGAGCTGGGTGTATGCGTTGCAGTGAGTGGGGTGTTCGGGTGTATGTGGTTTGTTTCTATGTACTGCCCGGGCACGGCAGATCTGGACCCGAGACTTGTATACATGGATCGGGTGTTAGCGAAGAGTGAAAGGAATGTGGTGTTGTTCGGTATGGATGCGAATGCTGTGTCTGCATTGTGGCATAGTAAGATATGCCACAGATACCAGGATAATGAGGAACGTGGACGAGTGTTTGAAGAATATGTGGTGAGTAGACAATTGAAAATAGTGAATGAAGCGAGTGAATGGTACACCTTCAGCAGCAGTAATGGACAGAGTGATATTGATTTAACATTGATGAATAGGGAAGCGAATGCGGAGACTGTATGGCGTGTGATGCCCGAGTGGAGTGTGAGTGACCATAATGCTGTTCTGATAACGTGTAAGACTGATGTGGACAGGGTAGCAATACCCTGTAGGAGTAAATGGAAAGTAAATGATGTTGACTGGGAGAGTTTTAATAGACAATTGCAGTATGAGATGAGTGAGACTGGCTTGAGTGAATTCGAGAAAATGGATGCAAATAGCATGGTTGAATGCCTTACAAATGCGGTGAACAACACCTCGGAGAGAATGCTGAAGAAGAGAGGAGTAGCTCCTAAACGAAACAGATGGTGGACACCGGAGCTTGGGGACCTGAGGGCGCAGTCCAGGAGAGCTAGAAAGAAATACCAGAGCGCCAGGTGCAGGAACTCTCCTGACACTGTGCAACTCAACCGTGAGTACCGCACTGCTAACTCCACGTATAAGTGTAGAATGAAAGAAGTGAAAATGGGTAAATGGAGAGAGACTGTGAAAGAGTGTGGAAATGAAGATCCCTGGGGTGATGTATACAAGGTATGTAAGGGAGTGAGAAAGAGAACTGAAATAAGCTCGTTGAGAGTGAATGATGAGCTGAAAACTGAATGGAGAGAATGCATAGAAGTATTAATGGGGGAATTCTTTCCCGATGCACCTGCTTTGACGAATGAACCGACTGGGGTATGGATGGGTGCGATGAACGTGGATGAATGCGAATTCACTGAAAGTGAGGTGGATGCTGCGGTCCGGAGGACTAGAAGGAAGAGGTCTCCTGGCCTGGACGGGCTCCAGCCAGAGATTGTCTTGAATGTATGGAAAGCTGTGCCTGAATATATGATGTGCTTGTTTAATTGCTGTTTGCGAGAGGGTATCTTCCCGATTGAATGGAAGAGGGCTGAGCTATGTGTGTTGCTCAAGCCTGGCGTGAGAGTGAGAGAGAACGTGCGATCATATCGACCGATATGTCTGCTGCCTGTGTTCGGGAAGATATTGGAACGAATGATGGTAGAACGGTTGAATGCTAGAGTGGCAGAGCTGATGAATGAGAGACAGTATGGGTTCCGAATTGGCAGGTCCACCGCGGATGCATGGTGCAGAATAAATGGTTTTTTGAGGGAGACGCGCTCCGGCTATGTGCTTGGGGTGTTTGTCGACTTCAAAGGCGCGTTTGATAACCTCAGTTGGCATGTTGTGCTTGAGAAACTAGTGAATGTGCAGTGTAGCGAATGGAAACTATGGGCGAGCTATTTCAGCGAGCGTAAAGTTTGTATGAAAGGCGTGATGGAAGAGGTATGGAAGGACGTACAAAGAGGATGTCCTCAGGGATCAGTTTCGGGCCCAGTGATTTGGAATCTGATGATGGATGAATTGCTGAATGAGTTGAGTGCATGCGGGCATGAAGTGGTAGCGTATGCGGACGACCTGCTGCTGCTAATAAACGGGGACAGCAGGAAGGCAGTTGAAAGAGGTGCGGCGTGTGCACTGGCGCACGTCGTCGCATGGGGTGCAAGAGTAGGAGTAAGTATGAATGAGGAGAAAACTGTATGTATGCTGTTGAAAGGATGCCTGTCCATGAACAGAAAGCCTACGATTCGCGAGAATGGAAGGCCTATCAAGTATGTGAATGAGACGAAATATCTGGGTGTGTGTCTGGGAGAGAGAATGAGTTTCAGGCCACACTTGCGGGCCTTGCGGTCTAGGGCTGCTGGGTTCGTGGGGTGCCTGCAACGTGTAGTGAATGACGAATGGGGCCTTAGGAAGAAAGCTGTGCGTACGATATATGATGGAGCGATTGTTGCATGCCTGGCGTATGCATCTGTGCCTATGTGTGAAGCTGTAAGATTTCAGTATGTAAGGGATGGCTTGGCCACTTGTCAGAGAGTGATTCTGAGTGCGTGTCTGAGAGTGTGCAGAACAGTTTCGACTGATGCCATGTGTGTATTGATGGGTGTGTTGCCCTTGGATCTCGAGTTCGTTAAGCGAGCTACGCTGTACAAGGTGAGGAAGGGTATGGCCTTGGGGCCCGACGATCCGGTGCAGGCGGAAGAGATCCAGGGCATGGGGAAAAAGAAATGTGTGGAACTGCTGAATGAAAGAGTGCAGGAGCGGCATCAGTCCAGATGGGATGAAAGCACGAAGGGACGAGTGACGTATGAGTTTATTCCGAATGTAAGTTTTGCAAGGAAGAATGCGTGGTTTGATTTTGGAATGAGTGTGGGGTACGTCATGACTGGTCACGGTAGCATGAATGACTATTTGTATGAGAAAGGTAGAAGTGGAACGCGTGAGTGTGTATGCGGGTGCGAACGCGAAAGTTGGCGGCACATCCTGTTTGAATGCGAGATGTATGAAGACATACGCGAATGGGATAAATGGAAGGTTGTGCGAGCGGGCGAATGCAGTGAGTGGCGTGTGGATGAGCTGGTTACGAATGAGGAAAGTTTTAATTCTGTGTATGAATTTGCGAGACTGGCGTTTGCAAGGAGGCATGAATTGTTAGAGGAATGAATGCAGGTATGAATGGTCTGCAGCCAATTCTGGGTGTGTGAGTTGTAGTGGTGTGTGCATGTATTGTATGTATGTATGTATGTACTCGTATGTCACGGAAGGGCCGCGGAAGGGCCGCTGGGTTTCGGGAGTCGGCGCGGGGTCGTGGCGGACCGGGCGGTTCGGGCGTGACGGCGCGGGTTTCTTACGCAAGGAAGTTACTGGCGGTCTAAAAAGTGCGGGACTCCTCCGGGTGGCGGCGTTGCTGGTCGGTTGTGCTGGCTGGTGCGTCGTTCTCCTGGGGGTGGATCTTTTAGCACCGATTCCGATCCAGTGCTTTTGGTGAGTAGCGACACCACGTACCCTAGCTGGGCTACCAGTACCAAGTGTGCAAGCACTACACTGGGAGTACACCTCTTCGGGGGTTGTGCGAACATCGGACCAGAGATGTAATCTGGTACTACGGGCTCACCAGTTGCCCACTGGTGGGGGTTGAGGTTGGATTCGTAGTGGCAGTGGTTGGCCAAATGCTGGCTAGGGAGGGGTGTAGCAACTTCTTGTGAGTTCAATCCTCTCCTGGCGTGTGAGTTGCGTCTACAACTCGGGTGCTGACCTGTCAGAGTCAGTAGGGAATGGATAGTACCTGCTTCTATCAGTAAGAGCTGGAGGACTTGCATCCAGAAGGCTGACACTGAGAGGAGAGGGATATATCAGTGTCTCTCTCCGCGCTGATTTGGCGTATCCAAATCACGCGCCCATGTGGGCCGTCTGGGTAGGGCGAAAGCTAGGTACTGGACGTAAAACTTCATCGTCGTGCAAAACCCATTATCCACAGACATCTAAAATTACTATCAGTCATTATATTTTCGTTTCATATACAGGGTGATTTGTAAATAATTGGAAATATTTTAACTGGAGTATCCTGGGCTCAGAATATGAAGATTTGACCCAAAACACTTAGATAAAATGTGGCTCCTTACTGAGCTACAGGGTGTTTTATTTAAAAATTTAAAAACGATTTTTGCCCAGTACTTAAAAACTATTTGACGTATCCTTATCATACTTAGCAGAAAGTGTAGGTACCATACACCATACTAAATTATGTTAAACATAAGTTTCTGGCTAGTGCCAGTGGCGTACAACAGGGGCAAGTGAGAGGTTGATCCTTCCTAAATTCTACGCCACTGGCGGAATTGTCATTTTAGCACAATTTTTCGATTCTCCAATACTTTCTGTGTAAAAAACATACTCTTCCTTCCTAACGATAAAGTCACTATTTTTCGAGATATTTAAAATTAAACATAAGCTGCACCCTTGGCATTTTTTAAAAATTTGATCAAAAAAATCTGAAAAAATTTAGTAAAATAGAGAAAAAAATTAGCTACATAATAACTAAGCAACTTTTTTCTCTATCTCATTTTGGTTTGGCAGGAAAAATTATTGAAAATAAAAAATTAAAATGCAAAAAATATAAATTTTCAATAATTTTTCCTGCCAAACCAGAATGAGTTAGAGAAAAAAGTTACTTAGTTATTATGTAGCTAATTTTTTCTTCTATTTTACTGAATTTTTTCAGATTTTTTTGAGCAAATTTTGAAAATATCCCAAGTGTGCAGCTTTATGTTTAACTTTAAATATCTCGAAAAATAGTGACTTTATCGTTACGAAGAAAGAGTATGTTTTTTACACAGAAAGTATTGGAGAATCGAAAAATTGTGCTAAAATGACAATTCCGCCAGTGGCGTAGAATTTAGGAAGGATCAACCCCTCACTTGCCCCTGTTGTACGCCACTGGCACTAGCCAGAAACTTTTGTTTAACATAATTTAGTATGGTGTATGGTACCTACACTTTCTGCCAAGTATGACAAGGATACGTCAAATAGTTTTTAAGTACTCGGCAAAAATCGTTTTTAAATTTTTAAATAAAACACCCTGTAAGTAAGGAGCCACATTTTATCTAAGTATTTTGGGTCAAATCTTCATATTCTGAGCCCAGGATACTCCAGTTAAAATATTTCCAATTAATTACAAATCACCCTGTATATATATATATATTGAAACAGTAAGTACTGGTAAGAACTTTGTTTGTTAATATGTATATTATTGTGAATATTAATTTGTAATAATAATAATATTGTTTTATAGAAATAATTTAAAAGAGATTCGATTTTGGTTTATTTAGTTAACAAAAGAATAACGTTAGGTAAGGAATGTTGGCTGCAGTGATAACTATACCATAAACAGAGTGTCAAAAGTCAAGTGGCCATAAATTTATTAGGGTCTATACGTAGGAAAGTGAATTTGCGTTGCAGAGAATTAGTAAACAAATATATTTAAACATTCTAGTATGATAATATAATTAAATCAAAAACAGAATAAATATATATGCATATATGTAAAACATAAGAATAAATCAAGTACAAAATATCAATAATGGTATTGAAAGTATCAATTTCATAGGTACCATTGGGCTAAGCAGAAAAAAGCGACGGAAATCATTTATCTCTCTCACACTTACGGTAGAATAAGGGTGTCAAGTTCTCTGTCTTACCTATGGGTTTTACAAGTGGGTCAAATTTTTACTACAAACAGCTGTTTAGAGTATGGGATAACAAAGAAATGAAATCAAATAGTTTTGTATGAATATCACTAATAAATAAAATTTAAATCTCTCACAGCGGTAAAGACAAATCCAATACTATGATGTTGAATTAATTAAGACAGTTTGATAGTTATTAAAGTAAGATTTATTAGCATAAAATATTTTATTTAAACAAAGTATAAAGTGTTTGGTACCAAAATGATGGGAAAAATATGTACGATTCGAATTTAATAATTACAATTGAATAAATTTATTCATTAATTAGAAAAATTAACGTTTATAAAATCCAAATACTTGTATAACCACTTGAGATAATACATATAGATACAGACGTAAGCGAAGAAAAAACCTAACACGTACGCCGATAGCAGCTTCTCACTCTAACGTATGCGATTCCTAGACCTAACCATTCTCTCTGTCTAACGCGTGGTAAAGATAAGGATACGCTATTGCACCCTAGCGAATGTTCTTCAATATGCACGCTCTTTATCTAAACAATAGTTCGAATTAATGCTGCCCCTTCCTCTGGTACTTTGGCTTTAACTCTGCTAAAAGAATAAAATACGCGTGCGCATGGGTAGGTTTGAAAAGTGGGAGAAATACTAATAAGAATATTATTGGTTGAGGATAGTTCGCTGGAATCTCATTGGAAATTAAAATTGAAAATATAGTGTTTTGCTTGTTTTACTTAGGATGTTGTATATTTCTATTTCAAAATAGGTGGGGAGAAGGGTTCGCTTATAAGCTTTGGCAGAAGCTGCAGAAGGCACTCTGGTCTCGACCTGGGTCAACTCCTCTCTCCAACCCTTCCAACTGGTCTTTTGGAGCGCGCTGAAATCAGTGCTGTTCACTAGACTAATCTCTGTTCCAACTGGTCTTTTGGAGCGCGCTGCAATCAGCGCTGTTCACTAGACTAATCCCTTTTCCAAACTTGTCTTTTGGAGCGCGCTGAAATCAGTGCTGTTCACTAGACGAGTGTCATTCCTTGGAAATCCGGATCGAATCAGAGTCAACCACACCGAGACACTAGAGGGTCACTACCATCCGAGACGACCGCCAAAACCAACCCGGTTGTCACTACGTACCGAGGGTCAGGCACCAGGGAGAGGTAGCCACGTCCGAGTCCCGGTCGGCATCCAAGGACAACCCGGTTTCTAGCACGTACCGAGGGCCAGGCACCAGGAGGAGGTAGACACAGTCACGCCCGAGTAACAGTCGATATCCGAGGCCAGCCCGGTTTCCACTACAGCCGAGGGTCATATGCCAGGGGGAGCCATCACAGGCGAGGCGTGTTTCAATCGTGGAGACAGGCGACACCCAAGTCCACTCCGATTCCACCACGTACCAGGAGTCGAGCCGCGAGGAGAGGCCACCCTAGCAGTTGCGAGCCAGTCTCACCACCGAATCCAGGCAAACCGCCACACTTCCCAGTCACGAGCGAGATAGCGTTCCAGGGGACAGCCAAACAGCCAGAAATTGCAGCGTGGTAATTTCGCCATTTACACACATTTACACTTATCTACATACCTACACATTATACGTGACTAGAAATCTCTCGGTTCGCGAATAACTTCTAGAGTCAAGATGACCAATAAAATGTTTCATTCTTGGATTACATACACTAACAAAATACAAGAGGTCAGGGGCCGCTAAGAAGCCCGACTCACCTCAGAGGTCAAGGGGCCGTTAAGAAGCCTGTCTCACCTCAACGTCGTACAGACTTTATCCACACATCCACACATACACTAACTTGAATGAAATATCTTTTCTTATTTATCCGAATCAAATATTGTAAGCTAACAATAAAATAATCGAGAATAATCTGAAAACGTATAATGACACTTTACACTACATCACTGGTATATTTAAAGTAAATTTCACTTAAATAAATAAAGTTGTATTTGTATGTTTGATTTTGCTTAATATTGTTAATAAATGCCCACACCAGTGAGCGTTGAAGGAAGCAATGAGTTTATTTTCTCAACCTGAACATCCCTCTATAATTCTCATGTCCAAGTCTAGTCTCCAACACTTTGTATTAACGAATTTGGTATTTGTTTAAATTAATTTCATTACACAACGTAAATGGGTCCAGTTTAAAGTAATTTGTTTAGTTAGTTGTTTGTTTTAAAAGATCACAGTCATTTTGTTTAACGTCAATCAAAATTTGCTTGATTAAATAAGTAACGCCAAATCGCAAAGGTTACAATTGGTGCCGTGACCAGGATACAAAGTTATGAGTTTGGAGATTTTGCGACAGAGAATGGTAGAGGTGTGGTTGAGAAAAAAACTTGTTATTCTGTGTTTGTTTGTTTATTTAATACTAATCAAATTATTTATGACAGCGTGCGTGCGTGTACGCCAGTAGGTGTAAATCTACTATCCGGCGGCCATCATGGCGGACGAGACTGCCAACACGAGTATATCAGATACACCAATTATGGTAGTAACCACGGACTTTCGCGAATCGTTTGAACAATTATTAGAAACTCAGCGTAATACTTTAAGTGAACTTAGTACAGTATTAAGTGGACTAAATAGCCATCTTCAAAATATAACAAACATGTCGACAAATACGGTTACTGCCGTAAGCGCGGTATCCGAAACACAACAGTCAACCAGTGAAGACACGACTTCATCACCAGGAGACCAGATCCACACGGAAAACGAACGAGGAGAGACAGTCCAACCGAGCATAATACTGCCTCCAACGACCACCAACGCTCCATGGGTTTGGCCACATATGGTAGAAAAACCAATGCCGATTTTACCCACCAAACCGAAATATAACGGAGACATTGGATTACTCAACCCGGTGCGATTCCTTGAAAATTTGGAAAAATACTTCCAAAGACTACAAGTACCGGCAGAATACCAAATGGAAACAGCGGTAGAGTGCTTGATAGGGGAAGCTAGCAAATGGGCAGAATTATTTTCAGCATGGTGGTCAACTTATGCAGAATTCAAAAAAGATTTTCTACCGACCTACTGGTCCAAAGCCATTCAAAACAACTGGCGTCGGCGGATTTCTACTGACAGATGGGAGGCAAGAAAGGGGCCCAGTATGGTCAACCATCTAGCACTCTATGTGGGTCATGTCAAATATTTCTCGACACCACTTCCGGAGGAAATATTTGTTGAAGAAATGATACAACATTTTCCATTAACGTTACAATCATTATGGCAGGTCGTTGGAAGCAGTACCTTGACAGTATTGGCAGAGTTTCTCAGGAAACAAGAACCAATTACCCGACTTTACTTCGAACGACAGGCGAAGCAAAAGACCGTGGCCCACACGTCGATGACGGCAGCACCACCAGAAGCAGGCACAAACTACGCTAATTTTGTCACCGAGAACCGACCGAGGAATAGAAACCCCTACGCTACGTCGTCGGGAAAAGAAGTACCGAGAAAATGAAGGGCCAACAGTCTCTCTCGGTGAAGTTGATAGGCCCCTCGTCCGGTGAATTCTCCATCACTGCACAAAATTTAATTTTCAAACTAGGCTGGCGACCAGGACTTGGTTTAGGGAAATTTCACCAAGGAATCACACAACCTATTTCGGACCAAATATCTTCTGAAAACACACATCAGTATGGAAATGATAACAATCAGATGCAAGTATTTCAGGTCAACTCTATGTATCAAGATTTAGTGGAGGACAGTGAACAACACTCCGACTCAACTATTCAGTCACTACCAGAAATAATACTCACCTTGCCACACGGAGACGTCGCAGCGCTCATCGACACAGGAAGTGAAGTCACGTGCATTTCAGAAGATATTTATAACTTATTACAGCATAGGGATACGTCGATACTTACCCTACCCGTGACGTCGGTACAACTTAGAGGAGCTATGGGTCAGCGGAGTCAGCGTGTTACCAAACAAGTCTTTGTCTCAGCAAAACTCGGTCTCCATAGGACGGAATTGTGTTGTCTAGTCGTCAAACATCTAATTCGGCCTGTGATTTTAGGAGTAGACTGGCTACGTGACCACAAAGTGTTGGTTGATTTGGATAAAAATATCATTCGAGTCATAATTAAACATATAGTCGGGGAAATACCAATTTCGACAAAATATAGTACCACCATGGCCGGAGAGTTAAAAGAAATCCCGCCGCCTTCAATCAATTATACTTGTCAGGCACTGGACGTATCACCATCAGCGGAGCTCAATAATATCAAGCAATTAGTCAACAATACTAACTTACCCTCGGATTTAAAACATAGTTTATTACAAATATTGTTACAACACCAGAATTTATTTTCCACTCGACCCGGACTCACTTCAATGTACGAACACAGGATACAACTATACGATGAAATACCTTTCGTACGTCGCTCGTATCCGGTCCCATTTGTGCTAAGAGAAGCAGTAGAGGAAAAACTACAGGAAATGGTCGAACTAGGAGTAATTCGACGGGAAGCCTCTCCATATTCCAGCCCGATGACAGTAGTGAAAAAGAAAGATGGTACCGTAAGAATCTGTTTAGATGCCTGTGTTCTCAATGAGAAAATGGTAGCTGATTGCGAAACACCACCGTGTGCGGAAGAATTGTTACGACAGTTTCATTCTGCACGCTATTTTACCTCAATAGATCTCCGCGCCTCCTATTGGCAAATTCCACTGCATCCGGACAGCCGAAAATATACAGCCTTCCTATACAACGGACGCAGCTATACTTATCAAGTCTTGCCGTTTGGACTAAAAACAGCAGTTGCCAGTTTCTCCCGATGTATGGATCTTGTTTTAGGACCAGAAGTTCGACAATACGCCGTTAATTATGTGGATGATCTATTAATTGCGTTACCAGACCCATACACACATATACAGCATGTGAAAACAGTGTTAGATAATATTCTCGCAAAGCGAGAATGGAGCTAGTCGAATGTGGTTTGATTTTATAAGCTAGTTTTTCGACTAGCCAAAATACAAGATTAGAAGTATATGGGTAAAACCATATATAGACCACTTTGACATTATCACATAAATGATAAGAAATAAGAATAAAAAATTTTTCACCGAAAGTTGGCAACATTGTATTTTGCTAATATATAATATTATAGGCGCTAAGGGTATCTTCTGTAAAAATTTCATTAAAATCGGATAAATAATGCGGGCATAACAAATTTTTAGAAAATTATTAATTTTTTTTTCGGAAAGTTGGCAACATCGTATTTTAATAAAATTATAATTTATGTGGGCACTAGGAGAAACTTTTCTGAAAATTTGATTAAAATCGGATAAATAATGTAGCCACAATAAATTTTTAAAATTTTAGTAATTTTTTTCTCAATAAGTTGGCAACACTGTATTTTGTTAAAATTGCATAATTTATGCGGGCACCAGGAGAATCTTTAGTGAAAATTTAATTAAAATTGATTAAATAACGTAGTCGTAATAAATTTTTAAAAATTTTAGTAATTTTTTTCCCAGAAAGTTGGCAGCACTGTACTTTGTTGAAATTATCTAATTTATATGAATACCAGAAGAATCTTTTGTGAAAATTTGAACAAAATCGGTTAAACAACATGGCCGTAATAAATTTTTAAAAATTTTAGTAATTTTTTTCTCGGAAAGTTGGCAACACTGCGGTCTGAAAATTGAACATAATTTTTTATTTGGTATGAACTATCTAATTGCCAAGTTTCAGCTTTCTACGAGCTCTCCTTCATACTTATAATTAACACTCGTATTTATCGTATTTTTCGGACACGGCCGGCCAGCCAGCCGTATTGACGATTTTATAAGCTAGTCTTTTCGACTAGCTAAAAAACTACAAGCAGCTAAATTCACAGTGAATATCGACAAAACGACAAGATTGCAGTCTGAAGTTAAGTTTTTAGGTCATATTCTATCTGAAAAAGGAGTACGTCCGGATCCAGAAAAGTTAGTCGCAATTCAAAATTTTCCCAGACCAACCAAAGTAAAGCAGCTTCGAGCATTTCTAGGATTGTGTAATTATTACAGGAAATTTCAACAAAACTATGCCAATTCTACCAATAAACTTGGACACCTGCTGCAGAAGGCAAACAAATGGCAATGGGGCCAGGCTGAAGAACAGGCATTCGAAGAAATTAAACAACGATTTTTGCAGTGTGTTATTCTTGCACACGCACAGCCTAAACAAGCATTTATTTTACAAACCGATAGCTCTGGATATGGAATAGGAGGAGTACTTTTTCAAGAAGATCAAAATCAGGAATCACACATTATTGGCTTTGCTAGTAGATCGTTAAAAGGACCAGAATTAAATTACACAACGGAAAAGGAATTATACGCCGTCATATTTTGTTTAAATAAATTTAAAACTTATGTAGGTGGGACCAGGTTAATCATTCGGACAGATCACCAAGCTTTAACATTTCTGAAAAAGTGTCGTCTATTAAGTGAACGACTCACTAGATGGGTATTATTTCTACAACAGTTTGATTACAAAATAGAACACGTTCCAGGTAAAGACAATAAAGTAGCTGACATCTTGTCTAGGTTTCCAGCTGACAGTTTAACGGCACAGGACTATAGAAAAATTGAACCGGTGATAGCAACGTTCCAAATTGAGGGGCTAAAGGAGTTAAAACACGAGCTCAGTATACTCACTGAAAAACAAGCTGATGATCCGGAATTAAAGCAACTTATTTCACATCTCGATACAACTAGCAATGAACCACTACCCGACAAACTACAGAGAACTACAAAAAACTATAAAATTATCAATAAGGTGTTGTTTTTTAGAGACGAACATAGAAAAAAATTGTTGATTGAGGTACCACAGTGTCTGATTAGGAAACTTGTCAACCATTACCACCAGGAACTAGGACATTTTGGAGCCGGAAAAGTATATAGCGTAATGAAAGAACAATTTCACTTCAAACACATGGATAAAATCATCCGCCAAACCATTGCCAGCTGCGACATTTGCCAACGAACAAAATGGCCCAACAAAAAGGGGGAGGGGGAACTTAAGCCCATACTTGCAGAAAATATCGGTGATTTAGTAGCCGTGGATTTGTTCGGACCATTACCAGCAGGACATGGAGGAGCTACATATATATTTGTTGTACTAGATATTTTTTCAAAATTTGTTCGATTATACCCGCTTCGGAAAGCATCAGCAAAAGCATGTTTAACAAAAATAGAAAATTTTTGTTCCCGTATCCATCCTAGGAAAATACTCAGCGATCATGGAACTCAATTTACCGCCGCACTCTGGACGAACGGACTAAAAAAATTAAATATTGAATGCATCTATTCATCTATTCGTCATCCGGCCTCTAATCCATCTGAAAGAGTTATGCGAGAAATTGGAAGAATTTTACGAACATATTCACATGAAAAACACAATCAATGGGTACGATTTATAACGGATATAGAAGATTGTTTCAACACCGTCATCCACGAAAGTACTGGATATTCGCCACATGAGATTGTAACCGGTGCACCGCCTACTAGGATTTTGGATAACATTTTAACAAAATATTTACCGGTCACGACACGAAATAAAGAAGAAATTTACAAAGGCGTGCGGGACAGATTGAAGAAAAAAGGCGAACAACGACAAAAACAACAGTTTCGGAAAATCAAGAAATTTACGAAATTCGAACTAGGAGACCGAGTATTATTAAAAATGTTGAGAACATCAAATCCAGAAAAGAAAAGAATGGCCAAATTAGAACTACTATATGATGGCCCATATCAAATAATTGCGAATAGTTACCCCAACGCATACACATTACAAGACGGAAAAAATAAGAAGATAATTGGTACATACAACACAGAAAATTTACGCAAGTATCACGATTAAAAAGGAAAAAAAAAATAATCTATATAAATACGCATAGGAAAGAACAGTGTTTGTTAGCTAAATTATTTTCTTTTATTGTTTTTTTTTTTTAAAAAAAAATGTTTGTTTTTTTTTTTTATATATATACAGATCTAGGTTTGGTTTTGTATTTTCTCATAAAACTCTGCACTATAGGAAAAATTTTGTTTTTAGATAAGCACAGTTCTGAAGTGGTGCAAACACTTGAGATCAGTTTTAAAAAATTTAAGGGTATTATTTCAGTCTATTTTGAAATCTTAAAACAGTAAGATGTCGTGCATAAAGGACGAGAAGTTAAAAGTTTTAGTAGAAAAATTTAAGGACAAAATTAATGGAAAAAATCAAAATCGGCCAAAGAACGCGACAACAAAAATTTGTTGTCGAAGATTCGACCGGTGACAACGCCGTACCCGAATCTAGTTAAACGAAAAGCCGACCAGAAAATCACGCCCGAGATACCACATATTCAAGAAAATGACCCCACACGCCCACCGACGCCTGGTCGTGATATACCGTGGGCAGAATTGAATAAAAAAATCAAAGAAAAAGCTCGCAAACCACTGAGCATCCTCTCTTCAAACGAGCTGATCTGGGCAGCCGACCAGAAAATCACGCCTGAGATACCACATATTCAAGAAAACGACGCCACACGCCCACCGACGCCTGGTCGTGATATACCGTGGGCAGAATTGAATAAAAAAATCAAAGAAAAAGCTCGCAAACCACTCTCTTCGAACGAGCCGATCCGGGTAGCCGACAAAAAAATCACGCCCGAGATACCACGTATTACCAACGAAAATAATGTATTTCAAAAGCACAAAAGTCGGCGTAGCAGACGGGGGGCCAAACAACGGCAAACAAAATGCACCGAACGAGTCGACAAATGGATAGAAAATCAAAAGAAAAGGGTGACAAAGAAGGAAAAAAAAAACCCCAACAACTAACCGTGTAGTGTAATGTGCGATTACCTTAATGTGCGCGGAGTTTATTATTATTATTATTTTTTTTATCTTATGTATTCCTAACTAGACGGTAAGTTTAATTTAGTTCAATTAGTTCTATAGATAAATGTTTATTTTAGTTTGTTTAGTTTATGGTTAATGTTAGTATAAGCAGTGTTATTAGTTATTCAATGGTATAAGGTATATGTTTTTTTTTGTGTGTAAACGCGTAGCATTTAGTTAAGTTAATAATAATCATATGTTTGTGTTTGCTAGATATTTTTTTTAATTTTATTAGAACTAATAATAATAAAAGTTAATTAGAATTTAAGAAAAACTTGTTGTTTTCTGTTTGTGTGTTTGCAGTTTGTTATTTACATTCATTACTTTCAGTCAATAACAAAAGGAGGAAAATTGAAACAGTAAGTACTGGTACGAACTTTGTTTGTTAATATGTATATTATTGTGAGTATTAATTTGTAATAATAATAATATTGTTTTATAGAAATAATTTAAAAGAAATTCGATTTTGGTTTATTTAGTTAACAAAAGAATAACGTTAGGTAAGGAATGTTGGCTGCAGTGATAACTATACCATAAACAGAGTGTCAAAAGTCAAGTGGCCATAAATTTATTAGGGTCTATACGTAGGAAAGTGAATTTGCGTTGCAGAGAATTAGTAAACAAATATATTTAAACATTCTAGTATGATAATATAATTAAATCAAAAACAGAATAAATATATATGCATATATGTAAAACATAAGAATAAATCAAGTACAAAATATCAATAATGGTATTGAAAGTATCAATTTCATAGGTACCATTGGGCTAAGCAGAAAAAAGCGACGGAAATCATTTATCTCTCTCACACTTACGGTAGAATAAGGGTGTCAAGTTCTCTGTCTTACCTATGGGTTTTACAAGTGGGTCAAATTTTTACTACAAACAGCTGTTTAGAGTATGGGATAACAAAGAAATGAAATCAAATAGTTTTGTATGAATATCACTAATAAATAAAATTTAAATCTCTCACAGCGGTAAAGACAAATCCAATACTATGATGTTGAATTAATTAAGACAGTTTGATAGTTATTAAAGTAAGATTTATTAGCATAAAATATTTTATTTAAACAAAGTATAAAGTGTTTGGTACCAAAATGATGGGAAAAATATGTACGATTCGAATTTAATAATTACAATTGAATAAATTTATTCATTAATTAGAAAAATTAACGTTTATAAAATCCAAATACTTGTATAACCACTTGAGATAATACATATAGATACAGACGTAAGCGAAGAAAAAACCTAACACGTACGCCGATAGCAGCTTCTCACTCTAACGTATGCGATTCCTAGACCTAACCATTCTCTCTGTCTAACGCGTGGTAAAGATAAGGATACGCTATTGCACCCTAGCGAATGTTCTTCAATATGCACGCTCTTTATCTAAACAATAGTTCGAATTAATGCTGCCCCTTCCTCTGGTACTTTGGCTTTAACTCTGCTAAAAGAATAAAATACGCGTGCGCATGGGTAGGTTTGAAAAGTGGGAGAAATACTAATAAGAATATTATTGGTTGAGGATAGTTCGCTGGAATCTCATTGGAAATTAAAATTGAAAATATAGTGTTTTGCTTGTTTTACTTAGGATGTTGTATATTTCTATTTCAAAATAGGTGGGGAGAAGGGTTCGCTTATAAGCTTTGGCAGAAGCTGCAGAAGGCACTCTGGTCTCGACCTGGGTCAACTCCTCTCTCCAACCCTTCCAACTGGTCTTTTGGAGCGCGCTGAAATCAGTGCTGTTCACTAGACTAATCTCTGTTCCAACTGGTCTTTTGGAGCGCGCTGCAATCAGCGCTGTTCACTAGACTAATCCCTTTTCCAAACTTGTCTTTTGGAGCGCGCTGAAATCAGTGCTGTTCACTAGACGAGTGTCATTCCTTGGAAATCCGGATCGAATCAGAGTCAACCACACCGAGACACTAGAGGGTCACTACCATCCGAGACGACCGCCAAAACCAACCCGGTTGTCACTACGTACCGAGGGTCAGGCACCAGGGAGAGGTAGCCACGTCCGAGTCCCGGTCGGCATCCAAGGACAACCCGGTTTCTAGCACGTACCGAGGGCCAGGCACCAGGAGGAGGTAGACACAGTCACGCCCGAGTAACAGTCGATATCCGAGGCCAGCCCGGTTTCCACTACAGCCGAGGGTCATATGCCAGGGGGAGCCATCACAGGCGAGGCGTGTTTCAATCGTGGACACAGGCGACACCCAAGTCCACTCCGATTCCACCACGTACCAGGAGTCGAGCCGCGAGGAGAGGCCACCCTAGCAGTTGCGAGCCAGTCTCACCACCGAATCCAGGCAAACCGCCACACTTCCCAGTCACGAGCGAGATAGCGTTCCAGGGGACAGCCAAACAGCCAGAAATTGCAGCGTGGTAATTTCGCCATTTAGTTATAAATATTTCAATAAATATCAACCTATACATATATATATATATATATATATATATATATATATATATATATATATATATATATATATTGTTTTGTCTTTACACACATTTACACTTATCTACATACCTACACATTATACGTGACTAGAAATCTCTCGGTTCGCGAATAACTTCTAGAGTCAAGATGACCAATAAAATGTTTCATTCTTGGATTACATACACTAACAAAATACAAGAGGTCAGGGGCCGCTAAGAAGCCCGACTCACCTCAGAGGTCAAGGGGCCGTTAAGAAGCCTGTCTCACCTCAACGTCGTACAGACTTTATCCACACATCCACACATACACTAACTTGAATGAAATATCTTTTCTTATTTATCCGAATCAAATATTGTAAGCTAATAATAAAATAATCGAGAATAATCTGAAAACGTATAATGACACTTTACACTACATCACTGGTATATTTAAAGTAAATTTCACTTAAATAAATAAAGTTGTATTTATATGTTTGATTTTGCTTAATATTGTTAATAAATGCCCACACCAGTGAGCGTTGAAGGAAGCAATGAGTTTATTTTTTCAACCTGAACATCCCTCTATAATTCTCATGTCCAAGTCTAATCTCAACACTTTGTATTAACGAATTTGGTATTTGTTTAAATTAATTTCATTACACAACGTAAATGGGTCCAGTTTAAAGTAATTTGTTTAGTTAGTTGTTTGTTTTAAAAGATCACAGTCATTTTGTTTAACGTCAATCAAAATTTGCTTGATTAAATAAGTAACGCCAAATCGCAAAGGTTACAATATATATATATATATATATATATATATATATATATATATAAACTTAGATAGCTATGAAAAAATAAATAAACAGCTGTCATTTTTGACATTTGCATTATAAACATAATTTTTCCAATTTTTGAAAACCAAAAAGAAATCGTAGAAAGATGAAACTTGCCTATTCTCAAATAGGGAATGAACCAATTAAAATGACAACACTCCCATCAAAATCGGTTCAGGGGTTCAGGAGGAGATGCTGCAGAAACATATATACAAACATTTGTCAATTAGAGATATGAATATATCAAATACTACAATATACAGAAAACTGAATGTCGAAAAACTAAAAAAAGAAGCAACCAAAGAGAACTGGGAAGAGAATATTATACAACTAGACGTAGAGGAAGCAACAGACCAGTTTTTAAATCAACTAGGATCGTTAATTTCTAGATCAACTGAGAAAATAATTATTAAGACCAATAATCGTAAAAGAAATCCGTGGATAACCACGGAATTAGTCAAATTAACTAACTACAAAAAATTATTATATAAAAAGACCAAAAAGGATCCTTGCAAGAGTACAAAACACAAAAAAACAGACTAACCACATTAATAAATGAAACGAAAAAGAACTATATGCAGGACCAGATGCAAAGTAACGACAAAACAAAAAAATGTATATGGAAGACAGTCAAACAGGTAACTTCAAGTAAAATAAAGAACACAAAAATAGAAGAAATAATAACAAAAGACAACGTATACAGAACCAGAGTATCTAAACGACTACTTTATAAACATTGGGAAAAACTTAGCGGATAAAATACCTACAATAAACTACCGGGAAAAACATACTCACAACCATTCTATATTTTTATTACCAACAAACGAAAATGAAATAAATACAATAATAAAGCAGCTTAAAAGCAATACATCGCCGGGGCATTATGGAAAAACGTCAGAAACAATCAAAGCATTAGCAGAAGAAATTGCCCATCCTATCTCAATACTAATAAATAAGATACTTACTACAGGACATTTCCCAACAGAACTCAAAGCAGCTGTAGGTATTCCAATTTATAAAATTTATAGCGAAAATAGTAGAAAAAGTCATAAAAATTGGAATTGCCAATTTCATAGACAAGCACAAATTAATTTCTAACACAGTATGTTTCAGAGACAACAAATCCATACAGGACGCAATTATCCGATTAGTAACAACAATGCAAGAAGCTAGATGAAATCTACATGCCGCTCTGCGTCTTTATCGACCTAGCCAAAGCATTTGATACTGTCAACCATAAACAATTACTGGATTGTCTTCGAAATATAGGAATTAGAGGAATAGCACTAAAACTTATGCAATCATATCTTACTAATAGAAAACAACGGGTAAAAATAGACGACCAAATTAGTACAGACAAATTGATAGAATGTGGAGTGCCTCAAAGCACGGTCCTAGGTCCCATTCTATTCATAATATACATAAATAACATACTCCACTTAACGTCAGAAGAAAACACAATCATAGCATATGCGGATGACACAGCAATAATTTACGGACAAAACATGGGAAAAAGTAAAAAAGAAAGCAGAATCACATTTATCACAAGTAAAGAAATGATTTGATTAGAAAAATTAACGGTTAATTTAAATAAAACAAAATTCATTACCTTCTCAAGCTACAATGACAGCTAAATTAAGACAGATTCGACATTTTTACAAATGCTAAACGTAAGCTAGCTGACATTTCTGTAATTGAAATGGTTGAAAGTTTAGAAAAAGTCATTTCGGCAATTGACAACGGACAAAGATACTTTTGTCCGTCATGTGAAGAGGCGTTCGCGAAACAAGATGATTTAAAAATGCATGCTCCATCTCCATTCTCATTCTCCATCTCCAAAGCGAAATTTTTGCGCGAAAATAAACGAACCAAAACGATGCCGATTGAAATTTAGCAGGCATTGCTGTTACAAATATTAGAAAACAATTAACTTCGAACAGTCTATCATGCACTCGCAGAATCACTAATACAATTTGGCATAATAAGATGGGGATCAGCTGACGCAACAACAATAAAAAAAATTGCAACCATACAAAAAGATTCTTAAAGATAATGAACAGTTATCCAAACCGATACTCCACTGACCAACTATATAAAGACTCGCAAATATTAGACATAAAACAATTATACTATCAGAAAGCAGCGATATTCCAATATAAACAAAAAACTAAACAACCTTAGCAATATTATGTAACCAGAAGACAGCAAAATAATAAATTACCGACTAAGCGTATGCACAAAAAAATTGGACAGAAATCAATAAATTACACAGCACCAAAATTTTACAACACAGTACCTAACAGTATTAAAAAAAAGAAGACATGGCAAACTTTTAAGACAGCACTAAGCAGCTGGATTAAAAAATCAGATCGGAAATTCTTTCATGACATAACGAATAACTCATTAGTACAAAATAAAAATAAATAAAAAAAAAAAGAGGGACTGATATGTCAGTCAAATACAGTACAAAAATAGTTTTAATTAATTTAGCTTAGTTGCATCAACTCCGATATTTTCACTTAAAGCAGTTACAAGGACCGATAAAACTGCTTCCCTAACATTTGAAATTGATGACATTTTGTATATATGACTGATTGTTCTCAAATAAAATTGCCTGAATTTTACATATCTGTCTTTCAGACATTTCCAGCGTGCTACTATGGCGATAAAATGATTAAGATCCAATTTGAGTTGGCATTCCAACCGCATTTCTTTTTTCTGAAAAATGTGATTAAAACATTCTTCCAAATATTTTGACAAACCAAGTGTTTCAGAAAATGAACCAGCTAAAGCAATGAGTAGCGCTCTGGAAAAGTCTGTTACAAATATTTTTGGCTTGAAATTACACAAACGAATTAATTCCGAGAAAAAACCTTATGAATGAAGCGTCTTGTCTCGCTGAAACCATTTGAAAAACTGGAGCATTCCCACCGTCAAAATTGCAGGTAATCTGATACAAAAAAATGTGTTTAGATTTTTCATCATTCGGGTATTTTAAGGCGCGCGCAACTGATACTGTCGAATCGACGAAAAAAAAAACAATTTGTCGCTTTGTCGAGTAACATTCGAAGTACAGCTACTTGCTCTTGGGTCCAATACCAGCAGAAAAAAGGGTTAATCGATAATTGTTTTATAATTCCTACATGAGTCGACATCTGAGCTTCCAATAAATTGGTTATTGGATAAATACTGCCAATTCCGAGACGCTTATCTGATTCTTCTTGTTTTGCCTTTCTTAATACAGTAGCATTATACAGAGTCGGTGGAAAATCATCTCCAAATTCTGCATTCTTGTCCATGTACTCATTCCTCTAGGTAGATGCATGTTGTTTATTGCCGTCAACAAGTTCGCCGGCAACGTGTTTTCTTGCCTCACCTCGAAGTTGACGTCGTTTTGTGTGTACAAAATTTGGTTTTATATCGAAGTATTTACAGTGGAAAATAGCATCCTTCGCTTTAGAAGGTTTATTAAAGCAAATCGCGTGAACTTTGCAGCTACATTCTGAACAATGCGCGACAATACTAACATAATATTTCGCATCTTTAGATTCACTTACAATGCAATCTTTGAAACTGAAAGCGCAGGTTACTTTATTTTGATCGTAGATTGCTTCACTGAGGACCGATGTCTATTTATAGAGTTCAAGATGCAATCTTTTTCCAATTTTTTATGTTTCGGTTTAATCATGGCCCAGTTAGCTGCAGAAATGATTACCTTCGATCTTGCGTACGTAGGCCTCCTATTTGTCACTTCTGGACTTGAAACATGGTACGAATCCGATGAAGTATCTTGTTTTGTCGAATAATCCAGTAAGTCGTTCTTTAGTGACTCATCCTGATTGTTTACTTCAAATTTGTTTTTCACGAAGTCCAAACACCCATTTTTGTTATTCTTTACGGTAGTGTAAACATGCTTTGCAGTCATTGATTAATTTGTAGATCTCATAGCCTCTGTGCCAAATTTCTCGTCGCGGACTTCGGTAGTGACACCTTTAGGATTCCCGGAGTGCTAGAAACTCGAATTCGATTTATAAAGAACATTTAAGGTCACAAAGATTATGAAAACAGATTTCAACATTTGTCAACCATCCCCGTTGCACAAGATATCAGTTAAGAGACACAAAAAATAACGGACCCAAAATACTTAGAAATAAATAAATCTTTAAGATATTAAACGAAACGTATATCAATGAGCATACTGCCTGTACCACTCACCACTTGTACAGATGTTTTTTTCTTTTAGCACATACAATAGACTCATAAATTGACCATTTTAGTACCCAACCACTTTCTCCCTAAAAATAATTATTTTTTTCTGTATTTTGGTATTTAAATTTTTTTTCATATTTAGTCTGATTAGTGTGGTGCGACAATTGTCACCGTAAAAAAATTATTATAAAACGTGTGCGATTTATTTAAAATTGTATTTATCATATTAATTTTGAAATCATGGAACGAGTTAATGGCTATAGATCAAATAGTCAACTGTTTATTTATAATGGTTTTATTTATTGTGAAAATAAAAAGTTAATGGTATAATTTAGTTTGCTTGTCGACATAAACAAGATTGTACAGGTCGAATTGTACTAAAAAAAACGACATAATAAACATCACAAAGGAACATAATCACGATGAAGATGTAGTAGATATTCAAATGCTACGTTTTAAAACCAAATTAAGGAATAGAGCGCGAAGAGAAAATACTCCTTTGGATACGATCTTCCGTGAAGAAGAACGAAACTTTCCAGCAGCAGCTGGACAAATTTCTGGATTAAGTAGTGTTAGATCTACTATGGTTAGAAGTCGACGGTTAGGTACACCACATATACCTACCAGTTTGTTGGAATATGCCAATTTAATAAAGGAACAACGGTAAATATTTTTCTGCAATTGAATCGTTTATTTCTAAAAGGGCCTAGGTCACATTTTGGTGAATTTCAGATTTATATGTTTATACACTAATTCGACCAAGCCCGATCGTTTGGTGCTAAAAGGAATTAAGTCCGAGAGCCACATATAGTGTTTACATATTCACTTGCAACAAGTTTAGTGTAAGAAGGACCTAAGTCCAGGACTTAGTCCCTTTTACAAGTATCTGGTACAAATATACTGGTCGATTTAATAAGGTTCAGCAGTTTTATCCAGTGCGTGGACATTCTTTCCTACCCTGTGATAGGCAATCTACTCGTCCATGACTTCACGGAGATAATCACATCCAGCAAAAATAACAGATTTACCGTTAAAGAAATTTCCACTGCCGACATTGTAAACTGGAAAGATTGGTGACCATCCTATTATAAAAAAACATGCATTTCGAATGAATCACAGAAATGCCCCAGAAATGAAAAGGAGAGCTTTTTGATTTCGAAGATGCATCACATTATTCATGACAAGAAGTTGCATGGACATATACTGGCTTCTGAATTCATACATGGCTTTTTACAACAGCATTTCAAATTAGCCATGCCAAATACCCATTATATAACATTGCCAACAAAAAACGCCTATGAAGGAGATAAAATTCCAATTCTCGAAACAAAACTAGAACATCTGAAACTCTTAATCAGATATCAGATGGGTACCGGAAGAATATAAGGACTTTTACCAAGATATTATGGAAAACCAAGAAAGGAAAAAATAAAAATTAGTTTACAGTACAGTACAGTACAGTTTTTTAGTTTAAGACAAATAAAGAGAAAAATTGAATTAAAATTGTATTTATTGTTAAAAGGACCTAAGTCCTTCACCTTTAACATTAATTTGAGCTTTAGTCTTATCAATTTACTTCTATTACTCAGTAAAGAAAGATAGTCGCTATGTATAACAATTATTGTATAAAAAAAAAACAAAAGGATATACCTGTTAAAAATTAAACAGTTTTTATCGTTTTTCTCAAAACTATAGCAACGTGACTTAGGTCCTTTTAGAAATAAACGATTCAATTATTTGTAATAAATGAAACAAATATTATATTTGATTTTAGATGGTATAGAAGGTATGGATTGGATTTAACACCGGCCGAAAATCCATTTTTCCGGAATCATGTAATCGCTGAAGATGGTAGTGTTTCAGTTATTTTTGTTTCGTTTACGCTACTCGAATACGTGCGAGGACTAGGAAGTTTTGTAGCGCGTATGGATGCAACTTTTAAAGTTGTACCAACGGCTGGAGGCTCTTCAATTATTCGCTATACATGTTTTATATGACGATATTATAAATTATAATATACACAGCGCGTCGCAAAAAATTGCAAAAATAAATCAAATTTGTTATTTAATATCCGAAATCTTTTTTTTTAAATGAAAGATATTTAGCTATTATTTTTTCAAGTATCAAACAATTGTATTTTTTTTAAATAACATTGATATTTACAAATTATACTTTTTTGATAAAAAGATTATTTAAATATAATTAACAATATTTTTTCTTGCAATAAAATTTGTTATAAATTATGAAGTACGTATGTGTATATTACTCACATTTCAAAAGATACTGTTTTAATTATTTTTAATTTGAACTTGTTTTAGACATTTCCAATACTGTATGCCCTTATGGAAAGAAAAACCATAGAAGTGTTTTTATTAATTTTAAAACATTATTAGGCGAAACTCGACTAATAAGTGTCATGGCTGATTATGAAACAGCTATGAGAATAGCGTTAGTTCAAATTTATCCAGGGGTACAACTGAAAGGATGCTGGTTTCATTATGCGAAAGCAGTTTTTAAAAAATGCAAAGAATTTGCTTTAATTCACAGATCAATAAATGATGAAACCAGACAACTTGTTAGAGTTGCCATGGCATTGTCTTTGTTGCCAAAAACAAAACTAAATGATGGATTGGAAGCATTACAAAATTTAGGAACAGAAAAAAATATTGATATTTCTCAATTAGTACAATATCTTCGACGACAGTGGATACCATTACAAATAAGTGTTCACGGTGAACATCATCGGACAAAAAATACTGTAGACGCTTTCCACAGGCAATTATACAGGTAATTAGTATTAGCAAGTAAGTAAATTGTAGTTCCACAAAAAAAATTTTTTTTTTTTTTAAATATCCGAAATGTCCATTTATTTTATTGAAAACATTTTCCGACATAAAAAAAGTGTCAAATGTTACAAATTCCGAATTAAAATGCTTATTTAACTTATTGAAAAGAATCGAAATTTTATTACTTTAATGATAATTATTACTATTACTTTTATTTTATTTTTGCAAATATTACATTCGTTTTTATTAAATATTATTATACATACAGTGAATGTCATATCATTGAATATAATATATAATCTTAATTTTTATTTATTCAATGGTCATATTTCTTGACGGTGCGGTGCTTAAAAGGTTAAAAGTATTATTTTTGTCTTAGATAAAGATGCATATAGGAAATTTTTATGTCTATTTTAACTAATTTGTATTGTATTTCTTTTAGATTTGTTGGACGTCCTCATCCGAACATTTGGGCTTTTACCGACAAAATAAAAGAAATGAATCATAGCAAAACAAATGATTTTATACGTTTGCGTAATGGTATTACGTTGCCACAAGACGACGGAAATATCTGAGGTTAGACCAAAGAATCCGTCATACAGAAGAGCGATTTGCAGTCGATGGTAATGTACAGCGTTTTCTGTTGTACACGAGCAATAGTTTATTACGGCTGGAAAGAGTGCTGAACGGTGATCCAGGTACATATTATAATTTAATGAATAAATTTGAACACAATCAAAATTATTAAATACATATATATATATATATATATATATATATATATATATATATATATATATATATATATATATATACATACTCAAATTCATAATACGTTTAATTAAATTTTTATAAATTTTCTATTGTTGTTTTTGAGATATTTTGCGATTTTTATGTTTATTTGTCATATAATCGTCTTATAAACGATTTTAGAAGTATATGGCTAAACCATTGAATATATTATTATTTATTCAATGGCTACCCCTATATACATATATAAATCTCTACAATTTTGTATTTTGTTAGAAAGTTGGTAACATTATTCAAAAATAAAATTATAAGTCTTTCTTGAGCACTAGAAGAAAATTTCTCGAAAATTTTTTAAAAATTAAATATATTATGCGGTTTTGACAGATATCAGAGAAAATTACAAATAATTAATTTTACTGATCCCTTCACTATTGATAGCAGTAAATTTGATATTGGAATTGAGGCTGTACCTCCCGTGACAAGTATGGACAAGTGACATATTTAGTGTTAACACATAGTACACACAATACAGTACAAATGAAAGCTTACAAGTCCTTGACAAATATTTTGAGGCAGGATTCGTAGAAGTTGGTTGTACCCAAATAGATAATTTTTGTGTGATGGTACTAAATATATTATAAATTTACGTATACATATTTGTTTTCATACTTATATAACATTTTATTCTTTTATGTTTAGGTTAAACATTCCCAAAAGGCAAATGAAAACCCCGTAAACGTTTGGATAATATTGCAGCACATTGTACTTGTATGGCAGGAAACTGCGAAGCTTGTAGTCATGTGGCAGCAGTATTATTCGCTGCAGAATATGCAAACAAAATTAAGGAAGGGATTTCATGAACTGATATTAAATCTTCTTGGCCAGTCCCTGCACCAACAAAAGTTCCTGTTGTACCAGATGCGGAAATGGACTGGGGCAAAGGTTCGATTAAAACATCATCCGAAACAGATTGTATGCCGCTAAAAGCGGATGATGTAGCAAATTTATTATCAAAAATTGAAGAAGCTGGATGTTCGTCTGCACTGATGCGAATAACAGAACCATTTGCTTCATACATGAAGAAGGATGATATTTTACTTCCGAATATTTTTTATTAATTCACTGTAATGAATTAAAATTTTATTTGTCTGCTGCCGATTGTGACATGATCGAAAAAAAGAGCAGAGGACAAACTTCTTCAAGGGAATGGTTTAACTAAAGAGCGTGCAGAATAACTGTTTCAAGATTTAAATCTTGTTGCAAGACAAATAATATAGAAACGCCATCGTTATCATTAGTCAAAAATATTTGCTATCCAACAAAAATGGCGTTTTCGTCAGCAGCAACCATGTAGAACTTAGATTTTAAACTTCACTTTCAAATAAACTATTTTATTTATCAATACAACTCACTCAGCTCAGCTCAGCTCATTTACAAGATTTACTGATCTGAGTGGAATGTAAAAAAAAAACACAGCTAATAAAAATCATATCTTAACTTTTCATCGAGTTAACCAAACTTAAACAAATTATATAATAAAAAATTAGCATAATAGCTGTTTGCTGACTTAATAAAGAAATGACTTATATTGCATTGCTTTATGCCTTTTTTCTATAAGATTGAATGGAATATCGTGTGTCTCTTACTTTTTTACTGTATATTTTTAATTGAAATTTTACAGAATAAAATTTTTATAAAAATATTTTTTAGGGAACAAGAAATATTAGTCAATTTTGCGAAGAAAGAAACAAAAAAACAAAAAATTAATTATCCATATTAATATTCTACACAATGTTTTTTATGTAAAAAAATCAATTCTGTGATTTTATTAAATGCTGTGATTTTTCAAAACTTAAATATTTTAATGAATCCATTTTTACTACTTTGACTGCAAGGAAAAAGTAGTATAGCGTTTGGAACGGTGTCTGTAACATTTTCAAAAAAAAAAAAAATTGTGTATAGAAATCCTTCATATAGCCTCTAGATGACGAATCTGAACTTAGTTTATGTGGGTGTATGGATGTGCGTCATCAGCTCGCTCGATCGCTCGCTCGGTCCTCAGACATACATTTTTGATCGCAACTCCTCCTAGACGGTTCAACTTCGTGGGGCATAAAACATGAAAACGTCGCAGCGGAGACATATTTTCAAACTCAAATTGCACATATAAACTACAAAATGAAGAAAATTGGTTTTGTTATAAATCAAAAAAATGTGAACTTTGGTGCTTCACCGGATCGTATGATATCGTGTCACTGTTGCGGATCTAGCATTTTAGAAATAAAATGCCCATATCGATTAAAAAACAATGTAACATTAGTAGATTTTGCTAAAGCAAAAAATTCATGTTTGAATTTAGATAAAAATCAATTAATTCTTGATAAAAATCATTCATATTTTATCATATTCAATTACAAATGTTTATAACGGAAACATGTTATTGTGATTTTGTTGTATGGTCCCCACAACAAATATTTGTTCAACGAATTTATTTAGATGAAGAATTTTTAAAAGAAAACACAGAAAAAGCAATTCATTTTCATAAAAATGTTATTATGCCGGGACTTGTTGCTCGTCTTTTCACAAAGAAACAGGGAACTGCGAATATTGGTACATGGTGTTTATGCCATGGATTTGAGGATGAACGTCCAATGATACAATGTGATAATGATTTATGCGATATTCAATGGTATCATATGGATTGTGTCGGATTGGAAGATATTCCAAATGAAACGTGGATTTGTAATAATTGTAAAAAGTAGTTTTTATTTCCTTGTTCTTGTTTGTAAATATTTCATATTTTTGTATTTATAAAATTTGTTATATACCTATATAAATCTATAAATTGTATTTAAAAAAAATATATATGTTTATTTATGAATATAGAAATAACAAAAATCAGTATATTTTATTTTAATTGTAAACAATATAAAATTAACAAATATTAATATTAAAGTATATAGACATAAAGCATATCAAAATAAAAAAAAATAATAGTAATTTTAAATAATAATAATAATATGTATGTATAACAATAATAATATAATCAAAAAAACTAATTTTATAAATTATAAAGGAATTATCGGCGGACATAAATTAACTATTGCGCAGCAAACTGTTATTATTTTATCTAAAATAGATTTGTTGTCAATAATATTACTTAACATAGTCGCAGGAACAATCGATTGAAATATTTGAAACTTATTTTTAATTACTCCAATAATTCTTTCAACATGGGCCATATGGCTTGTCCAAATTTGTTAGTAGTTGTATAATTTTTGTTTCAAATATTTAGCAAAAGAATGCAGTTATCTTGAGTTAAATGAAGAAATAATGGCAGCTTTTAATATTATCCAGAATGAACCAAATGATGAAAATATTTCAAATGACAAAATTTGGACTAATGAAAATACAATATTTTTTATTAACATGGTAGCTCAGTTTGACGAAGAATTCTCAAATTCTGTAAAGAAAACCGTTTGGGTAAAACTGGCAAATTTATGCCATACCATAAATGAAAAAATTACACCGCAAGCGTGTGAATCGAAGTGGAAAGCGTTAAAAAGGACTTATAAATCCGTGCTAATGCACAATAATACGTCAGGACAGAAAAAACGATACTGGAAATTCTTCGAGCCAATGCATGAAATAATGTCCGGAAGCCAGAAATAACTCCCGTTGCTACATGTAACGGATCATCTGGGTTACGAATCAGCGGTAAGTTGAGACCTTAAATGAATATTTTTACTTAACATTATTTAATCACTCTAATTATCATTTTTTTTAACTGAATTAAGAGATCAGAGTTATTAACGTATCATATTAATATTTTTATTGTTTTTCAGATATTTCTGAAAGTGCCAGCAGCACGGAAATGAATAACGAAGAAAAAACAAGTTCGTTTTCAAGAAAAAGAAAACAAAAAATGAATGATGCAGATCGGCGACACATGGAAAAAATGCAAAGACTCGATCGTTTTAACGACCTTTTTGAAAAAATGGTTGAAAAAATATAAAAAAGTTCATTTAAACTAAACTTTGTACTCATTAAAATTTGTGATGTTTATTAGGTTAAAAATATTTAATTTATTTTAATAAATATAACTTTCCATTGTTATTATAATATATTCAAAATAAATAAACATCGATCTATAACTCTTAATAGTATAATTATTATTTCTATCAATAAAACTACATTTTTTGATGAATTTTCAAGTTTCAAATAATTATACTGCTTTCAATAAAATAAAGCTTTTTCGTCAACAGTTGAGCAAAGTGTTTATTACAAAATCGGCTGACATTATTATTTTTTGTTTGTGATATAAGTTAAGAAGAATATTTAATTTGGTTAAAAAGTATTGTAGATGAAAGTAATTTTTTTTTGTTATTGTATGATCAATAAAAGAGTTTATTATGTATTTTTTATTTTCAATAAAAAAATTAAAAATATATTGAGTTTGCATATGAAATTTTAAAATAAATAACATATTACATTCCATGTCTAACACGTAAATATAACATATTTGCGATTCCTTCTCTTTTGCGGTGTGAGTTATTATCAAGCTCTTGTTCAGCGGTATCAAAGTGATTATGTGGATCATTCTGACGTTCTCTGAGTATTTCTTGTTCTAATCAACTTCTAATTTATCTAATCCATCTTGCTGTAATATACAAACATTATGTAATACGCAAGCACATACTATTAACATTGCAATTATATCCAGTCTAACAGTTTCTACAAATTTCAATCTACGAAATCGACCTTTCAGAAGAGCAAATGCGTTTTCTATTTTTACTCTTGCTTTATTCAATGTTATATTAAAATACTGATGTCTCTGAGTTATATGACCATTATTCTTAAATCCAACCATTAATGTTGGACTTAATTTATAAGCCAAATCGCCAACTAAGTGGTTGTCATCAAAAATTTGAAATGTACTATTGTGTATATTTTCATAAAGTTCTGATCGTCTGTATAAAGTATAATCGTGCAATGAGCCTGCTCCTCCGGCATACACATCAGTAAATAACATTTCATGGTCACATACTTCTTTCAAAAGAACCGAATGGAAACTTTTTCGATTTATTTAAGAGTTAGGGTGGTTTTTAGGGGCTACAATTTTAACATGGGATCCATCACCTAATTTTACCTAAAATTATAAGAAATGTAATTAAACATACAACATCTTATTGAAGCAATTATACCAGGAAAATCATTGACGGAAAAGTTATTTGATATAATATTTTGTCTTTCTCTGTCTGGCCAACAGATAATTTTATAATATTGATTTACTTTTAACAGCAATTTACAGGTTCTGTATAAAATATCCCAAGCTGTGGATTTACGAACACCAAAACGATCTGAGACTGAACTGCAAATAATTTACAATTTATAAATGATTTAATAACTGGATACAAGCAATGAAATAATATATTATATACATAATATATGTATGATCTCAGTGGATGCAAGAGATATATTTATATACTAACCGAAAACTTTCTAAATTTCCCAGATACCATAAAGTAACCAACAACTCCTTCTTTAATATTATGCGGGGAAAACCAACCGATGAATGTCTTTCATTTTCATATATTCTTGTCACTTTTTCAAGCAAAGACTCAAAAGTTTCTGAGTACATTCGACAGTGTCGTTTGAATTGATGATTTACCAAATTTGGAACAGTAATTTCTGCATAATTATCAACCTTCTCTAACACATTTTGAACATTTTCGTCCTCGTCGCCATCATCAAATAAAAATTCTTTTGCATATAAAATAATTACTCTTAGATGCAACATTATTATTACTTAGACTTTAACCTAACCTAGATCTTTGGATATGACAGATTACATTCAACGTTCGGCTTTACTTAACTCCATTAACTCTATATATACGTCACAACAAAATTACTCCAACTCCACTCTAACTCCGAATTAATAGCCGAACCCACCTTGTATGTACTACGAATTTGTACTACAAATGAAAGCTTACAAGCCCTTGACAGCCTACAAATATTTTGAGGCAAGATTCGTAGAAGTTGGTTGTACCCAAATAGATAATTTTTGTGTGATGGTTGGCGAAGTACGTACTAAATACATTATAAATTTACGTATCCATATTTGTTTTCATACTTATATAACATTTTATTATTTCATGTTTAGGTTAAACATTCCCAAAAAGCAAATAAAAACCACGTAAACGTTTGGATAATATTGCAGCAAGATGGAAGTGTATGCACTACACATTGTACTTGTATGGCAGGAATTGATTAATTGATGAATTCATTAACTTATTATAAAATATTGCTGCGTGAGAAATGATGATCTTCGATTCGAATAATCAACTCAAAAAAGATAATTTTTATGCCGAAGAACTGGAATCTGAATTGAATAAAATGCATAAAAATATGCAAGACGACGAAACGACATTCTTTACGACAATAAACGAATTAAAAGCAAAGCTACAACAAGAAGAAATAACATTTTGAAGCATTTCTTCTTGTTGTAGCTTTGCTTTTAATTCGTTTATATCATATCAATATCATTATATTGCGGAAAAACAAAATAAATTAAAATCTGAAATGGAAGCATTTGAAAAAGAAATCGGCGCACTTGAAACGAATTCTAATACACTTGAAAAACAGTTTCCGGATGAAGAAATCGCAATGAATTTGCATTTAGATAAATTGAAACACGACAAATTTATCTAAATGCAAATTCATTGCGATTTCTTCAAACACGATAAACAGATGCTAAAATTACAAATAGCCGGGAATAAGAAAGCGCTGAAAACGATTGAAGCCGATTCGAAAAAGAAGAAAGCAGCTGCGTTAAAGAAACGAAATCGTGTTCTAGAGGAGAAGGCTAAACAATTCGAGGAAAAAATAAAGCTGCTAGAAAGTGAGAGGCAAAATAAAAAGAAAGAAAACGATGAAGTGCTGAAGACATTAGCGAATCAGAATACAACCCAAGAACTAGAAATTGCCGAACTGAAAATTAGTATTGATAATATTTCACGCGAAATAAACGTACAAGAACAACAATTGGAGGCAAGCAAAAGCATGAAAAGCATGAAATTGAAATTGCCCGAAAATAAGATGCCAGTTTCGAAATCGTCGACTTCTAGTACCGGTGATATCAGTGATATCAGCAGCACCAGCATTGAGACAAGAGCTATGGTAGAAGCACGCCATAAAATGATATGTAAAAGAAAACGATCGACGACGGATGATCTGCGTTTTCTATTCGTAAGTTTATTTTTAAAAAATATTTTATTATCTACGACCGCCTCGAAAGTTTACGGCAAAATTACTATATTCAACGATATATTCGTTAATATGTTTTTTTTTAAAGTACATTGTTTTAGTAATAAAATTATTATTAAAATAAAACGGCTAAATAAAGAAAAAGATAACTTCAATCAACGTGAAAATTTATAAATTTCATGATCTAGTTACTTATATTTTGTTACCTAGTAACTTATTTCTTTGTTGTTTATTTACTGTAAATATTATTTTTGTATCTTTTGTCCCTGATGAAGACGTACCTACGATTATTAATAATTATTAATATAAAACTGAAACCTAAAGTAGTTTTATTTTAATATGAGCTCAGTTTTATGTCCCATTGTCAATTATTTTATTTTATTTTTTAAAACAGAGTTTAGATGATGTCTTCAGTGCACTTCCTGATGAAAAGACTTCATCACTTCCAAAACCAGCAAAAAGGACTAAGCGAGGTGGACGAAGAAAGAAAAAAAAATGAATAAAAATATATTTACAAATATTTGTTGTCTTTATCTTTGATAGTTAAAGTCGATACTTTATTATTTAATTCTGTTAATTCATTGTCGTTCTTTGCAATCATTTCTTTATGGTCAATTTTCAGTTGCGAAAGTTCCGAAACCAATGATTCGGTTTCTTTAGCAATTACATCTCTTTTGTCAGTAAGCGTTTTATTTATGTTTTCTTCATCTTGCAATGTTTCTAATAATTCATTTATGTGTTTTTTTTTGCATTGATTTGATCATTTTTCTCTTTGATAGTTTTCTCAAATCGTTTTGCATTATCTTCGGATTCTTGTTTTAAATTAACTATTTCTTTCATACAACAATCGATTTGATGCTGATTTTCCTTTCGTTCACGTTCCGTTTCATCGTTATACTTGATCAGATCTTCTTCAAGTTTCTTCGTTGACGATTCGAACTCTTTTAAGCATTCTAATCGCAGCTGCATAATGGCTTCTGTATCTTTAAATACTTGGGCTAGACTTTGAAGAGTCTCATATGTTTTTTGGCTACGATTAGCTATTTTCGTATTAGCACTGGTACATACTTCGAGTAAACGCATTACAGATGCATTTTCCGAGTACAGATTATACAATTTTAAACGTTTTTCTTCATATAATTGCATTGTTTCATTTACTTGTTGATTTGAAGTTCTTACAGTTTCTTCTATTCTGAGCTACACAAAAAATATAAACTTCCATATACACATACATACATATATATGAAAGGCACAAACAAGAAAATTTGAAGGCAATTATCAATCTCTTTCAGCAGAATAGCTACCCAACAAAATTAGTCAAAAAACTAGTTCTATCGATTCCTAAAATGATAGATACAGAAGTCATTCCAGATTGGTTGTTTCACGATGATCAAACAACTAAAGAAGTTATTTGTACGTTGCCAAATGTACCTGGTTTAACAAACAATATCATTAATATGATCCCACGGGATAATATTAAAATTATCAAAAAGAACACTGCATCTATCAAATCAGTTTACACCAACCTTAAAGACAGGAATGAAACGTTAAAGACACCAAATGTAGTTAATAAAATTCCTTGTGCAGGTTGTCCTTTAGTGTACATTGGGAATACAGGTAGAATTCTTCGAGATAGACTTACACAACATAGATCAGATACTAGAATAAAAGCAAGTGCTACAGCTCTAGCAATACATTCTAATAATAATAAAAATTCCATTGATTACGACAACGTTAGCATACTCACTACAGAACAACATTCGTTCAAAAGAGCCATATTAGAAATGATTTTCATAAAATCATGCGACAACACAATGAATAAACGTACCGATGTCCAAGGCCTAAGTTCTAGTTATGACCATTTGATAAAAAAATTCGTTAAAAAGAAACCTATAATTCATGTTTAACCAGTTACATAGTAGAATATTAATAAGAATAAATGTGTTTTCTGTTAGTTTTGTTATCGATGATTTCTGTTTAAAATAGTTCATTGTTAAGGTGACCAATCGTCCTCCTTTAGGGAGGACAGTCCTCCTTTTGTAGATTCTGTCCTCCCTCGATAAGTGTCCTCCTTTCTGTCCTCCTTTTCGATATTTTAAAACTAATCTGTTAATCTCTGAATTCAAAGATGCCGCGCCGAACTGTTACGCGACATCTGACGGTAGTTCGGAAAGACGCGATTATGAAACGCATGCGCAGGGCATAGGAGAACTTCACGTGACTCGCACTTGTTTCCCACCATTGCCTGTGTATTATACTTCGTGTTTACTTCTAACCTAACAGAAATACGAAATTATTTCTTGCTCAGTGAATATTATTCTCAAGTAAGTACAATTCACGTTTTATTAATTCAATTTTATACAACCCTGTTTTCAGCACAAGTGTAAATTAATTTAAATATAGATTTAGTAAAGTTTTATCGCTTTTGTTATTAAAGTTTTGGTATAGTTATAGAACAGCCTCCCGTTTTTGCGGTAGGCACGCGAGTTGAAAAACCAGTGACTGTCAAACTATTCGACATGACAAAATATGATTTTAAATGTGTCTTAACGGTCTTTAAAAAACAAACTCCTACCTGAAACCTACCTACCAAACCTACCCTAACCTACCGGACTTCTTAACGGTCTTTAAAAAACAAACTCCTACCTGAAACCTACCTACCAAACCTACCCTAACCTACCGGACTTCTTAACGGTCTTTAAAAAACAAACTCCTACCTGAAACCTACCTACCAAACCTACCCTAACCTACCGGACTTCTTAACATAACATAACAAAAGGAAAATTACTAATGAAACACTTTGAGGTTCACTGGTTTTTATACACCAAATATGGGCGTTCCGATGCTCACGCATGCGCAAATCTAACTTTTTTAAAATTTGTGAAACGGGAGGCTATTCTGAAGTTCAGCCAAAGTTTTAGTTTTAATTATTAACCCTGGACAGACACACTTATTTTTTTAGACGTAAAAGACACAGTGGGGTTTGGCAGACCCTATATATTTTTTTAAATTTAGTTATTTATTAGAACTTTTTTTCACCCAATCATTTTCATAAACTGTAAATATTGTATTTAAGATAGCAAATACAAAACAGTATCATAAATAATTGTATTTTTTTGTCAAAATACGAAAATAAAATATTTTAACCCTGTACAAGTATATGTAGCCATTTGGCTACATTGACTTTTAAAATGCCAAAATCTTAGACTGGGTAAATGTACTGTTTCCTTGCAGTGTTTCTATTTAGCTACAACCTATATACGCCTACCAGAAAAACCCCGACATCTATACGTGATGTTTTGAACTTTGAAAAAATTCAAAATGGTTGCAAAACGATCAGCTTGTGCACTGTGCTATGTTCTCGTGTGATTTTTTGAATCGTGTAATTCGTACAAAGGCTCCTTCTGTGAAAATTTTTGTGCTGTGTTTTACATAAGGTTAGTTTGACAAGATCTTATTATTATTTGCAAGAAAGAATGCATATTAGTTGGCCAAATTTGGATGCAAATATGTATGTAGCGAAAAAGCTACATTGCCCAATGCAGGTACCTAACCGTTGCTTTTATTTCTTTGCAGGAAAATGAATTTTACTGGTTTCAATCCAGTTTCCTTTTATGGAAAATTGCGTAAACAAACAGTTGTTGTCCCAGCGGATCCTAATGTGTCAGATTTTTCTGATGGTGATTCTTCAGATGAAGAAGAATTGGAAATAACAAAACTGAATCTGGGTAAAACTTTGGTCGAGGAATCGGAAGAAGAATCGGAAGTAATAAATCAAGAATCTGACACAATTATCGAGGCTTCAGACACTGAGGAAGTAGAAGAGGGCGAAAGGAACGAGGGTATGAATTTTAAAACGGCTAACAGTGCAAAAAGAAATAAAAATAAAACACCACTGAGGTATGATTGGGCAGAAAATGATTTGCCGCAACTGTCATTTGCTGATGATCCTCCTTGGGATACTGAGGAACTCTCTACTCCGTTAGAATATTTCACAAGATTTTTCTCGATCAATATAATGCATGACATTGTCGAACAAACCAATTTGTACACTACCCAAAAAACAGGCGTACCCATACGTCTCACGAATTCTGAATTGACAGATTTTATCACAATAGTTCTGCGAATGGGAGTAATACAATTGCCAGCTTATGCAGATTACTGGTCGAATTCATCTCGTATTGATCAAATAGCAAACATAATGACTTACAAACGTTTTAGAAAAATTAGAAGTTGTATACACTTCAACGATAATTCCAAAATTACACCTGAAACAAAAGATAGATTCTATAAAATAAGACCACTCTTAGACAAAATTCGTAATAATTGTCAAAAACTCAACACCGAAAACCAATACTCTATTGACGAAACCATGATCCCATATAAGGGAACCTACGCTGGAAATCTTCGGCAGTATATAAAGAACAAACCCCATAAATGGGGGTTCAAGTTTTTCGTTAGGGCTGGAGTCTCGGGGATAATAGTTGATTTCATTCCATATCAAGGTACATACACTTTCGATGAGTTGAAAGGCACTTGCAACGAACTGACTGATGAAGAAAGAACATTTGGTTTCGGCGCTGGAATTGTGATAGCCCTTTGCAAAACACTACATGAACCACAAAATTCAGTGGTGTTTTTTGACAATTATTTTAGCGGTTTAGTTCTGCTCACATATCTAAAAAATAAATTTGGTGTCCTTAGTTTGGGTACATTCAGATCAAATAGGATTGGTGGATGTCCATTAGAATCGGATAAAGTATTGGCAAAACGACCAAGAGGGTCGTATGCACATAAATGCGATCAAAAAGCTGGAGTGATAGTGGTAAAATGGTTGGACAATAAATGTGTATTATTAGGTAGTACCTTTTGTGGTCTTGCACCTGTAACTTCCCTGAAGAGATATTCGAAAACTGAAAAAAGGAAGGTTGATGTTCCATGTCCAGCAATTATCAAACAATATAATAAGCATATGGGAGGCGTGGATAAAGCCAATTCTCTGTTGGGATTGTACAGGACTTCAGGAAGATCCAAACGATGGTATTTTCCAATTTTCACATATTTATTAGACATGTGTGTTGTAAATGCCTGGCTACTTTATAGAAAGGATTGTGTAGCTTTAAATCAAAAGTCACTTCCATTGAAAATATTCAGAATGGAATTAGCAGAATCATTGCATAAAACTGGAAAATACAACAAAAAGGGAAGACCTTCGAAGGACGGTAATATACCAAAGGTACGAGTTCCTGTCAAAAGAAGACCCGATGATTGCAGCAGAAAAGATGCAGTTGGACATTGGCCGATACATGCGGAAAAGGGTAGATGCCGTCATTGTACAAAAGGCTTCACTACAATTATGTGTCAAAAATGTGAATGTCGTCTTTGTTTGACGGCAGCAAAAAATTGTTTTTATAATTTTCACGTGTGAATGTTGTTTTGAAATTATATATATTATACCTATTGTACAATAATGCCAAAAAATGTCATATTTTAGTTTAGTTTGAGGCGCTTTTCTTGTTGCAACTTTTGAAAATAAAATCTATTATGAATCGATACGTTTTACATTATTGCTTGTTACAGGTCTATGAAATAAATGGAAAATGTTGCCGCTATGGGGCAATGTTGCTCTTCAGCTACATTATCAAACCTCCACTTCTAATACAAAATGTACATTTTTCTCAGATATTACAGAATTGTAGAGCCCTAAAAACAGTGTATACAAAATATTAGATTTTTTAAACAAGGATTTATTAGAGTGGCCCGTACCGGGTTAAAGACCCCACTGTGTCTGTCCAGGGTTAATTTTATTTATTCATAATGCGCTTGCATCGTTCGTGTAGCCCTATATTTTATTTTTAATTTCATTTTAGGGATGAAAAATCAAAAAAGAGGAAATGCCATTTCAACGACCAATTGAAAAAGGAATTTCCATTCTTCATATCAAAGAGTGACACCATTGTTTTCTGCAATGTTTGCAGAGGAGAATTTTCTATTGCGGTAGAGCAGCTATAACGAAACACTTAAACACCAACAAACATAAACAATCATTAGATGCGTCAGCTTCCAATAATAAAGTAACACATTTTTTTAAAACTTCTAATTATTCTGAAGATGAAAAACAGTTAGCTGTAATGGAGGGAACATTTGCATTTCATACCATAATTCACAACCAAAGTTTTCGTAGTATGGATTGTACAACTAAATTATTGAAAAAGTTTCACAATGCTAAATTTTCATGTGCCAGGACAAAATGTGAGGCTATAATTAAATCAGTATTTAAAAATTACTGTGATAAAATACTTGCAGAAGACTTAAAAAATGCAGCATTTGTAACGGTTTTATCTGATGCATCAAATCATAATGAAACCAAGTTGTATCCAATACTAGTAAGGTATTATAATGTTACCAAGGGCATCCAAGTAAAAATTTTAAATTTAGAATCCATTGAGGGCGAAACTGCTGAAATTTTGTCAAACCACCTATACAGAGTATTAAATGAAAACCATTTCAAATCTAAAGTTGTTGCACTAACAGCTGATAATACAAACACAAATTTTGGTGGACGAAGACGCAATGGATTGAATAATGTCTATGTAAAATTACAAGATTTACTCCAAAAGAAAATACTAGGAATAGGTTGTAATGCACATATTTTGTCAAATGCAATCAACACAGCGTCATGTGCCATGCCAATTGATGTAGAAGTAATAATAACGACAATTTATTTGTATTTTAGTCGTTTTACTGTTCGTGTAGCTACTTTAAAACAATTTTGTGAAGACGCAAATGTTGAATACAAAAGACTTTTAGGATATTCAAAAGTAAGATGGCTCGCTCTAACACCTGCTATTGAGCGTGTTTTACAATTATTTGAGCCTCTTCGTTCATATTTTTTAAGTTTAGACAAATGTCCAAAAATTCTGGAATCTTTCTTCAATTATGAATTATCGGAGATATTAATGTATTTTGTACATAATCAGGCATCTATTTTCCACAAAACGATTCAAAAGATTGAAGGTGAACATATTTCAGCTACAGAAGTTAGTCTTATTTTGAACGATTTTGTCCTTCAATATAAATCACGATTTGAAGAAAAATTTATTCCTTTAATAATAAAAAGAAAATTGTCAAACTTAGAGGAATCAAATCCGGGCATAACGGAAAAGTTTACCAAAGAAGTGCAGAATTTTTATCAAACATGTTTCCAATATGTCGAAGAATGGTCTGAAACAAATATCACAGGAAATAACAGTTTTCAATGGTGTTTTTTGACTTCATCGAAAGTAAATTGGACAGATATTGAAAACTGTGTTGAGTTTTTATCGAAAGAAATGCCTGATATTAAAATCGATGACAATTGTCTGTTTGAAGAAATTAGAAGACTGAATATATATTTAAATTCTGATAAATTAGAACAATGGGAAAATCAGCATGTTGAAATTGATAAAAGATGGGTGGAAATATTTAACCATTTCAAAAATGAACACATTCCATTTGAAAATTTAGTTATTCTTGTTGAATTTACGTTGTGCTGCCCTGGAACTAATGCAGCAGTTGAAAGAGTTTTTTCAATTGGCAATGATTTTTGGACTAGTGAGAAATCAAGATTGAATGTTGATACTTTAGCTGCAGCACTTACCGTAAAATTCAACATGAAGGATATTTCTTGCTCCGACATTTTCAATATATTGTTAGAAAATGATACATTGACAAAAAATATTCACTCAATGGAAAAATACTTGTGTAATTAAATAATTTAAAAAATGTAAGCATAATTAGTGTATTTTTGTTTGAATTAATAAAATGTTTTATTTATTTACGTTGTACTTTCTTCTTAAATTTTTTTGTCCTCCTTTTCATTGTAAAAAAAATGGTCACCTTAATATTTTACTTACGAATATTTTTAATATTTACAACGTAAAATATGAAAATTTGCTTTATTTGGAATTATTAATTCACTGTAATGAATTAAAATTTTATTTGTCTGCCAGACATATAAACTACAAAAATGAAAAAATGCAAGTCAAAATAGCTGCGCAAACTCTCAGTAACAGTGTTAGCAAAGCATTATTATTTTGTAAAAATTTGAATATAGCTCAATTTAATAATATTGAAGCAACATCCGATTTTTGTCGCAATATAAACAATGCCTTTGACATGTTAAATTCAAGAAATTTTCTGTCAAAGAAAATTTATAATCAGCCACTGTCGATGAAAAATTTAGAATTTTTTAAAAAAGAAGTAACTACTATTTCTAATTTCATATTAAATTTAAAAGATGAAAATAATAAATTACTATTAGAAACTAATAGAAAAACAGGTTTTTTAGGTTTCTTGATAAATTTAAATAATTTAATAAGATTGTTTGAAGATATTGTAACAAAAGACAAATTGTTACAGTACATTCTTTGTTAGAAATTGAGCCAAGACCATCTTGAAACTTTCTTTTTAGTGCCATTAGAAGTCGAGGAGGATTTAATAATAATCCGTCATGTTTACAATTTAAAAATGTCTACAAACGATTACTTGTGAGACATAAAATTGCCACGTCAAATTATGCCAACTGCTCTGTATTAGATAGTACAATAATTCTACATGCTTCTTTTAAAAATCAATCAACTACGTTAGATTTAGTGTATGATGGCGATGACGATCTATGCTCAGAAATAATAAAAATTGATATTAGTCATGATCATAACTATATTTCATCTATTATTCTTTCACCGTATGTTGAAAATGTAGTTGAATATGTAGCAGGTTATATTGTTAGGAAAATAACTTTAAAAATTAATTGTACTATTTGCTTGAATGAATAGATTAACGTTAATTGTGAAAGCAGTACAAATGTATTAATTAAAATTAAAAATAGATGAAAATTGATATTTCCAAGTTTAGATTTAGTCAAATTATGTCAAATTATTGAACAAATATTTCGAAACTATAAAGAAAAAATATTTATAACCAAAAATATTAAACAATTTTTAATTTGTATTATTTTACGAAATTCAGCTAATTTATTTTGTGATAATAAAATGAATGAGCATATTTTATCGAAAGACTTGCTGGACAATCATCGAATCCAGTTAGTAAAATTAATATGCCATATATATTTAGATATAAGACTTCATCATGAAGCTAAAATGATGAGATCATCTCATTTTAATCGACAGAAGTACACAAAACTTGTTTTGTTTAAAAATAAATAATAGTTTTATTTCTATATGTGATGCATGATGTCTATATACAATTAATTTTAGTATATTTTTGTAAAATTTAGCAAAGTAGTTTTATCCTTTTATATGTTTTCACATACATCTGTTATATCTGTTAATTATGTAAATAAAATATACGCAGTTAACCATTTAGAAATCATGGCTATTTATATATTACAACCTGACAATAATGATATAGAATTAAAAATTTCTATAAATTTTCATAATTACGTAATTATTATATATTTCATAGTAGTTCAAATATATGTATATGTTATTTAAAAATAATTAAATATGTAACACATGTCCAATAAAAACCAAATATGTAATTTTTGTACATGAAATTATTTAATAAAAAAAAGAAAATATAATTTGAAATTATTTACATCTAAAAAAAATTCCATAATATAATTCACAATTTTATTTTTTAACCAAAAAAAAAGAAGAAAACATTAATTATTACGTATGTCGTGCCTAATGTGTTACATACGAGCAAAATGCGAACCTAAAGAGAGATAAAGTTATACAACATACGTGAACTAGAAAAGGATATCTACAATTCAGTATGTCGAAAATATGTTGTAAACAAGCTCAAGCTCTGTGACTGCATCCATTTTATATTATATGATCTATGGGATAAACCCTCCCACTCCGATCCGCAAATATTTTTTATCTGGCCCGCTAAGACTGATATTACATACGTGTATGTGTAATAATTTTTTCTCTACTTATCTAGACCTAATAGACATGTAATAGATATACAAAATTATTGTCATTAAAAAAAACTTATTACAATTTATTTTTGGCGCGCTTATAGAAACATATGTTTAAATTTGGCCAGATACCGGAAAACGATTTCCCAGGTTAGTTCTTAACCTATATAACTAATAATTCGTTAGTAGTCATTTTTGACATTTAGTCAGTGTCATCTTTTTTTTTTTTCGAATCCAAAAAATTGCGTAATCTTACATTAGAACAGACCGAATGGAAATGGACCGAAGAGGAAGCAGAAGAATATAACAAACTCAAAAATCTAGTAACTAATATTAAAACACTGAAGTATTATGAAGTCAACAAACCAATCAAAATGGAATGTGACTCATCTTCAACTGGACTAGGAGTAGTTCTATATCAGGACAATCAAGTAATAGCATACGCTTCAAGGTCGCTTACAAAATCAGAAAGAAATTATGCTATGATCGAAAAAGAGATGCTTGCTATTGTTTTTGGTTGTGTTAGATTTGATCAATTAATCGTAGCAAATCCTAAAGTAACAGTGAGAACAGATCATAAGCCGCTCGTAGCGATTTTTAAAAAACGATTGCTACAGGCTCCAAAGAGACTACAACTCATGCTTATGATATTACAAAGATATAATATAGATTTACAATATATAGATGGTAAAGAAAATATAATAGCTGATACAAAATACAAAATATAAATGGGTTATTAGCCGCACGTGTTCTTGTTGAAAAAAATGCAGACAATGTTTTCTAGTTAATTTGTTAAATGTAAGTCCAGAGAGCATACATTGGGATGCTCATACGCCGCTTGGTACAGCATTGTACGCCGAAATCGCAGATGATGTAAATAGTAAAGCTAAAGTAATTGCTAGCGTATCAGAAAATATTAATGACATTTTAGAAAGTATTAATTTAGAGGATTTAGCACCGCACGAACGTGAAGATTTTAAAGAATTTCTAAATTCTTATTCAGATATATTCGTATCGAAAAGAAACCGTTTAGGTGTCACTGATTTAGTTAAACATCGAATAGATACCGGTGACTCACCACCTATTGCGCGCGCTCCGTATCGTGTACCGTACGCAAAGCGCAAACTAATGAACACTCAGATAGACAAATTGCTTGAAAAAGATAATTATGCCATCAGTTTCGCCGTGGTCGGCTCCAGTCGTTCTTGTAGAGAAATCAACGCCGGAAGGTAAAAATAAAGTTTGTTTTTGTATAAATTATCGAGCGTTTAATGCCTTGACAAAACGCGATTTCTTCCCTTTTTCAAATTTACAGGAAACATTTGACCAACTTGGTAAATCTTCACGATTCACAACGCTAGATATGTCAAAATATTATTGGCAAGTTGAAATTGATACTCAAGAACGCGTGTAAACGCATGAGTTTTGGTTTTAATTAATGCTCCTAGCACGTAGCAGCGTTTGATGTATGCTGTTTTATCTGGTCTCACTGAATCGCATTGCTATGTGTATTTAGATGATATCATTTGTTTTAGCGCTGATGATTACGATGAACATGTTTCCAAATTAAAAGATATATTTGAACGAATACGCTCTGCAAATTTATCTTTAAATCCCCAAAAATGCACATTTATGGCAAAAGAAACGAAATATTTAGGTCATATTATTAGTAATAGCGGTGTTACGCCGGACACCGTTAAAATTGATGTAATTAAAAAAAACGTTAAATTCCAATGGTCTGAAGAAGCTCAAAATTCATTTGAAACGCTTCGCGAAGCGCTATGTAAAGAACCAGTTTTAAAATTTCCAGATTTTAATTGGGAATTTATTTTAAGTACCAATGCGTCAGGCTATGCAATCAGCGCGATTTTTAGCCAAGAATACGACGATGTGGAGGTACCAGTAGCGTACGCGAGTCGTCAATTATCAGAAACCGAGCAAAAATACAGTACTACTGATCGCGAAGGGCTTGCCCTAGTATGGGGTATTCGTCACTATTATTGTTATTTGCATGGTCGGCATTTTAAAGTTATTAGAGAGTTTTTGCAAACTTTACGCTAAACGACCCGCTAACGATAAAATCACGTGACTTAATAACGGACGAAGCAATATTTCTTTTGACAACTTTTATTTTTTGCAACGGATTACAGTTACGCTATACGTTAAGCAAGATAAATATGTAAACCTAACCTAGTATCATATAGCTGTGTCATTTTTAAAACTTTTTTGTTCAAAAAAATGAGTGTAAATGACATTTTAATGTGCAACGTAATAGGAGATTTAGATTTTGAGGATGTGGAAGACGCAATTTTGTATACTTTACGACCACCAAAAATAAAAAGAATTAGACAAATCCAGTACGGGAGGTTTGATTTAGATTTGTTAAGTGAAGAAGAAATTCGTTTATATTTTCGTTTTGAAAAAAATGATTTCAAAGTCATATACGAAGCTATCGGTATACCAGATATAATTAGTACATTTCAGCGTTATCACGTATCGAGAAAGTATAGGTAAAGCTACCGTTTTTACATAGTTTAAAGTTTATTGCTAAATTATTGTTATTTTAGCACTAGAAGGGACTTTGTATACTCTTAAGAAGACTTGCTTATCCAAACAGGCTTTCAGATTTAGAGCCTTTATTTGGATTATCTGCACCGTATTTATCTGTAATCACAAAAACTGTTCTAAAAATAATATATGAAAATAAGGGACACTTATTGAATAACTTGGAAAATTTAGGTTGGCTGACTAATGATAAAATTATTATGCACAAGTAAGTACAGAATGTAATGAAAGACTGACATTTGTACGCTGATATTTGTAGGCAATAACAAATATACCCATTATACCCATTGCAAACTGTTGGGCTTTTATTGATGGAACAGCACGAGCAATTTGCAGACCTATTCAAAATCAAGAACAATATTTTTCAGGTAACAAAAGAATGCATTGCGTAAAATATCAAAGTATTCTTTGTCCTGATGGCATTGCGGTAAGTCTTTTGGGTGCTTTTCCAGGAAGAGGACATAACGCAGGTAAAAGGAAACACTACTAAGAAATTAATGAACATTTTTTACTCATGATTATATTGTTTTAGGAATATTTAGAGAAACACATATTTACGATCAATTACGTAATAAAGCCGAGTTAGCAAATGGGCAGCAGTATGTTATATTAGTAATCCTGAACAGTGGAAAAGAAATGTGAGGAAAAGAGCATGAAACTCAGGAAAGGCGTACGTCACTTCAAATAGAAAGCTCAAAGAAAATAGAATAGAAAAAAATAGAAAATAGAAAAGCAAAGCAAAGTGTTTTGATCTATTTACGGAAATGGAACGAGACAAAATATTTTCGGACTTTTACAAAATGATATTTAAGGAAATACAAGACGCATACCTGAGTGCTTGCATTGAAGGTGGGGCCTTTAAAAGAAAAAGGCGCAGTACTAGTAGTGAAATCCAATTTTTAAAAAAAATTCATTATTCATACAAGATAAAATTAGGTACAAAAATGAATAATCTTTGTCGAACAGCGTTCTGTAATCTGCATGCCATCGATAAATCTAGGGTACAGATTATTGCACAAAAGTGCAGTGACAATAGAATAACACCAACAAGCGATGGTCGAGGCAAACATTCCAATCGTCCAAATAAACTGATTGTGAGTAATAATATAATGGGAAATATAGATGAACATATTAAGAGTTTTCCGGTACGTGAAAGTCATTACTCACGAAAAGAAACGAGTAAGAAGTATTTACCAGCTGATTTAAACGTGAAAACCAGGCATAAAATGTATTTGGAAAAATATGAGCCTGAAATACACGAATTACTAAAAGCAAACAAAAAAGCTTCTCCTAAAGTAACATACGACTACTAGTATAGATATTTTGTGCATAATTTTAATATATCGTTTGGACAAACACGTTAAAATACTTGCGTTACATGCGACACATTAAAATTAAATTTAGAAATTGCGACATCTGATGAAGAAAAGAAGTCCCTTGATATTCAAAAAAATATTCACTTGCGGAAAGCCCAATCATTTTGCGACGACTTAAAACATAAAACGGGACTATGCCAAGAAGATAGTTCCGTTGATGTATTATGTATTGATTACCAAAAAAATTTTCCTGTGCCTGTTTTAACTGTTGGAGAAATTTTTTATTCTAGACAGCTATGGGTCTACAATCAATGCTTTCATTCTTGTAAAAATGGTGAGTCAGTAATGTACATGTACGATGAAACCACTGCCAAAAAGGGTCTAGTGAAATTACTACTAGGTACTAGATAGGTGTACTCATAATTAGTGTTTTTTGGTTAATTGATTATGAGTACCTTCACAGGGATATTAGATGTTATTTGCTATGTCGCTAATATACGTCAACCGGCAATAATAACATGGATTTTTAATTTTCACTTATTTTATTCACTATTGTTGATTGATAACATAAAGCGATAGTTACAGTCTAGATATAAAATACATGTTAGGAAAATTAATTCTTATATTGATTTTATTATTTATTTATATTTCTAATTATTCTCAGGTTATGGATCCTTCGATATTTTATAGAAAAAAGAAGTATGGTTTCTTGCAAACTAGACAAATACCACAGGAAAGCAAAGACAGTTGCTTGAGTGAGAGTGATGAAGAGTATGACCCATTAGTTTTCAAAAGTAATGCTGCTAATATGAATTTGGAACAAAATAATGAAGAATCAGAAAATGAGAGTAGTGAAGGAGAATCAGAAAATGAGACGAATGAAGAAGAATCAGAAAATGGAACGAATGATGAAGGAAAAAAGAAAAATGCAAATATTCATAGACAAAATTCTAGACTCAGGAACAAACAATTATGGAAGAATGTGATTAGAAATAAAAGTCTTAGGAATATGCCAGATTGGTTCGGTAATATTCCTGAGGCGAAAGAACTGAAAACGCCAGTTGGATATTTTCGTAATTTTTTCGATGACGTGATTTTAGATCACATTGTTGAACAAAGTAACAGCTGCTCTTCCTTCTAAAAAAAAAGATTAGATGGAATACATCATTGGCCATTTATCCAAGAAAGTCTACAACGTTATAAAAAGCCAGGTTGTAAAGGGCAAACAAATGTATTTTGTGAAAAGTGTAAGGTAAATTTATGCCTAAACAAAAATAACAATTGTTTTCAAGAATTTCATATGGATTAGGTATAACTAAAAGATGTTGTTTAAATGACGATTGTGTTTAATTTGATACAAAACCCTTAAAATCGTACCCCAGATGCGGGCAGTAAAAAATAAATTTGTCATATATATTTACGTATTTACTTGTATATTTCTAGGTTTAGCATGAGACGTAATGCTTAAAATGACAGGAGTGGAGTTAGAGTTCTTGACTGATATCGATATGATACTTTTCTTTGAAAAAGGAATTCGTGGCGGTATCGGTCAATGCTGCAATCGTTACGCCAAAGCTAACAACAAATACATGTCCGCCTTCAATACAGAAGACCTCGAGAAATATCTGATGTATTTTGACGCGTGCAATTTATACGGTTGGGCAATGATCGATGAATGTGAAATAGAAAACTTTTCGTCAAAGTAGAAATTAAAAAGGAAGATATTCATATTCATAGTGTAACGATCTAATTTTTGTAGTTCTCCTTTTATTAATGATTAATTTTTAAATATTGTTAAGCCTCACTTAAACTGCTCTTTCGCCAATTAAATCAATACAATACAAATTCAAATCAATCAATAAAACTACAAAATGTAATACAGCCGTTACAGATACATTGGATTCTACACTGAAGCGGTTTTGAGAAATAGAAGAATGTTCGCACCATGCTCAATATACGCCTGAAGAACAAGTATGCGCAAAACACTTTTCGACATCATTTAAACGAAATCAAGAGGGTCGCTTTATTGTAAAGTTGCCTGTAAAACCAGAACTGTTATCAAAGTTGGAAGATTCCAAGAATGCAGCATTCAAAAGATTCTTTTCATTGGAACAAAAATTAATATCTAATCCGCAATTAATGAACGAGTACAAATCATTTATCAATGAATACATCGCGCTTGAACACATGAAGTTGGTGACCGAAGAAAAGGAATCGTCAGTCCAATTCTATCTTCCACATCACGCCGTCTTAAAACAGTCAGGCTTGACAACTAAGCTACGTGTTGTTTTTGACGGTTCTGCAAAAACTACAACAGGTGTATCATTAAATGAGGCTTTAATGGTAGGACCTACAATCCAACAGGATTTGCTGTATATTCTTATTAGATTCCGACAACATCAATTTGTATTATCAGCCGATATTGCCAAAATGTACCGTCAGATTCTTATTGACGAATCACAACATTCGTTACAGCGTATACTATGGCGGGATAATCCAAATGAAGTAATACGAAAATATGAGTTAACTACAGTTACGTATGGCACAGCGTGTGCCCCGTTCTTAGCTATTCGAGCACTTCATCAGCTAGCAATAGAAGAACAGACCAACTATCCAATTGGATCCAAAATCACATTACGAGATTTTTACGTAGACGATCTTCTCACGGGCTGCAATTCAATAGCAGAAGCAAAAGTTATACGAAATCAACTCTGCGCTATGCTTCAAACGGGAGGATTTGAGCTACGAAAATGGACGTCAAATTGCCCGCAAATAATTGAAGATTTGTCTAATGATCAACGTGAGTATACAACTACAGGCTTAAATAAAGACGAAAGTATCAAAACATTAGGGCTACAGTGGGCTGCCTCAGAAGACGTTCTCCACTATTCTATTGTACCTCAAGATTCATGGCGAAAAATCACTAAACGAATAATAGTTTCAAGAATCGCACAGATTTTTGATCCACTCGGGCTAATTGGACCCATTATTGTGACTGATAAAATCCTATTACAAACATTGTGGCAACTCAATATTACCTGGGAATAGTATCAAAACACTTCACAAAAATTAAACATTATTTTCCAACCTTCACGAAACAGAACACAATTGCCGCAAACGAGAGTTACGCCGGTGCGGTGAGTAAGTGATATAGACGCGATTGCTACATTCATAACAGCACCAATCAAAATAGAAGAATCGTCGGACTGGAATGTAAAAAACGAAATTAAACATTATTGCAAATTTATTGGAATGGGGCTTAATTATTTGCCTTCATACATAAACAGAATCAAAGGCTTTTGTCAACGTAATTTTAGTGCAACAAAATCATTCTATTGGCCTAGTTAAACAACTAAATACACTGATGATTTGACTTCGAAGTAATGTCACCGTTGCCTCTATTTGAACTGACGTTCAGGCATTTAGCAGAAAGGGCTGGCCTAAAATCCTTGATAATATTACTGAGAGTAATTATTGATGCTTATTATGCATTTAGATAAAAACAGCGTATGTTCAATCGATAGAAGAATCAAAGTATTAGAGTTGAGTAAAAAGTTTCCTCACATCAAATAACAGAGAAGATGAAAACTTGTTGACTGTATTCCATTAGGATCGCAAATTACAATATCTTATATCATCAATTTAAAAAAAAAAAATAATAATTTTGTCAATTGCTAATCACACTAAAATAAGAAACTAACTATTCTCGTTCAAAAAAACTTCAAGAAATTAATTACATACAAAAGAATATTTATCATTGCTAACAAAATAAAATTTAAACAATAGTAGAAATAGCTTTAAAATTTATGAACATATTTTCATTTCTAGAAGCAAAATTTTTCTGCTAAATTGTGATTATATATCCAAATCTAAATATAAATTAGATAAAATATTTGCATTTTCTGAAATAAAATGTGTCAATTATATCATACTTCCAAATCATATGCATCTAACTCAATATACAATAAAAAAAAAATCGAATAAATCAATTCTTTTGATATGACAAAATGAAGAAAAATCTGCCAATATTTCAAACAAGCTGTATGCAACACAATAATAATTTCCATATTTCTAGTAAAATATCAACCACGAATTTTATACAATTATTAAAATAAATGTCAGAAAAAGATAGACCATTTATATATCATCTATCTATAAATCTCTTAGAAAACTTTTTTCCTGAGGCAATGGAAATATCAGTAAACAAGTAGTGATAAAATGGTTGCAAATAAATAAATAAAATAGGTTATACAAATAGTTCTCGACTTACAACTCCGTTGTAAGTCTGCTTCTGATGTAGGCCATATATCTCTTTTTTTTTTCATTACATAAACTTACATACATAATTTAATATAAATGAATACATAAAGAAACGCACAAATTAAAAATTGATGAGAAAGAATTGGTAAAAGTCCATGATTGTATGTGTGGTTCATCATAACTCGAATTCGGAAAAAGTCGAGTAATAACTTGTACTGATAGGAACCTCAAATTACCACATGACATACTGGACACTGGATAAATCCTGAAGATAATTATTGTAGAATCTGTAACAAAAAATATTTTTATTAAATATGAAGCTCTCCATGTTAAAAATATAGAAGAAAACAATGTGCTACATGAGACTGCCAAAAACTTTTTTTTTATTCCATAATTAAATTTATTGCAAATAAGATTTCATTTAAGAAAAATTATACATTTTACTACCAATTAGTGAAAGATTATACAATTATATTATACAAACATTATTATATCTAGCTTCACAAAATTATTTTAATCAGAATTACTAGGGTATTTGTAGGTTGTAGGGTATTGCAAGTTGCAAGATGCACAGCTGAGACCAGTACTAAATAATTATTTAAATAATAAAAAAAAATATAATACATCACGTTTTTAACAAGGACTAAAACGTATAAAAAAAAATCTCCTAGCCCCCCTACTCCATACGAATTTATAATCACCATAGAAAAAACCGTCGAGCAACGACAGCTACTCCCTAAACTCCTTACTATTATTATCTATTGCATGCACCATACGTTTTTCTGTATGGGGTTTATAAATCTATATGGGGAGTCAGGAGAAATTATTTTATACTTTTTGGTCCGTATTAAAAACGTGGTATAGTAATTTATTTCATTTAAATAATTATTTTCTGCTTTTTAGTATTGTTTAACTTTAACCTAATTAATAAGTTAATTATTAATTAAAATTATATAATTATAATTATAATTAATAATTTAATTAATTATAATTTATAACTTCAATTTAATATTTCAAAAAAAAAAAAATTAAAAATTCTTAAATCGTATTAAATTTTCATTAGTCTAGCGGATTTTCAAAAGAAAATTCCCGTACATTTCCATTAAATTTTAAATAAATTCCTGTACATTATTTTAAAGGAATAACCAGCTTTTTACCCTAGAACGTCCAATTGCATATTTTTATGCCACATAATTATACTTGTAATCTTATGTATTAATTAACTTTGATTGAAAAATTATTAAAGTTCATAATCTATGTTTTGTAAATTAATTCAGTTAGAAACTATTATATAATTTTGTATAAATATCCTAGAAAATGCTACTTTATCATCGGGCGTTTTACAGTTAAAGCGAAAGTTTTGAATGTAAAAAAACACTTCAAAATCCAAATTTGCCTGCTCTAAACATGAAGGAACAAGTTCTACCAGTTCGAATATGATTACGGAACTACGTTACTATATTCATACCGTGCTGACTTTTGTTAGATTGGTACTGGTGCTATGTCGGTTAAACTAATTCAATAGAATTTAGATGGCGACTCGTACTTAAATCGAGGAAACCGAAAATCTAATGGAATAGGTATTTGTCGATTATTCTTCAATTTGATTATAATTTCTCGTATAGTGCTAGTCACTTTATTTGGAATTGACATGACTGCAAAGATTGGTATCATAAACTTTCACAGCAGGGAGTCGTTTGCCAGTTGCTCAAGGGTAGTACTGGTCCATAATCTTCCTTTTAACGGAATTTATGCATTTGTTCAACACTTTAAGGCTATTGCCTTGACTCGGTACCCAAAGAGGCTGTCCTTCTCAACGGGTGGTTGGGTTGTTTGGCGCACAGGCATGGATTGCAGAAATTTAGATTTACGAATTATTCTATTATATACTATTCTATTTGTAAATGTAAAAGTAAAATTACTTATTTTTGCAAATACAACCCTGACAGATAAGACGGTGAGACCCATCATAAATTTCTTTAATCCTCTTATTCCGATACCTGCTGATAAAAGCTAGTAAGTCATTAGCCTTAGAATGTTGAACAAACTATACATGAAATGTTATTTCTAAGAAAATTATTTTTATTTTTAAGTATTGCTATGGTTTTTTACATTGTTATATGTATACGTATATTGTATGTGTATATTGTACAGTAACATTTTTATTTACCTATATATTTGTATTTGTTATCTTGTGAGTATATTAATTCTTACTTAATTTTTGTACATTAATTATGCAACTATTTGTTATTTTGACAAATTTAGCTTCAATAAACATTTTATTATTATTGGCACTATATTTTTTATATTGATAATTAATATTTTGTTTCAATCTTTTTATTTGACTTTTTAATGTTAAAACACTATTTAAATACAAAAAATGAAAACAAACTTTTATGATAATTCTTGTCCCAAGTATTCAAGAGTTTTAAAATATATATTTATGTAAAAATGCGAAATACGTCTCTGTAATTTTAAGCTTGTTTTTCTAAAAGTGTTGTAAATCGTCCCTTTTCTAATAGCATGCTGTAAAATAGTCAACGAAGTCAATTTCAAATAATTTGAACAGCACTATGCCAAAAATATTTCCCGTTACATTGTTAAATTCCCGTACATTGTTAAATTCACGAACAATTCCCGATTTTCCCGCCCGCTAGATATCCTGAAGGAGGATACTACCTTGATTCTTTCAACAAATCGACTTTTACATTTTCTAAAATTTATAGCGTGTAGTATAATGCATTAAAACGGTTTTCCGAAATTCAAACTTTTGGCGTAGCTACAACGACAGAATTAAGTCAGCAAAGATAAAACGTACAGATCGAGCAGTAAATAACTAATGCGTTTTTGTCAAAACCCTGTTTTTCAACCTTGTCCCGCCGACATCTCGGAAACTATCCATCCGATTTACTTCGCTTTAAGACGTTACTATAGTGGCGACAAGATAAAAAGATAGGGACGTCATCAATTTTTGTCACTAAGCAAATAACGTCACTCACTACTACGTTTACATGAGCTTCTCGCGTACAACCGACAGGGGCATTAATGGCCCATTATTTTCCTTTTCTTGTTTAAAATATGAAATTAAATTGCCAACTAACTGTTGACATCGCCTAGACCACCTTTTTGCCATATTAAAATACAAAAACATACATTCAAAATATAACGTCAAATAAACGAATATAAACGTACTGTGACTTTTGACATTATAAATCAATGCTACCAAATATAGCAAAAATAAATAAGTTGATTTCGATAAAAAAAATCCAATAATATACGATATATTTGTATATATTACATTTTAATTTGATTAAAATAACATACGTAAATAGTTTCAAGAAGATTTGGTTCATTATATGTAAAATAGAATAAAATTAATTTTGTTCATTAGTGAGTTTTATGTTGTTAAGTTTTATCACGTGATTATGACGTACCTAACTTTTTATCTTGTCGCGACTATATAGAGAATTAAATTCTCTAAAGTGATTCGTAGTACTTTTTTGGTATATACTGAAAAGTTGTTTTTTTACACTGAAAAAAAGAACACCATTTTCGTAATTTTTCGAAATTCGAAAAATCCTAGGTAGATTTTTATTTTCATCATCATCAGTTTCCGGAATTCCTAGGTGGAACATAGGGCTACATACTCGAGAAGCTGAACAACTAGTTTCTTAACAATTTTTACTTGCACTGTCAATGGTGCGGCGGATCGTTAGCTCAAAGTCAAGCAAGGGACCTACAGCTTATAGTGGGTTCCAAATCAGTCAAATCCCAGTTGATATCAGTTCAGTGATATTAGGTTTTAATACTACAAACAATATTTAATTTCTGGTGTGAGCGCGGCGCGAACCAGGGACTTTTGAAGTCCGAATTCAACACTCGGCCACCGGCTTGTCTTAAGGCTGCCTGTAATTTTTTTTTTATTTTAGTTTTAAAATATTCAAAAGAAACTTTTGTTATGTTTTAAAACTTTCCAGGGCACGAAGAGAGAGGAACTGATAAGTTAACGCTTGACGTCAAAATTTGAAAAAAAAATCTAGCAGTATTTTAAATATTTTTAAATTTTTTAAGTAAACTTATTAATATTTTAATTAGCACATTTCTATTAACTTGCTTTCTTATCTGTCTGTTTGTTTGTTTGTTAGTCTGTTCGGAACAAATTTTGCAATCGATTTTAAACTAACATCTCGATGAACTAGACTTGCAACTTTAAACATAGCTCAGAATGAATGACAATACAATATTAACTAATTAATTAATATAGAAATATTAAATTAAAGTTAATTAATTAACTTAATTATAATTAATAAAATTATAATTATTAAATTCAAATTAATTAAATAAATTAATTAGGTTAAAGTTAAAAAAAATTAAAATAAAAACGTGGTTTTAACACGGACTAAAAAGTAAAAATTATTTCTCCTAACCCCCCATACAAATTTATAACCCCATACAGAAAAGTACGTGGGGCAACGACAGCTACTTCCTACACTCCTTTCTATTGCATGCGCCCCACGTTTTTCTCTATGGGTTATAAATCTGTATGGGGGGCTAGGAAAAATTATTTATACTTTTTAGTCCGTGTTACAAACGTGGTATATTAAAAATATTTTTTTACCACTTTGACTGCAATGAAAAAGTTTTTAAAAATTTATTATGGCTACATTATTTATCCGATTTTGATCAAATTTTCAGAAAAGATTCCCTTAGCGCCCAAATATATTACGTAATTTTAATAAAATACGGTATTGCCAACTTTCCGAGAAAAAATTACTAAAGTTTTTAAACATTTGTTATGGCCACATTATTTATTCGATTTTAGTCAAATTTTTACAGAAGATACCCCTAGCGCCTACATAAATTATATAATTTTAGTAAAATACAGTGTTACCAAGTTTTCGAGAAAAAAATTTACTCAAATTTTCAAAAAAGATTCTTTTAGTACATACATACATACATACACAATCACGCCATGTACCCAAAAGGGTGTGGCACAAACTCTTTTCATCATCCCGAAATCAGTCGCCTCCAAACATTCCTATCCAAACAAGCAACTTTCGCTTCATCCACATTCATAATTCCTCTCATACATGCTCTTTTATTCCTACTACTTGGAAACTTTCGCTTACGCAAAACACTCTCAATCATACCACTCCAACTACACATCAGACGTCCACGCAAACGTATACCATCAAAATCATTCAAATAAATCTTTTTAACAGCAAACGTTCATTAGACATTCGCTCAACATGTCCGAACCATCTTAACTGACTAACACCAATTTTTGCTACAACATGTTTTTCAATTTCACACTCATCATACACTAATCTATTTCGTACCCGATCTCTCCTATTTACACCCAGCTACCCCACGTAAAAATCTCATTTCCACAGCAGTCATTTTCCGTTTATGCTTTTGCAACCAAACCCAACATTCACTACCCTATACATCAACGTAGGCACCAAAACTGCATTGTATATACTCAAACATGCTTCTTTGGAAACATTTACATTCCTAGCAAAAGTTCCCAAAGCACCCAAAACCTTACAACAGCAGCATTTACTCTCCTTTCAATTTCACGATCAAAACGGCCATCTCTAGACAGCAAACTACCCAATTACACAAATTCATCTACCTGCTCTAAACGTGCACCATTAATATATACATCACATTCAGTCATCAAGTATTATAGGTTAAATTCATGCCGATATTTGTATATTTGTAAACTCTTAGTATTGACGCAGAAAACATTGCTTTGATACCAACATAATGACGCACAACGGAACTTACGATAATAGAACTACAAATTTATTTTTATTTTATTGAATATGCCTTATCAAAAAAATTTAAATTATAATTATTTATTCAACTTGCATAACATTTTAAACAGATATTTATTATGAGCTCATATAAACGTACTCAGTGATAATGTCATAAATTTAGTTACTTTTCTTGGATTCCGTGAGTTATAAATATTTAAATATTTTTGAAAAAAATTTGCAAAAAATTTCAGTACAATTAGGCTTGGGAAACAATTATTATTTTCAACAGGATAATGAGCCAAAGCATACAGCCCATCTAGTAGAGCAGTAAATTTTATATAATGCATTACATAATTTAATTACGGCCCTTCACAAAGTCCTGTTATTAATTTCAATTGAAAATTTATGAGCAAAAATCGAAAGATAATTGCGAAAATACGAAATAAGGAATAAGGCTACATTGAAAATCGCAATGCAAGATGTTTGGAGAAAATTATTGATAGGTGTAATACTAGTCAAAATTTGCTGCAAAGTAATCGAAAAAGGCTTACGTGTATAATTCAAGCAAAAGAAGGACTTAGAAAATATTAAACAAGTTTTTAAATTAGTCTAATATTTAATTGCTGAAATCATCATTAATGAACATTCACACACAGAACTTAAATATAAAAAGAGTGTTATTACAGCACTAGTTGATTGATCCATTTTACTATCACATCCTCAATTTCACACAGGTAACATTAATACAGTACGAAAACTTCTCACGGAAAATAACTATCCTCATAAATTTATAAATAGACCAATTAGAAACCGTCTACTTAAACTAAATTCTGTAAACACTGATACAAATACAACTCAACAACCTGAAGAAAGCATTATATACGTTAAAATACCATACATTACTGAAACTTTAACTATAAAATAGTTACACAAACCATGGATAAAATTAATAATTTCTATACGAAAACAAAAGATACCTCAGAGACTTTGGACCAATGCGGCCTGGTTTACGAAATCAAATGCAAGATGTGTAATCTATCTTACATAGGCGAAACAACTCAACATTTAAAAAAGAGAATGTATCAACATGATTACAACTGCAGATTAATGAATAAAAATTACAGTCAGTGCATTAACTGCTCATCATTTCGAAACAGGACATAAATTTGATTTAGATAATCCACAAATTCTATGCAAAGAGAAAAATAGATATAAACGTTTAACATACGAAACATTTCACATTAATACAAACAAAAAATTACATGTAAACACAAAAACAATTTTTTAAATTATGCTACTTCCGCGCACTACATTTTACACCAATTTAGTAACACCACGTGATCATATTAATTCAATGGGAAGTTGTGGTTGTGTTGATACATTCACTTTACAGAATGTAAGGAGTCATGCCAGTCAAGCTATAAAAAAATTTCGATACAACACTATGTTAAAAACTACATATTTCACATTTTTATAAACATCATGTTTTCAGTATCTGTTTATTTATTTTGTGAAAAACCAATTTTATAAATTATTATGCAACTACTGTAAAGTAGCATGTTTTATTACATGACTTAAATTTTTTTTAATACCATGACACACGTGGTTATGAAATAACGAAACACATAAAATATGGTATGTTTTATATTTTTATGATTGTTCAGATTGTGATTATAATTATTGTCTTGTTTTATTGTAAAAAATAGCTGAAGATGGTTCTCGATACGAAACCGAAACGTCCAAAATATATGAAAAAAATTATTTTAAAATATTATTCTAAAAAAAATTTTATATTCAAGATCCATTATCGCCTTTTCCCTTTATTACAAATATAACATAAGAATCATAGAACATTATTATTAATGAACTAATTAAATCATTACTTAATTTTCTTTTACATACATACATAATACATTCACAATCACGCCATGTACCCAAAGGGTGTGTAACAAACCCTTCCCGTTATTCCGAAATCAGTTTCCTTCAAACATCCTAACAAGAAACTTTAGCTTCATCCACTTTCATAATTCCTTTCATACATGCTCTTCTATTCCTCCTACATGGAAACTTTCGCTCACACATGCCACTCTCTCAGTCATATAAATTTTTTTAATCAAATGTTCATTAGACATTTGCTCAAGATGTCCGAACCAGCTTAACTCAATAACAGCAACTTTTGCTAAATTTTTTTTCAATTTCACACCCATCACACACTAATTTATTTCGTACCCCCCGATTCCTCCTAGTTGCACCACATACCCCACATAAAAATCTCATTTCCACAGCAGTTTTTTATGCTTTTGCAGTCAAACTCAACATTCACTATCATACATCAATGTAGATATCAAAACAGCATTGTATATACCTACTCAAACGGACTTTTTTTAACTAAGAAAAATTAGCTAATGATTTAATTAGTTTATTAATGTCAATTTCAGCAATTAAATATTAAACTAATCTACATTAAGACGCCTTTGTGTAATAAATAAATTTTTTAAATTGTTAAACTACTTAAGAATACAAATACTTTTATATACCGGGTGTTCGTTAGTCAAGTTCGTATGGGCGTTTAACATGCAATCTCGTTAATTTGCGATATACTTCTTTCTCTAGTTAAATTCGGAGAAATACTTAGAATACTTTTCGATAGGGCTTCAAAAGTTCTATAATTTGGTTTTAGTTTTAGTTTGCTAGCTAGCATGTACCGTTTGGGCGCTAGAATTTTTTTTTGATTTTTTGGTTTTTATTTTTTTTCTCAAAAACTATGAGGTCTAGGAAAATAAGCATGATACGCAATGTACGCTTAAAAAAGTTTTTTTAAAGAAAAATAGAAAAATGAAAATTACAAATTATAAAAGTAATGATTAACTTCAACATTTAAAAAGAATTAAAATAGCTAAACATGACACACAATGTTAATAATAATAGTTAAAAAACTTGAAATGTTAATAATTTTATAACCACGTGCTACATATTAAGATTTTAATTTATACAACAATAATTTTACGATGTTAAAATGTAACAATTTTAAATTATATAAATAATTATGTTCTTATTATATACGTCGATTGACTGATGATGGTCAAATTATGACCGAAAACGTCTCAATAAAATATATATCAAATAGTGAAAAAATATTATTTAAGATCCCAGATGCCAAAACATATTTAAACAAATTAATTAATTATACTTATAATGAATAAAATTATAATTATTAAATTATAATTAATAAATTATAATTAATTAAATTAATTAATTAGGTTAAAGTTAAACAAGACTGGAAAGCAGACACAATAATTATTTGAACAATATACCAAGTTTTTGACGTATATTAAAATTTTTTTATTTAAATAATTTTTCAATACTATTGTTCCATGAAATTCATCTAAAATTGTTACCCAAAATAATAATATATTTTATTTATTATTATAATTATTGCAATGTTGTCAAATAAACATATTGAAACATGGCATAATAGTTTAATTTTATTTATCTATAATTGTGATAAATTTAAAATATATTTTGACAATTTTAAAATTATTAACAATAAATCAATAATTACGTTATTTAAGGCAATTTCCGTAACATTTATTATGCAGGATGTAACAGAATAACTATTCCTAATTTTCAGAAATGATAGAGTGCACTTAGAGAAATATTTTTTATTAATAAACTAGTGTCTGGAATTTTCTCCGTGCCAAGATACACTAGATATCGTTAAAAACAATCTTAGTCAAAACATCAAAGAGTAGTTAAGTTAAGGAACATTTTATTAAAAATAATAGCGCATTAAACTTTATAAAAATTGTTCGAAGTTACGACCACCATTTTCGATACACAAGTTGTAACGATGTACAATCGACTGCCGAAAAAAAAAAGAAAAAAAAATTCCGGACACTAGTTGATTAATAAAAAATGTTTCTTTATGTGCCTTCTATCATATCTGAAAATTAGGAATAGTTATTCTGCTACACCCTGTATACTCATGTAAACGTGCTGAGTGATCATGTCAATAGATTTCGTTACTTTTTTGGATGACGTACAACGGAGCTTACAATAATCTTACGATAATATAACCATCTTTTCAATACGTTATTATTCGTTCAAGCCAAAATATTGCATCTGTTTATATCTCTTTTCTATTTCTTCAGGTTTCAAATCAACATTTCTCAAAACTTAAAAACTTATTAACCATTGAATGCAAAGATGTGCAAATTTAATAAATAACGTAAGTAATTTTACCTTGTTTGTCATGATGACGCAATACTGAAATGTTGAAGAAGGCCAGAGTTGGAAATGACACTTCTCGTTGAAGAAAATATTGATACGATCTTCTCGTTGAAGAAACTATAGATTCGATCTCCTCCTAAAGACGATATTTCTCAATCTGCAATAAGAAAGAAATATAGTACACACTTTCTTCCCATGTAATTCATATATTATGAACATAGTATTTTTGAATGATACAACATCGCAAATATAACAAACAACATCTATGGTTCATCATCATATCAGAACATTCACGTCGTCATTTTAGTAAACAATATATATATATATATATATATATATATATATATATATATATATATATATATATACCGGGTGTTCGTTCGTTAAGTTCGTATGGGCGTTTAACATGTAATTTCGATAAATTGCGATATACTACTTTCTCGAGTAAAATCGAAGAAATACTTAGAATACTTTTCGATAGGGCATAAAAAGTTCTATAATTTGGTTTTAGTTTTATTTTGCTAACATGTGCTGTTTGGGCGCTAGAATTTTTTTTTTTTTTTTTCGATATTCTGGTTTTTATTTTTATTTTTTTTCTCGTAAATTATGAGGTGTAGGAAAATAAGCATGGTTTGAAAAAATGCGGAATAATGAGTACTATAATTGAGAGAAGAAACCATTATTCGAGGATGCATTGTTTAGTAGAAAAAAATTAAAAACTGAATTTTTGAAAAATTCTCATCTGGTTTGGCAAGAACGAAAAAACCAATTAAAATGCAAAAAATATTAATTTTCAATAATTTTTCCTACCAAACCAGTATGAGATAGAGAAAAAAGTTACTTAGCTGTTATGTAGCTAATTTTTTTCTCTATTATACTCTATATTATTCAGATTTTTTTGAGCAAATTATGAAAGTCTTATTTTGAAAAAAATCCTTTGAAAATTTTTCAAAAATTCAGTTTTTAATTTTTTTCTACTAAAGAATGCATCCTCAAATAATAATTTCTTCACTCAATTATAGTACTCATTATTCCTCATTTTCTCATACCATGCTTATTTTCCTACACCTCATAAATTTCAAGAAAAAAAAAATAAAAACCAAAATATCAAAACAAAATTCTAGCGCCCAAACAGCACATGCTAGCAAAATAAAACTAAAACCAAATTATAGAACTTTTATACTCTATCGAAAAGTATTCTAAGTATTTCTTCGAATTTTACTCGAGAAAGAAGTATATTGCAAATCATCGAAAATGCATGTTAAACGCCCATACGAACTTAACGAACGAACACCCGGTATATATGCTAGGACCTATCTTTTTATTCATAAATACGTAGGTTTATATATAAACCTATGTATTTATGAATAAAAAAAATAGCTCCTAGCAGCCAGCCTGCAGGCTACATATAGGCTAATTCACTTGAACGTGGTTGATTTTTAAATTATTTAAAAATAATCAATTAAACAGCCAATAATTAATAATTGTATTTGGTAAAATTTCGTAGAAATTGAATTAAAAGTAAATTAACTGTAGATACATTATATGTAATTGTACATATGCGGTTCTTAAAAATAACAACGGTAATAATATAGTATAAAATTTAGCAAAAGTGATTTATACTTGCGACAGGAAAAAATTTAATGATCATTAAGATTTTAGATTAGGTTTTTTTTTTGAAAATAAATGACTTACATCAAAGACGGTATTTTTGTTACTAGTTTTCTTATACAGTCATATCTTTAAAAAAACTTTACTGAATTATTTTTATTCAATTATTAACTTGCTAACTGACCAATCAATAAGATGGTTCGAAGACAATTGACAATCTAGTTAACCCATTGATTAATTTATTAATTATATATATATATATATATATATATATATATATATATATATATATATATTGTGACAAAAACACTTTTTGTCACGAGTCAAATTTATATAAAAAATAATTGTGTATTATAGAGTATTAATTTTTTAGTGAATTGGCAATATTGATTAAGATTGTGAAATTAGCATTCACATAAATAGGTGTGAACTGGTGAATTCTCTCTCTCTCCAGTGAGCAGCTCTGGTGTGAGCACTGCTCTCTCTCTTGCGTGAATTACCGAGCTGAGCAGACTTCTACTGGTTTTGTCTTCGTTATATCGGTGATGAGTTGAAGGTTAATTTACCATGCGGCCTGATAAGTTTTTGTATTCAATATGGAATTGGTTCGTTTGGATTTGAAACGATGTAAGTTGACAATTTATTTATTTTGTATTATGTTTGAATTGTTATTCATGAGATTTTTTGATGTTTGGATTATTTTAGTAACGTAATTTTGCTCTTGTGAATACAATGATGGTCAACTTACATTTGATTTCGTTTTGTATTTTTTGTAAAGCCAATTTCTTTCTTGAATAATTTTGTTAGTTATTTTGTTTTGAGTTATGATTTGTAGAGTTCAATTTATTAGAGTTTGTATCGTATATTTTAGTTGAAGATTAGTAATTTTGTGATGATAAAATTAACCTTGAAGCAGCACAGATTCCCGTTCCAATCCTCATTTCTTTCTTTTGTAAATGCTAGTAGATTTCCTTCCCGTTTTCCGTTTGTGAAAGTTCTTTAGTGCGTATCATTGTCTGTATTTGTAAATTTCGAGCCCTTGCTAGAGCGCGTTATGATCTTCCGATTTTTTGTGCCGTGCTGCGAGCACGGATTTGATAATTTTATTCGCGTATTAAAACGACCGACGTTTTATTGTTCGAACTTTTGTAGAGTTCGGGATTGTTGCAATACGAGTTATTATGAGGCCACGCGCCATTGTTCGTGTTGCGATGATTTTTTTTGGTTTATCGTATCGTATTATTTTGCTATTATCACAGCGCTTAAATTTTAGGCTGAAGAAGCTATATCGGCTGTGATGATATTTTGTTTGAGTATATTTTTTGGTGGCCACGTCGTAATTCTCGGTGAAATACCCTATGTTTTCGTGGGCTACTCCTATAAGATCAGAATGCGTTCATTGGCTTCCGGATTTACAAATTACGGGAAAGACATTCGGTCTAGATCGGCTAAAGTACTTTCGTGTTTTGTCTCTCCTGCGCACGCGACCCCCCCTCTGTTCCATGTTCTATGTTCCCTCTTCGTGATCCCTTTTCTTTGTTGTATGAATGACGTGCAGTAAACTGTAAGTAGCAAATTTATTGATTGTTGTACTATCTTGAAATTGAATATTTTTGTTGAGCAAGTAACTTTAACTTATTTAGCTAGGAAACATTGTTGAGTCATTTTATTGTAGTATTGTTGAATTTTCTTTGAGTTACGTATTTTTGTTTCTAGTTAAATATTTTAATTTTGCTTGTATCATTTTTTGAACTATGCTATTTTCACTTAGCTTTTGTATCTTGCGATTATACTGTTGTTATTTATTTTGTTGGCTAAGTGAACTATGCAATTATCGTTTAACTTTTCTATTATGAGATCATTCTGCTGTTATCATTTTGTTGCTAATTGAATTATGTGATTATCGCTTAAATTTTGTAATCTGATATTTATTTTGTTTGCTAAATTTATTAACGTTGCTTGAGTTGATTTATGATTTGTGTAATTTAAATTGTAGCTGGTAAATTATTCTGATTTTGCATTAATATGTTATATTGATGATATTGTATGAAAATATTGCTTATCGTTGAATTTCGATTGTATCGACCTTTATTTCAAGTTCGATTGTTTGATTTTATCATGTTTATTATTGTGGATAAATCTGCTGTGCCCCCTCATGTTTAGATGAACAGGCTGTCGTTTTCAACGGTGTCCGAGCGAGATTCAGATGTATAGCGGCACCAGTTAATCGTGGAAACCGAATTTGGATCAACAAATGAAAGATATCGACCATACCCTAAATCGAGCATTAATTATGGATTGGATGATGATTTTATATGACGTACCGAAGCCCGCTGGGCGTATTCCGATTTCGAGGGCGATCATTTTCATGATGTCTCCTTCCATGATCACGCCGCTTTGTTGCGCTGTGCATTCTGACATCTCCTCGGCGCTGACGAAAACGCAGAAGAAGATCTTCTTTAGCTAGACCACCCGCTAACCAGCAGACATCAAACAAACGACGTACGTACTCTGTATTTGGAATATCATACAATATAACTACCTGGTATTACAAAATTGTAAGCAATTTTTTATTTAATTATTTATCGCATTTCCGAAACAAATTCTCGAAAAATGAAATAAATCCCTATCCTGTTAAGTTCCTTTTTGAGATTTGTCAAAGCTTCTCAATTTTGCGTCAACATTCCGCTTTGACTGGCGCCCACCTAATTTACCAACATCACAAAATAAAGTTCCTACCAACCCCACCTACGACCTAGCTCTCCTCCAAACAACTGACGCCGTGCCCATTATGGGTGACAGGTAGGATAAAAATGAGATGAATAAAATATTTCAAAATTTGAACACTTTGATAAAATTTAATCAACATCTAATATTTTTCTTCATCTAAATGTCACAATATATATATATATATATATATATATATATATATATATATATATATATATATATATATATATTAACCTATGATGAACCAACCGTATATTTAAAATATATATTTTTTGGCGAGCAGAAGAATCAATAAAACAATATTGGGATGTTATACAACAACATACTTCCATGGACCTTGAAACTTTTAAAATAGGTTTAAAACTCATATTTGATTCAGCAACGTTCATTTTAAAAAATAATACATACAAACAAATAGACGGTTCCTCTATGGGGCTGTCCATAAGTAGTGTTTTAGCAAATATTGTTTTACAAAATTTAGAAAAAACTGCTTTGACAGATGTTAATTTAAAAATTTTATATTACAGACGTTATGTTGATGATATTTTTATAATAGCTCACAAAGATCAGGTTGATAACATTTTAGATAAATTCAATTCATATCACCCAAGATTAAATTTTACTAAAGAATTACAAAATGAAAATAAACTTAATTATTTAGCCGTAACAATAGAAAAAATTGATAACAAAATAATCACTAACTGGTATCAAAAATCAATCAGTTCCGGAAGATATTTACATTTTCTGACACAAAATATAAAGTTAGTGTCATCCACTCATTAATCGATCGTGCTTATTTACTATCACACAAACAATACCATAAACAAAATATTTTTAAAGTTAAAGATTTATTAATAAAGAATGGTTATCCACTTAAATTTATTAACACACACATAGATAACAGACTTGCCAAATTACAGAACCGCAACCAAACAGATCAAATGAATCAGAGTAGAACAATAGAGAATACACATTACATTCCAATACCATATAATAAAAACATTACACCTACAATAAAACATTTCCTATCAAAATACAACTATAATATTGTTAAACAGTCAAAAAATGACACAAAATCTCTTTACACTACACTAAAACATAAAACAGATATAAAACAACAAAGTAACTTGGTGTACGAAGTAAGTTGTGGTGGTTGTGAGTTATCTTATATTGGTGAAACATCACAAATTCTGAACAAAAGATTATACCAACATGATTATCACAATCGACTGTTGAATCAACATCATAGTTCCTTAACAAAACACTCTTGTGAAACGGGTCATAAATTTAAATTTGATGGACCGCGCATTTTACACTATGAGCATAATTGGCATAAAAGATTAACTTTAGATTCACTTTATATAAATTTAAATCAAAATCTACATGTAAACAGCAAAACTGATTTTCTCAATTTTGCAACTATCGCTCGTCCAGTTTTAAACAAAATTAACAAATTTCATCAATAGAGGTCACTCACGGTCATTTAAACTTCGATATTCTGTAATGAAACTTGTTTTAAATAGTCTCTACAATATGTGATTCAAACAAAGACGTATAAAAAATGTAATTTAATTCTTGTAAAATAAGAAAATATGTTATTGTAAAAAAACAGAACATGTAACTGGTATGTAAAAACATATATATTGCATCATATTAATGTAAAATTTTATATATTGAATAGATAAAAATTGTAATAGTAGTGTATTGAATTTTAGATCGCTGAAGATTGGTCGGATTCTGACCCGAAACGTCCAATAAATTATGTTTAAATATAATCATAATTAAGAAAATTTATTAATGTTTAGTAAAATTAAAGCAACGTACATAATTTTTAGTTGTTTTTAATGTAAAAAAAAATAAAAATAACAGTATCTGTTAGTAGTTATGTAAACATGGAAAAATATAGCAGCTGTTTTTCAACATTCAATATGTTGAAAACGAATTTTCAAAATTAGTTTCAATATTGTAAATATCATTTTCGCATTAAAATTTTGCGATTTATATTCATAAAATATGCAAAATTAACGGTATGTAAAGTTTGAAGAAAATCGATTACATAACCGTAAAGTAAAGTTTTTCCAAAATTTTTAAAATACATTGTTTATCGATTTTTTCATAGCAAGCAATTTCGGACCAAACCGGATATGTGAGCCAGCTCTGAAACTTTCCCAATTTCATTTTATGTTAAAGCGAAACAAAAACCGAACCGACAAAATATTGAAAATCACAAAAAAAAACCGATTGCATTTTTTTAGCAATATGCAACCTTGTTTTTGAGATAAATCACTTGTGGTGGTGGTGATGGTAAAAAATATATATATTTTTTTTTTAAATTAACAGCAATAATGAAATAGCGGACAATTTAAATAAATTAATGTTAAAATTAATGTTTAATAAATTAATAAATAATAAATTAATGTTAAAATGATCCAGTTAATTTAAATATTATTTTATATATTTATTTTCAAGTTATATAAATGTTATTTTATAATAATGTAAATAGGGCAACGATTACTTTATTAAAATATAACAAAAATAAAATTGTATGTATTGCATACACGTTTTTTTATATACCTTCATTGTAAAAATAATAATTTTTGTGAGCATCCTTAATAATCTTTCTTTTTAGCAATTTATAATCTACTTTAAAAAGTGCATATAATGCATATATTTATTATTAGCTAATTTAGTGGCAAAGATTTGGCATATTACGTATTCTTACGTGTGACGTGTGAAAAGTATAGCTTTTATACTTTTTTTATAAATTGATCTATTTCAACAAATATATAATTTTAGAACACAATATTTAGAATATATTAATATTTTCGACAAAAGTATAATGTAAGACGATTAAAATAAAGAAATTCGATAAGAGTGGTCAGCCCCATTGATACAGAATCATACAAATAAATCAAAAATTGCAACATGACAATATTCTTCAATAAAGAGAAATTTTATATAATTTACCTGAACAGCATTAGCTCTTGTTAACTATTAAACTGGAACCGACCACCCATGATCGTAATCTCTGGATCGTAATCTTCAGCATAGAATTTATCTTGAAATGTAGAATTCAGAACAGTTCCACCTATCACATTTGCCGATTGCGCAGTGGAGATTGTTGAATGCTGTTAGAACCACAGTTTGATATCGACCTAAACACAACATGAAACAATATAATCTTTATATGAGTTTTATGAACAGTTGAAAATGAGAATTTTGCTTTGAAATGTTCAAAATATTAATATTTGTTTATATAAATATAAAGATAACGGTAATAAATTGCTATAATGTAAATTTAAATATAAATGATGCGAAAGTTAAGTGTCACAGTTATGATGTCTTCCGAAATGAAACTAAATGAACCGATTGGTTAGCTCTGATATTTAATAGTAAAACTATTATTATAAATTATAAAGATAAATTTATTTATTTATAAATTTATATTGTACCATACAAAACTATCTAACCGAATATATGACTTTCTATTACATTTGCAAATAACTGTTACAAATATTAATTTTATATACTTCTTTCTATAGATTTTGATAAGATTAGACATTTATATATTAATGTTACTTCATTTTGCTAAAAAAAAAATGAAAATCTTAAAATATATTACCAGATAAAATCTCACAAAACTTATTGTTCAAGTATCAAATTTAAATTTGCGCGTTAAAAAACCATGCAGATAAACGGTTAACCCATTAACGTCCAAGCGTTCGCGAATGCAACATTACGTTATTAATTTTTTTAAGGTACTTTTAAATAGAATTTTGGTACAAGTTTTCATGTTAAGTAATTTGGCACATTCCATTTTCTTACTTAAAAGTTTTAATAATGTGTAGTTTGTTTATTCATAATAAATACAATCAATTAAATGTTATGATTTTTAAGGGCATTTTCGGCACCTTACAACATTAGTTGCAAAATTCTGATTAACCCTTTTTATGATAAAATTCATTGCTGAATTTATCTAAAACTTACAGCAGTTGAAAAAATAGTTACCATTGTGTACATAAAGTGAAACGTTTGAACCGTAAAACAAGTCTAAACGTGTCTGTGCGTTGACGCACGCTTGGGCATATGCAGCAAATAGGTAAAATTCAGCACCGAATTTTATCATAAAAACTTGTACCAAAATTCTATTTAAAAGTACCTTAAAAAAATTAATATCGTAATGTTGCGTTGTCGCACGCTTGAACGTTCATGGGTTAAAATGGGTTAAAGTAATAAACCACATTTTCAGAAACCGTGTAACTAAAATGCAACTGGTTTTATTGAAAAAAACCAACCGGCTCATTTGGTTCAATTTCGTAATACACTATTTTATTTTCAATGTATATATATATATATACCGGGTGTCTACTTTTTTTTTGTTACATAGGGAATACAATGCTAAAATTTTCATTTGGTGATAAATTTTCCCCTAATTATTATAGAACAAAAGTACAAATACAAAAGTTGTTTAGAATTCAAAAATGCATCAAATGATGCCAAATTTATCAATATAGGATGTTCCGATCAAGAATTAGAAGCAAATTAAAATTTCCATTTTTGCGCTCTTTACATCAAAGTGCCATGGAAATTAAACAAATAATTTCATTTCTTCTGGAGTTTGAGTTTGACAGATCGTATTTATTTTATTGTTACGTTCTGTATTATTATCATTATTATTGAAAATAATGAATAAACTTAAGGTAAATGAAAAAGTTCAGTGCGTAAAATGGTATTTTACTGGAAATTCGATACGACGAGTAAGAGATTTATTCAGCGCTTTCTTTGAAAACCGTCCCATACCTTCCGCTATGACTATTCGTAGGATAATTAAACAATTCGAAGAAACTGGAAGTGTGTTAAAACGTTGTAAAAATTGTAGAAAAATCAACGCAGAAGATCAGGAGGAGAATTTAAATCAAAATGCAATTAAAGAAAATACATTGAATATACTTTTGTGTGTAACGGAAAACCCAAATGTTAGTGTGCGTCAACTTGGTGCTGAATTAAATTTGCATCCTTCAACAATACATAAGGTACTAAAAAATGAAAAATATCATTCTTATAAATATTCCACGCACCAAGAGATATTTGAAGCGGATAAAATGGCTAGAAGCGAATTTAGTAACATTATTATGGAAAAATCCAATTTAGACAGAAACTTCTTGAAATCTATTTGTTTTACTGACGAGTCTACGTTTACTTTACACGGCGAACCTAATACACAAAACTTTAGAATATGGAGCCAAACAAATCCTCATTTAATGGTAGCAACACGTACCCAATATCCAGAAAAAGTTAATGTATGGGCTGGAATTTTTGGCAGGTGTATAATTGGGCCATTTTTTATTGAAAATAATTTAAACAACGAAAAATATTTGGATATGTTGCAAAATCATATTGGTCCGCAGTTAGAAGAGTGTGCAACTCAAGATAATGTTGTCTGGTATCAACAAGACGGATGTCCGGCACATTACAGCTGCAACATTAAATTATATTTGGATCAATGTTTTCCAAATTCATGGATTGGTAGAGGTGGTCCAATTAATTGGCCAGCTAGATCGCCCGATTTAGCACCGTGCGATTTCTTTTTATGGCCATATTTGAAGGAGAAAATTTATAAACGACATATCAAAAATCTTGTTGATTTGAAAAATGCCATTGTTGAAGAGTGCAATAATATAACACAAACACAATTAAGCTCTGTACGTCACGAATTTTATAACAGATTAGGTTATTGTTTGGCAGTTAATGGCGATTTATTTGAACATTTAATTTAAATTGTTAGTTTCGTTTTTGTTCTCCTATATCTTGTATTCATGAATTTTTCTGTTTTATAGGTATATTGAATATTGTAATAAATAAAGAAAGTTTTACGGAGTTCAGCTATTTACTATTTATTAAACTCTTATCCGACGTTTCACTGCACAACTTACAGCATCCTCAGGGATAAGTTTAAATTATTATAATAAATATATTAGGCATAATGCCAGTCATCTAATTCAAATGTATTGTTTTTATAACTTGAAGTTAATAAATAAATTAAACAATTACTTAAAATTATAATGGAGACATTCACAATTTAAAACCACAGCTAGTACGTAGTGTACAGCCGAGTAAAATACCCTTTCATTGTAATAAATAATAAATACTTAATACTTTTTATACTTAATAGCTTTTCATTTACATTAAGTTTATTCATTATTTTCAATAATAATAATAATAATAATAATAATAATAATAATAATTATAATAATAATACAGAACGTAACAATAAAATAAATACGATCTGTCAAACTCAAACTCCAGAAGAAATGAAATTATTTGTTTAATTTCCATGGCACTTTGATGTAAAGAGCGCAAAAATGGAAATTTTAATTTGCTTCTAATTCTTGATCGGAACATCCTATATTGATAAATTTGGCATCATTTGATGCATTTTTGAATTCTAAACAACTTTTGTATTTATACTTTTGTTCTATAATAATTAGGGGAAAATTTATCACCAAATGAAAATTTTAGCATTGTATTCCCTATGTAACAAAAAAAAAGTAGACACCCGGTGTATATATATATATATATATATATATATATATATATATATATATATATATATATATATATATATATATCCCAATAATTACCTATAACACAGCAATTAAATCTTAAATTGAAAAAAAATTGACTTGTTCTGAACACTCCATATGAGAGTCACTAGATGGCGCGATTGACTTAAAATAAATTTTACAAATAACTACATATTAAATTGTGATGTCTTGAAACCAACATTACGCACTATGAAATTTATTTAAATATCATAAATTATAAAGAATAATTCTATTAAACATTTTCCGATATGACGGCCCCCAAATACTAAAATAGAATTATATTGATCACAAAAATATTCACAGCAATGTTTCTCACTCGTCGCGCAAACGATCTATTTCAATGCAATTTAAAAAAAAATTACACGTTCGTATGAAGATTTGAATATATCTATCGTAATGAATGTGTTAAACCAAGTGTTAAACAATATTCAAATAATTGAATGTCTCAGATGCAATCTAAGTGAGCAATGCTTAAAAATATCACGGCTATGAAAATAAATGTTTCTAATTCTCGCTTTCATAAATAAATGTTAAATTTTAATTCCAAAGTCATATATTAAATAGTTTACAAAACTATAAAATATTAAAATAAAACGGCTTTAGATTATAGTTCAGTATTAATATTTATTAATAAACGACGAACTCGACGTACGTCTTCATCTGGAAAATTGATACAGACATACGTTAAGTTCATCGAAACATCGATTGTTAATAAATATTAATACAGAACTATAATCAAAAGCCGTTTCATTTTAATATAATGAGTTCTAAAATATTTTTTTTAGTATGCGTAAAATATCTATAATAGTTTTCGCAAAATCTAATTAAAATACCTTTTCATTTTTATGATCTTCCATAAATATATTACAGTCAAAACTTTATTGAATATAGTTTCCAAAATAGTAATATCCTTTGTTTTTATCATCATCCATCCATATTTGGTTTTATGTTATGATTTGATGCTTAATAAAATGAAATGTCTGTCATCTAAAATTTATTAAAAAAAAGCTTGTAAAACTAACTAATAACATAAAGAATATGCTGCTATAAATAAAAAAATTAAATAAATTATACTTATTTACTTACTTGTATCTATGGAGAGCACGTGTATTTGTAAATGTTTACAGTTTCGTGTTGTTCCAATACTAATTATTCTTCAGATAATTGAATACCATCAACTGGCGTAAAAGAATTACAAACTTTGCATATAATATATTACTAAATGACTGATTAAATTAAATGAACGAAATAACAACATATTTAACATCTCAATTACACTTCGAAAGCGAAAACAATGTGCCTGGCATGTCACATCACAACGGGCAGTATAAGCCATAGAATAAGTAATATATATATACAGAAGAAGCGACAACGCTGTGTATTTGGCTGTTTAGGAAATTTCACAGAGCCATCTATAAACCCCTGATTAAATCATTTGTTTAGCGCGGCCCTTACGAATTATTCAGTTCAAACCTTTTTTGTATTAGAAATTTATTTCAAATTATTTTATGTATTTTGATACTATTTATATGTTCAATTAATTCATGTATTGAACATAAATGAACCAAACATATAAATACATCAAAATACATAAAATGAATTGAAATAAATGTGAAGTACATATTTAAAAGAAAATGGACACAAATAATAACAATTAATAATATATATTATAATTATATTTAAATATATATTTAAAACAAAAACAAAAAATTACAATTGCAAATAATATACATATTTTTTAACCTACAGAAACAATTCTAAACTTAAATATTATGCATTTTTTTTATTTTTTCTTTCCATAAAATGTTTCAATTTACTTTTTAATGGTGGATATGCCACAGTAAGATATTCGTCAATTATTTTCGGAACCGTTATCATTTCCAAATTAATTTTTTTGTTGACCAGTGATATGAAAGCGTATAAAAGAATTTCTATTAAAATAAGTTTGATGTCCTTATTAAGATCTACGGAATGAGTGAAGCAAGGAATGGGGATAACAAATTGGATATTTTCAAGGACTGTTTTTGAAATATTAGGAGAATTAATATATTTTAGGAAAAGAGGAAATATTTTTAGGCGCATAATGTGAATATGGGAAATAATAACTTCAGAAGGATATAAAAGGAGTTGCTTATGAATTCCGTAGTCTTTTAATTGAATAAGTGCATGCTTGTCCGTGCAATTTTTAGTTAATAAATATTCGACACAGACCGAACATTTACATTTTTTAATATTTTATTTAAAATAACCCCAGATAGATATGCGCTATTATTTGTCTGTAGTAACTTTTTGACGTTATATTCTGATAAATTAAATGACGGCGAGCACTTTTTGGCATTTGGAACAGCATTTCTATTTAAAAGTTTACTGGTAGCACTTCGATATTGCCATGTACCAAAATGAGCACTGCAAACGTGGCAATTTTTAAGTTCTGGATAGGTTTTATCCAGTAAATCGCACCTATTGATAGCACGAAGCCATTGTTCACGCATAATTTCACCCTGAGGTAATACATGAAAATGTACGCTCTCCGATCCATCACAGCCCGGATGAATACACGAAGGCTGAAACATTTAAAAACTATTTAATATTTTAAATCATATAAACATATATATTTAACTTACCATTTTTGCACGTGTTATGACGCAGGAATAACAATGAAAACACAAGCACAAGAAACAACGTTTGAACTCAAAAGTAAAAACAAGAATGGCGTCATTCAAAGCGTCTGTACGCTAGCACTTTGGCTAGCACACGTGCTTACGTCACGTGATTCTGCAATGTGGCGACATCTGCTGCATAAAAAAATAAATATTGCCAAAAAACTTATCTTAGGGGTTTATAGATAGCACCACTAAAGCTCAATATTCAAATTGGAATACCTATTGTCACCCCCCTGGTATAAGCGATTGGTGCGACACTGGCGAAATAGTGGATAATTTGAAATTTAATAATTTATTTTAATAATATTTATATTATTTTATTTAAAATTAGAATAAAATTAACTTAATAAAAAAAAAGATAAAATATTTAAATTTAATAAATATGCATTATATTTCCTATTTATTAATTAAAATTGTAGAAAATATTGTTTGTTTACCACTCACTAGTATATTGAGGTTTAAAAAGCTGCGCATGCGTATAATATATTAAATTTCTTGAAATACTTTCTTAATATGATTTTTTTATTGAATTAATTATTCATTATTATTATATAATTTAAATATTACAATAATAAAAATTTCAGATTGAATAAAATTTAATAACCACATAGTTTCCTCGGTTAGGTTTGACTGGCGCAGAATTCGAATACAAGTATATTTCACTAAACACATGCTAAACACAAACCCAAATCATCACATTCATTCACACAAAAATTGTTTGTAGTAGACCGGAAAGGCCTTACATAATAATAACTTTATTTAGCTAAAAAAAAAAAGCTATACTATGAACAATATAAAAAATATATAGAGTTATGAAAACCCCCTTAAATCTACATTTTTAATCTAGTATATTGGTAATCTAAAATTTGTACTTATTTTACATATAATTTATTTCAATCTATATTTCAATAATATTCCTTTATTGTAATTTTGAAATTTCTTAAATCTAAATTTTTATAATTATCAGGTAAATTATTGTGTGTATTATTAATAAAAAAAAAATATTGGTATTTTTCATCTATGAATATTAAATTATTTATTGCTAGTATCGAATTATTCATATTTCGAATATATGAATTGATTTATATGTTATACGTATGAGAAAAATTATTGAACAATGATGTCATTCTTATTAAAATTATTACTGTTATATAATAATAATAATAATGTTTATTAAAAGAATTCATGTGTATACAAAGTGAATATAATATCTTATTGCTCTATCAATAAACATGAAGGTCCGTATTCTCACCTCATTTATAAAAGTGATTTTTTGCCAAAAGTGCTTTTGACGTTTACTTAAAATCATTTATTAAGTTCTTTATAATAGTTTATTTAAATTTTATAATACCAAATATAATAAAAATGATCAAAAATAGTAAAATTATTCCTATTTGATCAAAAACAAAAGTAGAAACTTATTTTGAAATTAATGATAAAAGCACTTTTTCATGAAAAAGTGAGGTGAGAATACGGGCCGAAATTACTCACAGAAGCATATGCTTGTACGTGAGTTGATCTTGAGATATATAAATTTAAATTTAATTTTTTTCTTATAACTAATGATACATATCTAAATTATGATCTAAAATATATACAATATATACTATTGCTATTTTCATTAAATCATTAAACTTATAAAGAAAATAAAGTGTAAATACTATTTGAAAATAAGGAACATTCATGTTAAATTTAATAACACTTAAAACTAATGATATAAACTTATTCTATACAATAAAATAGAATATATAAAAAATAAAAGTAATTAATATTTGTAAATAAAATAATTTCGTTATCATTTTAATGCTGATATATAAGGTTCTAATCGAGGTGTGTTTGTTATAATCTCCTGTGTTAAGTTTAGCACAGCAGTTTTGTACATTTTATCACATTTGGTATAGGTAACAAAGATTATGTCTTAGATTATGTGTTAGAAAGTTATATTTTTAGCAATTTTATTATTACGTTCCAAAACTGTATTATCTATATACTCTTCACTGACAGTGGTGCTACTACTACCTTCTATAAATACACTGCTTAAATTATTTAATTCTTTATCTTCACTAAAAGATAGTCGAATTTTACTAGGGTGTATAGCGGTATTTTTTAACTTTATTTTTATAGGAGAATATTGAACGTTTTTTTTTTGCTGAGTACATTGAATATATCGACTTTTGCAAGATGGTTTCTCCGTTTGAACACACACTGCACGGTTATCAACCGAAGCTTGAATATCAATGTCTCGTTTAGTCACGATTTGTTTATTAATGTCTATTTGCAGTTCCTGATTTTGAACATCACTTGATATAGATTCTATTTTTCTTCTTTTTTCAATATTTCCTTGATTAGAAAAAAATCTATGAAAGACAACATGCCGTTTCATTATTATCCTTTTTGCTTTCATTAGTTGAAATCGCATGTAAATTTCCATATCTTCTTCAAGCTTCAAAAAACAAAATATCCATTAAAAGAAAATATTGCTTTCAGTACACATATATTTACATTAAAATGATCTTCGCAAACAAATATAGGACTTGAAAGACTATAATCTGAAATATTTCGTCCGGCTGCTTCTAACCAAACTTTTCTTCTATCATAATCAAATGGTACAGTAATAAATAATTTGGTACTATCGTTTGACTGGTACCTATTGCATGATAAAACGATGCAGTGCTTTTTTAAACTCATTTGTAAAATATATAAATAAGAAACTTCATAAGAACGATCAACAGGTTGTTTGACATAATGACAAATAGTACAGCATTTTAAATTCAAGTGACAGTAGGGCACCCAGGTCCTCCCTGAGGGCACCTTACTAAGTGCGTTTGTTTTGCAAAGTTCATAATTTTCTTCAAAAATTAACTTTTTCAAAATTGCTTCAAGATTTATTCTGTTTATTTAACTATATTTATAATTAACTTTATAAATATATAATAAAGTATTATATTAGAACTTGTATATTTTTTAATGTATATTATTAGTTAAAATATATATAAAACGTTTTGAATTTTTTAACATTTTAATTGTATTTTAATGTTATCTTTATTAAAGAAAATGCTGTCATATACTTTAAGAAAAATAGAAGTTATCTATGTACAAAGAAATTGATTTTATTTGAACTACAAACTACTTAAAAATATTATAATAAAACGGCTTTATGTTGTTTATTTTTATTTTTTAATTTGACTTCTAATTAAAAATTTATAAGAAACATCAATTTTTCCTGAAATAATAATCATATTTATTTAACTATTTCAAGTTATTTTATACAATTATACAAAATATACTTATATTATAATTACAATTTAATATAATAATATGTAAGCATCGAAAATACATCTGACAGATTTTTGAAATGCGCGCCAGAAAGTGACTAGAGTGAAGTGAGAGAGTAAACACTAGATGGCAGTAGAGTAGGACAAGATCTGTAATGTGAACGCAAGCCGATGAATAAAATAAATAATAAAGTGTATTATCCTGTTTTATTATAAAAATCCTTACAGAGAAAAATCAGAAGTGGGATTTACCGGGTTTCTGAAGGGTCAGAGCCTTGCAAAATCGATATATGGTGGCAAGTTTTCAGCCGGAAAACTTAGAATTGTGTAACGAATATTCGGTGAAAAAGCACGTGTTATCCAGTTACAAAAGTTGTGGTAATCGGACAGCACAAGAAAAAATGCCGAACGAAGATACAAGTAATAATGCTAGCAGTGAGCAAGCAATACTTATAACACCAGAAGCAATGCAAAATATAATATCAAGTGCTATAACCGCAGCATTAGCACACATAAACATTAATGAACAACGTGGACAAAGAATGCCATTGTCAGAAATTTCTACGCAAATTCCAGCATTTAGTGGAAGTCATGATGAGGATATAGATAATTGGTTGTCGAGGGTAGACATCATTCAACTAAATCATCGATTGGAAGACACTACTGTACTGTTAATTGCAACAAACAAGCTAACGAAGAGAGCCAGAGAGTGGTACGATTCACAAGCAAACTTAGCACAGCTTCCATGGCAAGAATTGAAAACTAAATTAAAAGCAACTTTTAAATCAAATACCGATCGTTTAACACTTTTTGACAACATGCAAGCTAGAAAGTGGAAGCAGGGAGAACGAATCGAAGACTATTATTTCGACAAAATGAAAATGTTAAATAAACTAAACGTGACTAGTGAAGATGCTATCTTACACATTATTCGTGGGATTGATAATTTGGTATTAAGAATTCAATTAAAAGGGCAAAAACTTCAAACACCTGAAGAACTGCTCGAAAATATGAAATCGTACGCTGATGAATTACCTCAAAGTACAAGTACTTATCACTTAAATAGACGTGAAAATAAACAGTTCCAGAGTGGAAACAACCGTCCGAAGAATATCAATAAACCAAACATACAGTGTTTTAACTGCAAAAAAACGGGGCATTACGCGTCAACATGTCCGGAAGCTAAACGTGGCAACAATTGCTTCAAATGCGGCGACATTGGTCATCAAGTAAAAGATTGTCCGAAGAGAAACGCAAGTATAAATTTAACTCAACCAATATCAAAACATATGTCTAATATCCAAATAAAGTTAAGCGGTAATACTTATAATGCGCTCGTAGACAGCGGAAGCATTACGAATGTGATGCGAGAAGAGATTGCTGAAGATTGTCGATTAAAATACGAAGAAAGTAATCAAATTTACACCGGTTTTGGAATGACCGACGTTCAAAGCAAGGGAAAAGTACGAACACAAATAAAAATAGGAAACGATAAATACGACATCAACTTTATCGTTATACCCAATTACGCAATATCACAAGACATTATTTTGGGTGAGCCATTCTTTAATGATGCAAGTGTTACATTCGGTCCAAGTGGAATGAATATTTCTAAAGTCAAATCCGAAACACCATCGGAAGTAAACGAGATTCTGCAAATCGAAGTACAGCAAACTAGCCCAGACTATAATGTAAACCCGAACTTCAGTATGGCGCAGAAACATCAACTGGAACATATGGTAAGCCAGTACCAACAAAATTTATTAATTAAACCTGTTCTAGACAACGAGGACGTGGAGATGAAAATTCGACTGAGGAGCGAGACACCGATCGTTCATCGACCGAGACGTTTGGCACAGAACGAGTTGAAGCAAGTGCAAGAAATCGTCGATGATCTCCAGGAACGAGGTATCATTCGTCCAAGCAAGTCAGAATACTGCAGTCCAATTGTGTTAACAAGAAAGAAAAATGGTGAAGTTAGAATGTGTGTGGACTACCGAGCTTTAAATGCTATTACGGTAAAAGATCAATTTCCATTACCATTAATAGACGACTTTATAGATAAACTAAGAGATAAAAAGTTTTTTACTTTATTAGATTTAAAAAATGGTTTTAATCATATACGCATGGCAGAAAACTCTGTAAAATTTACATCTTTTGTGACACCTTTTGGTCAGTTTGAATATTTATATATGCCATATGGTTTGAGCAATGGTCCAGGAACATTCCAAAGATACATAAATAACGTATTTTCAGAATTTATAAGAAACAACGATATTCAAATTTATATTGATGATATAATGATAGCAACAAAAAGCGTAAAAGAAAATTTTGAAATCTTGGAACGTGTCCTTGATACTTGCAAAAGTAATTGTTTAAAATTAAGACTTGATAAATGTCAATTTGGTGTGACACGTATAGAATATTTAGGTTATGATATTAGTTTTAATTGTATACAACCAAATATAGGTAAAATCAAATCTGTAATTAAATATCCAGAGCCAAAGACGATACATGATGTACATAGCTTTCTAGGATTGAGCGGGTATTTTCGTAGATTTATTAAAGATTACGCAAGAGTTGCAAAACCTCTTAGCGATTTGTTACGTAAAAGTACGGGATTTAAATTCGGAAAGATAGAACGAGATTGTTTCGAATTGTTAAAGCTGAAGTTAAGTACTAAACCGATTCTTTCTATTTATAATCCAATCGCTAAAACGCAATTATTTACAGACGCGAGTAGTAAAGGTTTCGGAGCGATTTTAATGCAAACGGATGAAACTGATAAATACCATCCGGTATATTATTTCAGCGCGAAAACATCGGAAGACGAAGCCAAATATCATAGTTTCGAACTCGAAACTCTGGCAATAGTAAAAGCACTTCATAAATTTCGTACATATTTGCTAGGTATTGATTTTACAATCATCACTGACTGTAATGCATTAAAACAGACACTTTCAAAGCGAGAAATATGTCCGCGTATTAATCGTTGGTCATTAGTTCTCCAAGAATTTAGTTATACGTTAGAACACAGAAAGTCCGAATTGATGAAACATGTAGATGCTCTTAGTCGGTATCCGGTTCAATTAATTCAATATGATTTGCTTGAATCACTTAAAAGAGAACAAGGTAATGATCCCGATATACAAAATATTATTAATAAAGTTAACGCAGACAAATTACCTGAAAGAAATGATTATGACATTTTAAACGGTTTACTGTTTCGTAAAGTTTCGCGAAATCTACTAGTAGTTCCGCGAAATATGCGCAGGAATATAGTAAACGAATACCATGATAATAACGCGCATGTAGGTCATGAGAAAACGTTGGCAGCAATTCGCGATTATTATTGGTTCAGAGGTATGAATAAATACGTTAAACAATACATAAAAAATTGTTTGATCTGCATTCAATATAACAATAAATTGAAAAAAGATGGTTATATGAACATACCAGATCACGGTGATCGACCATTTAAAATTTTACACATCGATCATATAGGGCCATTGGAAAAAACAAAATCCGGTTCCAAATTTATATTAATTATAATAGACTCGTTTTCGAAATTTGTATTTTTACGAACTGCAAAGCATACCGATAGTAACAGTGTGATAAAGTCGTTAACTGAAATCTTTTCGACTTTCGGAAATCCAAATATTATTATTAGCGATCGAGACACGGCCTTCACCTCAGCTAAATTCGAAGATTTTTGTACGCAACGAAAAATTAAACACGTAAAAATAGCCGTAAGTACACCGCGAGCTAACGGTCAGGTAGAACGGTACGTTCGAGTTACCAAGAATGCTTTAGCGAAATGCGCGACTTCGGAAAATTGGAATGAATCTTTAGAACTGATTCAGCTTAGTATTAACAATACCGTTCAGAAATCTGTTGGTGCCTCTCCTAGTAAGTTATTATTAGGGATTGATTTGAATTACTTAATAGATCAAGACATAAAATATTTAGTCAATCAGGTAAATGATTGTGAACCTGTGAATTTTGAGATGTTGAGACAGACTGCTATGGATAAAATGAAACAATCACAAAACTATAATAAAAATGTTTTTGATCAAAAGCGGAAACCTGCTGTTAGTTATCAAGTTGGCGATTACGTAGTTATAAAAAGACCACAAATATTATCAAGGGGTAGTACTGTCTTTGCACCAAAATTTAAGGGGCCATATATTGTTACTAAAGTCTTAGAACGCGACAGATATGTAGTTGAAGATATACCTGGATTTCAATATACTCAACGTTTTTATACAAGTATCTGTTCAGCTGAAAATATGAAACTATGGCCGCGTGAAGAAAATGATGTTATGAACACCAATTCTGATGTCGAGGACGACGATCCGGTCAGAATAGCCGAAGCTGTAAGCATCGAAAATACATCTGACAGATTTTTGAAATGCGCGCCAGAAAGTGACTAGAGTGAAGTGAGAGAGTAAACACTAGATGGCAGTAGAGTAGGACAAGATCTGTAATGTGAACGCAAGCCGATGAATAAAATAAATAATAAAGTGTATTATCCTGTTTTATTATAAAAATCCTTACAAATATTAATAAAAATAAATAAAATAATTTATATAATAAATATATTTATAATTTAAATATAGGCGGTGACTACTATTGTTACTAATTTCACACGAAAGTCTTCCATTTAATTATTGGCGTACGCATTAAAAACTTTTTGGTGAATTAATCAACTAGTCATTAAACTTTCGAAAATGAAATATACATTTTTTCAGCATCATTATTATTAAATTATTTTAGTAATTTGTATTAGTTTTTTTTTCTAAAAATAATATAGTCGTTTTAATGCTCATAAATAAAATTTAATTTTATTGCACACATAAGCAAATATTAACCCGCCACTGCTTATGGTTCAGCCATTTTGTAGTTGGTCGCATTGGTCGTTGCATGCTTGCATACGTTGTGATTTGCAACCATTTTGCAACGGTCGATGCCATGCGGTTGAATGCAGTATGGAAAAGTTATTTTCTATAGTTCAATTCGTATGATTTTATGCAGTTTGAAGTGGATATTTTATGTTAAACTAGTTGTTATTTGTGAATTTCAATTTTTAATTGTAAGTATTCTTTTGTTTTGTAATATATTTTTCTGTAGTTAGTTTTCAGGAACGTTTGTTTTTGTATATTCTGTAGTTGCCCTAATATTCATTTCTAGCTAATTCTGTTTTCTACAAAAATATTAGGTTTTTTTTTATTTTTTTGCCTTTTATATTTTTCATTTATAAAGTGATAATTATGTTTGAATTATTGTACAAATGAGAAAGTCACTTAGCATTGATAATATTGATACTGTAAATGAATTTAAAACAAATACGTATTTAACATTGAAGTGTACGCTTTTAATTTTATTGGTTTTAATTTCTAATTATAACTAATAAATTTCAAGTTAATTTTTTCGTTTCGAATTCACATACTTTTAGCTTTGAAGTTGCTAGCTATTATTTGTTGGTCAGAAAGTTTAACAATTATAAAACAATTATAGTTATATTTTTTGAAATTTTTTTGCTTAAAGAAAATATACAACTTTGAAATCTTTATCATATTAAAATGCTTTATTTTTGCCGCAAAGTAATGACATTTAGAAAGTCCGAGAATTTGGATATTTTATAATAATACATATCATAAAATAATTACTAATTTTTAAGAACAAAATTATATACAGTAGAACTTGCACAGAGCTACATTTTGTAAAGAATTTTATCTACACATACGTGAGATTATACCGGCACAATACAGTGTCTTTCGAAAGAAATAACTGCGTAGGATATCGTGTGCTGGGCATAGCACTATTAAGTAAGGGCGAAACGAGATCAGTTTACTGTGAAACTCGATCACTTTCAATAGGAAATAAAGGAAATATCATATTTCGTACTGTCCTACAGTCTAGTTATCTCTGTTTCATTTAATGTCGACTCTTTCACTTTTTTTACAATTCGGTGTTAGTGGTGAGGCAGTGGTAGCTTAAGAGCCCCATTTTTTTCACAATGTTTTTCTTTGCGTTTCGACAACGGGTCTCTGTTCAAGTTGTGCTGTATAAAAAAATTATGTTTCTATTACCGGACCTTTGTCATGTATTGATTGATATATTTAAATTGATTTTACGATGTTAGTTAAATCTATTTTGTGTTTTCAGAATCTGAATATGCAGTTAACTAAATCGAACAAGCCAATCAAATTTAAAAAAGAAACTTATTTGACGACGAAAGATGCAAGTGATGATGATGAAGATAGAAATATGAATTTGGAACGAGTATAATATGCTGCTAGCAGCTCAATATCAGTACGAATTCTATGATCCGAGATTTAATTCAAATATTAGGTAAATTATTTCAATTAATATATTAGTGAACATAGTAAAGAATCTTTTAGAACTCATATTCAAAATGATGGCACGAATTTAAATAAAATTTGGCATCCTTTAATTAATAATTTATAGAAATTTTACAATGTATGTAATTACTTGTATATGTTACCTGGTAACTTGTTTCTATGTTTTGTTTGTTTATTTATGTCATTTGCATATTTTCGATATACATGAAGTATATCGAAACGTTGAATTTTACTTGAAAATTATACAGAACTTAGTTGTAAAGCTTTTATTATTTTAAATATAGTAAAGATTTGATGTATTTGATAAGTCATTGAATTACATTTCTGTTTTAATAGAACAGTTAACTAAAATACTACACTAATAATAATATTACACTGTAAAAAGTTGCCATTTTAGATGAAAACCATAGTAAAACAAATTACATATTATTTCAGCAAGACGATGGATTATATAAATTTTGTGTAAAAATAATATAATTTTGTAATTTTAAGTAAAATAATTAATTTTGCCATATTATATGTTTCTTTTTATCGAAAAAATAAATAATTTTTCTATGACGTCTGCAAATTTACATATTAAACTGTTATAAATCAGTTGCCCCAGGTTTACCAAGTTTTTGTACATTGAATATCAGGGCTTCAAACCGAAACTGTACCGGAAACCGAAAAAAAAAAACGTTATTTTTGCTAGAACGAAAACCGGAACTGAACCGAAAAAACAAATATCGGTTTATTTCGGTTCGATGCATGTTAAAACATGCGCGTTAACGCAATCTTACTTTTCACGTCAGTTGTCGTTTTTTTTTTTTTTTTCATTTTCACTAGGGATAACTTTCAAGCAGGTGTATTTTTTGATAATAACTTTGTTTTTAATAATCTTGAAATAGTTTAAATGAAAATAGATTGGAAAATATTTTAGTAATCGGGGATAATTTTCATTATTTCTAATTATAAATAAATAAAAACCTGTATACAAGAATTTGTTACGTTAACACATATTATTATCATATACATTATATATACATACTTCTAATTATTACACCTTTATTTGATTAATAATTATTATTACTCATATTATTGTATTAATTTATGTAGTATGTATGCTTATTATAATAGTAGGAGTAAAATGTTCTAAATTATTAGTAGCAAATAAGTTTTTAATACAAATAAAAACATTGAAAAAATTTTTAAAAATGGATCACTCGGAACTGAACCGAGAACCCAAAAAAAAACGTAATTTTTGCCGAAACGAAAACCGGAACCGAACCGATATTTTTTTTCATTGAACCGGAACAAAAAATATAACGGTTTAAAGCCCTGGTGTATATAGTGTGTTTGGTAGGTTGAGATGAAGTTGGTTAGAATATAGTATTTTACAAAGTTTTAATTTTAATTTTGCAAATTATCACCATAATTACTTAAATATTATTTTGATAAATTAAGTACTTTTTTCAATTATATGCAATTCGTATTTTGATTATAAATTTAGAAAGTTTATTATTAAACTACTACTTATAAAGAAATAAATTTGGTTTTTAAAATTATAGTGTAATTTTGAAATCTTAGACAAGTCAGTAAGTGCTCCAATTTAATCGCAAAGCAATGACGTCTAGAAAGCCTCGTACTTTATTTATTTATTCCAATCGATGCGTTAATAGTTTTTAGCCTACAAAGTAAAGATTAATAAATTCAAGATTATTATTGAATTGTTCTTGTTATAATATAGGTGAAAAATTTTCAGAACTTATTATATTAAAATAAAACTGCTGTAGATTAAAGTTCTGTATTAATATTTATTTAAAATCAAAGTTTTGACGAACTCAGCGTCCGTCTTAATCAGGATAAATGATACAAATGCCAATACAGTAAATAACAGAACATAGAAACAAGTACTAGGTAACAAACAAGTACTAGATCATAAAACTTTTATAGATTTTTAATTAATGCAAGCTAAATTTTATTTAATTCAGTGCCTTCACAGTGATTGATGTTATCTTTTTCTTTATAAATTTCTATTGCTTCCTTTATCAATCTACTTTACTTTATCTAGATTATTAGGATAAAATTTTGTTTAATTATTTTATAAAAGACGACGTTTTGACGAAACTGAACGCTCGTCTTCATCAGGTCAAAATTTATCAGACATTAAAGTGTCATTGACGAACTTCGACCTGATGAAGACGATCGTTTAGTTTCATCGAAATGATGTCGTTTATATAAAATAATTAAATAGAATTTTATCTTAAAACAGTTTTTATTTTAATTTATGTAATTTATATATGTATAGTGCAAGTTGCTTCATGTCCTCATATCGGAACTAGAGTTTTTTGATAACAAAATAACCGATTGATAATAATAACCGGAAAAAATATGTATAAATAAACAGAAAATGTGTTGTTCAATGAACTAAAAAAATTAAAAATTCTTGTAACATTTTTGTCAATTTAAGCTGCATTCAGAGATTAAAATTTTTATTTACTTTTAAGTACTTACAATTATATATATATATATATATATATATATATATATATATATATATATATATATATATATATATATATATATATATATATATATATATATATATAAATAAATAAATAAATATATCTGTCTGTGGCCAATGAATAAATCAATGATTTGCTTTTATTCGTACGGAATTTGTCACGTGCAGGCATATTTATAAGTACTTAATTCAATTCTTGTATGCACCTTAAATATAAATACGTAATTATTCTACATATATACACACACACACACACACACACATATATATATATATATATATATATATATATATATATATATATATATATGAATCAAAAGAAAGTTTAGACTGTTAATTTATAAGAAATGTCCGGTAGGTGCACTTTGAGATTGAAAATACAAACAAGAATAATTTATGGGTACGAGATTATCTGTGATTAGAAAACTTGATAAATAATGTCTCTTTGTATTCAAATGTATAAAGGCGTATTTTTAGTTATATTTTTGAATTGGACAGCCATTTTGTGATTAGCTCAGATGTGTTAACTTTTTTATGTTTTGTTTTTTATTTAATTTAATATTTTATATATTGATTAAAAGAAAAAATAAGCCTACGATTGTAGATAATTAATCTTAAATATTTAATTAATTTTTATTATATGTTAATTCTGTAAGTACATATGAATTATTATTGACTCAGTAATTGTACATGTATTATCAAATTTCTGGAATAATTGTTTTAGTAAATCTGTTGTATTTAATGAATAAATTTAAATTAAAACTCAGCGCTTTTTATATTTGCACTACGTTTCTAAATATAGGTATTGAAATCAGGAATTTCTAACATTAAGCAACTCCATTATGTATTCAGACTATCCTACTTATCACGAAATTAGTGTTATGTTTTGGTGAAGAGATAGATAGTAGTTCTAATAAATCAAACTTTTTACTAATTTATGAAAAAATAACGCAAAAAGATATGACTGTATAAGAAAACTATTAACAAAAATACCGTCTTTGATGTAAGTTATTTATTTTCAAAAAAAAATCCAATCTAAAATCTTAATGATCATTAAATTTTTTTCTGTCGAAAGTATAAATCACTTTTGCTAAATTTTATACTATATTATTACGGTTGTTATTTTTAAGAAGTTCCGCATAAGTACAATTACATATAATGTATCTACAGTTAACTTACTTTTCATTCAATTTCTACGAAATTTTACCGAATACAATTATTAATTATTGGCTGTGTAAATGATTATTTTTCAATAATTTTAAAATCAACCAGGTTCAAGTGAATTAGCCTATATTAGCCTGCAAGCTGGCTGCTAGGAGCTATCTTTTTATTCATAAATACGTAGGTATATATATAACATCGTTTGCTACGTTGTTCACTAAAATGACGACGTGAATCTTCTGATATGATGATGAACCATAGATGTTGTTTGTTATATTTGCGATGTTGTTTCATTCAAAAATACTGTTCATAATATATGAATTACATGGGAAGAATGTGTGTACTATATTTCTTTCTTATTGCAGATTGAGAAATATCGTCTTTAGTTAGTAATTTCGTCAACGAGGAGATCGAATCTATAGTTTCTTCAACGAGAAGATCGTATCGATATTTTCTTCAACGAGAAGTGTCATTCCCAACTCTGCCCGTCTTCAACATTTCAGTATTGCTTCATCGTGATAAACAAGGTAAAATTACTTACGTTATTTATTAAATTTGCACATCTTTGCATTCAATGGTTAATAAGTTTTTAAGTTTTGAGAAATGTTGATTTGAAACCTGAAGAAATAGAAAAGAGATATAAACAGATGCAATATTTTGGCTTGAACGAATAATAACGTATTGAAAAGATGGTTATATTATTGTAAGATTATTGTAAGCTCCGTTGTACGTCATCCAAAAAAGTAACGAAATCTATTGACATAATCACTCAGCACGTTTACATGAGTATACAGGGTGTAACAAAATAACTATTCCTAATTTTCGGATATGATAGAGGGCACATAAAGAAACATTTTTTATTAATAAACTAGTGTCCGGAAATTTTTTTTCTTTTTTTTTTCGGCAGTCGATTGTACATCGTTACAACTTGTGTATCGAAAATGGTGGTCGTAACTTCGAACAATTTTTATAAAGTTTAATGCGCTATTATTTCTAATAAAATGTTCCTTAACTTAACTACTTTTTGATGTTTTGAATAAGATTGTTTTTAACGATATCTAGTGTATCTTGGCACCGAGAAATTTCCGGATACTAGTTTATTAATAAAAAAAGTTTCTCTAAGTGCACTCTATCATTTCTGAAAATTAGGAATAGTTATTCTGTTACATTCTGTATAATAAATGTTACGCAAATTGCCAAAAATAACGTAATTATTGATTTATTGTTAATAATTTTAAAATTGTCAAAATATGTTTTAAATTTATCACAATTATAGATAAATAAAATTAAACTATTATGCCATGTTTCAATATGTATATTTGACAACATTACAATAATTATAATAATAAATAAAATATATTATTATATTATTTTGGGTAACAATTTTAGATGAATAATTCATAGGACAATGGTATTGAAAAATTATTTAAATAAAAAAATTTTAATATACGTTAAAAACGTGGTATATTATTTAAATAATTATTGTGTCTGCTTCCCAGTCTTGTTTAACCTTAACATAATTAATTAATTTAATTAATTATAATTTAATAATTATAATTTTATTCATTATAAGTATAATTAATTAATTTGTTTAAATATGTTTTGGCATCAGGGATCTTAAATAATATTTTTTCACTATTTGATATATATTTTATTGAGACGTTTCGATCATAATTTGACCATCATCAGTCAATCGACGTATATAATAAGAACATAATTATTTATATAATTTAAAATTGTTACATTTTAACATCGTAAAATTATTGTTGTATAAATGAAAATCTTAATGTGTTGCACGTGGTTATAAAATTATTAACATTTCAAGTTTTTTAACTATTATTATTAACATTGTGTGTCATTTTTAGATATTTTAATTCTTTTTAAATGTTGAAGTTAATCATTACTTTTATAATTTGTAATTTTCATTTTTCTATTTTTCTTTAAAAAAACTTTTTTAAGCGTACATTGCGTATCATGCTTATAAAAACCAAAAAATAAAAAAATAAAAATTCTAGCGCCCAAACGGTACATGCTAGCAAATTAAAACTAAAACCAAATTATAGAACTTTTGAAGCCCTATCGAAAAGTATTCTAAGTATTTCTCCGAATTTAACTAGAGAAAGAAGTATATCGCAAATTAACGAGATTGCATGTTAAACGCCTATACGAAGTTGACGAACGAACACTCGGTATATATATATATATATATATATATATATATATATATATATATATATATATATACACCCGGTATATAAAAGTATTCGTATTCTTAAGTAGTTTAACAATTTAAAAAATTTATTTATTACACAAAGGCGTCTTAATGTAGTTTAATATTTAATTGCTGAAATTGACATTAATAAACTAATTAAATCATTAGCTAATTTTTCTTTGTTAAAAAAGTCCGTTTAAATAGGTATATACAATGCTGTTTTGGTATCTACATTGATGTATGATAGTGAATGTTGAGTTTGGCTGCAAAAGCATAAAAAACTGCTGTGGAAATCAGATTTTTGTGTGAAATTGAAATAAAAAAAATGTTGTAGCAAAAGTTGCTGTTAGTCAGTTAAGCTGGTTCGGACATCTTGAGCAAATGTCTAATGAACATTTGATTAAAAAAATTTATATGACTGAGAGAGTGGCTTGCGTGAGCGAAAGTTTAGAAGTAGGAGGAATAGAAGAGCATGTATGAAAGGAATTATGAAAGTGGATGAAGCTAAAGTTTCTTGTTTGGATGTTTGGAGGAAACTGATTTCGGAATAATGGGAAGGGTTGGGTACATGGCGTGATTGTGAATGTATGTATGTATGTAAAAGAAAATTAACTAATGATTTAATTAGTTCATTAATGGAGATTTCAGCAATTAAATATTAGACTAATTTAAAAAATTGTTTAATATTTTGTAAGTCCTTTTTTTGCTTGAATTATACACGTAAGCCTTTTTCGATTACTTTGCAGCAAATTTTGACTAATATTACACTTAATAATTTTGTCCAAACATCTTGCATTGCGATTTTCTATGTAGCCTTATTTCGTATTTCGTATTTTCGCAATTATCTTTCGATTTTTGATAATTTTCAATTGAAATTAATAACAGGACTTTGTGACGGGGCTTAATTAAATTATGTGATGCATTATATAAAATTTACTGCTTTACTAGATGGGCTGTATGCTTTGGCTCATTATCCTGTTGAAAATAATAATTGTTTCCCAAGCTTAATTTTACTGAAATTTTTTGCAAATTTTTTTCAAAAATATTTAAATATTTATAACTCACGTAACCCAAGAACAGTAATTAAATTTATGACATTATCACCGAGTACGTTTATATGAGCTCATAATAAATATCTGTTTAAAATGTTATGCAAGTTGAATAAATAATTATAATTTAAATTTTTTTGATAAGGCATATTCAATAAAATAAAAATAAATTTGTAGTTCTATTATCGTAAGTTCCGTTGTGCGTCATTATGTTGGTATCAAAGCAATGTTTTCTGCGTTAATACTAAGAGTTTACAAATATACAAATATCGGCATGAATTTAACCTATAATACTTGTTGACTGAATGTAATGTATATATTGATGGTGCACGTTTAGAGCAGATAGATGAATTTGTGTAATTGGGTAGTTTGCTGTCTAGAGATGGCCGTTTTGATCGTGAAATTGAAAGGAGAGTAAATGCTAATGTTGTAAGGTGCTTCGGGTGCTTTGGGAACTTTTGCTAGAAATGTAAATGTTTCCAAAGAAGCCCGTTGGAGTATATATAATGCAGTTTTGGTGTCTACGTTGATGTATAGGGTAGTGAATGTTGGGTTTGGTTGCAATGACTGCTGTGGAAATGAGATTTTTACGTGGGGTAGCTGAATGTAAATAGGAGAGATCGGGTACGAAATAGATTAGTGTATGATGAGTGTGAAATTGAAAAAATGTGGAGCAAAAATTGGTGTTAGTCAGTTAAGATGGTTTGGACATGTTGAGCGAATATATCTAATGAAAGTTAGGTTAAAAAGATTTATTTGAATGATTTTGATGTATACGTTTGCGTGGACTTCCGATGAGTAGTTGGAGTGGTATGATTGAGAGTGTTTTGCGTATGAGAGAGGAATTATGAATGTGGATGAAGCGAAAGTTGCTTGTTTGTATAGGAATGTTTGGAGGCGACTGATTTCGGAATGATGAAAAGAGTTTGTGCCACACTCTTTCGGGTACATGGCGTGATTGTGTATGTATGTATGTATGTATGTATGTATGTATGTATACTTGAAAAATAAAAATTATCTTTTAAAAATTGTTATTTAAATTTTTTTAAAAATTAATTTGGATCTTTCCAAGTATATTAATGTTTAACATCAAAAAATACACCTACCTCAATGTGATCCTTAGTTTCATTTTCAATTTCAATAACTGAGTATTTATTTACATAAAACAAACCAAATACTATTTCGCGTAAAACGAATTGCGACATGCGACTATGCTAAAGGCTGGTTTATGCACGGTGTAAACTTATGCCTTAACCCTAACCCTAGCATTAGCATAAAGGCTGGTTTATGCACGGTGTAAACTTATGCCTTAACCCTAACCCTAGCATTAGCATTATGCACTAGCATTAGCACTAATAGTCTGGTTTATGTATTTCTACGGCTTGCCAATGAGAACAAGCCGTTAAATTAGTTTTCTATAAAACAGACATATTACTGACAGCGCTGCACGAAATATGTCGATGTCAACCGATCATACGAAGATCATACGCTGTCCTGATTGGTTGGCATTAAGCATTAGCACTAGAAATTGAAAAGTTCCCAACTCTTAAGTTTAAGGCATAAAGTATCATTCAGACTGCGGTTGCAGTTTTTGTTATTGCCGTAGTAATAGTTGTAAGCATACTTGACCATTCACACTGGCTTGTGATGCTAGTGAAATTTTTACATACGCATGCGTACTGCAATGACACATTGACACAAAATAAATAAATAAAATAATTAAATAATCATAATAATAATATAATAATATTAATAATAATTAAACATTATTTGATTAATTTTGCTATCTAAAGTCGCCATTTTAATATATTTTATGAATTTGACGTTTGTTTGACGTTTCTAAATAAAAATAGTGCTATCTCTTTTCACTCTAACTCTGATTGGCCAATTCTTACAACTATGTAAAATTTTAACTAGAATGTTTGGCCTGTTCAAATGTTTGGCTGCTTACAACTACTGCTATGTCTTATAACAATAACCACGCATGCGCATTGTATTCCCATAAGCTTACATGTATTTTCTTATGCTTATAACTACGACTATAACTACTGCAATAACTAAAACGGCAGTCTGAATGGGGCTTAATGCTAGGGATAAGTTTACAAGCGTATGCCAGCACTAGTACCGTAGCACGTGTTTCGCTATACTTCAACTTTCAAGGTTACGGCTTAATGCTAGGGTTAGGGTTAAGGCATAAGTTTACAGCGTGCATAAACCAGCCTTAAGGCTGGTTTATGCACGGTGTAAACTTATGCCTTAACCCTAACCCTAGCATTAGCATTATGCACTAGCATTAGCACTAATAGTCTGGTTTATGTATTTCTACGGCTTGCCAATGAGAACAAGCCGTTAAATTAGTTTTCTATAAAACAGACATATTACTGACAGCGCTGCACGAAATATGTCGATGTCAACCGATCATACGAAGATCATACGCTGTCCTGATTGGTTGGCATTAAGCATTAGCACTAGAAATTGAAAAGTTCCCAACTCTTAAGTTTAAGGCATAATGCTAGGGATAAGTTTACAAGCGTATGCCAGCACTAGTACCGTAGCACGTGTTTCGCTATACTTCAACTTTCAAGGTTACGGCTTAATGCTAGGGTTAGGGTTAAGGCATAAGTTTACAGCGTGCATAAACCAGCCTTTAAGTAACCCCGAAAATGAAAAAAAAAAAAAAAAACGACAACTGACACGTTGAAACTAAGTTTGTGTTAACGCGCGTGTTTCAACATGTATCGAACCGAAATAAACCGTAATTTTTTTTTTGTTTCAGCAAAAATAACGGTTTCTTGGTTTAGTTGTACCTTCATATATTTAGTATCTGCACATTGTTTAAGTCATGTTGACTGTTGTTGGTAGTTGGTTGTTGTAGTGCCGAGACCTAAAGCAGAAACAAGATAAGATTAGAAAATCCTGTGTAATTTGTGTGGAACTCGTTTGCTATTAACACACACTCAGTAACGAAAACTAAATATATTACTTTTGAAGAAAATTAATAAAAATAATTATTTACATCAGCAAGATTAAAAGTATGTGGGTAAAAAAAAAAAATAAATAGAACACTTTGACATTATCACATAAATGCTCAGAAATAGGAATTATTTTTTATTTTTTTTTTATCGTATTTTGTTGAAATTATATAATTTATATGGATAATAGGAGAATAATGTGTTAGTCAGCTAAGATGGTTCGGACATGTTGAGCGAATGTCTAATGAACGTTTGGTTAAAAAGATTTATTTGAATGATTTTGATGGTATACGTTTGCGTGGACGTCCGATGAGTAGTTGGAGTGGTATGATTGAGAGAGTGGTTTGCGTGAGCGAAAGTTTCCAAGTAGTAGGAATAAAAGAGCATGTATGAGAGGAATTATGAATGTGGATGAAGCGAAAGTTGCTTGTTTGGATAGGAATATTTGGAGGCGACTGATTTCAGAATGATGAAAAGAGTTTGTGCCACAGCCTTTTGGGTACATGGCGTGAGTGTATGTATGTATGTACTAGGAAAATCTTTTTTGAAAATTTGAGTAAATTTTTTTATGAAGGGGTATCTTCTGTAAAAATTTGATTAAAATCGAATAAATAATGTGGCCATAATAAATGTTTATAAACCTTAGTAATTTCTTTCTCGGAAAGTTGGCAACACCGTATTTTATTAAAATTACGTAATATATGTGGGCGCTAGGGGAATCTTTTCTGAAAATTTGATCAAAATCGGATAAATAATGTAGCCACAATAAATTTTAAAAAACTTTTATTGCAGTAAAAGTGGTAAAAATAATTTTAATATACCACGTTTTTAACTCGGACTAAAAAGTATAAATAATTTTTCCTAGCCCCCCATACAGATTTATAACCCATAGAGAAAAACGTGGGGCGCATGCAATAGATAGGAGTGTAGGGAGTAGCTGTCGTTGCCCCACGTACTTTTCTGTATGGGGTTATAAATTTGTATGGGGGGTTAGGAGAAATTATTATATACTTTTTAGTCCGTGTTAAAAACGTGGTATATTAATTTTTCTTTATTATATTTAAATAATTATTTTCTGCTTTTTAGTCTTGTTTACCTTTAACCTAATTAATTAATTTGAATTTAATAATTATAATTTTATTAATTATAATTAAGTTAATTAATTAACTTTAATTTAATATTTCTATATTAATTAATTAGTTAATATTGTAATTGTCATTCATTCTGAGCTATGTTTTAAGTTTCATGTCTCGTTCATCGGGATGTTAGTTTAAAATCGGTTGCAAAATTTGTTCCGAACAGACTAACAAACAAACAAACAAACAGACAGATAAGAAAGCAAGTTAATAGAAACGTGTTAATTAAAATATTAATAAGTTTACTTAAAAAATTTAAAAATATTCAAAATACTGCTAGATTTTTTTTTTAAATTTTGACGTCAAGCGTTAATTTATCAGTTCCTTTCTCTTCGTGCCCTGGGAAGTTTTAAAACATAACAAAAGTTTCTTTTGAATATTTTAGAACTAAAATAAAAATAAAAATTACAGGCAGCCTTAAGACAAGCCAGTGGCCTAATGTTGGATTCGGACTTCAAAAGTCCCTGGTTCGCGCTGCGCTCACACCAGAAATTAAATATTATTTGTAGTATTAAAATCTAATATCACTGAACTGATATCAACTGGGATTTGACTGATTTGGAACCCACTATAAGCTGTAGGTCCCTTGCTTGACTTTGAGCTAACGATCCGCCGCACCATTGACAGTGCAAGTAAAAATTGTTAAGAAACTAGTTGTTCAGCTTCTCGAGTATGTAGCCTTATGTTCCACATAGGATTTTTTGAATTTCGAAAAATTACGAAAATGGTGTTTTGTTTTCAGTGTAAGAAAACAACTTTTCAGTATATATCAAAAAAGTACTACGAATCACTTTAGAGAATTTAATTCTCTATATAGTCGCGACAAGATAAAAAAATAAGTACGTCATAATCACGTGATAAAACTTAACAACATAAAACTCACTAATGAACAAAATTAATTTTATTCTATTTTACATATAATGAACTAAATCTTCTTGAAACTATTTACTTATGTTATTTTAATCAAATTAAAATGTAATATATACAAATATATCGTATATTATTGGATTTTTTTATAGAAATCAACTTATTTATTTTTGCTATATTTGGCAGCATTGATTTTTAATGTCAAAAGTCACAGTACGTTTATATTAGTTTATTTGACGTTATATTTTGAATGTATGTTTTTGTAATTTATTATGGCAAAAAGATGGTCTAGGCGATGTCAACAGTTAGTTGGCAATTTAATTTCATATTTTAAACAAGAAAAGGAAAATAATGGGCCATTAATGCCCCTGTCTGTTGTACGCGAGAAGCTTATATAAACATAGTAGTGAGTGACGTTATTTGCTTAGTGACAAAAATTGATGACGTCCCTATCTTTTTATCTTGTCGCCACTATAGTAACGTCTTAAAGCGAAGTAAATCGGATGGATAGTTTCCGAGATGTCGGCGGGACAAGGTTGAAAAACAGGGTTTTGACAAAAACGCATTAGTTATTTACTGCTCGATCTGTACGTTTTATCTTTGCTGACTTAATTCTGTCGTTGTAGCTACGCCAAAAGTTTTAATTTCGGAAAACCGTTTTAATGCTTTATACTACACGCTATATATTTTAGAAAATGTAAAAGTCGATTTGTTGAAAGAATCAAGGTAGTATCCTCCTTCAGGATATCTAGCGGGCGGGAAAATCGGGAATTGTACGTGAATTTAACAATTAACGGGAATTTAACAATGTAACGGGAAATATTTTTGGCATAGTGCTGTTCAAATTATTTGGGAATTGACTTCGTTGACTATTTTACAGCATGCTATTAGAAAAGGGACGATTTACAACACTTTTAGAAAAACAAGCTTAAAATTACAGAGACGTATTTCGCATTTTTACATAAATATATATTTTAAAACTCTTGAATACTAGGGACAAGAATTATCATAAAAGTTTGTTTTCATTTTTTGTATTTAAAAAGTGTTTTAACATTAAAAAGTCAAATAAAAAGATTGAAACAAAATATTAATTATCAATATAAAAAATATAGTGCCAATAATAATAAAATGTTTATTGAAACTAAATTTGTCAAAATAACAAATAGATGCATAATTAATGTACAAAAATTAAGTAAGAATTAATATACTCACAAGATAACAAATACAAATATATAGGTAAATAAAAATGTTACTGTACAATATACGCATACAATATACGTATACATATAACAATGTAAAAAACAATAGCAATACTTAAAAATAAAAATAATTTTCTTAGAAATAACATTTCATGTATAGTTTGTTCAACATTCTAAGGTTAATGACTTACTAGCTTTTACCAGCAGGTATCGGAATAAGAGGATTAAAGAAATTTATGATGGGTCTCACCGTCTTATCTGTCAGGGTTGTATTTGCAAAAATAAGTAATTTTACTTTTACAGTTAGAAAATAGAATATAATAAATAATAGAATAATTCGTAAATCTAAATTTCTGCAATCCATGCCTGTGCGCCAAACAACCCAATCACCCGCTGAGAAGGACAGCCTTTTTGGGTACCGAGTCAAGTCAATAGCCTTAAAGATTTGAACAAACTATACATATAAATGCATAAATTCCGTTAAAAGGAAGATTATGGACCAGTACTACCCTTGAGCAACTGACAAACGACTCCCTGCTGTGAAAGTTTATGATACCAATCTTTGCAGTCATGTCAATTCCAAATAAAGTGACTAGCACTATACGAGAAATTATAATCAAATTGAAGAATAATCGACAAATACCTATTCCATTAGATTTTCAATTTCCTCGATTTAAGTACGAGTCGCCATCTAAATTCTATTGAATTAGTTTAACCGACATAGCACCAGTACCAATCTAACAAAAGTCAGCACGGTGTGAATATAGTAACGTAGTTCCGCAATCATACTCGAACTGGTAGAACTTGTTCCTTCATGTTTAGAACAGGCAAATTTGGATTTTGAAGTGTTTTTTTACATTCAAAACATTCGCTTCAACTGTAAGACGCCCGATGATAAAGTAGCATTTTCTAGGATATTTATACAAAATTATTTAATGGTTTCTAACCGAATTAATTTACAAAACATAGATTATGAACTTTAATAATTTGTCAATCAAAGTTAATTAATACATAAGATTACAAATATAATTATGTGGCATAAAAATGTGCAATTGGGCGATCTAGGATAAAAAGCTGGTTATTCCTTTAAATTAATGTACGGGAATTTATTTAAAATGTACGGAAAATGTACGATAATTTTCTTTTAAAAATCCGCTAGAGTAATGAAAATTTAATACGATTTAAGAATTAAAATTTTTTTTTTTGAAATATTAAATTGATGTTATAAATTATAATTAATTAAATTATTAATTATAATTATAATTTTAATTAATAAAATTATAATTATTAAATTATAATTAATTAAATTATTAATTAGGTTAAAGTTAAACAATACTAAAAAGCAAAAAATAATTATTTAAATGAAATAAATTACTATACCACGTTTTTAACACGGACCAAAAAGTATAAAATAATTTCTCTTGACTCCCCATATAGATTTATAAACCCCATATAGAAAAACGTGGGGTGCATGCAATAGATAATAGTAAGGAGTTTAGGAAGTAGCTGTCGTTGCTCGACGGTTTACTGGTCTCAGCTGTGTATCTGATGTATAAATTATTGCAACTTGCAATACTCTAACAACCTACAAATACCCTAGTAGTTCTAATTAAAATAATTTTGTGTAGCTAGATATAATAATGGTTTGAATATTCTCATTATTCTCATTTCATTGTATAATCTTTCACTACTTTGTAGTAAAATGTATAATTTTTCTTAAATGAAATCTTATTTGCAATAAATTTAATTATGGAATAAAAAAAAAAGTTTTTGGCAGTCTCATGTAGCACTTTGTTTTCTTCTATATTTTTAACATGGAGAGCTTCATATTTTTCTAATAAAAATATTTTTTGTTACAGATTCTACAATAATTATCTTCAGGATTTATCCAGTGTCCAGTATGTCATGTGGTAATTTGAGGTTCCTATCAGTACAAGTTATTACTCGACTTTTGCCGGATTCGAGTTATGATGAACCACACTTACAATCATGGACTTTTACCAATTCTTTCTCATCAATCTTTAATTTGTGCGTGTTTTTATGTATTCATTTATATTAAATTATGTATGTAAGTTTATGTAATGAAAAAAAAAATGAGATGTATGACTTACATCAGAAGCAGACTTACAACGGAGTTGTAAGTCGAGAACTATTTGTATAACCTATTTTATTTATTTATTTGCAACCATTTTATCACTACTTATTTACTGATATTTCCATTGTCTCAGGAAAAAAGTATTCTGTACTCTTTTCTATAGATAGATGATATATAAATGATCTATCTTTTTCTGACATTTATTTTAATAATTGTATAAAATTCGTGGTTGATATTTTACTAGAAATATGGAAGATTATTATTGTGTTGCATGATTACAGCTTGTTTGAAATATTGGCAGATTTTTCTTCATTTTGTCTTATCAAAAGAATTGACTTATTCGATTTTTTTTTATTGTATATTGAGTTAGATGCATATGATTTGGAAGTATGATATAATTGACACATTTTATTTTAGAAAATGCAAACATTTTATCTAATTTATATTTAGATTTGGATATATAATCATAATTTAGCAGAAAAATTTTGCTTCTAGAAATGAAAATATGTTCATAAATTTTAAATCTATTTCTAGTATTGTTTAAATTTTATTTTGTTAGCAATGATAAATACTCTTTTGTATGTAATTAATTTCTTGAAGGTTTTTTTGAACGAGAATAGTTAGTTTCTTATTTCAGTGTGATTAGCAATTGACAAAATTATTATTATTTTTTTTAAAAATTGATAATATAAGATAGTTGTAATTTGCGATCCTAATGGAATAGTCAACAAGTTTTGATCTTTTCTGTTATTTGATGTGCTGAAACTTTTTACCCAGCTCTAATACTTTGATTCTTCTATCGATTGACCATACGCTGTTTTTATCTAAATGCATAATAAACATCAATAATTACTCTCAGTAATATTATCAAGGAATTTAGGCCTTCCCTTTCTGCCTGTCCTTTTGGCTTCGTGTTTTGGGCTGGATCACTGGTTGAATTGGTTTCATGTGATTCCATTTGGTCGTTTTCGCTGTTGCCTTGATCGACGTCTTCGTTGTCTAATACATCGAAGCGATTTTGCGTATCTAGAGCCACGCTTTTGGAGGCGCGTGATACTTCTACTTCGGCTTTCCGCTTTGTGTTCGTCTTGTTGCCTGCTGGCTTCGCTGGCAAATTTTCTATTCGACTTGTCGACTTGTGGTGGCGGCTTGGGAGCCGACGATGATGTCGACTTTGATTCCGAAGATGTTGGTGGTTTAGCTAGTTTGCTAATAACCTCCTCCAAAATTCGAATTTTTTCAATTAAGAGGTGATTTAATTGAAAAATTTGATCGGTTGTTGGCGCAGGTAGTTTTGCGATTGTTTCAATGTTCTGGTTTAGTTGGTCTATTTTGTTAGCGTGACGCAATCGCCGAAGTGATCAAGCACTTAAGCGCCGAAGCGCGTCACTCTTATGTAAAAGTGCGTATGTATTTTATTTTAGAAATAAAAACATGTGTCCTAAATAAATTTTGATGTCAATCGAAACAACACGTAACCCTGTGCCGGGGTCACGCTAGTTTTAAATAACTAGCCCTTAGCCGTATTGTTTCAATTAAAGCATTAATATGAGAAAAATAATTTTTCAAAATTCAATCACGCCAGTTTTAAAAAAGTGGCCCTTAGTCGTATTAATATAAAGAAGCTCTCAAGATGAGGTGTTGTTGATTGTACGAGTACAAGTCAACTATCTCCTGTAATCCAAATCTACGATCTGGCGGAATATAACTATAACTTGTTTCAGAAAATATTATTTCAAGGTTTGTTATATGGCACAGAGCTCAATCAAGTAGAAGCCGTCGTTTTCAATGTCATGTTTTTGTTTTGACTCCCGCATCTGTCTGCTATTAATCTAATTAATAGTATAGTAGGCTGAAACATCAGTGTTCTGGAGAGTATCGGGAACCTATCGGAAATTTATTTTCGGTTTAACAGTTAGATGTAATGGTGTAATAGTTAATTTTTCCTTTGAAGTAGCCTTTCACAGTAGTCAAATTTGGCGGCTATAGTATGTTGCTTGGTTTGGGAGTTTCGGCGAAGGTTGTTTATTTGTGACAATCAAAAAAAGTCAAAATTTTGTCTTTATGCGTTTTAAGAGTTGTTTTTCCTTGTTTATAAATTTTGTTTCTTTCAATTTTTTTCCGTCTTTGTTCTTCCATCTTCATAATTAATTTTCGCGGACTTTTTCCATACATTCGTTTATGCAATTCAGTATGAACTTTTTTAGTGTTGTACGATACAACTGCTGCATAACATCGTGCTTGGTATGAGCCTCTACATGTAAAATTAATTCGTTTTCCTGCACATAAATTTTTCTATTATATTTAATGCAAAATATTAATAAAATAATACTTACCTACAATAAATTTGGCTACAATTGAATTAAATTGTTCCACTGCATTATTGTCTACATCATGTAAAAGACTACGGGCATTGTCTGAGATTGTTTCAGCACATTTATCTATACTTTTCAAAAATTCTTGGTTTTTTTCAAGCATAGGAAAAAAATTAGTATCTGCATTTCTTTTACAAAAATAGTTGTCACAATTTTGATGTTCGCCAAATACATACTACGTATTTATAATGTCTTTCGAAAATAATTAATTTTTTCGGTAAAATCTGATATCATGTTTTTTCTATAAGATATGCTTCCAATGACAGCTGAACGTAAACGTAGTATTGTGTCTTTTAACAATTTTCAAAGTTGTAAATTGTAATGTTTATTTTCACATAATTTACTTAAATTTATGCAATATCTTCGTAACATGTGATTTCTGCATTCAATTTTTTTGACGGTAATATTTTCGTATGGACGTTCGTCTAATATTTTTTTATACGTACTGCTATCACCATCAGCTATTAATTTATTGTATTTAATGCCATACATTTCCTCACTAGATCTAAACAAAAATAATATCTGCTTCCATGCTCCTGGATGAACATATTTGCAAACATACCCTTTGGTATCACAATGGATCCTTTTGCTGTGTATTTTTAAGTTCCTTTTTTTGCTGAATAATTTTTTACAAATCTCGCAATACCACTGTGATTTTTGTAGCAGTGATGAACTCTTACTTCAGTACCTTTAGTTTGAGCCCATGTGCAGACAATACAGAATTTATTTTTAACTCCTATATACAATACTTCTCCAAATTTATGTCCAACTATTGCAGCAACCCCTGACAAAGCTCGGAAATTTGTTCTATATGATCTTTTTGACCAGCAGCCATCTGCAATAACTGTAATTAATGGAATCCCATTTTTATCTACGCTACCAATACTTTTAGCATATTGTGCTTCTTTCTCAGCAGCATCTGACATTTTTTGTAATGCTGTTTTTTTCCACCCGTCGATTACAACTTTGTGTATTTTAGAAAAATTTTTCTGGACATGCATGGTATATCGAAATTGGTAAATATTCTTGAATATTGTAAAAACCACCTCCTATTGCCATAATTCCAGAAACAGCACAAGTATTTGTATCCATGCTGTCAATTTCTGGCTTATTACTTGCAACTGAAAATTTCCTTTTACTCATATTACATTTGAAAACAAAAGTCGATTCAAGACCGTCTCTAATTTCTTTAAGTAGAAATAAGTTTTCAAATGAGCAACCTAAAGTGGGTGAATGATTGCTAATTCTGCGAATTTCGCCCATAAAATATGCAATGTCAATAATTATTCGTGTTCCTTGTAATATACAGTCCTGTGTTTGCTCTTCCTGTTGAAAACTTACTTCATTTTTAAGTAGGTATGTCACGATTATTAGATCTACAATATATATATATATACAGGGTGTCCCAAATCGATTGGGTCACTATTGGGATCTCGGAAACTATAAGAGCTACGAGGTCGGTTAAATGGGCAATGTTGTGCAGTTTTTAGTGCTCAATTAGATTCCGTTGAAAAAAATTTAAAATTCTAAACAGTTCAAATGTTATTGGGAAAAAACTGAAAATCGCGATTTTTTAAAAACTTAAATAACTCCGTAAGTATAAAAGATATAAAAAAATGTTTTGTACAAAAGTTTTATAATTTGATAAGCTTAATTTAAAAATATTATGAGAAAAAAATTCAAGATGGCGGTTTTTGAGATATTGATAACAACTTCTTTATTTTAAATGGGCGCCATATTTGATTTTAGCATGGTTGGATAGCATTTTTTTTTCTCTTTTCAACGATGTATTGCAACATATGTTTGAGTTAAGTTTCATTCATGATATTAATTAATTTAATATTAAATCAAATCAAGTAGGCTGAAAAACAAATGCAGGTAATAAAACAAAATTTATTAATCAAATGCAAACGAATATTATTTTTAAAACAATTAAATCAATACATTATAGTAAATGCTCAAAATGTTGGCCGTTATTATTTAGACATAATTGACAACGTTTAACAATGCTGCCAATTACTGTTCGCAATGTATTTCTGTTAATTCTATTGAAAGCATTCACAACTGCTTCACGTAGTTCTTCTACATTATTGTAAACATTTTGGCTTCCATATACTGCATCTTTTACAGTACCCCACAATGAAAAATCGAGCGGCGTTAAGTCTGGTGATCTCGCTGGCCATGAAACGGGTGTGTTAGTTGCAATTATTCTGTTGTTAAATCGATTATTTAAATAATTAATAACATTTATAGCATTATGTGCTGGAGCGCCATCTTGTTGGTACCAGATTCTAACATTTTGTGCCAATGGTAAATCATCAAGTAAATCTTCCAACGATGTTTGAAGCATTTCCAAATAACTTTGTGCTGTTAAATTTCCATTAAATATTATGGGACCAACTAAACGGTTTCCCAATATGCCACAAAAAACATTAAAACCGAATCGCACTTGGTTTCGCCGTGGAATTAGTAAATGTGGATTTTCTTGTGCCCAATAATGCTCGTTATGTCGATTGAATAAGCCGCAATTTGAAAAATTTGATTCATCAGTCCATAGAACGCAATTCATAAAATCATCGTTTCGTATTGTTTGATTAATATACCATCGACAAAATATTGATCTCCGCCTAAGATCATTAGGTCGTAAAACCTGCGCAGTATGAATTTTATAAGGACGAAACTTGTGTTTTTTGAGAATTTTTGAAGCTTTTGATTTCGAAACATTTACTTGGGCTTCTATTTCGCGAGTTGAAATATTGGGATTAGCTGCGACACATGCCAAAACTAACTCTTCATCCCCAACTTCATCTTCATAATCTATTGTACCTATACCATTAGGTTTTCTTAAACTTCCAAATTGTTGCATATTAGAATCCAACCTTCGAAATATTTTATGATTCGGTTGCCTTCTATTAGGAAAATTATTCCAATAATTTTGTGCAGCAAGACGGCTGTTTTTGTAACATTTGATGTATGCACAAAACATATCGTATTGTTCTAATATTGGAAACGGCATTTTAAAAATTTGAATAATACCAAATACGTAATAAATACACTTATACACTTATACACTTAAATTCAACAAATAGATAATAGCAACTAATTATTTTGAAACTGAGAAAATACTGAACAAAGAATATTAAAAGTACTGATTTGATTATGACAGTTCGGTGGCGTCGTTATAATAAATTTTGTTTTATTGTTGCCTGCATTTGTTTTCAGCCTACTTGATTTTTCAGCCTACTTGATTTGATTTAATATTAAATTAATTAATATCATGAATGAAACTTAACTCAAACATATGTTGCAATACATCGTTGAAAAGAGAAAAAAAAATGCTATCCAACCATGCTAAAATCAAATATGGCGCCCATTTAAAATAAAGAAGTTGTTATCAATATCTCAAAAACCGCCATCTTGAATTTTTTTCTCATAATATATATAATATATATTTTTTTTAATTTAAATATTAATTAATTTAAAAATAATTTTTACCCATAATATATATATATATATATATATATATATATACAGGGTGTTTCACAACTTAGAGCAAAAAATTAAAGGGTATATTCTGTACGACGTGCTGATCATGAAACAAAAAGAATTTTTTTAAAATTCGCAAAGTTAAGGGTAGTTTACTTGAAGTAGACATTTTTTGAACCACTGGAGTAGTATACGTCATAGAAAGAAATATTAAATGAAATTAATTATCAAAGAAAAATTATGTAATGTTAGTTTTATTTAGAGACAATAATTGTTTTGAATACAAAATAATTTATAATATTAATGCATTGTATTATTTAATATCAAGATAATTTGGGAAATAACATACCTGAAGCACAAAACTACAAATACTGTTCAAAATTTGCACCATTCATCCCTACACACATTGCAGCACGTTGAATTAATGACCTAGTACAGTCTTGACACGAATTTTGTACTCGTATTATTTCTGCTGAATTTTCTATTCTCTGCCTAAGTTCTTCTTCGTTTTCCGGCGCATTTTGGTTGTCGTAGACGAGGGATTTAAAATGACCCCAGAAATAAAAATCCAGCGGATTTAGGTCAGGGGATCTAGCAGGCCAAGCTACAGGTCCACCGCGACCAATCCACCTGTCCTCAAACACTTGATTTAAATGTTCTCTTACATTTAGAGCATAGTGTGATGGCGCACCATCGTGCTGAAACCATGTCTGCTGACGCACATTTAAAGGCACATTTTCAAGTAGTTCTGGCAAAGTATTTTGTAAAAATAATAAATAATTAGCTCCAGTCATCCTATTTGGTAGAATGTACGGCCCAAGTAATATTCCATTAACAATACCTGCCCAAACATTTATCGAAAAACGATGCTGAAAACTGCCACGTACAACAACGTGTGGATTTACTTGACTCCAATAATGAGAGTTATGATAGTTATGCACTCCCTCTCTCGTAAAAGTAGCCTCATCAGAAAATATGATGTACGAGGGGAAATTCGGATTTTCAGTGTGTTTTTGTAAAAGCCAGTTGCAAAATCGTACTCTAAACTGATAGTCAGGTTCTGTTAGCCCCTGTACCCGTTGAAAATGGAATGGGTGGTAGTTTTGATCTCTTAAAATTCGCCATACTGAACTATGTGATACTCCTAATTGTTGAGACGCTCTTCGGGTACTAATAGTTGGTTCAGCATGTACAGCATCTAAGATATCATTAATCATATTGTCGTGTTGATGCTGGCGGCCACCACCTCTCCCACGATTAGGTTGCACATATCCTGTGTCTCGAAGGCGCTGGACTATCCTCACAAACGAACGGGGAGTGGGTAATCGGCGTAAAGGATAACGTTCAGCATACAGACGTCGTGCCAATAACGAATTTTGCCGTGCTTCGCCATAAATTAACATCATGTCCACTAATTCACTGTTACTAAATGCATTCATTTTAACAAAAACTACACTACACTGCTATTCACTGTAAAATGAGAACAGTGCACCAGCAAAGATAATAATAATTAACAGCAATGTCGACGAAAGACTACCTACCCACTACCTATCAAATTAAATTAAATTATTAATTAAACTATTACACATTTTATTAGTATTAGATATTACGTAAACAATTACTTTCATTGTAGACGGTTTGAAAACAATTATTAAAAATAACTATCGACCAGTGGCAAAAAAAATGTTTGCTTGAAATACGATGCAATTTTTTTTGCAAATTTTAAAAAAATTCTTTTTGTTTCATGATCAGCACGTCGTACAGAATATACCTTTTAATTTTTTGCTCTAAGTTGTGAAACACCCTGTATATATATATATATATATATATATATATATATATATAGTATTAACGGGAAATACGGTATGTCAAGGAAATTAAAAGTTAGCGAACATTCAGTTATTTCTTTTTATTACGAGGGCTGACAATAAAGTAAGGTCTCCAATTTTTTTTTTCATAGAAAATGACATTTATTTACAAAAAGCGATACACCGTTGGAAAGGCCAAGGTCTTGGCTACTTTTCTACATAATCGCCATTTTTTTCCAACACCTTGCGCATCCGCACGATGAACTTGTCTATGCCGGCAGAATACCACTCTCCGTCCGCCTCGCGCAGCCAGGTGTTGACCTCTTTCTGAACCTCCGCGTCACTATCAAACTTCTTCCCTCCGAGATGTTTTTTCAGGGCGGGGAACATGTGGTAGTCACTTGGGGCCACGTCGGGACTATAGGGAGGGTGATCGATGATTTCCCAGCCAAATTTCTTGAGCAGGTCAAGGGTAACGTTGGCTGTGTGCGGGCGCGCGTTGTCGTGGTGAAATTTCACTCCTTTGCTCAGCAATCCCGGGCGTTTGTTTTTTATGGCACGACGAAGCTTTTCCAGGGTCTCACAGTACCTTGCTGCATTGATAGTGGTTCCCCTTGGCATGAAATCCACCAACAATACCCCGTGGCGATCCCAAAACACCGTAGCCATCACCTTGCCGGCTGACAGTGTCGCCTTAAACTTTTTGGGTTTCGGAGAATCGCTATGGCGCCATTGTTTGGACGACTCCTTTGTTTCGGGTGTGTAGTGATGAGCCCACGTTTCATCCCCCGTAACAAACCCTTCCAAAAAATCATCGCCTTCCTCTTCAAAACGGGCCACAACTTTGGTCGCACATTCCACGCGCCGCTTCATGTGGTCTTCGGTCAGCTGTTTCGGCACCCATCGGGCAGAAACTTTGTGATACTGCAAGTTGTTCACAAGGATATGACGGATTGTTTCGCTGCTACACACTCCTCCAAGCTTCTCTTTCAAGTCCGTAATTGTCGCACGGCGGTTTTTGAGCATTTCTGCCTCCACTGCTTGAACAATCGCATCCGAGACCGACGGTCGGCCACTTCTCTCCTCGTCGTGAACATTAGTGCGCCCGAAATTGAACTCGCGGCTCCACTTACGCACGTTTTTTATGTCCATACACTTTTCCCCGTAAACTTCAACTAGTTGACGATGGATTTCAATAGGTGTCACCTTTTTCGCACTCAAAAAACGTATTACAGAACGCAATTCGCACTTGGACGCTGACGCGAGGGGTACCTCCATCGTTGACGGCTGCTCAGCCAAGACTGAGCGGTCGGGGAAGCCTCACCCAGCAGCAAAGTGGTACTGGGGGAACCAAGGAACACGGCGGTGTTGCCAGATTTCGCCTAGCGCGTGATCCGGCGAAGTTGCAGCGTTGGAGACCTTACTTTATTGTCAGCCCTCGTATTAGACCAATATTTCGCCACTAGTTTGTTGGCTTCATCAGGGTGAATAATGTAAGATTTAACAGTATGTTGTTGTTAGAAAATGAAGTTGTAGTAAAAAATATATATATAAAAAATAATAAATTTGTAAATTTGTATACATTGAATACCATAATCAATGATTTAATGTTGAAGATTGTTCGTACATTTGTAGTGTTTATAATATAATTTGGCGAAACTCCGTACGTAAATGTTGCGTCAATTGTATAAAATCAAATAAATTAAAATATTGTGTTGAATTAGCTATTTTATTAACGTCTTATTATATGTAAAAATTAATTTCAGGAGTTATTTATTTATAAAAATTATTATTAGTAAGTAGAATCACGATGAAGAAAACACACAATATATCACAATGAAATTTTAAACCAAATTGAAGCGGTAGCAACTCAGACTATACTATATATATATATATATATATATATATATATATATATATATATATATATATATATATATATATATATAATAAAAGAAAATTAAAAAAAAAGTTTTTTACGCGCTTTGTTGTTTTATGTAATAATGTAAAACTTACCCGAGTTACGGTTGCACTTTGTAGTTTGTGCAAAGGGGGAAATTGCTTCGATGGCTTCGTATCTGGCGTCGCTGTCGGTGGCGGACAGGGCCCGAAGGTTGTCGGGGATGTCGCCGGTTCTTGTGGTGACCTTTTCCACGCTGACTGAGCGGGTGATGGTGCAGGAATGTATCTTTGTTTCGTAGTTTGTTGTTTTCCTTGAATTTTTTTCTTTTTATCTCTAGCTTCGAACGCTTTGAGATATGTTTTGCACTTGACACTGTTTGCTTTGTGCTCTTGATTGCAGTTTGTGCATACTGCTGCGTCGTCATCATTTTTCGTACAATTCTTTGTCAAGTGGCCTTCGGGGTATTTCAAGCATCGCGGTGGTAAGTTGCAGTTGCTAGTAGCGTGTCCCCATAGCTGGCGTCTGTGGCACTGGACAATTTCTTGCTTGGATCGATGTCTGTTCCATTTGATTTTAACGTGGCACAGGTACTTAATTCTGTCTGGTAGTACTGATAGTTTGGTAGCGCTATCAGTGACTACCATGTACATCGGTGACTTAGTGCCTTTCATTTTAAACACGTCGTAGATATTGAGTTCGTGAGTTCCTGCAAGTTCTCGCTTTATTTTTTCGGCATCAATGTCAAAAACTCTATGCCTGTGCATGGGTTTTGTTTTTTTTTTTTTTCGTAAAAGTGTAAAATGGAACTTCTTTTTCTTTCAAAGCAATTTTAAACTTAATTTTTTCTTCCAGATCGTATATAAATACGTTTGTGTTATTTTTCGAGAAGGATAGATGATACCCTTTTTGGCGTATTGTTGCAAGAGTTGGTTAACGTATTTATATTCAGTGAGTTTGCCTTGAATTATTATTGGAGTTGGCTTTTTTGTTTTTTGGCTGGTTGGATCATTGATAGTCGATTCGTTGTCTGATTCATCTTCATCGAGTTGCATCAGAGGGTTATAGTGGTTACTTGTCGGTATGTTATATGCCAGGGGTGGGCACACATGAGGCCTAAGGGAGCCGCAATCCGGTTTTTAATATTCTATAAAGAGCCATACACAAATTATTTTTTTTTAAATTCTATCTTTAATTAAATTTTTTAATAAAATACTGTTGGCAGCATTATAAGTATAAAAATATGCAAACGGTTGTTTCCAACGTTTCGATATGCCTCGGATCATAAACACAAGTGCATGGTCTGCGATTTTAGATCCTGACCCGTTATCTGATTCAGTAAAACCATATATTTCCCGAAACATTAATATTTAATAATTTTGATAGCTCAATTTCGTCGAACATAAGAATACAAAATCTATCCCTCTCTACCAAATTTAATGATGCATGATTCAGATATTCAAAAAACTGATCGTTGATACCGGAGTCCAACGTACAGGACTGCAGCTGACGTTGCAGAGTTCTAATTGACGGTAATCATAAAAACTTTTGCAAAAACCGATAGCATCGCGGGCTATGCTTATAAATAGCTAAAAAAATTGAAGATTCTTCAAACACTGTATCTACGTGCATGTTTGTTTTTAATAATGTTGGTTAAAAGTGACATCACAAAAATTCTAAAAAGTTTTGGCAACTTAAAAAATTCATTTGCCGATGTATTGGGTATATTTTCTTGTTGCCTAACTTTATTAAAAAGATATTTACCCCGGCGTCGAAGTATATGTATCATTTTTTCTGCTTTTTTAACATGTGTATAAAGTTTTTTTTTTTCGCGGCGACAAATTCTTCTTCCTCGTAGAAGCAAAATCGCGTAATGTTATGGAAGAACTAGGTTCCGGTGTAATGCGACCGGTGTCCATAGCTGCCTTTACCCGGTCCGATTCTGTAAACGGAAACAAAAAATATTATTTTTAAAACTTTTTTCCCAAATAATATTTAAAAAAGTACATATTAATTGTAATTAAATTAACTTAAATTCATAATAATACCAGTCCGGTAAATTATTTGAATTTGAATTAAATGATTTGAATAGTAAAGTGTAAATATTCCATTTTTTATCGATAAAAGACAAATGTTTGATAATAAAGTAAATAAGAACAATTCTATAATGCTATTTATCAAAAAATTTATTTTACGTATACATATATTACGTATATTAGCGGTAAAATAACACTCTGCCATACAAACGAATAAAATTATCGACTATCTTATTTGGTCGCTGGTCTTTTTTTGTTATTTTTTTATTAACAGTTTTGATAAAATGTCGCACCATAACATGGCACAATGTTAAAATAATATTTTGTTTCAATTCGCTTGCATGCAGTAAACATGGTATATTTATTTCAAAACTTTCTATAAATATATCATACAAAGTAGATATTATATTTAGGGCATTTATATGTTGGGGAATTATTTTAAAAATTTCACCTCGAAGGCTATCAATTATGCTTATTATTTGATTACTAGCGTATACTAATAATTTTTTTTTGGTGCCGTGATCTTTTAGTCGTACTAAAGCATGATTGTCAGTACATGTATCCGTCGTATAGAAAGACATACATGTCTGACAATTACGCTTTAATACTTTGCGACCAATAAACCCGGCAATATACGCTGATGTATAAAAACGAAATTTTTGCAAATTGTTGCTAATTACATATTTGTTCAAGGGTTTGTTTGGCAGGAGAAAGGAAGGGTTTGTTTGAAGACGTAGTAACTGTGGATTGTTGGGCAACTGTAAAAGACGGGGAGAGAAGGGAATTCAAGGCAACGACATAAACTCCACCATCATCCTCACAGTTTGAATCTTTTGAATTTTTTAATGTATTATTAATAATTGTAGTTTTAAAAGCAGAAATAAACTGTGAGCATGTGGGGTTGCTATTTTGTTTAGATCTTGTTTGCCTAATTTTTGTTAGAGCTTTTGTCAAGCGTTGACCAGTATCTCGACGATAAGCTCTAAGTTTCAGGTCATCACTAATTAAACGAGACATACTTCTTCTTGAAATTTTTACTTCACGGTTTTATTTGATAAATAACTACATATGATTAGTTAGAGTGGAAAATTGAATTACATTCAAGACATAAACCTACATTACATTTAGAACACATGGTACGCACACTGGACGCACATCCTTCTCCCGCGCAACGTCGCCTTTTCTTATCATTTGTTTGCACCAATAAATGGTCCAATCGGTCATAGCGCAATTCATCCGAAACTCTGTTCAGTGTTACACTTGATTTCGAAGTGGATGGTCTTCCTGCTCCCTTTGAGCAAACGCCATACCTTGTCAAATAGGTTTGCACGATCTCTCGTCTAAAATTTAACTGGCTTATACCAGCTCTATTCTTACATTTTCTTATTATTTGCCATGCATTTACAACAGCAACATCCAAGAGCCAAGTAAATATAGGCCACCACCATTTTGTTCGTCTTAAACCATCTCTAAAAATAAATAACTATTTTACAAACATATATCTTGAAGATACGTTTCTTGTCTCCTATAACCTGCCAGCGTTACCATATGGTAACGCTATGTAAAAATCCATTTTTTTAATCCTTACAGAAAAAAATAATATAAAAATGTATATGGAAATTGTAAATTATTTAGTCTATTTTTGAGCAATTATAAATTTGAAGTTAACTTCTTTATGTAAACAATGAAAAAAATACTTACTTCCAGTCGATGTCCATTTTGATCGTAAATTCAAAGGTGCATAAAATTCGACTTCGAAAACAACCACTATTTAGATAAATAATAATCAAACTTTTACACAAATGTTATAGCAACAAGATGTGGCACTACATAAAACGTAACCTCCGAACGTTCTGACAGTTAGTAAACAAGTGGCGCCATATAATATGTAACTAGAATTTTGTTACCGTATGGTAACGCTAGCCGTTGAAGGGTTAATTTCAAAAGCTCCCTTAAACTTTTTTTATGCTGTAAAAAAGGGTTAAAATTTAATTGTAAAAACAATATTATTCATAATATGTGTTTACCAGTCGCAAGTCGCCGTGCTTGCCCATTTTAACTTTCTTCCTGTGCCCCAGCAGTAGACTGCACAAAGAAAAAAGCGAGTGATTGCTTCCAAGCTTTGCGCAATCCACGTAGCATAAACACTATAATATAAAAAAATTCTTTTTCCTTACTTCACTCCGAATCGGATGATTCATATCTTAATTTTAGAAGTTCCCTCAAACTTTTTTTATGCTGTAAAAAAGGGTTAAAATTTAATTGTAAAAACAATATTATTCATAATATGTGTTTACCAGTCGCAAGTCGCCGTGCTTGCCCATTTTAACTTTCTTCCTGTGCCCCAGCAGTAGACTGCACAAAGAAAAAAGCGAGTGATTGCTTCCAAGCTTTGCGCAATCCACGTAGCATAAACACTATAATATAAAAAAATTCTTTTTCCTTACTTCACTCCGAATCGGATGATTCATATCTTAATTTTAGAAGTTCCCTCAAACTTTTTTTATGCTGTAAAAAAGGGTTAAAATTTAATTGTAAAAACAATATTATTCATAATATGTGTTTACCAGTCGCAAGTCGCCGTGCTTGCCCATTTTAACTTTCTTCCTGTGCCCCAGCAGTAGACTGCACAAAGAAAAAAGCGAGTGATTGCTTCCAAGCTTTGCGCAATCCACGTAGCATAAACACTATAATATAAAAAATTTCTTTTTCCTTACTTCACTACGAATCGGATGAATCGTACCTTAAATTCTAAAGCTCCCTTAAACTTTTTTTATGCTGTAAAAAAGGGTTAAAATTTAATTGTAAAAACAATATTATTCATAATATGTGTTTACCAGTCGCAAGTCGCCGTACTTGCCCATTTTAACTTTCTTCCTGTGCCCCAGCAGTAGACTGCACAAAGAAAAAAGCGAGTGATTGCTTCCAAGTTTTGCGCAATCCACGTAGCATAAACACTAAAGGCATGATCGGCAAGTTTGTACCTACTACTACCGTCTAATGCCTCTAAACCTTCAATTTTATTCAAGCCTTTTGTTAAAGATAAATTTGGGCAGAGAGAAACCTCATCAAATAATAAACTACAATATCGGTCTTCAGGACTAATTTGTTTCGATCTAAAATCTATATATACAAATAGTTTATCGTTAATTCCCGGTTTCAAATTTAAGTTCGCTACTAATAGGTTTAAAGTGCGCGGCGACGGTAATGGGAACAAGTTCGCTACATGATGATAGCCCCGGGGACTACTTTTATACAATGTCACAAAAAAAGACTTTTCTTCTGCGGTATACCGCTTTGCCATTCGCTTCTCCGACGAGTTTCTGATGAGACTTTTAACAAATAATTGTGTTAGCGGATTCAAGGTATCAATGCGTTGAAGTGTCAGATGAGTTTCGAAATAGTTGTCGAACACAATTTTTTCCTCTTCTCTTCATGGTCGAAACGAGATGCCTTGTTCGTAAAAGTTCGCCGTACATTTTTTTTTTTTGGGTGACAAGTTCTCGACGTAAATTTCGTCTAACATTTTCAAAATGTTATATGGAGCTTTCTTTCCTACAAAACAAAATAGAAATTTACATTTACAATTTGAGCTGGCGTGGCCAAATTATTGACATCTATGACATTGCGAGATTTCGTTATTTTTTCGAAGTGATTCAACTTCTATTTTCATATACAGGGTCCGGCACAAAGGACGGATGGTTTATAAATAATCATAAAATAGGTAATTTTTACTCAAAAACAAATTTATTTACGGGTTCGGGTTCAAAATGAAATAGCATTTGTTACAATTAAGTGTGGAAAATCACATCAGTCAAGTGGTGACCGTTTTTGACGATGCATTGCTGGAGGCGTTCTTGGAAGTTAGCGTAGACTCTCTCCAACATCGCTTCCTCAACTTGGGCGACTTCTACGCGAATTGCCTCCTTCAACTCGTCCAGAGTTCGGGGCTTGTGGTCGTATACACGAGCCTTGAGGTGTCCCCATAGGAAAAAATCGCAGATGGATAAATCTGGGGACCGAGGAGGCCAGTGAACATCACCAAATCTGGAAATAAGGCGGCCAGGGAAAAGAGGGCGAATAACGTTCATCGTTGCTCTGGCTGTGTGGGCGGTCTCCCCATCCTGTTGGAACCACACACGTCGGACTGGAACACGTCGTCGTCTTAATTCAGGTGAAAAGAAATTGGTGATCATTTCGACATAGCGCTCCGAGTTCACGGTAACAGTATTGCCATTACCGTCTTCGAAAAAGTAAGGGCCGATGACGCAAGTTTGCGATACAGCGCACCAAACTGTCACTTTTGGGGAATGCAGCGGTCTTTCATGTAACTGTCTCGGATTTTCATTACTCCAATAACGGCAATTCTGTTGGTTAACCATGCCATTAAGATGAAAGTGAGCTTCATCACTCATGAACAAAATGAGGTTCTCATTTTGCTCGATAAGTGCTTCCATCTCACGTGCTAAGTTCATTCGTTGTGGGTAATCTCTAGGCTGTAACTGTTGCACAATGGCCAATTTGTAGGGGTGAAAGTGGAGTTCCAAATGCAAAATACGCCTTACCGAACGATCACTGAGGCGAAGTTCAGTAGCATGTTGCCGAACAGATCGAGACGGACTGCGAAGAAGGGCTTGTCGAACGCGTTCCACATTTTGAGGGGTTCGAACCGTTCGTGGAGCTCCTGGTGGTCTTCTGTTCATCAGTACACCACGTGTGCGAAGTGCTTGAACCCAACGAAGGATTGTGTTTCGAGAAGGAACAGCTCGATTCCGATTAATGTTAAAGTGGCGACGAAACTCACGCTGTACAGCCGTAATACAGTCATTATTTCTGACAAAACTTTCGTACGCGAAAACGCGGTGCTCAACCGTCCACGGCTCCATAATGTCAACTGGTAACAAAATGCTAAGAACTCACGAGTCGAACGGCGTACTCCCCACCTCTCTAGCTATAATATGGGGAGAGTACTAGCCATTTCAAAAACGTCCGTTCTTTGTGCCGGACCCTGTACATAAAGTTGGACATGTTGTATATTTCTCTACCATCAGGTTTCTGAAGTTGTACGTGAACCAATGGAAGTGGAGTTTTATTAGGGTCTTGTTTCATTCGCACAACTTTATTGGCAGGGTAGCCTAAGGACTGCAGTTCATTTAAAATATCGTTTTCTGGTATACCTTCAGGTATGCCTCTTATTACTACTTTTAATGGTTTTTCGGCAGGAAGATTGTAGGTATTGTACGGTATGTCATTTTCGTCCATTAATTTGGTTGCTCTTCTGAAGCAATTTTCAGTTTCAACCGTGATTTTAACATAATCTTTATGATTGGTGGCAGATTTCATTGTAATTCCTATGGTATTAAGTGTGCCAATAATTTTGTGGGTGTTTTCTTTTGTTCTGAGAAGTATGGGAGGAATTTTTGGTTTACTTGTATTTTTACCCAAGTCTTGTGTAATCATTGTTGTTGTTAAAATTTGATTATTCTGTGTGTGTGTGTGTGTGTGGTACTTTTTCGGTATCTTGATTTTTATTTGTCTGTGATGCCTGAGTTTTAGCTGACAACTTCTTTTTCTTGGAGTTGCTTCCAGTATTATTAGTAGAATTTGTGTTTTGCTTCCGTTTGACTGATTGTTGAGAAACACTTGAATAGTTCGAGATGGGCCTACCGGTTGATACAGTGGAAGATTATGTTTCATGAATTTGTTTGTAAGCTCGGCGTTTTGCTTTGTTAATTTACCTATTTGCGTGCTAAGAATTTGTATTTGGCAATTAGATATAGTAAATAAAGGACAGTGTCACCTCGAAGTATTATATAACCCAATGTTGTAATTATATTTTATATATTAATAATTTTAATTTATAACATGTATCCATTTAATTAAAATAAACATTTGCTTTCATAATATTAGATCTATTTAATTATTTACTATTTGTATTTGTATGAATGCATTTTATTTATATTTTATATTGAATGTAAAATTGAATAAAATACTAGCAATTATTATAATCATTTATTGTACATAAAATAAAATTTGAGATAATGAAGGTAGTGGTGCTTATGAAAGCATGAGGAAAATAAATTTAAAAAACATAGGTGTATTTTCTTAATTTTATTTCAAATAAATTATTTCTCTAACAGTTCAACAATTTCTTTTCGAGCTTGCTTAGCTCGTTCCTCGCTCATCACATTTAATGTGTCTTCAACGTACTGGGCAAACATTTTATTTTTCCCCTTGGGTTGAGTAGAACCGGCAAAAGATGTTGCGATGTTTTTTGCGACATGTATTAATTCGTTCATTGCATCCGTGTTTCTTTTAGTTGCGCCTACAAACATTATAACAAATTTTGAATTATTTGACTGGAAAGGTATATTAAATGGAAAGAACTACTTGGCTGGGTTTGGCATTACTGCAGCGCTATGCACTTTGATAAGATCCGTTTGGCTGAGTACACGAAAGTGCAAAATGTGTGGACAGTGCAGAAGTAAAGTACCAAATCCAACTTTAAGTGTTATTTTCAATGAAATAACAAACAATTTTAATAAAAACAAATAAAATTGTGATTGATAGCTGAGTAGACATTATAATTAATTATAAAATAGGTTTTTAGTATACGTACGACGTCCGGTGGATGTTGACGGAGTGCCAATAATTGTTATATCTTCATCCACGTCAATCGGAATATCAGCGTTTGGTTCCAGATACTCCGGAGACATTAACGCTAGTTCCGGAGACATTACCGCTGGTTCCGGAGACATTACCGCTGGTTCCGGAGACATTAACGCTGGTTCCGGAGATGTAATTGTGGGCACCGGTGATGTTGACAAATCAACATGTGTTAATTTGCAACTCGATGAACTTGCACCCGATGCCAAACGTTCCTCCATTTTACACATGTATTGTGTTTTAGTGGCAGTTCTAAGACAAAAAAAGAGTTTTCAAATTATCTTTTTTTACTAGAAGTATCGAATTTTCAGAAACAATTTTATAATTTTATTGCTTATTTATTAAATTCGAATAAAAGCAATATCAGTTTTGTTAAAAAATAATATACTTCAACAAAATGCATCATACAATGATTTATTAAATTTTTAACATTTTTTAAATCGAAACTGGAACCAACTAATGTGAATAACGGTGTATGATGTATTAATTGTATTGAAATACTATTTCATTAATACATTCATAATTATTATTTAATAAAACTTACTTTCTTTTTACGTGGCATTTACTATAAAATTGAAATGCCTTGTGAAATTCCCACTCCGATTCTTTTCCGGATGCCGAGCCGGACGGGGGTTGCTTACGACTTTCTTTTGTGTATCGATCTCGCAAGTTCTTCCACAGTTTTATGCATTTGTCAACTGTAAAATTTGATTAAATAAGTAAAGCTTACAAAAGGCAATAATACGAAAACTCATCAGACAAATTAACTGCGTTTGCTATCTCCTGCCAGCTGTTTTGTTTCACTAAATTATTTTTAAAATTACGATTTTTTAAATCATATAAATGGGGAAATGATTCCACCAACGATAAAAAAAACGCCGATATCTACCGCACTCATTTTGTTACAATACAAAAAATTTGGTATAATAAATATAAAATTAAAAACAAATAAAACAAACGAATTAATTATAAAAACTAACAACAAAAGAAAAAACAAACGAATTAATTATGAAAACTAACAACAAAGAAAAACAAATAAAACAAACAAATTAATTATAAAAACTAATAATAAAACAAAAGCAGTAAAACTACTTGTCTTAAAAAGGACTTTTTTTAAAATGAATTTATAAAATTCGATTAAAATAAACAAAAAACACGAAATACCAAATTGAACGTATCACACAAACAAAGAGAATGAATTTGCTGGTTATAAGATGTATTTCATTTGAAAAAAAGTGTGTGTTCAGTAACGTATAAACGTAATAAAAGAATAGTCTTTTGTCTTCACATTTAAATTAGAATGAAAAGCCTATATGCAATAGTAATTGGACAGTGAGATATTTTACAGTATGTGTACCACTGTTACAACCGACCCCATGCCAGGGTCGGTTGTAACAGTGATGGGGGACAGTTTTAACATACCCAAATAATAAACAATGCAAGTATTTCAAACAGTTTTATTACTAATAAGTCACATTTAAGTATATTGGATTCTTATTTAACATTATGACACTATTATAAACAGTATTAAAGAAAGTCTCATTAAGAATTAGTTTATAAAACAAACTTTTTCAAGTTAACGAATAGGATGTATATCAAATTAAACTAAATCAAATAAAAAAAATGACAAAAAACAAATGAGAAATACAGCCAATAAAAATAAGAGTTTTAACTAACAAATTAACTGTAGCTTACAATACTTAATCAGATTCATCGCAGTTTTGGCATATGTAAAATCTTCCACCATCAGTGCACTTTGAGTGAGACCATAGCCGACAGGTCCCTTGACATTGAACCCATTTTTCTCCAGATCTACTACCTGAATAGGCTTCCAGACAAACGAGGCAATAAAAATCTTCATCATCTGAAGAAATTGGCGGTGTACTAGCATTCTTTTTCTTTGCTTTACCTTTCCCTTTATTTGTTTTCCCAGTACTTGGTTCTAAAACCTTTCTCTTTACTTGTTTATCTTTTAATCGTTTCTGTCTCTCTTCATACTCCTTTCTAATTGCTTCTTTTTCAGGAGTGTCTGTATAAATTGCAGACTTTTTTGTTCTCCGACCTCTAATAGCTGTTTTTCTGGGAGGAGCTTTTGGGTAGGGTCGTACTTTTTCAGGTGAAAATTGGGTGCTTGTAGACGGCTTAGGTGACGATTGTTGAACATTCACGTCACTTCGTTTAGAAGGCATTGTCAAACTAACATGACTAGGAGGAACGTTGTTACCTAGCCTAGGTGGTGTTATCGTCGCCAATTCATCGAGGGTTTGCGAAATATGGATCTCGGCATTCTGTTTAGAGGCTTCAGTTTCAGGCTCAGCTAGGTGTTCGGCGCTTGTTGAAACCTCGTTCAACAACAAAGGAAATAGTGGTGGTGTTTCGTCGTTACAAGCAAATATGAAATTGCTCGGATTAGGAGCAAGTGGAGCAATCACGTTTTCTGGACTACTTGGATTGGGCCTGTCTGTTACAAATGAAGGAGCAAAATCAATTGCTTGGAATATATCCCGTTTGAATGGGTAAATTCCCGTCTTCTGAAAACCAGCCTGAATGTTTGCCGGAGTGAGAGCGAGCGACATTGCATTTTTTATAATATTTGGTATATCATAAATAGTCATAGTTCGTTCTGGATGATTTCGCATCCAGGCATCGCAGGCTGTATTTACAGCTTTTTTGAGTGGTCCGTATACTGATCGATCCAAAGGCTGGAGTTTATGAGAGCAATGAGGCGGGAACGACAGCAGAACTATCCCGTTTTCTTTACAGAAATCTAGTGAATTTATGTGGATATGTGATGAGTGATTGTCCACTACAAGCAACACTTTATGAGACAGAGAGGCGTTACAGTGTTTTTTAAAATGTTGTAGAAAGGCAAGATATGTTTCATCTTGCATCCAGCCCGACGGATTGCTTGCTCCAATTGAACCCGTTGGTCCATCTCTGACGAAATGTTCCTGATATCGAACGCGAGGAAATACGAACATTGGAGGAATGACATGGCCCAATGCGTTTGCTGCAAATGCTAGTGTGACCAGAGTGCCTCGTTCAGCTGAGGTAATGGCTCCTACTTGCCTTGTTCCACGTCTTGCTACTACTCTGTCGGGTTTCTGTACAGTGGTCACGCCCGTCTCATCCATATTATAGATATCTTGTGGTTAGAAGTGGTTACGGTCCATAACAGTTTGCAAATTGTCATAAAAGACATCAACATTTGCTTTATTAAAACTGGTTGCTCTAGATAGGCTTGTTGCCTGAGCTGCGCGAACAGATAGTTCCGGATTTCTTTTTATAAAAGACCGAAACCATTCCTCTCCGGCCATTTCATTATCGATCCAAGTAGGAGGTATCTTCAAATTATATTTAACAGCCAGTTCAAATGACAACTTTCTTACCTCTTTAGAAGAAAGGCCGAAATATATATCTGCACAACGGATGAGGTATTTCGCGAGTTCGTGTTCTTGATTTTTTGTAAATACTTTATTATGAGCTACATATCCCATACTAATATTTTCTGCCGCATCGTCTTCATTCGCAGCATCTCTCTTTCGTATGTATCTCAACAGAGAGACATAATTAATAGTATATGTCTCTGCTGCTCGTCTCAAAGAAGTTCCACGTTTAACTTCCTCGTAAGCGTCTTTATACAGTTTTATGTCGCTTACACCCCTAGATGTCTTCCTAACACGTTGCCTGGGCATCTACAATGTAAAATAGGAATATTACCATTGTTACAACCGTACCCACAAAAATCGTTACAACTGTACCCAACCCCCAATCTACCAGTAAAACGGTCCCACATTCGAGGCAAAATAACCTACACTAAAATAAACAGGTGTTTATTCACTTCAAATATTCAACAAATATGTACGAAAACTCATAAAATGTAAACTATATTATTAACGAAGATATTTTAAAAAGAAATTGATCAAAAATACTTACTTTTGATGAATAAAACACAATAGGCCGCTCTACAAACGTAATAAGCGCTTGAAGTGCAACGGAACACTACCGATCCTGTACTAACCTGCAAGCCGTGTGCTTTTTACCTTATACCCCTCACCCTAGCGTGGATAGTTTTGCGAATATTTGAGTTGTTACAACCGTACCGTGTTACAATCGTACCCAGACACGTTGTACACGTTGCCATTTTGGGTTCCCTCTTTCTTTTTCTTGTTGTTCATGTTGCTCATGATTTCATTGGCTTTGATTTTTCTTTTCGATGTGAAAACTTCTTTCAGTAAAATTTGTTTATTTTCGGTTGTATATCAGTAGTATTTTCTTTTTTTTTTTTTTACAGAGTTTTCAATGATTTTGTTCCCTTGATCAATGGTTATATTCACCCGTCTGTTTTTATATTTGTATACTTTTGAATATTTTTTTTTAATTTAGATTCAATTATCATAGAACACTAGTCAGTAAGTACAACGATGCACTGCACTTTTCCACCTTTTCCTTTTGAGAAAAAGCGGTCACTGGTTGGTCGATTCAATATCAGGAGGCGTGGTTTACTCGCAAGGAGGTAATTTTAGACACGTCTGCTCTCCACGATGGCTATCAGAAGACTGTGGACCATAGATAATACACATACTATAGATGGCGTACTTTAATATTAGACATTCAAATATTTTGCATGCGCAATAGCGAATCGAGTACGAACTAATCATAAAAATACCGGGATATATGAAATGTATTAGAACCTTTATATGAAATTCAAATTTATTTTTTCAAACATTTTATTTAAGAAACAAAAAGAAAAATATCAATCGTGATATTTTTAATTTTGTTTCTTGAATAAAATGTTTAAAATATTAAAAAAGATGGAAAGAATTGTTTAGGATTAATAAAAAAAAGTTAAAACTTTATTTTTTCTTTTTTCTTTTTTTACAAATACTTAAAGCTAAAATTTTAAGTTTAGCATTATTGCAATTTTTTAACTTACCAGTTAAAATTTTGTTTACATTTTTTACATATATAAATAAATTGAATTCTATAAAATAGTTAATAAAATAATCTTTCACTATATCTATCACAAGAAAATTCAACTAACGTATAATTAATATTATTTTTAATATTATTATTTATATTTATTTCAAAGCAAATATTCGCAATATTTTTGTTGAAATACACTTGTATGTCGTTACAAATAATTATAATTTTTTCAGAACAATTAATTAATTTTTTGTTTTCGTATTGTCGCAGTTGTAAAAATAAATTAACCGCTTCTTTTGATAATAAATCACGGTGACAATTTTCGCAGGTTTTGTTTTTAAACTTATTGAAAAGTTTTTTTAAATATAACCAGCTATGTAATTGATACTGTGGCTATCTACTGGGCCACTAGAAACAGCTGGATTCAGCGGAGCGATGGTTGTAGCCGTTTCTACAATATTTTCTTCATCCTCTACGACAACTTCTACGTCAACAAAACTCCGTAATGTATCCAGGGCATCTCCATCATCAGCCAGGCAGTTTACCTTTTCGGAGTGGGCTGACGCAAAATTCGTCACAAGAAGTGATTTGAATGATGCCGAAAAAGACGTGCACGAAGGATTTGTGTTCCTAAATCCGTGACTCCGTATGTTGCCGAAAATATTCTCTAATGGATCCTGGTTAAATTGCCTGAAATTTTAAAAAAAATACATTATCTTGTTGCAGAAGTTTCTGCTTCAAGTATATAAAAAATTTTAAATTTAAGATCCAATTAGAGATCGTCGGCGGAACATATTTTCGTCCAGTTTTAGGACACACAAATTCTAACGTCCTTAACGTTTTTAAGGCATCATACCAAAACTCTTCGTGTGGTGAATCTTCTGTCAAAGCACTCCGTAAAGGTTTGCCAGTTGATGACAGAGATGTCCCGTTACAGCTATCGAACAATTTGTCGACAAAAAGGATGAAATCGGCTGTTTCCTTTGACGATCGTTCCATTAAGGGGCGTCCGGAATCATCTGAAATCAATCATTTCGTATTAAAATATGCTATTAAGAATAATTAAAAAAATATTATGTTACTCATAAATAAAATTTAAATAATAAAATAAAACACATTAAAACTTTTATAATTAATAATTTTGAAAATTTATGAGAAGCAAAAAATTAAAACTTAAAAATCTAATAATTCATTATTAAACTTACCGCAAGACATAGAAAAAAAATTTATTGCAGCCGCAGTCCTTTGACTAAACACTTGCGCTGCGTACGAAACCTTCATTTTTTTTTCTATCTTCCGGAGCTATGTGTGTTTCAGTTAGTTTCGGGCAAAACCGGAACTCACGGGTTCCTTTGTCTGCCTCATATAAATTGATAAGGTGTGACCATTTCCCAACTTTTTTTATTCCATTTTCTTCAAAACGCCATACTTTAAAAAATTGTTTCGAATTCCTTTTAATAAGTGTGGTGTGTCGTATAAATGAAGGATTTCTTTTGTATTTACGAAATATCCCAGCGACCTGTATTCTTCTTCCCTTCTTGTGTGGGCAGCAATTGATTCTTCACGAAGAATTTTAATTGCACCCACATTGTTGGTCGCTTGGTCTGAAATTGTCGCCACAACTGTCAGACCAGTTGACTGAACGTGGCCAATTATTGTTTTTATTAAAACAGCCAATGTGTGCCTTTTTACGGCACTTTCACAAAATACATACGCCACGGGCTGCTTAAATTTTCGTATAATGCCGCTAACCATAAAAACCAATGAATGGTCAGCAAACCTCGGTCTCCTGTCATTGCCATAATCGATGAATCCTTCAATGATATCCTTATGTGAGGGCAACTATTTATGTATTGAGAATAGAAAGAATAAACAAATGAATTTGATGAAAAATACTTTTATTGTTTTTCAAAATAATCGCCTTTAAGATCGATACACTTTTGCATTCGATTGAACCAGTCTTCAAAGCACTTTGTCCAGGAAGAAAATGGTAGCGCTAGAACATGCGTTTTGAAGCCCTCAACCGCTTCTTCGGGCGATGAAAATCGTTGTCCACGCAGTTTATCTTTAATTACCGGAAACACGCAGAAGTCATTGGGTGCCAAGTCAGGGCTGTAAGGCGGATGACCTATCAATTCGATCTTTTGTGTGTCCAAATACTCGTTTGTTGCATGTGATGTGTGTGAGCTCGCATTGTCATGATGCAAAACGATTCGTCGGTTTGGGTTGGTTTCTCTCAATTTACCGAAAACTTCAGGCAAACAAATGGTCGTATACCACTCTGAATTAACGGTCTTTTGATTTTCGAGAGCCACAGTTGCCACAGGACCAGTTTTCGTGAAGAAAAACGCCACCATTTGCTTTTTAACGCTTCGAGAACGAACAACTTTTGTTGGCTTTGCTTCACATTGAAACACCCAAACTGCCGACTGACCTTTTCTTTCTGGCTCATATGCATAAATCCACGACTCATCACCTGTGACGATGTTGTATACCGCTTTGGATGCACCACACTTGTATTTTGAAATCATTTTACGGCACCAATCCACACGAGCTCGTTTTTGCGCATCTGTCAATAAATGTGGAATCCAACGCGCACACAGCTTCCGAACACACAAATGTTCGTGCAAAATCTTATGTATGCTGGTCATACTAATGCTTAAACATCTCTCGATTTCTTGATATGTCACATGACGATCTTCTTCAATTAGTTTTCGCACAGCATCGATATTTGCCGGCACAACGACCGATTTTGGACGACCTTCTTTAACTTCGTCCGTGAGCGAACTACGTCCACGTTTGAATTCAGTATACCAGCGATATACAGTGGCTATGGATGGCGATTCATCCCCAAAAGTTGAATTCAGTTGATTGATGCATTGTTCTTGAGTTAGACCACGTCGAAAGTCATAATAAATCATAGCTCGAAAATTTTCGCGAGTTAATTCCATATTTTGGCTGAGATGAAATTGTAAACACTTCAGAAAACACAAATAGTACTCGCACGTCAAAACGTTCTGAATACTTATAACCTCAAAAATGTCAAACTTTACGACGGCAACTTCAGATTTCACCTGGCAATACCAGTGTTGCCAGTTCTCAATACATAAATAGTGGCCCTCGGCGGTATTTTAGTCTATTTAGAGGAACCTGTTCTGTAATTGATAATCCACGATTAATTAAACTTTATTTAATAAATTTGTACTCGTATATATTCTAAGTGAATTTCTAACGAAATTTCATCAAACAATAAGACGCATTTTCTTTCTTTGTCGTCCAATTTCGCCACGGTTTCTTTCAGATGCGAAAAAATTCTTTTGTTAACTCCCGTGTTAAACGGAAGTTTGCTAACTAAAGGTAAAAAACTTGACCGGCTGGACAAAGCAAATTTTTTTTTGCAAAAATCTATAAGCTTTGCCACTATGCTTGTGTGTTTGTGTATTACATTTTTTCTTTGACGGCGGCCTCCGACTTGCTGGTTGAGTGTATTCAGCTGGCGGCAGTGTTGGCGACGGCGACGGCGGCGGCGATGGTGTCGGCAGCGGCACCGGGGGAGACATGGACTCCCGCGGCATCCACGATGGCCGTGGCCGGGGCGTGGAGTCAGCCGGCGGCGGCAAGTCAGCTGACGGCGGCGGCGGTGGCGGAGGTAATGGCGGCAAAGGTGGTAGTGACGACATTGTCATATATCTGAAATATCAGATAACATTCAACGTAGGCACTAAAACAGCATTTTATATACTCAAGCGGGATTTTTAGAAACGTTTGCATTTCTATCAAAAGTTACCAAAGCACGCAAAACTTTACAACCAGCATTTACTCTCGTCTCAATTTCACAATCAAAATGATCATCCTTAGATAATGAACTACCCAAATTCATCTATTTGCTCTAAATGTGCATAACAAGAAAATATTGCGATACATACCTTATCAGTTGAAAACCTCCGTCCTTTTGGCGCATGCTTCTGGTTTTTTAACTGGCTTAAAAAGAATCTATACGACGTTTTGTTCAATGTATTGATCCACGTAGCAGGAAATGCGTCGTTTTTACAAAATTCTTCCGCAGCAAAAAGTCTCTGGCGTACCGTTGTGCATTTTTTTTCTAAGACACGGTTCTGTCTCTTCAACAAAGATGCAACACGATACAAATGCCTTTTTCGTGGGGTCAATTCCACTTCCTTCCTGGCGTGCACCGATTGGAGGAGCATGGAATTTCGGCGTCGTTTAGCACCTAAACAAGGAAACAAAATGTCCACTACAAACACGATAACTTTTTGAAACTGTTTTCGGATCCATATCCAAAAGTTTCGGTTAAATTTTATTAGTTTGTAGATCAAACCAGTGACCCAGACGCGATCGAAATTTTACATCAATTACATGTACAATGGTACAATACATATTTTGTTTTAAAATGATTAGTATATTATTGACCTTTAAATTAAACTAATTTGTTGTAATATTGTCTTTTAGTGTCTAGATTATCTCTTGATTTCTTTATTATATAATGTAATCTAATGTTAGCATATTTTTCAGTTATTGCTCTAATTAAGTGGATTTTGGTGATTCTCAAATGGAGATTGACCATGAGAATGATTAATTAATATTTCAAAAATGTTTTTTATTTTCATAAAATTTTAACAAACTTGCTACTAAATATAATATTCTTTATTCTTCAATGTTTAATTCTTTGACATATCCGAATTCAAATGGACTTTCATCCGTTTCGGAATCATCATCTGATTCTGTTGAGGAATCGTCACTTATGACAATTATTTCTTCGGATAATTCATCCGTCATCATTTCATTTATTTCTTCTACTTCAAAATTTTTTCCAAAAATGCTATGCTCGCAATTCTCTATTTCGAAAAATTGAACTTCAAAAAGAATATTTTTTGTTTCTACCACTTTCTGCTAAAGCCTGTTTAATGATTTTTTTCTGTTGTTATACAAATATTTATTACATCTTCTGACGGATATAAAAGTCCGCCTTTATTTTTAATTTCAATAAGAAAATAACTTTTACAAAAATTATATGAAGCACTTACTTCTAATGAATTTAAACATGTGTCACAATGATTTTTTTTTTAAATATCAAACGACAAATTCATTTATGTACGAAACAACATTTTCAGAATATTCGGTAATAGTTTGTATGTTTTTTGAATAGCAATGTTCAATTTTTGTTGATGAAGGTCGTGGTAAACTTTCCAAACAAACTTTTAACTCTATTTAAATAACATTGTTTGATTATAAATATTGTGATTATTTTCTGGGTATAACAAATATATACTTAAATTTGACGGTAAGTTGTACTTAATATATTAATATACTTATTAAAGTCAATTACTTTACTGTTATTTAAGAAGCATGTTGAAAAATATAACTTTAAAAGAAATCATTTTTGTAGGTTATGATATTTTTAATATTTTCATTCGTATTTACATTTATTTTTGTTTTTCTATAAATGTAGAATTATAAATATTTAATAAATAAATTTATTAATCGTGTTTTTCACTATAATGTTTGCAATCAGGTGCAAAATATATAACCATGGTCTAAAATATAAATTTGACTTGGTGTCATGCACTCCATGAGATCTTAAATGAACAATTAATGGAAAATTCCAAAAAGACAAAAAAATAAATTATGTGCGCCCACTGCATTTAATTGTTTTGCAAACTGTAGGATAATAATAGACTGCACCGAGATATCCGCTACAACCCCAACAAATATGGAAAAGCAGCAATTAACCTACAGTTCTTACAAACATAAAAACACATTGAAAGGATTAATTGGAGTTGCTCCAAACGGCGTTTGTACTTTTGTCAGCAAATTGTATTCTGGATCGACTTCAGACAAAAAAATTTTTGTTCATTGCGGTTTGAGAAAAAAATGAGTTCCCGGAGATTTGGTGTTAGCAGATAAAGGGTTTTTAATAGCAGATTTACTTCCCGATGGAGTGACGTTAAATATTCCACCATTTTTCACAACGCCTCAATTTACACCAGAACGAACAGGTTCATGAAAAACTTATAAAATAGCTCGCGCTAGAATTCATGTAGAACGTGCTATTCAAAGATTTAAATGTTATGACATTTTAAATAAAATACCTAGCGCATTGATACCGCAAGGTTTGTTTATTTTTCAAGTTTGTACTGCTTTAACAAATTTCCAATTTCCTTTAATTAAGGAAGTTGAAAATTTGTTTTGTAGAAATAAATTTTAAATAAATAATACAATATATTATATAAATATATAAATGCTTTATTATTTTAATACATGAGTTAAATATTTTTCTAAATAAAATGTTTTCAATATCTCTATATTATTTTCCCACTCCGGATCTTTCTAAACAATTATCACCAAACATTCAAGAGGAGTCCAAATTACTAAATTACAAAGTTTTTTTATCCATTAATCATAATTGTCCTTGAATTTGATGGTAATAATGATGCTTTTTGTTTATCACATATTCTTCATTTTCAAATGTTGGTGTGTCATTTATGTATATGTTAAATAAGCAGGGACCGAGTTCGGAACCCTGAGCTACATCTGTATTTATTGTTTTTATTTTGACTCTAAATTGTCTGTTATGTACGACTGAACTAAACGAACTATTCGCGGTGGTATATCATATTTTATTAACTTGTACACAAGACCGTCGTGCCAGACAGTATCAAATGCTTTTTCAATGTCAAACAGTGTTATTTGTGTAACCATTTGTTTGTTTAACCCTTAAATTCCGGTGCCTTAGAATTAACATTGTTTCCGTAGGGGGGTCCTGAATGGACCCCAGGTTTTTAATGGATTAATTAATAATATATTTAAATATTTTGTCAAAGGAATAGAAACTAATGTAAGAAATTATATTAAAGCTTTAAACTTTTTAATAATAGTAGAAAATATGCGTATTAATACAAAAATTGTAGTTATTTTAAATAAAATTTTAAAGTAGAATAAACCTAAGTCTAATTTTCTTCAGTTTTATTTTCCTTTCTATGTTCGTCACATATAAATTGTTTGCATTTATCACACGTAATTCTTGACTTCTTATCTTGATTTCTCGGGCACACGTAACGCCTGCCGCGTTTTCTCTTGGTTGCTTGAGTTGTTGTGGTGGATCGTTTTGGAATGTCGATACCACAGTTTTTTGGAGCCTCAACTATGTGCGATTTTTGGTCAACTTTTGCAGCACGACGTTTCATATTTTCATAAGTAAGTTGATTACCCAATTTGGGGCAAGGGGGGAAATTGCCTCGATGACATCATGTCTTGGGCCATTTTCGATCCCGGTGGTGGTCAGGTTGCGAAGGCTGCCGGGATTGCCATCGGTTCTTGTGGTCTCCCTTGCCACGCTGACTGAGTTGGTGATGGTGCAGGTATGTATGCGTGCTTCGCGGTTTGTTGTTTTTGCTGATTTCGATTTTTCTTTTTATCTCTAGCTTCGAGTGCATCGAGATATATTTTTTGCACTTCACACTGTTAGTTGGGTGTTCTTGGTTGCAGTTAGTACACACTGCGGTGTCGTCATTGCTTTTATTGCAGTCTTTTGTTAGGTGATTTTGTGGACATTTTAGGCATCTTGGTGGCAGGTTGCAATTACGGGTGGCATGCCCCCATTGCTGACATCGATGGCATTAGACAATTTCCTGTTTGGATCGGTGTCGGTTCCATTTTATTTTTATATGGCACAAGTACCTTATTTTTTATATAAGTATAAATAAATAACACTTGGTATAAGTTTCACAATGTTTATTGAATACTACGGTGACCGTTTCGACCTTTCGGTCATCTTCAGGTATACACAAATTATACAAGTGACTTATGCTATATATATACTGTGTGTGCTTTATCGTATTTTATGAAAATTTTTACCATTACATTTTCCTCATTTTGGTACAGTTCTAAATCTTGTTCTAAATTTTGTTTCGGTACTTCAGGTAACATTCGGACCAAATATTCAAGATACTTTTCCTTCAACTGTTTGTCAATTTAGTTCAGATATTTGAGTTGAAAGGTGGTGGTTTTGTTGAGTGATGTTTTGTATCAGCTCCGTCTGATATAAAATTTTCGAGAATAACAGCTTATTAAGTTGAGTAGCTTGCTCTATCGTTGGCGCAGGAAGAACTATAAGGGCCTTAATATTTTCGTTTAGTTTTTCTTGTTCTGGATCCATGTTGTACATTGAAACAATTTTCAGTCTTTTCTCTCATTATTTCACTTGTACTCAACTACACACATGTTGAAGCACTAAAGTCACAATTATGAATATTAACTGGAAGTTTAAATTATTTAAAAATTTATAATAATTAGTGAAACATATACTTAAGTATATTTTAAGTTTTACAATTGTATAACAATTTTTTAATAATTAAAGGTTTTATAGTTTTGTTTATTATTAGGAATATTAAGGGTTAAATACTTATACCAATTTGAAAATTTTTTATTTGACATTCGTACAGTTATTTGTATGGGTGTATTTAACAAAAATACATTAGAAGTTGGAAAAGGTGGGAAAATAACAGAAATAAATAAAAAAGGAAATGGGTAGAAAGTTACAGTTTTTTAAATTTATATTGTTATTAAATATAATAATTACAATGTTGTAGATACACATGCTATGTTGAAATTTCGTCAAAAATCGATAAGTGCTGGTATGGAAGTTTTTGCTTGATTTTAAATGATTGAGAATCACGTCTGATTGTTGTGAGTTTGCTTGTTAAAGAGCTGTAATATATTTTTGTTTTATATAAATCATTGGCGTGTTTGTCAATTAGTGTAGTTATATATGGCAGTTTTGCTTTGTTGTGTAAATCAATAATTTTTGTTTATTTGTCACTATTCGTTACTAAACGGAGACATTTATTTTCTATTATTTGCATTTTATTTTTTACAGTTTTTGATGCACATGACCATGCAGGCGCTGCATACATCATAATTGGCCTAATCATACTAGTATAAATCAGTCTTTTATTGTGAGAATTAATGTGCTTGTTCATTAGTATTGGGTACAATGTTCTGATTGCAACATGGCATTTTTGTGTGATTGTGTTTATATGTTTATGGAAGTTGAGCCTGTCGTCCAGTTTTACTCCGAGATACTTTACAGAGTTTAATCTGACAACATTTTTGTTTTTGATTTTAATCGGTGTTGGTGTTTTGGTCTTTGTGAATTTACGTGTGAAAACAATGTTTTCACATTTGTCTATGTTTAGTGTGATCTTCCACTCAGAGAAGTATGATACAAGTTTATTTAGGTACATTTGTGTTTGTTTATTCGCCACCGGTGCGTAATAAGAGTGAGCGTAGACAGTTGTATCGTTGGCATACATTGCGATGTTGACATTTGGATTGGTGGGTATGTCATACAGGAATACATTAAAAATTATAGGACCAAGTACAGAGCCTTGTGGTACATCAGCTTTAATAGGTTTGGGATTGGATAGGATGTTGTTTATTTTGACTTGAAATGTTCTGTTGGTGAGATAGAAATTTATTAGTGTTATAAATGGAGCTGGAAATTTAAATTTTATTAGTTTGTAGATCAAACCAGTGACCCAGACGCGATCGAAATTTTACATCAATTACATGTACAATGGTACAATACATATTTTGTTTTAAAATGATTAGTATATTATTGACCTTTAAATTAAACTAATTTGTTGTAATATTGTCTTTTAGTGTCTAGATTATCTCTTGATTTCTTTATTATATGATGTAATCTAATGTTAGCATATTTTTCAGTTATTGCTCTAATTAAGTGGATTTTGGTGATTCTCAAATGGAGATTGACCATTAGAATGATTAATTAATATTTAATAAATGTTTTTTATTTTCATAAAATTTTAACAAACTTGCTACTAAATATAATATTGAATATTCTTCAATGTTTAATTCTTTGACATATCCGAATTCAAATGGACTTTCATCCGTTTCGGAATCATCATCTGATTCTGTTGAGGAATCGTCACTTATGACAATTATTTCTTCGGATAATTCATCCGTCATCATTTCACTTATTTCTTCTACTTCAAAATTTTTTCCAAAAATGCTATGCTCGCAATTCTCTATTTCGAAAAATTGAACTTCAAAAAGAATATTTTTTGTTTTAAATATTTTCCACCACTTTCTGCTAAAGCCTGTTTAATGATTTTTTTTCTGTTGTTATACAAATATTTACTACATCTTCTGACGGATATAAAAGTCCGCCTTTATTTTTAATTTCAATAAGAAAATAACTTTTACAAAAATTATATGAAGCACTTACTTCTAATGAATTTAAACATGTGTCACAATGATTTTTTTTTTAAATATCAAACGACAAATTTATTTATGTAGGAAACAACATTTTCAGAATATTCGGTAATAGTTTGTATGTTTTTTGAATAGCAATGTTCAATAGGGTAAGAAAGTGTTTACGTCACGCCGCCATTTTTGTTGATGAAGGTCGTGGTAAACTTTCCAAACAAACTTTTAACTCTATTTAAATAACATTGTTTGATTATAAATATTGTGATTATTTTCTGGGTATAACAAATATATACTTAAATTTGACGGTAAGTTTAGTTGTACTTAATATATTAATATACTTATTAAAGTCAATTACTTTACTGTTATTTAAGAAGCATGTTGAAAAATATAACTTTAAAAGAAATCATTTTTGTAGGTTATGATATTTTTAATATTTTCATTCGTATTTACATTTATTTTTGTTTTTCTATAAATGTAGAATTATAAATATTTAATAAATAAATTTATTAACCGTGTTTTTCACTATAATGTTTGCAATCAGGTGCAAAACACGTAACCATGGTCTAAAATATAAATTTGACTTGGTGTCATGCACTCCATGAGATCTTAATGAACAATTAAACGAAGAAATTCCAAGCAGACAAAAAAATAAATTATGTGCGCCCACTGCATTTAATTGTTTTGCAAACTGTAGGATAATAATAGACTGCACCGAGATATCCGCTACAACCCCAACAAATATGGAAAAGCAGCAATTAACCTACAGTTCTTACAAACATAAAAACACATTGAAAGGATTAATTGGAGTTGCTCGAAACGGCGTTTGTACTTTTGTCAGCAAATTGTATCCTGGATCGACTTCAGACAAAAAAATTTTTGTTTATTGCGGTTTGAGAAAAAAATTAGTTTCCGGAGATTTGGTGTTAGCAGATAAAGGGTTTTTAATAGCAGATTTACTTCCCGATGGAGTGACGTTAAATATTCCACCATTTTTCACAACGCCTCAATTTACACCAGAACGAACAGGTTCATGAAAAACTTATAAAATAGCTCGCGCTAGAATTCATGTAGAACGTGCTATTCAAAGAATTAAATGTTATGACATTTTAAATAAAATACCTAGCGCATTGATACCGCAAGGTTCGTTTATTTTTCAAGTTTGTACTGCTTTAACAAATTTCCAATTTCCTTTAATTAAGGAAGTTGAAAATTTGTTTTGTAGAAATAAATTTTAAATAAATAATACAATATATTATATAAATATATAAATGCTTTATTATTTTAATACATGAGTTAAATATATTTCTAAATAAAATGTTTTCAATATCTCTATATTATTTTCCCATTCCGGATCTTTCTCAACAATTATCACCAAACATTCAAGAGGAGTCCAAATTACTAAATTACAAAGTTTTTTATCCATTAAATTTGATGGTTATAATGATGGTTTTTGTTTATCACATATTCTTCATTTTTAAACATAATTATATAATTTTTCTTTGTTTTTATTCCCTCAAATAGAGACGTTTCCCTGTACATGTACGGACACTTTACTTCTATTAGCTCATCTGTACCAACTAGCTCGTCCGGATTAGCTCCCAGAAAACCGCACTTATGCAACCAAATACCACAACTTCGGACTTTTCGTTGTGATTGCTCTTCAAAAACCTTTACTGCTGCAGCTTCATTTGTTTTTCCCCATTGTATTGCATAAACAGGGGATACGGCCCTAAACTGCTTATTCTAGAAATGCCGGCAACTTGAAAAAAAAAAGAAAGATGGTGCGTATTCGCACTAGTGTGCCTTCCACGGATTAATTTTATTGAGTGTGAACCAAGCCTCACTAATTTCAAATTTTATATGAGAACTTTCACATTTTTTCATGAAGTTCTAACCTCATTTTTAATGTTCGGATTCTTATATTTATGTGTTCGTGTTTTTAAGAATTTTGGAACGACATTAAACTTTTTACCCTCACTAAGAAACCATAATTTGTTTTCACACGTAGCTTTTTTAATCATAAGTTTGTAAAATAAATTAATCAATTTATGTGTGTGCTTACCATACATGAGGTTTATGAAGTAGAAGAAACCTTTCTTCACATTGTTGTACTCCATGGTAGGTGGAATGTAGGTTTTCGTAGCCAACCAAATAATATTAATCTTCTTTTATTTAAGATTAATATTATTTGGTTGGCTACGAAAAGAAGATTAATGTTTATTTCTTTATTATAAACTTTAAGTTTATTAAATATATTTGTGTTCGTAAATTTGCGTTCGTAAATTTGCGTCTACATGTTATGGTTTCTGTTTTGTCAGCATTGATTTTAATTTTTCAAATATTCCAATATTTTTGTAAAATGTCTCCGTGTATTTGTTTGTTTATTTGCGATTTGTACGTAGTATGAGTGAGCGTAAATTGCCGTATCATCTGCGTACAGTGCAATATTAGTTTTGGCGAATGTTGGTGTGTCATTTATGTATATGTTAAATAAGCAGGGACCGAGTTTGGAACCCTGAGCTACACCTGTATTTATTGTTTTTATTTTGACTCTAAATTGTCTGTTATGTACGACTGAACTAAACGAACTATTCGCGGTGGTATATCATATTTTATTAACTTGTACACAAGACCGTCGTGCTAGACAGTATCAAATGCTTTTTCAATGTCAAACAGTGTTATTTGTGTAACCATTTGTTTGTTTAACCCTTAAATTCCGGTGCCTTAGAATTAACATTGTTTCCGTAGGGGGGTCCTGAATGGACCCCAGGTTTTTAATGGATTAATTAATAATATATTTAAATATTTTGTCAAAGGAATAGAAACTAATGTAAGAAATTATATTAAAGCTCTAAACTTTTTAATAATAATAGAAAATATGCGTATTAATACAAAAATTGTAGTTATTTTAAATAAAATTTTAAAGTAGAATAAACTTAAGTCTAATTTTCTTCAGTTTTATTTTCCTTTCTATGTTCGTCACATATAAATTGTTTGCATTTATCACACGTAATTCTTGACTTCTTATCTTGATTTCTCGGGCACACGTAACGCCTGCCGCGTTTTCTCTTGGTTGCTTGAGTTGTTGTGGTGGATCGTTTTGGAATGTCGATACCACAGTTTTTTGGAGCCTCAACTATGTGCGATTTTTGGTCAACTTTTGCAGCACGACATTTTATATTTTCATAAGTAAGTTGATTACCCAATTTGGGGCAAGGGGGGAAATTGCCTCGATGACATCATGTCTGGGGCCGTTTTCGATCCCGGTGGTGGTAAGGTTGCGAAGGCTGCCGGGATTACCATCGGTTCTTGTGGTCTCTCTTGCCACGCTGACTGAGTTGGTGGTGGTGCAGGTATGTATGCGTGCTTCGCGGTTTGTTGTTTTTGCTGATTTCGATTTTTTTTTTATCTAGCTTTGAGTGCATCGAGATATATTTTTTGCACTTCACACTGTTAGTTGGGTGTTCTTGGTTGCAGTTAGTACACACTGCGGTGTCGTCATTGCTTTTATTGCAGTCTTTTGTTAGGTGATTTTGTGGACATTTTAGGCATCTTGGTGGCAGGTTGCTATTACTGGTGGCATGCCCCCATTGCTGACATCGATGGCATTAGACAATTTCCTGTTTAGATCGGTGTCGGTTCCATTTTATTTTTATATGGCACAAGTACCTTATTTTTTATATAAGTATAAATAAATAACACTTGGTATAAGTTTCACAATGTTTATTGAATACTACGGTGACCGTTTCGACCTTTCGGTCATCTTCAGGTATACACAAATTATACAAGTGACTTATGCTATATATATACTATTATTTAATATTAAGGAGGGGTGAGGTGGACACTTCTACTTGTTCATTTACAATATTTTTCTTTGAATGAACTGCTTTACGGATTTCTAAATTTTCTAGTAAATTTAATTTGTAACCTTTGTTGGCACGATGTAAAATTTTGAATTCACCTTATTTTGTTAGAGAGTTCTGATAATTTTGTTGTGCTATCAGTAACTATTATATACATAGGTAGCCTTGTGCCTTTCATCTTAAAAACTTCTTGTACATTGAGCTCGTGTATTTCAACGTTGTCGTCGGCGTCTATTTCAAACTCTATGCCCGTGATGACATATGCGTGTGTATATAATGTATATAATGGAACATCTTGTTCTTTTAGTTCATTTTTAAATTTGTTTTTTTCGTCTATGTCGTATATGAATACGTTGGTGTTATTTTTCGAAAAGGATATATGATACCCTTTCCCTGCGTATTGCTGCAGTTATTGGTTTACGTTTTTATATTGGGCAAGTTCACCTTGTATTATTATCGGTGTAGGTTTTCTTGGCTTTTAGCTGGTTGGTTCAATTGTTGATTTGTCGTCGGATTCGTCTTCATCAACATGAATTAGAGTTTGATATTTATTATCAGTTGGTATCTTATACACATTGCCATTTTGGGTTCCCTCTTTCTTTTTCTTGTTATTCATGTTGCTCATGATTTCATTGGCTTTGATTTTGCTTTTCGATGTGAAAACTTATTTCAGTAAAATTTGTTTATTTTCGGTTGTATCAGTAGTATTTTCTTTTTTTTCCAGAGTTTTCAATGATTTCTTTCGCTTGATCAATGGTTATTTTCACCCGCCTGTTTTTATATTTGTATACTTTTGAATTTTTTTTTAAATTAGATTCAACTATCATAGAACACTAGTCAGTAAGTACAACGATGCACTACACTTTTTCACCTTTCCCTTTTGAGAAAAAAGCGGTCACTGGTTGGTCGATTCAATATCAGGAGGCGTGGTTTACTCGCAAGGAGGTAATCTTAGACACGTCTGCTCGCCACGAAGGCTAGCAGAAGACCATAGAATAAGAAATATATATAAGGAAGAAGCGACAACACCGTGTAATTTGGGGTTTACTAAAATTTAACACAGCCATCTGTTGGCGAGCGTTTTAAGCAAAAATTTTAGCGCGTTATATGATTTATTATTATTAGTATAGGATTTTTTATATTTAAAAAATAATTTTCAATATTCATTTTAAGTATATTGATGTATTAATGTCGTCAAATATATTATGTATATTTAACACATTCATACATCAATATACATAAAATGAATATTGAAAATTATATTAATATATAATTAAAAACAAAAATAAATTGATTAAATGTATATTTATACAAATAACAAAAATATTACAAAATAATATAAATACATAATATAAAATAAAAATAACAGAAAAAGAAACAAATACATAAGCTATTTTTTATGTCTTTTTTCTAAATAACATTAACATTTTCGGAATGGATACTTCAAGGAATTGGAATGGAAAGTTGAAGGTTTTGAAGGACAATTTTAGAAATATTATCTACAATTATGTATTTTAAAATAAGAGGGAATGTTTTTAGGCGGATATTATGGATATGGGCTTATTTATTAAAAATTATATACTAACCTTATTTATATATTATATTTGAATGTAAAAATTGGAATATATGTAATGTAATTTTGAAGATTTTTTTTTTATTATATTGAAGAAAAAGTAATATTACGTCGTGTCATCGTGGTAGTCAGGTGGTAGTCTTAGCATGTCTGTTGATATGTTGGTTGTCTGAATTTTTTATAATGTTTATGTCAGTTACTGAATGGCGGGAGATGTTTGAAAATATGATTTTCAATGAAGATATAATTATCGTTTAGAAGTTCTGTATTGTTGTATTTATGTTTTAAAATTTCGTATTTTTCTAGAAGAAGGATAGGTTAGATTTGGTGTGTAATATTGTGATATTGTCTGGATGTATTGTATGTGATTCGGTACATAAATGTGTGCTTAAGGCTGAAGGTGGGTTGTGTGATTTATGTTCTTTAAATCTTGTAATGATTTTTTGCGATGTCATGCCAATATATGCAGTGCTTGTCGGGTATCGTCACTACACGGAGACCGTCACTGAAGGTTTGAATAGCCAAATCTTCCAAAAAGTTGTCGTCCGGTGCATTAGGATAAGCAAGCCGGACTAATCGGACAACACTTTCCTCAAATTCTTGGAGAGTCTCCGTATTCTTTTGGTAGCAATTCCTTAATTGCATCCGATACACCTGTTTTAGATGCGCATGCCCGTATCTTGCATTCAGCCGCTTAACCAGCTGATCATAATGTCGGAATTCGTCCTCGCTTAAAGTCTGTAAGACTTCTAGTGCTTTGCCACGAAGTGAGGTTATGAGAGCCGAGGCTTTTTCAAATAATGACCAGCCGTTTGCACTGGCCGCAGCTTCAAACTGGCGTAGATACATATCCCATGATGTTTGTCCGTCAAATGTGGGTGGTTTGATATGTGTGTTTGACGGCGATGCTGGCTCATGAACGCCATTTTTTTCATGATTCTTTTCTGATTTCGGCTCATCACTGGATATAGAAACACGACTCTTCATTTGTTCTTCTAATGCTTCTATTTTATTCTCCATACTAAGAACTTTTTCATTAAAATCTCCTTTAATCTCTGTTATTTTATTTGTTAATTCGCTTTTTAATGCTTGGACATTTTCTTCCATTTTCGTATTGTTTTCTGTTAATTTTTCCGTTAAATCATTTTTTAACGAATTAACATTATCTTCTATTTTCTTATTATTTTCCGTTAAATCATTTCTTAACGAATTAACTTTATCTTCTATTTTCTTATTATTTTCCGTTAAATCATTTTTTAACGAGTTAACATTATCTTCTAAATCATTTTTTAATGATTGAACATTTTCCATTAAATCATTTTTTAACGAATTAACATTTTCTTCTATTTTCCTATTATTTTCCGTTAAATCATTTTTTAACGGTTGAACCAGCTGATTTATTTCTAATGGAAACTCAAACAAATATTTTTCTGGATTTAATTCTTCTATTATCATTGCCTCTTGCAATCGTGATTTGAGTTGAGTTTTCTTACCACTGGTATCTAGATCTCTTTCTTCCAATTCTTTTTTTAGTTCTTCCACTTTTAAATCTTTTAATAATAACTTTCTTGATGCCATCTTGAATACACAATAGTTTAGGAATCGAGATTAAATATAGTAATTTATTTTAAATTGTTATTAAATGTAGTTATTTATTTTAAATCGTATTTATATTAAATAATATTATCCACACAATTTCACCCCTTACACCTGGCGCCAATTGGTCCATCCCATATATCTCGAGAGACTGGTTTTCCCGCCTATTTTTATCAACAGTTGTTTGACGACATAGGAAAGACTCTTATAGAGTGTTGATTTAACTGGTCCCAGATCTTTTTTGAATTTATAGTATCTGTTATTGCCTACAGCTACGACTGCTCTTCCATAATTCGCCCATTCATTCTGTAATACAAATGCGACTCTTGCCCATGAAAAGAGAGGATAAAGAGATATTGCTTCGCCAATCACCATAAAAGCGGTCAATCCTCCTCCTATAGCTTGTTGAGTTGTCAAAAGGAGTCTTAATGCAACCTGTGGGATAAGTACTGTCCATCTTTCAAAGATACCAGGTACAGTTGCATCGGTGATATTCCTAGCAAAATTGCTGTAGAAGTACCTAAGTATAAAATTTTGACTTTGAACAAGTAAATGTTCGTATTGTCGTTGTGAAATTAAATGAAATAATATTCAAAATATTGGGATTTTTTCCCCAAAATTTCACATGATAATCAGTTATTGAATCGGCTATCAAGCTATTCATCAATGGCTGGCCAGTTTTTTAACCGTAGACACGTGTTTCGGTCTTTAGGACCTCATCAGTACGGTGCTCTGATCAGTTGCTGTGAGGCGACTGATACCGGTGTTAGTTCTGGCTGCCTTATATGGCAAGTACTTTGAACTATTAACGGCGAGAAATAAATAAATATCACCAATGCCATCTAGTTAATAATGCGATAAGCAAGTATAAAATTTTGACTTTGAACAAGTAAATGTTCGTATTGTCGTTGTGAAATTAAATGAAATAATATTCAAAATATTGGGATTTTTTCCCCAAAATTTCACATGATAATCAGTCATTGAATCGGCTATCAAGCTATTCATCAATGGCTGGCCAGTTTTTTAACCGTAGACACGTGTTTCGGTCTTTAGGACCTCATCAGTACGGTGCTCTGATCAGTCGCTGTGAGGCGACTGATCAGAGACTGCTGTAGAAGTATTTGATTGCCCCTGGAGAAACATCAATCGTTTGACTCAGATCATCATAGATCCCATTTTCGATCTTTGTAGCGAATCCTTGTGAGATTGTTCCTCGTTTGGCAATATAAAGTTTGAGAAATAATGTTTTATAAAAACATGTTTAAACTTTATATGAATTAATGATTTCTACTTAAATTTTATTCAATATGCGCATGTTCATATTTAAAGTTGTGATGTTATCAGTATTACTTAAATTACTATAATCAAATAACTAACAATTTACAATATTTTAAAATTGGCGCTATTTAATATGAAACATATACAAGGCTACGAAGAAGAAGAATTATAGCATATTGAAGATTTATCCATTTTCATTATGTTGGCATATCTGGCCAGTGAGTTTTTGATATCCGATTTATTATTGATCACACAATTGCGATTTTGGGTTACATGATACGATTCTAACCATAATCGTTTAAAATAGTAGTTTTCAACATCAAGAATGTACGGATTGTCATAGTCAGCTTTATGTGATGTGATCTTTAAATGTACTGCCCAAGCACACATCTTATTCGTCTTGTTTTGGTCACTTTTATGTTGAGTCATTCGGTGTTTTAAATTTTGTAACGACGTTCCAATATAATATTTGATACACGAGCGTTTGACTGCGTAAATTGTGTTTGTGGTGGCTGATTTAGACGTTTTTTCTTTTACTTAGATGTGCAAGTTACGGATCGTTTTGCTATTTTTCATAACACATCTAATATTGTCATCATCTTTTAAAACTGATACAATTTTACTTGATAAATGTTTAATGTTAGTATTAGGCTTGCCAACTGTGTACTTTTGGGCCGGAGACTCCGGCTTTACAAAAATTTCTCCGTGCTCCGGCCCAAGTTACAGATTCTCCGGTCGACTCCTTGTGATGTAAAAATGTCAATAACAGATAGAGTTAATGGAAGAGGTGTGGTTTATCTAACATTTGAATGCTTGGGTAAAAAAAGGGTGTATGTAAGTTCAGCGCTTAACATTAATACATAATCAGGTCTATTCTGTATCTTCAAAAGTTAAAAATTAACGTCAAGGTTACGGTTAAATTTTTTTAACCATAATATCAGAAATTTTGCTATTCTGTAAGACAAAAGTGTTAAAATTTTAACCACATTTCGGTTAAGTCGACATGTTAAATGGCAAATTTTAACGTCATATCTGAAGGTGGTGTTAACATTTAAACCAGCAGTTCTGTTTCTTTATAAACACCTAAAATTATTATATACTACATAAAAGTAAATTAACTATGGCTGCGGGATATGTAGAAGGACAAAGAGTAAGAAATAATGTCATTGCGGAAATGAACTAAAGAATACTACTGAAAAATATAATGATTATATTTTTATATTATATTTTATATTATTAAAGAATAATCAAATTAATTTTTAATTTTTGTATTAATAATTAATATTTATTACATTATTTCAATTTTTAATAGTAAATATTTCTTAAAATATATAAATCAATTTAAAAAACAAAACAATCTGTTAAAAATTCTTTGGCATTTTAACAAAAAACAATAATAAATGAAATGACTTAATTATTTTACATTTTATTCATTTTTTCGGCTATTTTTTCCATAGCTATTACTAGCAAATTGATAGAATTTGCCAAATTATTCATGGCTTTCGTTTGTTCATCCGAACTATTTACTAATGCAGTGCTAGGAGTACTATTTATTACTGGTCGTTTCGGTTGTTTTTTAGTTGGAACAATTTCATTTTCTATTTGAGTATTTGTACTTTCAATTTCCTAAAAATTACATCCATAAGTTTATTACAAAATATTAATATAACACAATATTTTTCCGGTTCATTATTTACTTCTACTTCTATTGTTTCTCGAAATTCTTCATCTATTTCGTTCGCAATTAACAACCCAGGTTCGTTAACTTCTGCAAGTCCCTCAATCACTACTTTTGAAGTGAGACTTAAAAGTCTTTCTTCTAGTTCCGATAATTCCTTCACTTTTCTTGGTCCACCACCCGTAGCAACATTTGATAGTTAATTTCTCTAGCTTTTTCCTTGGTATTAGTTTTCAGTTCTTTTACAACCTAAGATATTACATAATATTTCTTAACATAAGTAAGAAAAAAAAACAACTAATTTAAAATTAATCATTCCTGAAAATAGTTCGTACTAACATTTTTCCATTGCTGAACAGATTTCACTGGTCTAGTACCACTCGCATTTAGCTCTTCAGAAAGTTTCTTCCATTTTGCATCTATTTTTGGAAGGTCATGGCTTTCTGTCTTTCCGTGCATTAGTATTGGGTTGTTTTCCAAAAAATTTATTATTAATTCAATCTGTTTTTTGGTTGTTCTGGGATTCCTTTTTTTTTTCTGTATATAAAATGTAAACATAACCTCATGCAAAAATTAAACATTTTTTGAAATGCATGCCAAGAAATAAAAAAAAAAACTCCACAGAAATATATAAAATCATTTGTAATATAGAATAAATACTTTTTGACAAATTTACTTGATATCAATTCTGTATGTAAAATGTAAACATAACCTCTTACAAAAATAATATATTTTTTAAATATATGACAAAAATAAAAATTCTATATGTTACTTACGTTCCTCGGCTATGATAATACTTATTGCACAAATTAAAATGTAAATATATAAAAATTAATATGTGTAATATACACAAAAACATGGAATTTTTTGACAAGCACAGTTTATACAGCAACAAAATTTTGATACTTGTAGCTAACTTCTCTATAAAGATTTAACTGCAGAGTTAAAATATACCTTTTAAACGGCTGGTTAATATTTTGAGATACAGAATAGAAAACTGGGTTTAAATTTTAACCTGTTGGTTAATACTTTACTTTTAACCAACATTTTTAACTTTATTTTTTTAAACTTTAAAATTACTCAAATAAAAAAAATAATCATTCGAAGTTTTCATATACAAATATAATATATTTTTCGTTTTCGTTTTACAAATAAAGCTATAAAATAATTTTCTGTCGTAAACTTTGTTTGTTTCGTTTTATGTTTTGGCACTCACTCGTGACGTAAGTTTTACCGTCCGAAAATCTCCGGCCCAAGGCTGTGAAAGAGTTGGCAACCTTATGTTAGTTATTGAAATATAAGTTTTTTTTCCTTCACTATTATCATTATTGTTGCTAATTATATTCCGTTGAGTGTTATTATTATCAACGCATTTATCATGCCTGTAGGATAACCATTGTTAATGAGTAATGTTTTCGCAATTTTCAGATTTTTTTGTAATAATGAACTATGACTGATATTTGTAATCCTTGATTTTAGATTTAAAATTATATTCTTTTTAGTAGTAAGGCTATGATTTGAAGCATAATGGATATATCGACCGGAATGTATCGATTTTCTATACCAGTCTAGAATGATTACTTGATCGGAAGTTCTTATCAATTTAGTATCAAGAAAAGGTACTGATCAGATTTATTTCTTTTTCTATTGTAAACTAAATGTTCTTATTGTAATTATTATACACTTGAAGAATTTCATCCAATCCTGTTGTGGGCACAGCTGTTACTATGTCATCGACAAAATTATAAATAAAAAGCAGTCTGTAAGTTACATTCGATACACATGCATCCAGAACCATATCCATTACGTATTGGGCAATTATGGGACTGAATTTCGAGTCCATTGCACATCCCAAAATTTGCTGCTCCATTAAATACAAACACATTGGATTGATATAAGAAAGTTATGATTTCAAGAAATTTATCTAAAGATATGTTGGTGTATTCCTAATTGCTGTTACGGTGATTTCTAGGTTAATGTTAGTGAATAAGCTAACCTCATCCAAGCTAATCAATACATAACCATCCGGTATCTTTTTATCTGTTATTTGTTCAGCAAATTGAAAACAATCTTTGATGAAAAAATAGTTGTTTTGATTATAAGATTTAGACAAAACTTCTGAAATCATATTGCATAATGGTTCAGTGGGAGTGTCAATATTAGCTATTATGGGTCTAAGAGCTAAATCTTCTTTGTGTACTTTTGGTAAAGCATAATATTTGGCGACAGTGCTGTTTTACGTAGTTAAAGCCTTGGCTTTTGTTTCCGTAATGTATTTATTATCTTTAAGTTCTTTAACAATTTTATTAGCTTTTATTTGTGTTGAATTGGTCATATCTGTGCTAATTTTTTTGTAATAGATTTGATCCTCCGTTGTATAGAGCTATTACTGGATTGTGGTCCGAGTTAGTATCGCATACAGATAGTAGCTCGATTGACGCTACTTCGTCTTTGGCAACGATAATGTCAAGAATATCCGGCTGGTATCCGGCTCGATGAAGAAAGGTTGGTTCGGATGGTCCGAGTACAGCCAGGTTATTTTTGTCTGCGTAATCACGAAGTTTGTTTCCGTTTGGATTGGTTCTTCGGCTGTTCCACGAAGGGTGCTTGAAATTTAAATCACCTGCCAGAATAGTAGGTTCTCGTCCGTTTAGCAATGCATCGAGATCGCTTGGCAGAAGAAGATTCTTCAGGCTTTTGTAGACTGCATAGATACGAAGAGGGCCATCTTCGGTATTGATTATGATTGATGTTGCTAGGTGCTCGCCGCCACAGTTGGAACACGTTGCTGGAACATTTTTGTTTTTGTTGCATTTGTACGAGTCGTGGTTTCCGGCGATTTCACGCATTTTACTTCGGATCTGCAGTTGCGTTGCGTGTGCCCAAAACGCTGACAGCGAAAGCACTGGCTTATGCGGGTGATTTCCGATGTAATTCGACACAGACAACTAGGTGAAGTAGCCTCTTACGTTCGAAAATTTTTGCGCCGTCTTGTTTTTGTAAACTGACCAGTACAAGCGGCAGTGGATTTTTTGACTTGAAACTTTTAAGTCGGCTTACTTGCTCAACAGGGTAGCCAAGCAACAGAAGTTCGGATTTGACGTCGTTGTCCTGGATTCCTTCCGGAATGCCGCGAATAATAACTTTAATTAGCATTTCTTCGGGTAGCGTGTAGTTAAAGTAGGGCACAGATGTGGCTTCCAATTTTTTAATTGTAGTTCTGTAGTTTTATACCGAGCCACCATTCTTTAGTAGTGATGTGGACTGGTGGTGGTTTTTTTACTTTGGCAAACACTTCTTTATTGCCTGATTTTTCTTCATCGACTTGATGAACGTCGTCTGTTTCGTCATGTGGCAGCACATCAAATCGGTTTTGTGTACCGATTTCTAGCACCACGTTTTTGGTAGGGCGCTTTTGGTTTTCTTCGGCTTTCCTCTTTGTAGCATCCTTTTTCTTGTCAGATGGTCCTGGCTTATATGTAATATTTTTTGAACCAATTTTTAAAGAATCCACTTTTTCTATGGTCATATGATCTTCAGTGGGCGTGTGCTCCGCGCTGGGTCTGTGGCTTATGATGGCTCGGTTGGACAGAGCTTCTTCCAAGCGCACTATTCATTCCGTAAGAATTTTGTTTTGCTCGATCAGAAGGTGGTTAAGTTGGCGTATCTGTTCGGGCGTCGGAGCTGGGGCATCGCAATGGCGTTGATGTTAGTGGTTAGGTGTTTCATTTTGGATCACTAATAAATACTTTGACAGCAAGGCGCTGTGGGCGCCCTGCTGTAGAATACCACTGCACTACGCAAGCACTGGTAGCGCTGCAGCGCGTCACCTTTACGCAAAGGTCAGTTTAATTGTATATATTTTATCTTAAAATAAAATTTTATACTTGACAAACATGTCGTAAGTTAAATCAGATGTTCACTCTAAACAACACGTAACCTTGTGCCGGGGTCACGCTAGTTCTAAGTAACTAGCATTTAGCCGTGTTGGTTCGATTTATGCATTAATATGTGAAAATAGTTATATGATAATCACTATAAAAACACGTAACCCTGTGCCGGGGTCACGCCAGTTTTAATAACTGGCCATTAGCCGTATTAATATAATGTAGATCTCAAGATGAGGTGTTTTTAACTGTACGAGTACAAGTCAACGACATGATTGATCGAGTCGATCGATTGATGTGATCCTCATCTGTGATTGTGTCTGGTCCCGGTGATTTTTTGTTTTTAAGTTTTTTAAGTATATTATAAATTTTTGTGGGCGTGATTAGGAAGTCCTTTAATTGTTGGTTTGAGTAAGTGTGATTTTCTTTTAAGAATTGTTCGGCTGTGTTAATGATTGTGTTTTGTTCTTGGCTGTTTTGTGTAAAGTTAGTTTGGTGATGTTTTTCGAACGTTTCAGCAAGAATTTCAGCCTTATTTGCGTCATTGGTAAAGGTTGTGTTGTTTACAATTAGTTTTTCAATTTTATGTGTTTTTTTCTTGAAAATTTTTATGTTTTTTTAGAGTGAATTGTCTTGAACATTTAATGATTGTAACTTTTTGTTTAATTTTTCGTTACGTTTAAATATTTTTTTTTAATTAATTGATTTAATTCATTAATTTCTCTTTTTAAAATTAGATTAGCGTTCCTCTGGTATGTGTTTTATTTAATTTATTTCTTTTTCTAATTTGTTCACCTATATGGTCTGGTAATGGATCCGTAGAGTAATCAATAGTGACTTGTTTGCTAAATTTCTTTTTTGCAGTAGCTAATATATTTGTTAATTTACTAGTTTTAATTTCTATTTGTTCTGTTGAATTTATGTTATTGTTAATAATAATTTTTACGTTAAGATATTGTCGAAATTTCTGCCAGTTTGTTGTTTTGTATGAGGTGATTGTTGTGTTGGCAAGTTGTATCGGTGTGCTAAAGTTAATTCTGGTAAGGATAGGGTTATGATCGGATGAAAGTTCGGGTAATGATATTGGAATTTCTATGTGTGGGGTGGTTTTTGCTAGAATTATGTCTATTACACTCGGCAAGCCGCCGTTAGTTGGGAAGTGTGTTGGCGAGTCCGTGTGGCTTTTTTTTGCTTTGGATCTTGACTTTTATGGAGTACCTGAGTTGTTACTCTTAACCTCTTTCATCTGAAGTGTGATATTTTTATTAGTGTTTTATAGTGCGGAATTTTCCGCTTTAATTACGTTGCTAATACATTTTTTGGGCGGTTGTATTTGAACACCGTGTCGGAGCTATATGCGCTCAGGTTGTTAATTGATTCGTTGTTTATCATTGGTTGTTTATCATTGGTAGGCAAAAAATTTGCTTGCCAATTCTTTAATATATTCCTCTATTTTTGGGATTTTTGTGTCTCTGTGAATTTGTGTGTTCCGGACATACCAAGGTGTATTCAGTATTGTTTTTAAAGTTTTATTTTGTATTATTTGTAGTAACTTTAATGTATTTTTGCTAGCATATCCCCAAATTTGAGTTGCATATGTGATTGATCATCTTGTAATTAGTAATTTGTTGTTTACGCTGAGTTTACTGTTTCTGTTGAGTAGTGGATATAGTTTAGCTTTGATAATGCTAGTTTTTTGTTTTATTTTATTTATGTGCGTTGTCCACTTTAAATGTCGATCGAAGTGCACACCTAAGTATTTTATACTTTCTTGCCATAGTATGTTCTTTCTGTACATTTTAATGTTCGGTGGAGTTTTCCTTTTCCTTTTTGTGAATTTTATTGCCGTGTTTTCTCGGGGTTTATCCCTAAGCGTCATTTGGTATACCATTTTTCGAGTGATGCGAATGTGGTTTGAACTCTTTTCGCTGCTATTTTTGGCTGCCAAGAACTTGACATAATGGCCGTGTCGTCAGCAAATAATGCTAGGCATGTCGTTGTGGTTGTCCGGTTCTGGCATATCCGCTGTGTATAATGCAAACAGTATAGGCGACAAAAGTGAGCCTTGTGGTACCCCTGATCTTAGTGGTTTTTCCGAAGATCTTATGTTGTGCAGTTTTATAGCAAATTTTCTATTTTTTAAGTATGAGTGTAAGATGTTTATGTACTCGTGCGGATAGCCGTAGTCATAAAGTTTAGCTAATAGACCATTATGCCAGACCTTGTCAAACGCTTTGGCAATGTCGAGAAAGACTGCAACTGTAGATTGTTTTTTGTTGAAACCTTCTGTTATTTTTTCTGTAACTCGGAGAAGTTGGTGTGTAGTGCCGTGTTGTTCTCTGAAGCTATGTTGTTTGTCTGGAAGTAGGTTTAGAGTATCTGTTATATCCTGGATACGCGATAGTAAAATTTTTTCGAAAATTTTACCGATGCAAGACAATAATGGGTCCATAATTTGTGGCAAATGTTGGGTCTTTGCTCGGGTTTTTTATAACTATTATATCTGATTTTTTCCAACTTTCTGGAAAATAATGTAAGCGTATACAAGCGTTGAAGATTGGTGTTAAAGCAGCTGTCTTTACGACCCAGAGCTTTCAGTGTTTGATTTGGAATATTATCTGGTCCCGGTGCTTTCTTTTTCTTCAGATTTTTTATGATATTTTTTATTTCTTTTGGATTTGTAAACTTCAGCCTCGCGTTGGTGTTATTTTGTAGTATTTTAATTTTTTTATTTATTTTCGAAATATGGTTGTGATTTGTATTGTTTTGTAATGGTGAAAATTGTTCTTCAAAATCATCGGCAAATGCTTCAGCTTTGTCTGAGAATTTTGAACCTCCATATTTACTGTGTATTGGCGGTATTTCTTGAATATCGTTTGTTAGTGCTTTTGTCATTTTCCAAATTGAATTATCCTCTGTAGATAGTTCGTTTAGTTTGTTGTTAAATTCCTCGTTCCTATATGTTTGAAGTGTATTTTTTGAATTGTTTTGTAAGTTATTCAGGATAGTTTTGACGTTCGGGTGAAGTGTTCTTTGCCAAATGCGTCTAGCTCTGTTTTTAAGTTTTATTAGATCTTCTATTTCTTTGGGAAATGATCCGGTAGCTGTTATTTTTGTTTTAATTTCAGCTTTGGACATGCACTCTTTGATTGAGTTTGTAAATCTTACAATTTCTTTGTCAATTTTTTCTTTGCTTTCCATGGATAGTGGTACGGTTATGTTGTCTTCTATAATTTCGTAGAAGTGCGGCCAAGAAATTTTGGGTATTTTGTTGACCGTGGTAAATGGTGATGCACTGGATGTTAATTCTAGTAGGATAGGATTGTGGTTTGAGTTTAGGGCATTTTTTGATTTTATTTGATAGGAGTGTTGGGTTAGTTGAAAGGTAGCTGTGGCAATCACATCTGGCGCTTCTCCGTTTCTTGGATATATTGTCGGTTCTGTAGGTGCTGTCGTTACCAGATTGTTCTTTGTACTATGCTTGTAGAGAATTTCTCCATTTTTTGTTTTTCTTGTGCTGTGCCAGTGATGGTGCTTGGCGTTTAGATCTCTGGCCATAATTGTTGGTGTTTTTCTGTCAAGGAATGCATCCAGGTTTTTATCTGGTGGATTGTATACTGAAATTATTCGTAACTTGTTTTACTGTGAAGTAATTTCTACAATTGTTGCCTCGATGTTTGTTAGTTGTGGTGTTGTTACTACGTAATGGTTGATGTTTCTTTTTATCATTATGGCTGTGCCACCTTTTAGTCTATTAATCCTATCGTTTCTGTAAGTAACATAGTTTGCTAATTTCAGTCTGTCATTACCCTTTAAATGTGTTTCGTTGATTAGAACGATGTCTAAGCTGTGTTGTTTAATAAATTCAAGTAGTTCTAATTTTATATTATTGACGCCATCTGCATTAAAATATGCTGTCTTGAGTGTAATAGTTTTGTTTTGATTATCCATTATTGTTTTTTTTTTTTGAATTTTGTGCGATGGTTCTAACAATCTTTAGTAATTCGTTGACCGTTGTCATCAGTGATTGCAATGTTGGTACATCTTTTATTTGACTGGTTGAGTTTTCTTATTGCCGGTTTTGTAATTTATTTGAAAAAGATGGCTTGTTTTGTTTTTGTTGTTTGGTATTATTGGTTTGTAGTTGAGAGTTTATATTTTGGTTGGTTTGTGTTGCTGGCTTCTTTTTGGTCTTTTTGGTCAGCCTTTATAGTTTGCTTTGTGGCTATCTTTACAGTTAGCACACGTGGCCGGTGTATCCTTTTTCTTCCTACATTCTTCGAAAAAAAGACTCGTAAGCTGCTACCGTAACGCTCATAACCACTTACGTTAGAAAATGCAATTCTATGTATATGTAAAGTTTACGATTCATCGTAAATTACTACAGATTAGCGTAAATTTTACAGTTAGACAAAAGCTGAATGTAAAGATACGATTTATAATATCATAATTACAAAAAATGAATATTATTCAACATATTGCTCTTTTAATTGAAGACACTTCCTTCACCGTTAACATACTCTGCAAATTCTTCTCTAATTTTTATAGCTAATCTTTTTGATCTATTTCCACTTTGCTGATTTAATCCATACTGAAAAGTATATTTCGTATTTATATCTGGATTTTCGGGCATGTAAACTGTCGGTCTTTCTGTTTTTATAAAATTATGTAAAGCACAACAAGCTAATGTAATTTTCTGAACTTTTTCGGGTGACAAATTAATTTTTGTTAGCAAAACTCGGAAACGATTTGCCAATATTCCAAATGCATCTTCTACCACATTTCTTGCTCTACTTAGTCTATAATTAAAGTAACCTTGTTCTTTCGTTAATTGTCTGTATGGAAAAGGTTTAAGAATATTCGGAGATAGAGCCAAAGCTGCATCTGCAACAATAACGTATGGAACTTTTGTTGTACTTTTTTTTGTTTTCTTTGTTTTTCGCTCAGTTACACAATTTTATTAATAAAATAGTTTTCCAAATTTGGAAAAAGCAAAATAATAACACTTATTTTATTTTGACATTTATAGATTGTATAATTCTGACAGTTTTAGCTAATATTTTGAGTGGCCCAATGAAAACAGTAAATGCAAATTTTGGCCACTTAACATCATTTTTGCGAAAAACGCTCGAACATGTCAATTTTAGTATGAAGGGGGATATCTGAATCGATTAGTACTATTTTCCTAACATCAACCCTAAGAGGAGGAGCGATTGCACCCCAAAAATTTTAAATGGGAAGGGGTGTTAAAAATGACACCGTTGTAAAGGCCTTTCATTTCGATTTTCAAAAGTATTTTTATTTTTCAAATCCGATCATTAGTTCCAGAGAAAAATCGTTTAGAACAAAGTTTATTAAGTGTTAAAAAGTACAGACAAGTAGGCTTAAACAATTGACGATCAATTAAGTTTAAGTGTACTAAGTGTTCAGAGGAACAATGTTCCAATAATGTGACAATGATATGTTGCCAAATAAATTTTCTACATCAAAACTAACCAATATAAAGTCATATGGTAACTGTTTATTTTGTATGAAATCAACAAAATCAAAAGAATCCCTGATGTAATAATCATTGACCTTATTATAAGATTTTGTTAGAATGTTTTTAATAAACAATGCGATGTTGCTATTTGGAGTGTTTATGCAACTAACTATAGGTCTCATTTTTAAATTAGAATTATGGTCAACCATTTTATGTAGCTTGGGAAGACAGTATAAAGAAGCTGGCACCGAGTTGTGTATTTTTAAATCCTTAGCTTGATTGTCAGAGATAAGTTGTAAATTAACAAGTTTATCTATATACTTATTAGCTTTTAATTGAAAATCCCACGAAACTAATAATATATATATTTATCAATTATTTGTTAACTTAAAAAAAATTAATTTATTAACAACAAAACGATATTACATAAATTCAAACTTATAAGTTTTACAATCAAACGAAATTTAAATTACAATACAATAAAATGTTATAATTCCAACTACGTATTGACGTAGTTAGGTGGTTCAATTGTGGAGAATTGGTGTTATCAGCAATGTTCCTGGGAAATGCTGTCGGTTAACTTCTCCCTCTTTAGAATTGGGCATCGTTCGGAAGATTTAACTCTGGTACCGGGTTTGAAGATCTTGGAAGGGCTGCTGGTTCTTGGTGAGAGTTTGTTGCTGTTCGAATATTACTTTTTTATAAATACTGTAAAAAGAATAACAACAGCGATTATTATAATAATGACTGAGTAGTTGATGTAATCAATATCTTCTTTGTTATTAATTTCTTGATATTGATTTATTGGTAGTTTTAAATCTTGGAAAGTGTCTAATTTGACTGCTATTTTTAGAACTTGCGTTTTCTTGAGTTGAATTTTTAAAGTTTTCTATAATGATTGGTCTGCCGAAGGTGCCATCGTTGAATGTTAATGTTCTGTTTTGATATTTAATTTTACAATCATCTTCTTTAATTAAAAATATTCCGTTTAAATTTTTAATTACGTCGTCATGTTTACAGGATGCGTAAATCGTTTCTTGTTTCGGGAATATTGCCAAAAATTGATTGATTTCTTCTAATTTTTCGATGTGATTTTCATTGATTTTCCATTTCGTTTTTTATGGATTGCAGCGCATTATATCTCAGAACTTTATTGTGGTAATCGTGTGAATTAACCTGTATACAATTTTAAGATACAAATTTAAGATGTATAAAACAAATGAAAAATATTCTTACCTTATACATTACTGGATGTAATTCGTACAATTCTACCAATGTTTTTGTCATTTGATTTGACCATTTTTTGTTTGACATTTTCTGTTACTTATATTTAAAACACGAAAAATTGTAATGAGATGTTTTACAGCTACATACACAGAGTATAATATATAACCTATATAACTTCGCTACATATAAGGTTGGTACAATTGCGTGCGCTTGCGTATAATGTACTTAGTATGAAACTTGAATAGAAAAATAGAGCATGTTGTATATTTCTATACTAGGAAACTTGTTGACTGAATTATTTTCGAAATTATTCTGTTTAAAAAATATAAATATAATTTATAGATAATTTAAATATATGTATATATTGTTACTTACATTTAAATTCAAACTGTCACCGTCATATGGATTAATAAATTCCGTTACTGTTTTTTCATTTATAAGTGACAAAGCTAAATTGTCAGTTGAATCGACTGAAGTATTCGTTTCTCCTCCTCCAGTTTTCAAAGTTTCAATTCGACCATTAGCTATTTTTTTTTTTCTCAATTCTTTTTTCTTATTTTCATAAAATTTTTTTAATGATTCCTTATTACGCGGAATCAAATTTTGTGCCGCAGTATTAAATGTGTCGGTTATTTTATTCCAAGCTCTGTCTTTTTCTTGCCATGTAGCCCCGTCTGTTTTTTTATTTTCTACAATATGTTTGTAGTCAGATATGATATTGAAAAGTAAAATTTTTTCGTCGTTCGTATAGTTTGCAGCCCTTTTCTTTGTATTTTCATTCATTTTAAAAATAAACACAACCGTATTAAATAAATTAACACAAAGCTTAAACTAAGGTGACCAATCGTCCTCCTTTAGGGAGGACAGTCCTTCTTTTGTAGGTGCTGTCCTTCCTTGAAAAGTGTCCTCCTACCTGTCCTCCTTTTCGATATTTTAAAACTAATCTGTTAATATCTGTATTCAGAGATGCCGCTTACCGTAAAATTCAATATGAAGGATATTTCTTGCTTCGAAATTTCCAACATATTGTTAGAAAATGATATAATTGACAAAGAATATTCATTCAATGGAAAAATACTCGTTTAATTAAATAATTTAAAGGGATGTAAGCTTAATTAGTGTATTTTGGTTTGAATTAATAAAATGTTTCATTTATTTACTTTGTACTTTTTTCTTAAATTTTTTCGTCCTCCTTTTGATTGTAAAAAAATTGGTCACCTTACTTAAACGAAATATTCAAGTATGTACTAATAAGTTAGGTTAATGTGTCAAACGCGCCAAGCGTCAAAATATCAGCTGTGGTTACTGTACGTCCTAAAAACATTAACTTTTTTCTTCTTGTTCTTATAAATACTTTAACTTTCATAAGTGCAAGTTTAGTACAACATGTGCAACAGAAGGATCTCCTTAAATTTAAGTATAACTTAGCTATGGCTAGCTTAAGTTATACTACGGTGCAAACGGGCATTAGTTCAGTTATGTAAAATACGTAAAACGAAAATAGTTTTCATTTTTTTTTTATTAACAAAAACAAACAATGTTATGTAAATTACACAAAATATGAAATAAACAAAAACATAAAATATAATTAATTTTATAAATATAAAAATTATGAACAAAAGTTTTTTTAATACATTTTAAAGTTAAAATTAAATGTGGATTGTTACCAAGTACCACTAAAAGGAACTGTTACGATTCCAGCAAACCTTCTTTGTAGATTTGTCCAATGTACAACGACGACGGATGCACTAGTATAGTAGGCATTTACATAATATATTAAAATAAAAATTGTGCAAAATATAAAAGTTTTCTGAAATAATAATAATAACAATTAGCCCGTATATTTTCACACCACTTAATGAGGTAATACGGTATGGCGCGTTAACCTAATCTTTTAAGTGGATGGATGAAACATTATCATTTATATATAGAACATATGTCTGACTTAATCAGACATAACCAACCATAACCAACATAACCAACAACATTGAATGAATGTTCAATCATATAGAAAAAACAAACATCAAATGTTAACATGTAACTTGAAATAATTACAAAAATAGATTAAACAAGAAAAATAAACTTATGAATTTCTTATAGGTAAATTTCTATTTTTACGAGAATCAACAATTTCTACAGCTAAATCATTTATAAAAAACTTACGGAATTTCGGTATCACGTTTTCTTCCACAAATTTCTCTTCTAAACTTATTGTTTCTATGGATATACCTTTGGTTGTCCAAATAATAAAAACACATTGCTTCTTTTGCGTTATATACAATTGCTCATGAATTTGATAATAATAATTGTGTTGCCTATTTAGAACAAGCTTATCATCGGAATTTAATTTGGCGAAAAACGACTTTACTGTACTTGAACCATAACGCGGATGTATATCTCTGATTGAATATGGACATTTTTCTTCATTGATTTTTTCTTTATCTATTAAACCATCAGGACTTGCTGCTAAAAATCCCAAATTTGGAGCAATACAAACAAATAATCCACAACGAATTACTGTATTTCCTGTTTGTTTTTCATATTCTTCAATTGCACGCATTTCATTACTTTTTCCCCCAAGAATAGCATTGGTATCTGGTACTTTCACATAAAATATATTTTTCATTAAAGTACCAGTTGAACGGCGTTTCCGTGTACAAACGGCCCCAAAATTTGAAGCTGTCAACCTGAATTTTTTTTCACAAAACCATTTTTGATTTTTGGCTTGTCCAATTGTGTCTTGTTCAATTTTATGACTTTCCTCAGCAGTTGCATTTAGAGTCGCCATAAGATTTTCCACATTTTCTTTTAGTGTTTCTACATTCATATCAGGTCTCTGACAGTGTTCACCGTAATCTTTATTTTTTTCAATGTCCCCACAAATAATATTCGATTTGTTTGAATATTTCTTTAAATTTCTTAATCGCATGTTCGCTAAATTTCGACGTCTAGCAATTTCTTTAATATATTTTCCTTTGACACGGTTACAAACCCAAGTTGGCCCATATTTGTGAGATTATCCGGCCCCGTAATAGCGAATATTAAATGAATTTCGTCGGCCATAGAAGGTTTGCTTTTCTCCAGTAAATTTTGCTACTTGACACATATACTGTTCGGCACTATTACTTGTCATACAATGCATCAAAGACTTCACATTATTTATTAATACCATATATAAATAATGTTATTTAAATTGACTTTCATATCAGATGACAGTGTACTGTAAACATTATCTTTGTTATCAACTAAACTACATATTTCTCTTCTGCAAATAGTATGGTCTCCAAAGCAATATTTTATTATACTTTGTAAGTCTGAGCGCATATTTTCTAGCGAAGGATTATTTTTCGTACTTTTTAAAGAAATTAATTTATTACAATATTTACATATTTCTGTGATTTTTGTTTGTGTTAATCGCCTACGTATTTGTATTCCGGTACCGGCATAAGAATACAATTTCTTTTTTACTCTCTTAACCAAATGATTTGCGCATTAAATTTTTTCAACTTCCAAACCATATGGCATATTTTCTTATATACACTTGAATCACCATCTCCAATAAACTTCGTATACCTGACGTAAATTATACATAGATTCGCTATTTCTGAAACCTTCAACAATTATATCTGCTTCCATAGCCGGAGAAGATTTATGCCAATTAGCAAAACATTTATGTTCGAGTATGATTGAATCTTTTGTCTTTGCAATAGCACAAATACTGCAATATTTGTTTCTGATGCCAATAAACAATATCTTCTTTGTATAGCAACCAATTATAACAGCTACACCAGATTTAGCTGAATAACTGTGTCCATAACTTCTATGCGACCAACCGCCATCGACAATGACTGTACACGAAGCAATATTTCCAATCATCTCCTTATTTTCATTTGCGTGCTGCCATCCTTCTGAAGCAGCTGTTTCCATGGAACTTGTAAGATCATTGAATCGTTCCTGTTGAATTGCAAAATTATTTGATTAATACACACGAATATACAGGAGTGATGAACACAAATTAATCGGTCATATAATTATTGATTTAACTTCTGAATAATTTAATTAGTACTATTGTACAATAATTGTATCGTTATATCTAAATTTTAAATGTACAAATACATATTCTTCTTTAAAATTATTTTTCCTAATTTTGTAATGATTGTTTAATAAAATTAAAAATAAGAAATTTTACTGCATATGAAGGATTGAAGAAATATGTAATAAAAATTATCTAATATAAGTAGGCTATTATAAAAGCAACAGATATTATTCCGTAAACAAAATCATTAATTTATTTCAATTTGTAAATTTTGGAATTATAAAAATTTATTGTCAATAGTAAGATATGCGAAATTATATCTACATTTTAAAATCAATATATTTATTGAAAAATAAATTTATTTGTTAGTTTGTATATTTTGAATATTTATTTTAGAACTTGATAATTATATTTTATTTTTATAGGCGAGTGAATCAATACTATTATCTACATTATTATACTTTGCTTTCTTTCACAATAATTTTGAATACTGAAAAAATATTCACAGTACCAACTTTATTATGGCATTTTGTATATAATGATGGCGACATAACTGGTACATTCATTCCACCAACAATATCTTCTATTCCCGAAAATCCTTTACCGCTAGTAATTGCTGCAGAAACACACATTAAATTTATATTTTCTTCAATCGTTCGTCGCATGAAGAGCACTTAAAAAAATCAAGAAACTTTTCATGCCTCTGCGGACTTCGCGCCTAAATGTCGAATAATCTTTTTCCTTTGCAGGACATTCATGATTTTCAAGTTTTCTTACTTCAGTAGTAAAATGAGCTAGACTAACAATGCGTCTGCCTTCTAGAGTGTTTATATTGTTGTCTGTTCCAATAATACGAGTACGATCTATTTCGTAAAAATTCTGAATTGTTTTATTTTTCAATTCCAATGCTTAATTATTATTTTCTCTTCTAATATTGCAACTATTATTATCATCGATCACAAATTACTGTGTTCTTCCAAAACAACTTCTGATGAACTTTCTTCTTTGAGAATTTCTATATCATGTACATTTTGTTCTACCGATTCTCTCCAAGATGAAGATGCAATTCTAAATAATAAAAAATTAAAATTGATTAGAGTTATAAAGTACCTGTACATGTTTTTTTGTACATCATCGTATATTATTTATCTAAATTATATTATTCTTAACTTATAAATTATGGCCTGTTTCAACTACATCAACATTTTGTTTTCTTGATCTTGAACTTGAGATTAATCCAGGATATCTAGTTTCAACAAAATTTTTTTTTTGAAAGATTAATGAATACATAATTTTTCTATATCAAAATAAATTATAAAATCACGTACCTTTTCGATATGAATATCTTTCCTCAGGAAAAATACCAAAAGCAGTTGTAACAGTTTTTTTTATGCAAGTATTATAACAAAACTTAAAATAAAATACAATTATTGAGATTTGTAAAATTGCAAATCCAGCAATACTTATAAAAATATGTTATAGAATATATGTACGTTCAAAAACGCTAAAATATACTTCTAAAAAGTAGGGGGGGAAATTTTTGTTATATTAGTAACACTTTCATAATTTTCTTCCAGGGCGCTGCATTAAATGCGTTTTTAACATCTAATAACACAAGCACGCTGAACCCTTTTGTTTTAAGTGTTTTGCACATTTCTTTTTATGCCTCTTCACATATACTGTTTACAGCTTGGACTGTACAGTGTCCTGCCCTGAATCCATGTTGGTTATCTGAGAGTAGCGCCTTGGCTACTGCTTCAGCCTGCAATCTTTCGGCTATTACTTGTTCAAACAGTTTACCCATTGTGTTGAGTAAACACAGAGGTCTGTAAGCACCAGGGTCGTCGATGTTTCTGCCAGGCTTTTGTAATAACACTAGCCTTGCACTCTTCCAAATTTCAGGGAATTCTCCAATTTGAAGTAGATTGTTCATGGGCTGCGCGCACTCTCCTGCATTTGTCTCTACTGCTATTTTAACTACTTCAGCTGAAATTCCATCCGGCAATGCTGCTTTGTGTGTATGAAGTTTAAGAAATATTCTTTTAGAGGTTTAAATAACTTTAAAATCCTTTCTAATGCTGGCTTAAGAGTTAACCATCTGGTCTTACTGTGTCCCAATAATTGAGGAGCAGACTTTCAAAATGCGTTTTGTCCAAATTCCATAATTTTCAGAAAGAGGCAAAAAGTTTTTGACTAAATCTGAAAGTACATTACGTGCCCATTGGACAAAACGCGTTTTGAATGTCCAAGTAACTTTCAATATTTATTGCAGACGGGACAATATGCGTTTTAAATGTCGAATTTGTCTTAAAAGATGCATGTTTGCGCATAGAACGTAATACCATCACTAACTAAAAATTTTACATTTTGGACAAAATGCATTTTGAAAGTCTGCTCCTCAATTTACGATACTCTACATCAACGTTATTGCAAATCTCTTTGAACTTTTCAATGCGCACTGTATATACAGGGTGCATTATGAAAGTAATGCGCATTTTCTGGGAAAAATAGATTTATTGATCAGATTAGTACAAATGGTTAAAATTCTTCAAAATAGTCTTCTCCTGCATCAATACACTTGCGGAGACGATTCTGCCACGCCTGGAAGGCACCCTGAAACTCCTCGAATGGAATGCCCTTCAGGAACCTTGTAACGCGGGCTTGGATGTTCTCCACTGACTCCCAGTGTTTTCCCTTCAGCTCTCTTTTTAGTCGGGGGAACAAAAAAAGTTACACGGAGCCAAGTCAGGGCTGTAAGGAGGCTGGGGAACCACGGGGGTTTTTTTCTGAGTCAGATAGTTGGTGACGACGAAAGCCGTGTGGCTGGGGGCTTCGCACAGACCTTTCGCATTTGCAAATCCTCCGTCACTATTCCATGTACCGCAAATGTTGACAAGTTCAGGGTGTCAGCGATTGCCTGAATGCTTAACTGACGGTCTGAATTCAAAACTTTGCGCACACGTTGGACGTTTTCATCAGTTCGAGCTGTTGTTAGGCGTCCTGAACGGGCTTCGTCGAAGACCTCCTCCCGGCCTTCTTTGAAGGCTTTATGCCACCTTCCGCATCTCGAAATACATTCCTCCTTAAAGGCCTCTTGAAACATTTGATAAATTTCCGTTGCATTTTTCCCAAGCCGCACGCTAAACTTGATCGCGTACTGTTGTTCCAGCGAACGCTCCATCACGCCGTAACACGATCGAAAAACAGACGTCGCGCGAATACACGTACAACAGCTCCTACTACTCGGAGCGAACCGAGACTCGGCGCGTTTGAAAGAGCAGACCCCACACCACATTATACGACCGGTCCGAACGCGCTGCAATGGATAGTCGCGTCACAATAAAATCATGCGCATTACTTTCATAATGCACCATGTATGTAAAAAAAAAGATTAAATCTTAACAACTACATTTTCTATATCAATGGGAAGGCATTCTGCTGCAGTTTGAATACAATTGTTTAATATATATGCGGCACAATTTACTCCAATTAATTTGTTATCATATGATTCCTGCATTTTATTTACATATTAATATTCAAATTTAATAAATTTATTTACATATATAAATTTTGTCCGTAACTATGGTAAATGTTTACGAATATCTAGAAACTCAAGAAAATTATTTCTGTCTGTACTGTAATGTTGCACTTTCAATTCTTCAACTAATAGAAATGTATTACAAAAATTTAAGAAAAACAAAATTATATTAATCGATTCATGCTTTACGGAATTTGGAAAAAATAATTTTATAATTGGTAACGCTAAATGCACTCTGCAAAAGTATCAAAAAATATGTAAATAAATATATAGTATATGAAAAATTTTTTACGAGTATCTGGAAACTCAAGGAAAAAATATTTCTATCTGTACTACATATGCAGCGCTTTTAAATTATCAGAATATATATAATTATAAACTAATAATACTAAATATTGTAGAAAAACAAAATTATATTATTCAACTCATCTTTTACGAAATCAGAATAAATAAATATTCGCAAAATGCAGTCTGCAGAACATACGTATATTAAGCAAAAATCCAAACAAAAAATTATTATTTTTTACGAATATCTAGAAACTCAAGAAAATTATTTCTGTCTGTACTGTAATGCTGTACTTTCAGTTTTTCAACTAATAGAAATATAATGCAAAAATTTAAAAAAACAAAATTATATTAATTGATTCATGCTTTGCGGAATTAGAAAAAATAATTTTATAAATGGTAACGCTAAATGCATTCTGCAAAAATATAAAAAATGTGTAAGTAATAAATATATAGTGAAAAAAAATTTTTTTTACGAGTATCTGGAAACTCCTAAAGAAAATAATACTATCTGTACTACAATTCTGCACTTTAAAATTATCAGAATATATAATTATAAACTAATAATACTAAATATTGAAGAAAAACAAAATTATATTAATCAACTCATCTTTTACGGTATCAGAAAAAAATATTCGCAAAATGCAGTCTGTAGAACTTACGTATATTAAGCAAAAATCAAAACAAAAAATTATTATTTTTACGAATATTTAGAAACTCATAAGAACAATATTTTTGTCTGTACTGCATGTTGTACCAACATCAATATAATTATAAACTAAAAATTAAAGAACTCTTTTATAAAGTTAGAAAAAAAGAATTTTATAAATTGTAACGCAAAATGCATTCTGCAGAAGTATTAAACGAAAAAAATAAAAACCTATGCTGCATTTTTATATCATCAAAAAATATTAATATAATTACAAACTAACAATACTAAAAATTAAAGAACTCCTTTGCGGAGTTAGAAAAAATGAATTTTTTAAATGGTAACGGAAAATGCATTCTGCAAAAATATAAAAAATGTGTAAGTAATAAATATAAAGTGAAAAGAAATTTTTTTACGAGTATCTGGAAACTCCTAAAGAAAATAATACTATCTGTACTACAATTCTGCACTTTAAAATTATCAGAATATATAATTATAAACTAATAATACTAAATATTGAAGAAAAACAAAATTATATTAATCAACTCATCTTTTACGGTATCAGAAAAAAATATTCGCAAAATGCAGTCTGTAGAACTTACGTATATTAAGCAAAAATCAAAACAAAAAATGAAAAACATTGTTCTTACCACGTCTAGCTGCCCCATCAAAATTACAATTTGTGTTATCAGCACAAAGGGCAATCACTTTATCGTTTATATTATAAGAAGTAATAGTGTCCTTAATAAAATTTGAAATTATGTCAGAACTTTCCTCTGATAGTTGTTTCACTTCTAAAATTTTCACTTGTACTCTTTCCTTTGGTGAAAAATATCTTATTAGGATTGGGCACAATTTAATGTTGGAACAGTCTGAATAGACTGTGGCGTAGTTTACATATAACAAATTTTTTTTAATTTTAGTTATTGAATGTGGTACAATTACATTGCATGCAATCGCCTCACATTTAGTATAAAAAGGTCATATATTTCGGATATGGCCGCAAGTTTGTCACCGTTACTGATTCTTTCTGGTCTGGTTGCCTTGTCATCAAACCGAAAAGCACAAAGCAAAAAATTGAAACGTTGCAAAGACATAGTAGTCCGACAAAGGTCTCGTCCTGTTCCATCTCTTGCAAATAGTGATTTCAAGTCTTCATGTTTCGATTTGAACACACCAGCCAAATACAGAAGCCCAAGAAATGACTTCATTTCAATTATATCAACATGATTAGTAAATTGGCAAGAATTATTACTTAGATTATATCTTACAGACATTTCCGTGATGCGTGCGTTAGTTTTTTCTATCAAAATTGTAAGAATGCCTTCGTCAATAAAGCATTCCCAAGCTAGTAGTGGTGTAGATGGTTTTTTGAGACGGGCTTCTCCAATAACACCCGGTAGATGATTCACAATATTGCTAGCACGTGTTCTACTAGGAACAGGTGGTGTAGCTGCCCATTTGAACTTATTTTTCCCATAATAATATATGGCAATGTGTGTTTGATCGTCACTTTCTTCTAAACTTTGATTTTTATCACTCTCGTCACTAGATTCGTTAGATTCGTATAAATTCTCAACCTCTGATTCAGTATCGTGGTCACTGTCTTCACTAACACGATCTGAAAACTCACTGTCACTTTCTAGTCCATTGTTCATTATATCTTTAGCAACTTCTTCAAGTTCAGCCTGTGTTAGGGGTTTTCTACTGCCACAAGCAAAGGCCATTTCAAAATTTCCACACAAAACGTTTTGCTACACTAACAGTATGGCAGGGTCAATTTTGACCCTAAAGCGTTGTTTACTCGAGAAATGCGCAACGCAGACTTATGCAATTTACTGTGTCAATAGATGCATACTTAACTAGAGAATACACAAAAGCGCAACTAAAGCCATCTATATCGAGATAGCGTAATCACAAATTAAAATATTGCAGGATCAAAATTGACCCTGCCATACTACTTAAGGGTTAATAAAATTGAACACAAAACTGCAACTACAATGTTCACACAAGATTTCTTTAAACAAAATTCACTTTCAAAAACTTTCTGATTTTAAAACAATATTTGAATAAAACAAGAAAAACGTGGTATCAAAAATTAAAATACTTTTCATACCATGTAAGTACGTGTGTGAACTTTAGTGAAAAATCATAAACTAATTCAAACAAGTGTCAGTGATAATACCAACTATAAGAATACTAAATTCACTAAGATACTACCAACCATATAATAAAGGTACTAGATACCAAATAATAAAATATTTTTGTTTTATAAACTCAAATGCAATAGTTGCAACGCAAACTACATTTGTCAAACAGGCAGACAATTCAGAAATAGATTCAAAGAACACATCAATTCATATATAAATAATAAAATAGATTCTAATTATGCAGAACATCTAAACAAACACAATCACACACCAGCCACAATACAAGATATATAAATAGTTAAAATAGAACAAAAAGGTATTAGATTAATAGGCTGTAACAGCTGTTTTATATCTTCAATACTTGCCATATTCGTTAAAATTATGAATCTTAATTTTAATTTTTGCTATAGTTTGCAACCCTGTTTAGTTCTTACTTGTACGTAGCAAATCTTCGCACGGTAAGTCATGAAATGTTCAAGGTTAAGCAAAAACTACTTAACCTAACTGTGCCAATCACTTGATGTTTTGACGATTTCTCACAAATATTTTATTTTCACACTGTTTGTTTTACCTTAATTTGAAGCGTATTTTTTGTTTTACGTGAAAAAGTTAAATTTATTAATTGATTATCACTTTACAAATCCTTGCTATAAATTTACTTTGCACTGAATATTTTTTAAACTTTTCTAGTTGCAGTTATACTCAATAATGTTTTCATGTTTTATCAAATTCGATTCATTCTCATAATTCACTAATGTATTATTATGAATACCATTGCATTTGTGTGTATCAGTTACTTCAATTTTCCATATCAATCACATCAATGATTGCGTTATTTTGTTCTAATTTTCTTTCATTTATTATAATTTTATAATTTTTATTTTGTTCCGTATCGATTCCATTTTTTAATTTTCTAAATCTATATTAAGTATATATTAAGTATACATATTTCTTTTATCAGCATATGTATCAAGCAGATCCTGTTTTAATTGTGCCCAATTATTAATAACACAACGTGAAATATTAATAGCGGCTTCGCCTTTTGTTTTTGCCAAAATGCTCGACATTAAGTATTCGTTTTGAAAATCGTTTGTATTATTTGTACTGTAAAAATTTTCAGCTAGTTTTTCACACACATCATTAAATCTAGGTAATAGTTCGCGTTCACCCTTAAATGCCGGTATTATGTCCAGATATTCTTTTCTTAGGACGGAAAAGAGGAACTGCGTTTGCAGGTGGTTGGTTTTGTGTTGACATTTTTACTTTTTGTTTAAAAATAAATTGTTTTTATAAAATATATTTATTCTACGTTAGAATATTAATGAAAATTTACGATTTTCTATTTAAAAATCGGAGTTAGAGCTACAATATCGCTAACAGAATTTGTTAAATTGAAATCTCAAAATGATATAAGTTAGTCACAGTACCACCAACAATGTAAGAAGTAGTTTCTTTATGAACTGAGACCTGGTGATTGGCGTCGATGTTCGCTCGAGTTGCTCGTCACTGGGTTCTGGTGCCGTTATTTCTCTATTCGTTCGAAGTGTGGGCACTGGGATGTTGATGGTTAATTATGTTGTATTTCACTTAACAATTCCATAAACTGCGTACCACTCAACGTACTTTGATGAGTTACAAGTTACAGTTATGATTCGAAAATTAGTCAATAAATCATTAATACGAATCGATATTATATTCGTTAATATCGTTGACTAGTCGTACCTACTGAGCCAATTATTGATTTGTAAAACGTAAAATTGTTTTTAAAAATATTTATTTTTTTAATACAAATTAAGTTTTACAATAGCGAATAAGTATGTGTTTACAAATGTAAAGCTAGATCTGAACTAATTATCTCACACTTTACATTATGTTTAAGATAAGAATGTAATATAAACTTATAAACTAACTGCTGCGTCAGCAGGTTATTGTACGTTGCTTTATGTTTAGTACGTGAAAAGTGATTTAATTGTTTCGACTTTTAGTTGATTTTTTTCAGCTGACCAAATATTATTTAATATAGCAAAGACTCTTTCTGTTGGTGCGTTAGATGCTGGTAAGCTCATGACAAACTCAACTATTTTCAAAATATTTACATAAGAAATGTTTTTATTATCCAAATGTGTAATATCTCGATCCATTTTTCATCACATGATTTGCTATTGTTAACCCATTCTTGGATTTTGTTAGCGTCCGCATAACTTTTAAGAGAAGAAATTTAATCAAACAATTCAGTATCGTCCAGTTGAAGGTTTATTCTTTTTTCCATGATAAAACTGATACTATCTTCCACCACTGACCATGAAGGAACTTCACGTAGAAGTACCCATTCCAATACCCTAATTTCTTCGAATGCAGTATCCCTCTGGTTTATATAACTAATGCATGCCTCATAGAAATTAGATACTGCCGATTTAAATTCAGAAATATTAATATCCCAGGATTTATCTATGTCACTTATAAGTTTTTTTTACATTTAAAGGTAAAAATATCTCATCTGTTCGTGCTTTAATTTAAATTTCAGATTTTTGATGATCAATGACACTTCCGGCATGGATATTTTTTTGTGATTCGATAAGGCAAATATCATTATGAAAAAAGCCAAGCTTCTGAACTTGGTTCACTAAAAAAAGTTTTAAAATAAAAGCGCATTTTTCTTGGTTTAAGAAATATTCCTTTAAAGGTTTAAATAACTTTAAAATTGTTTCTAATGCTGGCTTAAGAGTTAACCATCTGGTCTTACTGTGTCCCAATAATTTACTATACTCTACATCAACGTTATCGCAAATCTCTTTGAACTTTTCAATGCGCACTGTATACTTGGTGTCCCATTTTAATAAATCTTAACAACTACATTTTCTATATCAATAGTATTATATTTTCTAGATTAGTAATAATTTAATAATTACAACATAAACAACTGCATGTATTTTATAGTGTAAACATATATCTTTTAGGCGGTTTAACGCAACGTTTCAAAAATTATTCAATGTTATTTTGTTATTGGTTAATTTTATTTTTTCAGAAAATAATCAATTTTTAAAAGATATAAAGAATATGGTTTGATTTTACTACTGACATATTTTGTTCACTGAAATGACAGATATATTTATATTTCAATATTTTTAATTTTTCTTCTTTTTTTTTTAATAGGTTATGTGATAAATGCATAAAACATTTTTATCTTTTATTTTACATTTTATTTTCATTTTGTCTTTAGTAAAAGAAAATGCTGTCATATACTTTAAGAAAAATAGAAGTTCAAATGTGCAAAGAGATTTGATCTAAAACTACTAAAAAATAAGTAATATTTTTAAATAAAATAGACACGCAGTATGAAATAAAAATGATAATAATGATAATGACAAAAATATATAGATACATACACCTACATGTAATAAAGTTTTATAAATAGCAAATACACTACTGCTCTTCCTTTACTAGCTTTTGTTATGATGTTAGTAGTTTGCTAGATGACGCAGCAATATCTACTTTTCTATGTTTCAGTGTATTACCGTGTTTTTGTATATCACTTTTTCTACCGCTTGCAATTGAAAATATTGCCGTACACTTATTGCACTGAACTTCACTATCGGTTGTAGTTTTTTTTTTTATAAATGGCTACTCTTTTTCCAAATCCAAATTGAAATCCAAATTATGTGCAATACGTCGAAGGTATTCCAATACTGGTCTGTTGCCAAAGACACTAATAACTCTTTTTATATTTTGGGCGGTATCTCTGTAAACCTTCTTTGTGGAGCTGGTGGATTTCCAGCAATTAAGTGCTCGATTTTCATTTTGTTTAAATTGACTTATTTCTTAAGGGCATTTATAAATTTCCAAGTGTTCGGATGTGCAGCATTTACAATTCATGAAAAGCTATTATGCCATCCTTCAACGGCATTATTTGTGCGGGGTAAATTGTTTTCGATTAACGCGTGAACATTCCACAGACGAATAGGAAAAATTGGTTGTCTTCGCCTACCTCGTCTGTGAAGAATACCAATCCATGTAGCTTCAAAGTAAATTATAAAGGTTGCAATATGACTTCATTTTTTGTAAAAATTTGCTGTCAGTTAGCACATCGTAGGAATCAATTACATCATCTTCGGGAACAAAAGCTAGAGCTGCCAGTTGTCGCAGGTTTAAAACAGTCAGCTTCTTCACTATATCTCACTTGCAAGCCTGTTACTTGTATATGTCTCTATACGCATTGCGTGAAATGAAAAAAACAACCATTGTTTTCAGTATTCGGAGACTCTTGCTTAAACATATTTATGGCTACTTTTTCAAAATCGGTCATTACAGATGTTGACTGAATCCTCGGTGCTAAGTCCTTTAACGCTTACAGTGGGCGAATGTAAGTGGTTTCCGTTTTATTTGGAAAAAGGGCATACACAGTTGGGAAGACATTCGGGCCTATTCACTAAGCGAAATCTTCAACTTAGCAATATTGTTAAATACAAGGTCGCTAAGACATGTTTCCTATTCACTAACTTCCTTCACTTGTTAAAATTTAACAATGCTTGTTAATTTAGATTGTTTACTAGCAAGAGCGTTTTCGGGATTGCAAAGTATAACAAGTGATTGTTAAAATGGCCTTTTTAAATCTTATTTTATTACATCATGAAATAATTTTAAATATTGAAGAGGAAATAGAAAGGTACGAAAATATTGAATGTAAATATAGTATTTTTAACCAATTAGACATTTAAGACGACTGCACAAATCATTACGAGATGTCAGTGATCCATTTAATATTCCACAAAATATTTTTTTTAAATATTTCCGTGTAAGTAAAGAATTAGCTCTTGATTTGTGTAACATATTAGATCCTTTTATGCAACAACCAAAACGATTACGTTTAAACCGAATCATTTAAAAGTACTTCTAACCTTAAATTTCTACGGTCATGGCTCGTATCAAGGAGTGGTTGCTCAGGGATATAATTATTCTTGTAGTCAAGCAAGTGTTAGACCCAGAAAATCTAATTAGTGTCATGATCACAGGAGAGCAGAAATGGAGAGTGGTAGCGGGATGGATGGGAGCTGTTATGAGGGGCAAAGAGGAGGAAGAAAGAAGAGAAGAGATATGAAATATGTAAAAGACAAGGTGGAAGTTCCGATGAAATGCACAAGCGGTACTGGGCTTCCTCTAGGAGCAAAGGGAGGGTGGTTTTAGCCAGTAAGAATTTGGCAGCACCTGGTCGGTGCGGGTTACAGTCCAGGTCTCTTTTGAAGATTTCCACCCTACCCTCGTAAAAAAAAAAAAAAAGTCAAGCAAGTGTTAGTAGAATCGTAAAAACAGTAACAAATGTTATTAACCAACATCTTGTAAATACAAAAATAAAATTTCCTAATACCGTAGAAGAATTAAATCAAGCAAAATTAGTATTCTGGAACAAATTTAGTTTTCCCAAAGTAATTGGATGTTTGGATGGAACTCACATTGCAATTGTAAGTCCACCGATTGACCACGAGATCTATCCTGCAATATCTTATTATAATCGAAAAGGATATACTTGTATTAACGTGCTAATAATTTGTGATTCAAATTTAAAAATATTAGCCATTAATGCTCGATATCGAGGTTCTACACACGATGCTGCAATTTGGCAAATGTGCATTATAAATGAACATTTGAGAAATCAGTTTTTTGAGGAAAATTTAGATGGATGGTTATTGGGAGATTCTGGCTTTCCACTACAGCCCTGGTTACTAACTCCCATCGAAAATGCTCTTCCAGGAACTCCTGAAGCAAACTATACAGAATCACACACACGAACCAGAAACACAATTGAACGTGTTAATGATGTTCTGAAATCTAGATTTAGATGTTTATTAAGACATCGCACCTTGCATTATTTACCTCCAAAAGCAGGGCTTATAATATATGCTTGTGCAGCGTTGCACAATATGTGTATTGATTATAATATTGAACCAGATCAAGATGAAGAAATTAATGAAGATGAAATTAATGAAGTAGACAATCCAGAAAATGATCATGTAGCACCTAATGATAATATATTAGTGTTAGGTCGTAGATTTAGGCAGAATGTAATACAAAATTATTTTACATAATATTTTATAGATTACTAATATTTTATATTTATACAAAATACATAAAATAAGATTACATATTTTATTACAATTTGAGATTTATTAATCAAGAATATAAATATTTGAAAACTGTCAAAAATAACATATTTTTAAATATTTTATAACTAAATAAGTACTGATTGTTAAAGTTTCTAGATTTGAAATGTCAAATAAAATTATTACAGTAATTCCATCTTATTATTTAAAAACCTAAGACGTATTTTTGGTAGCGGTTTTGTCATGATATCTGCAACCTGCTGGTGTGTTGAAATCTGTTGTACACCGAGTCTCCCTTCAGCTAGTTTCTCTCGAATGAAGAAATGCTTGATGGAAATATGTTTGGTTCGGCGATGAAACTCTGGATTCAATGCCAATTTCACCGCTGCTGCATTGTCGATTTGTAGAATTGGAATGTGCTCCAGTGTCGTAGTCTCTTTAAATAGTCGAGGTAACCATATGATCTCTTTGACAGCTTCGTGTGCTGCCACAAGTTCCGCCTCAGTAGTTGATGTCGCCACCATAGCTTGTCGCTGACTAAGCCATGAAATAGCTCCTCCTGCAAACATGGTGATCACTCCGGAAGTTGACCGACCTGTCGCAGAACAACCTCCAAAGTCTGCGTCGCTGTAACACTCAATACTGCTGGTTTCTCTCGCTGATTTGTAGAGAATTCCAAGATCCGTGGTTCCTGCGATGTAGCGGAAGACTCCCTTCAGTCGTGTCACATCTTCAGTGGTAGGATTCTCGAGTTACCTCGACAGGAAGCTCACGCTGAACGCCAAGTCAGGTCTGGTTCCAAGCATCAGGTACATCAATGCACCAACAGCCTCTCGATATGGAAACTTCTGCTTTCCGTCGTCGTCTTTCCCTGGTTGTAGTTGATCTGAACTCTTTAACATAGGTGTAGATACGGCTTTACATTCAGAAAAGTTAAATCGTTTAAGAATATTTAGAGCGTAGGTTTGTTGACTGATCTTGATACCAAGCGAGTTCTGCTGAATTTGTAGACCCAGGAAGAAGGTACCGTCCGATACTGTGATTTCGAACTCTGTCTTCAGCGTGTCGAACAATGTTCCCAGGTTACGTTGGTCAGTTGCTGCGACCAGTCCGTCATCCACGTACAAAATAACCATGAGTTTACTTGTTCCTTTTCGTCGAATATACAAGCATGGATCAGCCTCACTTGCTTTGAAATCGAGATTCAACAGGAAATTTCCAAAACGTTTATTCCAGCACCTCGGGGCTTGTTTAAGGCCGTACAAGCTCTTTTGCAGTCTGCAAACTTTACTTGTGCCATCGTCGTATCCTTTGGGCTGTGCCATGTAAATCACTTCCTCAAGTTCTCCGTACAAGAAGGCCGTTGATATATCAAACTGCGCAAGATGCATCTTTTCACTTGCAGCAATGCTCAGAACAGATCGAATTGTTGACATTTTTGCCACTGGACTGAAGGTCTGACTGTAATCAACGCCTTCACGCTGAACAAAACCTTTAGCGACTAGTCTGGCTTTGTATTTGTCGATGCTGCCGTCTGCATTCGTCTTCAGCCGGAAAACCCATTTACATGGTATCGCCTTAGCACCACTTGGTAGGTCTTCAAGTTGCCAAGTTTGATTTTCCTTTAGAGAAGTCATTTCTCTGTCCATTGCCTTTTTCCATTCTGCTTTGTCCTCATGCTCAAGGGCGTCTTCATATGATTGAGGAGCCTTTACTGGGTTGACTGCCTCCGCTGCCATCACATATTCTTCGTAGAATTTTGGCTTCTTTAGGGTTAATCGGTTCCGCAAGGTGCGGGTAGATGGCGACTTCCTCTTCTGGATATCATCGTGGTCTGTTTCGATTCCAGTTTCGTATTCTTCTTTACTGTCTTCAGAGTCGCTAGATCCTTCATTGATTTCTTCCAGATCGGACTCACTGCCGTCTTCAACTGGTGCTTCGGGTGTTGTGTGTTGAAATGGTAGTTTGACATGTTCAATGCAGCTTCCAGGTATTTCCTCAAATTGAACATCTCTTGATAGGATGACCTTGTTACTCTCTCTCAACCAAATCCTGTAGCGCTCATCACCGTCATATCCTACAAGATACCCCTTGACAGCCTTTTTATCCATCTTACTTCGCTTCTGACTGGGAATGTGAGCATAGCATGTGCAGCCAATGATCCTAAGGTGCTTCGTTCTCGGCTGCTTGTTTGTCCACAACTCATAGGGACTGACATTTTGAACAGACGACTTCCCTGTTCGGTTAAGGATGTAGATGGCGCTGTTCACCAACTCAGCCCATATTGTTTCTGGATAGTTCACGTCTGTGCTTGAGTATTTAAGCGTCCTGGCCATCTCAACTATAGTCCGATTATCTCGCTCGCAAATGCCGTTTTGCTCAGGGGTGTAGGGAGCTGTCAAACGCTGCTTTATCCCTTGTGCACGCAGGATTGATTTAACCTCTTTATTATCAAATTCCCCGCCTTTGTCGCTCAATAACTCCTTGACTGTATGCCCTAAAGTTGTAGTCTGCAGTAGAAAATCCTTGAGTACCTCACTCGCTTCTGATTTCTTCGCGACGAAATATCCATAACGAAATTTGGTGTAGTTGTCCTTGAATACAACGAGGTACCTTTTCTTCTGGAACGACTCAGCAAAAGGCCCGCACATGTCCGTTAATACAAGTTCACCAGGTCTAGTTGACTTTTCTCTTGTGCCAAAAGGTAAACGGTGCGCTTTACCGTAGACACAGGGTTCGCACAGTTCCAAATTCATCTTGGCGTCTATTCCAAGTTCTCTTTTCAGCTTCTCTCTGACATGGCGCTTGTCTTGATGGCCCCATCTTTCATGGTAAAGCTGCAGCAAGTTCGAACTATCATCAACAGCGACAGTAACTTTAACTTCCTGCTTCGGTACTATCGGTTTAATGGCCGCTTTGTACAGGGTACCGCCGATGTGACGAGTTCCGAACAACCTAACTTGACCACTAATGCTTAGCGAACAGCTCGTAACTGTTGATTCAAACTTGCTGTTCTTATTACGATCCTGTGCAGCTAAAACAGAAAACAAGTTTTTTGAAATCTTTGGGATATACCAAACATCTAGCAACGTAATCGCTTCAGAGTTGTGTCCAATGGTTGATAAGAACCGGATCGATCCCTTTCCAACTGCAGTCAGAGTTTCTCTTCCAGCAGCCGTGATGTGGTGGGGACGTTGAAACTTTTCAAACTCGATGAAATAGTTCGAACAGTTTGTCACGTGTCTGGTCGCACCGTTGTCAATCCACCATTCCTTTTTGTCCACCTCCATTGAAAAAACCTCACTGCTGATGGATACTAGAGCCACGTTTGTTGTCTCTGTTTTCTCAACAAGGGAAAGTGTTAAAGTTTCTAGATTTGAAATGTCAAATAAAAATATCACTGCTGATGGATACTAGAGCCACGTTTGTTGTCTCTGTTTTCTCAACAAGGGAAAGTGTTAAAGTTTCTAGATTTGAAATGTCAAATAAAAATATTACTAGATATGGGGAGTTTTTACTGCCTAATGTTTTTATAGTTACTTTCTATGTTTTCAAGTTTCTCTGAATGCACACTATGTTTTTGAATTTGTAACGTTTTTAACGGCTTCAACGAATGATGCCATTGCCATCAATATGTAATGTACACAGTATATTCTTCGAATACTAAATAAACATATTACACACTGAGTTTTGATTGTGTCGTGCTTGATTTAAACCCCAAAATCCAACACTGATTTGTTTGTAAATACAAATATATATTAATATTTAACAAAAAAAATAATCTGAATGCATTATTACAGTTATATTAGGAAAAGTGAATAAATTTATTTCAATACCTATAATTATTTTATTGTGAAAATAAATTTATTCAAAACATATTAGGTTTTTTTGATAATTTTAAAATCGCTTTGGCAAGATTTTGATTTGATAGTGCTAAACTTTGTAGCGAATTTGCCAGGTTGTTTATTGAATTACATAATAATTCATTATTCTTGTCGTACATATTGCTGACTTTCTCAAGACGATTCAGTGTACTCATTAAAGGACTCGCTAAAATTAAAATTCAGTATTAAACACATAAATATTTATAATAAATCACAACAGATGTAAAGAATAAGAAAAGAAGTTTGTATGAAAAGTAATATAATTTAAAATGTTATGAAACAAATAAATTAGTACAGATATTTTATGCTGTTAAATTACTCGAAGTATTATTAATTTTCCCACTTCAACCTTTTCCTCATTTTTAATTATTCTTTTTTTTGATAATTTTTTGAATGAATAAATTATCCGTAACATTGGTTTTACAGACTACACATTGTAACAAGCTTTAACGTCTTAATTTTTTTACTGAAAATAGTATCGTAACCAGCTTCTCTACATCACTGCATTTGTATAATTTAATGTTTACCTTTTTCTTTAAAAGATTTATTTTTCGTTTTTAAAGTCGGCCGATTTTTTTTTTTTGTGTACTTGGTCTATATTCATCCGGTTCTGAAGATATTAAAATAGTTTCAGTAGATAGTGACAGAAAATCAGCATTATTTAAATCTGATAAGTCGTCCATAGAAACTGAAATATATATTTAAAAAATCAACTTGACGTTTGATAATTAAAGAAATAAAAAGATTACCTATAGTCGAATTATCTTTATTCATGTTCAAAACATCGGTTTCTCTACCATCTAAAACAAATAATACATACTTCTATATTTTGCATATAAATTAATTAATAAGAGTATGCCTTGATCAACTGTATCTAAATTATTTATGCCAGTTTCTGATAAATTAGGATCACCCGTAATGCTAGTCCATCCTAATAACCCCATTAATTTTTCTTCATTTGTATTTAAACAATTGCTGTTATTTGTACCACCTCCTGTTTTTTGTGCATTTAATTTCCACAGCCGAGCTTTTGCACGAGTTTTACATTTATATTCAGTAAATGTCTGTGAAAAATATCAAAATTAATTATCTTAATTATAACAACGTATAAGTATAAAAATGGGTTTTTACTTTTTTCCACTGTTCGACAGTTTTTTCAGCACCTTTTTTATTATTTAATAATGTTGTTAATTCTATCCAATTTTTATTTGCTTCTTTACTCTCAACCGGATTTAATTTTCCCGACAACATTTTTCGATTTTCATATAAAAAGTCTATCATTAAATTATATTGCTCGATTGTGCATCTCGAGCCTCTACTTTTTTTTTTGACATTATTAAAAAAATATTTGTACAATATGATGTAGCTGTCACTTAAGATTTTTAGGTTAGATTTGTTAAATTAACCGTACGAAACAAATACAGACATTCGTTGCTTGCGTAATGCGCATGCGCCTAAATCAATTACAGATTTCTCGTTAGCAAGAATTGCCAGATATTTGAAAATTAACAATCTTGCTAAAATATTTTGTAGTGAATAGAAAATAGAAATTTATTGTTAAGCCAATTGTTAAAAAAACTTGTTAACTAGCAATTGCTAAGTTAACAATTTTTTTAGTGAATAGGCCCGATTGTTGTATCGGACTCCATGAATTGTGTAGATCTGGCTGAATAACTGAGGGGCTGAAGAAAAGGTGCCATCCGCGTACCAATGATATAATATTAGTCGACCGTTTTGTTGAATCTTTTCTTTCGTCTATAAGTGATAAATCCCACAAAACCATCATCGTCTGGTTAATTCTGCTCTGCTTAATACGTCAAATTGGTATCAAGTGTAATAATATTGTTCGAGCGTCCAATTGTAGATGCGTCCTAAAGTCGTTGCTTCCAATTGTCGTACGCCTCCAATTGTCGTGCCTACAATTGTCGCGCGTCCAATTTACTTGTTCCATCTTTAACTTTAAGAAAATTAACAGTATTTGGTAATGGTTCTTCTTCTTGTTTAGTACGTAAAATTATTCATTTCTTCGGCGGCTCTTCATTCACCACCAATTTCTTAAAAGGATCTTCATGCATGTATCCAATCTTTAAACTCTTTTCCGAACCAGTAATAACTGAGGCAGCTCTGTAAACGTGCGTCCGACAATCATATCCATGATTTGAGCTTTCGCCGACACTATGTAAACCATTGCATTTTCAACACGTACTCCGTCTATTTCCATTGTTAGCTTTGTCTCACCGATAACCTGTTCGCCAGTCTTTTCAAATCCATGTAAAATTTTTAGGCCATAATATATTATTCTTTTCAGCAATATTTTGTTTCATAGTACATACACCACTGCCCTGATCAATAAAACCATTTATAACAAATTGATCATAAATTGGTGCATAAATTTGATACCAGAGAGCGCGAACTTCGGCAGCAGTGCTGCTTTTGTGTCGTGCACGATTCCTATAGCATCATCCACCTTTACAAAATAAAATATTACAACAGTTCGGCTGCTTCGACTGACAAAACATGCTTGTTTTAATTAATTAAATATGAAATATTTATCATTACAAAAAACATACATATGAAACATATCATCCTATAATGTAATATAATACAAGGAATACATATAATTTTTTTAACAACAATAATAATTCACTATTCTAATTGTTAGTTATTTTTTTTTTTTACTAGTTTAATTCTATTACATGATACAATAGATTTGTAAAATTTGCAAGTTTGTCGTTCTCTTTCTATATCTCCGACTAAATATCTATCGTTTCAAAGTTTACACGGTTTTTCTTACTCTCTGCTGACGGAGAACGCCAACTTACCGTATGCGTAGGCGTTCCTTTGTGATTTTCATGCTTACGTTAACGCGTATCTCTTGATAGTTCAGTAACTATAACGCACAATTTTTCCACTAATTCTTTCAGCTCATGAAATTCCGCTCTAAAGTCACTGGTCGCTGAGTTAGCTATCGCATTATAAATTGAAGAAACAGCAACATTTTACGTTTGATTACTACGTACACGGCCGGACTAATACCATGGGGGGGGGGGTCTAAGAACTACTTATTAAGGGGCCTCTTTTATTAAATAAGTCGTCCTACATTCTAAATACTGTGTGTGCTTATTTGTACAAAATATACAAAGAAATGGCATACATAATTTTTTTAAAACCTATTCAGAAGCGTAATATATATTGCATCACAGAAAGTCAAACGAAGTAAAAACTTTTGATTGTGTTATGAACAAAGATAATTATGATAACAAATATACTCATAATTTATTGTGAATAGTAAAACATTTAACAAAATACAATTTAAATTATAAAACGCATTACAGTGATATGAAATGATTTAAAACATTTTCCTTCCACATTTTTGGGCTGCAAACTCTGTAATGATTTCTTCGAAATTAAGTTTTCGCATGATATCAGATTCGATAAACAGCAACAAAAGTGAGTTTAATCTGTCTTGCTGCATGCTGCTCTTTAGTGGATTTTTTATCCGTTTTAATTGCGAGAAGGACCATTTTCCGGTGCAATTCGTAATCATCCACGTCAAAAAAATGCGAAAGGCTATTTCAAAGTTTGGGAATATAGAGTGTATCCTATCTTTTTCAATCACATCATAGCAATTAGCGAAAGTTATTTTTAAATTCTCACTTTTTTTCATCCTTGTGTGCAAGTAACAATGAAACTGCTGTAGCTCATTACAAAGATCAGTGTTCAAATCATTTGGATAGAATGCCATTAGATTTTCAACTTTGTGCAAACAATCATTTATAATAAATCAGGGTCCACGAAAAATGAGAATCTTCCTATAGCTTGTACTTCTTCTCTTCATTTGAACTTCTAGGGTATCAATTATTTCCAAGAATGCGCCAATACGAAATTTTTTCCTTTGAGTGAACACAACTTCTGATTCACTGCCATTGTTAGCTTGTTTTCTTTTCGTATTTGCTTTTGAGAGTCAGTAGCTTTGTAGTCCACATCTGGCAAAATATATAATAATATAATAATAATAATAACATAATGTGTTATCAACTGGATTTTTAAGTTTGGTCATGTGACCTAATTTTTGATATTCTCTCATAAACTGAACATATTGTTCCCTTAAATAATCGTTTGCTTGTAATTTTTGTTTCATATACTTGAACCTCCGCAACGCGTTATCTATTGAATTGCCTAGTACATTAGGCGACTGTTTAAATGGTATTGAAACTATAAATTGCCCGTTAATTTTACGTTTACAATTTTTTTAAAAAAAATTCTTCTTACTGTTGTTCTTCAATGGTTAACAACTTTTTATTATAATTTTCTTCAACATGCAAAAATTTCAACATATAATTGTCTATGTTTTGTAACGTTAGATTACAATAAGTTACAATAATCTGACATGCATTGAGTATTCTAGTTACTATCCAACCGAAATTAGAATTATGTAATAAAGGTAAATTTTTCCTAAGTTAATTTGTTCAGGCCTTAATATACGCCAGAACAGTTCTGCTCCTAATAGAACGTCTATTTCTGCTGATTCATAAAAGTATGGATCCGCTAATTTAATATCTGTGGGAATGTGCAAATTATTATAATTGTAAAATTAGGAATGTTGCTTCTTTTCTTGTTTATCAAGAGACAAGTTACTTCTGAATTGAATTATTTGTTATTTGATTTTGTTTGTACCTTGCATTTATGATATATGTTTGAAACGATTTTACCATCGCCCACAATAGAAATATCAACCGATTGCCACATTAAGCCTAGTTTTTTAAAAAACGACTAAGTTATAAAATTTGATTGTGACCAATTATCAAGTAAATCACGACCTTGATGATAGGTGCCATCTTTTCCCATTACTGAGAAACAAACAGTTGATAACAGCACATGTGAATTCTGGTTTCTTTGACTAGTCAAAACACTTTTCTGCAATCCCTCAATTTTTGTTTTCAGTAGCTTACTAGTTTCCCATTGTTCAAAATGCAACACCATTGTTCAAAATGCAACAACGTATTATGTAGTTTTGTGAATTTTTTACAATAACTTGATTTACATTTTTGACTTGTGTGGCATGGTCGTAAACAATTGATACATAGCTTTAAGTCTTTAGTCTTATCAAAACGTTGTTGTGGCGTTATACTTAAAAATTCCTGACATTTATAAAGATTATGTTCTTTTTTACACATATTACAAGACTGCTGAGATTGAGTCGATAAAAAACCATGATGTTTATAATTTGTATTAGGTAAAATTTGATTGGATCTTTTAGCTCGTTGTTCTAGCTTTTCTAAAATTTCTGCTTTATTAAGTAAAAACCTTTCTAAATTATCTAACGAAGAACCCCGATTTAGTTTTATTAATTCTTCCCATTCTTTCAATGAAATTGTATCTAATTTAGTTGAAATAATATAAATTATTAACGCATTGCGTTGCTGCAATGAGTCCCCTCATTTTGCTAAATGTTTTACATTTTTGTTCAATTCATCCACAATATTTCGAAAATCTTTTGAATTATTAGTGCTCGTGGCATTTAAATCAAAGATAGATTTAATGTGCTCATGTAATAAATAGTCATTATTGTCATATCGTTTGCATAACATGCTCCAAACCGTTTCATAGTTTTCATTAGAAATATTAAATTTCTGAACTAAATTTGCTGATGTACCATGAAGTGACGCTCGTAAATAATGGAATTTTTGTACATTTGTTACATGTGTATTGTATGTATGAGAGATTCGAATATTTCTTTGAATTCTAACCAATCTATATACGCGCCGCTAAACTTTGGTAAGTTAATAATTGTTAGTTTAATTTGAGTTTCTATTTGATTAGACGTACTTGACAAATTTTGAATCGATTCATTTGTATTGGATTCAGTATTTAAAATGATTCTATTTAATTTAGAAACGATTTAATGAAATTGTAATTCAAATTCGTCCCGTTCTTTATATTCATTTTCTAAATTTGCGTCGCTACATTCTAATTCGATTTTACTTTGAATATTTTGAAAATCTGTCGATATTTCTGGACATGATTTAAAGGCGATTTTATTAGATCCAAATTTTCTATTGTAATTTGATTATCCGTAAAAACCGACATTTCGGCATAAAACGTTTCAAGAGCAGTTAATCGTCGTTTTACGTTGCCTACTACTTCTTTCAATAGGGCCTGACAATCTTGTATTGCTTTACTAGCTGTTGCTGGAAAATCATTTACTAATTTTTTAAAATTGTTGAAGGTATTTGTGTAGTAAATAGCGGCATCTAACCATGTTCCCCATCTTGTTAGCACTGGTACCGGAGGTAATGGGGTATTTGGCAATCTATCTCTAAACATATCTACTCTTAAAGGAGCTTTAACAAATATTTGTTTGCCACATTTTATTAATTGATTTACTAACACGAACTGCATTCTTATAATTTCAGCTACACGATTAAATCCGTGCGCTAAGCACGTGCAATGAATTAAATTTGGATAAAAAAAATTCATATTATATGGAGCTTTTACCATGTATGGCGCTGCATCTGACAATAGAAGTAAAATTTTATCACTCGGTACCGGCTCCGATAAGACAAACTGGGTCAATTCGTCGTGAATAAATCTTGTTATTGTATTATTATTTGTTTTACTTAATTGTTTCGTACTTATTAGAAAACTTTTTGACGAATTTTTCTCATTTAATATTCTGATTATTAAATTTGCCACGTATCGTCCACATACATCTGTAGTTTCGACTACACATATCCATATATAGTTATTTCCAATATTATTTCTTATTTCGTGAATAACTTCTTTGTACACTGAACTAACATAATTTTTGCGGAGATGGCTTTCATCAGGAATGCGCATTGCGCAATATGTTTCCAAAAACATTTTGAAATATTTATTTTGCAATTTATAAATGGGTATATTTGCTTTTATCAAAGCTTTGCATAGATTAAAATTAAATTTTGATTGTTCAGTATGGCCGGAAGTAGATGCCATAGATTGCATAGATGTGCCAACAGTTTGTTGTTTCTTAGTTTTAGCTTTAATTAGTTTAAGTTTTTCCTGGTGCAATGACGTTTTCACATGTTGATTTATATAGTATTTCTTGCCATTTTAACCAAATTTTATTAACACGGAAGTTTAATATACCCAATTTTATATAAATTTGAAAATATAGTTGTTTTAATGACACAAATTTTAGAACGATTTTTTAAAATTTATCTACACTAGTTATGTTGCGAAATAGTTGTTATAGCAACAAACTAATTTGAAAAAAAAAATGTTTTTACTACAGATACTCTGTTAATATTTTATCAAGTATCATCATCTCTCAGTCCAAACTACTGAACCTAAAACTTGAAAAATATATTCTTTATATAACAAAGAACAAAATTTTAGAAATTCTGAAATGGAGTGAAAAAGGCAAAAATATTGTGACGACAACACTATTGTGTTGTTTTGTTAAAAAAAAAAACATTTTTATCAAATTACAGTTATTTTTCGATTAATTTTTTTATAACTATTTTAAGTGTAAGTGAAATTGACGCATACGCACAACATATTATTCATATTATACTAATATTATATGTATATGAACGACATCCGTCAACCTTTCAAGGTATTCTATTTTTTAAGAAAATACGGATAATGTGAAGCATTTATATGAAATTTACTGTATTTTAAACTAAAATTTCAATTACATGCAGTCATTTCACCAAACTCTATCAAATGAATGTGAATACCGAACCCAAATGAAGAAAAAAAAACGTTAGCAAATCAGTTTAGCAACTATCTACTGTAAAGCAAATATTGATTTTAGAAACCTTAAAAAAACAACCAAAACAAAAAATAAACAATCCACTGCGTTTACAAAAACCAACAAAAAGAATAACAAAAGAAGAATATCGTAAAAAATACAGCGTCAAATTTACTGTCTCAGTTAAAAAGAATAAAACAATAGATCATTCTTACAATGTCACAATAGTTTTGAATTCTATATGTTCAAAAAAGCATAGAAAGGTTAAAGGTTACTAATGATAAGATCTTAAAAGTTTCTTTTATAATATTCTAACTCATTAGTGAATATGTCATCTTTGTTACAAAGTATTTTAAATAAAATTTTAATAATAAAAATTTATAGAAAAAAAAACTAAATACGATCAAAACACGAAACAAGTAAATTCATTACTCGCGATTGAAGCAAAAACTTAAAATTTGTATGTAATTAGTTTTTTTATTTAATATAAAAAACCTCTAAATATCATTTTTAATTGGCTAATAAGAAACAAACAATAATATTGTCATAGAGAGAAATATGATTTGTAAAATTTCAATTACGTGTCTTACATCCCAGTCTTAAAATTGCACTGTTCACAAATTGGATAAAATTTTGCCTAGTCCGTGAACTAGTTCACTAATGAGATGTAACATAACAATGTTTCGCCTCTACCACTTATGTATTCTGTATTATTCTATAAGTTTTATAGTAATGAAAATACTATTACCTTTTTTAATAGTAACCTATTAAATGAAAGTAACATTTTATAATTCTAATTGCAAATAAAACTTACGATTTTTGAACACGCTTGGCAAAATAATTGTTTGCGTGTGTATTTTAATTCCTTGTATTCTTTGATCCATTCCTGTACGGAAGATTTTCGTTTTGGCATTGTACTATGAATCTATGAGCGCACTTTACACTGTCATGTCATAAGTTCAACTCGTTCAACTGCAGTACTGCAGCACAACGGAGTGAATTTAAGACTCGACACAAATAAAACGGGGAATCCCCCGGTCAGATGGCAAGACAGGGTATTACAAAGTACAAACTTATTCACGAAACAATTATGCAGTGGCGTAGAAAAAAATATTTTTTTTAATTAAATAAATTTTGAAAAAAATGTGTCAAAAGTAAAAAAAGGCTCTAAATAGGCATAAAAAAAATAATAGGCATAAAAATTTAAAAAAAGGCATAAAATACTTGGTCTTGTCTTATTACTTTTTCTTCAATTCGTACAGATTTTTAAAAAGATTTTTCATGCCTTAAATATTAAGCATAAGCATATTTTCTATAAATCCGGTCTTTAATTATGACCGTACAATTTCCTTTATCAGATTTGGTGACAATGATATTATGATGTGCTTTGAGATACATATCCGTTTTTGAATAAAGGTATGTTAAATCATTTGGTTGACACTTTGGAGTTAAGTAGAAATTTGTTAATACATTCGTAACTTGAGTTCTGCAAATATTTTGGTTTTCATCGTTATTACAATTGATGATGTATTCGGTATCTGCTAATAATCTAGGTAAGGATACATTGTCAGGAGTTGGATCTAAGCAAAAATTCTGGCCAAGAGATAAAAAAATTTCAATATCTTGAGGGATTTCTGTGTTACTAATAGTTTGATTGTGTGATTATGTTCTTTTCCGTATCATGGACTAACTTCTCTAACTTTCTCTTATTTGAATTTCTTGTTTTGTTAAATAGCTTCTTAAATTCACAATTTTGTTTATTTTCGAAAACCATAAATATATTCGATGGTAGATTCTCTAAAATATTTGTTTTTGTGTCCGTAATTTGGTTTCTTATGTTAAATATATTTTCACATGTTAGCTCAATTTCTAAGTTTAATAGTGTTTTGTTAATTATATTTTGACAGTTGTCCACTTTTAGTTGTTGTTTTCCATGTTTTATCTCTTGTATGCCAAAAACCTTATTTGCATTGTTTGTTATATGTTTAGGTAAAATTCCCTTTTTACGACAATTGAGTGAGAAAATTCTTCTGTTCAGTGCAGCGGTTAACTGTTTGTTATATTTAATCCAAAGTTTCATATTTGAAGTTGTATCATTCCCGTATATACGTCTGATATCTTGAAAAAATCCCATAGCAAATTGGTAAATGAATGGATTTTTAATTAAAACACATTCAACTTTACTAGGCAAGCTTTCGATTATATTTTTTAATCTTCTTCAAAGGCCACTGAAAGACAATGATAGAAATTTTTTATTTTTATGTAAAGTTGAAATGTTAAGATATTGTAACAAAATTAAATGTAATAGTCAAAAATTATAAAATAAAATAATGTATAACATATTAAAATAAAACAATAAATAGGTAACTTACTAAACTAACAGTGTTTTTTTCACAAAAACATTGAAACCATGTGGTAAAAATATAACGATATGTAGTGTAGTAGAACATATGATTAATAATTAAACATATAGAATTGTCAGAGAACAATTGAGAAACAAATTGACAAACCAATAATATTACTTAATAATAAAAAATGTTTGAAGATTAATTAGATATATTATAAACAAATTTTGAGAATAAATTATTCAATACCATACCAAACTAGGTCAAACATCAAGTAAGTTGTCAAAACAATTGCGTTTTTTTTTTTAATTTAAAATGCGTTCAATGCGCTCACATTTTTTTTTCTTCTGACCATACATACCGAAATTACGGTCGCAGTGACAGTAAGAATGACCATATATAATATATATTACAGTCAAATTCACGTAAAAAAATAAACAGTCCAATCTGCACAACGGTTTCATTGAGTCTTGATATTTAAGAGTGATACTAATTATTTGACTAATGTGAAGCAATGAAGCATTATCTAGATAATTTATTAACTATTATCTCATCCAAATAATACAAAATACTGCATCTTTGTTTTTAAATAGATAATGTTTTTTTCTTCAACTAGCAAAACACTGTACGTTTCAAATGAATTAAATACATTTTTATATCAAACATACCCACTGTCAGAAGGGCTGGTATCATAATAATCATTATTCATAGCCAGAGAATGAATATTGTACAGGAAATAGAAATACATAAACGGTGTAAAAATTATGCCAAGTATTGTAAATCTACTTTCGTTATATGCATCCACTTCATTTTCAACGAAAAGTTAAACTGCGCACGATATAATTTTTAAAACACCTTCAATAACTCGGGTCAACATTTTTATTAGTTAATCAAATTTTTAGAAAAATATATTTGTTTATTTGACATTTGCTTGTTTTGTTTCACAACGCATCACACGAATCGGATAAATGTGATGAACCTCAATTTCTAATTTACTCGATAATAAAGATAAAAATTGCAGTACAATGTAATTAAGATTTTGTCCACCACACGCGTCGGAAAACAAATAAATTTTTGAATTATAATTCAATTTCAGTTCTTCGTTAACAACATATAGAAGACAGTTGCAAACTGAATTACCACCTTTTTTACCAAAACCTTCCAAAAAATTGAACATATAACTGCGTTCTGTATTATGCACGTGAATATTAAATAAGTACATCCATAATAACCTGCGATAAAATTGGTCAGAAACCGGGATTTTCGGCAGCGGTAAATTTTAAGCGAAATCAAATTCAAGACATTTTTTTCTGCCATTATTTTACTCTTCATTTCACTATGACCAAAAACTTTATTTTTATGTATAATAAATTCCTCGGTTCCATCACAATTATCATTTTCATAGCAAATGTTGCACACGTCGACTCACGGTAAAATAAATGAAAAATTGTATGTCGATTCGCTGATGGGAGCATGGTAATTGCCAGTAATTGCGGTGTAATAATCACAAAATAAATTATACAATGTCCTGATATTTAATTCTGAATTGTCAAAATAATTCAATTGCGCGCTTTCTTGAGACTTCAAATCAGCAGATAATTTTACGACCGTATTTTCGTGGTTTCCTCTTTTATCCGACAAAGACTAGGTAAACATTACTTTACAGACGCTGACATTTTTATGAGAGACAGGGCACTCATAATTCCATTTAATATAACTCTAAACTTGACGATTTTAGATTGGTACTTCTGAATTTTTTTGTTTCATGCAGCTGCTGATTAAAACGTTTTGAGACTGATATTCTCCAAGATTCCAAAATTGATTGTGAAACTTCTTTTGGTCAGCGACAGAAACGCGTTGAAAACATGACTTCGAACAGCAAGCAGTCATTACTTGAAATTCTTTCTTTGTAACAGTTATGCCTGAGACGCCGACGTATTCTTTTCCCCTCTTCCACCAGCCGCTCGCGTAGTTCCATTGCTGTGCCGGTGTCGTCTTGTCCGATGCCGCGTAACCGTGTCATCAGCTCTTCCTTTTTAAGGTTGTATACTCAGCCTACTGTTGCTGGTGATGGTTTTGTATTGTCGTAGGACGGGCCAGCCTCCGTGTCTGTGTTGTCTTTGTCAGCCGTCGATTGGTCGATTGTGCATGTTCGTATGTGTCATCTTGTAACGTCTCCTTCGTCTCGGCGTTGTGGGGCTGGCTTCCCACGCGACGAATTTCTGCTAGATCGGGCGCCAGCCACGTTTCCTGTAAATTCAGACGGGAGAGAAGGATGACTCAGTCGTGTTCTAAGGTTTGATAATACGGGTTTTAGTTGGTACAGCGGGAATACGACAACACAAAATAATCAACAATTAAATATACTCTTAATATTTATTTATTATATAGCGAATTACTTAAATAATTTTTTTTTATTAAATCCCATATGATATAAATATGCAATACTAAATCTAACTTAAATAAAGATTAACAGGATTTACAATAAACAAGAATTTAATTTAATAAATTTTTATAAGTCCTAAGTCAAGACTAACTTAAATGAATTTTGTACAGAATGCGTAAATATACCTGTTAGTTTTTAACTAACTCGAAGTTGTTTTGTTTTTTCAAATACAAAAACTATTTACTTGAAGAAAAGGAAAATTTAATCATACCACAACACGAAAGTTTTATTTTGACCGTTTACTTACATAGCTTCTATCTGAACATCGTACACTAGTTCATATAGTAACGTCCAATGTTACCAACCATAAAACCACTTGCCACAGATAATGTAAATTCCTCTATTTCAGATGGTGGTGTACGACATTTAAACATGTGTTTGTCTGATGACATTTTGCTGAAAAATATTTATAATCATCAAACTTACTTTGTCGTTCACTATTTTATGGAATACCTTGTCTACCTTGTCATAAAGTTTGCGTATTAAATACACAAATACGAAATTTTTTTCTTCAGATCTCTTCAATATGTTTCAAATTTTAGCCTAAAATACAAATATATTTTAACAAAAACAAAAACAACAAAATGGCTAGTCTCGAATATTACTAACAAATGCAGCGCACCTGTTGATTAACCAAGAAACTACTATGTGTAGCGCGCGGTTTGAAATACTACAATTACTATACTTAGTTCATATACCGGTAAATAAATTTAAATAAAAAAACAAAATTATATGCACGGTATTCAGGCTATTTGGTCATTAAAAAAAAGGGGCCGTAAATTATCATGATAAACTACCAAGAATGTAAACTATTTCATTAGCAAAACTGTCGCTCCAAAATGGTTGGGAAACATTGTTCTATCTGTTATCAAATATAAATATTTCTCTAATATTTTTTATTATATCTGATATTATAAAATCTATAGATTTCAGTTAAAAATAATGCATTTTGTGAATTTTTGATTTTTGCGAAAAGCAAAATCTTCTTAAACGATTTTTGTGTTCAACCGAGGGGGAAACCACTCCCTTAAATTTTGTACACCGGATTGAACAATCACAATTCGTATTCATAAATGTTTTCATATCTGTGTTGTCAAACTCTTTACCTCCGTCACATATTAGTTCCTTTATTTTATGCCCAGCCACACTTGCTTTACTGACAAATGTTTTGAAACTATTTATAACTTCCAATTTTGTCTTTAAGAAGAATACTCGACGAAATTTTGTCCAGTCATCTTCGAAACCAACGAAGTATTTAGCACCTCCTATGGATTCTTCTTGCATTGGTCCACAGACGTCCGTATGAATTATATCACCTGCTGCTGCTGATCTAATCGTTCTTGATCCGAAGCTAGCACGGTGCTGCTTTCCAAGGATGCAACCTTCGCAATATTCTTCTTCATTTTCAAAATTTATGTGGATGTTATATTCTTTCAACAATTGTTGTATGTGACGTTTGTTTTGATGCCACATTCTTTCATGCCACAACTGTACATCTTCAGCCACTGATGCAGTATAAACTTCTGCTGAAACTGTAGAAATTAAAACTCTCATTGCTAATACAAACAATCCCTTTTTTGTTCTTTTTCCAATCAATTTTGTTTTATTATCTTTTGTAAACATACATCCGTTTTTATGAGCCTTAAAAGTGTACCCTTTTTCAATTGTTTGCCCTATTGAAAACAGATTTCGTCCAACCTCAAGAACATACCATACATTCGTTAAATGATTTTGATACCATTTCTCATTGATGCACATTTCAACATTTATAATCCCTTGGCCATATGAAATTATAAACTCGTTGTTACCAACTTGAACCTTTCGTGGATTCTCAAATTTTTCAAAAGTTAAGAAGTAATGTTTCTTACTTGTCATATGCGCCTATGCTCCTGAATCTGCTAGCCACAGTTCTTCCTCTGGAACTTTATTTTCGATACACATATATGCATCACCGCGTGGATTTACTGTACCTTTTGCTGAGCCACTTGTTGCTTTTGCATTACGGCAATATTTTGCAATATGCCTTACTTTCTGACATTTAAAACACTTCCTTTTTGTTTTATCAAATTTATCGAACTTCTTTTTGTTATCGTTGTTGAATTTGTATCGACTGTAACAGTTATGATTTAAAAGGTTATTGAAAACTCAGTTTTTTTGTGTTTGAAATTATTTATTCATTTGTTCTTTCGTTATAAACTCGACGTTTCGTGCTACCAGAGCAATTCTTCAGGAGACTGTTTTAAAAAAACACAAACAGCAATTTTACAAACATTGCATGTCAAAATTATAAATATAATCATAAAATGGTACATTTTTACTTACATTACTGTGAAGACCAAAATCGTTGTTATTATAAACTATGTAAAAGCAATTATGAAACAACTATTATAATTATTACTTGAAAAGCTGGCAATAAACGCACGTGCATAACCTAAAAAAATTTTGTTTACCATGAAACGTATGTATGCGTGATTATATTAACAAAACAATACCTGATATGTTGTGCAAAGCCAGTACATTTATAAATACGAAAATTATTTGTATACAATAATACATAGGTAAAATTTAAGTTTAACTTTTTCATGACCATGTGCACTACGATGGAGCATAAACAATAATAAATTCATTCCGGTTATACACAATTGCGTGAACATAGTAAGTCATTAACAAACCTAATTTACAACCAACATTGATTGAAGAAACATAACTACATTTAAACCAGCGTTAAACCGAGAAATACGTTACAATAAAATTAAATAGTAAAATAAAATAAAATAAATGCAAACTTAAATAGTATTTTCCTCAACCGAAAAATCAAAAATTAAAATTATAGTTAAATCTTAGACAACAATTAATTAATATACTACAATTAACAGCAATCCATGTGATACAAATAAAATTATATAATATTTTTTTAACATATTTAGACCTAGTATTATTATTAACTGTTACTAAAATATATTAATGCTGAATATTGTTATTTACTGCATGTTTGCTGTTTTTTCCTTTCTTCTTTTTGATTAAGTTGTGATAAACATCACTTACGCATAAAGTGTCCGTTCGGAAATTAACAGTATTGCTGTGAGATTTAATGTGTAGAGCCTCCAACGTATATCGTTTCTGCTGATTATATTCACGGTCTAAAATTTGAATGTTGTCGAAGTCAAACGCATGCCCAGTTATTTTAAAATGGTCTGTTAGGGTCGTATTTGCTGTGTATCTTTTGTGCTCTTTTATGCGCGCTCCGAGATGTCTCTTGGTTGTACCAATGTACGTGTGGCTGCAATTAGCGCATGGTATATTTTATATGACGTTTTTTTGATGCATTATTTCTTGTTTATCCTTAGTTTTTGAGAATAAATCGTGAACTGATTTGTTTCGTTTCATGGTAATGCTTATGTTGAACGATCTTTCCAATAATTGTTTAATTTTATAGAAGGCTGTTCCCATATATGGGATGGCGAACCTAGGGGTTTGCGGAATTGCTATGACATCGTTAGCCCTGGCCCTTGTCTGCTGATTACTGTTCACCATTTTTCTAACCAGCGATGGTGGAAAATCATTTCTTTTTAAGATACGTTGCAGCAAATTCTTGGCTTCATTTGTGTGCTCAGCTGATGTTAAAGCCATAGCCCTTGTTACCATGTTGGTGGCGACGTTCATAACTTGCTGTCTAGGATGGAACGAATGATAGTTGAGACATCTGTCACTGGAGCAAGGTTTTCTGTACCAGCATGTGGATAACTTGTTGTTCGTGCTATGTTGTATTTGTACATCCAGAAAAGGAATCCGTTTATTTGTTTCAACGTCACATGTGAATTGTAGGTTGGTGTCAAAACTGTTGAACACATCTAAGACATTTTGGATTTCGGTTTCAGGAATGTTCGTAATGGTGTCATCAACATATACGTAAATCCAAGTTAGATTAAAGGGTAATGCATTAGTTACCGTGTCAAGCAATAAATCCATTACTAGTGTAGCGGCGGGAGCGCCCATTGGTGATCCCATAGCCAACCCTGATTTTTGTACGTATGTGTCATTGTTGAAGGTGAAAAAACCATTTTTGTAGCAGAATTCTACCAACTTAATGAAATTATTTTCTGATATGTTTGTTCGTACAGCGATTGTATCCCAATTGCGAATTACAGCTTCAATTAGTCGTGTTAGAGGTATATTGGTGATTTTACATCAAATGATACTAGCACATTACTCGGTTCAATCGTGGTCCCTTGTATTTTAGTGTCAAAATTCTTGGAATTTTTAATGTAATATTTGTCAACATGTATGTTCGTTAACAAAGAAGCAACCAATTTGCTGATGCCGGTGGTTGGTCCGTCTATGGAAGACACGATGGGTCGCATTGGACGTTCGGGTTTATGATCTTTGAGCAGGCCTTATATTCGTGGTGTGGATGAGTCCGCCATGATTAACGATTTCATTGTATCTTGAGTAATTTCTTTTTTCTCAAATAGTTTTTTAATCATTTTGTTAGCTTCTAATCTGATTGTGTGGTTGATATTGTTTGTAGTTTTTCTTCTTGTTTTTTTGTTTCATTATTCTTTGCTGGCAGCCGCATCTCAATCAGTCGCAGTCGCTCCATTAATTTATTTACCGTTCTTTCTTCCAAGGGTACTGACTCCCATACACTCTTAAACTCGGGCGGTAAGGTTGACATTATTCTACTCATTAGTAACAGATCGGGCAATTCAGTTTTCACTAACCTTTTTAATTTGTCGTTTAGTTCACGAAAACCTCGCTGTAATCGTCCAATGTGTGTTGCAATGTCTTCACTTTGAAGTTTTCACCGCTGAAAAATTCTTCCATCAATCGGTCGACTCTTTGTCCGGAACTTTGTTCGTAAACTGACAGCAATTTTTCCCACGTTGATTTTGAAGTGTCACACGTAGCCGTTAATTCAATGTTTGCATCATTTAAACTGCTCACTATTATTAACTGTGCCAATGTATCACTTTTATTATACATTATATATGCATTTTGAACCTCCGCAGTAGCGTTTTCCGCAGGTTCTGCAGGTTTAACTCGTTTGCCATTGACAATTTCCAACACATCGTGATGTCGTAATAATAATTCTATTTGGCTTTTCCACTTAGACCAGTTTGTTGTGCCTTCCAGCTTTTCGATTTGCGCTTTAAAATCCATAGTTTCGCAATTTCTTAAATCCAATATCACTACAGGAACTAAGCAGTTTTTGTAACTTTTTTAATTCAAAAAACTTCTTTCATTAACAAACGCGCTGGGTCCATAACCTGTTAGTTTTTAACTAACTCAAAGTTGTTTTGTTCTTTCAAATACAAAAACTATTTACTTGAAGAAAAGGAAAATTAATCATAACACAACACGAAGGCTTTATTTTGACCGTATACTTACATAGCTTCTATCTGAACATCGTACACTAGTACATATAGTAACGTCCCATGTTACCAACCATAAAACAAACACAAAAAAACTGGTACATTTTGAAACCTAATTTAACAATACCAAATGACTTTTTAAATATGCATCATTACAATTTTTATTTAAATCATAAAAAAGATTTATTTTATTACGTAGATTAAACAATTTTGAGTTGAACCATTTGATATGTTTACAATTACTTGACATAACTTGAGTTGGCAAGAATTTATTGACAGCATTAGATATAACATTGACAAAATGTTTCATACAATAATCAATATTTTCATAGGTAGTAACAAAATTCCATTCTACATTATCTAAGTAATTATATAACAAATTTAATTCTTTATCTGTTAAAGGCCTATACAATACAGATATAGATTTTTTTATTTTATTTAATTTTAGAGTTAATAATTGAGCACTGTGATCAGAGAGACTAGTATCAATAACAATTGAGTTATAGGGTAAATGATTATGTTACTGTTAATAATAACATTATCTATACAGCTATACAATCTAGTATTCTCTGTAATTGTGATATGAAAGCCATATGAAGTGAGTCATAAAATACATAAAAGTTATGATTATATGTTGTGAAATTGATATTGAAATCACTTGTTAGTATTACTTTTTTTTATTAGTATTGTGTAGCAAACTTGCTACAACTTCTATGAAATTATGAAAATTACTTTTTGGAGGCCTATATATTCATATTATTATTAAATTTTGTACAATAATTTCAATGGCTGACATCTCACAGATACGTGAAATTGATTGTCCAGATATTACACATAATTCTCTGGACTTGACATTGTGTTTTGTTAGAATAATACTGCCACCATATCTTGTGTTCTCTTGCATATGCTGAGATTACATCATAGTTAAATAATTTAAAATGTTAGTTCACCTGAACTTAATCAATGTTAAGTGAAACATAATATATCAGTGTTCCCTGTCTCAGTGTTTATAAATATGTCAAGTTTATGAGTTTTATTTCTAACAGATCGTAAATTGAGATATAATATATTAAAAGCATAATTACGGACATTGTCATTATCACTTACTATTTGATCGTCTTGTCTAAAAAAGAACCGGTTGCTTTATTTAAATTATTTCTTTTATTATTAAATTCTTTCTTATTATTACTATTGTAAAAAGTATTTATGAACATACCAGCTAGCCAATTTTCACTATTTTCTACTATGTCTCTGTAATTAGGAGCAACACTTAATTTAAAAGATTTGTAAAAGTTATATTTTGTTTTTAGTTCTTGTATGTCAAAATCAATTACATTCAAGTCTGTTAAATGTCTATTTAACATATCTATAGTTGTATTTGGCGATAATCTTGACATAAAATAATGTTTGTATTTTGGCACAACACTCAGCGCTATATTTTTTCACAGTTTTTCATATTTCCAATAATAATATTTTTATTATTTTTACGTTTATATGTTACAGTTTTGAATTCCTCTTCTTCTTTAGTGATGTTTTATTTACACTATTTTCTTTAGTAGATTTTGTTGGGGAGGATGTTTGTTGTTTTGGAGAGTTATTTGTTTTCTTGGTATGGGTTATATTTTTGTTTTCAATATTTCGTGTGAGGTATCGATTTCGACTATATCGAATACGTAGAATACAAATCCAATCCATCCATCGTTAGTACGGTAGATCAAAACAGAATATTCAATGTACTATATGATACAAATATCAAATATCTCACACTACATTGATCACGTAATGTACGGGGTATTATCTGACCCCCGTGACTAAATCAGATTACCTCGGAATGGGACACAGGCATAATCGACCTGGCTTCAACATTTTGGAATAGGATTTTTTTCTGTTTTACATTTTTATTATAAAATTATGAAAAAAAAAAGAATTTCAAATTTTCAATTAACAAATGTATCTCTACAAACTTATAATAATATTATTAAATAATTTTAAATTACTGGTCATTTATAACAGAATTATTACCGTAACTTAAATAAAAATAAAAAAATATAAAAAAAAATTCAGAAAGTTCTTGGGACAAAAAATGTTCCCATTTGATAATACTGGTCCTTGTAGCAGTCATAATAAAAAAAATTCAATACTCGGAATATTTTTATTAAAAAAAAATTAAAGGTTATAATAATAATATACAAAGAAATATTTGTTTGTTATAATATACAGCACAAGTGTGAATATCATGTTCTGTCAAATTTCACAATTTTTCACAAAAACAAATTATTTTAACGCAAAGCTCAAATAAGTGCTAGTCATGCGCGAACCATAGGAATTAGGTAAGAATATGGTTACAGAAATGTCATTCTGACGCTAAATTTGAAAAATTGCAATATTAATCAATTTTTACTAATTGTTCTCATTTGGGAACGATGGCTTCTAATATGATAATATTCCCTAAAGTTTCATTAAAATTCGTTTCAGATGTTGTATGATAGTCAGGCTCAGTAATGAAAATATTAAAAACAAAAAAAGGAGAAAAAATGTCGTATTCGTGCAATAAATCATGTAAAGGGAATGGCAGATAGTGAGTAAATTATTATGCATGAAGATAAAGTGAGAATTATGTAGGCAATTTGCTGGAGTGAATGATGTTATTTAATGAGATGAATTCAGTTATTTCTGGTAATATTTCGAGATGAAGTCAATTACACAAAACCCATGTCCACCTGTTAATTAGAGGTAGAGAGTTAGTATGAGCGCGTTGGATTCTCTTTTGTCCGTTCCGTTCGGTATAAGCACAGAGCATAACAGAGCAGATCAGAGCAGAACAGAATAGACTAGTCGCGTTTGCCTCAGGCGTACCGAGACTGTTCCACCGGACAAGGGTATCACATTCCTTGGCTAATAGAGATTTGTCAAAGGGCCAACGCAGTTGATATTGCCATACCACGACCACGCCATGCAAGCTACAATCCCCCTTACAGTGTTGTTGCTTGTATATTGTATCGACACGTGTATCTCCGTTCACGTGAAGGTATGTATGCGCTCGGTTGCCTTCGGCGCTGCTCGCAAATCCGTTCGGTTCCAGTCGTTGCAAATCGGCTTAGATCGGCAATAGTCGTATTCCTGCTGCTGCAAGTGGAAGTGGTAACGGTAGTCGCGTAGCTGTCGCTCTATACGTTGCAACATCAATCTTGTTCCTTGTCACGCTCCATTTATCTCTGTATTTTTCGCCTGTTTTTGCTCCTGGCTCTTGGCTCTTTCGGCTTATAGGCCCCATACACCTGCAAACAAATTGCGCAAACTGGTATTGCACAACAGGTCGTTGTGCAAACAAAACAGCCCATACATTTGAACGCAGTTTTATGCAAACTTCAGTTGCTTTTATCGTGTACTCGTGTACGTACAAAACATGTCGTCTGATGACGCAGCCTGTTTAGCTATTATAATTGCTGCTGCTTCGGATGATAGTGTAAAAAAAACAAAAAGGAAGCAGAGAGTCAGGATGAAGGATTGGTTAAAAAAACGGTGTCTTTTTAGCCACGAAAATCTCCTGAAAGAACTTCAGTTGAGTTCACCACAAGACTATAAAAATTATTTACGAAAGGACTTTATTATTTTTGGTGAATTATTGTCTATGGTCACACCATTTATACACAAAGAAGACACGATATTGAGAGACGCAATATCTCCCAAGCAAAGGTTGTTTGCTACTTTAAGGTACCTTAGCTTTTCATAAGCTAAGTTCTTCAAATTTCTATTTTTGTATGCATCACTTTTTATTTTCCATACTTCTGGCAACTGACGATATAAAGCAATAAATTCGCTCAAAAATTCTCTACTGTTTATAAGATTATTCATATTAAAAATACTAGCTTCTTCAAACACACGTGAAAAGAAACTACAGTTTGCACAATGTATCGCAACAAAGTCCATACACTATGCAGTTAGTTGCGCAACGCCGCCCGTTTGTGCAATTAAATTCAAACATGTTTGAATTTCTGCAACGCGTTGCGCAGCACGTCAAACAACAACATACACTATACAACTGTTTGCACAACAGCCTCTGTTGCGCAATTTGTTTGCAAGTGTATGGGGCCTATTAGCTACCTTTGCAGGAAGAACGCCGAAACAGAGACGCTTTACTACTTCTAGCGATGCATAGCGCGACGCCGCGCCGTGCCTGGCCTTGCCACGTCGCGTCGCTCCGCGTTTCTGCTCTAACATTTAAAAATTTCACAATTTCACCACTTTGAACATGAACTCTAGCTTTACACTCTCCTCTTCTCTCACAACGCCAAAATTCGGTATCCCCATTCGCAGATTTTTTGTCGAACACATATAAATAACCACCACTACTAAACTTTTCTTTCCCACGAATTGATTTAATAGAAGACTCCATTTTATCGTGCACAGTATACTACGTGTGATTGTAGATTGCAAGATGAACTTGAACTGATCCTTTACATTAGAATTTTGAATAAGGTAAAAAGCAAGAAAAAAGTGGGTGCAAAGCACAGTTATCAAAACACTAAAATAATCAAATCTAGCCAATAGCAACGCATCATATTTTCGGCTTTTTAGCACGTAATTTCGGAGAAAACTTAAATTGCCGTTTGCTTTTACTTACCAAGAAAAGGCTAATTAATTTGCAGTGTTTTTTGACTTTTGAACAAATAAATGTTCGTATAGTCTTTTATGAAAGAATGAAAAAATATATAATCAAAATATGAGAATAACTTTCATATAATAATCAGCCATTGCCTTCAGCTATAAAGCTATTTATCAATGCCTGGCCAGATTTTTAACCGTAGACACGTGTTTCAGTCTTTCGGACTTCATCAGTACGGTGTGTGGATCAGTCGCTACGAGGCGACTGATGCCGGTGTTCGTTCCGGCTGCCTATTTATGGCAAGTATTTTGCGCAACTAGTAGCGAGAGATAAGTAAAATACTACTAACGCCATCTAGCTGCATGCAGTTTTGCTAATCGGATATCTCCTACGTTTAAATGCAGTGTTTTTTGACTTTTGAACAAATAAATGTTCGTATAGTCTTTTATGAAAGAATGAAAAAATATATAATCAAAATATGAGAATAACTTTCATATAATAATCAGCCATTGCCTTCAGCTATAAAGCTATTTATCAATGCCTGGCCAGATTTTTAACCGTAGACACGTGTTTCAGTCTTTCGGACTTCATCAGTACGGTGTGTGGATCAGTCGCTACGAGTCGACTGATGCCGGTGTTCGTTCCGGCTGCCTATTTATGGCAAGTATTTTGCGCAACTAGTAGCGAGAGATAAGTAAAATACTACTAACGCCATCTAGCTGCATGCAGTTTTGCTAATCGGATATCTCCTACGTTTAAATGCAGTGTTTTTTGACTTTTGAACAAATAAATGTTCGTATAGTCTTTTATGAAAGAATGAAAAAATATATAATCAAAATATGAGAATAACTTTCATATAATAATCAGCCATTGCCTTCAGCTATAAAGCTATTTATCAATGCCTGGCCAGATTTTTAACCGTAGACACGTGTTTCAGTCTTTCGGACTTCATCAGTACATAAACCAGCTCCAGCATATAAGCTTTCTAAAATATTAGCTAAAACACTAAAAAACATAATGAACTTAGAAAACAAACAAACAATTCAAAATAACAAAGATCTTATAAACAAATTAAACAAAATTACAATAAATCAAAATACGCAATTATTATCAGCAGACATCACTAATTTATATACAAATATACCAGTTGATGAAACATTGGACATCATCAAAAACACATTAGAAAACAAACAATATGATCAACAATACATAACTCAACTCATGACCTTATTAGAAACAGTCCTTAAACAAAATTATTTTCAATTTAATAACCAAATCTACCAACAGAATAAAGGGTTAGCAATGGGTTCACCACTTTCTGGTATACTATCAGAAATATTTTTACAACACTTTGAAAATAAAATTATGACAGATTTAAAACAAAAATTTAAAATACAAAATTGGTTTAGATATGTTGACGACACCCTCATAATAACAGAACACCAAAACCCAAACAAAATAATAGACTACTTAAACACATTACATAACACAATAAAATTCACACTTGAAATTGAGAAAAACAACCAAATTAATTTTCTTGATCTCACACTGATGAAAACAACAGAAAAAATAACTTATAAAATTTTCCGTAAAGAAACAACGACGGATATCATCATACACGCTAATTCAAACCATCCTACACAACACAAAATGGCAGCATTCAGAAGCATGCTATACAGACTTGAAACAACACCATTAAATAAAAATGACTACAAATCCGAATATAACACAATTAAACAAATAGCAACAAACAACGGATACAATTTAAAAACCATACAAAAGATACACAACAAAATCAAACATAACTTAAGCAATTCCATCAATCACCAAAAATCGAAAAATAATAATGAAAAATGGGCAGTCTTTAATTATACAGGAAAACATACTTACACCATAACAAAAATTTTCAAAAAACTTAACATTAAAATAGCTTATAAAACAATAAACACAACCAAGAACACAATCCGAAATAATATTGAAAAACATGATATATACAACAATAGCGGAATTTACCAACTATCTTGTCGTACATGTAACATGAAATACTACGGTCAGACAGGTAGAAAATTCTCAGACAGATACAAAGAACACATTCATTCCTTCAAATATAAAAAATCAGATTCTAATTATGCTAACCATCTTTTTGAAAACCAACACGCTGCCGGAAATATTGAAGACATAATGAAAGTAATAAAAATAAATGATAAAGGACTAAAATTAAATATTTTAGAAAATTTAGAAATTTACAAAGCTAAATTAAAAAATAAAATTATAAATGTCCAAATCAATAGTCAATCCGACACAATATTCAAACCAATAGCCAATAAGAAAGAACATGCAAACTAATACAGTAACAACCAATCAAAAGCAACCACGTTCCTTTGGAACAATATAAAAACCGCAACACACTTCACACAAACCGTTCACTTGAACCATAACACGGACCAAGATCAGAATAATCTGAAGATGACTGCAAAGTCGAAACGCGTCATTGTTAAAAACAATAACGAACCTGATAGGGAATTTAATAACATTATAAGTAAAGTTCATAGTTTGTCTTTGTCCGTTTTTCGCGCACCCACGATCACGGATACACACAAAGATCGGCACCGGTGTCAATTAAAAATTCGTTTTTTGTCACTTTGTCTGTCACAAAAAGGCGACGTGAAGAAGGGAGAGAGTCGCTTGTCGCCATCAGAGACTTCCCTGGTTGTTTTCCGGCGCTGTGTATGAACACGGAGGCTTGCATTTCCTCGCGTGCGCACCAAAACGCGCGTGATACCAACACTCACTACTGTCTGAAGAACGTCCGCGGGACCGAGAACGACTACTGCTGTACCGCGAGCGTGACCGGCCGTTTGCGATTGCTGCGGCTGTCCCGTCTTGTCGCTGTGAGTTGCCGCTTTTTGACAAAAGGTTTGCTACCTGGTTTGTCAATTCTTGCACTTGTTTCGCTAGTGCTGATATCTCATTGTTTTTGGAAATTTCTGTGACGTGTGTACGTGGAGTTATTTCCATGATTTTGTCGGCCAACTCAGCTAGTTTATCCAACGGAGTATCCGCTTGCGTTGCGAGGATAGCCTGAATTTGTATAGGCAATCGATTAAGCCACAACGTACGCACGAAGGTATCTGGAATAGAGGTTCCGGCTAGGCTTCGTAAATGACGTAAAAATTGCGTCGGTTTGCGATCTCCTAGCTCTTCACTTTCCACCAAACGCTGGATCTTGTGCTCTTGTGAACTAGATAACCGCTTAATTAGTTCACGCTTGATTGCATCGTACTTGTTCACGGCGGGAGGATTGGTTATAATATCCTCTACTTCAGTCGCGATACGGCTTTCAAGTTGTGACATTACGTACGCAAATTTAGTTTCATCACGTGTAATGCCACTAAGATGAAACTGTCCTTCTAATTGTGAGAACCATAATGCGGGTTTCTCGGCCCAAAACGGCGGTGCGCGCACTGAAACTCTGGCAACCGATTGTTCGTTGTTGGAAATGCCGGCACCGGCTCCTGCATCGTTGTCTGGCATTGTCACAAAATCACTGTAGTACAGCTAAGTTTATTAATTACTGTTCTTAGGTATAGTATAGTGACGCACTCTGTTCCCGCGACAGCACTATCTCAAAGCACACACGAAATACGGCGGTTTAAAAAAATCACGTCGGTTTAAAAAATCACGTCGGTTTAAAAATCACGTCGGTTTAAAAATCACGTCGGTTTAAAAAATCACGTCGGTTGGTCACCAGTTTGTGGGTGTTTGCTGTAGTGATTGAAATAAAGGAACGTGATTGCAGATATTAATATTTATTTGAATAAAAATTTTACTATATATAAAAACAATACAATTGTGACAAGTTACAATTCGTACAATATAAAACATTACAATTGTGACAAGTTACAATTCGTACAATTCGTCGTATAGCGAGCGCGCACTGGTGATGTAGGCACGCACTATTACCACTCACTGTACTCACTGTGATGAACTGTGATAAACTGTTGTCTGTTGTTGTGTCGGATCTCGCGGTGCTGGTGTTGTTGTATCGGAACTCTCTGACTAACTTCTGACTGATTTCTGACTGCTGACTGATTTCTGACTGATTTCTGACGGATTTCTCGTCCACCGAACTGCCTTTTTATACACTCAAAAACTCCCCACTTCTCTCGTTCACCCTAACGGCTACATCTTGTTGAAGGTCGATTTCTCATGGGAAAGTTGTTCGTGAGAAAATTCCAGGGAAAATCCGACGGTCACGTATAAGCTCTTCGTAGCCTCGTCATAAAACCAATTACCCTGGTAGGTTTTTGTCGGCGCTGGTTTTATTAAACTTTAGCGGCGCCGGATTTTATTAAATGTTGGCGGCATTCGGATCCAGCCGCGGCGAGAGCTATAATAGCCATAATAGCTAGCCTAACGCCCGGGCGGCGACAACTATTACGATAGCCTAACGCCCGGCCGGCGACAACTATTACGATAGCCTAACGCCCGGCCGGCGACAACTATTACGATAGCCTAACGCCAGATTTGTCACGTACTTGTAAACTCAAATAGTCTTGGTGACGCTATGGTAGTACCTTGTGTAAAAGGTCCCTACAGAAGACTTATATTTTTTTGTTCTAGTTAAGAATAAAGCCATATGCCTAATTTGTCGTGATTCAATTTCGAATTTCAAATCATATAACATGAAGAGGCATGACGAAATTAAACAACTTACGACTGGTGAAAGAAAAGCTAAACTACAATTACTTAAACCTAGCCTGACTGCTAAACAAAACGTATTTCAACAACAAGCAGCACAATCAAATGCAATTGTTCATGCCAGTTTGCGAATTTCCCATATTATTGGCAAAAAAAATGAAACCATTTTCTGATGGAGAGTATATCAAAGAATGTTTGACGGCTGCAGTAGAAGAAACTGCTCCAGATAAAATTAAAGCTTTCACTCAAATCAATCTGTCTCATCAAACTGTGACACGCAGAATTATTGGCATAGCGATTGAAATTTCTGCAACGTTTAATGAAATTGCAGGAAAATTTTTATGCTTTTCGCTAGCTCTCGATGAAACAACGGACATTAAAGATACCGCTCAACTTTCTGTTTTTATTAGGGGAGTCGATAAAGAAATGAATGTAACAGAAGAATTTTTGGATCTTATAAGTTTGAAAGACACTACAACTGGGCATGATATTAAAGATGGGGCTTTTAAAGTGTGTACAAGATCATAAACTTGACTTAAAAAATTTAATTGGCATCACAACTGATGGCGCACCTGCAATGATCGGTAAAAACGTCGGAGCTGTTACATTGATTTGTAAACAAATTGACGATATGGGTAATATCTCAAATTATTTTGATCTCATTTGTCATTGTTTTTTGCACCTTGAAAATTTATGTGCACAAACATTGGGTATGTCCCACGTGATGTCTGTTGTTATTAAAATAATTAATACAATAAAACATAATTCTCTGAAACACCTTCAATTTCAAGATTACCTTCGGGAATTAGAATCTGACTATGGTGATTTGATTTTCTATACAAGAATTCGATGGTTAAGCCGCTGAAAGTGTTTATTAAGAATTTGGAACTTAAAAGAGGAAATTTCAATTTTTATGAACGAAAATGGTCAGGATATTCCGGAGCTTCACGATGAACAATGGCTTCTAGATTTATGTTTTCTCACAAACATTACACAAAAATTAAATGAACTTAATCAGCTGCTTCAAGGCGAAAATAAATTAATTACAGATTGCTATCAATATCATGAAAATCATTTGAAGAAAAATAATTTAACGCACTTTCCACTTTTAAGTAATTTCAAAAGTAGCCGAGAAGACTTTTTGAAATACACCATCGAAATAAAAAAAATTGCATAATTCTTCTGAACACGATTTGCTTATCTTCAAAATCATGAAATGATTTTTAATATTTTTATATGTCCTTTTAGCATTGATGTGGAATCTGCTCCAGAAAACTTACAATTAGAATTGATAGACTTCCAATCAAGTATTGATTTGAAATACATGTTTGATGCCCGGTATTATAAAGGACTGAATAAATTTACTTCCCAAATAAATCGATTTATTCGGTAGATTTCTGTATTATAAACGAAAAATAAATTTAGTTGTCGAATAAATCTAGTAAATAAACTGATAAATTTTATTTGGTCAAAATACATGGAAATAAATTTTATTCTCTTGAATAAATCAGTTGACAGACGGTGTTTTTGTAAATTTTAGGTTACATTGAAAATAAAAATTGTAAAAAGTAAAGTATATACTTCGAATATAAATAAAATTTTATCTTTATTTATTAATATCTAAATAATTTAGTTTCAAGTAAATAGAGGTTGAAATTTGACAGAGAAAATTGTAAGTACAAAATAAAATACGCAAATTATACAGCTTTCTAATATATAATTTTAATTATTTTACAGAAAATGTCTACATCATCAGAAAGTGTATCTGATATTTCATCAGTGAGTGTTTCTGATGTCTCATCAATAAGCTCTGTTTCATCAGATGAAGAAGAACGAATACAACGTGCTCCTCGTGTGTTTCGTGATAGAACTGATCCCTTCGATTTTTATTCAGACGATGAATTTAAAATGAGATTTCGGCTATCTAAGAATACAGCAATAGTTGTGTTAGATCTCATAAAAGATCATAATACTCCATTAACGAATAGAAATAAATCGATTTCTGCAATGATTCAGTTCTTAATCACTTTAAGATTTTTTGCATGTGGTTCATTTCAAATTATTGTTGGTGATCATTGTAATGTGTCTCGTGCAACTGCGGGCAGAATAATATATAAAGTAAGCCACCATTTAGCTTTGTTACGAGACCAATACATATACATGCCACGAGATGTTGAAGAATTGCGCCAAGCATGTTTTGAATATTATAATATTTGTGGATTTCCGAATGTGTGTGGAACAATTGACTGTACCCATATAAAAATTCAATCACCAGGCGGTAACAATGGTGAAATATATAGGAATCGAAAAAGATGGTTCTCGATCAACGTACAAATGGTATGTGATGCTAAATTAAAAATAAAGGATGTTGTAGCGAGGTGGCCAGGTTCTGTGCACGATAGCCACATATTTAATAATTCATTATTAAGAGGCCAATTCGAAAATAAATATCTACTAGGCGACAGTGGTTATTCTTGTCGCAGTTATTTGTTAACCCCACTTTTAAATCCTAACACCCCAGCTGAAAGAAGATACAATTTTGCACATATTCGAACCAGAAATTGTATTGAAAGAACTTTTGGTGTTTTAAAACGTAGATTTCCGTGTTTGTCACAAGGTTTACGAATTAAAATAAATAAAGCAATACCAATAATTGTAGCAACAAGTGTGCTCCATAATATAGCACTAAATTTGGAAGAAAATGTAGATGGTTTTGAAAATTACGTAGAGATAGAAATAGATAATTTACAAGCTTTGAATGACAATGGTCCAAATAATGCAGTACGTAACGCAGTCATTAACACAGTTTTTGAAAAATAACTATAATTTTATTAATATATTTTGTAATATTTATATTTATGATTAACATTATTTTTAAATTTATATATAGGAAAAAAAAAATTACTCATAACAAAAAATTAAAAAAATAGTTTTAAAATCTACACATAATACACATAATAAAAAACTAACCTAATTATTAACTACAATTAAAATCTACATTAACTTAATTATGATATATAATAAAAAACTAACCTAATTATTAACTACAATTAAAATATAAACCTTAATAATAAATAACTAACTATTATTTTCCTTTAAAATCTTTTTCAAACATTCTTCCTTCATCTTCAAATCTACTTCCTCTTTTCTTTTTTTTATTAATAATGTGTCTCTCTCTATTTCTTCTTTCTCTCTTCTAATTTTTAAAATGTCTAATTTTAAATTTTCTTTTTTTTCCATAAAACTTTCTTTTAACTTTTTATTTGGTGTTTTAGGTAATGTATTTTCGTGAAATAAACTACGTGAAGTGCAAGGCATAGGTGGATGTGGTTCGGACATTTGGCTGTCCAATATCTCCACTATTATAGGTGACACAGGTGGTGGTACTTCTTCTACTTCGTGTGGAATATCTGCGTCTATAAAAAATGAAAGTTATAGTTTTACATATAATAAAATATTAATCATAGAATTCGATTATATTTTTAATGTGTTTTATTTTTAAAATTAAACTTATTACCTAAAGCTGCAGAACTGTCGTATTGATTAATTAATTCCACATCGAAAGATTGTAAAGTCGAAAATGCTTCACCAACAACATCCTTCACTTTAGTATATTTCCCGCCTCCGGTCTTGTACATTTCTATCTGACAAAACAAAAAAAAATATACATAAGTAATAACAAATACTTTAATAAACTTTTTCTTATAAATTTTTTACTTACTCGTTCATCTGCTTTATTTTGTTTATATTTTTTTTTTATACATTCGTATAGCAGTTTTAGCTGACTGCCAGTGCGGCTGCCTGTTTGGGCACAAGCATTATATTTCAATGCGACGTCTTCCCATGCGTCACTTTTGTTTTTTACGGTACACATATCGTTTTTTTTATTTTCGATAATATGTAAAAAGTCTTTTAGAATGTATATTAAATTTTGTTTATCTTCTTCAGTATAATTTCTTCCACGCTCGCGTTTTTTTTCCATTGCAATAGGAACTTGTATACACAAAATGACAAAACACAAAACAAATTGCAATATTACAATGCACGCTATGAATGTAGCTAACCTCAATAAATGCAGTTTACTTGTAGAATAGAAAATTCATATGCAGGCAGTGTTACCAAATATTCAATAACAAATCCTTCAAATTTTAATTTTAAATTGAATAAATTAAAATAAAACAATTATTTGTATAGTTCATACAGACCCGTATTTACCTCTTTTGAGGCCCCAGGCGCAACTGAAATATGAGGCCCCCCCCGCAGATATTCTTCAACTGAAAAGAAATTGTCAGTGGAAAAAAATTAGTTTTAATCTTATTATTATTATATGAAAATGTTTTTAATTTGTTTAAATTGTTTATACATTGGTATTAGATCAAAAAAATCAGCAAAATCAAAACAAAATAATGTATAGGCACATAAGGAAAAAGGAAAATACACACATGGCTATAAATATCATAATAATCTTAAATAAACTTTTTACGCGCTTTTACCGTAGCAAACGTATCAACAATACCATCATAATTGATCAATTTTTGTAACTCTGTTTCAATAAACAATAAGCTTAAATTACACAATTTTGATGTAAACTATTTCTCAAATAATTTTTCACTTGTTTTAAAACTGAAAACGAACGTTCTCCAGATGCATTCGTCACTGGCTTATAAATTTGTACATTTCGGGAGGATTCGTAAGATTTTCTTGTTTCGCAAAATTTTAACATTGCATAAATTCTTGGAAAACAAGTAGCAATACCAACTAGCGGGTAGAGAGAAAATAGACCTTTTTGTTACAATAGCCAGATAGCTACCCTACTTAATATGCAGGTTTTTATTATCTTATTGACAATGACAACACCAGTACTTCAACATTAGAAACGTGTTGAAATATAATTTACTCGTAAATTAAAACTGGAAACTAGAAATTAAAATAATTTTCAAATTGATCTCAGTGACTGATATCTGATTTAAAATCTGAGGCCCTTTAGCTACGAGGCCCCAGCTTGCGCCTCATGCGCCTGTGCATAAATACGGCTCTGAGTTCATATTTTATTTCCAAAACAAATGAAATAAATTTTAATAATAATTATGCTGATTTAAGTTTCTGTTTAAAAAATTTAATATGCTACAAAGTGAGAGCATTATTACATTGGTAACACTCGCAATTTATTTCAAGAATAGTTATTTTATTTGGATATTTGCTTTATAATACAGAAATAATATTTATTTGTAGAATAAATTTATTAAACAAATAACTATTTTACATTTATTTGGTCCTTTATAATACCGGGCATGAGTCTAATAATAAACTTGATTTTTATCAAAAATATATTCAAGAAGATAAGTTTCCTAATGTGAAACAATTAGATCTCCGTATTATAACTACTATGGGAACCACGTATCTTTGCGAATCTTTTTTTTCGAAATTGAAAATTGTAAAGTCAAAAAATCGACACAAAATTAAAGCTGAATTACATTATACTTTTTTCGTCTAGATTCATACTAGGTTTCTAGTACTAGTTCGTTCATACTAGGTTTCTAGTACTAGATTCGTTCAAGTTTCCTAGTATAGAAATATACAACATGCTCTATTTTCCTATTCAAGTTTCATACTAGGTACATTATACGCATGCGCACGCAATTCTACCAACCTTATATGTAGCGAAGTTATATAGGTTATATATTATACTCTGTGTATGTAGCTGTCATACACAGCTTTAAGTTGGCGTACTGGCAAAACATCGGAAAAAATCGAAGAAACTCGACAATACACGAAAGATTGTGAAAAAAGTATGAAAATTGAACAAACCTTGAACGAAACTAGTACTAGAAACCTAGTATGAATCTAGACGAAAAAAGTATAATGTAATTCAGCTTTTACAAATGAGAATTTAACAAATCAGCTTCGTTGTGCTTCCTCAAAACTAGAAGTTAATATCAAGAAAATAGCTGGTAAAATTGAAAAACAAATTTCACATTGATTAGGTAAGGTTTTGCTATAATTAATATTTAATTTTATAAATATGTATTACTTTCTATAAAATAATTAATACATTTAAATATCGTTGTATGTAAAAATATTGAAATTTTATTAAGTCTAACTTTTTTCGCAATTCCAACTTTTATTATTATTATTTCCTTTATTTCACTACTTTTCATTACATTCATTATTATTAATATGGGAAGGAACCACCCTACCACCCACCCTTCCCAACAGTAAAAAAGAAGAAGGGAAAGGTAAATATAGGGGTATTTTATTACAAGTCGGCCCTGTCTTAGGGCAAGAACATATAATATATGGTAGTATGATTTTATTATTATTATTATTATTATAATTTCTTTATTCACTTTTATAAAGGTAACAATTTTTGTGCCCGACCATTATGGTAAGTAATACAATAAATTTTATGAGAAAAATACACTACAAACGTATTATTATTATTATTATTATTATTATTATTATTCGCTTTTGTTTCACACCACCTCAACTTGGCTGGGAGCATTGACCGGCTTGAAGCGCGACGCGGACGGGGCCCAGATGGTCGGGGTAGTTACCCAGGTGATCGGGGTAACATATTTCTTATTATTATTATTAATATTATTATTATTATTATTGAATTAAAATTTATTTGTCGTATTGCGGCCCACTTCACATTCCTAGTATTTTATTGGCCCGGTAACGCTTTTGGGTTGGACATAACTGTCCTAGACTAAAAATAACAAACGTAACTGGAGACTACACTTTAGACGAAATAAAAGAAAATATAAGCAAAAAAAATCGCATAGCTATAGCTACAAATGATGAAGATATTAAGGTAACGTACATTAAAAAAAAATAAGTACCACAACCAACAACATTTTACAAAGCAATAAAAGCAAAACAAATTAATATTTTTTGAGAAAGATGCCCAGTTTATGAAGACATATCTGTTATGAGATGTCATAATTGTAATGGCTGGCACCACAAAACAAAAGACTGCAAAAATCAAACTACCTGTGGACATTGCGGATGTAACCACAGTACCAAAGAGTGTAAAAATGAAGTGCATAAACTGCGACATAGCAAACAATAAATATAATCAAAGCTTTAACACAAGTCACAAAGCCTTCGACAAAGAATGTCCAATATACCAAAAGAAAATCAAAAAGAAAAAGAAAAAATTAATTACGGTACTACTTCGGAATAAAATGGACCAATATATTAGAGATATACATATAGAAGAAGTTGAGACCAAAGTTGTATAAAGCGTAGATCAAGTCATAAAGCTAAATAACATGGAAAAAACTCAAACAAATTAAATATTTTACATCAGAATATAAGAAGTATAGCAAAAAATTTCGATGAAATGCTCATACTTTTACATCAATTCAATAATTTATTCGATATAATAGTACTAACAGAAACTTGGATAATAGAAGACATTAATTGCTATTGCATACAAGGATACGATTTACTATATAATAAGGGAAATAAAAATCAGAATGATGGAGTGGTAATTTACATAAAAAAAATGATTTAAACTATAATACTGTTTTAACAGATATTAACATAACAACAATAATACAATGTACAGTCACACTTCAAAGGAAGACAATAAATATAATTGCAATATACAGATCACCCTCTACAGATATAAAGGCATTCAATAGAGAAATAGAAAAATACATAGCAAAAAACAGCGACGCAAATTATAATATCATAGTAGAAGACATGAATATTGATTTAAAAAAAAACGAAGTCGAAACCTTAGGATATCAAAACATAATGATAGAACATGGATACAAATCACAAATGAATGAAAATACAAGGGTTACCAGCAATACTAAATCCTGCATTGATCATATCTTTATTAAAGGATGTACAGACACTAGTACATGCATACCAATTATATTAGAGAGTAATATAACAGATCACTACACTACAATGGCATTTTTAACAGTACCAGTTAATATAGAAAACTAGTAAACCCGTGACCCTTAAAGGGTCACGTTTGAAATCGAAAATAGTAATTAAGATAAAAAGAGTTAAATATAATTTGTAGTGTGTACATTGTTGAGTACATTTATTTCTAAGACACATTGTATATTCACACGCACACACGCGCGCTCCCCATAGAACAATAGGTAAATGTAAAATTTGTAGATAAAATTTTGAGACACATTGCATATTAACTGAATACGCTGTTTTATATATATATATATATATATATATATATATATATATATATATATATATATGTTTTTAAAATTTTGACAATTTCGAACGTATAAACTATTTCAAAATAACAGATGTCTCGAACTGTTTAGTTTGCGTTCTTTCAATTAAATTTCATGACAATGTTGTTTCAGTTGGTTTGACCTTGATAGTGGTATTTTTTTCAAAATCAAAATTGTTTGATTTACATGTTAAAAAAAAAATTATTTTTATTTGTATCGACTATTTTTATTTACATGATCAATTATAATTTCTTGTTACATACTTTCACATGTTTATCATTTAATATGTATAAAATAACTATTATATTATATTAATAATTTTTGATGGAGTATAAACTCTTCCGTTATTGTAAGTTCTATTTTTATGTAATCATTGTTATTTATGTGTTAATTCTAATTCTTGTATCCATTGATAATTGTTGATTTCTTGTTTCAAATTTGTAGAAGGCCCGAAGAAGGAAATATAATTTTTCGAACGCTTGCCTACGTAATAAAAATTGAGTTTTTGGCTTAAATCCCAACTCCTGGCTGCAATACCATTAGTTTTTGTTACTAAATATATCTCAGCCATAATCTTCTATATATTATATATATATATATATATATATATATATATATATATATATATATATAAACTTAGATAGCTATGAAAAAATAAATAAACAGCTGTCATTTTTGACATTTGCATTATAAACATAATTTTTCCAATTTTTGAAAACCAAAAAGAAATCGTAGAAAGATGAAACTTGCCTATTCTCAAATAGGGAATGAACCAATTAAAATGACAACACTCCCATCAAAATCGGTTCAGGGGTTTAGGAGGAGATGCTGCAGAAACATATATACAAACATTTGTCAATTAGAGATATGAATATATCAAATACTACAATATACAGAAAACTGAATGTCGAAAAACTAAAAAAAGAAGCAACCAAAGAGAACTGGGAAGAGAATATTATACAACTAGACGTAGAGGAAGCAACAGACCAGTTTTTAAATCAACTAGGATCGTTAATTTCTAGATCAACTGAGAAAATAATTATTAAGACCAATAATCGTAAAAGAAATCCGTGGATAACCACGGAATTAGTCAAATTAACTAACTACAAAAAATTATTATATAAAAAGACCAAAAAGGATCCTTGCAAGAGTACAAAACACAAAAAAAAACAGACTAACCACATTAATAAATGAAACGAAAAAGAACTATATGCAGGACCAGATGCAAAGTTACGACAGGACAAAAAAATTTATATGGAAGACAATCAAACAGGTAACTGGAAGTAAAATAAAGAACACAAAAATAGAAGAAATAATAACAAAAGACAACGTATACAGAACCAGAAAAAAATGCCGAGTATCTAAACGACTACTTTATAAACATTGGGAAAAACTTAGCGGATAAAATACCTACAATAAACTACCGGGAAAAACATACTAACAACCATTCTAAATTTTTATTACCAACAAACGAAAATGAAATAAATACAATAATAAAGCAGCTTAAAAGCAATACATCGCCGGGGCATGATGGAATAACGTCAGAAACAATCAAAGCATTAGCAGAAGAAATTGCCCATCCTATCTCAATACTAATAAATAAGATACTTACTACAAGACATTTCCCAACAGAACTCAAAGCAGCTGTAGGTATTCCAATTTATAAAAGTGGAAACAAAAAAAACTGCCGGAAACTATAGACCGATCTCATCAATCTCAAATATAGCGAAAATTGTAGAAAAAGTCATAAAAATTGGAATTGTCAATTTCATAGACAAGCACAAATTAATTTCTAACACAGTATGGTTTCAGAGACAACAAATCCATACAGGACGCAATTATCCGATTAGTAACAACAATGCAAGAAGCTAGATGAAAGCTACATGCCGCTCTGCGTCTTTATCGACCTAGCCAAAGCATTTGATACTGTCAACCATAAACAATTACTGGATTGTCTTCGAAATATAGGAATTAGAGGAATAGCACTAAAACTTATGCAATCATATCTTACTAATAGAAAACAACGGGTAAAAATAGACGACCAAATTAGTACAGACAAATTGATAGAATGTGGAGTGCCTCAAGGCACGGTCCTAGGTCCCATTCTATTCATAATATACATAAATAACATATTCCCCTTAACGTCAGAAGAAAACACAATCATAGCATATGCGGATGACACAGCAATTATTTACGGACAAAACATGGGAAAAAATAAAAAAGAAAGCAGAATCACATTTATCACAAGTAAAGAAATGATTTGACTACAAAAAACTAACGGTTAATTTAAATAAAACAAAATTCATTACCTTCTCAAGCTACAATGACACACAATCTAAATACAGTAATCTGGAAATCGATGACAATAAGATTGAGAAAGTGCCCTTCGCAAGCTATTTAGGTGTAACAATAGACCAACACCTGAAATGGGACGCACATATCATCCGTTAATATGTAAATTAAGACAGATTCGACATTTTTACAAATACTAAACGTAAGCTAGCTGACATTTCTGTAATTGAAATGGTTGAAAGTTTAGAAAAAGTCATTTCGGCAATTGACAATGGACAAAGATACTTTTGTCCGTCATGTGAAGAGGCGTTCGCGAAACAAGATGATTTGAAAATGCATTCTCCATCTCCATTCTCATTCTCCATCTCCAAAGCGAAATTTTTGCGCGAAAATAAACGAACCAAAACGATGCCGATTGAAATTTAGCAGGCATTGCTGTTACAAATATTAGAAAACAATTAACTTCGAACAGTCTATCATGCACTCGCAGAATCACTAATACAATTTGGCATAATAGGATGGGGATCAGCTGACGCAACAACAATAAAAAAAATTGAAACCAAACAAAAAGATTCTTAAAGATAATGAACAGTTATCCAAACCGATACTCCACTGACCAACTATATAAAGACTCGCAAATATTAGACATAAAACAATTATACTATCAGAAAGCAGCGATATTCCAATATAAACAAAAAACTAAACAACCTCAGCAATATTATGTAACCAGAAGACAGCAAAATAACAAATTACCGACTAAGCGTATGCACAAAAAAATTGGACAGAAATCAATCAATCAGAAATCAATTGGACACAGGACCAAAATTTTACAACACAGTACCTAACAGTATTAAAAAAAAGAAGACATGGCAAACTTTTAAGACAGCACTAAGCAGCTGGATTCAAAAATCAGATCGGAAATTCTTTCATGACATAACGAATAACTCATTAGTACAAAATAAAAATAAATAAAAAAAAAAAGAGGGACTGATATGTCAGTCAAATACAGTACAAAAATAGTTTTAATTAATTTAGCTTAGTTGCATCAACTCCGATATTTTCACTTAAAGCAGTTACAAGGACCGATAAAACTGCTTCCCTAACATTTGAAATTGATGACATTTTGTATATATGACTGATTGTTCTCAAATAAAATTGCCTGAATTTTACATATCTGTCTTTCAGACATTTCCAGCGTGCTACTATGGCGATAAAATGATTAAGATCCAATTTGAGTTGGCATTCCAACCGCATTTCTTTTTTCTGAAAAATGTGATTAAACATTCTTCCAAATATTTTGACAAACCAAGTGTTTCAGAAAATTAACCAGATAAAGCAATGAGTAGCGCTCTGGAAAAGTCTGTTACAAATATTTTTGGCTTGAAATTACACAAACGAATTAATTCCGAGAAAAAACCTTATGAATGAAGCGTCTTGTCTCGCTGAAACCATTTGAAAAACGGGAGCATTCGCACCGTCAAAATTGCAGGTAATCTGATACAAAAAAATGTTTTTAGATTTTTCATCATTCGGGTATTTTAAGGCGCGCGCAACTGATCCTGTCGAATCGACGAAAAAAAAAACAATTTGTCGCTTTGTCGAGTAACATTCGAAGTACAGCTACTTGCTCTTGGGTCCAATACCAGCAGAAAAAAGGGTTAATCGATAATTGTTTTATAATCCCTACATGAGTCGACATCTGAGCTTCCAATAAATTGGTTATTGGATAAATACTGCCAATTCCGAGACGCTTATCTGATTCTTCTTGTTTTGCCTTTCTTAATACAGTAGCATTATACAGAGTCGGTGGAAAATCATCTCCAAATTCTGCATTCTTGTCCATGTAGTCATTCCTCCAGGTAGATGCATGTTGTTTATTGCCGTCAACAAGTTCGCCGGCAACGTGTTTTCTTGCCTCACCTCGAAGTTGACGTCGTTTTGTGTGTACAAAATTTGGTTTTATATCGAAGTATTTACAGTGGCAAATAGCATCCTTCGCTTTAGAAGGTTTATTAAAGCAAATCACGTGAACTTTGCAGCTACATTCTGAACAATGCGCGACAATACTATGCGCGACAATACTAACATAATATTTCGCATCTTTAGATTCACTTACAATGCAATCTTTGAAACTGAAAGCGCAGGTTACTTTATTTTGATCGTAGATTGCTTCACTGAGGACCGATGTCCATTTATAGAGTTCAAGGTGCAATCTTTTTCCAATTTTTTTATGTTTCGGTTTAATCATGGCCCAGTTAGCTGCAGAAATGATTACCTTCGATCTTGCGTACGTAGGCCTCCTATTTGTCACTTCTGGACTTGAAACATGGTACGAATCCGATGAAGTATCTTGTTTCGTCGAATAATCCAGTAAGTCGTTCTTTAGTGACTCATCCTGATTGTTTACTTCAAATTTGTTTTTCACGAAGTCCAAACACCCATTTTTGTTATTCTTTACGGTAGTGTAGACATGCTTTGCAGACATTGATTAATTTTTAGATCTCATAGCCTCTGTGCCAAATTTCTCGTCGCGGACTTCGGTAGTGACACCTTTAGGATTCCCGGAGTGCTAGAAACTCGAATTCGATTTATAAAAAACATTTAAGGTCACAAAGATTATGAAAACAGATTTCAACATTTGTCAACCATCCCCGTTGCACAAGATATCAGTTAAGAGACACAAAAAATAACGGACCCAAAATACTTAGAAATAAATAAATCTTTAAGATATTAAACGAAACGTATATCAATGAGCATACTGCCTGTACCACTCACCACTTGTACAGATGTTTTTTTTCTTTTAGCACATACAATAAACTCATAAATTGACCATTTTAGTACCCAACCACTTACTCCCTAAAAATAATTATTTTTTTCTGTATTTTGCTATTTAATTTTTTTTTCATATTTAGTCTGATTAGTGTGGTGAGACAGTTGTCACTGTAAAAAAATTATTATAAAACGTGTGCGATTTATTTAAAATTGTGTTTATCATATTAATTTTGAAATCATGGAACGAGTTGATGGCTATAGATCAAATAGTCAACTGTTTATTTATAATGGTTTTATTTATTGTGAAAATAAAAAGTTATTGGTACAATTTATTTCGCTTGTCGACGTAAACAAGATTGTACAGGTCGAATTGTACTAAAAAAAACGACATAATATACATCACAAAGGAACATAATCACGATGAAGATGTAGTAGATATTCAAATGCTACGTTTTAAAACCAAATTAAGGAATAGAGCGCGAACAGAAAATACTCCTTTGGATACGATCTTCCGTGAAGAAAAACGAAACTCCAGCAGCAGCTGGACAAATTTCTGGATTAAGTAGTGTTAGATCTACTATGGTTAGAAGTCGACGGTTAGGTACACCAATGGAATATGCCAATTTAATAAAGGATCAACGGTAAATATTTTTCTGCAATTATTTGTAATAAATGAAACAAATATTATATTTGATTTTAGATGGTATAGAAGGTATGGATTGGATTTAACACCGGCCGAAAATCCATTTTTCCGGAATCATGTAATCACTGAAGATGGTAGTGTTTCAGTTATTTTTGTTTCGTTTACGCTACTCGAATACGTGCGAGGAGTAGGAAGTTTTGTAGCGCATATGGATGCAACTTTTAAAGTTGTACCAACGGCTGGAGGCGCTCTTCAATTATTCGCTATACATATTTTATATGACGATAAGGTATATTTATTATTATAAATTATAATATACACAGCGCGTCGCAAAAAATTGCAAAAATAAATCAAATTTGCTATTTAATATCCGAAATCTTTTTTTTTTTTAAATGAAAGATATTTAGCTATTATTTTTTCAAATATCAAACAATTGTATTTTTTTTTTAAATAACATTGATATTTGGAGGGCTCACAAGTCAATCAGTGTAAGTCACTTTTTTTAAAAATCGCGCTCTTGGTATTAAAATACTGTTCAATTATTTATTTTTCAGAGGACAAATCAAGTAAGTCAGTATTTTCAAATTTAAACCAGAGATGGCACTACTAATATTAACTTCTGAATTTAAAATACATTTGTTTCAAAAGTCAATTCAAGTAAGTCGATTGTCTGAAGTCAATTCAAGTAAGTCATGTGACGTGCAAGTGACAGTAGTGAATTCTCAAAACACAACACACAAGTTCCGCTGTTTAACAAGTTGTAGAGGTGTAATATTTATCCAATATTATTTAAAATGGACTTTTCTGATAGTTAAGTTATTGCTTGCTACGACCGGTAAGAAAAACGCGGAGGCAAACCACGCAATTCTTACTGTTTTCATTTATGGAGTATCTCTCCAGCAAGGCGGGGTCAAATAAATATTACATCTTTCTTTGAGAATTGTAAATCTCATACGAACGCCATTGTATCGCTTGGCTCTACTTTGGAGTGGGGTAGAATAAAACAAACTATCCTAAAAACGTTCAGAGCATATGTAGTTCCTGAACGGGCCCACTCTATCAAGTCGACATAGGGAAGTCTAAGAGAACTTGTCTTTGGACTATAAAAACTGTTTAATGTTCGACTTTCTAATACATGATTATCGACCTCACAGAGAAAGGGGAGCACCATATATGGTGCTAACCTTAGATCTTAAGAAAGCCTTCGATACTGTGTCGATTTCAAGTATTCCTCGTGCTCTGAAAAGAGTCGGGGTTGATAATCGAACCACGAAACTTATTTTAGAACAATACCAAGATTGTCAGACTACCATATCGTGTGGGAAAATTAAGACCGACCCTATACCTGTGCGAAGGGGTGTGAAGCAAGGGGACCCGCTATCTCCAATATTATTCAACATTATAATGGACGAACTTCTATCTATAATAGACCACAAAGCCGGGCTTCAAATCGATAACGTTAGAATTGCCTGTTTAGCCTACGCAGACGACCTGCTGATCTTGGGGTCCGATGCTTTCAGTACAAATAAAACCTTAAATACGATTACTGATTTTTTAAAGAAACGAGGACTCCAGATAAATCCAAGCAAATGCACTTCTCTGCACTTGAAAAGAGTACCCGCAAAAAAGAAACTATACTGTGTTACGAAACCAGTATTTAAGATCGATGGCAAATACTTGAACCCCATACAGCCGGGGGATCAATTTAAATATCTAGGCAGATTTTACAACTTCGATGGGCTAGAGAAAATAGACAATTCTAAAATGAAAACCGCACTATCGAATTTAGTTAAATGCCCACTCAAACCGCAACAAAAGGCTATAATTATGATCAACCACCTAATACCTACTGCATTACATGATTTGCAATATCCTGGCATATCAGCTGCCACATTAAATGAGTGTGATAAATCTATCAGAAACACACTGAAGGCTATTCTTCATTTGCCTAGTTCAACGACGAACAGCTTTTTCTATGCCAAGAGGAAGGACGGAGGGCTTGGTATTCTAAAATTAAGCGAATATATTCCACTCATTCTGCTAAGTAGAGTGGAGAAACTTAGGAAATCAGGAGATCCGTTTGCACTAGCTGCGATTAATAGTACTCAGGGAGCAAAATTGATTAGTCGCATGAGAAAACTATCGAAAAACCTAGTCGGCACCACTGAGGCAGCCATTTCCCATAAATTAAATCTCGAAAAGTCTTACTCGGGGAATGGCTTGCATCAATGTAATTATTCAATAAGTAATTATTGGATCCTTGGCCCGCCACAATATTGGTCGGGGCGTGATTATATTCGCGCCATACAACTACGGGCCAACATGCTGTCGACAAGGGGAGTTCCTTACAATCCACCTGAGTTGCGAAAATGCAGAACGGGATGTGGAAGAGTCGAATCGCTATCACATGTATTACAAGGTTGCCATATTACGCATTGGTCCCGTATTGAGAGACATAATAGGGTTGTGGATATAATAAAAAAGACCGCTATTAAAAACAAATTCGAAGTAGATATAGAGCCTAGAATTACATGCACTGGAGGTGCCTATAAAAAGCCCGATATTGTGGCCATTAAAGATAACAACATCATTATCGCCGATGTGGCAGTGAAATGGGAGGGACCACAATCCCTCTCTACTGAATATCAGCGGAAGTTGCAATATTATTCGGATGAAGCTTTTATCGCCGGAATCAAGAGGAAGTATGGCGCTTCCAAAAACATTACTGTGGCTCCCTTCATCATAGGTGCACGAGGTGCGTGGTGTGCTCTAAATCGCACGTTAATTTCGATTTTGAATATTCCTTCATACGAACAAAAGAACATCATAGCCGATACTCTGAAAGGGGGGTGAGCAATCCACGCAGATTTTTATAGGTGGTCGTGGAGGAATAGATAAGTCTTCGAAAAGCAATTTTCAAAAAAAAAAAAAAAAAAACTTTATATTCGAATACTGCTATGTCTCTTAATATTTTTTATTTTTGATATTTCGATAAATACTTTTTACACAAGTCATTAGTCTTCATTAGTCGACTTGTTATGTAAACGTTTTATGTTTTATGTACACTTAATGTTCCATTTAAATATCTGCTCGTGTGACATTTTCTTTTTTTGTTCATCATCTTCTGTGTCGATGTTTTTCTTCGTGTGACGACCACTAAGTCGAAATATTGAATCTCGTTGTCCGTCCGCGCCTAGCCGCTCGGCAGGTCAACAAGTACCCATCTTTGGGTCGTGTGTGTTCAACTGAATAAATAGCCAAATGCCTCGTCATCTAATTAGTGACGCGCTAGAATGGATTAACGAGATTCTCACTGTCCCTATCTACTATCTAGCGAAACCACTGCCAAGGGAACGGGCTTGGAAAAATTAGCGGGGAAAGAAGACCCTGTTACGCTTGACTCTAGTCTGGCACTGCTTCATGAAGGGTGACACCTACTTGTCGCTCGGTGCATCTTTATATGGAGGGCTCAGAAGTCAATCAGTGTAAGTCACTTTTTTTAAAAATCGCGCTCTTGGTATTAAAATACTGTACAATTATTTATTTTTCAGAGGACAAATCAAGTAAGTCAGTATTTTCAAATTTAAACCAGAGATGGCACTACTAATATTAACTTCTAAATTTAAAATACATTTGTTTCAGAAGTCAATTCAAGTAAGTCGATTGTCTGAAGTCAATTCAGTCATGTGACGTGCAAGTGACAGTAGTGAATTCTCAAAACACAACACACAAGTTCCGCTGTTTAACAAGTTGTAGAGGTGTAATATTTATCCAATATTATTTAAAATGGACTTTTCTGATAGTGGATCAGATTATAATCCCGAAACCGATGTAAAAGGTGTCAAATTAGACGCAGGTAAGTGAACCTAAACTTAACCTCAATTTGGATAAAAGAAGAATCTAGGTTTTGGTTTCGTAGAAGAGACACACTGCTATTATATATTAAGGTATTACATTCAGAACTTACTTACAATTTGCACAACATCGAGTTTGATATATTGGATGACAATGTTAGACAACAAATTAGCGAAATTATTTTCAAGAAATTTGTAACCCAAAAGAAGAAACTGGACAGCTTAGTATCTAAAACAATATCACACAAAAAATCTAATCAAAATACCAATAACACAAATAGAGACTTTTACCCGAGGGTAGTGAATTTGTCCAATACTAATTTTAATGACACCGAACTTAATATACTTAAAAAAGGACCCAAATTTGTCTCTAATGTTAATTGTAAAAATATTAAAGAAACTTTAGCCGTAGAATCCGAATTAGCTATTAAGCAGGGTAACAATTTAGATATAGACAAAAATAAATTAACTAAAATTATTAAAACAAGTAATTTAAATGTAAACAAATATGAAGCTTCAACAATTAAAAACATAAAAACCAAAGTTGCAACAAATAATTTAATTATTACCAAAGCTGACAAAGGTAATTCAACAGTTATTTTACATAAACATGAATATAACAAAAAAGTTCTAGATTTCATTCAAAAAGAAAACATTGTAGAAATAAAAACAGACCCCACACCTCAATACCAAACAGCAGTAAAAAATGCAATTAAGAACTCACATAGCTTATTTTCCAATAATGAAAAATACAAACTTACCATAATGAACCCCTCAGCCCCCAAATTGTATGGCCTGATTAAAGTTCACAAACCTGAGGCTCCTATCAGACCAGTAGTATCATTTAAACAATGTCCTACTAGTAAACTCAGCGCTAAAATCAATTCCGTTTTTAAACATTTAACAAATTTTTCAGATAATAACGCAGTACTTAATTCTATAGATTTGACTAAAAAACTTCAAAACATCGATCTTCCAGCTAATACTAAACTCGTATCTTTTGATATTTGTAACATGTTTTCTAATATACCACCAACAGAGTGCTTAAAAATTATGGATCATATTCTTACAGACCATCAAGTTAATCCCATTATGAAACAAGAAATTTTAGATCTCACAGAATTAACTATAAATCAAAATTATTTTACATTTGATCAAAAATATTACTCACATAGAGACGCTTTGGCTATGGGTTCACCTCCGAGTCCGCTACTCGCAGAAATTTTTATGAAATTTATTACTGACAAAATACTCTCCAACAATTTAAGCAAAAAGCACATAATATTCTGGTACCGGTACGTAGATGACATATTAGCATGCTTCATTGGCACTACACGACAACTCAACTCATACCTTAAATTCCTTAACTCAATACATCAAAACATTAAATTTACCATGGAAACCGAAAATAACAATAGTATAAATTTCCTTGATTTAACAATAACTAAAACAAACAACACACTTGATTTCAACGTATATCGCAAACCCACGTGCACAGACAGTATAATACCAAAGGACTCAGTCAACCACATACAACACAAACACGCAGCTTTTTACTCTATGTTATATAGAGCACTAACACTTCCACTATCCACCACTAATTTTACTATAGAAATAAACACCATCATAGAAATAGCTAAAAACAATGGTTACCCGCAAGAACTAATTTACAACATTTTGAACAAAATAAAATATAAAATCACTTTAAATTCCATATACCCCTGTATTAAATCCGAAAACAAACAATATGTTACATTAACTTATTATGGTAAAATTAGCGAAACAATAGGTAAAATTATTAGCAAAAATAACAACATAATTGTATCATACAAATCCCCACACAAACTCTCAAACATACTTTTTAATGCTAAAGATTCAACCGATATTTATAAAAAATCTGGAGTTTATTTATTGTCTTGTAGCGATTGTGATGGTGTTTATGTAGGTCAAACTGGTCGGTCATTTGAAATTAGAATTAAGGAACATATTAGAGCTCTTAGATTATTAAAAACAGATTCAACATTCGCAAATCATTTAATTGAAAAGAATCACAATTTTTCCAACGAAAACATTAAAATCTTGCACACAATAGATAAAAGTAATAAACTAAATTTACTAGAATCACTGGAAATTTATAAAGCTAATGAAAGCCCCCAATTTACACTCTTAAACGACCAAACAGACCTAATATATTCACCAATTTTTAAAGCATGTATTTAAATAGTAAGTTTTATTTAATTACGGTTTTTCCGAATAAAATCTTGTAACCATTAGTATATAAGTTACCTGTTTGTAATCCCTAAATTTTGTAAACATTTTAATAATATTAGTTACCTGTTTGTAATCCCTATATTTTGTATACATTTTTACCTGTTTGTAATCATATATAAAGAGAAAATGTAATATGTACAGTACAAAAAATAAACAATAAAACACTTGGTGTAAGTTTCACTATATTTATTTGACTTAATCGATTTCGGCTTTCTAGGCCCTCATCAGAAGTTTATACAGAATGAAATATTAAGATTATTTGTAGTTCTTATATACTAAAATTACAGACATATTACAATATTATAACGGTACAAGGATACAGACATTTAACAATAATATAACAGTACAAGAAATATTAAAATCGGGTAAAACCTTTTATAAGTACTTCTAATGAATTTGAGTTGAACAAATCTGTTTGGTCATTAAGTACATTTAAACCCATAGCTATTGCTTTTTGGATTTCATATGCTTCTAAGAAGTTCATTTTCGAACCTTTGTTGATTGTATGTAAAATATCCAAGTCTTTGATGTCACAAGTGTGACCTGCCTCTATTAAATGTAGTGCTAAATGAGAATCATGTTTTTTATATTTGAAGGAACGCATATGTTCATAAAATCTAATTCTAAAGGATCTACCTGTTTGGCCAATGTAGACCGCATCACAATTATTGCAATTTATTTTATAAATACCACATTTACTATATTTGTCTTTGAAAGTTAATTTGTTATTAATTAAAATATTTTTAAAATTAAGATTGTTATAGTAGGCGGCTGTAATGTTATTTTCTTTCAATTCATTGCCTATTTTTGTACTGGTGTTACCGATATAACATAATCTGCGATAATTTTTTGTTTCAGGCTGTTCAGGTATTTTATTAAAAATTTTGTTTAAAATAATCTGTTTATTTTTCTTAAATACTAATTTGTCTACTACTTTAGGATCATACCCATTATTGTTAGCAATTTGTTTAATAGTATTTAATTCTAATTGAAAATTTTCTTTGTTTAGAGGTATAGTTAGAAGTCTGTGAACATAACTATTAAAAGCAGCCATTTTTATATTGTTTGGATGGTTAGAGTGTGCTGGTATTACGGTATCTGTATATGTAGGTTTTCTATAAATTTTGAAAATAAATTCGGAATTAATATTTTGTATACTGATGTCTAAAAAGTTTATTTGATTATTATTTTCTTTTTCTATGGTGAATTGAATTGATGGATTTTGGTTGTTTATAAACTGCAATAATTGATCTAATTGTCTGTCGGAACCTGTGAATAAACATATGATATCATCAACGTATCTGTACCAGAAAATTATAGAATTGATTAGAGGATTTCTAGAATTAAATATTTGATCTTCTATGTTATTCATAAATATTTCCGCTAATAAAGGACTTAAAGGTGATCCCATAGGAAGGCCATCTTGTTGTGTGTAAAAATGATCATTGAATTGAAAATAATTTTGTTCTAAACAAATCTCCAGTAACGACATAATTTCTAGTTGCAAAACTATATTAACATTATTTGAGTGTAATAATTCTTCTAAAATATTTTTGAGTTCGTTGATTGGGATTGATGTAAATAAACTATTGACATCAAATGACACTAATTTTGCATTTTTTGGTATAGATACATCTTTGATTTTGTCTATTAACTCTAATGTGTTTTTTACACTGTGTATTGGTTTGAAATTTATATTTATATATATATTGTAGATTTTAGTGTAGTTGCAGATGTAGAGGTAGCTCTCAAATCTACAAATACCAAAACTTCAGGTACCTCAAAACACATAAAATCACTCATAAATAAGTCACATACTATAGGTAAACATAGTAACTCTAAACACATAATTAACGCTATAAAAACTAAACTTAAGAATGAAAACTTAGTCTTGACAAAATGTGACAAAGGTAATTCTATTACTATACTTAATAAAATAGATTACATTAACAAAGTAGAAGAATTTATTAATAAAAGTAATATTAATGAACTACGGAAAGATCCTACTCCGAAATATCAGGAAAAATTAAAATCCACTCTCAAAAATATTAATTCATTAATTAACGAAAACTCAAAGTTTAAATATTTAACAATGAACCCCACAGCACCAATACTGTATGGTTTACCTAAGTTACATAAACTCAATAACCCAATCCGGCCTGTCGTCTCATATACTAAAGCACCTACATATAAATTATGTAAATTTTTAAATATTATTCTACCAAAAATGTTAAATTTCAAACCAATACACAGTGTAAAAAACACATTAGAGTTAATAGACAAAATCAAAGATGTATCTATACCAAAAAATGCAAAATTAGTGTCATTTGATGTCAATAGTTTATTTACATCAATCCCAATCAACGAACTCAAAAATATTTTAGAAGAATTATTACACTCAAATAATGTTAATATAGTTTTGCAACTAGAAATTATGTCGTTACTGGAGATTTGTTTAGAACAAAATTATTTTCAATTCAATGATCATTTTTACACACAACAAGATGGCCTTCCTATGGGATCACCTTTAAGTCCTTTATTAGCGGAAATATTTATGAATAACATAGAAGATCAAATATTTAATTCTAGAAATCCTCTAATCAATTCTATAATTTTCTGGTACAGATACGTTGATGATATCATATGTTTATTCACAGGTTCCGACAGACAATTAGATCAATTATTGCAGTTTATAAACAACCAAAATCCATCAATTCAATTCACCATAGAAAAAGAAAATAATAATCAAATAAACTTTTTAGACATCAGTATACAAAATATTAATTCCGAATTTATTTTCAAAATTTATAGAAAACCTACATATACAGATACCGTAATACCAGCACACTCTAACCATCCAAACAATATAAAAATGGCTGCTTTTAATAGTTATGTTCACAGACTTCTAACTATACCTCTAAACAAAGAAAATTTTCAATTAGAATTAAATACTATTAAACAAATTGCTAACAATAATGGGTATGATCCTAAAGTAGTAGACAAATTAGTATTTAAGAAAAATAAACAGATTATTTTAAACAAAATTTTTAATAAAATACCTGAACAGCCTGAAACAAAAAATTATCGCAGATTATGTTATATCGGTAACACCAGTACAAAAATAGGCAATGAATTGAAAGAAAATAACATTACAGCCGCCTACTATAACAATCTTAATTTTAAAAATATTTTAATTAATAACAAATTAACTTTCAAAGACAAATATAGTAAATGTGGTATTTATAAAATAAATTGCAATAATTGTGATGCGGTCTACATTGGCCAAACAGGTAGATCCTTTAGAATTAGATTTTATGAACATATGCGTTCCTTCAAATATAAAAAACATGATTCTCATTTAGCACTACATTTAATAGAGGCAGGTCACACTTGTGACATCAAAGACTTGGATATTTTACATACAATCAACAAAGGTTCGAAAATGAACTTCTTAGAAGCATATGAAATCCAAAAAGCAATAGCTATGGGTTTAAATGTACTTAATGACCAAACAGATTTGTTCAACTCAAATTCATTAGAAGTACTTATAAAAGGTTTTACCCGATTTTAATATTTCTTGTACTGTTATATTATTGTTAAATGTCTGTATCCTTGTACCGTTATAATATTGTAATATGTCTGTAATTTTAGTATATAAGAACTACAAATAATCTTAATATTTCATTCTGTATAAACTTCTGATGAGGGCCTAGAAAGCCGAAATCGATTAAGTCAAATAAATATAGTGAAACTTACACCAAGTGTTTTATTGTTTATTTTTATTAAAATGTTTCACCAAGTGCCTACAGCTGAAACTTTCAACTTTATGTACAGTACAGTTTGATAATGCCAATGTTTGGCGAAACTGCGGTCACAATAATCAATAAAGTGTGAAATTATCAAAGTTTAAATTGTTTTATTTTATAAATTTATATATATATATTTATATATATATATATATATAAACTTAGATAGCTATGAAAAAATAAATAAACAGCTGCCATTTTATATATATATATATTTATATATATATATATATATAAACTTAGATAGCTATGAAAAAATAAATAAACAGCTGCCATTTTTAACATTTGCATTATAAACATAATTTTTCCAATTTTTGAAAACCAAAATGAAATCGTAGAAAGATGAAACTTGCCTATTCTCAAATAGGGAATGAACCAATTAAAATGACAACACTCCCATCAAAATCGGTTCAGGGGTTTAGGAGGAGATGCTGCAGAAACATATATACAAACATTTGTCAATTAGAGAGATGAATATATCAAATACTACAATATACAGAAAACTGAATGTCGAAAAACTAAAAAAAGAAGCAACCAAAGAGAATATTATACAACTAGACGTAGAGGAAGCAACAGACCAGTTTTTAAATCAACTAGGATCGTTAATTTCTAGATCAACTGAGAAAATAATTATTAAGACCAATAATCGTAAAAGAAATCCGTGGATAACCACGGAATTAGTCAAATTAACTAACTACAAAAAATTATTATATAAAAAGACCAAAAAGGATCCTTGCAAGAGTACAAAACACAAAAAAAACAGACTAACCACATTAATAAATGAAACGAAAAAGAACTATATGCAGGACCAGATGCAAAGTAACGACAAAACAAAAAAATGTATATGGAAGACAGTCAAACAGGTAACTGGAAGTAAAATAAAGAACACAAAAATAGAAGAAATAATAACAAAAGACAACGTATACAGAACCAGAAAAAATTGCCGAGTATCTAAACGACTACTTTATAAACATTGGGAAAAACTTAGCGGATAAAATACCTACAATAAACTACCGGGAAAAACATACTCACAACCATTCTATATTTTTATTACCAACAAACGAAAATGAAATAAATACAATAATAAAGCAGCTTAAAAGCAATACATCGCCGGGGCATTATGGAAAAACGTCAGAAACAATCAAAGCATTAGCAGAAGAAATTGCCCATCCTATCTCAATACTAATAAATAAGATACTTACTACAGGACATTTCCCAACAGAACTCAAAGCAGCTGTAGGTATTCCAATTTATAAAATTTATAGCGAAAATAGTAGAAAAAGTCATAAAAATTGGAATTGCCAATTTCATAGACAAGCACAAATTAATTTCTAACACAGTATGTTTCAGAGACAACAAATCCATACAGGACGCAATTATCCGATTAGTAACAACAATGCAAGAAGCTAGATGAAATCTACATGCCGCTCTGCGTCTTTATCGACCTAGCCAAAGCATTTGATACTGTCAACCATAAACAATTACTGGATTGTCTTCGAAATATAGGAATTAGAGGAATAGCACTAAAACTTATGCAATCATATCTTACTAATAGAAAACAACGGGTAAAAATAGACGACCAAATTAGTGCCTCAAAGCACGGTCCTAGGTCCCATTCTATTCATAATATACATAAATAACATATTCCCCTTAACGTCAGAAAAAAACACAATCATAGCATATGCGGATGACACAGCAATAATTTACGGACAAAACATGGGAAAAAGTAAAAAAGAAAGCAGAATCAAATTTATCACAAGTAAAGAAATGATTTGACTACAAAAAACTAATGGTTAATTTAAATAAAACAAAATTCATTACCTTCTCAAGCTACAATGACACACAACCTAAATACAGTAATCTGGAACTCGATGACAATAAGATTGAGAAAGTGTCCAACACAAGCTATTTAGGTGTAACAATAGACCAAAACCTGAAATGGGACGCACATATCATCAGTTAATATGTAAATTAAAACAGATTCGACATTTTTACAAATACTAAACGTAAGCTAGCTGACATTTCTGTAATTAAAATGGTTAAAAGTTTAGAAAAAGTCATTTCGGCAATTGACAACGGACAAAGATACTTTTGTCCGTCATGTGAAGAGGCGTTCGCGAAACAAGATGATTTAAAAATGCATTCTCCATCTCATCCCAAAGCGAAATTTTTGCGCGAAAATAAACGAACCAAAACGATGCCGATTGAAATTTAGCAGGCATTGCTGTTACAAATATTAGAAAACAATTAACTTCGAACAGTCTATCATGCACTCGCAGAATCACTAATACAATTTGGCATAATAGGATGGGGATCAGCTGACGCAACAACAATAAAAAAAATTGCAACCATACAAAAAGATTCTTAAAGATAATGAACAGTTATCCAAACCGATACTCCACTGACCAACTATATAAAGACTCGCAAATATTAGACATAAAACAATTATACTATCAGAAAGCAGCGATATTCCAATATAAACAAAAAACTAAACAACCTCAGCAATATTATGTAACCAGAAGACAGCAAAATAATAAATTACCGACTAAGCGTATGCACAAAAAAATTGGACAGAAATCAATAAATTACACAGCACCAAAATTTTACAACACAGTACCTAACAGTATTAAAAAAAAGAAGACATGGCAAACTTTTAAGACAGCACTAAGCAGCTGGATTAAAAAATCAGATCGGAAATTCTTTCATAACATAACGAATAACTCATTAGTACAAAATAAAAATAAATAGAAAAAAAAAAGAGGGACTGATATGTCAGTCAAATACAGTACAAAAATAGTTTTAATTAATTTAGCTTAGTTGCATCAACTCCGATATTTTCACTTAAAGCAGTAACAAGGACCGATAAAACTGCTTCCCTAACATTTGAAATTGATGACATTTTGTATATATGACTGATTGTTCTCAAATAAAATTGCCTGAATTTTACATATCTGTCTTTCAGACATTTCCAGCGTGCTACTATGGCGATAAAATGATTAAGATCCAATTTGAGTTGGCATTCCAACCGCATTTCTTTTTTCTGAAAAATGTGATTAAAACATTCTTCCAAATATTTTGACAAACCAAGTGTTTCAGAAAATGAACCAGCTAAAGCAATGAGTAGCGCTCTGGAAAAGTCTGTTACAAATATTTTTGGCTTGAAATTACACAAACGAATTAATTCCGAGAAAAAACCTTATGAATGAAGCGTCTTGTCTCGCTGAAACCATTTGAAAAACGGGAGCATTCCCACCGTCAAAATTGCAGGTAATCTGATACAAAAAAATGTGTTTAGATTTTTCATCATTCGGGTATTTTAAGGCGCGCGCAACTGATCCTGTCGAATCGACGAAAAAAAAAACAATTTGTCGCTTTGTCGAGTAACATTCGAAGTACAGCTACTTGCTCTTGGGTCCAATACCAGCAGAAAAAAGGGTTAATCGATAATTGTTTTATAATTCCTACATGAGTGGACATCTGAGCTTCCAATAAATTGGTTATTGAATAAATACTGCCAATTCCGAGACGCTTATCTGATTCTTCTTGTTTTGCCTTTCTTAATACAGTAGCATTATACAGAGTCGGTGGAAAATCATCTCCAAATTCTGCATTCTTGTCCATGTAGTCATTCCTCCAGGTAGATGCATGTTGTTTATTGCCGTCAACAAGTTCGCCGGCAACGTGTTTTCTTGCCTCACCTCGAAGTTGACGTCGTTTTGTGTGTACAAAATTTGGTTTTATATCGAAGTATTTACAGTGGCAAATAGCATCCTTCGCTTTAGAAGGTTTATTAAAGCAAATCACGTGAACTTTGCAGCTACATTCTGAACAATGCGCGACAATACTAACATAATATTTCGCATCTTTAGATTCACTTACAATGCAATCTTTGAAACTGAAAGCGCAGGTTACTTTATTTTGATCGTAGATTGCTTCACTGAGGACCGATGTCCATTTATAGAGTTCAAGGTGCAATCTTTTTCCAATTTTTTTATGTTTCGGTTTAATCATGGCCCAGTTAGCTGCAGAAATGATTACCTTCGATCTTGCGTACGTAGGCCTCCTATTTGTCACTTCTGGACTTGAAACATGGTACGAATCCGATGAAGTATCTTGTTTCGTCGAATAATCCAGTAAGTCGTTCTTTAGTGACTCATCCTGATTGTTTACTTCAAATTTGTTTTTCACGAAGTCCAAACACCCATTTTTGTTATTCTTTACGGTAGTGTAAACATGCTTTGCAGTCATTGATTAATTTGTAGATCTCATAGCCTCTGTGCCAAATTTCTCGTCGCGGACTTCGGTAGTGACACCTTTAGGATTCTCGGAGTGCTAGAAACTCGAATTCGATTTATAAAGAACATTTAAGGTCACAAAGATTATGAAAACAGATTTCAACATTTGTCAACCATCCCCGTTGCACAAGATATCAGTTAAGAGACACAAAAAATAACGGACCCAAAATACTTAGAAATAAATAAATCTTTAAGATATTAAACGAAACGTATATCAATGAGCATACTGCCTGTACCACTCACCACTTGTACAGATGTTCTTTTCTTTTAGCACATACAACAGACTCATAAATTGACCATTTTAGTACCCAACCACTTTCTCCCTCAAAATAATGATTTTTTTCTGTATTTTGCTATTTAAATTTTTTTTCATATTTAGTCTGATTAGTGTGGTGCGACAGTTGTCACTGTAAAAAAATTATTATAAAACGTGTGCGATTTATTTAAAATTGTATTTATCATATTAATTTTGAAATCATGGAACGAGTTAATGGCTATAGATCAAATAGTTAACTGTTTATTTATAATGGTTTTATTTATTGTGAAAATAAAAAGTTAGTGGTATAATTTATTTTGCTTGTCGACGTAAACAAGATTGTACAGGTCGAATTGTACTAAAAAAACGACATAATAAACATCACAAAGGAACATAATCACGATGAAGATGTAGTAGATATTCAAATGCTACGTTTTAAAACCAAATTAAGGAATAGAGCGCGAACAGAAAATACTCCTTTGGATACGATCTTCCGTGAAGAAGAACGAAACTTTCCAGCAGCAGCTGGACAAATTTCTGGCTTAAGTAGTGTTAGATCTACTATGGTTAGAAGTCGACGGTTAGGTACACCACATACACCTACCAGTTTGTTGGAATATGCCAATTTAATAAAGGATCAACGGTAAATATTTTTCTGCAATTATTTGTAATAAATGAAACAAATATTATATTTGATTTTAGATGGTATAGAAGGTATGGATTGGATTTAACACCGGCCGAAAATCCATTTTTCCGAAATCATGTAATCGATGAAGTTGGTAGTGTGTCAGTTATTTTTGTTTCGTTTACGCTACTCGAATACGTGCGAGGAGTAGGAAGTTTTGTAGCGCATATGGATGCAACTTTTAAAGTTGTACCAACGGCTGGAGGCGCTCTTCAATTATTTGCTATATATATTTTATATGACGATAAGGTATATTTATTATTATAAATTATAATATACACAGCGCGTCGCAAAAAATTGCAAAAATAAATCAAATTTGCTATTTAATATCCGAAATCTTTTTTTTTTAATGAAAGATATTTAGCTATTATTTTTTCAAATATCAAACAATTGTATTTTTTTTTTTAAATAACATTGATATTTGCAAATTATACTTTTTTGATAAAAAGATTATTTAAATATAATTAACAATATTTTTTTTTTTTTTTGCAATAAAATTTGTTATAAATTATGAAGTACGTATGTGTATATTACTCACATTTCAAAAGATACTGTTTTAAATATTTTTAATTTGAACTTGTTTTTAGACATTTCCAATACTGTATGCACTTATGGAAAGAAAAACCAAATACGCATATAAAAGTGTTTTTATTAATTTTAAAACATTATTAGGCGAAACTCGACTAATAAGTGTCATGGCTGATTATGAAACAGCTATGAGAATAGCGTTAGTTCAAATTTATCCAGGGGTACAACTGAAAGGATGCTGGTTTCATTATGCGAAAGCAGTTTTTAAAAAATCCAAAGAATTTGCTTTAATTCACAGATCAATAAATGATGAAACCAGACAACTTGTTAGATTTGCCATGGCACTGCCTTTGTTGCCAAAAACAAAACTAAATGATGGATTGGAAGCATTACAAAATTTAGGAACCGAAAAAAATATTTGATATTTCTCAATTGATACAATATCTTCGACGACAGTGGATACCACTACAGATAAGTGTTCACGGTGAACATCATCAGACAAACAATACTGTAGAGGCTTTCCACACGCAATTATACAGGTAATTAGTATTAGCAAGTAAGTAAATTGTAGTTCCAAAAAAAAAATTATTATTTTTTTTTTTAAATACCCGAAATGTCCATTTATTTTATTGAAGACATTTTCCGACATATAAAATGTTTTTACAGCCATTTTATATCTAATTTTGATATTTATTTTTTAATTATATGACCAAATTTAATTTGTTTTTGTTTTTCGATAAATATTCAAGATAAGTTAAAAAAATACAATTTATAATTTTGATCAAACAAACTTAATATTCCCAAATAAAATAACAAAAACAATAATCAATTTTTTTTGAAAATGAAAAATATCTTTTACCTACAAAAATGTTTGAAAAAGCCGAGATAGGCCGCGTAAAATTAAAGACTTTTTTTTTAAGTACACAAAATACAAATGGTTTATGTTATACACGTAAAAGAAAACATCGATACATCTGTCAAAAAGTGTCAAATTTTACAAATTCCAAATTAAAATACTTATTTAACTTATTGAAAAGAATCGGAATTTTATTACTTTAATGATAATTATTACTATTGCTTTTATTTTATTTGCAAATATTACATTCGTTTTTATTAAATATTATTATACATACAGTGAATGTCATATCATTGAATATAATATATAATCTTAATTTTTATTTATTCAATGGTCATATTTCTTGACGTTGCTTAAAAGGTTAAAAGTATTATTTTTGTCTTAGATAAAGATGCATGTAGGGACCTTTTACACAAGGCACTACCATAGCGTCACCAAGACTATTTGAGTTTACAAGTACGTGACAAATCTGGCGTTAGGCTATCGTAAATAGCTCTCGCCGGCTGGGCGTTAGACTATCGTAAATAGTTGTCGCCGCCCCGGCGTTAGGCTATCATAAAAGTTGTCGCCGCCCCGGCGTTAGACTAGCTATTATGGCTATTATAGCTTTCGCCGCGGCTGGATCTGAATGCCGCCAACATTCAATAAAATCCGGTGCCGCTAGTTTAATAAAACTAGCGCCAACAAAAACCTACCAGAGCTTACACGTGATCGTCGGATTTTCCCTGGAATCTTCCCACGAACAACTTTCTCACGAGAAATCGACCTTCAACAAGAAGCAGCCGTTAGGGTGAACGAGAGAAGTGGGGAGATTTTGAGTATATAAAAAGGCAGTTCGGTGGACGAGAATTCAGTCTTCATTCTGAAACCAAGTCTGAAATCAACTCAGTCAACATTCAGAACTCATTCAGTTTTCATTCAGAAACCAAGTCAGCTATCAGAAATCAGTCAACAAGCAGTCAGCACTCAGCAGTCAACTATCAGTCAACTATCAGTCAACAGTTTATCACAGTTCATCACAGTGAGTAAAGTGAGTAGTAATAGTGCGTGCCTACATCACCAGTGCGCGCTCGCTATACGACGAATTGTACGCATTTGTAACTTGTCGCAATTGTAATGTTTTATTTTGTACGAATTGTAACTTGTCACAATTGGATTGTTTTTATATATCGTAAAGTATTTATTTCAAATAAATATTAATATCTGCAATCACGTTCCTTTATTTCAATCACTACAACGCATACACCCACAAACTGGTGACCAACCGACGTGATTTTTTAAACCGACGTGATTTTTTTAAACATACGTGATTTTTTAAACCGCCGTATTTCGTGTGTGCTTTGAGATAGTGCTGTCGCGGAACAGAGTGCGTCACTATACTATACCTAAGAACAGTAATTAATAAACTTAGCTGTACTACAGTGATTTTGTGACAATGCCAGACAACGATGCAGGAGCCGGTGCCGGCATTTCCAACAACGAACAATCGGTTGCCAGAGTTTCAGTGCGCGCACCGCCGTTTTGGGCCGAGAAACCCGCATTATGGTTCTCACAACTAGAAGGACAGTTCCATCTTAGTGGCATTACACGTGATGAAACTAAATTTGCGTACGTAATGTCACAACTTGAAAGCCGTATCGCGACTGAAGTAGAGGATATTATAACCAATCCTCCCGCCGAAAACAAGTACGATGCAACAAAGCGTGAACTAATTAAGCGGTTATCTAGTTCACAAGAGCACAAGATCCAGCGTTTGGTGGAAAGTGAAGAGCTAGGAGATCGCAAACCGACGCAATTTTTACGTCATTTACGAAGCCTAGCCGGAACCTCTATTCCAGATACCTTTGTGCGTACGTTGTGGCTTAATCGGTTGCCTATACAAATTCAGGCTATCCTCGCAACGCAAGCAGATACTCCGTTGGATAAACTAGCTGAGTTGGCCGACAAAATCATGGAAATAACTCCACGTACACACGTCACAGAAATTTCCAAAAACAATGAGGTATCAGCACTAGCGAAACAAGTACAAGAATTGACAAACCAGGTAGCAAACCTTTTGTCAAAAAGCGGCAACTCACAGCGACAAGACGGGACAGCCGCAGCAACCGCAAACGGCCGGTCACGCTCGCGGTACAGCAGTAGTCGTTCTCGGTCCCGCGGACGTTCTTCAGACAGCAGTGAGTGTTGGTACCACGCGCGTTTTGGTGCGCACGCGAGGAAATGCAAGCCTCCGTGTTCATACACAGCGCCGGAAAACAACCAGGGAAGTCTCTGATGGCGACAAGCGACTCTCTCCCTTCTTCACGTCGCCTTTTTGTGACAGACAAAGTGACAAAGAACGAATTTTTAATTGACACCGGTGCCGATCTTTGTGTGTATCCGCGATCGTGGGTGCGCGAAAAACGGACAAAGACGAAATATGAACTTTACGCCGCGAATGATACCGTAATATCGACGTATGGAACAATTACCGTTACTTTAAACTTCAAGTTACGGCGCGCGTTTGTATGGTGTTTCGTGGTAGCTGACGTTGCAAAACCAATAATCGGTGTTGACTTTTTAGCACATTACGGGTTGCTTGTAGACATTCGAAATGGACGGTTAGTGGACATGAATACGAGCTTAACAACTATCGGGCGCGAGGCTACCGGGTCGTCCGGTCACATAAAAGTGTTAAGAGGCGCCACTGAGTACGAAGAACTATTGGCTAGTTTTCCGGAAATAACGCGACCGGCTGGCGTTCCAGTGGTTCTCAAACATTCTACGTATCACCACATCCGAACAACCGACGGGCCGCCTACTTCAAGTATACCACGGCGTTTAGCACCCGACAAGCTACAGATAGCGAAAAAAGAGTTCGAAACCATGCTGCAGTTAGGAACAGCTCGACCATCTGAGAGTTGTTGGGCATCACCGCTGCACTTGGTTCCCAAAAAAGGCAACAAATGGCGTCCTTGTGGTGACTATCGAGCACTCAACGCGAGAACCATACCAGACAGGTACCCGGTACCTCACATCGAAGATTTCTCGCAAGCGTTATATGGAAAAAACGTATTTTCGACCATCGACCTAGTGAGAGCGTACAATCAAGTTCCAGTTGCTGAAGAAGATATTCCGAAAACTGCCATTACCACACCTTTTGGACTTTTCGAATTTCCTTTTATGACTTTTGGATTGCGTAACGCGGCGCAGACGTTCCAGCGGTTTATGGACGAGGTGCTACGAGGCCTGCATTTTTGCTACGCATACATTGACGACATTCTAGTAGCATCAGCGTCCCAAGAAGAGCACATGTTTCACTTAGAGACGTTATTCAATCGGTTGAGAGACAACGGGGTTGTCGTAAATCCAGCCAAGTGTGTTTTTGGCGCACCGGAAGTACTTTTTCTCGGATATCAAGTATCCGGCAGTGGTACTAAACCTATACAGGAACGTGCCATCTCCATGAAGACATACCCACAGCCACAAACTGCCAAAGAACTTCGCCGTTTCCTCGGTATGTTAAACTTTTACAGACGTTTTATACCGAAGGCAGCACAAACACAAGCCCCACTCAACGAGCTTCTGCAAGGAAATATTAAAGGAAAAACACCGATACTTTGGACACCGGCAACGCTTGAGGCATTTAACCAATGCAAGGAGAGTTTGGAAGAAGCCGCTTTATTAGCACATCCACGTCCGGATGCAGCACTCGCCATCATCAGCGACGCATCAGATTTTGCAGTTGGCGCTGCGGTGCAGCAGAAAATTGGAGACAGCTGGCAACCACTCGCTTTCTTTTCAAAGAAATTGTCTTCAGCCGAACGGAAGTACGGCGCGTATGATCGCGAACTTCTAGCGATATATCTGGCGGTGAAACATTTTAAGCACATGGTAGAGGGCAGAGTTTTTACCATTTTCACCGATCACAAACCGTTGACTTTTGCTTTTCAACAGAAAGCGGAAAAATGTTCTCCACGTCAGTTTCGGCATCTTGATTTTATTGGACAGTTTACCACTGATATCAAGCACATCGCCGGCAAGGACAACATTGTCGCCGATGCACTGTCGAGAGTAGAAACCATTTCAGCGGGCGTAGATTTTGAAGCCCTTGCCTTGTCACAAAACGATGACGCCGAACTTCAAAACATTTTACAACAAACGGATTCGAGCTTGCAGTTAAAGAAGATGTTGATTCCTAGCACCAACATTTCACTATACTGTGACGTTTCCACTAACGCAGTACGACCATTTGTAACCCCATCTTTTCGGAAAGCAGCATTTAATAGCATTCACCAATTGGCGCATCCTGGCGTCAAAGCTACAGCTAAGCTTGTTTCGCAACGTTTCGTTTGGCCGGCAATCAACGCTGATTGCAGGAAATGGGCACAATGTTGCTTGCATTGTCAGAAAGCAAAAGTAACCAGGCACATTACCTCGCCGCCTGCAACTTTCGCTCTTCCGTCGACACGTTTCGAGCACGTGCACATTGACATCGTGGGACCACTTCCAATATCCGAGGGATTCAGGTATTGCCTGACCTGCGTGGACAGATTTACAAGGTGGCCGGAAGCTATTCCGCTGGACAATATCGAGGCTAGCACTGTGGCTCGAGCATTTTTTGCTAATTGGGTAGCACGTTTCGGAACTCCACTAAGGATAACTACGGATCAAGGTCGGCAGTTCGAATCCAGATTATTCCGGAAGTTACAAGAAATCTGCGGCATGTCGCGCATTAGAACGACAGCGTATCATCCGGCAGCAAACGGGTTGGTGGAACGTTTCCATCGTCAACTCAAAGCAGCAATCAAGTGCCACGGAACAGAACGATGGACGGAAGTTCTGCCAATAATCCTCTTAGGTATCAGAAATGCCTGGCGAGAAGACCTGAAAGCCACAAATGCGGAGCCTGTTTACGGCGCGTCACTCCGATTGCCAGGAGAATTCTTGCACCAGAGTCCGCAAGCAGACGTATTGGAGACCACAGATTTTGCTAAACAACTGCGTGAGCGACTGCAGGGTTTACAACCTACTCACGGTTCTCAACATGGTAACAAACGGGTGTTTGTTTTTAAAAACTTACGCGACACGTCTCATGTGTTTATCAGACATGATGGTCCTAAGAGTTCGTTGCAAAACCCATACCACGGACCATTCGAAGTGGTGAACCGCGGAGAGAAAAACTTTCAGGTGAAGTGCGGTGGAAAAACTGTCAATATTTCAATTGACCGACTTAAACCCGCATACATTATTCCACAAGAAAACTCACAATCAGCAGAGAAAACGCCAGCAGAAATAGAAGGAGGTGGTGCGCAACAAACACCGACATCACTTCCTACAACAGCGGAACCACGACCGCGGAGACAGGTTAGATTTCCGGAAAGGTACCAAGCCTTTTTCAAATAACCATGCGTTCAATCACTAGCAGGGGGGTGATGTAGGGACCTTTTACACAAGGCACTACCATAGCGTCACCAAGACTATTTGAGTTTACAAGTACGTGACAAATCTGGCGTTAGGCTATCGTAAATAGCTCTCGCCGGCTGGGCGTTAGACTATCGTAAATAGTTGTCGCCGCCCCGGCGTTAGGCTATCATAAAAGTTGTCGCCGCCCCGGCGTTAGACTAGCTATTATGGCTGTTATAGCTTTCGCCGCGGCTGGATCTGAATGCCGCCAACATTCAATAAAATCCGGCGCCGCTAGTTTAATAAAACTAGCGCCAACAAAAACCTACCAGAGCTTACACGTGATCGTCGGATTTTCCCTGGAATCTTCCCACGAACAACTTTCTCACGAGAAATCGACCTTCAACAAGAAGCAGCCGTTAGGGTGAACGAGAGAAGTGGGGAGATTTTGAGTATATAAAAAGGCAGTTCGGTGGACGAGAATTCAGTCTTCATTCTGAAACCAAGTCTGAAATCAACTCAGTCAACATTCAGAACTCATTCAGTTTTCATTCAGAAACCAAGTCAGCTATCAGAAATCAGTGAACAAGCAGTCAGCACTCAGCAGTCAACTATCAGTCAACTATCAGTCAACTATCAGTCAACAGTTTATCACAGTTCATCACAGTGAGTAAAGTGAGTACAGTGAGTAGTAATAGTGCGTGCCTACATCACCAGTGCGCGCTCGCTATACGACGAATTGTACGCATTTGTAACTTGTCGCAATTGTAATGTTTTATTTTGTACGAATTGTAACTTGTCACAATTGTATTGTTTTTATATATCGTAAAGTATTTATTTCAAATAAATATTAATATCTGCAATCACGTTCCTTTATTTCAATCACTACAACGCATACACCCACAATGCATATAGGAAATTTTTATGTCTATTTTAACTAATTTGTATTGTATTTCTTTTAGATTTGTTGGACGTCCTCATCCGAACATTTGGGCTTTTACCGACAAAATAAAAGAAATGAATCATAGCAAAACAAATGATTTTATACGTTTGCGTAATGGTATTACGTTGCCACAAGACGACGGAAATATCTGAGGTTAGACCAAAGAATCCGTCATGCAGAAGAGCGATTTGCAGTCGATGGTAATGTACAGCGTTTTCTGTTGTACACGAGCAATAGTTTATTACGGCTGGAAAGAGTGCTGAACGGTGATCCAGGTACATATTATAATCTAATGAATAAATTTGAACTAGGGCTGGGCGATATTGGAATTTCAATATCGATATTTTATATTCAAAAAATATCGATAATATCGATATATCGAAAAATCGATATATCGATATATCAATTTATCGATATATCGATAAATCGATATATCGATATTATCGATAAATTGATATATCGATATATCGATATTTTGATATATCGGTAATTTTTATTTTTAATATCAATTATCGATATATCTATATATCGATAAATTATCGATATATCGAGATTTTTTCCCAGCCCTAATGCTACTGGATAATATAATTTAATTTTTAAAAAGAAACACTAACAGAAAAATTTTAAATTTATAATATGCTAATAACAGTATGGATATGAAATGAAATAATCGCCAAACATTTTGTTATTTATTTTTAAATAAAGTGAATGAATGAAAATTTTATTTGAAAATAAAAATGATTATCAACATTTTGGAATATTTAATTTAAAAAATAAATAAAACGTTTCATAATTACTTTGACATATCATACTTATACTTGTGAACTAATTATAACAAAAATTTATAGATAGATAATTTTAATTTTATCTGATTTTAAAATACACTTTATTATCAAGCGCAAATAAAAATGATTAATCTTGTATATTAAATGTCGTTATTGTAAACCGTTATATATTTCAATTAAAAGCAATCATTTTTATTATGTCTCATCCATATGCGAGATCAAATATTTGTAGCTTACAAAGAGGATATCATCTATCTTAAATATCGATATATCGAAATTCCGATATATCAATATATCGATATAACAATATATCGATATTTCGATATATCGATATTTCGATATATCGATAATTTTTATTTTTAATATCAATTATCGATATATCGATAAATTATCGATATATCGAGATTTTTTCCCAGCCCTAATTTGAACACAATCAAAATTATTAAATACAAATAAATATATATATATATATATATATATATATATATATATATATTTATCCTTCTATCATTTTGGCATCCATACATTCCGTATTTACGGTTAATCTGGCATCCCCAGGGTTATGACACCCGTATATCGGACGCCAAATTACCAAGTTGATATTTTGATTTTTTCTGAATATTTACACCATCTTGCGTTGAAATTCAAAAATTTTTATGGGTGTCAAAATGATAAGTGAACGTCTAAATTCGTATAATTTTAGTTCCGCGGTTTTAGCGCTTCAGTCGTAAAAATGTATATTTTGTATATTCATGACATATGCTCCAGTGGATGTGAAGCCCCTATATACTTTTTATTCTGCAGTGGATGTGACACCTGTGTAGCTCATATACATTTTATGTTATTTTAGTTTTCTATCAACGCAATGCTAGTGGTACTGAGCTTGCGATATTTTAAAAATTCTTCGTGGCTATTGTCGACAATTTCAAATATTTTTATTTGCGACAGCATTATGAAATTATAATTTATTTATACTTCTTCGCGATTGTATCTAATTTAATTCTTTAAAAATTAGTTTAATAATTGTAATCGAGTAGAAATATAAATTAATTATAATATCATTAATGTCCAGCTTTATAAAAGTTTGTTATTTGTTAAAAAATTAGCAGATTTCGTAAATAAACAATGGGCTAAATGTTATGTTTATATAATAATGCGTGTGAGGCTGTTCCAATAAAAACAATAAAATCATAAAGCGAGCAGCTACGAGCACTGCTTTTATTTTTATTTTTTTAATATTTTTATTAAATATTATTAAACATTCATTAAGTTCAAATCGCACAAAATGAATTTTTTTATTTAATATGTCAAATAAAACTATTGGATAATAATATTTTCACTAAAAATACCAAAATAATGATTAGTGTTCATATCAGATTTTCGCGAACAGTTTCATAATGGTTTTAATTTATTAACAAAATACATATTATTATTTTAAACAAAAACTATCTATAAACAATTGGTTAAAAATTTCATATTATAAGTCATTAGTGGTCAGGTCAGTCGCTGTTTTTCCCGTGTCATATTGAAACATTTGAAAATTAGAAAACCGTTATTTTGAGAAGTGCTAATCAGTGCTGATATAAATATTTTCTTATAAACCAAATACAAAAGAAAGGAAACAGTTTTTAGCTGCCTTAAGAAAAAAAGGCAATTATATTATTAATAATAATAAATGTGTAAAACCAGTAAAGAAATCAAATATTCCTACACAAGATTTTCTACCATGTCCATATTGTTGTGGATTTTATTCATCCAAACAGTTATATAGACATAGAAAATTATGTTTACAAAAACCAGATATACCAGTAGCTTCTGCTAAAATTGAAGGACAGAATTTTTTACTTCGAAATCTTCAAATTGATAATGAATTACTTCAGAAAGTATTTCCGCGCATGCAACCAGATAAAATATCGTTAGTTGCAAAAAAAATTTAGCTAATATGCGCGTATGGTGCTCGTTACTTAAAATCGCATAGAGATGCACACTTCATTAATGAAATATCAAGAAGGATGCGGGAGTTAGCAAGATTATTGATTGAAATTCAAAATATAGATTCGAGAATTGAAAATTTATTTACAGCAGTGGAACCAAAACATTTTGACTTGTTATTAAAAGCTACAAAAACAGTAGCAAAATATGATGATTCTAAGGAAATATTTAATTCTCCCACATATGCAATGAATATTGGAACCAGTATCAAACAATGTTGCGATATTGCAATTTTATTTGCAGTTAAGAAAAAACACATTTATTCAACCATAACAGCTGCAGAGGCAGAGGCAGATCTAAAAACATTAATTAATCTTATTGAATCTCATTGGCGATATGACATATCAACGGCAGCCGCAAATAATTTAAATTCTAAAAAATGGAATAAAATCACAATTATACCTCTAGCAACAGATTTACAAAAACTTAAGTTATATTTAAAAAATAAAGCAGATGCAGCTGCCGTTGTTTTAAATGCAGATAAAAACAATATTGATATTTATAATACTTTATTGGAATTAACATATTGTACTACACTTTTATTGAATCGGCGAAGACCGGGAGAACTCCAGAGGTTAAAGTTATTGGATTACGAACAGTCTGAACAGGATAAAAATCAAAGTTATGAAGAATTTAATGATATTGTTTCTCCAGCTGAAAAAATTTTATTAAAAAAATTTAAACGTGTAGTCATCCGTGGTAAAAGAAACAGAGGAGTGCCAGTTTTATTCAATAATGAAGTACAAGATTATATAATTCTTCTGCTGCAATGTAGAGATAATTTTCATAAAAAAAATAATCTTTATTTGTTTGGTAAACCAGGTACAAATTCATGGATTTATGGCTATAAGGTTTTTCAGAAGTATGCAAAATTATGCGGTGCTAAAAATCCGGAAGCTTTAACTGCCACTAGACTTAGAAAACATTTGGCGACGATGACACAAGTGCTAAATATGAATGACAATGATATTGAGCAATTAGCTAGTTTTATGGGCCACACGACTGGTATTCATAGGAAATCTTACAGGTTACCTGACGATATTTACCAGACAGCTAAAATTTCTAAACTACTTCTGCTTATGGAAGATGGTCGGGCGATAGAATTTAAAGAAAAAACATTGGATGATATAGATTTAAATTTAGAAGAAAATTTAATGGAAAACAATAATGATCTAAATGAAGAGCAACATGACCCAGACGATAATATAGAAAACTTAAATTCGCCGAATGATAGTAATGATTTAAATACTTCATCTGTGAAAAAGAAAAGTTTGCAGAAATCTAAACGTGTGTTGGTACCCTGGACAAATGAACAAAGAAAAATAGTTAAGTCATTTTTCAAAAATCATATTATCAACAAAATTCCACCCAAAAAACAGGAATGTGAAAAACTGATAAAGCTATATCCAACAGTGCTGCATAATAAATCATGGGAAAAAATTAGTTTTTGTACAAAATATATATAAAAAAAAATAATATAGATCTTTGATATTATTCCAAATTTGGAAAAAAACTACATATATATGTATTCGTAGCCAATTTTATTACCGCAAAACTGTATTTCATAAATTCTACTTAGATTTTAAAATGATAAACGTAGTAAAACGCATTTAATTTTAAAAAAAATTATTCACATCTAATTGACAATTAGAGTCACTTTGAATTATTTCTATAATAAATACTTTTATTTAAAACCGCGGTATTTTTGGCTAGCTTTCACAACACATTTTATTTTTGCTTTTTAAATAAATGTATTATTACGTAATATTTTTTTTTTTTTTTTTTAATTATACAACAAAATTGTACTTATTCCATTTACAATAAAAAGTAAGCACTTTTATCTGAAAGTGAAAACTGTTATAAATATTTTTTTATTAATTTTTTTATGCATATTTCTTGTATTTGTTTTTTTTTTTTTATTTTCAAATATAATTTTTGTTATAAAATTTTTATACACGTAGAAAAAATAATATTATATTTATGCCAAAATTTCTTCGTTGGTTTATCCTTTTTCTGAAAAGTTAGTTTAAAGTTTTGCTTAACCTCTTGTTGCAAATTCAATTTCTTTATCACTTTTTAAAAATATTTGAAATGATTCAATATGTGATGAGAGTTTTTTCCGGAACTTTTGGTTAATTAATCTATATACGATATCAACTACTTCGGACAATTTTTATGGTAACGATCGCACGTGACACACAAACATTTCACTCGATTCATTATCTTGTTGTTCGCGGAAAAAAATTTCTCGAAAAACTAAATGCGGAGACAATTTTGTGAAATGGATCTTGCAAAATTTGATTGCATCGTCCAAAGTTGTAATTGTTTCTTTTACACCTTTCCATCTTGTTGCTACGGTATCTTCAAGTAACATTGATATACCACATAATGCATTGTCATCATTCACTTGTGCACAATCTTGAAAAGTTTAGATATAATCAATAAATGCGTCGACACCTGACATTTCACTTCTATCAAATCGTGCAGTACACTTTTAAAAGTTATGGGAGAACTGATTGACAATCATTAGACTTGGTGTAGCATAAGTTGACAATCTTGCAGATTCTGTAATTTGAGCACTTTCCTCATCTTTCTTTGGTTGCTTTTTATTATTATTACGTATCGCGCACACGTACGTATATATAATATATAACACAAAATGAAAACACTGAGTCTGTTTGGAATGTTCCTTATCAAATCCAATAAGTAAGATGTTGCGAATATGTGTGTGGACGCAAAACACATAAATTCACAACTTCGATTGTCCACTTATTTGCACACGATTTTCCACAATTATTGCAAATTTATTATGCTGTCTTTAATTCGGCATGAATAGGTGCACGTTATAAAAATAATATAACAAACTTTAAAATTTAATATTTAGTTTCACATTAAAACTGATACGTATTCTATAATTTATAATATATAATGATATACACTAAGATATTTTATGTTACTCGTCATTTTTCTGCGTAGCTACAATGATATAAAATATTATATCATTTCGATTTAGAGGTTGCCACTTCCACCGAGTACTATAAATCTTATATACGCTGGTTGCCATAATGATATTAATATGAAAAGAGTTCAAATTGATAGAGAAGTGTAAAAAACGTTAAAATTTTGATATTAATTTTATAGGTTAAAATAAACTGTTATAAAAGGTTGTACCAATATACATCTTTAAAAATTTTAAAATTTGCAAAAACTAAAGAGATATAGCAGTTTAAAAGTGGATGCCAAAACGATGAAGTTTGTAAAGATGCCAAAATGATAGCGGGATGTATATATATATATATATATATATATATATATATATATATATATATATACTCAAATTCATAATACGTTTAATTAAATTTTTATAAATTTTCTATTGTTGTTTTTGAGATATTTTGCGATTTTTATGTTTATTTGTCATATAATCGTCTTATAAACGATTTTAGAAGTATATGGCTAAACCATTGAATATATTATTATTTATTCAATGGCTACCCCTATATACATATATAAATCTCTACAATTTTGTATTTTGTTAGAAAGTTGGTAACATTATTCAAAAATAAAATTATAAGTCTTTCTTGAGCACTAGAAGAAAATTTCTCGAAAATTTTTTAAAAATTAAATATATTATGTGGTTTTGACAGATATCAGAGAAAATTACAAATAATTAATTTTACTGATCCCTTCACTATTGATAGCAGTAAATTTGATATTGGAATTGAGGCTGTACCTCCCGTGATAAGTATGGACAAGTGACATATTTAGTGTTAACACATAGTACAGTACAAATGAAAGCTTACAAGTCCTTGACAAATATTTTGAGGCAGGATTCGTAGAAGTTGGTTGTACCCAAATAGATAATTTTTGTGTGATGGTACTAAATATATTATAAATTTACGTATACATATTTGTTTTCATACTTATATAACATTTTATTGTTTCATGTTTAGGTTAAACATTCCCAAAAGGCAAATGAAAACCCCGTAAACGTTTGGATAATATTGCAGCACATTGTACTTGTATGGCAGGAAACTGCGAAGCTTGTAGTCATGTGGCAGCAGTATTATTCGCTGCAGAATATGCAAACAAAATTAAGGAAGGGATTTCATGAACTGATATTAAATCTTCTTGGCCAGTCCCTGCACCAACAAAAGTTCCTGTTGTACCAGATGCGGAAATGGACTGGGGCAAAGGTTCGATTAAAACATCATCCGAAACAGATTGTATGCCGCTAAAAGCTGATGATGTAGCAAATTTATTATCAAAAATTGAAGAAGCTGGATGTTCGTCTGCACTGATGCGAATAACATAACCATTTGCTTCATACATGAAGAAGGATGATATTTTACTTCCGAATATTTTTTATTAATTCACTGTAATGAATTAAAATTTTATTTGTCTGCTGCCGATTGTGACATGATCGAAAAAAAGAGCACAGGACAAACTTCTTCAAGGGAATGGTTTAATTAAAGAGCGTGCAGAATAACTGTTTCAAGATTTAAATCTTGTTGCAAGACAAATAATATAGAAACGCCATCGTTATCATTAGTCAAAAATATTTGCTATCCAACAAAAATGGCGTTTTCGTCAGCAGCAACCATGTAGAACTTAGATTTTAAACTTCACTTTCAAATAAACTATTTTATTTATCAATACAACTCACTCAGCTCAGCTCAGCTCATTTACAAGATTTACTGATCTGAGTGGAATGTAAAAAAAAACACAGCTAATAAAAATCATATCTTAACTTTTCATCGAGTTAACCAAACTTAAACAAATTATATAATAAAAAATTAGCATAATAGCTGTTTGCTGACTTAATAAAGAAATGACTTATATTGCATTGCTTTATGCGTTTTTTCTAGAAGATAGAATGTAATATCGTGTGTCTCTTACTTTTTTACTGTATATTTTTAATTGAAATTTTACAGAATAAAATTTTTATAAAAATATTTTTTAGGGAACAAGAAATATTAGTCAATTTTGCGAAGAAAGAAACAAAAAAACAAAAAATTAATTATCCATATTAATATTCTACACAATGTTTTTTATGTAAAAAAATCAATTCTGTGATTTTATTAAATGCTGTGATTTTTAAAACGATTTTATAGCATCATTGATATGATATCGTGTCACTGTTGCGGATCTAGCATTTTAGAAATAAAATGCCCATATCGATTAAAAAACAATGTAACATTAGAAGATTTTGCTAAAGCAAAAAATTCATGTTTGAATTTAGATAAAAATCAATTAATTCTTGATAAAAATCATTCATATTTTATCATATTCAATTACAAATGTTTATAACGGAAACATGTTATTGTGATTTTGTTGTATGGTCCCCACAACAAATATTTGTTCAACGAATTTATTTAGATGAAGAATTTTTAAAAGAAAACACAGAAAAAGCAATTCATTTTCATAAAAATGTTATTATGCCGGGACTTGTTGCTCGTCTTTTCACAAAGAAAGAGGGAACTGCGAATATTGGTACATGGTGTTTATGCCATGGATGGATTTGAGGATGAACATCCAATGATACAATATGATAATGATATATGCGATATTCAATGGTATCCTATGGATTGTATCGGGTTGGAAGATATTCCATATGCAACGTGAATTTGTAATAATTGTAAGAAGTAGTTTTATTTCATTGTTTTTGTTTGTAAAAATTTCATATTTTTGTATTTATAAAATTTGTTATATACCTATATAAATCTATAAATTGTATTTAAAAAAAAAAAAAGTTTATTTATGAATATAGAAATAACAAAAATCAGTATATTCTATTTTAATTGTAAACAATATAAAATTAAATATTAAAAGTATATAGACATAAAGCATAACAAAAAAAATATAATAATTTTAAATAATAAATATCTTAATCCTTTATAAAATAAAATAATAATACTTTTAAATAATAATAATATATATGCATAACAATAATAATATAATAGAAAAAACTAATTTTATAAATTATAAAGGAATTATCGGCGGACTTAAATTAACTATTGCGCAGCAAACTGTTATTATTTTATCTAAAATAGATTTGTTGTCAATAGTCGCAGGAACAATCGATTGAAATATTTGAAACTTATTTTTAATTACTTCAATAATTCTTTCAACATGAATTCTAACATGGCTTGTCTCTTCTACTTCTAACGGATGCAACTAACTTTTTCCTTTGGTAAATGCCGGTATAACTAATTTGGCTTGTAATATACCTATCATGTCCTTGATTAGGAATCCTCTATCGGCCAAAACTATATCATGGGGACTTATAAAATTTAAAAATGTGGAATTCTGAACAATTTGTTTATCAGATATACGTCCTACCCAAGTATTACTTATATAACATATTGTGCCTTGTAGAGTTATACCTATTAAAAATTTCACAGTATGATGGTGTTTGTAATTTGACCAACACTGTTGTCGTGTTAGATAATTTGACGGTTTCTGTATAAAAATTTCAAAACAATCAATAATGACTATAGTTTTTTTTATGGAAAACTTCTTCAAAACAATGCGGAATATTTTTATTTCTTATTTTATGATCCGGCCAAATAATTAAATTTTTCAATTTTATATATAAGATTTCTACAGTTTTTTCAAAATACGCAGATGCTGATGTCACACTTATTGCAAATCGATATCCTAAATCTTTAACTGATAAATTTAATCTTAATTTCATTAACGTTAATAATAATTGCTTGAAAGGATTTAAAGCGTTAAGAGCATGTTTTGGCAAAAATGGTTCTATTGTTTCTAAAACAATTTTAAATAATGGATAATTTAATCCTGCATAAAATAAAATCTTGTCATTATTATTTTTAAATGATTCTTCATTTAGACCTGTCTTAATTAATTGTTCTGAGAGATCATATTTTTTTCATTTAGATATTGTAATTCATTTTCTTGATTTGCAAATTATAACAATATCCCTTCCCGAAATATTTTTCTATCCACACCACTGATTCTTACAATTTGAAATAATGTTTAATAAGTACAGTTGGCTATTACTTTGTGAAAAAAACAAAATTGAAACAAACGTCATTTAGAAAAAAAAGTATATAATTCGTTCAATTCTGAATAATTTATTCATAAGAGTTTTCTAAATTTATAGCGTTAGTTTAAGTTTACAAGAACAAAGATGCCATCTAGAGATCTTCTTGGTAATGTATACATCCGATTCGCACCGTTTTACCGCAAGAAAACGCATTTTAATGTCATGCGCGCATAGCTCCCCAGTGCGATTTTTAGCCAAGAATACGACGGTGTAGAGGTACCAGTAGCGTACGCGAGCCGTCAATTATCAGAAACCGAGCAAAAATACAGTACTACTGAAAGCGAAGGGCTTGCCCTAGTATGGGGTATCCGTCACTATCATTGTTATTTGCATGGTCGGCATTTTAAAGTTATTAGAGAGTTTTTGCAAACTTTACGCTAAACGACCCGCTAACGATAAAATCACGTGACTTAATAACGGACGAAGCAATATTTCTTTTGACAACTTTTATTTTTTGCAACGTATTACAGTTACGCTATACGTTAAGCAAGATAAATATGTAAACCTAACCTAGTATCATATAGCTGTGACATTTTTAAAACTTTTTTGTTCAAAAAAATGAGTGTAAATGACATTTTAATGTGCAACGTAATAGGAGATTTAGATTTTGAGGATGTGGAAGACGCAATTTTGTATACTTTACGACCACCAAAAATAAAAAGAATTAGACAAATCCAGTACGGGAGGTTTAATTTAGATTTGTTAAGTGAAGAAGAAATTCGTTTATATTTTCGTTTTGAAAAAAATGATTTCAAAGTCATATACGAAGCTATCGGTATACCAGATATAATTAGTACATTTCAGCGTTATCACGAATCGGGAAAGTATAGGTATAGCTACCGTTTTTACATAGTTTAAAGTTTATTGCTAAATTATTGTTATTTTAGCACTAGAAGGGACTTTGTATACTCTTAAGAAGACTTGCTTATCCAAACAGGCTTTCAGATTTAGAGCCTTTATTTGGATTATCTGCACCGTATTTATCTGTAATCCCAAAAACTGTTCTAAAAATAATATATGAAAATAAGGGACACTTATTGAATAACTTGGAAAATTTAGGTTGGCTGACTAATGATAAAATTATTATGCACAAGTAAGTACAGAATGTAATGAAAGACTGACATTTGTACGCTGATATTTGTAGGCAATAACAAATATAGGTTCACCCATTGAAAACTGTTGGGCTTTTATTGATGGAACAGCACGAGCAATTTGCAGACCTATTCAAAATCAAGAACAATATTTTTCAGGTCACAAAAGAATGCATTGTGTAAAATATCAAAGTATTCTTTGTCCTGATGGCATTGCGGTAAGTCTTTTGGGCGCTTTTCCAGGAAGAAGACATGACGCAGGTAAAAGTAAACACTACTAAGAAATTAATGAACATTTTTTACTCATGATTATATTGTTTTACGAATATTTAGAGAAACACATATTTACGATCAATTACGTAATAAAGCCGAGTTAGCAAATGGGCAGCAGTATTGTATATTAGTAATCCTGAACAGTGGAAAAGAAATGTGAGGAAAAGAGCATGAAACTCAGGAAAGGCGTACGTCACTTCAAATAGAAAGCTCAAAGAAAATAGAATAGAAAAAAATAGAAAATAGAAAAGCAAAGCAAAGTGTTTTGATCTATTTACGGAAATGGAACGAGACAAAATATTTTCGGACTTTTACAAAATGATATTTAAGGAAATACAAGACGCATACCTGAGTGCTTGCATTGAAGGTGGGGCCTTTAAAAGAAGAAGGCGTAGTACGAGTAGTGAAATCCAATTTTTTTAAAAAATTCATTATTCATACAAGATAAAATTAGGTACAAAAATGAATAATCTTTGTCGAACAGCGTTCTGTAATCTGCATGCCATCGATAAATCTAGGGTACAGATTATTGCACAAAAGTGCAGTGACAATAGAATAACACCAACAAGCGATGGTCGAGGCAAACATTCCAATCGTCCAAATAAACTGATTGTGAGTAATAATATAATGGGAAATATAGATGAACATATTAAGAGTTTTCCGGTACGTGAAAGTCATTACTCACGAAAAGAAACGAGTAAGAAGAAGTATTTACCAGCTGATTTAAACGTGAAAACCAGGCATAAAATGTATTTGGAAAAATATGAGCCTGAAATACACGAATTACTAAAAGCAAACAAAAAAGCTTCTCCTAAAGTAACATACGACTAGTACTATAGATATTTTGTGCATAATTTTAATATATCGTTTGGACAAACACGTTAAAATACTTACGTTACATGCGACACATTAAAATTAAATTTAGAAATTGCGACATCTGATGAAGAAAAGAAGTCCCTTGATATTCAAAAAAATATTCACTTGCGCAAAGCCCAATCATTTTGCGACGACTTAAAACATAAAACGGGACTATGCCAAGAAGATAGTTCCGTTGATGTATTATGTATTGATTACCAAAAAAATTTTCCTGTGCCTGTTTTAACTGTTGGAGAAATTTTTTATTCTAGACAGCTATGGGTCTACAATCAATGCTTTCATTCTTGTAAAAATGGTGAGTCAGTAATGTACATGTATGATGAAACCACTGCCAAAAAGGGTCTAGTAAAATTACTACTAGGTACTAGATAGGTGTACTCATAATTAGTGTTTTTTGGTTAGTTGATTATGAGTACCTTTACAGGGATATTAGATGTTATTTGCTATGTCGCTAATATACGTCAACCGGCAATAATAACATGGATTTTTAATTTTCACTTATTTTATTCACTATTGTTGATTGATAACATAAAGCGATAGTTACAGTCTAGATATAAAATACATGTTAGGAAAATTAATTCTTATATTGATTTTATTATTTATTTATATTTCTAATTATTCTCAGGTTATGGATCCTTCGATATTTTATAGAAAAAAGAAGTATGGTTTCTTGCAAACTAGACAAATACCACAGGAAAGCAAAGACAGTTGCTTGAGTGAGACTGATGAAGAGTATGACCCATTAGTTTTCAAAAGTAATGCTCAATTGTTTAAAACATAAAAAAAAATACGATTTTTTTCATATTTAAGTGAATTTTATTTTAAATATAAAATGGGAGTTAATTTAAACTTATTGTTATAAAATTGGTTAATTTATTATTATTATTTTTATATTTAGATTATTTTTCCATACTAATTTTATAATAAGATAAAGTTTAATTCTAGCTTAAGAATTTATTTAATTTTTTTTTTACATGTAAATTTTTGTGGGGCAATTAATTATATTTTAATAATATATTTATTATAATTTATTCGCAGTATTTAATTTTAATAATTTAAGAAATTAAGAATTATAAATTAATTTTAATATTAACAAATTTTGTGAATTTGGAACAAAATAATGAAGAATCAGAAAATGAGAGTAGTGAAGGAGAATCAGAAAATGAGACGAATGAAGAAGATTCAGAAAATGGAACGAATGATGAAGGAAAAAAGAAGAATGCAAATATTCATAGACAAAATTCTAGACTCAGGAACAAACAATTATGGAAGGATGTGATTAGAAATAAAAGTCTTAGGAATATGCCAGATTGGTTCGGTAATATTCCTGAGGCGAAAGAACTGAAAACGCCAGTTGGATATTTTCGTAATTTTTTCGATGACGTGATTTTAGATCACATTGTTGAACAAAGTAACAGCTGCTCTTCCTTCTAAAAAAAAAAAGATTAGATGGAATACATCATTGGCCATTTATCCAAGAAAGTCGACAACGTTATAAAAAGCCAGGTTGTAAAGGGCAAACAAATGTATTTTGTGAAAAGTGTAAGGTAAATTTATGCCTAAACAAAAATAACAATTGTTTTCAAGAATTTCATATGGATTAGGTATAACTAAAAGATGTTGTTTAAATGACGATTGTGTTTAATTTGATACAAAACCCTTAAAATCGTACCCCAGATGCGGGCAGTAAAAAATAAATTTGTCATATCTATTTACGTATTTACTTGTATATTTCTAGGTTTAGCATGGGACGTAATGCTTAAAATGATAGGAGTGGAGTTAGAGTTCTTGACTGATATCGATATGATTCTTTTCTTTGAGAAAGGAATTCGTGGCGGTATCTGTCAATGCTGCAATCGTTACGCCAAAGCTAACAACAAATACATGTCCGCCTTCAATACAGGAGACCTCGAGAAATATCTGATGTATTTTGACGCGTGCAATTTATACGGTTGGGCAATGATCGATGAATGTGAAATAGAAAACTTTTCCTCAAAGTAGAAATTAAAAAGGAAGATATTCATATTCATAGTGTAACGATCTAATTTTTGTAGTTCTCTTTTTATTAATGATTAATTTTTAAATATTGTTAAGCCTCACTTAAACTGCTCTTTCGCCAATGAAATCAATACAATACAAATTGAAATTTTCAGTCTTCATTGTGACAAGAAGATAACAGTTTGTTGATTATATATTCTAATGTAACGATGACATCAATTTTATAAATTTTTTTTATAATTTATATTAATTCTATTATTATTAAATATGTAAATTATGTTAAATGTTATTTATAATAAAGTTCAAATTAATGAATAAATCAATATTATTATGTAATATGTGTTGATAAATTGTTTTAACTTTATTTAATAATATGAATAAAATATTTTTATTTAGATATATTTTTTGTAGTTACGGTTCAAAATTGCTTGCCTCAATCAACTGATTTTGGAGCATCGACCAGCTAAGTAATGTTCCTTTATTGTTAGTCAAATATTTCTAGTTTATGTTTCCGGGATTGGCTCCGCGTTGTCGGTTGTCGATTTTGATGACGACGTTTCGGCACAATCTCATGTGCCAATCCCAGAAACCAGATACGTCATATAACGTCCGCGGAATTATAAAGCAAAACATATATATATATATATATATATATATATATATATATAGAAATATACGATTTTGACCGTTAGATTATATATCGAAAAAAAGGAGATATTGGGATGTCGGTCATAAATGATAGGGCTAAATAATTCAACCCTCTATTTGAATTTTATTCCGAGCTTTCGGCCTTATTTTAGGCCATCATCAGGAAAACTGGAAGATTTTTATTTTGTTGTAATAAACATTTTACAATAAAAAAACAATGTGTAATAGGTACAAACAAAACAAAATATTTATTTATTTACTCACAGTTCGAAGAGATCAATTTTAATGGTTAAACATAGACATAATGTCAATCTCTGAAAACGGTCCGGAAGGCTACATCTTTGAAGTTGACTTGGAGTATCAACAACGTGACACATACACGACTTACACAAAGACTTACCGCTATGTCCTGAACACCGTGCGCCATCCGATTCAAAATGAAAAAATTAATGACTACTTTATATGAAAAGAAAAAGTACGGCTTCCACCATCGAAATTTGAAACAAGCTTCAGATCTAAGTTTGAAATTAACAAAAATTCACGTTAAATTTAAAAAATCTTTTTGGCTTAAAAAATACATAGACACAAATACAGAATTTAAAAATCATGCAACAAATGAGTTTAAAAAAAAAAAATTTCAAACTCATGAATAACGCAATTTTTCTAAATGGGACGGCAAGGGTAGTGCCCGGTTTATCATACATATCTTGGAACACCATCCTCAACAGAGTAAACGGAACCAATAAACTTCTTCTGAATTTCAAGCTCGATTTGAATACTGCTGTTGCTACTTTAAAAACACTAAAGGTTTTCATCGAGAATGAACGCTTCACACTACGAACAGTCAGGAATGGAAAAAGCTGCTACATCGATGTATGTTGTCGGCAGGATACGTCGAGAAATGTTCGCTTAATCCCCTTAAACTACGGAAATGCACCAGAAATTAACCTCTCACCGTCTCAAAAAATTTAGGTCGAAAATTACATCCCTGTGATTGATCAGTTTTTAACATCATTGGATCAACGAATTTCAGCTTATGAATTGGGTTATACACGCTTCGGTTTTCTGGGCAACCTCGAGCATCTCAGTTCAGAACAATTGATTGAACAAGCGAAAGTTTTAACTGATATCTACGAAAACGACGTCGATGAAAATCTGGAGATGGAGCTTGTTCAATACGCAGAATGTTACAAACAATTTGCAGCGGAAGAAAATAAATATTTCAGTCGAGAACATTTCATGTACAAATTGATTGTCGAAAAACAAGTGCAGGATGCTTTTCCCAATGTGGACATAATTTTGAAAACCTACCTTGTTTTAATAACTTATTGCACTGCTGAAAGGTCGTTTTCAAAACTAAAATTAGTAAAAAACAGGTTGCAAACTTCAAAAACCCAAAAACGCCTAAACGATCTTGCAATTTTAAGCAATAATAAAGATATCTTAAGAGAGTTATCTTTTTTTAGGACGTGATCAATGACTTGATTGTAAAGAAAAGAAAATTAAAAATAAATAAATAAATAAGTAATATATATTTGGGAAAAATAAAATGTTTTGTACCTAACGCATTACTCATTTTTAAGTCAGGTAGTAAATCTGAGGATTATCATGACGAAATGTATTTTTGACAATTTCTCAAAATGGTTAGAAGCAAAATTAATCCCCAATTTACCCAGTGAAAGCGTTATTGTTATTGATAATGCACCTTATCATAACGTACAAATTGAGAAAGCACCGGTGTCAACTTCTCGGAAGGCTGAAATGATAAAAAGGGGCTAGAAGAAAGAAATATTCCATATTCTGACAGTATGTTAAAATCGGAATTATATGACATAACAAAAAAATATAAACCGGCATATAAAAAATATGCTATTAATAACATATTGCAAAGACATGGCCACAAAGTTTTGCGTTTGCCACCATATCACCCGGATCTCAATCCCATAGAGTTAGTATGGGCATCTATGAAACAATACGTAGCAAAAAAGAACGTAACATTTAAATTGGATGATGTGAAAACGCACTGTGAGGATTTTTTTAATAATTACCATACTACCATTTTGAAATTATTATACAATAAATATTAAAAAGACATTTTGATATTTTTTCATCGAAAGTTGATAATACTGTTTAAAAATTAAATTTTGAAATTATTGTGCATATAAAAAAAATTATCTTAAAATTTAATTGAAATCTGACATACAGTATACCTAAAATAAATTGTAAATAGCTTTTTTTTTCGTAGAATTAGCAACACTGCAAAAATAAAATTATGTAATTGTTATTGATACCAGAATATTCTATTTTAAAAATTTAATTGAAATCGGATAAATAGTGTGACTAAAACAAAATATTAATAAATTTAATATTTTTCACTCAAAAGTTGGTAACACTGTGTAAAATAATATTATGTAATTGTTATGGATGGATCTATCCTAAAAATTTAATTTAAACAGAAAGTCGTAGGTCAGTGGTTGCGTGTTGGACTCGGACCCCAAAGGTTTCTGTTTCGCGTCGCGCTCACACCCGAAATTAATTTAAATACTACTGGTATTAAAGCCTTGTACCACTGAACTGATATCGGTTGCGTCTGAGTGGTTCGGAACCCACTATCAGCTGTAGGTCTCTTGCTTGGCTGAGGACTAACCTCCTGCACCATTGACAATGCAAATAAAAAAATTGTTAAGAAACTATATGATCAGCTTTTCGAGCATATAGTCTCATGTTCCGCTTAGGAATTATGGAAACTGATTATTATTGATACCATGATAATCTATTTTGAAAATTTAATTGAAATTGCATAAATAGTCCAGCTAAAACAAAATATTAATAAATTTAATATTATCTCACTCAAAAGTTAGTAACACTGTGCAAAATAATATGATCTATAGTCTATTTTTTAACTAGGATGAGTAAATGCAAAAGTAAGTTTAATTTGCAACGTCTATGATCTCCACATTTGGTTTATTTACTTAAAAACGAATTTAAAACACACGAAACTAAAGAAAACTTGACAATATGAAACTCGAAAATAAGGTATTGACAATATATATCTGACATATTGACAGTGTGACGGTTCGTAAAATTGATAATTGGCGCGCTTGACTTTTATTAGTCATGTCGTGTATTGTTTTACCGGCCCGGCTAGCTCGGTCGGTAGAGCGGTCAGAACTCGAGAATTTTTTAGAAGCGACGCTCTCTTGGTAGCGCGGTTCGACACGAGACGGTTGTGTTTGGCGTTTGCAACTCGCATTGTTTACACATTTTAAAGATATTAGTTTGGTTGATGATTTTGATTCAAATTAAATATTAATCGTATTGACGAAGATAAATCAACCTCAGCGTCTTGGACTCTGTCCTGGGTAAGTTTTTATTAAGATTACTTTATCGATACGTTGATTTTTAGAGTACGAAGCGTGGAGATTTTTTTTCGTTCGAACGGCCATGCGTTCAGTTAAATTTTAATCTGTAATCATCGAGTAGTAGAATCGCTGAATTAAAGTAATTTAGTCAAATCTGAGATTTGCAGTTGTAATAACGCGAGTTATTGCTAATATTTTTGGAATTTTTAGTGAATTTATTGGTTGTGTAAACAATGTGATTGGCATGCGGGGACACACCGCTCATGTTCGAGGTCGCGGGGTTGTTGTATTTTGTTTAACTTAAAGTAAAGTAGATTTATATATAAATATTTTTGAATTTTGGGGTAATTTCAGAACCAAAAAGGGTTGGGGTAAGGATTTAATTTGGGTCGTGGGTAATTTTGGCGTTCACAACCAAGTTGTAACGTAATGCGACGAATAGCAAGCACTATACGAAATTTAATGAATGTTTTATGAGAAGCCTGATTTAACAGTAGACTGAATGAGATCAATGTGAGAGTCTTGGGGCGATAGTAGTGTTAGTGAAGAGAGTGTGTGAAAAATACGCGCGTTTGCGAATCTGGAAGATAATTGCATAAACACCTCGGTTAAGAATTTAAATAGAGTTGAATTATTTAAATTGTCGAGTGTTGTATTTAAATAATAAGTAGTATTATTTAAATAGTTGTTTAGTTTTCGTTAGGGCCGCCTAGAAATTGGATTGTTTAATATTGGCCTGCGAACGTTTATGGAATTATCAACCACACACCACCGAAACTTCCAGTAATTACTTTTATCCTAAACTCCCAGTTGTGATCGTCTTTAGTGTCAGATCATCTTTTCTTCATCAACTATTTTCTTCTTTCTTCTTTTCTTCCGTTTTCTTCTCATTTCAAATAGTAAAATTTTTGATAACTTAATTAAAATAAATAATTATCAGTAAATAGTACTGTATAAAGTAAAATATCTGTTTTAATAACGGTTAGCTACCGTTTGCAATTTTAACGAGCTACCATTTTGTTTGGAGCACACAATTTGTCTCCGTTTTGTTTTGGAACAGTAACTGTTGGGTAAAAATCAATTTTCAGGTGCAACTAGGGCCTTAGGTGCGGTTGTTCAAGTGTGGTGCAGAGGCGACCATTGAAGATTGGATCAGCTGACGGACCGCGGGGAAAAGCTCACAACTACAGTCGTGGATGGCATCGTTTTAAGCTGTGGACTTCGTGTAGGCTACCATTATTACAGCCGTATTAATTCCACTTCTGCCAGATTAAATAGTTTCGAAGAGCACCGCGTGTTCAGACAACGTTCGTATCCAATTGCTATTCACTGTTCGGATTTCGTGAGGAAGCATTGTCGATTTCGGCGCCCCCCGCACTTGAAGCAATCGCACGGAAGAACTAGCTAGAATTGTCTCGCACCAAACAACCAATTTGTAAGCCCAGTGGTCTACGTTCCATCGATTAAATAGGTAACCGTTGTTAAATCCAAGATTGTCATTTCATTTAAATATTAACGTAAGACTGAATATGTTTAAATAGTATAGTTTTGAATTAAACATTTGATTTTCGAGTATTTTGTTTAATTATTTTATTTAAGTACTTTGTTTGAGTATTATTGACTGAATATGTTTAAATAGTTTAGTTTTGAATTAAACATTTGATTTTCGATTATTTTGTTTAATTATATTATTTAAATACTGTGTTTAAGTATTATTTAATTGTAATATATATATTTTTCAAAGTTTTTTTATATGAGACATAACGATTGATATTAAATATATAAATACTAAATAAAAACTTTGTGGCGCCCTTTTCTTATTTAAAAAAAAAAGCCTCTCAGTTCCTGCCAGTGTTAAAGAAACTAGGTGTGTATTTGCCGTGCATTCTCTCCGACTATAAGTAAAAAAGCAGCCGTTGCACATATAGCTACCAAGGTAGGTGTTTTGAAATAAAGTATTTTAAAAATTCAAACAATACTACGACTTGGTCGTTATACGTATGGCGCCCAACGTTCTGGGGCTTGATTTGTACATTAACGCACCCACAAACGGCTAATACACAGCTAGGAGAATATAAAGATTGTATTTTTTGGAAATTTTAAGTTGAAAAATAATTTTTGTATTTGTGTAAAGTATTATTAACACTGATAGGATTGACGAGTCGATTTCTTATTCTTGTCTATTCTAAACTCTATTTTCTATAAACTATTTCCTTTACTTTAACCTCTAATAAAATTATTTCATGATGGAACACTGGGATGTGAATCTTTTGAGATCGGATGAGTTGAACTATGAGTTGAGAATACGTGGAGCAACGCCGATGGGAAACGTAACACACAGACGTCAGATTCTACTTGGTCTAATAGCACTGGACAGATTAAATTCGTCTTTCACTTATCCAACGCTAGACATCAATGCAGACACTGAGATTACAGAATGCGAACAGAAAATAAAAGGCATTCAGCGTAAGTTGAACACAGTTACTTTGTTGTCAAATAAAGAATTTAGTAGTCATCAGACTAGATTATTGCATGTACGTGGCAGGATCGATAGGATACCTGATTCGCAGCAAAAGAATTTGTTGAAGGAAAAGCTGAGTTTGTGTTTAGTCTTGTTACACAGCAAAAATGCTGCAGCTTCACTGCCAGCACCACAGCCACCTTCTGCAAGTACTGTTGGCGCGCCGTCTGGTATAAATGAGGCTCCGGTGCCCAATAGAGAAAGTATTGCAACCCCAATTCCTGCTACTACTGCAAACGATAGTACAAGATCTCAGTTAGGCGCACAGTCTGTATCTTTTAATCCTTTCGTGTCTCAAGTACCTACATTTAATTCTCTTTACGCGCATCCGTCGAGTACTATGTTGCCGGAAGCGAACATTACTTCGTCAAGTAGAATTTACGAGATTAGTCGCTGGAATATTACGTTTGATGGTACAACGGGAGTTAACTCTTTCATAGAACGAATCGAAGAAAAAGCCGCGTCGCGCAACATTAGTTCGGAACAGCTGTATCAACAGGCTAGCGATCTATTCACGGGTCAAGCATTAGTTTGGTTTCGTTTTATCAGGACTACCGTACGCACTTGGACGGATCTTGTTAATAGGCTCCGCCTTGCTTTTCTACCAGCTGATTATGATTTTCATCTGTGGGAAGAAATTCGAGCGCGCACTCAAGGGTTATCTGAACGGGTGGAATTATACATTGCCACTATGGACAATATGTTTGCTAGGTTGTCGGAGTATCCCAGTGAGCAGACAAGAGTGGGTTTGATTTCTCGAAGTCTATTACCTCATTTTCAGGCAGCAATGGCCGTGCAGCCACCTCGAACCATTCTAGATCTCTTGTATACGTGCAGACTCATCGAAGATACACAGCTTCGTATAACCTCTATAAAACCACCACCGAATCGGTCAACTACACTCTTAGAGCCAGATTTAGCCTATGCTAGTAACTCGACGTCAATACACTCGGTTGAAGCACCTTCTGCAGTTTCTTTTACGAATATTAAATGCTGGAATTGTCACGTTAAAGGGCACGTAGCCAAGAATTGTTCTCAGCCTCGTCGTAGCGTGTATTGCTATACGTGCAAAACCCCAAATTTTACTCGAGTAAATTGTCCGAAATGTAGACAGTCAAAAAACGGCAACGCCGACGTGCAATCGTCAGCCAAACACGTCGGCGGCAGTTCCAAGCAGCTGACAAAGTCCACTGGGTCAACTGGTTAAATGTTGTTCATAATTTCTGTAGTAGCTCGCCTTCCGTGGCTCATTTAATGATTAATCGGCCGAATGATGATCGTCCATTTATTCAAATTCAAGTAGCAGGACGCGCACTGATCGGAATGATTGATTCAGGGGCGAATCGTACTGTTATTGGAGGCCAGGGCCTCGATTTGTTGTCTAGTGAAAATTTACAGGTATTTCCGTCTAGCCAATTGGATGTGAAAACAGCTGATGGTGCCACTCATAAAATTTTAGGTAGTTTACAAGTCAAAATGGTTCTGCAAAATGTAGTGCAGAGTATTGAAGTTTTAGTAGTGCCTTCGTTGAAGCATCGTTTGATTTTAGGAGTGGATTTTCTGCGTGCATTTCGCATGGTGTTAGATTTTGAGTCAAACCAATGGCATGTTTTCAAACCAGAAGTAGCAGCCGTCAATACGATACGTGGCTATGAAGCTTTAACCAGCCGACAACAATTAGTAATGAATAATGTAGTAGAAAAGTTTAGTGAACTTGGTCAAAAAGGTTTAGGTCGTACCCATTTAGTGCAACATGTGATTGATACCGGTGAGACGCTTCCGATAAAACAGCGACATTATCCTTTGTCGCCTGCAATACGTAAATTGTTAGATAGTGAACTTGATAAAATGCTACAACTAGGCGTGGTTCGTCCGTCTACTAGTCCTTGGTCCTCGCCTGTGTTATTGGTGAAGAAGGCATCAGGTGAACATCGACTATGCTTCGATGGTCGTAAATTAAATGCAGTAACGAAGAAGGATGCATATCCATTGCCTTTTGTTTCGTCTATTTTAGATAAGTTGCGTGATGCTGTCTATATTTCATCGATTGATCTTAAGCATGCATTTTGGCAAATTCCGTTAGATGACAGTTCCTGTGAGAAGACAGCTTTTACAGTTCCAGGTCGTGGTTTATTTGAATTTACTAGAACTCCGTTTGGCTTATGCAACGCGCCGCAGACACAACAGCGATTGATGGATCGATTATTTGGTCCTGCGCTTGAACCACACGTGTTTGTATATCTTGACGATATTATTGTTGTAACTGCATCTTTTGAAAAACATGTAGAACTGTTACAAATAATTTTAGACAGATTGCGTAAAGCTGGTTTAACTGTAAATGCGAAAAAATGCGAGTTTTGTCGTCCTAGCCTACAGTATTTAGGTTTTGTTGTTGATCGTTTTGGTTTGCGTACCGATCCGAGTAAGGTTGCAGCGATCGTTGAGTTTCCCCGTCCGAAGACTGTGACTGAGTTGAAACGTTTTATGGGAATGGCGTCATGGTATCGGCGTTTTGTGCCGAATTTCTCTAGTATAGCCGCACCGATCAATGCCTTGAGCAAGGGCAAACGGAAGCGCAACGAATTGGAATGGTCCATGGAAGCCATCGATTCATTTCGGCAGCTGAAAGATTGTCTTGTCTCGGCACCAGTGCTGGCTAGTCCTGATTTTAGCGAGCCATTTGTCATTCAAACTGATGCGTCGAATTACGGTGTTGGAGCTGTGTTAACACAGACAATTAAAGGCGAGGAGCACGCGATAGCTTATGTTAGTCGAACACTGAACGCAGCCGAGCGGAATTATTCAGTTACCGAACGGGAATGTTTGAGTGTCGTGTTTGCGTTAGAAAAATTTCGTCCTTATGTTGAAGGCGTACATTTCACGGTGATCACGGATCATCACTCGTTACTTTGGTTGCAACGGATGCAAGAACCATCCGGGCGACTTGCACGTTGGTCTGTACGCTTACAACAGTTTGATTATACTTTAGTACACCGACCCGGCAAATTGAATATAGTTCCCGACGCTCTGTCGCGATCTCCTGTTGATATTTGTATTTTAGATACTGTCGCTAACTCCGACGATCCTTGGTATGTCAAAATGCGCGAATCAGTGCTCAATGAGCCACTGTCTTACCCAGACTGGCGTGTAGAAAATGATATCTTATACAAGTTAGTTCCGCAAGATCATGACTTGCCGCTCAATGTAGATCCGTGGAAAATAGTAGTTCCGAGAGAGCAAAGATCATCGATTTTAAAACGTTTTCACGACGATCCATTAGCTGCACATTTAGGCGTTTTTAAGACATATCGAAGAATCGCTGAGTTTTATTATTGGCCGCGATTAAAAACCTATGTTTATCGATATGTAACTCGTTGTCATACGTGCTTAGAACAGAAAGTTCCTCAACTTTCTACTCCTGGTCTAATGGGGGCACAAAAGAAGGCTAAGATGCCTTGGCAGATTGTATCTGTGGATTTGATGGGCCCTTATCCTAGATCAAAATCCGGTCACTCATATATATTAGTAGTTTCGGACTGGTTTAGTAAATTTACTTTAACTTATGCTTTACGTCAAGCTACGATACCGCGAATATGTCAAATCTTGGAAAATGACGTGTTTCTTATTTTCGGAGTACCGCAAATTATTATGGCTGATAATGGTGTTCAGTTTCGCAGTAAACGTTTTGTAGAATTAATGAAAAAGTATGATATACCAAGAATCTGGTATAACGCGAAGTACCACCCGCAAGTAAATTTTGTAGAACGAGCGAATAGAGTTATTAAGACTGCCATCCGTTGTTACTTGAAAGAAAATCAACGTGAGTGGGATGTTGAACTTCAACGTCTTAGTCAAGCAATCCGCACAGCTGTTCACGAAGTTACCGGTTATCCGCCGTCGTTTTTAAATTTTGGTCGTCATGTTCCCGTATCTGGTAATTATTACCTACAATTAGATGAAAATGTCGAACCGATTGATCGTAAGCCTTATGCTGAAAAGCTGTCCGAATTGACAGAAATATTTAGGAATGTAGAAAATAAACTAACTACCGCTTATGTTCGAAATGCTAAGCATTATAATCTGCGACGCCGCGAAGTAAAATTTAATCCGGGCGATATAATATATAAACGTAACTATACTTTATCGGATGCTGCTGCTTATTATTCTTCAAAGTTAGCACCAAAATTTTTGCGTTGTCGTGTGAAAGCTAAATGTTCACCGTTAGTTTACGAACTTGAAGACATGCAAGGACATAGTCTTGGGCGTTGGCATGTGAAAGATCTTCGTAGCTCACCGTCTCTAGATCAGACTGAAAAAAAATTGTAATGATTTGGCGATTGCTCGTTTTGTAGGTTAGCAAGTTTAGCTAGTTTGGTAAGCAAATCATTAAATTTTTTTGAGAGGAAAAGAGGCAGTGTGACGGTTCGTAAAATTGATAATTGGCGCGCTTGACTTTTATTAGTCATGTCGTGTATTGTTTTACCGGCCCGGCTAGCTCGGTCGGTAGAGCGGTCAGAACTCGAGAATTTTTTAGAAGCGACGCTCTCTTGGTAGCGCGGTTCGACACGAGACGGTTGTGTTTGGCGTTTGCAACTCGCATTGTTTACACATTTTAAAGATATTAGTTTGGTTGATGATTTTGATTCAAATTAAATATTAATCGTATTGACGAAGATAAATCAACCTCAGCGTCTTGGACTCTGTCCTGGGTAAGTTTTTATTAAGATTACTTTATCGATACGTTGATTTTTAGAGTACGAAGCGTGGAGATTTTTTTTCGTTCGAACGGCCATGCGTTCAGTTAAATTTTAATCTGTAATCATCGAGTAGTAGAATCGCTGAATTAAAGTAATTTAGTCAAATCTGAGATTTGCAGTTGTAATAACGCGAGTTATTGCTAATATTTTTGGAATTTTTAGTGAATTTATTGGTTGTGTAAACAATGTGATTGGCATGCGGGGACACACCGCTCATGTTCGAGGTCGCGGGGTTGTTGTATTTTGTTTAACTTAAAGTAAAGTAGATTTATATATAAATATTTTTGAATTTTGGGGTAATTTCAGAACCAAAAAGGGTTGGGGTAAGGATTTAATTTGGGTCGTGGGTAATTTTGGCGTTCACAACCAAGTTGTAACGTAATGCGACGAATAGCAAGCACTATACGAAATTTAATGAATGTTTTATGAGAAGCCTGATTTAACAGTAGACTGAATGAGATCAATGTGAGAGTCTTGGGGCGATAGTAGTGTTAGTGAAGAGAGTGTGTGAAAAATACGCGCGTTTGCGAATCTGGAAGATAATTGCATAAACACCTCGGTTAAGAATTTAAATAGAGTTGAATTATTTAAATTGTCGAGTGTTGTATTTAAATAATAAGTAGTATTATTTAAATAGTTGTTTAGTTTTCGTTAGGGCCGCCTAGAAATTGGATTGTTTAATATTGGCCTGCGAACGTTTATGGAATTATCAACCACACACCACCGAAACTTCCAGTAATTACTTTTATCCTAAACTCCCAGTTGTGATCGTCTTTAGTGTCAGATCATCTTTTCTTCATCAACTATTTTCTTCTTTCTTCTTTTCTTCCGTTTTCTTCTCATTTCAAATAGTAAAATTTTTGATAACTTAATTAAAATAAATAATTATCAGTAAATAGTACTGTATAAAGTAAAATATCTGTTTTAATAACGGTTAGCTACCGTTTGCAATTTTAACGAGCTACCATTTTGTTTGGAGCACACAATTTGTCTCCGTTTTGTTTTGGAACAGTAACTGTTGGGTAAAAATCAATTTTCAGGTGCAACTAGGGCCTTAGGTGCGGTTGTTCAAGTGTGGTGCAGAGGCGACCATTGAAGATTGGATCAGCTGACGGACCGCGGGGAAAAGCTCACAACTACAGTCGTGGATGGCATCGTTTTAAGCTGTGGACTTCGTGTAGGCTACCATTATTACAGCCGTATTAATTCCACTTCTGCCAGATTAAATAGTTTCGAAGAGCACCGCGTGTTCAGACAACGTTCGTATCCAATTGCTATTCACTGTTCGGATTTCGTGAGGAAGCATTGTCGATTTCGGCGCCCCCCGCACTTGAAGCAATCGCACGGAAGAACTAGCTAGAATTGTCTCGCACCAAACAACCAATTTGTAAGCCCAGTGGTCTACGTTCCATCGATTAAATAGGTAACCGTTGTTAAATCCAAGATTGTCATTTCATTTAAATATTAACGTAAGACTGAATATGTTTAAATAGTATAGTTTTGAATTAAACATTTGATTTTCGAGTATTTTGTTTAATTATTTTATTTAAGTACTTTGTTTGAGTATTATTGACTGAATATGTTTAAATAGTTTAGTTTTGAATTAAACATTTGATTTTCGATTATTTTGTTTAATTATATTATTTAAATACTGTGTTTAAGTATTATTTAATTGTAATATATATATTTTTCAAAGTTTTTTTATATGAGACATAACGATTGATATTAAATATATAAATACTAAATAAAAACTTTGTGGCGCCCTTTTCTTATTTAAAAAAAAAAGCCTCTCAGTTCCTGCCAGTGTTAAAGAAACTAGGTGTGTATTTGCCGTGCATTCTCTCCGACTATAAGTAAAAAAGCAGCCGTTGCACATATAGCTACCAAGGTAGGTGTTTTGAAATAAAGTATTTTAAAAATTCAAACAATACTACGACTTGGTCGTTATAACAGTACTGACAGCTTGTTGACAGTTAATGACAAGGATGAAAATAATGTTGGGTGTAAAAACAGTTGTATGTCAACCAATCAGAAGTATATATTTTGGCGCAAAAAATTTAAATTACTCCTCCTAGTTATAAAAAAAACAGACTATAATTGTTATGTACGTGATGAATGTAATGAACGTGATGAATATAATTGTTATGGATATTAGGAGGATGTATCCTGAAAATTTGATTTAAATCGGAGTAATAATATAGCCAAAATAAATGATTAAAAATTTTTAAAAATTGCCGAAATTTTGCATCATTGCACAAAAATGAAATAAATAAAATTTAAGTTTCTATAACATCTTTTACTTAAAATATGATCTTATCCAGCCGTTGAAGTTTTTTATGTACACTCGTAAATCACCTGTATAAAATTTTCACTTAATGTAATCTACGCGTTACTACGATACAAAAACAAAATATATTTATAAAAATTTTTGTCATAATTGGAATTGACAAATATTTATTTACAATATTTTACTATATATCTAATATCATGGATAAACATTTCAACAAGGTTGGTATAATTTTTTACTTTTCAGAAAATTGATTTAATGAAATTTTATTCATTTCAGTACACAGGTATCAACCTTACACAAGAACGAAATACTGACGATGACACTTTACGTGAAGATTGTCCGATTATATTTGAATCATTACCGAATCACCAACAATTCTCTGTAAGATTAGATATTATTATAATTACATAAATTTTTATATACCTATATTAAAAAAAATAGTTACAAAAAAATATTAAACTATTTCAGTTTGCAAATCATGCAGAACCATCAACTTCTACAGCAAATAGTAACCATGAAATATTTGAAAATTCTCCTGATGATACCGCACAACATTTAACAAAAGTAATTAATTATCAAAAAAGAGCACTTTTAAAGAAAGAATGTAAACTGAAATTGGACAAGTTGCGTATGAAATTAGAATATAAAAAGGATAAATTTGAAGCAAGAATAAAATACCTTCATACTCAAAACAAATTGGTGGCACAAGAACTGGAATTGATTGATGAAACTGAAACGAAACTATTTGAACTGAATCAAATGCAACAAAATCTTAATTAGTTTTTCTTTTTTAATGTAGTGAAAGAATATTTAGTTATTGATAATTTTTATGTATGATATTAATTTCAGTGTCCATTTTATAAGAAACCAGAGTGAACACCTTTCCTGGAATCTCTTAATCATGGGTGTCTACGTGATGCCGCTGTGTTTAATTTATTTTGATATATATTTTTGTCATTAGCAATCATTATATTTTGCTAAAATTGTTTATAAATAGCAGGTTTTTTTATTATTATTAATGTATTCGATGTTTTTTGTGAAAGAGTTTCAAATATAACTTCAAAATGTACATTTGTTTTTGATTTGGTTATAATAATGAATGAAACAAGATTAAAAGCATATATATATATATATATATATATATATATATATATATATATATATATATATATATACGGTATACGGCCATGATTTGTCATTATAAACAACTTTTCTTAATAAAATTTTGTCGTATCCTAAACAAAAAGGGTACTTTACCTGAAAAGAAAATAGTTCTTGCTTCACCGTCACGGCCATTTTGTTTTTCAAAAAACGAAAAAATTCTTAAAATTCGATTCACGCCAAGCAGGGCTTAATTCCAGAATCTTGAAATGAAATTCAAAAAATTTTAGTCCATTACACCTCTTGTAACATCAATCCTGGGACACACTGTATAATATAGAATAGTTACTTAGTTAATACCTATATTATTAATCGTAAATTAAGTAGTTTATTGTAGTTTTTATTTTATTTTTAGACTTTTTTTATTTTATATTACAGTAGCGTAGTTTTTTTTATTACATTTTTGTAGTTTGACATTATTTTTCGTAAATTAAGTAGTTTAGAGAAGGAATGTTTGGCAATCGTTTGGGGAATTCAAAAGATGCGACATTATCTCGAAGGTTACCATTTTACCATCATCACCGACCACCAAGCATTGAAATGGTTACAAGTAATCGAAAATCCCCCAGGACGACTCGCTCGGTGGGCCATGTTTTTACAACAATTCGATTTTGAAATTCAGTACCGAAAAGGCTCGTTGAATCAATTGGCAGATGCATTATCGAGACAGCCACTTGCAGCCAAACCCGAAGATAGTTCCGACGCGGAAATCTTTTTAGTAGCCGCCACCTGCAAGTGGTATGCAAAGAAGCAACGAGACGTTCTGGCACGACCCACCGACTTTCCAGACTTTGCCTTGAGAGATGGGCACTTGTACCGACGTATCCACAACCCACGAAACCTAACGGAGGATGATGGAGCCAACTCTGCATCCCAGAACCGACTCAAATACAGATTCTGAAAGAGAATCACGACCGACCAGATGCAGGACACGCCGGAGTAGCAAAAACCGCCTCACGTATCGCCTTACGGTATTATTGGCCCGGTATGTTTCGCGATATCACCAAGTATGTCCGAAGCTGTCCGTCCTGTCAGAAATTCAAACCATCGCAGCGTGGAATTGCCGGTCAGATGCACCCTCCAGAAATACGTGGACCCTGGGATACCGTAGCAGTTGACATTATGGGACCACTGCCCCGTTCAAAAAGTGGCCACATGTATTTATTAGTGTTACAGGATCGACTCACTAAATGGGTGGAATGCCAAGCACTCCGTAAGGCCAACGCCGCCACGATCACCAAAGGAATCCGAGAATTGGTGGTGACGCGGTACGGCTGCCCGAGAACAATCATCACCGACAACGGGACGGAATTCGACAATAAACTGCTTAGGCAAACTTTGGAGGCCATGGGTATCCGACAATTACTGACACCGCCCTATACACCCCAAGCTAACCCCGTAGAGCGGGTAAACCGAATACTGAAAACGATGATCGCGCAATCCTGTCAAGAGGATCAACGTACGTGGGACGAATTCTTGCCAGAATTAAGGCTGGCCCTCAACTCCGCAAAACACGAGTCCACCAGTTACACTCCCGCATATCTCAACTTTGGCCGCGAATTGACGCTGCCGGGATTATTCCAGGAGATTCAACCGGAGGTACCGCTCAACACGAAGACAAACAAAATACCACAAGAAATTTTAGCCCGTGTTAAGCGATTAAACGAAATCAGGGAATTTGCGCGCATACAACTAGCTCGAGCATCAGACCGGCATGGTCATTATTATAATTTACTGCGTCGAGAATGGCAGTGTAGGGTAGGAGATCAGGTAATGCGGAGAGAACATCCTCTTTCCGACGCTGCCAAGGGGTATGCTGCTAAGCTAGCACCAAAAATTTCGAAAAGGTCGCCGGTGGTATATGATTTGCAAGGAGAGCGTGGACGCATTCTCCATCGCATTCATATAAAAGACCTTAAGCCGGCTGTGTAAAAATGAATACTAATTCCTTTTCTTGTAGATGACAGGTGTAAAGAAAAGTGAAGCCCCTGGCAATCCAGCCAGTACCACCGCCGGCCGGATTCAACCCCAATCGCTTCGAGCTCCGTGGCTCCCCGGGGAAGGCGATCTAAAGCTCCGGAGGGTACTAACGGAGATGTTCGGGCCTTACCCGCCGAACAAGTGGGAGACGCCGGTACTGACGCCTCCATACCGGAGCCCATATAAAAATTATTCAACTATTATATAATTTTTTTATTATTAATATAATAATTACGGTATCATAATTTTTGTAATATTAAATATAATTATAAATATATACATATTTCAAATAAAAATCTCTAGTGTAGTTACTAAATAATATAGGTTGGTATTTGTTACAAATATTGCTAACAGTGCTAACTTCTCTCAATTCTTTGAAAATCTGTGACAGTTGAAAGCGAATTAAAAGTGCTATACTTTATAACGATATTTTATTTTTCAATTAAACAGTAATTTTTATTACTACTAATTTTTATTTTTACTTCTTATTCTTTATTCTTCTACTTCAGTTATTTCATCATTACTTTTACAGGTAAGTTTTTATTTACTGTTTTATTATTAAACAAAAGTTAACTTAAGTCATTCCGAAAAAGATATACACATATATATACTATAATCTTAAATGTTATATAGCAAATATTTTCTTGAAATTTATTAACATCATAAAATGCATTCAGTAGCAAAAAATTATATAACTGATACATTTAAATTATATAATTTATTATTTTACAATCATACAATCAATATTAAAATCAATATTAATGGTTTTGTTTTATATTTCTGTGTTCACATCGACACATGTTATCTTTATAGGTTAAGTTAATTTATTAAAATTTTAATAAGACAAGAAATAAATTAAAATGTGGCGAAATTTCATATATAATGTAAATTTTATTGTTTAGTCATTGTTAAAAGGAGACAGTTCTAATGTTATTTAGTGGTATATTAAATTAAACTAATACAACTCGCGCGAAAGTAGCATAATTTAAAAATTTTTTTTTATGAATTTACAAAAATTTTCAAAATTATTTAAATATTAAATAAACGTAAATTTAAAGTAAAACGGAATACAATGAATGTAAATACATGTTATTAGAAAAAAAAATATTAATAAGAGGTATCTATTTCATATAATACAATTTTGAATTTTTTGTTCTATATATCGCATTAAAAAATAAAAACATTGTTTTAGTTATCGATTGACATTGTCTACATTTGTACCATTTCTGAAACGGATAGTTCTGAATTATTTATTAAAAATATTTTTTCAAAAAAGATCTAAAAATGAAATCGTTGTTTGTGTTATCATGATATTTGTTTAAAATGAAAATTCTTTCAATATAAATAAATAAATTTCTGGAATTACTTCAAATATTGCGCCTGAATTTACAAAAACAAATAACAACATTTTACAAACTTGCTTTTTGTTATAATATAAATTATAAGTAAATATAAGTCAATTTTTCCAGATTGGAGATAACTGATGATCGGAACGTCACCTATCCAGGTGGACTCAGCGTCCGAAGATGAGGCACCACCCGTCCGCCGGCCCTCCAAGAGGCGGGCTCCAAGCCCGGCTCCCGCCAGGAAGCCACCACCAGCTGTGCGGGAACCGAAGTTGCTGCCAGCAACCCCTACAGCAGCTCCCCAACAGCCCCGTCCTCAGCGTGTCGAGAAGCCCCCACGAGGTCGTTCCAGCCCCCGACGACACCGCCGAGCCCCGAAGATCCGGCCCGTGTCGGGGCCACTCCTCCAGACCCGGCGACCCGAAGCCCGCACCAACGCTGCCAGGGAGAAGCTGCTTCTGGAGCTTTTCGGCAGCATATTCCCGGACTCCCCGGAGAGAACGCCGGATGTGCCGAGGCCCTCTCTCACTCTCCTCCAATACCTCAACCACCCCGTGTCTCCTCTGCCGCCGTCACCACCGCCCCTCACAACATCGCCCCTCACAACACCGATCCTCACACCTTTACCCACCGCCGAACAACTGCCACCGTCCCAGCCCGCTCCTGCCCTCGCTCGGGAGAATGTAGTGGAGCGAATCCTCTCCCGCTACGAGGGCACTCGGCCTAGCATATCGGACGCCGAGGCCCAGGCGCTGATGCCCGAAGGCTTCCCGCCGAATAAGAAGTGCCGGGTCCGAATAGCAGCACCAGACGGGAAGCAGCTTTGGTACAAAATCAGAAGGAGCCGGGTCACCAATTAGTGCTCCGTTCTCCCCCTCGACACGCTTGCCCCCCATGCATCACCCAAACGACGGACGCCTAGAATTTCCATCTTTATTATATACTCTCACCAATTCATATTTATGTGTATGTTGTTTTTTTTTAATTTCTTGTTAAATATTCAATTGTTCAATATTCAGTATTCAAATGTTCAATTATTTATTATATCGTTAACCATTATGTTTATACAAATTAAGATCTTTTGAATTTATAGAATTTTCTGGGCTGATATGGCATGGTCGATCTATTCTTGTCGCAACGAGGATAGATCGACCATGGCATACCAGTTCAGAAAATTTTATAAATTCAATGGATATCGGCGATGAAAGCCTGAAGATTACTTTCTCCGACCGCTGATGAGGTTTTTCTCCGGGTACTCCGGTTTCCTCATCCTAGTGGCAATCTTACAGCAGAGTTTGTTTGTTTTGTTTTTGAACATTACTAAATTAAAATCTATTTTTGTAGTCTTACATATACCAAAGAAGAAAATTTGGATTTTGCCAGGGGTCGGTTGCAAACGGCAGAAGGAAGGCTGACCTTTAAAAATATGTGGCTGGTATTAGCTGAGCTAAATAGCCAGGGAAAAGAAAAAAGTATTCCGCAATGGCAAAGGGTACATAATTAAAAATATATTAAATTCATAGTTTTATCCTTATCTTGTTTATGCAGACTTCGACTGACATCAAAATGAAGGCAAAGAAAAAAATGTCGGCCATTCGGACAAGTAGAGCAAAAACCGGAGGTGGTCCGATGGGCAATATTTCTTTGTCTCATTTTGACAATAGAATACTAGCAATTTTATCGGAGGAAGCAGTCTTCGGAATACACGACTCCGAAGATGCTGCTTTGGAAAGCGATTTGCCAATGCAAAGCAAGAGGCAAGATATCTAGGATGTTGTAGGTCCTTCTGGTCTGCAACAGAATGTTGCAGGTTCTTCTGAGCTGCAACAGAATGTCGCAGCGTTGTTAGGACAAAAGCAAAAAAGATGGGTAGAAAATATAGAGCAATCCGGAAAAAAAAAAGATTGGAGTCCGGCAGTTCCACTTCATCACATGTAAGTTATATACAGGGTGTAACAGAATAACTATTCCTAATTTTAACTGGAGTATCCTGGGCTCAGAATATGAAGATTTAATGCAAATCACTGAGATAAAATGTGGCTCCTTACTGAGCTACAGGGTGTTTTATATAAAAATTTAAAAACGATTTTTGCCCAGTACTTTAAAACTATTTGACGTATCCTTATTATACTTGGCAGGAAATGTAGGTACCGTACACCATACTAAATTATGTCAAATAAAAGTTTCTGGCTACTGCCAGTGGCGTACAACAGGGGCAAGTGAGAGGTTGATCCTTCCTAAATTCTACGCCACTGGCGGAATTGTCATTTTAGCACAATTTTTCGATTCTCCAATACTTGCTGTGTAAAAAACATACTCTTCCTTTGTAACGATAAAGTCACTGTTTTACGAGATATTTAAAGTTAAACATAAGCTGCACCTTTGGGATTTTTTCAAAATTTGCTCAAAAAAATCTGAAAAAATTCAGTAAAATAGAGAAAAAAATTAGCTACATAATAAATAAGTAACTTTTTTCTCTAACTCATTCTGATTTGGCTGTAAAAATTATTGAAAATAAAAAAAAAAAATGCAAAAAATATTAATTTTCAATAATTTTTCCAGCCAAACCAGAATGAGTTAGAGAAAAAGTTACTTAGTTATTATGTAGCAAATTTTTTTCTCTATTTTACTGAATTTTTTCAGATTTTTTTGAGCAAATTTTGAAAAAATCCCAAGGGTGCAGCTTATGTTTAACTTTAAATATCTCGAAAAACAGTGACTTTATCGTTACAAAGGAAGAGTATGTTTTTTACACAGCAAGTATTGGAGAATCTAAAAATTGTGCTAAAATGACAATTCCGCCAGTGGCGTAGAATTTAGGAAGGATCAACCTCTCACTTGCCCCTGTTGTACGCCACTGGCAGTAGCCAGAAACTTTTATTTGACATAATTTAGTATGGTGTACGGTACCTACATTTCCTGCCAAGTATGATAAGGATACGTCAAATAGTTTTAAAGTACTGGGCAAAAATCGTTTTTAAATTTTTATATAAAACACCCTGTAGCTCAGTAAGGAGCCACATTTTATCTCAGTGATTTGCATTAAATCTTCATATTCTGAGCCCAGGATACTCCAGTTAAAATTAGGAATAGTTATTCTGTTACACCCTGTATAGTTGATAGGAAATTTTCAGGGTAAAAATAATGGAGGTAGAAAATTGTCAATTACGGAATCAAGAAGTAACAAATTGAAGAAACAATCTCGGAGAAATATCACAGTACAAAATTCATTCCAAATGCAAGATGTGGGGAGTCATTTAATTGAAAAAACCACAAGTCGTCGTTTTGGGTATTGCAGTACACGACAAAAACCAAACAGAACCAATATTATGTGTTCAAAATGTGATGTCGCTCTTTGTATTAATTGTTTTACTCCCTTTCACAACAACAAATAATAATATTTGACAGTGGTTCAAAAATAAACCACAGATATTTCGATAATGTTAAGTCTGATATGTATCTGTGGTTGATTTAACGACCACCCCGTAATTTAGTAAATAATAATAAAAAAAATTACAATTTATGCAAAAACTTGTTATAAGTATTCAAATGAATAAATACATGATAAAAATTGTTTTTTTCTTATAGAATAATTTGCCCTATAAAGGGTTAATGAAGCCCATAGATTTTATAATATCCCCAAACCTACTTTGCGTCGACATCTGCTTGAACAAAATAAACAACATAAATTTGGGCGACCAAAAGATCTGACATTAGAACTAGAAAAGAAACTAGTTAAACACGCTCTTACTTTAGAGTCCTGTTTGTTTGGTCTAAGTGTAACTGATTTACGAAAGTTAGCATTTCAATTGGCAGAAAAATATCAAATATCACATCGTTTTAATAAAGAAAAACAAATGCCAGGGAAAAGTGGTTTTATAAATTTATGAAAGACAATCCATGCTTATCGTTAAGAACCCCACAACCCACATCAATGGCTAAAGCCAAGGGCTTTAACAAAGAAAGGGTCTCCGATTTTTTAAAAATGTATTGGATAAATATAATTTTACAGCTAATAAAATTTACAATGTAGACGAAGCTGGTTTGTCCACAGTCCAAAGACCTCACAAAGTTTTAGCACAAATAGGAAAACAACAAGTGGGTGCTATCACTAGCGGAGAAAAAGTAATAACCACTACATGTATCTGCAGCATGAATGCTGCTGGAGAATTTATTCCACCTATGCTAATTTTCAAACGCCTTCGTATGACCGACATCTTGAAGCAAGGACGTAAAAAGCGCGGAACTTTTTACGGAAGATTACAATGTCTTACATAATGACCGTAATTTTGAGCTTACAGGGCTAAGCAGACGCGGTGGTGTGCTCTTAGCTATAAAAAATAAATTTGAAATTTCTCAATTAAATTTAACGTCTATTTTGAATGTATCTGTTAATATTGACATTGTAGGGTGCAAAGTCACACATAAAAAAATTACTAATATTTCTTGTTTATATTCCACCCAGGCGCGCACCCAAGGGGAGGGCTCACGGGCTTATGGCCCATCGGCATATGGGAGGTGTCGACCTATTAGATATCTGATGGGAAGATATAAAATAAAACTAAAGAGCAGAAAATGGTACATGAGGCTTTTTTATCACGCCATTGACTTGACCACGGTAAATGCTTGGCTAACATATAGGAAGGTTCTAAAGGTAAAGCAGAAAAAAGATTCAGACCAGGTAAAATTTCGAAATCAAGTAGCTTGTTGTTTGCAAATTTGGAACTACAGCTAATAAACTTGGTAGGCCAAGTTCTATTGAAAATAACATCCAGATGAAGAAGAAAAAAAGACCAGCGATATATGTTCTACCACAGGATGTACGGAAGGACCAAATTGGACACTGGCCAAACTCAGCCAAGGAAAAAATGAGATGCAAGTATCCAGGGTGTAAAGGATTCACGCATATAAAGTGTGAAAAATGTGAGATTAGACTTTGTTTGAACAGGAACAATACTTGTTTTAAAAAAAATTTCACCTAAACTAAGTACTATAACATTAATTAACATTAAAATGTTGGTTTTGAGTGTAAAAATTTTTTTTTTGCATTATTCCTGTTTATAACTAAGTAAAAACAACCGGTTTTTAAATAATTAAAAAGATTTTAAAAAATCATGCATTTAAGGGTTAAAGATTTTGTGAAAGATATATTTTTTTAAATCACTCATAGCATTTCAATGTCAAAGTCAATTGTACGTTTCTTTTCAAAATCCAAAATTTATTGCGCTGTTTTTCTTTTGATGAAACTAATTTTTTTTTTTAAATTTGATACCTAGTTTATTTTTTTTTTTTTTTTCTCTAAAAAGGGTGAACTTTTTTAAATTTTTTAACTAGATACAATAAAAACTCGATTTGTGCTGGACAAGGTCTTTGCATCTACCCTGTCATAAAATAGAAAGTTGCTGAAGGTAAATAACTTTTTTATCGTCACCAATACTTCGCAGAATTATGCATTGATAAGTACGTAAGCCAAGTACGTAGCCACTCACAAGGTGGATGACCAATTAGAAGAACTTTTATTAAAATTGTAACTCCCACACTAACAGTAAAAATTCTTCGTGTAAGTGGTTAAACAGGGCGACAAGATAGAAAAAGTTAATCGGTCAGAGAGTTAGAAAGAGAGTCAAATGGTTAGAAAAACCATTGTTAAGTTAGAGAGTAAAATCAGCATTTATAAGTTCCGAAAGTTCATCTTTATAACATACTGTGTGATTTAAGAAAATTATTCTTCCGTAAGTTATGTTAATTTTACTTACTTTTACTTATGGAATAATGTCTTAAAACCATTGCTAAAAAATTACTCATTTGAAACATTTTTGTATTTTTCGTGGATATTTTTCATTAATTATTTTCAAATTCGTAGTTCCTTATTTTATTAATAGATTTTAACTTTTTAATATTATCGCCGTACCATATTTATTCCCGTCGCAGATCGAATTTTATTCCAACTAAATGAACGATTTTGCAAACATCAAAATATACTTAAAAAATTTTCGGTATTATTTCCAGAAAAACATTCAAAAATTTTGAAGATATACTTACAAATTTAATTGAATTGTGCAAGTTTTACGAATTAGAACAAAATAGTTCAATTGTTGAATCAGAAATGAAACTTTGCATGGCCAAGCTTACTGAAAATTCTAATAAAGAAAAGTACAGCAACACAATAAATCTGTTAGAAGCATGTGATAAAAATTTCTATCCGAACATTTACAAACTACTGACAATATTTTCTACAATTTTTGTCTCAACAAGTACAAATGAGAGAACATTTTCAACTTTGCGAAGACTAAAAAATTATTTGCGCTCCACAATGGATAAAAACCGATTAAATGGTTTGGCTTTGTTGAATATTCATCAAGAAATAAACTTAAATGTAGAAGATATACTAATGCCCGGTTGCACCACGAGTTTATAAATTCTTTCCTTACATAAGAGTTCCTTTAAGCAAAGTGTTCCACAAACTTTAAGTTGTTGCACAGTGTATGTTGTTCAGTTCCGTAACTAAGTAACGAAATAAGTTTCTCTTGGGGAATATCTAGGAACTTTTTTGTTCAATCAGCAAATAGTTTGGTAATAATTTAGTTACTTATATGTCAAATCAGTTTTATAGGTTCAGTATTTATAAAACATATTTACAAATATAAAAGATAATATATTGTGGTATTATATATTTTATTTTTAATAACAATTCATAATAACATTTTTTGAAAATGACTGAGATTAAAAGAAAGCGTAGTAGAAGCGTTAACTATTTGCTTGAAGCAAAAGAGGTTTTGTTAAATCTAATAGCTGATCTAAAACATGTAATAGGAAACAAAAAAACAGACTTGTACACAAACAAACAAAAAAAAAGAAGCATGGAACAAGGTTGTGAATCAATTTAATGCAAAAGCTCCAAACAAGGTGCAACGAAATACAGAGTCGTTGAAGAAATTCTACGACAATATAAAAACGAAAACAAGACAAGATGTTGCCAAAGAAAGATATTCGACAACTTTAACTGGTGGAGGAAAGAGAATAGATATAACTGATTCCACTCATTCCTTAGCGGTATCGCTAATGAATCCCAAAACATTAGTGGGTTTAAACAATGGATCTGATAATGATAATGGACTACCTGTCCAATCAAAAACAATAGAAAAAGCAATTCAATTAAATTATGTACAAGAGTTACCAAATTTTAGTACAGACGCTGTACTAATTTCTGATAAAATTCAGGTAATAATTATTACATTGTAAATGACGTTGTTTATTTATTTGTCTTTTTATTTTATTTCAGCAACAAGAGCCAGGGGAACCACAAGAGTTACCAAATTTTAGTACAGACGCTGTACTAATTTCTGATGAAATTTAGGTAATAATTATTATATTGTAAATGACGTTGTTTATCTATTTATCTTTTTATTTTATTTCAGCAGCAAGAGTCAGGAAAACCACAAGAAACTAGAGTAGACTGGGATGACTGGAATACCTCTTTATTAAAAACTTCTGTTAATGAAAAACTCAAAACAGGAACAGGGTGGGAGCAACATCGCCGGCCTAACACTAACAAAAATCTAGTACTGGAAATTGCAAACACAATTTCTGCAAGAAAATCAGAAACTGCAAAATGAACGTGAAAAAAAAGAACATGAACTTCAAATTTTAAACTTAGAATTAGATGTGGAAATTAAAAGGGCGCAGTCAGAAAAATTTAATACATAATTCATTTTTTATTAATAAATATAATTATTAGTTTACTTATGTTAAATTAGTTAAGTTTCAAAAAATGTAATTTATGTTTTGAATAAAATTTATTTATAGTCTTGCAAAATAATTATTAGCAAATTCATTACGAAGATCTATGCCATTTGCAGCATTCTGATTATTGTTGTGTGGAACTGGAATTTGACCGTTAATTAATTGTTGTAAAATATGAGCATCATGATCTGGTCCTGCAACTGGGTCTGGTTCATTGTGGGCCCTAGCTATATTATGTAATACAGCTGTTGCAATTATGATTATTAAAGTAGTTTGTAGTTTTAATCGACATCCATAAGCTAAAATAGCAAAACGACGTTTTCATATTCCGAATACATTTTCTATAATGGTTCTAGTTCTAATGTGAGATTCATTGTAAAGTTGTTGTGCCTGATTAAGAGGGTTTAAAGAAGGTGTCAGTAAATAACTTTTAATACGATAACCACTGTCTGCTACAAAAAGTTTTTAATATCAATTATTTTAAACACACATAAATAAAAAAATATTTTTATTACATACCTAAAAGTAAACAATTTGGGAAATGATTATTTTCGAATTCATTCCGAATTAGACTGTTATTAAAAATGGTTACATCGTGAGTAGATCCAAGCCATCGAGCAACAATATTTGTCCTACTTTGGTAGGACATGTCCTACAATTTACCTTCTTGTCCTACGTCCTAAGTACTGTTAAAAAATATCGGAAATGTCCTACTTTTATAGTATTTTTACTTTTTAAGACGCCTTTACCGCTGAGTCGACATTTGCAGATGAACGCGATCGTCGACTTTTGCCGATAAACGCGATCGACGCGTAACGAATGCACATAGCTATTATGTCTTCAAATTTAAATTATTAATATTTTTTCTTAGTACTTGTTTTGTATATTTTTAGATGCAATTGTCGACAAGTCCACCATTTAAATGCAAAACTGGACATGTTAATCTATTTTTTTTTTTTTTAATTTGGCTTTGTTTCAACAGATCGTTTTAAAAAACATAGTGTTACTAAAAGAATAACTGTAGCCAATTCAATTAATGAAAAGAAAACCGGGCTATCACTATAAAGACACTTGTGACAATTTTTTGCTGTTTTCTTAAAATTCGTTTAAGAATGCATGTCGCATTTTGCATATATACCCCTCATATGTTTGTATTACAATGTAAAGTGAATAGACCCATTATTTTTTTATAAATTTTAGATACGTATTGTAAAAAATGTTCCAAGTATGTGGCAATGGTATCATTTAGAATGTTTGGAAAAACTACGTACCCAACTTTCTTTTTCTGAAACTGCCGAAAAACTGGTTGGATTTGATCACTCAGAGAAGAAGATGAGAAAATTGTGAAAACTACATTATCGTAAGTTTACGTTATAAATTATAAATAAATATTTTTTTTATATGAAAATTACTTTTTTCTTTTATTCCCCAATTCTGTTTGCATCTCGCAAGACTAGTAAGTATAGTAAAGCTACGATATATTTTATCATTTATTAGACTGATCTGTAAACTAATTAACTCCAACTTTCCTACACCTTTTATTAAATTAATTAGTTCCTATTTAACAGTCAGAAGTTTTAAAGTCAAAATCAATAGTAAACCATCTAATTCCAAACAAATTGCACCAGGTGTACCTCAGGGGTCAGTTTTAGGTCCAACAATATTCAATCTATTTCTTTACGACATCCCTACTTTCCAAGAGACCAACATAGCTATGTTTGCGAATGATACAGCGCTATATGCGCACTCATTTTATGCAGCAGTTGCTGCTAAACAAGTGCAAATTCATCTCAACATGCTCGAGAAATACTTCACAAACTGGAAAACAAAAATAAATGCCGCAAAATGCGAAACAATAGTTTTTACAAAAAAATTTATTAATATTGTTGTGAATTAGTTGTGCACGCCACTGTGTATATGTGAAGGGATGTTTAAATCCCGAGTGAGTGCGAAGCTAAGCGAACGTCTCCGGGTAAAAACGGTTCGAAACGAGAGTCATACGCCACATGTCGTGGAAGAAAGATTAAAATTGTTCACTGTTAATATTGTATACTGATTTATTGTTATTTGAATCATCTAAACTAATCTAATAATATTTGTAACTTTACTACACATCATATAATACAAGAATAAAAGTTAATAAGTTATCTGCCTATGTTCTAAATCATTTCACAACCAAAAATCACCATAGTCGATTACAACAATATCGAAACACCCACACCAATTAAAATAAACAATAATACAGTTCCCATAAAAAACTACGTAAAATATCTCAGCGTACATTTGGATACTCGTCCAAATTTTTACAAACACATAAATTTTATTACAGCAAAGGGTCACAGTGCCATTAAATGTTTATACCCACTTCTCAAACATAAACACATTAGGTTTGAAAATAAAAAATTAATATACACAGATATGATCAGACCTTTATTGATATATGCTGCACCTACTTGGTGCAGTGCATCCAAACCTCTAATAAATAAATTACAAGTATTACAAAACAAATGTCTTCGGATCATAGCTAATACCGACAAGTTTATCAAAATTTCGAGAACTTCACGATATAACAAAACTGCCGTACCTAACAGACTTTATAACCAGCAAATCAGACAATTTTTACCGGACCAAACTGTATGACTGTATTGACTGAAAACATAACAAAAACAAGGCGACACAACTCGGACTTCAAAATAGAACACCGACTACCTATTTATTTTCTCATCTCACCTCATCGCGCATCATTCATCAATCATTCACAAAATTCATCTTCCATTATATAATAATAACTTCGACTAAACAAAACAAAAATTACCTAATTCAAGTGTTCATCATAGAAATTAAAATTAAAAATTGAATTTTTCTAAAGCAGGTTTTTTTGTAAACAATTTTTCCTGTAACATGTTAAAATAATCATTGTATTCAAAAATAAAAAATATCCTAAAAAATCCCAAATTACCTTAAATACAAATATTAATGTATATGTATAAATGTAAATAAAATATAATTAGAGGTACACAATTAAATAATTGTAACGAACTCTGTATATGTATTATATGTAACACATCTGTATTATCGATGTACAAAAATAACAGAATTAATAAAGAATTTTAAAAAGTATAAAAGTAAAGTATAGATATATTCAGTAACAAGTTAAATTTTAGAGTAACAGTAGCAAGAACAAAAATGTGTCCAAGACAGTTTGTACAGTACGTTGTTCCTGTGTACGATTTATTTGAAGAAGAATTTGACGCCAATTCTGTATCTGTCAATGCTAGTTCTGATGCAGATTATACAGATTATTCAGAATCGGAATTCAATTCGGATACTGATATTGAAATGTATTCTGGATCAGATTCAGAAACAGAGCCAGAACCAGAATCAAAACCGGAACCACAAACAGAATCAGAACCGAAATTGACCCCCAAAATTTCACCGGATGGTCTTACAATTGAGCAAATCTGGCAAGAAACAGTTGAGTGGGACTCACACAACAATATATTAGAACGAATAGGCAGCCACTTGAAAAAATTTCAAAAAAATATTTATCAGTTTTATACATGCCGATAATTGTACCCTTCGACGGACAACATAGCCGGGGGTTACTTATACGATTGTGTCATCAGTGTTATAATAAAACTAGAATATGCTGTGCAATATTTAGAAACATTCAATGAAATTTTAAGCAGAGGTGATTTAAATTCCGAATTTTTATATATAACTGATAGAGTTAGTTATAATGTTCTTTCGAATGATAAAGCATTTCATATATTTAGTACAGATATTTCGAATGAGTGTAGTGTGTGCGATAAAAAACTGTTTATCTATAGTGACAAAATGTGTTGATGTTAATTGATGATGAATAAATGTGAGTAGTTACAATTGAACAGTTTTTCAGCGGAAAGACGTCATAGAAAATTCATTAGTTGTAGTGTCAGATACAGATGTTACATACATATTTAGTATTAATTTTTTTCATTATTTCATATAGTTGAATATGTCCGACGTACCATCAGCTAGTAAATCAGGTAAAAAGAGTCAAATTTTACATAGCCAAAGTCGTGAAATCGTGGCCAATGTTTTAAATTTATGGGAAAAAAAGCTGAAGGCGAAAATAATATTCCCGCAGATTTGGTGATAGAAAGAGCCGCAGCCGCTACTGGAATTAGTAGAGCTACTTGCTACAGAATAAAAAAAAGACTGTAGAACTATTGAACAAGGTAATAGCTGTATTCTTTTTACCAAAAAATAAACACAGCTCAGTTGGCAAGTGAAGTGAGGTGAAACGAAGTGAAGTGAGTTGAGTTGCTTTAAAAAGAACAAGATATTCAAACTCTAGCAAGAGAACACGAATAAGTGACAAAGATCGAAATACTTTGACAAGATTTTTGACGTTTGTTTTTCTGATCAACCATAAATTTATGAATCAAAAAATACATCTTTGCTATAAATTTTACATTAAATTTAAAGGTCCAATATCATATCGAAAAAGGTCCATGGACCCGTTCGTTATCTACGATTATTTTTATATCCTTAAAGGATACATTGAAAGAATCCCAGCGTCTCAAATATACAACATTGATGAAACCAGTTTCTGCTTGGATCCATCCCGGATAAAAGTTGTTGGCGAAAAGGGTAAAGCAGAACCATAGGACAACAAGCGGCCCTGGACGAGAGAATATAACTGTTCTCCTTGGGGGAAGTGCCGCAGGTGAAAAACTTCCCCCATTAGTTGTGTTCAAAGGTAAGAACATATGGGATAGTTGGATCTCAAATGAGGAATACCCTGGAATGACTTATTCTGCCACTAAAAATGGGTGGATGGAGACGGAAACCTTTAAAAAATATTTTCAGAATAATTTTTTACAAAATATTGGCAGTGAAAGACCCGTTATATTAATTTATGATGGCCACACTTCCCACATTAGTATTTCTTTGATAGAAGAAGCAATAACTAACAATGTGGTTATAGTGAAACTTCCACCCCATTCCAGCCACTTATTACAGCCTATGGATTTATGCGTATTTAAGTCATTAAAAATGACATGGGATACAGAACTAATAAATTGGCAAAGAAAAAATTATGGCACCAAATTACCAAAAGTTACGTTTTGCACCATAATTTCTAAAATATGGTCACAAACAAATCCTGCTTTACTTATCAATGGATTTGAGAAAGCAGGAATATATCCCTTTAATAAAGATGTCATTCCTGCTGAAAAATTCGATCCAGGAGCATATATCAGGTGGTGTGATTTAAAACGCAAGAGTGACAATCCGGATCCGGACGAGGTTACAACGCAGGTTACTTCAAGAACACTTTTGGAAAAGCTGTCTAATTTGCCATCTTCTTCAACAGAAACGTCAGCAACTGTAGCAGTAAAACACCAGGCATTATCAACTCATTCCACTAATTCGGCAATAACACCATCGACCAGTTTCGAGCAACTGAATTAACCTGTTAACCATTCTAAAAGTTTTGAAAACTTGGTTTTACAACAGTTGAAACAGACACCAAAAACAACAAAAACGGGTAGGAAAAGAATATGTGCAGGGGCTGAAGTAATTACGTCTTTAGAGGCAGTTGCAAGATTAAAGGAGCAAGCGAAAAAACTTAAAAACACAGAGGAGTTAATAAATAAGAAAGCAGGTGGAAGAATAAATAGAAAACAACTGTGCGAAGAAGAGACTGATGAAGATAGTCTGGAAGATATAGATGTAAATAATTCGGATGATGATTATAACTTAGAAGATGAAGTAACTGATTTACGTGAAGAAAAAGAATTTATAAAATTCTTGGATAAAGACTCTACAACACTAAAAATAGGGGACTGGATTCTAGTTAAATTTGCAACTAAAAAATTACATAAATTTTATGTTGGGACAGCTAACAGCATTACAACCATGTTTAGAGGCGAAATTTGCCAGACGATCGGGATTTTCTGCTCAATTTCATTGGCCCGATACCGAAGATGTTTCAATTATAAGTAGAGATCAAATTCAACACTGCTTACCTGCTCCAAATATTAATAAAAGAGGGCACTTCAATTTTAACCTCATATTTGAGCAAAATGTGTATTAAAATTTTTTTTTCTAATAAAAAATATAATAATATTTCGTTTGCTCTTTTGCTTGCACTTACCCCAATCAAGTTTCCATTCTTTTGCAGTAATTCTGACATGGGATTTACACTTGCCCCAAATTTCTGGGGAAGTGTAAACCATTACCTTAGAGAAGAAATTTAATTTTAAATGAAAAAATCTACGTACAATTTGTTTTTCTTTTCTATGGGTCATTTCTAAATAGACTTGGTAGTATACCCTCAAAATTTCAGTAAATTCCTTAGTTAACAAAGGAAATTACAATGCGAGAAAGTTGAACTATTGAAATTTTAGGTCGCATTTACCCCGGTGTACCTTATATAATATGGAAACTGACAAAATTAATTTTATATTGGTAAGTAATATTGAAAATTTGAACGTGATAAACAGTAACCTGACTATATAAATTAATTTCAGTCTACATGTTTGGAGGATGAGGATGATTTTATTTTTAGCAGTAGTAGTAGTTCTATGATTCTGATTTAGAATTACTAGCTACGGAACGAAAATCGCGAACAAGAATCCAGAATTACGTAGAAAAAACAGTAGCGGCTTATAATGAAGACGAATTTAAAAAACATTTCCGCATGACAAGAAGAACTGCTGATTTCTGTATAGGTAGAAATTTATACATTTTAATTTTTTAATTGAATAAAATACAAATTATGTTTTATTTTAGATCTAATGACTGAAGCAAAAATTTTACCAGAACACCGTTTTGGTAGAGAGAAAGTAAGTCCGAAAAAGGCATTTCTGATAACCGTTTGGTATTTATCTAATACGGAAACATTCCGAGAAATATCTGATCGGTTTAATATCACAGAAAGTTGCTGCTTCAACGTAATCAACAAAATTATTAAATATATAGTTTCAATAAGCTCTTCCTATATTAAGTGGCCAACTAAAGAAGAACAATTACAAATAGAAATTGAATTTAAAAAGAAACAAGGATTAGATGGAATTGTGGGCTGTATAGATGGATCACACATTACTATAAATCGACCTAGAGATGATCAGGAAACTTATTGTAACAGGAAAGGAATACACAGTATTATTTTACAAGCTGTTGTAAATAATGATCGTAAATTTATTGACGTATTCTGTGGTGAACCGGGCTCGTTGCATGACGCAAGGGTCTTAAAAAATCGTCTTTATATAAAAAAGCGACTGATAATATTTTAGAATTAGAAAATAGATACATTCTTGGAGATTCAGCGTATCCTTCTATAAGTTGGTTGGTACCTCCATTTAAAGACAACATTGGAAGAAAAACAAATTAATTTTAAACACTCATCTTCTAGAATAGTTATTGAAAATGCCTTTGGGTTATTAAAAGGTCGTTTTCGACGACTAAGGCATTTCGAGAACAAAAACAAACATTTTGTTGTTAATTGTGTAGTTGCTGCGTGCACACTTCATAATATTTGATTAAATATGGATAGTAGTCATGAAAATACAGATTTTTTATTATAAATGATATGTAAATATGTTATATAGTAAAATATATATTTTTTCGTATTACAAAAAAAAAGATAAATGAAAAATAACTTATTATTTCTTAATTAAAAAACTAAAACATACATTCTTACAAAAACATTATAAATATATATATATATATATATATATATATATATATATATATATATAAAAACATAAATGAAAAATACTTATTATTACTTAATTAAAAAAGTAAAATACAAAAACATTATATATATAAAAAAAAAGGATAAATGAAAAATAACTTATTATTTCTTAATTAAAAAAATTAATACTTAATTTAATTACTTATTTAATTTTAATATATCTTCCAGAACTTTAATTTTTCTCTCCTCTAATTCCAATTTTTTTCTCATAAGTTCACACTTTTCTTCATGTCGCTAATAATTTCAAGAAAGTAGTTAGAAGTAGAAGAAGTACGTTACGACAAATGTGCTCATATGCCTGTAAGATGCAGTTCCCAAAGGTGTGCACATTGCAGCACTACTAAAGATGTTCACCGAACCATCTGGAAATGCTCGACGTGTAATGTAGGCTTGTGCCTCAATAAGGACAGAAATTGCTTTTATTCCTTCCACTCAAAATAGAAATTAGTTATTATAATAATTAAAATTAAAATAATTAGGTGTATCCTTTAATTTTAAGCTTTATTCAGTTTTATGTATTATCTTCCTAGTGGTTAGCATAGGTAACCATATCTTGCAGGATTAACGTTAATTTTTTTTTGTTTAATTTTTAAATAATCTTCCTTTATTTGTAATAATAAACAAGAATATACCAAAAAAAAATGATGTTTATAAATAAAAAAATAACTCTATCCTCAAAGAGTTAATACTATAATATAAATATTTTTCAATTTTAGTAATTTTTTTCTCGGAAAGTTGGTATCACCGAAAGAAAAAAAAAACCTCATGACCCTATCTTGGGTACTAGACAAATTTATCCTGAAAATTTCATTAAAATCGGTTGAACCCCGTCTGGGAGGAGTTGCGATGACAAAATTTTGACATATTATTGCATAATTATATAATTCTACAAACACATAATAGGATATAAAATTGTATTCTTTAGATACATTGCATATATGTACCTATAATTCAACAGTTTCTAAAAATTTTCTCTATAAAGTACCTTCTTTTTTTTTGACAGAATCCACCAACTCCCCACGTCAACCATAATTTCTGGGAACAAGACGGTGGCGGCAGTCCACCGCATCAACAAGCGATGCAACATCCACTCCATGGCTCGCCGCATCAACCACCACAGCCCGTACAGGTCTGTACTAGGTTTTTTAATTATTAGTATAATTTGTAAGATGCCGATTTTGTTATACGTAAATTATGACCCAATAAAAATACATTTAACAAGCAATAATTTCTTTAAATTAACAAAATAATAACATCCAATGCAGGATCGTCCCATGACACCGCATGGACCACCCCATGGCTCGCCGCATCAACCACCACAGCCCGTACAGGTCTGTACTAGGTTTTTTAATTATTAGTATAATTTGTAATTTGTAAGATGACATATGTAAAATGTTTGCAAGTGCCTTGATGTGTAAGTGCCTTGATGTGTAAGTAGTGTAAGTAAGAAATAATTATTAAACTGAAAATGAAAAAACACATATGTGTTTTTTCATTTTTAGTTTAATAATTATTTCATGCTTATATTTGATATACTCTGATATTGTTTCATTACAACCATTAATTCTCACTAATATATATATATATATATATATATATATATATATATATATATATATATATATATATTAATTCTATCGTCGTTGTCAGACCAAATGTATCTAACAGACAACCACAGACCTATCATTATTTAACGGTTTTTAAGTGTATATTTGTTACAAATACAATGTGCTCAATTATAACTCATAGAAAAACTTGAGAGGGGTAAGAATTTAAAACAAAAATATAATTGATGTATCTAGTGAACGTTATCAGACCTTATAAATAGAACAGCCTTTTCAGTCCAACGAGTATAAAAACATTTTGTTTAATCGACGCTCTCAGACCCTGCGACGTTGTCATGTATTAATATGTGTATGTAACGTGTTTTGCAAATTTAAAACATTTGAACCGACTCTTTCAGTTCGAGTGCTTTAAAGTTATATTATTATTATTGTGTGCTTTAAAATGAATCGTGGTAAAAAACTTGCGGAATTGGCGACTCAAATTTATGAACGAGGTAAGTAACTTATAAGTTAATCATAAATCAAATCTAGCATGAAAAATTCTAACCTTTCGTAATTACGCATAAGCGAGGAATCTTTGTATATATATATTCGGTGTAATATCTTTCTATTCGTAACAGCTAATAAATCTTAATTTTTGTTCATATATCAGTATTGAAGAATCTGCTACAATAAAATAACTTTTATGCGAAACATAAAAGAGAATATTTGCGTTTTGTAAATTACATTTATAGGTTTTGATTATTATTTATATTTTAAAATTTATCTTTACGAACTATATTTTTATTTCGTGACGTTTCATATTTTTACATATTTGATTCATACAATTTGCTGGAAAAATTGTTGTATTATATTTAATTTTTTTCTAAAATATTTTAAACAGTTTTAAATAAATTCAAAAACGCATTTACTTTATATTTTTGTTAAAATTTGAATGGTATAGTAATTTAATACATAATCTGGATTAATCAAGTTAATAAATATTAAGAATAAACACACTTTTATGTTTATTTATAATAGGAACATAAGTAAAATTGAGTAATAAAATAATTTGAGATTTATGTTTTACATTTTAATAGATTATTTCGCTGTTAATGTAATATATAGCAATTAAACAAATATTATAGATATTTGGTTATAAAAATTATTTACTAATTACTCTTGTATTTTGAATTTTAGCTTATAAACCAATGAGCTCAACGTCCCGAATTATTGACAAGTACACGATTTCGTAAGCAAATAGCTACAATTTTACAAATTATGCATTTTGAAACAAACGAAATAGAACAAATCGCACGGTTTATGGGTCATACTGAAAAGACACATAAAGAATTCTATAGACTCACAGAAGACGTATATCAAACAGCTAAAGTTGCTAAAGTTTTGCTTCTTTTAAATGCTGGTAAAGGTTCTGAACTAAGAGGAAAAAATTTATCAGATATTAACGTAGAAAATGTTATTGTTGAAAATGATGATAATGTTTATGATAGCGATATTGAAAATCAAGAAAACAGTGCCGTAGAAATGTGTGACAAACAAGAAAGCAACGAAACAACAGAAATATGTAACACGGAAATAATAAATAGAAATACCAATGTATTAAAGTTAAAAAATGTAAATGAAGAAAAAAACTTAAACAGCAATAAAAAAGGAATAAATGAAAATTTTCATAAACTAAAAAAAAATACTCGTGTCAGGTGGAGCAAAAACGAGAAAAAATTGGTGATGAATTTTTTCAAAAATCATATTAAAAATAAAGTAGCACCTAAAAAGCAGGAATGTTTGAAATTTATTTCACAAAATCCTAATTTATTCAAAGTTACTGATTGGGTTCGCATTAAAACTCTAGTTTTTAATACATATCGCATGAAGTAGCATGTATTTTTTTTTGCAAATAATAATTATTATTAAATATATTTTTTTTTATGTTCCTCTATAACTCTATATTTGTAATACATATTTTATATTTTTTATAATTTTGTTAATAAATAAAAAGTTTGTAATATGAATGTTTTGTTTTTTTTTTGACAAGGACATTAGAGGTATTTTCTGTGAGATATATACACAATAATTTAAAATTAAATATTACTAAAAATGTATATTAATTGATAATAATATGCTAAGAAAAGACTTTTTTTTATTTGTTACAATTGTATTATTTACAATAGATTTTTTAAATATTGAGATAATATTGAGTATGTGTAAATTCCAAAATTTTATATTTAAATTAATTTGCAATAAATTAGTTATAGGTTGTTTTCTTTTTATCAAAAATTTAGTTTTTATTCAAATTATATTTCAGAAAATATTAAAATTTCTTTCAAAAATATTTCCATTTTGCATAATACTAGTGTTTAAGTCTTTACTTGTCTATCTGGCACAGTGTTGTCAAATTTATGGTTCGACAACGACAATAAAATCATGCAGGTCTGAAAAGGTTGGAACAATAAATTTTTATTATATACATATACTATAAGCGCGCGCTCTACACCTCAAATCTGTGAACTAAATGTGTATGTAAAAATATATATGAACAACAAAGTCCGACCATTTTTTAAATTTTGTCAGTTATTGCTACCTAACATGTAGATATCAAGAACCCCAAATAACATGTAAAACGATGTCAGACCATTTTCCGGGTCTGACAACGTCACAATTGGATTGACAACGTCGTATACTTCTAATCTTGTTTTTTTTTTTTTTGATTTTTGTTTGCAGTTAACAGAGTACTCTGACACAACAGCCACCGATAGTGATGATAATGCGAGTGTTGATGATTCGGTAAGGTTTTTATTACATATTCGATAAATAAATAGCCTTTGTTCGCTGAATGAGTCCCCCTTCTCCTGACTAGTTCCTGACAATTACGCATGCGCGTTTCAATTTTCAGCGCTCACAAAGGCTCAAACTACACTGTAAAAAATCGATGTAATTTTTTTTTTAAATATTTTTAATATTTTATTGTTTTTTTTTTGCTTTAATAAATTGTATGTTTTTAGGTGGAAAACGGCCCAAACAATAAACAAATACAGCAGTCGTTTATTCCATTGAATACATTGCGTATGCAAGTAAAAACTCTTCGCAATAAAGTATTATCATATAGACAAAGATGTACTGCTGCTGAAAAAGTAGTCGAAGATGGTTCTTTTGCAAACTGGGCAAAGTGATTAAATAGAACAACTTTTCGTTTTATATTGTGCCAGATAAAAAATCAGAGAAAACAACCCAAGGGACGTCGTTTCTCTATGCAAGATAAAATCTTAGTCTTTGTCGTTGTATATACAAGGTCCGAAAGTATACAAATTATTAAAGAAAATATTTGCTTTGCCAAGCAGGACAAGCATATTATCTTTATTGTCAACAGTGCCGTTAGACACAGGTATTAACAAATAAAAAAGCACGAAAAACAGTGCGTTATACTGTTTGATGAAGTGATATTATCAATACACCTTCAATTCATTTCGAAAAACAATAGTATTGAAGGATTAGAAGATTAGAAGAAAAAAAATGAAAATCGCGGACCATGCTACCGTCTTTATGGTTCGCGGATTAACCACAAAATACAAGCAACCATTGTGTTATTATTTTTCACAAACTTGCATTAAAAAGGATGAACTTCAGAAAAAAATAAAAAAAGTTATTCGAGAGATCCGTAATGCAGGTTTGGTGGTAGTGGCAACGGTTTCGGACCAAGGTAGCAATAACGTTGCTGCAATAAATATGCTAATGTAGGAGACCAGAATTAAATATGGACGACAAGATGCCGAGAAAAGAAATGTGGGTTACAAAGTCGATGACAAAGAAGTCGTTCATGTATATTACGTAACACATTTCTTAAAATGTGTACGAAATACATTGGAAAAACGGCCCATTACATTTACACAAAACAATAAGAACAAAACTGCAAAATGGGAACATATTGTGCAGCTTTACAAGTATGACCAAGCAACGTCAGAAATGCGATTGTGCCCCAAATTGACTGACCAACATGTGATCAAAGTTAATGAAAAAAGAATGAAGGTCAGCATCGCTGCACAAGTTATGACCCAACGAGTTTCTGCGACAATGCGAAAATTGGCTGAATTATTATGTGAGTATTATTGTAGTTTTTATCGATTTGTTTCTGTTCTAATGTTTTTTTTTATTATTACAGCATTATGCGCCACGTCTAGTACGCCAAGCCCGATAAATCCATTAGCTGCAGAAACTGCCGATTTCTTATTGTTAATTGATCAACTTTTTGACAGTTGCAACGGCTCAAGTGTGTCTCCGAAGCAAGGCAAATATTTGCGGGTGGCACTGACAAAAAATTCGCGGCATGTAGCGTTTAGGAACGAAACCCTGAAAGTGTTAGACAGTGTACGGACCGTATTTCCAGACTGCAGGAATGATAAGGTACCCAGTATCTTGAATTGGATACGATATTTACTATCCTTGATTTATCTGCGTGATAAACTTTTAAATTCTGAAATGAATTTTATCAGTTTACGGCAGCTGAATCAAGATCCGATCGAAAAAAAAATTTGAAATATTAGGAGTCATGGTGTCTGTAATACGAATCCGTCTTGTACTGCATTTTCAGGTTCGTACAAAGCATTACTAATAAACAATTTTTTGTCGATACATTCGATAAATAGCAATTGCGAAACTGCCTTGACTTCATTGCAAAATTTTGTTCAATACAATGAAGAATCGGCAGAATCCTCTTCATTTGTTGCCCCAACCACCGACCATTTGGAACGGACAATTGCAGATGAAGAGGCTAAAAAATATGTGACAAGGTACATTTTAAAAAAAATTAAAAGAACATATAAATGTTCACAGTGCATAATAAAATTAATAGGAACCAGAGATTAAAATAGTATGATCGCTGCTAGGGAATATGCCGAAGGCATTTTGTATCATCCGAATGAACAGTTTTTAAATTTTTCAAAATTAATTTTCAATGAATTTCATCAAAATATTTTTAAAGTTGTTACAAAACGTAATATCTGTAAAGAGTTAGAGAAAATTAAATCTCCGAAAATATTAAATTATGATTTAACTTGTAGTAACCATACTATCAATTCAATACTGAAAATATTTTTACCATTTATGGTTTTTCATTATTGTAAACAAATAAATTTAATTTTAAATGGACGAAGCGCAAATGTACATAACGATCCGGTAAAAAAACAAGCACGAATGTTATTTTTAAAACGCCAAAACAAAAGTGATTTTTTGTTAAATTTTGTATATTTTTATATCGAATAATTTATATCGAAAATACACCCACATAAATTCAAATAATTACACTTAACACAGTCAAAGACACAATACATTAACACTCGTTGTTCGGTACTTAAGCACCGAAACGACCAATAGTTACCGACCACCCCCCCCCCCCCCCTAAAATCGTACTGAGCAAAAAAGAAAAATGTTAAAAATAAATGTTGAGACAGGGAGCATTATTACGATTGTAACATCCACACAAACAAGTCTCACTGCTCATCGCTCAGTAAAAAACTACAGTAATATTATCAATATTTGTGTAAATAAATTTAGTTAATAATAATAATAGATAAAAACAAATATCAGTATTTTATTCCGGGTTTGCCCGGTGGTCCTTCGAGTTACTAAGTACGCAACACTCGTACAGGCACAAATTCAGACAAAATGGCTAGAAATTGGTCGATGTTTGGTTATTCTAATTGGAAGAATATTTCAAGTAGTCTTAAAATACATAAACGTTCTACAAATCATATGGAATGTTATAAAAAGTGGATGGAATCGGATGTCAGGTTAAAAACTGGCAAAACTATTGATAGAAAACATCAGAGATTATTGAAATTGGAACAGCAATATTGGCAAGAGGTATTAAAAGCTACTATAGCAACAATTCAATTATGCACATCACAAATGTTAGCTCTCAGAGGAAGTTCGGATAAATTATTTGCACATAATAATAAAAATTTGAAAATTATTGAATTTTTGGCAAAATTTAATCCATTTATTAGTGAGCATTTAAATAGAGTTTCAAAAAATCACAATTGTTCTCATTATTTGAGCAAAGAAATTCAAAATAACATAATAAATTTAATGGGAGAAAAAGTACGTGCTACTACTATTTCCAAAATTATAGAGGGTAAATATTACAGCATTATTTTGGATTGCACTCCAGATGTTAGTAGAAATGAACAAATGTCTCTTGTTATTCGCGTTCTAAATAAAGATAGTGAAGAATTTGTCCCTAAAAAAGTGTAAAAGGATCATTATTGAGACATTTGTTTGTGTCCAATACACAAGGTAAAATACACACAAATATATTTATTGAGACATTCGTTTGTGTCCGGTAAAATTATATGAACGGTTGTATGGACTTTTTTTTTTACTTCAGTGCATCTATACTGCGTCATTTGTTTAAACGACTATTCGTCGCCGTGCGCTGTTATATAGAATAATTCCAGTGACCTTCAAACTTTTTTCGAGTATAATTGACTTTTTTAAAATAAAAATAATTAACGCAAAGTTAAACAAGATGTCAAAAAAAAAACAGAATCAATCACTCTCACTAATGAACAATTCGAGCAACTTCTCACGCGTGTTACGGGTTCTTTAATTGCAAATGTTGAACATCTTAGAAATAATGCTTCCGATAGTCCGGCGCCGATCACTCAAAATTCAGGAAGTTTTGCAAAATTTGATTTGATGGAAGTGCATCGTCAGATGTTGACGGTTTCTTTAATTATAATTAATAATAATTTATAAAGAGTGTTTAAACATAACCGATGAGAACGAATATAAAGGTTTACCAATGTTACTTGAGGATTGCGCGGCCACATGGTGGAAGGGTATTAAATAAACAATTTCCTCTTGGGATGATGCTGTTAAAACATTACGAGAAGTGTATTCCAAAAAGTTACCGGCACATTTAGTGTACAGAAAATTTTTTTCTCGTGAACAAAACGAAAACGAATCGACCGAATTATTTATTTGTCACGTACGTACAAAATGTATATTGTAGAAACAAATTTAAAAATATTAAAGAAAGCATATACCATAAACCATAGACCAGCCAGTATTACAGAAAACACAGTTTGGTTGGATTGTAGCCGGTTCCGTCCGGTCCGACTTCTCAATCAATAAAACTACAAAATGTAATACAGCCGTTACAGATACATTGGATTCTACAGTGAAGCGGTTTTGGGAAATAGGAGAATGTTCGCACCATGCTCAATATACGCCTGAAGAACAAGTATGTGCAAAACACTTTTTGACATCATTTAAACGAAAGCAAGAGGGTCGCTTTATTGTAAAGTTGCCTGTAAAACCAAAACTGTTATCAAAGTTGGGAGATTCCAAGAATGCAGCATTCAAAAGATTCTTTTCATTGGAACAAAAATTAATATCTAATCCGCAATTAATGAACGAGTACAAATCATTTATCAATGAATACATCGAGCTTGAATACATGAAGTTGGTGACAGAAGAAAAGGAATCGTCAGTCCAATTCTATCTTCCACATCACGCCGTCTTAAAACAGTCAAGCTTGACAACTAAGCTACGTGTTGCTTTTGACGGTTCTGCAAAAACTACAACAGGTGTATCTATTGTATTCTATGCTATTTGATAGGAAACACAATAACTTATAAATTGAATTCACACTTTTAATTCATGTCAAAATTCGTATACAAAAAAACAATACAATAAATAAACAGACTAATGGTTGCTAGAGCAACGACACTCAGCAGTGGTGCCAACTAACCAAAAAATAAAGTAACATGTCAAACATAACAGTATCATTAAATGAGGCTCTAATGGTAGGACCTACAATCCAACAGGATTTGCTGTATATTCTTATTAGATTCCGACAACATCAATTTGTATTATCAGCCGATATTGCTAAAATGTACCGTCAGATTCTTATTGACGAATCACAACATTCGTTACAGCGTATACTATGGCGGGATAATCCAAATGAAGAAATACGAGAATATGAGTTAACCACAGTTAGGGGAAGGATGGGTAAAGTGGCCAGGTCGGGTAAAGTGGTCATTTGGATTTTCTCTGCTGGAGAGTGCTGCAGCTTGACGGGAATGCGTCAAAATGTCGAACTACTTGCCGTCAGTAGTGACAGTTACGTTGAAAGTCATTGCATCCCTTTGTTCGAAATAGTGTGTATTTTTGTGTTTTTCACATGTTTGATGTAAGGTAAGTGGCCAATATTGTTGCTGTTAGTTAAATACTAAGTAGAGTTTTAATTAGCTGCTGTAGTACTGTTGAAACGGCATATTTTAGCCTTGTAAATCGTTTGCTTTGGATCTGCGTAGGTTATCTAGCTTTGACGGCAAATAAAATTTTTCGTAATGGCGTCTGATCGGGTAAGATGGCCACTCAATGAGTTGGGTAAAGTGGCCAGGTGGCCACTTTACCCAACATTAATTTATGAGCTGTACAAAATTGTTTATTAGTCATTGTATAATAATTAATAAATATTTATTATAATAATATAATAAAAGCAAACTCATTATATCAGCCATTGGTCCTTTTTTCAGGACGATATCAAGATGCCGTCAAATTACGTAAGGAAGTCGACCCAACAGTCTTGGGATCCGAAGGCAATGAAACTGGCTATAGAAGCAGTTAGAACAAATGGTATGAAGTTTGCTACAGCAGCCAAACAATTTAATGTCCCACGCAATACATTGAAAAGAAGGGTTCTACAAAAAAACCGCGATGCGATCGAAGAAACCAAGATTCTTGGAAGCTACAGATGTGTTTTTAGTCAGGAACAAGAGAAAGAACTCCTTAATCACATCTTTGATATGGAACAACGATTTTATGGCATATCATTAAATGATCTACGCCACTTGGCATTCCAGCTTGCTGAAAAAAATAACCTACCGCATCGATTCAACAAAGAGAAGAAGATGGCAGGAAAGGATTGGGTGGCATGCTTTCGAAAACGCCATCCTAATATTACCCTAAGAAAACCAGAATCCACGTCAATGGCTAGGGCGCAGGGATTTAATAGAGTTAATGTGGACAAATTTTTTAACCTCCTTAAAATGGTGCAAGACAAACACTTTCATTCTGCTCATCGAATTTATAATGTTGATGAAACTGGTCTTTTAACAGTGCAAACTAGAAACACCAAAGTTTTCTCGCTTAAGGGAAGGCGCCAAGTTGGTGCTATTACGTCAGCGGAAAGAGGCTTGCTTTCGACGTTTGCAGTGTGCATGTCCGCAGGAGGGACCTTTATTCCTCCTCTTGTAATATTTCCAAGAAAAAGAATGAAAGTAGAACTTCAAGATGGAGCTCCCCCAGGAACTGAGTTTGCCTGCTATCCAAGTGGTTGGATGCAGACGGACATTTTCATGCAATGGTTTGAGCATTTTTTGAAATACACGAAGCCTTCAGCCGAAGACCCAGTGCTTCTAATTCTGGATGGGCATGCCACCCATACCAAAAACATAGACTTTATAGAAAAGGCCAGACAAAATTCTACAACTGTTGTATGTTTACCTCCGCATTGTAGCCACAAGCTGCAACCGCTCGATGTTTCATTTATGGCACCGTTCAAAACGTTTTACGTTCAAGCTTGTGAAAAATTCCTGCGCAACAACCCTGGCAGAGTAATAACACAATTCCAAATCAGCAGACTTCTCGGAGAAGCATTTTTGCATGCAGCTACGCCAACTACAGCCATAAATGGATTTCGCAAGTGCGGGATTTTTCCTTTGGACCCGAATGTGTTTTCTGAAGTAGATTTTGTTGCTGCAGAAGTGTCTGACATTCCCATGATCCCTGAAAACAATAATTATCTCCCTGGCTCTGAAGACGAAGTGACAAATGGTGAAAATCCAGTGGATGGTCGTGGAGATGGAGCTAGAGCTGAAGATGATTCAGTAGATGAACGCGGAAATGAATTAACAATAGAAGAACATAAAGTGGATGAACGCGGAGATGGAGTTACGGTTGAAGAACCTGCAATGGATAGACACGAAGGTGAAATGACGGGCAACGAAAATAATATAGTGATCGGCACACCAAAATCACAACCCAACACGTTTGCAGTGTTAAGCCCACAAGACATTGTTCCTTTGCCTAAACAAGCAGGCCTAAAACAAAGAAAATCAAACCGAAAAAAAGGCCAGACAGCGATAATAACATCTAGTCCATACAAAGATGAATTATTAAATGAGAAGATGAAGAAAGACGAGGAGGATAATAAAAAGAAAAGGAAGAAGGAAGAAAAGGAGATGAAGGCCACAACCTCCAAAAGTGGTCCAGTAAATAAAAAACCAAAACATCAAACAAAAAAGGATGCTGCTACAAAACAGCTTTTTGAAAATGATGATGAGGAATGTTTTTATTGCAATGAGGCTTTCTCAAAATCTAAGGATAACGAGGGTTGGATTAGGTGTTGCATGTGTAAGCAGTGGGCTCACGAGGAATGTGCTGGTTGCGAAGAAGAAGATGACGAGTTTGAGTGCGAATTTTGCAAATAGTTTGTTTGAATTTTGCTTAGTTTCATTAGTTTTAAAATATTTTTCTATGCATTTCAATTGTATTTAATTACTTTTTTTTAAATGAATAATAATATTTAGCCAAGTTTTATTACTTTTTTAAAGGTGTTCTTGTATTTTCCTTGGATTTCAATATTTCGTTCAATATCATAATTATTTAGGTACCTGAATTATGCTATGGCCACTTTACCCCACCTATGGGGGTAAAGTGGCCATTTTTCCTATTTTCGTTTAAACTCGCTCCTACCTTACAAAAAATTTATTTAATTGAAATTATAAATATTCAATGTTTCTAGACTATTTACAGTTGCTGTAGGTATAATTTTTATTATTTTACTAAATAAAATGGTCTTGTAAAAAATAAATTTCTCTTAGGCTGGCCACTTTACCCATCCTTCCCCTACGTATGGCACAGCGTGTGCCCCGTTCTTAGCTATTCGAGCACTTCATCAGCTAGCAATAGAAGAACAGACCAACTATCCAATTAGATCCAAAATCACATTACGAGATTTTTACGTAGACGATCATCTCACGGGCTACAATTCAATAGCAGAAGCAAAAGTTATACGAAATCAACTCTGCGCTATGCTTCAAACGGGAGAATTTGAGCTAAGAAAATGGACGTCAAATTGCCCGCAAATAATGGAAGATTTGTCTAATGATCAACGTGAGTATATAACTATAGGCTTAAATAAAGACGAAAGTGTCAAAACATTAGGGCTACAGTGAGCTCCCTCAGAAGACGTTCTCCGCTATTCTATTGTACCTCAAGATTCATGGCGAAAAATCACTAAACGAATAATAGTTTCAAGAATCGCACAGATTTTTGATCCACTCGGGCTAATTGGACCCATTATTGTGACTGCTAAAATCCTATTACAAACATTGTGGCAACTCAATATTACCTGGGAATAGTATCAAAACACTTCACAAAAATTAAACATTATTTTTCAACCTTCACGAAACAGAACACAATTGCCGCAAACGAGAGTTACGCCGGTGCGGTGAGTAAGTGATATAGACGCGATTGCTACAGTCATAACAGCACCAATCAAAATAGAAAAATCGTCGGACTGGAATGTAAAAAACGAAATTAAACTTTATTGCAAATTTATTGGAATGAGGCTTAATTATTTGCCTACATACATAGGCAGAATCAAAGGCTTTTGTCAACGTAATTTTAGTGCAACAAAATCATTCTATTGTCCTAGTTAAACGACCAAATACACTGACGATTTGACTTCGAAGTAATGTCACCGTTGCCTCTATATGAACTGACGTTCAGGCATTTAGCAGAAAGGGCTGGCCTAAAATCCTTGATATATTACTGAGAGTAATTATTGATGCCTATTATGCATTTAGATAAAAACAGCGTATGTTCAATCGATAGAAGAATCAAAGTATTAGAGCTGGGTAAAAAGTTTCAGCACATCAAATAACAGAAAAGATCAAAACTTGTTGACTGTATTCCATTAGGATTGCAAATTACAACTATCTTATATCATCAATTTAAAAAAAAATAATAATTTTGTCAATTGCTAATCACACTGAAATAAGAAACTAACTATTCTCGTTCAAAAAAACTTCAAGAAATTAATTACATACAAAAGAGTATTTACCATTGCTAACAAAATAAAATTTAAACAATACTAGAAATAGATTTAAAATTTATGAACATATTTTCATTTCTAGAAGCAAAATTTTTCTGCTAAATTGTGATTATATATCCAAATCTAAATATAAATTAGATAAAATGTTTGCATTTTCTAAAATAAAATGTGTCAATTATATCATACTTCCAAATCATATGCATCTAACTCAATATACAATTAAAAAAAATCGAATAAGTCTATTCTTTTGATATGACAAAATGAAGAAAAGTCTGTCAATAGTTCAAACAAGCTGTAATTATGCAACACAATAATAATCTTCCATATTTCTAGTAAAATATCAACCATGAATTTTATACAATTAATAAAATAAATGTCAGAAAAAGATAGACCATTTATATATCATCTATCTATAGATCTCTTAGAAAACTTTTTTCCTGAGACAATGGAAATATCAGTAAATAAGTAGTGATAAAATGGTTGCAAATAAATAAATAAAATAGGTTATACAAATAGTTCTCGACTTACAACTCCGTTGTAAGTCTGCTTCTGATGTAGGTCATATATCTCATTTTTTTTCATTACATAAACTTACATACATAATTTAATATAAATGAATACATAAAGAAACGCACAAATTAAAAATTAATGAGAAAGAATTGGTAAAAGTCCATGATTGTATGTGTGGTTCATCATAACTCGAATCCGGCAAAAGTCGAGTAATAACTTGTACTGATAGGAACCTCAAATTACTACATGACATGCTGGACACTGGATAAATTCTGAAGATAATTATTGTAGAATCTGTAACAAAAAATATTTTTATTAGAAAAATATGAAGCTCTCCATGTTAAAAATATAGAAGAAAACAAAGTGCTACATGAGACTGCCAAAAACTTTTTTTTATTGCATAATTAAATTTATTGCAAATAAGATTTCATTTAAGAAAAATTATACATTTTACTACAAAGTGGTGAAAGATTATACAACGAAATGAGAATAATGAGAATATTCAAACATTATTATATCTAGCTACACAAATTATTTTAATCAGAATTACTAGGGTATTTGTAGGTTGTAGGGTATTGCAAGTTGCAATAATTTATACATCAGATACACAGCTGAGACCAGTACTAAATAATTATTTAAATAATAAAAAAAATATAATACATCACGTTTTTAACAAAGATTAAAAAGTATTAAAAAAAATCTCCTAGCCCCCCTTTCCCATACAAATTTATAATCACCATAGAGAAAACCGTCGAGCAACGACAGCTACTCCCTAAACTCCTTACTATTATCTATTGCATGCACCCCACGTTTTTCTATATGGGGAGTCAGGAGAAATTATTGTATATTTTTTGGTCCGTGTTAAAAACGTGGTATATTAATTTATTTCATTTAAATAATTATTTTCTGCTTTTTAGTATTGTTTAACTTTAACCTAATTAATAATTTAATTAATTATAATTTAATAATTATAATTTTATTAATTAAAATTATATAATTTTATAATTATAATTTAATTAATTATAATTTATAACTTCAATTAAATATTTCAAAAAAAAAAAAAAAAAAATTCTTAAATCGTATTAAATTTTCATTAGTCTAGCGGATTTTCAAAAGAAAATTCCCGTACATTTCCATTAAATTTTAAATAAATTCCTGTACCTTAATTTAAAGGAATAACCAGCTTTTTACCCTAGAACGCCCAATTGCACATTTTTATGCCACATAATTATATTTGTAATCTTATGTATTAATTAACTTTGATTGACAAATTATTAAAATTCATAATCTATGTTTTGTAAATTAATTCGGTTAGAAACCATTAAATAATTTTGTACAAATATCATAGAAAATGCTACTTTATCATCGGGCGTTTTACAGTTAAAGCGAATGTTTTGAATGTAAAAAAACACTTCAAAATCCAAATTTGCCTGCTCGAAACATGAAGGAACAAGTTCTACCAGTTCGAATATGATTGCGGAGCTACGTTACTATATTCACACCGTGCTGACTTTTGTTAGATTGGCACTGGTGCTATGTCGGTTAAACTAATTCTATATGAATGTAGATGGCGACTCGTACTTAAATCGAGGAAACCGAAAATCTAATGGAATAGGTATTTGTCGATTATTCATCAATTTGATTATAATTTCTCGTATAGTGCTAGTCACTTTATTTGGAATTGACATGACTGCAAACATTGGTATCATAAACTTTCACAGCAGGGAGTCGTTAGCCAGTTGCTCAAGGGTAGTACTGGTCCATAATCTTCCTTTTAACGGAATTTATGCATTTATAAGTATAGTTTAAGGCTATTGAAGAGGCTGTCCTTCTCAGCGGGTAGTTGGGTTGTTTGGCGCACAGGCATGGATTGCAGAAATTTAGATTTACGAATTATACTATTATATTCTATTCTATTTTGTAACTGTAAAAGAAAAATTACTTATTTTTGCAAATACAACCCTGACAGATAAGACGGTGAGACCCATTATAAATTTCTTTAATCCTCTTATTCCGATACCTGCTGATGAAAGCTAGTAAGTCATTAGCCTTAGAATGTTGAACAAACTATACATGAAATGTTATTTCTAAGAAAATTATTTTTATTTTCAAGTATTGCTATTGTTTTTTACATTGTTATATGTAGACGTATGTTGTATGTGTATATTGTACAGTAACATTTTTATTTACCTATATATTTGTATTTGTTATCTTGTGAGTATATTAATTCTTACTTAATTTTTGTACATTAATTATGCATCTATTTGTTATTTTGACAAATTTAGTTTCAATAAACATTTTATTATTATTGGCACTATATTTTTTATATTGATAATTAATATTTTGTTTCAATCTTTTTATTTGACTTTTTAATGTTAAAACACTATTTAAATACAAAAAATGAAAACAAACTTTTATGATAATTCTTGTCCCAAGTATTCAAGAGTTTTAAAATATATATTTATGTAAAAATGCGAAATACGTCTCTGTAATTTTAAGCTTGTTTTTCTAAAAGTGTTGTAAATCGTCCCTTTTCTAATAGCATGCTGTAAAATAGTCAACGAAGTCAATTCCAAATAATTTGAACAGCACTATGCCAAAAATATTTCCCGTTACATTGTTAAATTCCCGTACATTGTTAAATTCACGTACAATTCCCGATTTTCCCGCCCGCTAGATATCCTGAAGGAGAATACTACCTTGACTCTTTCAACAAATCGACTTTTACATTTTCTAAAATTTATAGCGTGTAGTATAATGCATTAAAACGGTTTTCCGAAATTCAAACTTTTGGCGTAGTTACAGCGACCACTATAGAATCAAGTCAGCAAAGATAAAATGTACAGATCAAGCAGTAAAAAACTAACTAACTAACTAACAAATTTTAAATGCGTTTTTGTCAAAACCCTGTTTCTCAACCTTGTCCCGCCGACATCTCGGAAACTATCCATCCGATTTACTTCGCTTTAAGACGTTACTATAGTGGCGACAAGAAAAAAAGATAGGGACGTCATCAATTTTTGTCACTAGGCAAATAACGTCACTCACTACTATGTTTATATGAGCGTCTCGCGTACAGCAGTCAGGGGCATTAATAGCCCATTATTTTCCTTTTCTTGTTTAAAATATGAAATTAAATTGCCAACTAACTGTTGACATATTGCCTAGACCATCTTTTTGCCATAATAAAATACAAAAACACACATTCAAAATATAACGTCAAATAAACGAATATAAACGTACTGTGACTTTTGACATTAAAAATCAATGCTACCAAATATAGCAAAAATAAATGTATATATTACATTTTAATTTGATTAAAATAACATACGTAAACAGTTTCAAAAAGATTTAGTTCATTATATGTAAAATAGAATAAAATTAATTTTGTTCATTAGTGAGTTTTATGTTGTTAAGTTTTATCACGTGATTATGACGTACCTATCTTTTTATCTTGTCGCGACTATATAGAGAATTAAATTCTCTAAAGTGATTCGTAGTACTTTTTTGGTATATACTGAAAAGTTGTTTTTTTACACTGATAAAAAAAAACGCCATTTTCGTAATTTTTCGAAATTCAAAAAATCCTAGGTAGATTTTTATTTTCATCATCATCAGTTCCCGGAATTCCTAGGTGGAACATAGGGCTACATACTCGAGAAGCTGAACAACTAGTTTCTTTACAATTTTTACTTGCACTGTCAATGGTGCGGCGGATCGTTAGCTCAAAGTCAAGCAAGGGACCTACAGCTTATAGTGGGTTCCAAATCAGTCAAATCCCAGTTGATATCAGTTCAGTGATATTAGGTTTTAATACTACAAATCATATTTAATTTCTGGTGTGAGCGCGGCGCGAACCAGTGACTTTTGGAGTCTTAAAGCTGTAATTTTTTTTTATTTTAGTTTTAAAATATTCAAAAGAAACTTTTGTTATGTTTTAAAACTTCCCAGGGCACGAAGAGAGAGGAACTGATAAATTAACGCTTGACGTCAAAATTTGAAAAAAATTCTAGCAATATTTTAAATATTTTTAAATTTTTTAAGTAAACTTATTAATATGTTAATTAACACGTTTCTATTAACTTGCTTTCTTATCTGTCTGTCTGTTTGTTTGTTAGTCTGTTTGGAACAAATTTTGCAATCGATTTTAAACTAACATCTCGATGAACTAGACTTGAAACTTTAAACATAGCTCAGAATGAATGACAATACAATATTAACTAATTAATTAATATAGAAATATTAAATTAAAGTTAATTAATTAATTAGGTTAAAGTAAAACAAGAGTAAAAAGCAGAAAATAATTAATATACCACGTTTTTAACACACAAATTTATAACCCCATACAGAAAAGTACGTGGGGCAAGGACAGCTACTCCCTACACTCCTTTCTATTGCATGCGCCCCACGTTTTTCTCTATGGGTTATAGATCTACATGTGGAGGTAGGAAAAATTATTTATACTTTTTAGTCCGTGTTAAAAACGTGGTATATTAAAATTATTTTTTTACCACTTTGACGGCAATAAAAAAGTTTTTAAAAATTTATTGTGGCTACATTATTTATCCGATTTTGATCAAATTTTCAGAAAAGATTCCCCTAGCGCCCACATATATTACGTAATTTTAATAAAATACGGTGTTGCCAACTTTCCGAGAAAAAAATTACTAAACTTTTTAAACATTTATTATGGCCACATTATTCATTCGATTTTAATCAAATTTTTACAGAAGATACCCCTAGCGTCTACATAAATTATATAATTTTAGTAAAATACAGTTACCAACTTTTCGAGAAAAAAATTTACTCAAATTTTCAAAAAAGATTCTCCTAGTACATACATACATACACAATCACGCCATAAACCCAAAAGGGTGTGGCACAAACTCTTCACCATTCCGAAATCAGTCGCCTCCAAACATTCCTATCCAAACAAGCAACTTTCGCTTCATCCACATTCATAATTCCTCCTCTCATACATGCTCTTTTATTCCTACTACTTGGAAACTTTCGCTCACGCAAAACACTCTCAATCATACCACTCCAACTACACATCGGACGTCCACGCAAACGTATACCATCAAAATGGTGGCAACAGTGCGCCCGCTTGACTAAGTCGTGTTTTAAGCAGTGTAAAATTAAAATTCGAAAAAATAATATAGAATTATAAAAAAAATATAAGTGCAGCATAAAACAATAAAATCAGGCCATAAGTGTATTTTCTTTAAAATTAGAAGTATATATTTGAAAGGTGTGGTGGATTTGCAAGCGTCAAAACAGTCAAGGTCATAACATAAACCTAAAAATCAGTTAACTCACGATAATTAACAGGCTCGTTACCGAATTAAACATTAATAAACAGTGTTTCCAACCATAGTAAAACAAAATATATTTTATAAATAAAGTAAAATGGCTACAATTGAAGATATAAAGAAATTGTTGGAACCTACATTAAATAAAATACAAAATTCGATAGACACGTTAACTAATGAGGTACGTAATGTTAAAAAAGAAAATGAAATAAAATTCAAAAAGTTAGAAGAAGATTTATTAATGAAAGAAAATCAAATTGAATACTTAGAAACAAAAATTCGAGAAAAAATCTCTTATTTTTCGGAATTCAAGAAGAGAGGGCTGAAAATCTAGAAAATTTAGAAAAAATAATGTTGAATTTATTAAACAACACCATGAAATTAAAAGACATTTCCACAATCAACTTCGAAGAAATTAAAAGAATTGGTAAACCAACAAATAATAAAATAAGACCAGTACTATTAGAACTTAACTCAAAAAAAAACAAAAACAATCATTTTAAAAAATGCAAAATCAGGGTGACCACAGGTTACCAAAATCTATTTTCCCTGTGTTTTCCCTGTCTTTTCCCTGTGTTATTATCATTTTTCCCTGTGTTAAATTTACAATTTTATTATAACTTATACATTATACTCTTGTATTGGCACTATTTGTTCGTATTTTCATAATAATTTCAAATAAATGGCTCGTTATATTTTAATATTTTTTATTGCGAAACATAATATATATATATATATATATATATATATATATATATATATATATATATATATACAGGTGTTCGTTCGCTTGGTTGATATAGGGCAATAACATGGGATTTCGATAATATGCAGAATACTACTTTCTGAAGTAAAATTCGAAGAAATACTTAGAATACTTTTCGATAAGGAATAAAAACTTATATAATTTGGTTTTAGTTTTAATTTGCTAGCATGTACCGTTTGCGCGCTAGAATTTTTTTTAAATGTTTTTTAGAATTTTCAATAATTTTTCCTGCTAAATCAATATGAGTTAGAGAAAAAAGTTACTTAGCTATTATGTAGCTAATTTTTTTCTCAATTTTACTGAATTTTTTCAGATTTTTTTGAGCAAATTTTTAAAAAAGTCTTTTTTTTACGTTTTGAGTTATTTTTTCATCAGTTTTTGTCAAAATGTCTGAATAAAATGATAGAATATTATTTTTTGTTGATAAATACTTGAATCAGTTCCTGTGTTTATAAAATATTATCATCAATGTGTTATTAAAAATTGGATGTCATTTTTTGATTAATATAATATTAAAATTATCCAAATTAATGTATTAATCTTATTTGAGTTTCAACAAAAGTGTATACAATACATATAAAAGTTATTTTTTAAAAAAAATAAACGTATGTGATCAGATTTAAATAAATATGTATTCTTGAACGAATTAAACAATTTAATTATTATGTAATGTTGCCAATATTCCGTGAAAACTATTCAAAAAATTTAACGTAAAATTTTTTTTCCCTGCGTTTTCCCTGAATATTTTCTATGATTCAAATTCCCTGTATTTTCCCTGTTTCCCTGAGTTTTCCAGAATGTGGTCACCCTGAAAATTACTGAAAAACACAAGAATAAATATAGAAGAAGATTTTTCTGCAAAGATAGTAAGAGAAAGAAAATTATTAAAACCACATCTTACTCAAGCAAGAAAAGATGAACTAAAAGCTAATTTATATAAAAATATGTTGTTCATAAACAGCGATAAATATACAGTAAAAGATTTTGAATATGCGGCAGACAATTATAATGAAAAAAATGAGGAATTTAAAATAAATGGAAAATCAGAATTAACCCATACAAGAAGATTATCAGCGTCACTTCATACGTTGAAAGATCTGTCAGAAAATTATACACTTGATTACCAACCTATTAACTCGGTGCAAGAAACGGAAAACCCAAAAACAAACGAAAACTCAGAAACTCCTACAAATACGTCAAAGGAAATTACTCAAGTAAAATCTGGACCACTTGACAAACATATTTACACAAGATCACGAACTCATTCAACTTCAAAAAACTTAGGAAAAAAGTAAAATATTACTATCTGCAAAAATTACGAATCTTTCACCAAAATATGCAAAGTGTCAGAAATAAAATTGATGAATTAGAGCTACATCTCAGCGAAGAAACCTTTGATATCGTATGTTTATCAGAGCACTGGCTAACTGAAGCTGAATTACAACACTTCAAAATCAAAAACTTTATAATGCGCAGCGTATTTACGAGGAAAAATAAAACCGGCGGTGGTGTCATTATTTTAAGTAAATCCAACATAAAAATCCATAACTGTGAATTTATAAATAACCTATCAGTTGAAAGTGTGTGTGAGATATGTGCGGTAAAAGTTGAAGTTTCGGGCAATCTACCTTCGGCAAATATATTTCTTCTGGCTTGCTATCGGCCACCTGGCAGTGATATTAGTTCATTTATTAATAGTTTAGATATTGTCTTAACAACTATACAAAAAAAGGTAAATAACCCTAACATTATTTTGTGTGGTGATTTTAACATTGATTTTCTTTGTAATACAAAAAACCGTATAGATATTACAGACGTATTAAATTCATACGGCTTACATTATACTATAAACAAACCAACAAGAGTAACAAAAACATCTGCTACTTGTGTTGACAATATTTGCACAAATTTAAAACCAAATATTTATAAATCAAATGTCATTGACTTTGCTCTATCGGATCATGCTGGTCAAGTAATTGATGTATTTTGTTACAAAAATGAAACGTGTGCAAACGTTAAAGTTGGCCGATCTTACAGTGAAGCAAATTTACGTTATTTCAAATATTTAATGACAACTACGGATTGGTCTGAACTGTATAATTCTGTCGACTTTAACGTCAAATGCAAAATATTTACTGAAATTATCGTGTATAATTTAAATATAGCTATACCTGTAAAAAAATTTAAAGCTAATAACTGTCACAGTGAAAAATCATGGGTTACATCTGGTATTCGAACTTCAGCTAATAAACTGAAATTTCTTAATAAATTAATTAAATATACAGACAATAATGAATTGCGCATATATTACAATAAATATAAAAAAATATATAAAAAAGTTTTAAAACTTGCAAAAAAAACATAATTGCGATAAAATCAATAAATCTTCCAATAAAACAAAAGTAATGTGGAATATAATAAATAATAATGTTTCAACAAAAAGTAATGAAAACAAAAAAATTGAATTATTTCATAATAATTCTAAAATAAAAGATCCAGTATCTGTTTCAAATTGTTTCAATAATTACTATACAAATATTGCTAGTAATAATATTATTAAAAACATTGAATACAAGTTACCAAGCCAGATAAGTAACAGTATTTTTTTAGAACCTGTTACCGAATCTGAGGTGATAGAAACAATTCTTGGAATGAAAAACACAAACTCATGTGGTACTGACGATATTAGCTTTAAAATTTTAAAAATTGCTATTTACTCGATTAGTAAACATCTAACGTATTTAATTAACGAATCGTTTGCGCTAGGAATCTTTCCCGACTTCTTTAAAATAGCAAAAATTATCCCTATTTATAAAAAAGGCGATCCCACCTTGATTGACAATTACCGGCCAATTGCTTTGCTTTCAAATATATCTAAGGTATTCGAAAAACTGATGGCAAAGAGGTTAATTAATTTTTTCAATAAAAATAATTTATTGTATCAGTACCAATTTGGTTTTAAAAAAGGAAAATCTACAATAGATGCCATAAATAATTTTGTAAATTTCATTTACAACAACTTAGATAATAATAATAAAGTAATAGGAATATTTTTGGATTTAAGCAAAGCATTTGACCGTGTTGATCATAATTTATTATTACTGAAATTAGAAAAATACGGTGTTAGAGGTCAGGCCTTAAATTGGATGTCCTCATATTTAACAAACAGACAACAAGTTGTAGAAATTGAGAAATTACAATCATATTCACTACATATGAAACAAGGTGTACCTCAGGGTTCCATATTAGGACCCTTATTATTTATAATCTATATGAATGATATATCAACTAGCGAAGATTCAAACAAAATAACTTGTGTTTATGCAGATGATACTGCAATAGCAATATCAAACAATAATGCGTTAGATGTTACCAATCAATCTAACTACTATCTCTCAACTATAATTGATTGGTTCAATACAAATAATTTATCATGTAACCATGCTAAAACTCAAGCAATATCGTTTACCACTTCGAGTAAACAATATGAATCGTCAATTTTAGTAAAATTGAAAAATAAATCTGTACCTTTAAGTGCAGAGGTAAATTACCTTGGATTAATTATAGATTGTCAACTACAATGGGATCAGCATGTGGATCACATTTGTAAAAAATTAACTAGTATTTGTTTTGCATTTAGTAGATTAAAAAATATAGTTGACATTTCAGTTTTAAAAAGTTATTACTTTGCTAATTTCCAGTCAACTGCAACTTACGGAATTATCTTTTGGGGTAGTTCTACCTCTGCACATAGAGTTTTTCTAATCCAAAAAAGAATAATTAGAATATTAGCTAATATTAAACCATATAATTCTTGTAGAAATTATTATAAATTCTACAATATTTTGCCTATACCCTGTTTATATGTATATTACCTTTTAATATATATTAAAAATAATATAAATTTATTCGATACACATGAAGATATACATTGTTATAACACTAGAAATAAAGATAGTCTTATAATTCCTAAAATTAACAGAAAATTAACAACAAAAAATCCGAATTTTGCCGGGATTTCATTATATAATAAACTTCCTGACAATATTAAAAATAGTGATTTAAAGTCTTATAAAATTCAATTACATAACTTGTTGATATCACATTGTTTTTATTCTGTTAATGAATTTTTGAATTGTAAATTATAATATAAATTTATCATTTATTATATATTCTGTATTTCTCACTTTTATGTATTTACATTGTATATGTTTGACTGTTTCTATGTCCTATTACAAGGATCAACAGAAATAAAGATTATTATTATTATTATAATTATTATTAAATCATTCAAATAAATCTTTTTAACAGCAAACTTTCATTAGACATTCGCTCAACATGTTCGAACCATCTTAACTGACTAACACCAATTTTTGCTAAATTTTTTTCAATTTCACACTCATCATACACTAATCTATTTCGTACCCGATCTCTCCTATTTACACCCAGCTACCCCACGTAAAAATCTCATTTCCACAGCAGTCATTTTCCGTTTATGCTTTTGCAACCAAACCCAACATTCACTACCCTATACATCAACATAGGCACCAAAACTGCATTGTATATACTCAAACGGGGTGGCTTCTTTGGAAACATTTACATTCCTAGTAAAAGTTCCCAAAGCACACGAAGTACCTTACAACAGCAGCATTTACTCTCCTTTCAATTTCACGATCAAAACGACCATCTCTAGACAGCAAACTACCCAAATACACAAATTCATCTACCTGCTCTAAACGTGCACCATCAATATATACATTACATTCAGTCATCAAATATTATAGGTTAAATTCATGCCGATATTTGTATATTTGTAAACTCTTAGTATTGACGCAGAAAACATTGTTTTGATACCAACATAATGACGCACAACGCAACTTACGATAATAGAACTACAAATTTATTTTTATTTTAGTGAATATGCCTTATAAAAAAATTTAAATTATAATTATTTATTCAACTTGCATAACATTTTAAACAGATATTTATTATGAGCCCATATAAACGTACTCAGTGATAATGTCATAAATTTAGTTACTTTTCTTGGGTTACGTGAGTTATAAATATTTAAATATTTAAAAAAAAAATTGCAAGAAATTAGGCTTGGAAAACAATTATTATTTTCAACAGGATAATGAGCCAAAGCATACAGCCCATCTAGTAAAGCAGTAAATTTTATATAATGCATCATATAATTTAATTACGCCCCTTCACAAAGTCCTGTTATTAATTTCAATTGAAAATTTATGAGCAAAAATCGAAAGATAATTGCGAAAATAAGAAATAAGGCTACATTGAAAATCGCAATGCAAGATGTTTAGACAAAATAATTGATAGTGTAATATTAGTCAAAATTTGCTGCACAGTAATCGAAAAAGGCTTACGTGTATAATTCAAGCAAAAGAAGGACTTACAAAATATTTAACAATTTTTTAAATTAGTCTAATATTTAATTGCTAAAATCGCCATTAATGAACTAATTAAATCATTAGTTAATTTTCTTTTACATACATACATACATTCACAATCACGCCATGTACCCAAAGGGTGTGGAACAAACCCTTCCCATTATTCCAAAATCAGTTTTCTCCAAACATCCAAACAAGAAACTTTAGCTTCATCCACTTTCATAATTCCTTTCATACATGCTCTTCTATTCCTCCTACTTGGAAACTTTCGCTCACGCAAGCCACTCTTTCAGTCATATAAATTTTTTTAATCAAATGTTCATTAGACATTTGCTCAAGATGTCCGAACCAGCTTAACTGACTAACAGCAACTTTTGCTACATTTTTTTTTTCAATTTCACACTCATCACACACTAATTTATTTCGTCCCCCCCCCCCCCCCCCCGATTCCTCCTAGTTGCACCACATACCCCACATAAAAATCTCATTTCCACAGCAGTTTTTTATGCTTTTGCAGCCAAACTCAACATTCACTATCGTACATCAATGTAGATATCAAAACAGCATTGTATATACCTACTCAAACAGACTTTTTTTAATTAAGAAAAATTAGCTAATGATTTAATTAGTTTATTAATGTCAGTTTCAGCAATTAAATATTAAACTAATCTACATTAAGACGCCTTTGTGTAATAAATAAATTTTTTAAATTGTTAAACTACTTAAGAATACGAATACTTTTATATACCGGGTGTTCGTTAGTCAAGTTCGTATGGGCGTTTAACATGCAATCTCGTTAATTTGCGATATACTTCTTTCTCTAGTTAAATTCGGAGAAATACTTAGAATACTTTTCGATAGGGCTTCAAAAGTTCTATAATTTGGTTTTAGTTTTAATTTGCTAGCAAGCATGTACCGTTTGGGCGCTAGAATTTTTTTTTGATTTTTTGGTTTTTAATTTTTTTCTCAAAAACTATGAGGTTTAGGAAAATAAGCATGATACGCAATGTACGCTTAAAAAAGTTTTTTTAAAGAAAAATAGAAAATTGAAAATTACAAATTATAAAAGTAATAATTAACTTCAACATTTAAAAAGAATTAAAATAGCTAAAAATGACACACAATGTTAATAATAATAGATAAAAAACTTGAAATGTTAATAATTTTATAACCACGTGCTACACATTAAGATTTTAATTTATACAACAATAATTTTACGATGTTAAAATAAAACAATTTTAAATTATATAAATAATTATGTTCTTATTATATACGTCGATTGACTGATGATGGTCAAATTATGACCGAAACGTCTCAATAAAATATATATCAAATAGTGAAAAAATATTATTTAAGATCCCAGATGCCAAAACATATTTAAACAAATTAATTAATTATACTTATAATGAATAAAATTATAATTATTAAATTATAATTATTAAATTATAATTAATTAAATTAATTAATTAGGTTAAGGTTAAACAAGACTGGGAAGCAGACACAATAATTATTTAAATAATATACCACGTTTTTAACGTATATTAAAAATTTTTTATTTAAATAATTTTTCAATACTATTGTTCCATGAAATTCATCTAAAATTGTTACCCAAAATAATAATATATTTTATTTATTATTATAATTATTGCAATGTTGTCAAATAAACATATTGAAACATGGCATAATAGTTTAATTTTATTTATCTATAATTGTGATAAATTTAAAATATATTTTGACAATTTTAAAATTATTAACAATAAATCAATAATTACGTTATTTTAGGCAATTTCCGTAACATTTATTATACAGGATGTAACAGAATAACTATTCCTAATTTTCAGAAATGATAGAGTACACTTAGAGAAACATTTTTTATTAATAAACTAGTGTCCGGAAATTTCTCGGTGCTAAGATACACTAGATATCGTTAAAAACAATCTTAGTCAAAACATCAAAGAGTAGTTAAGTTAAGGAACATTTTATTAGAAATAATAGCGCATTAAACTTTATAAAAATTGTTCGAAGTTACGACCACCATTTTCGATACACAAGTTATAACGATGTACAATCGACTGCCGAAAAAAAAAAAGAAAAAAAAATTTCCGGACACTAGTTTATTAATAAAAAATGTTTCTTTATGTGCCCTGTATCATATCTGAAAATTAGGAATAGTTATTCTGTTGCACCCTGTATACTCATGTAAACGTGCTGAGTGATTATGTCAATAGATTTCGTTACTTTTTTGGATGACGTACAACGGAGCTTACAATAATCTTACGATAATATAACCATCTTTTCAATACGTTATTATTCGTTCAAGCCAAAATATTGCATCTGTTTATATCTCTTTTCTATTTCTTCAGGTTTCAAATCAACATTTCTCAAAAACTTAAAAACTTATTAACCATTGAATGCAAAGATGTGCAAATTTAATAAATAACGTAAGTAATTTTACCTTGTTTATCATGATGACGCAATACTGAAATGTTGAAGAAGGCCAGAGTTGGAAATGACACTTCTCGTTGAAGAAAATATTGATACGATCTTCTCGTTGAAGAAAATATAGATTCGATCTCCTCGTTGAAGAAATTACGAACTAAAGACGATATTTCTCAATCTGCAATAAGAAAGAAATATAGTACAAACATTCTTCCCATGTAATTCATATATTATGAACATAGTGTTTTTGAATGAAACAACAACGCAAATATAACAAACAACATCTATGGTTCATCATCATATCAGAAGATTCACGTCGTCATTTTAGTGAAAAACGTAACAAATAGTATATATATATATATATATATATATATATATATATATATATATATATACAATATAGTAGAATAAAAACATCTGTGTATGTTTACATAACAGTTATATACATTTTTCTTTGTTTTGGACTTTTTTCTATAGTTTTATAAATAAATTACAGTACAGTTTCGAACAAGTAACTTTTAATCTTATTTTATGTATTTAAATTTTTACTGGTCATTTAATTTTTTATAGAAAATGAATAATTATCTCAATTAATTAAAAAAAAAACATTAACATAAACTAAAAACAGATATTAGTAACAACTTAATTTTTATTAAAAATTAAATACATTAAGCGTTTATAACAGATATCAGCGTATACTGAAAACTGCTATACTGATTCTTTCATAGTGAATTTGGTTTCGGAATTGACACTGCTGCAATTGTCACAAGTATGCATATTCACTTATTAATACAAGTACATAAAAGAGAACAAATAAAAGCATACAAATCGCTGACAGATTACAAAGGTTATTTTAAAGTTCAAGTTCTTTGCAAAAAAGTAGGTGAATTAATAAAATATACATATGCCTAATTACTCTAGACAACTAATCACTACACTGGCAAAAGTAGATAATATTAAACATGTATAATTATCAATGCTGGAATATAATTGTAAAAATTTAAGAGAGTATTTGATACTACAATACTTGATTTAATATATTGTTGTTACTTTCTAGCTAAAAGAAAAATTATAGAGAATACCGTTAATGTTCTTAAATGTATTTTTTACATTTCTCTTTTATAGAATCGCTAATCTTTGTAAATATTTTCGATTTTTGTTCAATGTTTTACAGTGAAGTTTAATTCGAATGATTTCTGTCAGTGGTGTAATTTTTTTATCTAAAATTTACGACAAACAAAAAATACAAATATAAATCATTCATCTATATATGTTTATGTATAAAACACACCTTATAAAATAATTATATTCTACATCAGCTGATATTTTAACGTTAATTCACACGGTTCTAATTGCTATATTCAGACAGGTAGCTCAAATACAAAACATGTTAAAATTAATATTGAATTTATTCGTTTAATACAAGTTATTTATTGTAACTGACTGTTTTGAAAATTAAATAATGAATGTTGAATTAATAATTCAATAATTAATTTAATATTATTAATTGATTTATATAAAATAAAAAATAGTATATTTTTTAACTGGCTCTATTTTCTACAAAAACGATAATTAATGTACCGAAAAATACCTTAGATATAATATCCTATGTAGAATAATATATATTTTTTTGAATTTTTTCGTATTTATAGTTTGGCCAAAAAAAGCAAAAAATGTGTTTTTTTTTGGAAAAAAATATATAGGTATTGTTACTACCTAAACTTTACTTTACGGTTATGTAATCGATTTTCTTTAAACTTTACATACCGTTAATTTTGTACATTATATGAATATAAATAATAAAATTTTAGTGTGGAAATGATATTTACAACGTTAAAATTTATTTTGAAAACTCGTTTTAACATATAGGTTATACATAAGATGAAATGGTTGTACTAGACATATATGATGGTGTTCGTAGTAGGATAATATAAAAATAATATTTATTTTTTTTTGCATTATACCATAAATACAGTTTTGCTGCGTCATACACAATATACATGTTTGCAATAATTATAATAAATTTAATATAAATAAATAAATATATATATATATATATATATATATATATATATATATATATAACGACATATGCCAATTAATCTTAATGTTGTTAAACTTATGTCCAATGTGATTATTCTTTTAACGAAATACAGAGGAACAATACATAAATAATATGACAAATAAATATCAAATATCAAAGAACAATCAAAATGATGAAACTAAAACTTATTGTAATGACAATATAATAAAAATTTAGTACAAGTCAATATTTAAAAATTCTTCTATTTTATAGAAGCTATGTAGTAAAAGAATTTGTTTAATTTCTAATTTAAATTTTTTATCATCTAGTTTTTTAATACGTTCAGGTATTTTGTTATACTATATAATGTAATACAGTTGTACTTAGGTCCCGTTTTAAATTTGCTTGAATTATGCTTAGCGACTACTAATTTGTTTTTTTCTCTAGTATTATATGAATGTATATTATTATTTTTGGTAAACGAATCAATGTGAGTTTTAGCAGAACACAGCAACGTGAATAATTTTTAGTTGTTTTAATGTAAAAAAATAAAAATAACAGTATCTGTTAATAGTTATGTAAACATGAAAAAATATAGCAGCAGTTTTTCAACATTCAATATGTTGAAAACAAATTTTCAAAATTAGTTTTAATATTGTAAAATCATTTTCGCACTAAAATTTTGCGATTTATATTCATAAAATGTGCAAAATTAACGGTATGTAAAGTTTGAAGAAAATCGATTACATAACCGTAAAGTAAAGTTTTACCAAGATTTTTAAAATACATTGTTTATCGATGTTTTCATGGCAAGCAATTTTGGAATTTTCCAATTTTTATTTTATGTTAAAGCGAAACATAAACCAAACCGACAAAATATTGAAAACCGCAAACCAAACCGATTGCATTTTCTTAGCAATATGCAACCTTGTTTTTGAGATAAATCACTTGTAAACGTGAGGTGACAATACGTGTCGTTTTTGTATGGTAAAAAATATTTATTTATTTTTTAATTAACAGCAATAATAAAATAGCGGACAATTTAAATAAATTAATGTCAATGTTAAAATGATCAAGTTAATTTAAATATTATTTTATATATTTATTTTCAAGTTATATAAACGTTATTTTATAATAATGTGAATAGGACCTCGATTACTTTATTAAAATATAACAAAAAAAAAATTGTATGTATTGCATACGCGTTTTTTTATATACCTTCATTGTAAAAATAATAATTTTTGTGAGCGTCCTTAATAATCTTTCTTTTTAGCAATTTATAATCTACTTTAAAAAGTGCATTTAATGCATATATTTATTATTAGCTAATTTTGCGGCAAAGATTCGGCATATTACGCATTCTTACGTGTGACGTGTGAAAAATATAGCTTTTATACTTTTTTATAAATTGATCTATTTCAACAAATATATAATTTTAGAACACAATATTTAGAATATATTAATATTTTAAACAATAGTATAATGTAAGACGATTAAAATAAAGAAATTCGATAAAAGTTGTCAGTCCCATTGATACAGAATCATACAAATAAATCAGAAATTGCAACATGACAATATTCTTCAATAAAGAGAAATTTTACATAATTTACCTGAACAGCATTAGACTCGATCACATTAACTCTTGTTAACTATTAAACTGGAACCGACCACCCATGATTGTATCTCTGGATCGTAATCTTCAGTATATAATTTATCTTGAAATGTAGAATTCAGAACAGTTCCAGCTATCACATTTGCCGATTGCGCAGTGAAGATTGTTGAATGCTGTTAGAACCACAGTTTGATATCGACCTAAACACAACATGAAACAATATAATCTCTATATGATAGTTTTATGAACAGTTGAAAATGAGAATTTTGCTTTGAAATGTTCAAAATATTAATATTTGTTTTACGTTATATAAAGAATACGGTAATAAATTGCTATAATAAAAATTTAAATAATAATGATGCAAAAGTTAAGTGTCACAGTTATGATGTCTTCCGAAATGAAACTAAATGAACCGATTGGTTAGCTCTGATATTTATTAGTAAAACTAAATTAAATTATAAAGATAAATTTATTTATTTATAAATTTATATAGTACCATACAAAACTATCTAACTGAATATATGACTTTCTATTACATTTGCAATTAACTTTTAGAAATATTAATTTTATATACTTCTTTCTATAGGTATAGATTTTGATAAGATTAGACATTTATATGTTAATGTTACTTCATTTTGCTAAAAAAAAATTAAAATCTTAAAATATATTACCAGATAAAATCTCACAAAACTTATTGTTCAAGTATCAAATTTAAATTTGCGCGTTAAAAAACCATGCAGATAAACGGTTAAAGTAATAAACCACATTTTCAAAAACCGCGTAACTAAAATGCAACTGGCTTTGTTGAAAAAAGCGAACCGGTTCATTTGGTTCAATTTCGGAATACACTATTTGATTTTCAATGTATATATGCCAATAATTATTACCTATAACACAGCAATTAATTCTTAAATTGAAAAAAATTGACTTGTTCTGAACACTCCATATGATAGTCACTAGATGGCGCGATTGACTTAAAATAAATTTTATAAATAACAACGTATTAAATTGTGATGTCTTGAAACCAACATTCCGCACTATGAAATTTATTTAAATATCATCAATTATAAAGAATAATTCTATTAAACATGTTCCGATATTACGGCCCCCCCGAATACTAAAATAGAATTATATTGATCACAAAAATAGTCACAGCAATGTCTCTCACTCGTCGTGCAAATGATCTATTTCAATGTATCGTACAACTCAATGCAATTTTAAAAGAAAAAATTACACGTTTGAATGAAGTTTTGAATATATCTGTCGTAATTAATGTGTTAAACATTATTCAAATAATTGAATGTCTCAGATGTAGTCCCGGTTTCAACCAAAACGTTATATTTTAATGAAATTAAATAGTTTACAAAACTGTATAAAATATTAAAATAAAACGGCTTTAGATTATAGTTCACTATTAATATTTATTAATAAACGACGAACTCAACGTACATCTTCATCTGGAAAATTGATAAATTCATACGTTAAGTTCATCGAAACATCGATTGTTAATAAATATTAATACAGAACTATAATCAGAAGCCGTTTCATTTTAATATAATGAGTTCTGAAATTTTGTTTTAGTATGCGTAAAATATCTATAATAGTTTTTACAAAATCTAATTAAAATACCTTTTCATTTTATATGATTCTTCCATAAATATATTACAGTCAAAACTTTATTGAATATAGTTTCCAAAATAGTTAAATTCTTTAGTTTTCATCATCATCCATATTTGGTTTTATATTATGATTTGATGCTTGATAAAGTGGAATGTCTGTCATCTAAAATTTATAAAAATAAGCTTGTAAAACTAACTAATAACATAAAGAATATGCTGCTATAAATCAAAAAATTAAATAAATTATACTTATTTACTTACTTGTATCTATGGAGAGCACGTGTATTTGAAAATGTTTACAGTTTCGTGTAGTTCCAATACTAATTATTCTTCAGATAATTGAATAACATCAACTGGCGTAAAAGAATTACAAACTTTGCATATAATATATTACTAAATGACTGATTAAATTAAATGAACGAAATAACAACATATTTAATACCTCAATATTATACTTCCAAAGCGAAAACAATGTGCCTGCCACACACACACACACACACACATGTCGCATCACACGCATCACAACGGGCAGTATAAGCGATTGGTGCGACACTGGCATGACACTGGCGAAATAGTGGATAATTTGAAATTTAATAATTTATTTTAATAATATTTATATTATTTTATTTCAAATTAGAATAAAATTAACTTAATAAAAAGAAACGATAAAATATTTAAATTTAATAAATATGCATTATATTTCCTATTTATTAATTAAAATTGTATTATGAAAATATTGTTTGTTTACTAGTTATATTGAGGTTTAAAAAGCTGCGCATGCGTATATATTAAATTTCTTGAAATACTTTCTTAATATGATTTTTTTATTGAATTAATTATTTATTATTATTATATAATTTAAATATTACAATAATAAAAATTTCAGATTGAATAAATTTTAATAACCACATAGTTTCCTCGGTTAGGTTTGACTGGCGCGGAATTCGAATACAAGTATATTTTACTAAACACATGCTAAACACAAACCCAATCATCACATTCATTCACACAAAAATTGTTTGTAGTAGACCGGAAAGGCCTTACATAATAATAACTTTATTTAGCTAAAAAAAAAAAAGCTATACTATGAACAATATAAAAAATATATAGAGTTATGAAAACCCCCTTAAATCTACATTTATAATCTAGTACATTGGTAATCTAAAATTTGTACTTATTTTACATATAATTTATTTCAATCTATATTTCAATAATATTTCTTTATTGTAATTTTTAAATTTCTTAAATCTAAATTTTTATAATTATCAGGTAAATTATTGTGTGTATTATTAATAAAAAGAAAATATTGTTATTTTTCATCTATGAATATTAAATTATTTATTGCTAGTATCGAATTATTCATATTTCGAATATATGAATTGATTTATATGTTATACGTATGAGAAAAATTATTGAACAATGATGTCATTCTTATTAAGATTATTACTGTTATATAATAATAATAATGTTTATTAAAAGAGTTCATGTGTATACAAAGTGAATATAATATCTTATTGCTCTATCAATAAACATGAAATTACTCACAGAAGCATATGCTTGTACGTGAGTTGATCTTGAGATATATAAATTTAAATTTAATTTTTTTCTTATAACTAATGATACAAATCTGAATTATGATCTAAAATATACACTTATTCTATACAATATATACTATTGTTATTTTCATTAAATCATTAAACTTATAAAGAAAATAAAGTGTAAATACTATTTGAAAATAAGGAACATTCATGTTAAATTTAATAACACTTAAAACTAATGATATAAACTTATTCTATACAATAACATAAAATATATAAAAAATAAAAGTAATTAATATTTGTAAATAAAATAATTTCGTTGTCATTTTAAGGCTGATATATAAGATTCTAATCGAGGTGTGTTTGTTATATTCTCCTGTGTTAAGTTTAGCACAGCAGTTTTGTACATTTTATCACATTTGGTATAGGTAACAAAGATTATGTCTTAGATTATGTGTTAGAAAGTTATATTTTTAGCAATTTTATTATTACGTTCCAAAACTGTATTATCTATATACTCTTCACTGACAGTGGTGCTACTACTACCTTCTGTAAATACACTGCTTAAATTACTTGATTCTTTATCTTCACTAAAAGATAGTCGAATTTTACTAGGGTGTATAGAGGTATTTTTTAACTTTATTTTTATAGGAGAACATTGAATGTTTTTTTTTGCTGAGTACATTGAATATATCGACTTTTGCACGATGGTTTCTCCGTTTGAACAGACACTACACGGTTATCAACCGAAGCTTGAATACCAATGTCTCGTTTAGTCACGATTTGTTTATTAATGTCTATTTGCAGTTCCTGATTTTGAACATCACTTGATATAGATTCTATTTTTCTTCTTTTTTCAATATTTCCTTGATTAGAAGAAAATCTATGAGGGACAACATGCCGTTTCATTATTATCCTTTTTGTTTTCATTAGTCGAAATCGCATGTAATTTTCCATATCTTCTTCAAGCTTAAAAAAACAAAATATCCATTAAAAGAAAATATTGCTTTTAGTACAGATATATTTACATTAAAATGATCTTCGCAAACAAATATAGTACTTGAAAGACTATAATCTGAAATATTGTGTCCTACTGCTTCTAACCAAAGTTTTCTTCTATCATAATTAAGTAGTACAGTAATAAATAATTTGCTACTATCATTTGACTGGTACCTATCGCATGACAAAACTATGCAGTGCTTTTTTAAACTCATTTGTAAAATATATAAATAGAAACTTTATAAGAACGATCAACAGGTTGTTTGACATATGACAAATAGTACAGCATTTTAAATTCAAATGACAGTAGGGCACCTTACTAAGTGCGTTTGTTTTGCAAAGTTCATAATTTTCTTCAAAAATTAACTTTTTCAAAATTGCTTCAAGATTTATTCTGTTTATTTAACTATATTTATAATTAACTTTATAAATATATAATAAAGTATTATATTAGAACTTGTATATTTTTTAATGTATATTATTAGTTAAAATATATATAAAACGTTCTGAATTTTTGAACATTTTAATTGTATTTTAATGTTATCTTTATTAAAGAAAATGTTATCATATACTTTAAGAAAAATAGAAGTTATCTATGTACAAAGAAATTGATTTTATTTGAACTACAAACTACTTAAAAATATTATAATAAAACGGTTTTATGTTGTTTATTTTTATTTTTTAATTTGACTTCTAATTAAAAATTTATAAAAAACATCAATTTTTCCTGAAATAATAATCATATTTATTTAACTATTTCAAGTTATTTTATACAATTATACAAAATATACTTATATTATAATTACAATTTAATAAAATAATATTAATAAAAATAAATAAAATAATTTATATAATAAATATATTTATAATTTAAATATAGGCGGTGACCAGCGGTGACTACTCTTGTTACTATTTTCACACGAAAGTCTTCCATTTAATTATTGGCGTACGCATTAAAAACTTTTTGGTGAATTAATCAACTAGTCATTAAATTTTCGAAAATGAAATATACATTTTTTCAGCATCATTATTATTAAATTATTTTAGTAATTTGTATTAGTTTTTTTTTTCTAAAAATAATATAGTCGTTTTAATGCTCATAAATAAAATTTAATTTTATTGCACACATAAGCAAATATTAACCCGCCACTGCTTATGGTTCAGCCATTTTGTAGTTGGTCGCATTGGTCGTTGCATGCTTGCATGCGTTGTGATTTGCAACCATTTTGCAACGGTCGATGCCATGCGGTTGAATGCTGTATGGAAAAGTTATTTTCTTTAGTTCAATTCGTATGATTTTATGCAGTTTGAAGTGGATATTTTATGTTAAACTAGTTGTTACTCGTGAATTTCAATTTTTAATTGTAAGTATTCTTTTGTTTTGTAATATATTTTTCTGTAGTTAGTTTTCAGGAACGTTTGTTTTTGTATATTCTGTAGTTGCCCTAATATTCATTTCTAGCTAATTCTGTTTTCTACAAAAATATTAGGTTCTTTTTTATTTTTTTGCCTTTTATATTTTTCATTTATAAAGTGATAATTATGTTTGAATTATTGTACAAATGAGAAAGTCACTTAGCATTGATAATATTGATACTGTAAATGAATTTAAAACAAATACGTATTTAACATTGAAGTGTACGCTTTTAATTTTATTGGTTTTATTTTCTAATTATATACTAATTCACATACTTTTAGCTTTGAAGTTGCTAACTGTTATTTGTTGGTTACATTTCTTTACTAGATAGAAATTTTAATAATTGATAGTTCAGAACAGACATAAAGTTACTTTCTAAAATGATATATATTTTTTTTAATTTTCAAAACTATTTTGTATTCCTGTTTATTCAGTATTTCTCAGCATTTACGGTTCGGCAGCAGGTCTCTGCGTAGGTTTTACTTTATAAGAAATTTCAATCTTGCTTTTATCGGGTTTTTGTATATATGTATTCATATTTTAAATTTATTTTAGAATGTTGAACATTTATGAATGATTTATCTATATTGTGTTTTCAGAATCAGAATACGGAGTTAATAAATCAATCGAAAGAATCAAATTGAAAGATGTTGATCCTAGCAACACAAAATGATGCAAGTGTTGAAGAAGATACAGATGAAATTTGAATAGAAATGAAAATGATACCAGTAAAACATGCTTATGGACTCAATAATATTGCAAATTATGTGAAAGGTAAATTATTTTAATTAATTAATATTAAAAGTAACTTTTAATCAACATAATTTAAACGAGTTCGGTTAACTCTGTTCTAACAGTTAGCAGATTGTTTTTTAACGTCAATTCACACGGTTGTAATTGCAATGTTCAGACACTTAGCTCAAATACAAAACATGTTGAACTTAATATTGAATTTATTCGTTTAATACAGAGGTTCCCAAACTTTTTTTCCCCGTAGACCACTTTCAAAAATTTACTGGTTTCGGTGGACCCCCTGCTGCTACATTTCTACCATATTCCCAAAACTCGTCAAAAAATGTGAAGATTAGATCTAACGATGGATATATGCGTCGCGGCTGAGTTCCAACTCTAAATTCGGAGTGGTAAAAATAAAAAGAAGAATAGTATATTTTCATTATTCATTAAAATTTTTTATTAAAATAATATGATTAGACTTAATAGACTTAAAATTAAACATTAATAACGTAACTTCAACAATTAAAAAAAATAGTCATTTTTAATGGGAGGGATGCACTTGATGAATTGATAGCAAGTTATCAATATTTGGCTTCAGTTTTGTCAGGAATAACCGCAAATCTCCCCGTTCTGTGATATTCAATCTGCTCCTTTTTTTTGTTAATAGGTTTGTCACCACACTAAAACTTTTTTCGACAAGGTATGACGAGGGAAACGCTATCAAAAGTTTTCTCGCAATTTCCCACAGTCCAGGATATTTTTCGGCAATTTCTGCTTGCAGCCAAAATGTTTGATAGCCTTTTTTAAATTTCACCTTCAGCTCCTCATTGGTGGTAAGCTCGAGTAGCTCCTCTTGCAATACCACATTCGCCACTTCCGTTTCATCAAATGGATTTATGATCCATGGTGGTATTTCCATCGTCAGAATATCTTCAAATCTATTTTTGAAGTCATCATGCAAGGCATTTAAATGTTGAACGTATGTCTGAATATCCTCATCAAGACATTCTGCCTGTGACAAGTTTGGAAACTGTGCGAATTCGCGCCGACTAATATTTTGCTTCATAAATTTCAATTTTCCAAGAAAAGCCGAAATTACACCCTTTGTTTTTATTAAATTTAGGCTGTCCCCTTGCAACTGCAAGTTAATGTCATTAAATTTTTTGTACAAATCTGTCAAATACGCGATGTCTGCTTTCAATTTGATCAGATTTTCTTTTAAATCTGGATCTTTACTTTCCAAAAACTCTAAAACTGATTCAAAAAGTGAGTAAAATCTTGTTAAACATGCACCTTTCGACAACCAGCGTACTTCAGTATGTAAGAGTAATCGTTGGAAGTCTTCATCATTTTCGTCGCACAATTGTGCAAATAAACGGGTATTTAACGCGTTGCTTCTTATTTTGTTAACTGCTTTAATCACAAATTGAAGCGATTGGTGCAATCTATCACTCAAATTTTTCGCTACCAGGTGTTGTCGGTGTATGACACAGTGAATTGCAGTTACTCCTGGTATAATTCTTTGAAGATGGCTTATAAACCCACGATATCGCCCGAACATGGCAGGAGCTCCATCTGCTGCCACCGAAGTAATGTTTGTAAATGGAATCGATTTTTCCTTAAGAAAATCGCTCAGGACATTAAATATTGATTCTCCTTTTGTGTCCGTCTTCAAAGTTTTCGCGAATAGTAGCTCTTCATGGATTTCTTCGTCCATAACAAATCGAACATATGCCAATAATAAGGCTTCATTGCCAGGTAATGTTGATTCATCCAATTGAATAGAAAAATGAGTTGTTTGCAGATAATTGCACAAGAAGCTTTCAACATCAGAGCTCATTTCATCAATACGCCTTTGTACAGTGTTGTTACTCAAAGAAATTTTTTTAAGTACGTCAAATGGAGGTTTGTGCAGAACAGTTTTTAAAACCTCTTCAACAGCGGGTAAAATTAACTGTTCACCGATGGTGTGCGGTTTTCCAGATTTCGCGATAAGCAATGAGATATTGTAGGATGCCCGCAAGCCATCATCGTTACTTTGAGACGTTGAAGCGAACATACTTTGCACGGTGGGTCTTCTTTCATATTTTTCCTTCAATGTTTGAAAATATTTTAAATCTTTGCCTATTTTATCAGGATGACACCTTCTTAGATGATCTTCGAGCTTCGATGGTTTCATCGAGTCATTGCTCAAAACTTTGTTGCACAAAAGGCATATGGGCAATCGTTTGTCGGCCGTTGATGGAACAAAACCAAATTTCAAATATTGAACACTGTATTGTCGACATTTCTTCTTAGATTCAGCCATGTTTCGTATCAGTTACCTACGTGTAAAGAAAAAAAAAAGTTTGTTTTAGTAATCATAAGGTGATTTTAACAGGATATGGCTATTTGAACAGAATTGAATGGGAATAATTAGTTAATTATTGCAATGAAAAAACCAAAATGCCGGCGGCAAAACTGATTTTAATTATTAAAAGCAATAAGCCGCTAAGATTGAATCTATTTTAATGTAATGCAAAACATTTTTTGATTAATTATATTTTGATACATTTCTGTAAATTCGAGAGAAAATACTTTTAAAGAATATTTTGACGTCAAAACACCGCGATTTTAATGTTTTATTTATTACGTTGATACATTACTATACGAGTGGTACATTTTATGAAAATATTTTTAGTCATTTAGCATTAGCAACTACGAGGGCACTGAAATATGTACAAACATGCAGGTCAATTATAATAACTCTCTTTTAGTGAATCACCACAGTCGGGTAAATAAATAATTTTATAATAAAAAGTACTAAAAGTTCAATCTTTCTCGGCTTTCTGTTCTTTTATAGAAGTATCGAATAATGGCCCTGTTCAGTATTTAATTTTTATTACGTACCTACTACACGCAAACATAACAAATAATATAATATTACTACAATATAAAATAAAAGTATGTATAACAAATAGGCAGGTATACTTACTTTTTCCGGCACTGGCAAACACTGACATCGATTCACTCACACGTTTCTTTTCAAAATTCCCGAAACAAATGAGCACAGCAAATGAGTAAAGCAAATGAGTAACGTTTGTTCTTGGCATTCGTATTTATATTGGTGAAGAATCAAACAAGTTCATGCAAGATTGCAAGCACAGTACAAGTCGTATTTCGTCCCTATGCACGTCTTAACTAGCGTTGCTGGCTGGCTAGCGGGCGGCGCTTTGCAAGTCTCGATACGCGTTGTACTCAAAATATCGAATATGCAAGTTTTTACAAGTTAACAGTCGCTGACTTTCTTAAAATACACTACTCAAAAAAATTAACGGAGGTTTAAAAAAAAGGAAATTAATACTAAATAAACAGGCTATCAGATCCATATGCCGGCCTAACTGAAAAAAAATTTTCACACCCGTGGACAAAAAAAAAACAAGCAAAAAATTTGCAATATTATTTTTTTGCGCTATCTGTTAGTATTGCATGAGAACCGTAACTCCTAAAATATTTTAGCAAAAATCTGAAAATTTGAATCATAAAGCTTCAAAATGCTTTTTTTAAAGTCTCAATACGACCATTTTGCACCGAAATAAAGCCTGTCAAAAATCACCGAAAAATTTGGAATTTTTTTTAGTACCTAGTGTATTATCTGCCTACAATGTAGGCCCTACATTGATAGGTACAGCCAAGCCAACATTTTAGTTCTTTACGATCGAAACCAGATAAATTTTCGTGGACCCCCACTTACAACCAGTGAACCCCCATTTTTTTTTCTCGCCATCGTAGACCCCCGTCGAGTCTTCCGTGGACCCCTGGGGGTCCACCTGGACCACTTTGGGAATCACTGGTTTAATACAACTTATTTATTGTAACTGACTGTTCGGAAAATTGCATAATGAATGTTGAATTAATAATTCAATAATAAATTTAATATTATTAATTGATTTATATAAAATAAAAAATAGTATATTTTTTAACTGGCTCTATTTTCTATCGAGCCGATCTTAAAGGTACCGAAAAAATACCTGAGATATAATATCCTATGTAGAATAATATATATTTTTTTTCGGAGAAATTCTCAGGTATTTTTTCGGTACAATAATGATCGTTTTTGTAGAAAATAGAGCCAGTTAAGAATATACTATTTTTTATTTTATATAAATCAATTAATAATATTAAATTTATTAATTGAACATTGATTATGCAATTTTCAGAACAGTCAGTTACAATAAATAAGTTGTATTAAACGAATAAATTCAATATTAACTTCAACGTTTTTATATTTGAGCTACGTGTCTGAATATAGCAATTAGAACCGTGTGAACTAACGTTAAGTACATATTTAAATACATTATTAACTGATATTACAATGCAACTACATGACACCAGGACTAAACAAATGAACTAAAATGTAAAAATTTATCCAATAACCTAGCTAATCGCTGTTACTACAAGTAAGGTTTTTGAGTGTTTTAGTTAATATATAAATGTCTAATCTTATCAAAATCTATAAAAAGAAGTAAATTAATATTTTTAAAAGTTATTTGCAAATGTAATAGAAAGTCATATATTCGGTTAGATAGTTTTGTATGGTACTATATAAATTTATAAATAAATAAATTTATCTTTATAATTTATAATAGTTTTACTAGCAAATATCACAGCTAACCAATCGGTTCATTTAGTTTCATTTCGGAATACATCATAATTGTGACACTTAACTTTCGCATCATTTATATTTAAATTTACATTATAGCAATTTATTACCGTTATCTTTATATTTATATAAACAAATATTAATATTTTGAACATTTCAAAGCAAAATCCTCATTTTCAACTGTTCATAAAATGCTAGTATAGAGATTATATTGTTTCATGTTGTGTTTAGGTCGATATCAAACTGTGTTTCTAACAGCATTCAACAATCTACACTGAGCAATCGGCAAATGTGATAGCTGGAACTGTTCTGAATGCTACATTTCAAGATAAATTATATACTGAAGATTACGATCCAGAGATACAATCATGGGTGGTCGGTTCCAGTTTAATAGTTAACAAGAGCTAATGTGATCGACTCTAATGCTGTTCAGGTAAATTATATAAAATTTCTCTTTATTGAAGAGTATTGTCATGTTGCAATTTCTGATTTATTTGTATGATTCTGTATCAATGGGACTGACAACTCTTATCGAATTTCTTTATTTTAATCGTCTTACATTATACTATTGTTTAAAATATTAATATATTCTAAATATTGTGTTCTAAAATTATATATTTGTTCAAATAGATCAATTTATAAATAAGTATAAAAGCTATACTTTTCACACGTCACACGTAAGAAAATATGTAATACGCCGAATCTTTGCCGCCAAATTAGCTAATAATACATATATGCATTAAATGCACTTTTTAAAGTAGATTATAAATTGCTAAAAAGAAAGATTATTAAGGACGCTCACAAAAATTATTATTTTTACTTACATACATACACAATCACGCCATGTACCCAAAAGGGTGTGGTACAAACTCTTTTCATCATTCCGAAATCAGTCGCCTCCAAACATTCCTATCCAAACAAGCAACTTTCGCTTCATCCACATTCATAATTCCTAGAAATACATGCTTTTTTATTCCTACTACTTGGACACTTTCGCTCACGCAAGCCACTCTCTCAATCATACACCACTCCAACTACTCATCGGACTGATCCACGGGGCAAACGTATACCATCAAAATCATTCAAATAAATCTTTTTAATCAAACGTTCATTAGACATTCGCTCAACATGTCCGAACCATCTTAACTGACTAACACCAACTTTTGCTACAACATTTTTTTCAATTTCACACTCATCATACACTAATCTATTTCGTACCCGATCTCTCCTATTTGCACCACATACCCTACGTAAAAATCTCATTTCCACAGCAGTCAATTTCCGTTTATGCTTTTGCAATGAAGGTATATAAAAAAACGCGTATGCAATACATACAATTTTTTTATTATTATTTTTTTTTGTTATATTTTAATAAAGTAATCGGGGCTCTATTTACATTATTATAAAATAACATTTATATAACTTGAAAATAAATAATATAAAATAATATTTAAATTAACTTGATCATTTTAACATTGACATTAATTTATTGAAATTGTTCGCTATTTCATTATTGCTGTTAATTAAAAAATAATAAATATTTTTTACCATAGAAAAACGACTCGTATTGTCACCTCACGTTTACAAGTGATTTATCCCAAAAACAAGGTTGCATATTGCTAAAAAATGTAATCGGTTTGGTTTGCGGTTTTCAATATTTTGTCGGTTTGGTTTTTGTTTCGCTTTAACATAGAATGAAATTGGGAAAGTTTCAGAACCGGTTCACATATCCGGTTTGGTCCAAAATTACTTGCCATGAAAACATCGATAAACAATGTATTTTAAAAATCTTGGTAAAACTTTACTTTACGGTTATGTAATCGATTTTCTTCAAACTTTACATACTGTTAATTTTGCACATTTTATGAATATAAATCGCAAAATTTTAGTGCGAAAATTATATTTACAATATTAAAACTAATTTTGAAAATTCGTTTTCAACATATTGAATGTTGAAAAACTGCTGCTATATTTTTCCATGTTTACATAACTACTAACAGATACTGTTATTTTTATTTTTTTACATTGAAAACAACTAAAAATTATTCACGTTGATTTAATTTTACTACACTAACAAATCAACCTTTTTACCTGACCTATCCTACTACGAACGCCATCATATATGTCTAGTACAACCATTTCATCTTATGTATAACCTATATATGTTAAAACGAGTTGTAAATATAATTTTCGCACTAAAATTTTATTATTTATATTCATATAATGTACAAAATTAACGGTATGTAAAGTTTAAAGAAAATCGATTACATAACCGTAAAGTAAAGTTTAGGTAGTAACAATACCTATATATTCTTTCAAAAATCATTTGTATGTTTGACGATTGCAAAAGCAGTTCAAACAAGATAAGTTTCTTTTTAAGATATCAGTTGATGTATAATATAATTATTTTATAAGGTGTATTTTATATATATATATATATATATATATATATATATATATATATTATATATATATATATATATATATATATATATTATATATATATATATATATATATATATATATTATATATATATATATATATATATTATATATATATATATATATATATTATATATATATATATATATATATTATATATATATATATATATATATTATATATATATATATATATATATATATATATATATATATTATATATATATATATATATATATATATATATATATATTATATTATCTATCAACTAACCAGATTAATATATTATATATATATATATATATATATATATATATATATATTATATATATATATATATATATATATATATATTATATTATCTATCAACTAACCAGATTAATATATTATATATATATATATATATATATATATATATATTATATATATATATATATATATATATATATATATATATATATATATATATATATATATATGTGTTAGAATTAAATGTGTGTTGTTAGAATTTACAGTTGTTGTTGTCAAAAAATTAAAATGTGAGATTGTTAATTTTAACCAATTAATACAAGTCAATGAGCAATAATGAAACATTCTAGAAATTTCTACATATCTGCTTCGCGGATATAAAATTAAATAAATTTCCACCATTTTGTGATTGTGTATCTGAAAAAGTTTTTCTCAATTTTATCGTTGTATAGTGATTTTGTCTTTATTCAAATTAAATAAAACTTTTATAAAACAACAAATTAAATTAATTTTAAAACTATTTTGACGTATATAAAAAGCTAAAGTTTAAATTTGATAATAAACTAATTATTATTTACGTTTTTTTACAATAAACTAAACATTTTTATACGGTGATTTCTCAGTTTTCAAAAGATTACATAGTTACGAGCAATTTTCAATATTTATTTATTATGTTATTCAATGAATACAAACTCACATTTTATATATATATATATATATATATATATATATATATATATATATATATATATATATATATATATATATATTAGGGTGTTTCGAAAAAAATCGAACCAGCTGGGCCTGGGCTCAAATCAAAGATTTGGGTCTACACTATACCCATACAAGTCCATTCGCGATTTAAAAAATGTTTAGAGGGTGCACCGAGCTGCGAAAATGCCAATTTTTAGACCTTTTTTTAGATAATCGCCCAAAATCTTGTCTTAAAAGCATCGGATCAAGTCGTGCTTTTGATATTTTGTGACCAGAACAATACTGAACAAGTTAGACCTGCGGATAATGGGTTGGCGTCAGGTGTAGGAGCGTGAAAATACTTTGAAATCATAAAAACATGCAATTTGTGTAGCCTTTTTACAAATTATCACTTACCAAGACCTAACGCCAACCCATTATCCACGTGTTTAACTTGTTCAATATTCACTTGGTCATAAAATATCACAAGAACTACTTGATCCGATGACTTTAAGACAAGTTTTTGGGTCATTATCTAAAAAAAAGGCTACACAATTGCATATATATATATATATATATATATATATATATATATATATATATATATATATATATATATATATATATATATATATATATATATATACACTATTTGTTACGTTGTTCACTAAAATGACTACGTGAATCTTCTGATATGATGATGAACCATAGATGTTGTTTGTTATATTTGCGATGTTGTTTCATTCAAAAATACTATGTTCATAATATATGAATTACATGGGAAGAATGTGTGTACTATATTTCTTTCTTATTGCAGATTGAGAAATATCGTCTTTAGGAGGAGATCGAATCTATAGTTTCTTCAACGAGAAGATCGTATCAATAGTTTCTTCAACGAGAAGTGTCATTCCCAACTCTGGCCTTCTTCAACATTTCAGTATTGCTTCATCGTGACAAACAAGGTAAAATTACTTGCGTTATTTATTAAATTTACACTTCTTTACTTTCAATGGTTAATAATAAATACAAGAAGTTTAATTTCACAACGTTATATTTATACTATTATACTATTTTTTTAAAGTTTTGAGAAATGTTTGAAACCTGAAGCAATAGAAAAGAGATATAAACAGATGCAGTATTTTGGCTTGAATGAATAATAATGTATTGAAAAGATGGTTATATTATGATTATTAGTGTATGATGAGTGGTGAAATTGAAAAAAATGTTGTAGCAAAAGTTGGTGTTAGTCAGTTAAGATGGTTCGGACATGTTGAGCGAATGTCTAATGAACGTTTGATTAAAAATATTTATTTGAATGATTTTGATGGTATACGTTTGCCCCGTGGATCAGTCCGATGAGTAGTTGGAGTGGTGTATGATTGAGAGAGTGGCTTGCGTGAGCGAAAGTGTCCAAGTAGTAGGAATAAAAAAGCATGTATTTCTAGGAATTATGAATGTGGATGAAGCGAAAGTTGCTTGTTTGGATAGGAATGTTTGGAGGCGACTGATTTCGGAATGATGAATAGAGTTTGTGCCACACCCTTTTGGGTACATGGCGTGATTGTGTATGTATGTATGTATGTTATATTATCGTAAGATTATTTGTAAGTTCCGTTGTACGTCATCCAAAAAAGTAACGAAATCTGTTGACATAATAACTAAGCACGTTTACATGAGTATATAATAAATGTTACGCAAATTGCCTAAAATAACGTAATTATTGATTTATTGTTAATAATTTTAAAATTGTCGAAATACATTTTAAATTTATCACAATTTTAAATAAATAAAATTAAACTATTATGTCATGTTTCAATATGTTTATTGAAGAACATTACAATAATTAAATAAAATATATTATTATTTTGGGTAACAATTTTAGATGAATAATTCATGGAACAATAGTATTAAATATAATTATTTAAATAAAAATTTTAATATACGCTAAAAACGTGGTATATTATTTTTTTTTAAATTTAAATAATTATTGTGTCTGCTTTCCAGTCTTGTTTAACTTAATAAATTAATTATAATTTTATTCATTATAATTATATAATTATAATTAATTAACTTAGCTAATTAACTTTAATTTAATATTTCAAATATTGGTTAATTAATTAATTAATCAGTTAATATTGCATTGTCATCCACAGCTCTGAGCTATGTTTAAAATTTCAAGTCTCTAGCTCATCGGGAAGTTAGTTTAAAATTGATTGTAAAATTTGTATCGAATAGACAATCACACAAACAGACAGACAAGAAAGCGAGTTAATAAAAACGTCTTAATTAAAAAACATAAAGTATATGCTATATGTATACGTATTCTTAATTAGTTTAACAATTAAAAAAAAAAGACAAAGGTGTCTTAATGTAGATTAGTTTAATATTTAATTGCTGAAATCGGCATTAATAAACTAATTAAATCATTAGCTAATTTTGCTTTGTTAAAAAAAGTCCGTTTGAGTAGGTATATACATTGCTGTTTTGGTATCTACATTGATGTATGATAGTGAATGTTGAGTTTGGCTGCAAAAGCATAGAAAACTGCTGTGGAAATGAAACTAATTTCGGGATAATGGGAAGGGTTTGTTACAAACCCTTTGGGCACATGGCGTGATTGTGAATGTATGTATGTATGTAAAAGAAAATTAACTAATGATTTAATTAGTTCATTAATGGTGATTTCAGCAATTAAATATTAGACTAATTTAAAAAAATTGTTTAATATTTTGTAAGTCCTTTTGCTTGAATTATACACGTAAGCCTTTTTCGATTACTTTGCAGCAAATTTTGACTAATATTATTACACTATCAATAATTTTGTCAAACATCTTGGATTGCGATTTTCAATGTAGCCTTATTCCTTATTTCCGCAATTATCTTTCGATTTTAGCTCATAAATTTTCAATTGAAATTAATAACAGGACTTTGTGAAGGGGCGTAATTAAATTATGTGATGCATTATATAAAATTTACTGCTTTACTAGATGGGCTGTATTCTTTGGCTCATTATCCTGTTGAAAATAATAATTGTTTCCCAAGCTTAATTGTACTGAAATTTTTTGCAAATTTTTTTCAAAAATATTTAAATATTTATAACTCACGTAACCCAAGAAAAGTAACTAAATTTATGACATCACTGAGTACGTTTATATGAGCTCATAATAAATATCTGTTTAAAATGTTATGCAAGTTGAATAAATAATTATAATTTAAATTTTTTTGATAAGGCATATTCAATAAAATAAAAATAAATTTGTAGTTCTATTATCGTAAGTTGCGTTGTGCGTCATTATGTTGGTATCAAAGCAATGTTTTCTGCGTCAATACTAAGAGTTTACAAATATACAAATATCGGCATGAATTTAACCTATACAAAATTTTGATTTACGACCGAGTGAGCGAGCTGACGACGCACATCCACCGCACACCGTACCAAACGCTATACCACTTTTTCCTTGCAGTCAAAGTGGTAAAAAGAACAACAACTGACACGTTGAAACTAAGTTTGTGTTAACGCGCGTGTTTCAACATGTATCGAACCGAAATAAATCGCAATTTTTTTTTCTGGTTCAGTTCCGGTTTTTGTTTCAGCAAAAATAACGGTTTTTTTGGTTTAGTTCCGGTTCGAAGCCTTGGGTACAATTGTACCTTTATATATTTAGTATTTGCTCATCGTTTAACGTTAGTTCACACGGTTCTAATTGCTATATTTAGACACGTAGCTCAAATACAAAACATGTTGAAGTTAATATTGAATTTATTTGTTTAATACAACTTATTTATTGTAACTGACTGTTCTGAAAATTACATAATGAATGTTGAATTAATAATTCAATAATAAATTTAATATTATTAATTGATTTATATAAAATAAAAAATAGTATATTTTTTAACTGGCTTTATTTTCTATCGAGCCGATCTTAAAGGTACCGAAAAAAATACCTGAGATATAATATCTTATGTAGAATAATATATATTTTTTTGAATTTTTTCGTATTTATAATTTGTTTGTTTCTCTATTTTCCAAAATACAAAATCCAAAATACAGAAACAAGATAAGATTAGAAAATCCTGTGAAATTTGTGTGAAACTCGTTTGCTATTAACACACACTCAGTAACGAAAACTAAATTGTATTACTTTTGAAGAAAATTAATAAAAATAATTATTTACATCAGCAAGATTAAAAGTATGTGGGTAAAAAAAAAAAAAAAAAAAAATAGAACACTTTGACATCATATAAATGCTCAGAAATAGGAATTATTTTTTTTTTTACCGTATTTTGTTGAAATTATTTAATTTATATGGATACTAGGAGAATAATGTGTTAGTCAGTTAAGATGGTTCGGACATGTTGAGCAAATGTCTAATGAACGTTTGGTTAAAAAGATTTATTTGAATGATTTTGATGGTATACGTTTGCGTGGTCGTCCGATGTGTAGTTGGAGTGGTATGATTGAGAATGTTTTGCGTGAGCGAAAGTTTCCAAGTAGTAGGAATAAAAGAGCATGTATGCGAGGAATTATGAATGTGAATGAAGCGAAAGTTGGTTGTTTGGATAGGAATGTTTGGAGGCAACTGATTTCGGGATGATGAAAAGAGTTTGTGCCACACCCTTTTGGGTACATGGGGTGATTGTGTATGTATGTACTAGGAAAATCTTTTTTGAAAATTTGAGTAAATTTTTTTATGTAGACGCTAGGGGTATCTTCTGTAAAAATTTGATTAAAATCGAATAAATAATGTGGCCATAATAAATGTTTAAAAAGTTTAGTAATTTTTTTCTCGGAAAGTTGGCAACACCGTATTTTATTAAAATTACGTAATATATGTGGGCGCTAGGGGAATCTTTTCTTAAAATTTGATCAAAATCGGATAAATAATGTAGCCACAATAAATTTTTTAAAACTTTTTTATTGCCGTCAAAGTGGTAAAAAAATAATTTTAATATACCACGTTTTTAACACGGACTAAAAAGTATAAATAATTTTTCCTAGCTCCACATATAGATTTATAACTCATAGAGAAAAACGTGGCGCGCATGCAATAGAAAGGAGTGTAGGGAGTAGCTGTCGTTGCCCCACGTACTTTTCTGTATGGGGTTATACATTTGTATGGGGGGTTAGGAGAAATTATTATATACTTTTTAGTCCGTGTTAAAAACGTGGTATATTAATTTTTCTTTATTATATTTAAATAATTATTTTCTGCTTTTTAGTCTTGTTTACCTTTAACCTAATTAATTAATTTGAATTTAATAATTATAATTTTATTAATTATAATTAAGTTAATTAATTAACTTTAATTTAATATTTCTATATTAATTAATTAGTTAATATTGTAATTGTCATTCATTCTGAGCTATGTTTAAAGTTTCATGTCTCGTTCATCGGGATGTTAGTTTAAAATCGGTTGCAAAATTTGTTCCGAACAGACTAACAAACAAACAAACAGACAGATAAGAAAGCAAGTTAATAGAAACGTGTTAATTAAAATATTAATAAGTTTACTTAAAAAATTTAAAAATATTTAAAATACTGCTAGATTTTTTTTTCAAATTTTGACGTCAAGCATTAATTTATCAGTTTTTTTCTCTTCGTGCCCTGGGAAGTTTTAAAACATAACAAAAGTTTCTTTTGAATATTTTAAAACTAAAATAAAAAAAAAATTACAGGCAGTCGTAAGACAAGCCGGTGGCCGAGTATTGGACTCCAAAAGTCCCTTGTTCGCGCCGCGCTTACACCAGAAATTAAATATTGTTTGTAGTATTAAAACCTAATATCACTGAACTGATATCAACTGGGATTTGACTGATTTGGAACCCACTATAAGCTGTAGGTCCCTTGCTTGACTTTGAGCTAACGATCCGCCGCACCATTGACAGTGCAAGTAAAAATTGTTAAGAAACTAGTTGTTCAGCTTCTCGAGTATGTAGCCCTATGTTCCACCTAGGAATTCCGGAAACTGGTGTTGATGAAAATAAAAATCTACCTAGGATTTTTTGAATTTCGAAAAATTACGAAAATGGTGTTCTTTTTTTCAGTGTAAAAAACAACTTTTCAGTATATATCAAAAAGTACTACGAATCACTTTCGAGAATTTAATTCTCTATATAGTCGCGACAAGATAAAAAGATAGGTACGTCATAATCACATGATAAAACTTAACAACATAAAACTCACTAATGAACAAAATTAATTTTATTCTATTTTACATATAATGAACTAAATCTTTTTGAAACTATTTACGTATGTTATTTTAATCGAATTAAAATGTAATATATACAAATATATCGTATATTATTGGATTTTTTTTATCGAAATCAACTTATTTATTTTTGCTATATTTGGCAGCATTGATTTTCAATGTCAGAAGTCACAGTACGTTTATATTCGTTTATTTGACGTTATATTTTGAATGTGTTTTTTTGTATTTTATTATGGCAAAAAGATGGTCTAGGCGATGTCAACAGTTAGTTGGCAATTTAATTTCATATTTTGAACAAGAAAAGGAAAATAATGGGCTATTAATGCCCCTGACCGCTGTACGCGAGAAGCTCATATAAACATAGTAGTGAGTGACGTTATTTGCCTAGTGACAAAAATTGATGACGTCCCTATCTTTTTTTCCTGTCGCCACTATAGTAACGTCTTAAAGCGAAGTAAATCGGATGGATAGTTTCCGAGATGTCGGCGGGACAAGGTTTTGACAAAAACGCATTTAAAATTTGTTAGTTAGTTAGTTAGTTTTTACTGCTTGATCTGTACATTTTACCGTTGCTGACTTAATTCTGTAGTGGTAGCTGTAGCTACGCCAAAAGTTCGAATTTCGGAAAACCGTTTTACTGCATTATACTACACGCTATAAATTTTAGAAAATGTAAAAAGTCGATTTTTTTCAGGGTGTCTAGCGGGTGGGAAAATCGGGAATTGTACGTGAATTTAACAATGTACGGGAATTTAACAATGTAACGGGAAATATTTTTGATACGAGAAATTATAATCAAATTGAAGAATAATCGACAAATACCTATTCCATTAGATTTTCGGTTTCCTCGATTTAAGAACGAGTCGCCATCTACATACATATAGAATTAGTTTAACCGACATAGCACCAGTACCAATCTAACAAAAGTCAGCACGGTGTGAATATAGTAACGTAGTTCCGCAATCATACTCGAACTGGTAGAACTTGTTCCTTCATGTTTAGAACAGGCAAATTTGGATTTTGAAGTGTTTTTTTACATTCAAAACATTCGCTTCAACTGTAAGACGCCCGATGATAAAGTAGCATTTTCTAGGATATTTATACAAAATTATTTAATGGTTTCTAACCGAATTAATTTACAAAACATAGATTATGAACTTTAATAATTTGTCAATCAAAGTTAATTAATACATAAGATTACAAATATAATTATGTGGCATAAAAATGTGCAATTGGGCGATCTAGGGTAAAAAGCTGGTTATTCCTTTAAATTAATGTACGGGAATTTATTTAAAATGTACGGGAAATGTACGGGAATTTTCTTTTGAAAATCCGCTAGACTAATGAAAATTTAATACGATTTAAGAATTTTTAATTTTTTTTTTGAAATATTAAATTGAAGTTATAAATTATAATTAATTAAATTATTAATTATAATTATAATTATATAATTTTAATTAATAAAATTATAATTATTAAATTATAATTAATTAAATTATTAATTAGGTTAAAGTTAAACAGTACTAAAAAGCAGAAAATAATTATTTAAATGAAATAAATTACTATACCACGTTTTTAACACGGACCAAAAAGTATAAAATAATTTCTCCTGACTCCCCATATAGATTTATAAACTCCATACAGAAAAACGTATGGTGCATGCAATAGTAGATAATAGTAAGGAGTTTAGGGAGTAGCTGTCGTTGCTAGACGGTTTTTTCTATGGTGATTATAAATTCGTATGGAGTAGGGGGCTAGGCGATTTTTTTTTATACGTTTTAGTCCTTGTTAAAAACGTGGTGTATTATTTTTTTTATTATTATTTAAATAATTATTTAGTACTGGTCTCAGCTGTGTATCTGATGTATAAATTGCAATACCCTACAACTTGCAACTTGCAATACCCTACAACCTATAAATACCCTAGTAATTGTTATAATTGTATAATCTTTCACTATTTTGTAGTAAAATGTATAATTTTTCTTAAATGAAATCTTATTTGCAATAAATTTAATTATGGAATAAAAAAAAAAGTTTTTGGCAGTCTCATGTAGCACTTTGTTTTCTTCTATATTCTTAACATGGAGAGCTTCATATTTTGCTAATAAAAATATTTTTTGTTACAGATTCTACAATAATTATCTTCAGGATTTATCCAGTGTCCAGTATGTCATGTAGTAATTTGAGGTTTCTATCAGTACAAGTTATTACTAGACTTTTGCCGGATTCGAGTTATGATGAACCACACATACAATCATGGACTTTTACCAATTCTTTCTCATCAATTTTTAACTTGTGCGTTTCTTTATGTATTCATTTATATTAAATTATGTATGTAAGTTTATGTAATGAAAAAAAAAAAGAGATATATGGCCTACATCAGAAGCAGACTTACAACGGAGTTGTAAGTCGAGAACTATTTTATTTATTTATTTGCAACCATTTTATCACTACTTATTTACTGATATTTCCATTGTCTCAGGAAAAAAGTATTTTGTACTCTTTTCTATAGATCTATAGATAGATGATATATAAATGGTCTATCTTTTTCTGACATTTATTTTAATAATTGAATAAAATTCGGGGTTGATATTTTACTAGAAATATGGAAGATTATTATTGTGTTGCATGATTACAGCTTGTTTGAAATATTGGCAGATTTTTCTTCATTTTGTCATATCAAAAGAATTGATTTATTCGATTTTTTTTTATTGTATATTGAGTTAGATGCATATGATTTGGAAGTATGATATAATTGACACATTTTATTTTAGAAAATGCAAACATTTTATCTAATTTATATTTAGATTTGGATATATAATCACAATTTAGCAGAAAAATTTTGCTTCTAGAAATGATAATATGTTCATAAATTTTAAAGCTATTTCTACTATTGTTTAAATTTTATTTTGTTAGCAATGATAAATACTTTTTTTGTATGTAATTAATTTCTTGAAGTTTTTTTGAACGAGAATAGTTAGTTTCTTATTTCAGTGTGATTAGCAATTGACAAAATTATTATTATTTTTTTTTAAATTGATGATATAAGATAGTTGTAATTTGCGATCCCAATGGAATACAGTCAACAAGTTTTGATCTTCTATGTTATTTGATGTGATGAAACATTTTACCTAGCTCTAATACTTTGATTCTTCTATCGATTGAACATACGCTGTTTTTATCTAAATGCATAATAAGCATCAATAATTACTCTCAGTAATATTATCAAGGATTTTAGGCTTGCCCTTTCTGCCTGCCCTTTCAGCTTGGTGTTTTGGGCAGGATCACTGGTTGAATTGGTTTCATGTGATTCCATTTGGTCGTTTTCGCTGTTGCCTTGATCGACGTCTTCGTTGTCTAATACATCGAAGCGATTTTGCGTATCTAGAGCCACGCTTTTGGAGGCGCGTGATACTTCTACTTCGGCTTTCCGCTTTGTGTTCTTCTTGTTGCCTGCTGGCTTCGCTGGCAAATTTTCTATTCGGCTTGTCGACTTGTGGTGGCGGCTTGGAAGCCGACGATGATGTCGACTTTGATTCCGAAGATGTTGGTGGTTTAGCTATCGTTTCAATGTTCCGGGTTTAGATGGTCCATTTTGTTAGCGTGACGCAATCACCGAAGTGACCAAGCACTTAAGCGCCGAAGCGCGTCACTTTTATGTAAAAGTGCGTATGTATTTTATTTTAGAAATAAAAACATGTGTCGTAAATAAATTCCGATGTCAATCGAAACAACACGTAACCCTGTGCCGGGGTCACGCTAGTTTTAAATAACTATTCGTATTGTTTCAATTAAAACATTAATATGAGAAAATAATCTTTCAAAATTCAATATAAAAATACGTAATCCTGTGCCGGGATCATGCCAGTTTTGAAAAAGTGGCCCTTAGCTGTATTAATATAAAGAAGCTCTCAAGATGAGGTGTTGTTGATTGTACGAGTACAAGTCAACTATCTCCTGTAATCCAAATCTACGATCTGGCGGACTATAACTATGACCCGTTTCAGAAAATATTATTTCAAGGTTTGTTATATGGCACAGAGCTCAATCAAGTAGAAGCCGTCGTTTTCAATGTCATGTTTTTGTTTTGACTCCCGCATCTGTCTGCTATTAATCTAATTAATAGTATAGTAGGCTGAAACATCAGTGTTCTGGAGAGTATCGGGAACCTATCGGAAATTTATTTTCGGTTTAACAGTTAGATGTAATGGTGTAATAGTTAATTTTTCCTTTGAAGTAGCCTTTCACAGTAGTCAAATTTGGCGGCTATAGTATGTTGCTTGGTTTGCGAGTTTCGGCGAAGGTTGTTTATTTGTGACAATCAAAAAAAGTCAAAATTTTGTCTTTATGCGTTTTAAGAGTTGTTTTTCCTTGTTTATAAATTTTGTTTCTTTCAATTTTTTTCCGTCTGTTCGGAATAGCATTGCTTACCTTATATTTTTAGTATTTAATTGGTAAAACTTCAAATTTAGCGGAGTACGGGAGAAGGTCATCTGTTTGCTCAGTCTGCTGTCTGCCGAGACGAGAACGAATAATATCTGAAAACAGAGAAACATCCATAAATAATCTTTTCCTAGTAATTTCTCATATATATTATATATTTTAATAAAGTCTATCAAAGGTAGCTATAAACTACCAAAAGTAACTATAAGCTACTAAAAATCTGTTTAAGTTACTTTGTATTAGGTCGGTACGAAAGTTCTCTGGGTTTATCTTGTTACTGTTTTTTATTCATTTGTTTCTGAATAAAATATTCAACGTATTTCGCGTTTTGACATCTTATCTACATCTCCATACATTCGTTTATGCAATTCAGTATGAACTTTTTTAGTGTTGTACGATACAACTGCTGCATAACATCGTGCTTGATATGAGCCTCTACATGTAAAATTAATTCGTTTTCCTGCACATAAATTTTTCTATTATATTTAATGCAAAATATTAATAAAATAATACTTACCTACAATAAATTTGGCTACAATTGAATTAAATTGTTCCACTGCATTATTGTCTACATCATGTAAAAGACTACGGGCATTGTCTGAGATTGTTTCAGCACATTTATCTATACTTTTCAAAAATTCTTGGTTTTTTTCAAGCATAGGAAAAAAATTAGTATCTGCATTTCTTTTACAAAAATAGTTGTCACAATTTTGATGTTCGCCACATATATACTATTTATAATGTCTTTCGAAAATAATTAATTTTTTCGGTAAAATCTGATATCATGTTTTTTCTATAAGATATGCTTCCAATGACAGCTGAACGTAAACGTAGTATTGTGTCTTTTAACAATTTTCAAAGTTGTAAATTGTAATGTTTATTTTCACATAATTTACTTAAATTTATGCAATATCTTCGTAACATGTGATTTCTGCATTCAATTTTTTTGACGGTAATATTTTCGTATGGACGTTCGTCTAATATTTTTTTATACGTACTGCTATCACCATCAGCTATTAATTTATTGTATTTAATGCCATACATTTCCTCACTAGATCTAAACAAAAATAATATCTGCTTCCATGCTCCTGGATGAACATATTTGCAAACATACCCTTTGGTATCACATTTGGATCCTGTTGCTGTGTATTTTTAAGTTCCTTTTTTTGCTAAATAATTTTTTACAAATCTCGCAATACCACTGTGATTTTTGTAGCAGTGATGAACTCTTACTTCAGTACCTTTAGTTTGAGCCCATGTGCAGACAATACAGAATTTATTTTTAACTCCTATATACAATACTTCTCCAAATTTATGTCCAACTATTGCAGCAACCCCTGACAACGCTCGGAAATTTGTTCTATATGATCTTTTTGACCAGCAGCCATCTGCAATAACTGTAATTAATGGAATCCCATTTTTATCTACGCTACCAATACTTTTAGCATATTGTGCTTCTTTCTCAGCAGCATCTGACATTTTTTGTAATGCTGTTTTTTTCCACCCGTCGATTACAACTTTGTGTATTTTAGAAAAAAATTTTCTATATCGAAATTTGTTAAATATTCTTGCATATTGTAAAAACCACCTCTTATTGCCATAATTCCAGAAACAGCACAAGTATTTGTATCCATGCTGTCAATTTCTGGCTTATTACTTGCAACTGAAAATTTCTTTTTACTCATATTACATTTGAAAACAAAAGTCGATTCAAGACCGTCCCTAATTTCTTTAAGTAGAAATAAGTTTTCAAATGAGCAACCTAAAGTGGGTGAATGATTGCTAATTCTGCGAATTTCGCCCATAAAATATGCAATGTCAATAATTATTCGTGTTCCTTGTAATATACAGTTCTGTGTTTGCTCTTCTTGTTGAAAACTTACTTCATTTTTAAGTAGGTATGTCACGATTATTAGTTCTACAATATATATATATATATATACGAGGGCAACTATTTATGTATTGAGAATAGAAAGAATAAACAAATGAATTTGATGAAAAATACTTTTATTGTTTTTCAAAATAATCGCCTTTAAGATCGATACACTTTTGCATTCGATTGAACCAGTCTTCAAAGCACTTTGTCCAGGAAGAAAATGGTAGCGCTAGAACATGCGTTTTGAAGCCCTCAACCGCTTCTTCGGGCGATGAAAATCGTTGTCCACGCAGTTTATCTTTAATTACCGGAAACACGCAGAAGTCATTGGGTGCCAAGTCAGGGCTGTAAGGCGGATGACCCATCAATTCGATCTTTTGTGTGTCCAAATACTCGTTTGTTGCATGTGATGTGTGTGAGCTCGCATTGTCATGATGCAAAACGATTCGTCGGTTTGGGTTGGTTTCTCTCAATTTACCGAAAACTTCAGGCAAACAAATGGTCGTATACCACTCTGAATTAACGGTCTTTTGATTTTCGAGAGCCACAGTTGCCACAGGACCAGTTTTCGTGAAGAAAAACGCCACCATTTGCTTTTTAACGCTTCGAGAACGAACAACTTTTGTTGGCTTTGCTTCACATTGAAACACCCAAACTGCCGACTGACCTTTTCTTTCTGGCTCATATGCATAAATCCACGACTCATCACCTGTGACGATGTTGTATACCGCTTTGGATGCACCACACTTGTATTTTGAAATCATTTTACGGCACCAATCCACACGAGCTCGTTTTTGCGCATCTGTCAATAAATGTGGAATCCAACGCGCACACAGCTTCCGAACACACAAATGTTCGTGCAAAATCTTATGTATGCTGGTCATACTAATGCTTAAACATCTCTCGATTTCTTGATATGTCACATGACGATCTTCTTCAATTAGTTTTCGTATATATATAAAAGAAAATTAAAAAAAAAGTTTTTTACGCTCTTTGTTGTTTTATGTAATAATGTAAAACTTACCCGAGTTACGGTTGCACTTTGTAGTTTGTGCAAAGGGGGAAATTGCTTCGATGGCTTCGTATCTGGCGTCGCTGTCGGTGGCGGACAGGGCCCGAAGGTTGTCGGGGATGTCGCCGGTTCTTGTGGTGACCTTTTCCACGCTGACTGAGCGGGTGATGGTGCAGGAATGTATCTTTGTTTCGTAGTTTGTTGTTTTCCTTGAATTTTTTTCTTTTTATCTCTAGCTTCGAACGCTTTGAGATATGTTTTGCACTTGACACTGTTTGCTTTGTGCTTTTGATTGCAGTTTGTGCATACTGCTGCGTCGTCATCATTTTTCGTACAATTCTTTGTCAAGTGGCCTTCGGGGTATTTCAAGCATCGCGGTGGTAAGTTGCAGTTGCTAGTAGCGTGTCCCCATAGCTGGCGTCTGTGGCACTGGACAATTTCTTGCTTGGATCGATGTCTGTTCCATTTGATTTTAACGTGGCACAGGTACTTAATTCTGTCTGGTAGTACTGATAGTTTGGTAGCGCTATCAGTGACTACCATGTACATCGGTGACTTAGTGCCTTTCATTTTAAACACATCGTAGATATTGAGTTCGTGAGTTCCTGCAAGTTCTCGCTTTATTTCTTCGGCATCAATGTCTGTGATGACATACGCATGGGTTTTGTTTTGTTTTTTTTTTTTCGTAAAAGTGTAAAATGGAACTTCTTTTTCTTTCAAAGCAATTTTAAACTTAATTTTTTCTTCCAGATCGTATATAAATACGTTCGTGTTATTTTTCGAGAAGGATATATGATACCCTTTTTTGGCGTATTGTTGCAAGAGTTGGTTATCGTATTTATATTCAGTGAGTTTGCCTTGAATTATTATTGGAGTTGGCTTTTTTTGTTTTTTGGCTGGTTGGATCATTTATAGTCGATTCGTTGTCTGATTCATCTTCATCGAGTTGCATCAGAGGGTTATAGTGGTTACTTGTCGGTATGTTATATGCCAGGGGTGGGCACACATGAGGCCTAAGGGAGCCGCAATCCGGTTTTTAATATTCTATAAAGAGCCATACACAAATTAATTTTTTTTAAATTAATTCTATCTTTAATTAAATTTTTTAATAAAATACTGTTGGCAGCATTATAAGTATAAAAATATGCAAACGGTTGTTTCCAACGTTTCGATATGCCTCGGATCATAAACACAAGTGCATGGTCTGCGATTTTAGATCCTGACCCGTTATCTGATTCAGTAAAACCATATATTTCCCGAAACATTAATATTTAATAATTTTGATAGCTCAATTTCGTCGAACATAAGAATACAAAATCTATCCCTCTCTACCAAATTTAATGATGCATGATTCAGATATTCAAAAAACTGATTGTTGATACCGGAGTCCAACGAACAGGACTGCAGCTTACGTTGCAGAGTTCTAATTGACGGTAATCATAAAAACTTTTGCAAAAACCGATAGCATCGCGGGCTATGCTTATAAATAGCTAAAAAAATTGAAGATTCTTCAAACACTGTATCTACGTGCATGTTTGTTTTTAATAATGTTGGTTAAAAGTGACATCACAAAAATTCTAAAAAGTTTTGGCAACTTAAAAAATTCACTTGCCGATGTATTGGGTATATTTTCTTGTTGCCTAACTTTATTAAAAAGATATTTACCCCGGCGTCGAAGTATATGTATCATTTTTTCTGCTTTTTTAACATGTGTATAAAGTTTTTTTTTTTTTCGCGGCGACAAATTCTTCCTCGTAGAACCAATATCGCGTAATGTTATGGAAGAACTAGGTTCCGGTGTAATGCGACCGGTGTCCATAGCTGCCTTTACCCGGTCCGATTCTGTAAACGCAAACAAAAAATATTATTTTTAAAACTTTTCCCAAATAATATTTAAAAAAAGTACATATTAATTGTAATTAAATTAACACTTAAATTCATAATAATACCAGTCCGGTAAATTATTTTAATTTGAATTAAATGATTTGAATAGTAAAGTGTAAATATTCAATTTTTTATCGATAAAAGACAAATGTTTGATAATAAAGTAAATAAGAACAATTCTATAATGCTATTTATCAAAAAATTTATTTTACGTATACATATATTACGTATATTAGCGGTAAAATAACACTCTGCCATACAAACGAATAAAATTATCGACTATCTTATTTGGTCGCTGGTCTTTTTTTGTTATTTTTTTATTAACAGTTTTGATAAAATGTCGCACCATAACATGGCACAATGTTAAAATAATATTTTGTTTCAATTCGCTTGCATGCAGTAAACATGGTATATTTACTTCAAAACTTTCTATAAATATATCATACAAAGTAGATATTATATTTAGGGCATTTATATGTTGGGGAATTATTTTAAAAATTTCACCTCGAAGGCTATCAATTATGCTTATTATTTGATTACTAGCGTATACTAATAATTTTTTTTTGGTGCCGTGATCTTTTAGTCGTACTAAAGCATGATTGTCAGTACATGTATCCGTCGTATAGAAAGACATACATGTCTGACAATTACGCTTTAATACTTTGCGACCAATAAACCCGGCAATATACGCTGATGTATAAAAACGAAATTTTTGCAAATTGTTGCTAATTACATATTTGTTCAAGGGTTTGTTTGGCAGGAGAAAGGAAGGGTTTGTTTGAAGACGTAGTAACTGTGGATTGTTGGGCAACTGTAAAAGACGGGGAGATAAGGGAATTCAAGGCAACGACATAAACTCCACCATTATCCTCACAGTTTGAATCTTTTGAATTTTTTAATGTATTATTAATAATTGTAGTTTTAAAAGCAGAAATAAACTGTGAGCATGTGGGGTTGCTATTATGTTTAGATCTTGTTTGCCTAATTTTTGTTAGAGCTTTTGTCAAGCGTTGACCAGTATCTCGACGATAAGCTCTAAGTTTCAGGTCATCACTAATTAAACGAGACATACTTCTTCTTGAAATTTTTACTTCACGAGCCATAATTGCTTGTTTACGAATAGGATTTCTTCGAATTCGCTCTCTAACAACTTTGACGATTTTTGGTGTACGGGAAGTACGAGGACGACCGCATCTTGGTCTGTCTTCAACTGAGGACAGTTTCTTTTGTCTATTTATAGTACGATATATAATTTTTTTTGTTATTTTTAACGGTTTTAGCAAGTTGAAAATTTTACTAACTGACTTGCCACACTTCTGCAATACTAAAACAGTCACACGATATTCTTTAATACCAAACTCTATCATAACCAGCCACAAGTACAGTAACAACTAATACTAGTTAATTGCTTAAGGGTTCGTAGATTATATACACAGAACACTCAGTTCACCCCCTCCACAGAATAATAAAAATAACCAACATCAAAAATGGGACAGAACTTATGGCACGACTAGGTATATATAACTTCCGCTGCTCAAGGTATCTATCGCCGATCTATTAGTGCTGCCCAAATAACTCACAGATGCCATTATACGAAATCCTGTCTTTTCATGAACCGCTTTTACAACTTGCTCGATGCATGCCTTTAATGCATATGTTTTAGCAGTAGACTACACAAAGAAAAAAGCGAGTGATTGCTTCCAAGGTTTGCGCAATCCACGTAGCATAAACACTATAATATAAAAAAAATCTCTTTCCTTACTTTATTCCGAATCGGATGATTTATAATACCTCAATTTGAATAGCTCCCTTAAAGTTTTGTTCTGCTGTAAAAAAGGGTTAAAATTTAATTGTAAAAACAATATTATTCACAATATGTGTTTACCAGTCGCAAGTCGCCGTGCTTGCCCATTTTAACTTTCTTCCTGTGCCCCAGCAGTAGACTGCACAAAGAAAAAAGCGAGTGATTGCTTCCAAGTTTTGCGCAATCCACGTAGCATAAACACTATAATATAAAAAATTTCTTTTTTCCTTACTTCATTCCGAATCGGATGATTCATAATACCTCAATTTGAATAGCTCCCTTAAAGTTTTGTTCTGCTGTAAAAAAGAGGTTAAAATTTAATTGTAAAAACAATATTATTCACAATATGTGTTTACCAGTCGCAAGTCGCCGTGCTTGCCCATTTTAACTTTATCATCCCCTTGGTCATTCATCGTACGATTTTGTGGGTCTACTATTTCAATTTCCGCCCCAAGATGTAATCTTTCCCTCAAGTCCTTATTGTCTCCTTCTATTAATATGCTCCGATCAACTGCAAATGTGTTATGAGTTATTGCTCCACCATAGTATCCCATAATGATCAAAGCCTTTTCTACGATATTGTTTATCTTTTCATTTTGAGCGGTACCTTTAAAATGCTTCAAAGAAGTTTCACCTTCATTCTCTGCAATTGCCCTGGCAATAGCTGAGAACGGTTCTAAGTTTTTCCTATTAAATTCTGTTAGCTCATTTTGGGGATATAGGAACTTGCAATAAGGGGCATCATCTCTCATCTGTTCCCATTTTGCAAAAGCTGAGCATATTGACCAAGAATGCTTGGATAACTCATTCCATGCCAGTAAGATGGGGTTTTCCACCAGGATATACTTGTTGATTAATAAAAAGTTGTTCATCTCAGCGCCACTAAGGAATGTCATTGTGACCCTAGTTGTTGTTGACCATATAGATGTCCCTTTTGATAAAATACGGACTTGTGAAAAGATCTCTCTCCTAAGGGGAAATTTAGAAGTCACAGTTGAGTATGCTTTAGTAGCAAATTGCATAGATGGGATGCTCTCTGTATAGCTATCAATATCCTGATCTGCCCCACATGCTTGGGTAAATGCTTTTGATCTTCTTAACAACCATGTGGTGGCATTATCTGCTGTTAGATTCCTCCCTAAAAAACAGAAAATGATTCCGCACACAGCTTGTACATGAGTTTGTTGCATATCTTCAAACTCTGACATATCTGCCCAATCTAGGTCTGCAAGTGGAGCCACTTCTTCAGCATAAGTTAGAAATGACACTTCTTGAAGGTTATAATTGAAATCTTTGAGGATAGATTTCAATTTTCCCACAACTGATCCCGGTATGATGGTGTTGAGAATATTCAAAAACAACGCGAATGCTACATCACCACTAAAGTCGTCAGAAATGGCACAAGCCCTAAATAGATATTTATAATTAATTAATGGATCTTCTGGATCATTGATTAAAGTGAATAAAGGCAAGTCTGTATATGGCAATTGATCCGTTCGACCAACCGTTGTTGTGCCCCAGCAGTAGACTGCCCAAAGAAAAAAGCGAATGATTGCTTCCAAGTTTTGCGCAATCCACGTAGCATAAACACTATAATATAAAAAATTTCTTTTTCTTTACTTTATTCTGAGTCGGATGATTCATAATACCGTAACTTGAAAAGCTGCCTTAAAGTTCTGTTATGCTGTAAAAAAGGGTTAAAATTTAATTGTAAAAACAATATTATTCATAATATGTGTTTACCAGTCGCAAGTCGCCGTGCTTGCCCATTTTAACTTTCTTCCTGTGCCCCAGCAGTAGACTGCACAAAGAAAAAAGCCGAGTGATTTGCTTCCAAGCTTTGCGCAATCCACGTAGCATAAACACTATAATATAAAAAATTTCTTTTTCCTTACTTCACTCCGAATCGGATGATTCGTATCTTAATTTTAGAAGCTCCCTCAAACTTTTTTTATGCTGTAAAAAAGGGTTAAAATTTAATTGTAAAAATAATATTATTCATAATATGTGTTTACCAGTAGCAAGTCGCCGTGCTTGCCCATTTTAGCTTTCTTCCTGTGCCCCAGCAGTAGACTGCATAAAGAAAAAATCGAGTGATTGCTTCCAAGTTTTGCGCAATCCACACTAAGGCATGATCGGCAAGTTTGTACCCACTACTACCGTCTAATGCCTCTAAACCTTCAATTTTATTCAAGCCTTTTGTTAAAGATAAATTTGGACGGAAAGAAATCTCATCAAATAATAAACAACAATATCGGTCTTCAGGACTAATTTGTTTCGATCTAAAATCTATATATATACAAATAGTTTATCGTTAATTCCCGGTTTCAAATTTATGTTCGCTAGTGATAGGTTTAAAGTGCGCGGCGACGGTAATGGAAACAAGTTCGCTAAATGATGATAGCCCTGGGGACTACTTTTATACAATGCCACAAAAAAAGACTTTTCTTCTGCGGTATACCGCTTTGCCATTCGCTTCTCCGACGAGTTTCTGATGAGACTTTTAACAAATAATTGTGTTAGCGGATTCAAGGTATCAATGCGTTGAAGCGCTTTCAAATATTTGTTATTAAAAGTGTCAGATGAGTTTCGAAATAGTTATTGAACACAATTTTTTTCCTCTTCTCTTCAGGTATGCCTCTTATTACAAATTTTAATGGTTTTTCGGCAGGAAGATTGTAGGTATTGTACGGTATGTCATTTTCGTCCAGTAATTTGGTTGCTCTTCTGAAGCAATTTTCAGTTTCAACCGTGATTTTAACATAAACTTTATGATTGGTGGCAGATTTCATTGTAATTCCTATGGTATTAAGTGTGCCAATAATTTTGTGGGTGTTTTCTTTTGTTCTGAGAAGTATGGGAGGAATTTTTGGTTTACTTGTATTTTTACCCAAGTCTTGTGTAATCATTGTTGTTGTTAAAATTTGATTATTCTGTGTGTGTGTGTGTGGTACTTTTTCGGTATCTTGATTTTTATTTGTCTGTGATGCCTGAGTTTTAGCTGACAACTTCTTTTTCTTGGAGTTGCTTCCAGTATTATTAGTAGAATTTGTGTTTTGCTTCCGTTTGACTAATTGTTGAGAAACACTTGAATAGTTCGAGATGGTCCTACCGGTTGATACAGTGGAAGATTATGTGTCATGAATTTGTTTGTAAGCTCTTGGCATTTTGCTTTGTTAATTTACCTATTTGCGTGCTAAGAATTTGTATTTGGCAATTAGATATAGTAAATAAAGGACAGTGTCACCTCGAAGTATTATATAACCCAATGTTGTAATTATATTTTATATATTAATAATTTTAATTTATAACATGTATCCATTTAATTAAAATAAACATTTGCTTTCATAATATTAGATCTATTTAATTATTTACTATTTGTATTTGTATGAATGCATTTTATTTATATTTTATATTGAATGTAAAATTGAATAAAATACTAGCAATTATTATAATCATTTATTGTACATAAAATAAAATTTGAGATAATGAAGGTAGTGGTGCTTATGAAAGCATGAGGAAAATAAATTTAAAAAAACATAGGTGTATTTTCTTAATTTTATTTCAAATAAATTATTTCTCTAACAGTTCAACAATTTCTTTTCGAGCTTGCTTAGCTCGTTCCTCGCTCATCACATTTAATGTGTCTTCAACGTACTGGGCAAACATTTTATTTTTCCCCTTGGGTTGAGTAGAACCGGCAAAAGATGTTGCGATGTTTTTTGCGACATGTATTAATTCGTTCATTGCATCCGTGTTTCTTTTAGTTGCGCCTACAAACATTATAACAAATTTTGAATTATTTGACTGGAAAGGTATATTAAATGGAAAGAACTACTTGGCTGGGTTTGGCATTACTGCAGCGCTATGCACTTTGATAAGATCCGTTTGGCTGAGTACACGAAAGTGCAAAATGTGTGGACAGTGCAGAAGTAAAGTACCAAATCCAACTTTAAGTGTTATTTTCAATGAAATAACAAACAATTTTAATAAAAACAAATAAAATTGTGATTGATAGCTGAGTTGACATTATAATTAATTATAAAATAGGTTTTTAGTATACGTACGACGTCCGGTGGATGTTGACGGAGTGCCAATAATTGTTATATCTTCATCCACGTCAATCGGAATATCAGCGTTTGGTTCCAGATACTCCGGAGACATTAACGCTAGTTCCGGAGATATTACCGCTGGTTCCGGAGACATTAACGCTGGTTCCGGAGATGTAATTGTGGGCACCGGTGATGTTGACAAATCAACATGTGTTAATTTGCAACTCGATGAACTTGCACCCGATGCCAAACGTTCCTCCATTTTACACATGTATTGTGTTTTAGTGGCAGTTCTAAGACAAGAAAAGAGTTTTCAAATTATCTTTTTTTACTAGAAGTATCAAATTTTCAGAAACAATTTTATAATTTTATTGCTTATTTATTAAATTCGAATAAAAGCAATATAAGATTTGTTAAAAAATAATATACTTCAACAAAATGCATCATACAATGATTTATTAAATTTTTAACATTTTTTAAATCGAAACTGGAACCAACTAATGTGAATAACGGTGTATGATGTATTAATTGTATTGAAATACTATTTCATTAATACATTCATAATTATTATTTAATAAAACTTACTTTCTTTTTACGTGGCATTTACTATAAAATTGAAATGCCTTGTGAAATTCCCACTCCGATTCTTTTCCGGATGCCGAGCCGGACGGGGGTTGCTTACGACTTTCTTTTGTGTATCGATCTCGCAAGTTCTTCCACAGTTTTATGCATTTGTCAACTGTAAAATTTGATTAAATAAGTAAAGCTTACAAAAGGCAATAATACGAAAACTCATCAGACAAATTAACTGCGTTTGCTATCTCCTGCCAGCTGTTTTGTTTCACTAAATTATTTTTAAAATTACGATTTTTTAAATCATATAAATGGGGAAATGATTCCACCAACGATAAAAAAAACGCCGATATCTACCGCACTCATTTTGTTACAATACAAAAAATTTGGTATAATAAATATAAAATTAAAAACAAATAAAACAAACGAATTAATTATAAAAACTAACAACAAAAGAAAAAACAAACGAATTAATTATGAAAACTAACAACAAAGAAAAACAAATAAAACAAACAAATTAATTATAAAAACTAATAATAAAACAAAAGCAGTGAAACTACTTGTCTTAAAAAGGACTTTTTTTAAAATGAATTTATAAAATTCGATTAAAATAAACAAAAAACACGAAATACCAAATTGAACGTATCACACAAACAAAGAGAATGAATTTGCTGGTTATAAGATGTATTTCATTTGAAAAAAAAGTGTGTGTTCAGTAACGTATATTAATTTTTGTTATAAAAATATATTTTAAAATACATAGGCACACAAATAAATTATATAATGTATTGTATGTAATGTATTGCAAATATTTAAATCAATTTTTAGAAATTTATAAAATATTTTTTAAATTTTTTGAATAAATCTATAGATAAAAACAATTGATTGTAAAATTGGACTTATGTTGTTTGAATGAAACCTATAAAATTTATGTCAAACATTTAGAAAACGTACAATGCGCATGTGCAAACTCAAGTTGCCTATTGGCTGGCCGTAGCTAGCCGTTGCTAGCTGCGGTTGCTACGGACAGCAACTGGCTGCTACGTCAAATTATAAATGATTGCATTTGATTATATTGGTTTAATAACTACGATCAGGTACGGTACGGTACTGAAAAGTATAAATCTAACTTTAGTTGTTGACACTGATCGAAGGTTGGAGTTGGTAATGTTATTAACGTTTGGATATTGCTAGGTTTTCTAGGTTTTCGCTAGCCATTTCGATGTGTTTAATTTAATTGCAGGTACGATAATAACTTGCGCGTTAATATACAATAACAACAAAATTAAAGTCAAGAGTTTCATCTATCGATTCATTTATAATAATTGCCGCCAAATATGTGTAGTTATTAAAATTAGTTTTAAATTTAGAAATATAATATGTTGGTGTGTCAATGGTACAAGTTATTTGTTTTATGGGTACATCTGGTTTATCTATTTTCGGTAGAAAATACATTCTACCTAAATTTGGGTGTTGGATATATAATTTTCATCTATTTCATCACAAATTTTTTTACAATTGATGTTAATTGCTTTTGCCATGCAATTTTCTATTTATAATTTTAATTACATAATTTATAACAATAAATATTAATGTTTCACATATTTTCTCATGTTGACTTATATGTATTTTACAACTAACATTGTGTAATTTGATAAAATTATTACAATATTGTTTGATGTCACTAGAAAACAAACATGCACGTAGGTTGTTGAAAATATAATTCTTAGCGTTTTCCACAAAATGAATAAAATTTTCGTTTGCATACAATAAATTTTTATCATTGTATTCCCGTATATGGCACAAGTACCTTATTTTGTTAGAGAGTTCTGATAGTTTTGTTGTGCTATCAGTAACTACCATATACATAGGTAGTCTTGTGCCTTTCATCTTAAAAACTTCTTGTACATTGAGCTCGTCTATTTCAACGAGTTTTCTTTTAATCTCGTCGGCTTCGATTTCAAACTCTATGCCCGTGATGACATATGTGTGTGTTTTGTTGTTTGTCCACACTTATATGGTGCATATAAATATCAAATGTTAAAACTAATATAACACTGGTCAACACAAGTCTTGTTTCCTTTATTTTTTTTTCTGTTATTGGGTATTTCTATGGCCCTGACTATGAAAAAAATACTGGGAGATTGCTAACAGCTTTACCTTTTGAAATATACAGTTTTATTATTTTGACAAAAAAATACAAAAAAATAATACATTATGTTAACAAAATTTCTATTGAACACTAGCAAATGATCTTTTATAAGATTTCCTTGAATGAACGACTTTAGGTAGATCTCGTTGCAAACTCCAGCAGTAGTCTGCCATCATATGTGAGCCCCACCACCCCTGATAACGCTCTTCCATTGTCCGAAGATCCTGATGAAATCTTTCACCCTGCTCCTCACTAAAATCACCCAGATTTTGTGGAAATCGGTCTAAATGCGAGTACAGGAAGTGGATTTTTATGCTCATGTTGATAGCTAGCTCTTGCAAGTTCGATAGCATGCACTCAACAAGCTCGACATGGTCGTCAGATTTCTTATTGCCTAGGAAATTACTCATAACCAAAACAAATGAATTCCAAGCTTTGGATTCGACTTCAGTCATTGATTTGACAAAATTAGGATCTTTCACGAGTTGCCTAATCTGTGGCCCATCAAAGATACCAGCTTGCAATTTTTCTGTACTTAATCCTGGAAACTTGCGTGAAAGAAAATTAAAACATTCGCCACTTTTGTCAAGCGCCTTCACAAACTGTTTCATTATGCCGAGTTTAATATGAAGTGGTGGAAGTATGATGCGGTCTCGGCTAACTAAAGGCACGTTTATAACATTTTTTGTACCAACTGTTAGCTCTTCCCGCACTGGCCAAACTTTTTGTGACCAATGGTGTTGTTTGTCACGACTGTCCCAGAGACACATGAAACAAGGGAACTTTGTGTACCCCCCTTGTTGACCTAAAAGAAAGTTAACCATTTTCAGATCAACACAAATGACCCATTTGTGGTCTTGATACTTAATTTTTTCCATAACCTTAGAAACATTTGCGTATTCTTCTTTTAAAGTCGTCGAATGTGCAATAGGTATAGATCCGTACTTGTTACCGTTATGAAGCAAAACACACTTTAAACTTCTTTTGCTGCTGTCTATGAAAAGACGCCAATCACTAGGTTGGTACTGTTTTAATCCCATCTGTTGCAAAATACCACCAACATCGTTACAAAAAACTAAATCCTTCTCTTGAGAAAAATACGGTAACAGATTTTTTTCTCGGGTACGATAAAATGTAATGTTGGTTTCCGGAGTAAGCAAATTTTTTTCCTTTAAACGAGATGCTAAAATTTCAGAAGCTTCTTTTGGTAAGTTCAGATCTCTTACTAAGTCATTTAGTTCTTTTTGATTAAATGGTTGAGGTTCTGAAAGACTACATTTGTAGTCTGAATCAGAGTCTTTACATGATGTATTTCGTTCGGGTTCAGAGAGATTTGGATCATCAGAAGATTTAGATGTGCTGGGTTGTACCTCTTGTGATTTTAATTGAGGTCGTTGAGCAGAAAATAAGTTAGGATATGACCACTTACTTCGATTTTGACGGTTAATTCCGTTTATTTTCACAACGCAGAAGTAGCAATCGTCATGATGGTTTCGAGGTTCTCGCCAAATCATGGGTGTTACGAACATTATTGCATCTCTTTTTCCACTGGACCATAACCGTAGACATACCACACATTTCTGGCATACAATATGAGGAACCCATGGCTTGTCCTGATTACACAATTTTATTTTAAAGTATTGATGATACGCAATTTTTACAAAGTCCGATATAGGTTTTCGATATTTTGCAAATATATATTCACCACAAATGTAGCAAAAACAATCGGGATTAAGCACACAACATCTTCTTGACGAAGCCATATCGAAAACTACAACAAAATATATTTTAGTGTCCAATAAAAAACGAAAATCTAAGTAAAAATAGTAAATGAGGGTAGTTAGCTATAACTAAAAAAAAAAAGCTGTTAGAGAAAAATTGTTTCCATATTTAAAAAATACGCGTCAATTTGAGATAGAAACAAAAAAAAAATCACAGGAAACAAACAATTTTATTTTTTTTGTTTATCAGTGTAATTGTTTTTAAATAAAAAAATCTTTTTCTTAAATACAAGCACGTGTCAATTTTTTGTAAAAACTCTGTGTGTAATTATAATATAATGTTGGTATATATATATATATATATATATATATATATATATATATATATATATATATATATAAATATATATAAATATATATAATGGAACATCTTGTTCTTTTAGTTCATTTTTGAATTTGTTTTTTCGTCTATATCGTATATGAATACGTTGGTGTTATTTTTAGAAAAGGATATATGATACCCTTTCCCAGCGTATTGTTGCAGTTGTTGGTTTACGTTTTTATATTGGGCAAGTTTATCTTGTATTATTATCGGTGTAGGTTTTCTTGGCTTTTGGCTGGTTGGTTCAATTGTTGATTCGTCGTCGGATTCGTCTTCATCAACATGCATTAGAGTTTGATATTTATTATCAGTTGGTATGTTGTACACGTTGCCATTTTGGGTTCCCTCTTTCTTTTTCTTGTTGTTCATGTTGCTCATGATTTCATTGGCTTTTATTTTTCTTTTCGATGTGAAAACTTCTTTCAGTAAAATTTGTTTATTTTCGGTTGTATATCAGTAGTATTTTCTTTTTTTTACAGAGTTTTCAATGATTTTGTTCCCTTGATCAATGGTTATATTCACCCGTCTGTTTTTATTTTTGTATACTTTTGAATATTTTTTTTTAAAATTAGATTCAATTATCATAGAACACTAGTCAGTAAGTACAACGATGCACTGCACTTTTCCACCTTTTCCTTTTGAGAAAAAGCTGTCACTGGTTGGTCGATTCAATATCAGGAGGCGTGGTTTACTCGTAAGGAGGTAATCTTAGACACGTCTGCTCTCCACGATGGCTATCAGAAGACTGTGGACCATAGATAATACACATACTATAGATGGCGTACTTTAATATTAGACATTCAAATATTTTGCATGCGCAATAGCGAATCGAGTACGAACTAATCATAAAAATACCGGGATATATGAAATGTATTAACCTTTATATGAAATTCAAATTTATTTTTTCAAAAATATTAATCGTGATATTTTTAATTTTGTTTCGTGAATAAAATGTTTAAAATATTAAAAAAGATGGAAAGAATTGTTTAGGATTAATAAAAAAAAGTTAAAACTTTATTTTTTATTTTTTCTTTTTTTACAAATACTTAAAGCTAAAATCTTAAGTTTAGCATTATTGCAATTTTTTAACTTACCAGTTAAAATTTTGTTTACATTTTTTACATATATAAATAAATTGAATTCTATAAAATAGTTAATAAAATAATCTTTCACTATATATATCACAAGTAAATTCAACTAACGTATAATTAATATTATTTTTAATATTATTATTTATATTTTTTTCAAAGCAAATATTCGCAATATTTTTGTTGAAATACACTTGTATGTCGTTACAAATAATTATAATTTTTTCAGAACAATTAATTAATTTTTTGTTTTCGTATTGTCGCAGTTGTAAAAATAAATTAACCGCTTCATTTGATAATAAATCACGGTGATAATTTTCGCAGGTTTTGTTTTTAAACTTATTGAAAAGTTTTTTTAAAATATAACCAGCTATGTAATTGATACTGTGGCTATCTACTGGGCCACTAGAAACAGCTGAATTCAGCGGAGCGATCGTTGTAGCCGTTTCTACAATATTTTTTTCATCCTCTACGACAACTTCTACGGCAACAAAACTCCGTAGTGTATCCAGGCAGTTTGTTTTTTCGGAGTGGGCTGACGCAAAATTCGTCACAAGAAGTGATTTGAATGATGCCGAAAAAGACGTGCACGAAGGATTTGTGTTCCTAAATCCGTGACTCCGTATGTTGCCGAAAATATTCTCTAATGGATCCTGGTTAAATTGCCTGAAATTAAAAAAAAAAATACATTATCTTGTTGCAGAAGTTTCTGCTTCAAGTATATAAAAATTTTTAAATTTAAGATCCAATTAGAGATCGCCGGCGGAACATATTTTCGTCCAGTTTTAGGACACACAAATTCTAACGTCCTTAACGTTTTTAAGGCATCATACCAAAACTCTTCGTGTGGTGAATCTTCTGTCAAAGCACTCCGTAAAGGTTTGCCAGTTGATGACAGAGATGTCCCGTTACAGCTATCGAACAATTTGTCGACAAAAAGGATGAAATCGGCTGTTTCCTTTGCCGATTGTTCCATTAAGGGGCGTCCGGAATCATCTGAAATCAATCATTTCGTATTAAAATATGCTATTAAGAATAATTAAAAAAATATTATGTTACTCATAAATAAAATTTAAATAATAAAATAAAACGCATTAAAACTTTTATAATTAATAATTTTGAAAATTTATGAGAAGCAAAAAATTAAAACTTAAAAATCTAATAATTCATAATTAAACTTACCGCAAGACATAAAAAAAAAAATTTATTGCAGCCGCAGTCCTTTGACTAAACACTTGCGCTGCGTACGAAACCTTCATTTTTTTTTCTATCTTCCGGAGCTATGTGTGTTTCAGTTAGTTTCGGGCACAACCGGAACTCACGGGTTCCTTTGTCTGCCTCATATAAATTGATAAGGTGTGACCATTTCCCAACTTTTTTTATTCCATTTTCTTCAAAACGCCATACTTTAAAAAATTGTTTCGAATTCCTTTTAATAAGTGTGGTGTTTCGTATAAATGAAGGATTTCTTTTGTATTTACGAAATATCCCAGCGACCTGTATTCTTCTTCTCTTCTTGTGTGGGCAGCAATTGATTTTTCACGAAGAATTTTAATTGCACCCACATTGTTGGTCGCTTGGTCTGAAATTGTCGCCACAACTGTCAGACCAGTTGACTGAACGTGGCCAATTATTGTTTTTATTAAAACAGCCAATGTGTGCCTTTTTACGGCACTTTCACAAAATACATACGCCACGGGCTGCTTAAATTTTTGTATAATGCCGCTAACCATAAAAACCAATGTATGGTCAGCAAACCTCGGTCTCCTGGCATTGCCATAATCGACGAATCCTTCAATGATATCCTTATGTTTTATACGAGGTGTGGCTATTAAATACCCGGAGTGATGCGACTACGCACGCTGTACGCATGCGTCAACGACAAACAACCGTCTGCTGTTTATTCTGAACCCCCTCGTTGCCATGGTAACGTAACAGCTCTCGAGCACTACGCAGTTTGATTCTAGCTATTGTTTTTGTGAGACCTGTTGTAACGGTTTGCCGGAAAAATGGTGAATAAAGTAATTGAACAACGAATTGTCGTAAAATTTCACACGAAACTTGGAAAAAACGCTACGGAAACATATCGTTTATTGAAAGAAGTGTATGGTGATGACTGTCTATCCCGTACAACAGTGTTTGAGTGGTATAAGCGGTTTCAAGATGGACGAGAAGATGTCGAAGATGATGCGCGTCCGGGTCGCCCGATCACGTCCTCAACGGATGAAAACATTGAAAAAATCGGTAAGCTGGTGCGATCTGATCGCCGGTTGAGCATTCGGGCGATCGCAGAAACTGTTGGTATCGATAAAGAATGTGTCCGGCAGATTTTACATGAAAATTTGAACATGAGGAAAGTGTGTGCCAAAATGGTCCCTAAAATTCTCACCGAAGAGCAAAAACAAACTCGCGTCGATGTTTGCACGGACACGTTGGAGGCGATCGAAAATGACCCGACCCTTCTGGAACGAGTGATTACATGTGACGAGTCGTGGTTTTTCACATACGATCCAGAAACAAAGCGCCAATCGATGCACTGGAAGAGCTCAAACTCACCAAGAGCAAAAAAAGCGCGCATGAGCAAATCGAAATTCAAAGCAATGATGATTGTTTTTTACGACATTCAAGGTATTGTGTACGTCCATTGGGTTCCCGAAGGTCAAACTATAAATCAGCATTACTATCTTCAGGTCCTTGCTCAATTACGTGAACGAATTCGAAAAAAAAGACCCGAATTGTGGAAGAACAAATCATGGCTGCTCCATCAAGACAATGCGCCTGCTCATTCCGCCTTGTCTGTTCAGACGTTTTTGGCCAAACATGGCATTCCAGTGTTGCGCCATGCACCTTATTCGGCAGACTTAGCCCCGTGCGACTTTTATCTCTTCCCCAAGATCAAATCGGCATTAAAAGGCACAAGATTCGAGTCAGTGGAAGCGGTTAAAGAAAAAGCGGCAGAATTACTGAAGGGGCTAACCAAAATTGAGTTCCAGCACTGCTTCAAACAGTGGAAAATTCGCATGGAGCGGTGTAGGGATAGAGGAGGGGTATATATCGAAGGCGATCATGCCCAATTGTAAATAAATATGAAATAAATTTTTGTACAGCATCAGTCCGGGTATTTAATATTGTAATTGAGTTTCTAACGAAACTTCATCAAACAATAAGACGCATTTTCTTTCTTTGTCGTCCAATTTCGCCACGGTTTTTTTCAGATGCGAAAAAATTCTTTTGTTAACTCCCGTGTTAAACGGAAGTTTGCTAACTAAAGGTAAAAAACTTGACCGGCTGGGCAAAGCAATTTTTTTTTTGCAAAAATCTATAAGCTTTGCCACTATGCTTGTGTGTTTGTGTATTACATTTTTTCTTTGACGGCGGCCTCCGACTTGCTGGTCGAGTGTATTCAGCTGGCGGCAGTGTTGGCGACGGCGTTGGCGATGGCGGCGGCGATGGTGTCGGCAGCGGCACCGGGGGAGACATTGACTCCCGTGGCATCCATGATGGCCGTGGCCGTGGCGGGGAGTCAGCCGGCGGCGGCAAGTCAGCCGGCGGCGGCGGCGGCGGTGGCGGAGGTAATGGCGGCAAAGGTGGTAGTGACGACATTGTCATATATCTGAAATATCAGATAACATTCAACGTAGGCACTAAAACAGCATTTTATATACTCAAGCGGGATTTTTAGAAACGTTTGCATTTCTATCAAAAGTTACCAAAGCACGCAAAACTTTACAACCAGCATTTACTCTCGTCTCAATTTCACAATCAAAATGATCATCCTTAGATAATGAACTACCCAAATTCATCTATTTGCTCTAAATGTGCATAACAAGAAAATATTGCGATACATACCTTATCAGTTGAAAACCTCCGTCCTTTTGGCGCATGCTTCTGGTTTTTTAACTGGCTTAAAAAGAATCTATACGACGTTTTGTTCAATGTATTGATCCACGTAGCAGGAAATGCGTCGTTTTTACAAAATTCTTCCGCAGCAAAAAGTCTCTGGCGTACCGTTGTGCATTTTTTTTTTAAGACACGGTTCTTTCTCTTCAACAAAGATGCAACACGATACAAATGCCTTTTTCGTGGGGTCAATTCCACTTCCTTCCTGGCGTGCACCGATTGGAGGAGCATGGAATTTCGGCGTCGTTTAGCACCTAAACAAGGAAACAAAATGTCCACTACAAACACGATAACTTTTTGAAACTGTTTTCGGATCCATATCCAAAAGTTTCGGTTAAATTTTATTAGTTTGTAGATCAAACCAGTGACCCAGACGCGATCGAAATTTTACATCAATTACATGTACAATGGTACAATACATATTTTGTTTTAAAATGATTAGTATATTATTGACCTTTAAATTAAACTAATTTGTTGTAATATTGTCTTTTAGTGTCTAGATTATCTCTTGATTTCTTTATTATATAATGTAATCTAATGTTAGCATATTTTTCAGTTATTGCTCTAATTAAGTGGATTTTGGTGATTCTCAAATGGAGATTGACCATTAGAATGATTAATTAATATTTCAAAAATGTTTTTTATTTTCATAAAATTTTAACAAACTTGCTACTAAATATAATATTGAATATTCTTCAATGTTTAATTCTTTGACATATCCGAATTCAAATGGACTTTCATCCGTTTCGGAATCATCATCTGATTCTGTTGAGGAATCGTCACTTATGACAATTATTTCTTCGGATAATTCATCCGTCATCATTTCATTTATTTCTTCTACTTCAAAAATTTTTCCAAAAATGCTATGCTCGCAATTCTTTATTTCGAAAAATTGAACTTCAAAAAGAATATTTTTTGTTTTAAATATTTTCCACCACTTTCTGCTAAAGCCTGTTTAATGATTTTTTTCTGTTGTTATACAAATATTTATTACATCTTCTGACGGATATAAAAGTCCGCCTTTATTTTTAATTTCAATAAGAAAATAACTTTTACAAAAATTATATGAAGCACTTACTTCTAATGAATTTAAACATGTGTCACAATGATTTTTTTTTTAAATATCAAACGACAAATTCATTTATGTACGAAACAACATTTTCAGAATATTCGGTAATAGTTTGTATGTTTTTTGAATAGCAATGTTCAATTTTTGTTGATGAAGGTCGTGGTAATCTTTCCAAACAAACTTTTAACTCTATTTAAATAACATTGTTTGATTATAAATATTGTGATTATTTTCTGGGTATAACAAATATATACTTAAATTTGACGGTAAGTTGTACTTGATATATTAATATACTTATTAAAGTCAATTACTTTACTGTTATTTAAGAAGCATGTTGAAAAATATAACTTTAAAAGAAATCATTTTTGTAGGTTATGATATTTTTAATATTTTCATTCGTATTTACATTTATTTTTGTTTTTCTATAAATGTAGAATTATAAATATTTAATAAATAAATTTATTAACCGTGTTTTTCACTATAATGTTTGCAATCAGGTGCAAAATACATAACCATGGTCTAAAATATAAATTTGACTTGGTGTCATGCACTCCATGAGATCTTAAATGAACAATTAATGGAAAATTCCAAAAAGACAAAAAAATAAATTATGTGCGCCCACTGCATTTAATTGTTTTGCAAACTGTAGGATAATAATAGACTGCACCGAGATATCCGCTACAACCCCAATAAATATGGAAAAGCAGCAATTAACCTACAGTTCTTACAAACATAAAAACACATTGAAAGGATTAATTGGAGTTGCTCGAAACGGCGTTTGTACTTTTGTCAGCAAATTGTATCCTGGATCGACTTCAGACAAAAAAAATTTTGTTTATTGCGGTTTGAGAAAAAAATGAGTTTCCGGAGATTTGGTGTTAGCAGATAAAGGGTTTTTAATAGCAGATTTACTTCCCGATGGAGTGACGTTAAATATTCCACCATTTTTCACAACGCCTCAATTTACACCAGAACAGGTTCATGAAAATTATAAAATAGCTCGCGCTAGAATTCATGTAGAACGTGCTATTCAAAGAATTAAATGTTATGACATTTTAAATAAAATACCTAGCGCATTGATACCGCAAGGTTCGTTTATTTTTCAAGTTTGTACTGCTTTAACAAATTTCCAATTTCCTTTAATTAAGGAAGTTGAAAATTTGTTTTGTAGAAATAAATTTTAAATAAATAATACAATATATTATATAAATATATAAATGCTTTATTATTTTAATACATGAGTTAAATATATTTCTAAATAAAATGTTTTCAATATCTCTATATTATTTTCCCACTCCGGATCTTTCTCAACAATTATCACCAAACATTCAAGAGGAGTCCAAATTACTAAATTACAAAGTTTTTTATCCATTAACCATAATTGTCCTTGAATTTGATGGTAATAATGATGCTTTTTGTTTATCACATATTCTTCATTTTCAAACATAATTATATAATTTTTCTTTGTTTTTATTCCCTCAAATAGAGACGTTTCCCTGTACATGTACGGACACTTTACTTCTATTAGCTCATCTGTACCAACTAGCTCGTCCGGATTAGCTCCCAGAAAACCGCACTTATGCAACCAAATACCACAACTTCGGACTTTTCGTTGTGATTGCTCTTCAAAAACCTTTACTGCTGCAGCTTCATTTGTTTTTCCCCATTGTATTGCATAAACAGGGGATACGGCCCTAAACTGCTTATTCTAGAAATGCCGGCAACTTGAAAAAAAAGAAAGATGGTGCGTATTCGCACTAGTGTGCCTTCCACGGATTAATTTTATTGAGTGTGAACCAAGCCTCACTAATTTCAAATTTTATATGAGAACTTTCACATTTTTTCATGAAGTTCTAACCTCATTTTTAATGTTCGGATTCTTATATTTATGTGTTCGTGTTTTTAAAAATTTTGGAACGACATTAAACTTTTTACACTCACTAAGAAACCATAATTTGTTTTCACACGTAGCTATTTAATCATAAGTTTGTAAAATAAATTAATCAATTTATGTGTGTGCTTACCATACATGAGGTTTATGAAGTAGAAAAAACCTTTCTTTACATTGTTGTACTCCATGGTAGGTGGAATGTAGGTTTTCGTAGCCAACCAAATAATATTAATCTTCTTTTATTTAAGATTAATATTATTTGGTTGGCTACGAAAAGAAGATTAATGTTTATCTCTTTATTATAAACTTTAAGTTTATTAAATATATTTGTGTTCGTAAATTTGCGTTCGTAAATTTGCGTCTACATGTTATGGTTTCTGTTTTGTCAGCGTTGATTTTAATTTTTCAAATATTCAAATATTTTCAATATTCATTTTAAGTATATTGATGTATTAATGTCGTCAAATATATTATGTATATTTAACACATTCATACATCAACATACATAAAATGAATATTGAAAATTATATTAATATATAATTAAAAACAAAAATAAATTTATTAAATGTATATTTATACAAATAACAAAACTATTACAAAATAATATAAATACATAATATAAAATAAAAATAACAGAAAAAGAAACAAATACATAAGCTATTTTTTATGTCTTTTTTCTAAATAACATTAACATTTTCGGAATGGATACTTCAAGGAATTGGAATGGAAAGTTGAAGGTTTTGAAGGACAATTTTAGAAATATTATCTACAATTATGTATTTTAAAATAAGAGGGAATGTTTTTAGGCGGATATTATGGATATGGGATATAAATTTAACTTGTTTCTGTAGAAGGATATAAAAGGAGGGATTTATGAATTCCGTAATCTTTTAACTTAATAAATGAATGTTTGTCAGTGCACTTTTCCGTTAACAAATATTTCTCACAAACTGAACATTGAAATTTTTTAAATAATTTATGTAAAACAACATCTGCCAAACAAGAAAAAAGTAAAATGAACTAAAAAACTGAATGTAAAATACCAACAAAAACACAAAAATATGGAACGACAACACACTGTTTACAACATAAAAGCAAAAATAGTAATGGCGACCCACATGAGGCTTCCAATGACCACGTGAGCAGCATCTATTATGAAATTGATTTTCGCAGCCAAGAGATGGCACCACATTAGCTCGATTCGAAAGTCATATTCAAATTGGGATATTAGCTGTATTCTTTTTATCTAAAATTTACAGAGATCTCAGCTCACTTCAGATAAACTCCGATAATTCTTATTCTTTTTATCTTAACTGAGCTACGACAAACTGAGTTGAGTAGTAGTTAAGTTAAGTAGTTAAGTAGTAGGGGTTAAGCAGGGTTAAGTTTATATCATAGATCTTGTTCTTTTTAAAGCAACTCAACTCACTTCACTTCGTTTCACCTCACTTCACTTGCCAACTGAGCTGAGTTTATTTTTTGATAAAAAGAATACGGCTATTACTTGTCATGCCCCTGCAGAAGACTGTGGACGAGAACTGGTATATTCAACACGTGGTGTGAATATAATGGTATGTCCGTGCGCATAGCTATTACCCTCTCTTTCTAACAATTTGACGTCACTCACGAAGCAAGTGCAATTGAATATATATTTGAACTAACATGAAATGATAATGTTATATTACTTTTTTACGGAAAATCATTATTATAAAAAAAAACGTAAGTAAATAAATACATATTCTGTTATGCACAAATTAAAACATTTAACTAATTTTAATATTTTTTATTTATTTATAAGGTAGGTATGTACATAAAATTTATATCACTGAAAACAAAAATACAAAAATTAAAATTTATAACAATAAAGAACAAAATTTACATTTTAAAATTAGTAAATTTTGACATTTTTCTTTGTAATTTTTTTTGACAGTTTCGGAAATTTTTTTTTTTTATTTAAATCTAGTAATCTAATATAGGTTCTGGTGCGAATCGAACATAAAATTACTTCAAATGGCAAATTAATAGAGGATGGTAACATAGATATGGTTTTTTGGGCTAATGTTTCAAATATAAATTTATTAGCAGACAAGAAATCACCGTCCATATTATTAAATTCTTTATCCATTATTATAGTTACTTGTATTAATTTTTCACTCGGATAGATTAGATTTCCTCTTAAAATGAACTGTAATTAATCTGGTTCGTATTTTATGTTTAGCATTTTTTCAGATTTTATGCCTAAGTCTTCGTATTTGTCAAGAAATCTGTGTGCAATATAACCAGCAATATATTTAAGGCATTCATTATTTATTAATTCTTTAAATGAGAAGTTTTCAAAATTATTTAATAGTTCCATATGATTTGAGGACACTTAGAAATTTTAAATATCTAATTCAGAATCTTCATTTACTTGGAATTCCACGAAAGTGTAGTCTTCAAGTTGGTCTTCACTAATTTGAGAACTGTTAGTATTTGATTGATTATCTGTAGCAACAAATTTTAATAAGTTTTGCGTCATACAAATAGTTTGTGATACAGATATCTTCTAGTGGTTTAACCAAACTGGTTTCATTCATAGTCTCTTTTGCATTTTTATTTTGAGTAAATATTGCAGCAGAGTGTTTTTCCATAATATACCACTTTAATCTGTGTTTCATATCTAATGCGATGGGGTGATCATTTTGATTACCCATTCCCTTGATATAAGAAAAGAAATTTTCAAGTACGTCTTGATTCAAATGGTATGTTAGTACATATTCCAAATTGAATCGCTGAGTGAAAAAAGGGAATAATTGCAAAAGTGGTTGATTTCTGGAAAAACATAGAATAGTGTATAACATTTTAGTTTGTATATTTTAGTAAAAACTTTTTATTAGCAAGCAATAGCATATGAAATGCCCTTTAGATGTGAGTAAAGAATTTTCAATTTAACTGAACCGTGTTTGAGATATTCGAGGTCAAAGATAAGAAAATTATTCCCTTTTTCTACTCAACTAAATTTTTGTTTGATATAACACATTAAAAGAGTTAGAGTAAGAAAATAATCATTTATTCTTCAGTTACAAATGCGTATTTAGAACAAAACAAAGTAATATTTAATCGTCTTCGTTATCATCACCATTCTTGGTTGGCCATTCCAATATAGTCTTGTAGAATTCCTTGTGTTCGTCTGGGATATACAGGATGAAGCAGACCAACTGTTACAAATATAAAACACCATAATTTTTTTTCTCGTGATGAATTTTATTGAACCAAAGCTAAAATTGTTGACAAATATATATATTTCTTTCAAATTTAATCATTTGATTTCGATGTGATTACTTTTAGCGTGAATTATAGCCTCCAAACGTCCAACAAAACTGTCGAACGCTGCACAAAGGTGGTAAATTGCCGAATTTGTCAGGGTCACGATAGTGGTTCGGGTATGAACAAAATAACACAATTAATGCATAACACGATTATATTAATATGCACAGAACAAATACAAAATGTACATATAGAAAACAAATAATGAATGAATGGCAGATAGTAAACAAAACAGGTTACTAGGTTACAAACAACCGCGACTCGTTCTCATATGTTGCTAACACTCCCCCTCGAGCCGGTTGTGGGTAGAAACTCAGCTGTGGGTGCTTAGAGCATTTTTGTCAGTGACTTGTTGAATTTTTCTTTCGATTGTTTTCACATGATTTTCTTTAAACCCGCCAAATTTGAACATCGCTCGTGCTTCTTTCTCGGCAAACTCTTCGTGAGGAAGTCAGCAATCTGATTATCGGTTGCCACGTGAAGCAGGTTGAACTTTTTGTTCTTCAAAACGTCCCTCAGAAAATGGTGACGAATATTTATATGTTTACTTCTAGAATGAAACATTGAGTTCTCAGCTAACTTCAGTGAGCTCATATTATTACAAAACATCTTTATACGGCTAAGTTCGGTAAAACCCAATTCCGTTAGAAAGCATCTCAGGAAAATAGCCTCCTTGGCCCCTTCAGATAAAGCCATATATTCCGTTATTATGAAATTTGGAAAAAGAAAAACCAATATATTTTTGAAAAAATTATTTTTATATTTGGCGATTAATTTCGGCTATATAGCCATTATCAAGCCTCCTGAAAATTTACAAATAACAATGTTGTTATATTTTTCTTAGTTACATTGCATGCGTCAGAATGAAATAAAAATTAATTATTGTTATTTATTAAAAATTATATACTAACCTTATTTATATATTATATTTGAATGTAAAAATTGGAATATATGTAATGTAATTTTGAAGATTTTTTTTTTATTATATTGAAGAAAAAGTAATATTACGTCGTGTCATCGTGGTAGTCAGGTGGTATTCTTAGCATGTCTGTTGATATGTTGGTTTTCTGAATTTTTTATAATGTTTGTCAGTTACTGAATGGCGGGAAATGTTTGAAAATATGATTTTCAATGAAGATATAATTATCGTTTAGAAGTTCTGTATTGTTGTATTTATGTTTTAAAATTTCGTATTTTTCTAGAAGAAGGATAGGTTAGATTTGGTGTGTAATATTGTGATATTGTCTGGATGTATTGTATGTGATTCGGTACATAAATGTTTGCTTAAGGCTGAAGGTGGGTTGTGTGATTTATGTTCTTTAAATCTTGTAATGATTTTTTGCGATGTCATGCCAATATATGCTGCATTACAGTTGGAACAATTTATTTTGTATACACCACTTTTGTCTGTTTTGTTTATGTTTGGTTTTGTGTTTGTAAGAATATATTGGAGGGTGTTCCGGGATTTGGATGTTATTGTTAGATTTTAGTTAATGACGGTGGATTTGATGTTTTTGTGTAATATGGTATTGCAATGTGTTTTGTTGGTGGTTTTATGTGTGGATAAATTTGTTGTAATATTTGGTTTTGTTTGATATTTTTAAAAATAACAGTTATGTATATAGTTGGATATAGATTGGTGTGACCTATTTGGAGAATCGTGTTGTATCCTTTATAGTAATTTTCGTTAGAGAGAGAGAGAGGTGTATTTATGAGTCGGTTAAAAAAAACAACTATATATACCGCCTCCATCGTAGACAATGCGACGGTTTGCAGCTTTTTAGAATCTCAAGAGATAGGACAAACCTCCAAGCTTAAACAAGTAGCCTATGTAGGATCTCCGATCTTCAGAACAGCTTGCCCAATCGGCATCAGTGTAACCTTCAAGTGATCCAGAGATTATACCGTAAACCAGTCCAACATCGATGGTGCCCTTCAAGTATCGTAACACGCGTTTAGCAGCCTTCCAATGCTCGTTTCCGAAACAATTGTTAAACTGTCCCAGGTAACTCACAGCGTACGAAATATCAGGGCGTGTTGTTGTCGCTAAATAAGTGAGAGCTCCAACCAACTCACGATAAGGCAGTTTTCGATCGTCGGATATCTGATCGTCTTTCCTCGTCAGACGAGAGCCTGAATCCGTAGGAGTAGCCACGGAATTACAATCTGACATCCCAAACTTAGACAATAACTTGTGAATGTATCCTCTTTGATGCATCGTTACCTTGTGTCCAATGCGCCCAAACTCGATCCCAAGGCAGTGTTTCGCCTCACCAAGGTCTTTGATTTGGAATCTTCTTAATAATCCTTCTTTGATTTTGGCTATTTTTCTCTCGTCGCGTGATGCGACTAAAATATCGTCAACGTAAGTAGTAATTAAAGTTGCGTCTGTACCAGATCCAATGTAGAAGAAACATGGATCCGAATTGGAAGGAGTGGCACCCAGCCTCTTCAAGGCGTCGCTCAAAGTAGTGTACCAGCTCCTTACTGAACAATGGTTTGAATATTTGCCAGCTTTTTTGAATTTATTGGCACCTTACCACTGTTGTATGCTTTGTCTGAAGGGAGGATTATTTCTCCCCGTCCCTTAATTAACCTGAACGTATAAGTGCTTAGTCCATTAATGAATTCCGCCGCAGTAATGTAACCTTTTTCTTCTGCTTTATAGGTGACATGTCTATATTGGCTGATTAAAAATGTTGCTTTTGGGGTATTATTTAAACTTTTGGCACTCTTTTTAAAATATTTTGGCCACCAGCCCTTAAAATTCAAAATTTTATCGTTTTTCACTTCATGCACTGTAAATTGCGGTTTAGTTTTAAGTTTTTCTTGCATTGATGATCATGTTATTATATTCAGATGGATAATAAATTCGGTCGTGCCTGCGAACAACTCGCTTGACAGCAGCAAAGTTTCTGTCGCAAGGCAGAAAACTATGACCTCTGAGGGGAAAATACTGGTGAATCACCTTAATCCGACCAGTCATAGTTAAAGCCATCAGAAATCTGCAGAAAGTGTGATTTTGCCCCGCACACGCATCACTAAAAATATGAAGTTCTGTAACTTTAGGGCCTATACATGTATTTATGTAATGTGCAAGCAGTGAGCAAACTTCGATCGGGCCCTTTATTGGCAACACCTTCATGGTATGTGTAAAATACTGAAGAATTTTGCCCCAAGTTATGAATGCAAAATACATAATACCAAAGCTTTCTTAAGTAAAACATTTCCTATACAGGCATAAAAGGTAACGGTAGGTTTTGCATGAAATCGAAAACGATGCCTGCCACGTCTTTCTTTTTCTTACACAGTTCAATAATTTGTTGTTGCTTGGCATAAAACTTTTTTTGCTCTTCTCTTATGAACGAGAAGTTCAGCCACTGTGACCTTTTTTGCATTGTCATTAAGAGTAGGCGATTTTATTTTGATATTAAGCTCTTTACAAGTTCCGCATACATCAACTTGTGACCTGCCAAAACTATAACCGTAGTTTTCTTTGAAAAATTTAAAATAATATTCATATTTTACAACATTCTTTAGCTCAGGATGCTTTGCTAAGAACAGCTCATGCATTTTTTTACCTGTTGAACCACTTTCTAAGTAAGTTTTTGTCTTACTTGAATAATGGGAGGTTTTTGTCGGGAAAGATTGTATATGGGCATCTATGTTTACAGATACGTCAGGTGGTAACACATTAGCTCTATTTCTGTGTTTACCTCTCATATCTCGAGGGGCACCACTATTTTTCGCGACAAGACTAGATAATCGAAACACAGCTTTATTTGATACAGCAAACAAACTGCAAAATGCTTTTCGACATACCTTTAAACGAGTAGAATCTTTTTTTGCAAAATACAAGAAGGACGAGGACTGCTTCCTTGAATCTTCTTTCTTAGATCTTCTTCGGGCTACTGGTACACTTTCGATTAGTCCCATTAAATTCGTGTCTTGTTCATTTTTCGGTCTACCATTATATAATAACTTAATCAAAGTTGCTTTCTCTTTAGCAGAGAACTGTTCTGTACATTTAAGGCGACAAACACAATCTGGTCCTGATGATTTAGAAGGCACTAGGACTCTTTTTGTATTTATGTAATCTTCACCCTTTAACCGCGATAACTTCATTTTCTCTTTTTTATGTAGGTCTTTGTTAATAACTCCATTTTTTCTTTTTGGTACAGGTTCTTCATCTGCATATTCCGTGTCAAACATAGCTAACTGGAACTTAAAAGGTAAAACGTCAAACTAACCCTACTTTTTGTAACATGAAGCGATGAAATCATATTACTTTATTTTATAATAAAATAAGTAAATAAAAGGAGCATGCCTTACACTACAAACCTTGGTGAAATCAGAAGCTCAATCGAATAATTCTGCAACGCAGGCAACAATAAACAACGAAAATATGATAGATAATAGAATAAAATCACGCATCAGAAATTAAACTGCAATCAGCTGTTTCTGTTTCAGTAATCGAGCATGTGCGCATGGTGTTTATGCAGGGAGCGGAAGAAAGAAATTATTCCTGGAATAATTTTCTTTTTGCGCTCATAGAATTTCAAGGTAGTGCGGTAATACATTGAAAAATAGTGGAATTAAATCCTTTTTCTGCTCAAATATGTGGCTTGCCTATAGAAACGAAATTGCTGTCTCAGTTTATTTTGACATATTTTGGCAATTATTCCCTTTTTCCACTCAGCGATTCAATTATATTTTGACTTTAAATATTGATACATCATCTCTAAAGATGTGTTATTTAATAATATCCCTTTTTGAAAAGGTATTAAACATTTATATGAACCAATTCTTAACGAGGTAATTGTAGAACTAACTTTATTTAACAAGAATAGTTGCGCTTCTAAGTTGACGCCAAATGCATCACACTGTTTTTCAAATTTTGAACGGGTGTTAAAGAGATCGAACCAATCATTTATAAGACCAACAAATGCAGACACTTCCTTCGAATTCGAATTTTCCGAAATTTTATTTCTTCCACAATATTCGATTGCTTTGGCAACCGTATTCGAAAATAGTTGGACAGCAGCTAGAACTTTTTGTCTTTTCGAGCCTTTTACTTCCAAATGATATCTGCTAATTTTGTGAGCAACTGTCAAATCCGTATATGAGCATATGATTACGCAAAAGTTTTAGCAAATGCAATACATCTGCGAAGACAAAATTTTTTAAATTACTATCGCACGGATGATTAAAAAAATAATTTTTGTCATGACCCACGTGTAATTCAGACCACATTTCCACCACCCATGTCGCTTGTAAGTGAGACAACGATAAATCCTGCGTTATGTATTTTTGTTATAATATCTGTAATAATATTTTTTGTAATATTTTGTTCGAATTTATAATAAATTGGTTACAATTACCTAATAATCCTCGAGCCATGACAAGCTGACAACTTGGTATGTGGTCCCAATCTTTGTTCACTTATTTTATCAATACAAATTCGATTAGAAATATGTATCTCATCAAATGTTAATACTGTTAAACGTTCTAAAGGGGTCATATCTTTAGATTTATTTTTCATTAAAGTTATAACATCGTTTAACGTTCCTTGTTCGACAAGATTCAAACAAGATGCCCAAGTGCGTAAAGTCCTGGTAGAGGAAAACCATTTTGAACTTACACTACGTAAAGATATTGCTGAAGCAATATCTTCTGATGTCCAGTTATTTTTTTTTTTCATTTTTTGATTCATAAGAAATTTTATTTGTCCCGGGGTAAAAATCTTCTTCAAAATATTTTGAATTTGTTGTGGAATATCATTTTTTGTGAGTCCACAAGGCAGACTCCATCAAGTTGAATACGCAATGGAAGCGGTAAAGTTAGGTTCGACAATCGTCGGTTTGAAGAATCAAACTCACGCCGTTGTCATTGCATTGAAACGGGCCGAGTCCGAACTAGCCGCTTATCAAAAGAAAATACAAATCATTGATTCGCACGTGGGAATGGCATTTGCCGGTTTGACAGCGGACGCGCTACACTATTGTGTCGTTTCATGCGCACCGAATGCATGCATCAGAAATATTTTGAAGACGAGCGAGCCGCTACCGATATCTCGTTTAGTTACACTACTCTAAACTAAAATGCAACTAGCTACACAACGCTACGATAAAAGACCGTACGGCGTTGGCTTATTAATTGCTGGATATGATGATTGTTTCGACTGTAAAGCAATGGCGATCGGTGCACACTCGCAACCTGCAAGAACTTATTTGGAAATACATTACGAAGACTTTGCAAAGGGCGAAACGGATGAATTGATTAAGCATGGCCTGCGAGCGTTGACTAAATCATTACCGAAAGAAGTTGAACCGACTACGAACAATATTTCAATCGGAATGGTCGGCAAAGAAATGAAATTTACGATTTTCGATCAGGACGCAATTTCGGTTTATTTGAGCGCGATTAAAGGCGTAGAGAAGATACAAGAATCCAACAATAAATTGGAGAATAAGGATGAAAATAAGCCAGCTGAACCTAGCGAACCTGATGCAAATAAACCAGCCGATCCAGGTTCTAGCGAACCTGATACAAATGTAGATGCTGAGTAAAATTATAATTTTTTTCTTAATTTTTAATTGTTTCACTATTGTTAATATAATACATACATTGACTCATTATTTTTTATATATTTTTTCTAGAGAGTTTTTTTTTTCTAATAATTGCTCATACGTTGTTTTTAATGTACTGAGCTCAGCTTCTAATAATTGTATCTTGTTCTTCAGAAATTCTGTTTCTGTAACAGTATGAGAAGGTGTTTGAGATTCTTGATCCTGGTACATGATGGATTGAACAGGTTCAGCATTACATGCCTCGTTTAAAATGTCCTTCAATTCAGCTCTATATTTTCTTTTAATTAACCTCTCAGACCTTTCCTTGGTAGTAAGTTTCCGTTTTATATCATTTTCGGAGGAAATAGGTAAATGTTAGGTAGGTATCGCATTTGTTCTTAAATTACGATTGTTTTTGGGTCGATAATTTAGAAACAGCTGTTGCAGCGGAATTTCAAAAAAAGCGTCGTCAAAGTGAATAGAACAAATGCAAGCTGCAGAAATATAAATACAAACATATTACGTTAAATTATTAATAATATGTTTTTATATACATTATTTATATTACGTACTGGATTTTACATTAATTTTGCCCTTCCGATGACATGCAGCAATCCACTTTTTGGACATATTATCGCTTTTCGGGAAGGAAAGGTATTTAATATTAGTTTCCTTTGTTTTTCTATTGTGATTTGAGCAACCAGACACAGCACAACCTGGCATTATTACGTCTTTAGATAAAAATGTGATAAATAGAATTATAACTAATGCAATACAGTATACAGTTATTGTTACGGGCCACGTTTCTTGCTTCGAATATGACGTCATGCGCAGAACCGAACGCAATTGAGACTCTGATCTGACACACCATTATATTCACACCACGTATTCAACATGGTATGGTCGTTGACGTAAATAATAATTTTAATGCATTTACTTATATAAGCATTTTATATTGTAACGTGTTTGAAGTTTGCACTAGGTGAAATTGGTAAATAATAAATACAAACACTTAAATTAACTAAAACTAAAATATATTGAAATAAATAGTTCACTAAATTCTACAAAGATGTAATAAGAACAATAATAAATAGTTAAATATGTATAATAATAGAACACGAATAAATATTACTTAATAATTTATGTCAAACAGGCCGAGCGAAACCAATTTATATCAAACGAATACCGCGCACTCTCATTTATTTTTACCGACGAAAATCCGTATTCACTTGGCACTTTTCAATACAATAGCTTGGTCGCGACTACTGCTTGCGTAGCCACTCGTGGTTTTTATTTACGCCTTTCAAAGCTTCCAGTTCTTTCTGGCATTCTAAAAAGAATATTCTCGAAGCTTCTATAGCTGATGCTAGTTCGCCTCTGAATATGTAAACAAACATATGACGCATTCTTTACAATGCGTCATATTTATTTCGCAACACTGCCCCCTCCTTAGGAGTGTTCTGTCCCAGAGCACTTGCGGGGTTGTGTCGGAATCGGCATGCTGGGCCTCGTCTACACTGTCCTGTTTGGAAAAAGTAGCAGTCCACTGTTTTTCCCGTTTTTTCCGTTTGGATGGGAGGGATTATAACAGCAAACGAGGATGGCGATTCCGGTGTCTCGGAAAATCGTTTCCAGCATGTTGCAGACTATTCTCCAGTTGAGTTCATCCAGGCCACAGCCTATTTTTGGGATAGCGAGTTTCTTCACATCGTCCTTCAATAGTAGCTCGCGCAGTACCAACAGGGAGTTCCATAGTGTCCGATAGCTAGGTTTCTGCTGGGACAATTCTTTTGTCACCAGGTAATACATTTGACGCACACACATACACCCACATAAACTAAGTTCAGATTCGTCATCTAGGGACTATATGAAGGATTTCTATACAAAAATTTTAACTTAAAAAAATTTAATTTATAACAACAAAACGATATTACATAAATTCAAACTTATAAGTTTTACAATCAAACGAAATTTAAATTACAATACAATAAAATGTTATAATTCCAACTACGTATTGACGTAGTTAGGTGGTTCAATTGTGGAGAATTGGTGTTATCAGCAATGTTCCTGGGAAATGCTGTCGGTTAACTTCTCCCTCTTTAGAATTGGGCATCGTTCGGAAGATTTAACTCTGGTACCGGGTTTGAAGATCTTGAAAGGGCTGCTGGTTCTTGGTGAGAGTTTGTTGCTGTTCGAATATTACTTTTTATAAATACTGTAAAAAGAATAACAACAGCGATTATTATAATAATGACTGAGTAGTTGATGTAATCAATATCTTCTTTGTTATTAATTTCTTGATATTGATTTATTGGTAGTTTTAAATCTTGGAAAGTGTCTAATTTGACTGCTATTTTTAGAACTTGCGTTTTCTTGAGTTGAATTTTTAAAGTTTTCTATAATGATTGGTCTGCCGAAGGTGCCATCGTTGAATGTTAATGTTCTGTTTTGATATTTAATTTTACAATCATCTTCTTTAATTAAAAATATTCCGTTTAAATTTTTAATTACGTCGTCATGTTTACAGGATGCGTAAATCGTTTCTTGTTTCGGGAATATTGCCAAAAATTGATTGATTTCTTCTAATTTTTCGATGTGATTTTCATTGATTTTCCATTTCGTTTTTTATGGATTGCAGCGCATTATATCTCAGAACTTTATTGTGGTAATCGTGTGAATTAACCTGTATACAATTTTAAGATACAAATTTAAGATGTATAAAACAAATGAAAAATATTCTTACCTTATACATTACTGTATGTAATTCGTACAATTCTACCAATGTTTTTGTCATTTGATTTGACCATTTTTTGTTTGACATTTTCTGTTACTTATATTTAAAACACGAAAAATTGTAATGAGATGTTTTACAGCTACATACACAGAGTATAATATATAACCTATACAGGGTGTAACAGAATAACTATTCCTAATTTTAACTGGAGTATCCTGGGCTCAGAATATGAAGATTTGACCCAAAACACTTAGATAAAATGTGGCTCCTTACTGAGCTACAGGGTGTTTTATATAAAAATTTAAAAACTATTTTTGCCCAGTACTTTAAAACTATTTGACGTATCCTTATCATACTTGGCAGGAAATGTAGGTACCGTACACCATACTAAATTATGTTAAATAAAAGTTGCTGGCTACTGCCAGTGGCGTACAACAGGGGCAAGTGAGAGGTTGATCCTTCCTAAATTCTACGCCACTGGCGGAATTGTCATTTTAGCACAATTTTTCGATTCTCCAATACTTGCTGTGTAAAAAACATACTCTTCCTTTGTAACGATAAAGTCACTGTTTTTCGAGATATTTAAAGTTAAACATAAGCTGCACCCATGGGATTTTTTCAAAATTTGCTAAAAAAATCTGAAAAAATTCAGTAAAATAGAGAAAAAAATTAGCTACATAATATCTAAGTAACTTTTTCTCTAACTCATTCTGGTTTGGCTGGAAAAATTATTGAAAATTAATATTTTTTGCATTTTATTTTTTTTATTTTTAATAATTTTTACAGCCAAATCAGAATGAGTTAGAGAAAAAAGTTACTTATTTATTATTTAGCAAATTTTTTTCTCTATTTTACTGAATTTTTTCAGATTTTTTTGAGCAAATTTTGAAAAAATCCCAAGAATGCAGCTTATGTTTAACTTTAAATATCTCGAAAAACAGTGACTTTATCGTTACAAAGGAAGAGTATGTTTTTTACACAGCAAATATTGGAGAATCGAAAAATTGTGCTTAAATGACAATTCCGCCAGTGGCGTAGAATTTAGGAAGGATCAACCTCTCACTTGCCCCTGTTGTACGCCACTGGCAGTAGCCAGAAACTTTTATTTAACATAATTTAGTATGGTGTACGGTACCTACATTTCCTGCCAAGTATGATAAGGATACGTCAAATAGTTTTAAAGTACTGGGCAAAAATAGTTTTTAAATTTTTATATAAAACACCCTGTAGCTCAGTAAGGAGCCACATTTTATCTCAGTGATTTGCATTAAATCTTCATATTCTGAGCCCAGGATACTCCAGTTAAAATTAGGAATAGTTATTCTGTTACACCCTGTATAACTTCGCTACATATAAGGTTGGTACAATTGCGTGCGCTTGCGTATAATGTACTTAGTATGAAACTTGAATAGAAAAATAGAGCATGTTGTATATTTCTATACTAGGAAACTTGTTGACTGAATTATTTTCGAAATTATTCTGTTTAAAAAATATAAATATAATTTATAGATAATTTAAATATATGTATATATTGTTACTTACATTTAAATTCAAACTGTCACCGTCATATGGATTAATAAATTCCGTTACTGTTTTTTCATTTATAAGTGACAAAGCTAAATTGTCAGTTGGATCGACTGAAGTATTCGTTTCTCATCCTCCACTTTTCAAAGTTTCAATTCGACCATTAGCTATTTTTTTTTCTCAATTCTTTTTTCTTATTTTCATACATTTTTTTAATGGTTCCTCATTACGCGGAATCAAATTTTGTGCCGCAGTATTAAATGTGTCGGTTATTTTATTCCAAGCTCTGTCTTTTTCTTGCCATGTAGCCCCGTCTGTTTTTTTATTTTCTACAATATGTTTGTAGTCAGATATGATATTGAAAAGTAAATTTTTTTCGTCGTTCGTATAGTTTGCAGCCCTTTTCTTTGTATTTTCATTCATTTTAAAAATAAACACAACCGTATTAAATAAATTAACACATAGCTTAAACGAAATATTCAAGTATGTACTAATAAGTTAGGTTAATGTGTCAAACGCGCCAAGCGTCAAAATATCAGCTGTGGTTACTGTACGTCCTAAAAACTTTAACTTTTTTCTTCTTGTTCTTATAAATACCTTAACTTTCATAAGTGCAAGTTTAGTACAACATGCGCAACAGAAGGATCTCCTTAAATTTAAGTATAACTTAGCTATGGCTAGCTTAAGTTATACTACGGTGCAAACGGGCATTAGTTCATTTATGTAAAATACGTAAAACGAAAATAGTTTTCATTTTTTTTTTATTAACAAAAACAAACAATGTTATGTAAATTACACAAAATATGAAATAAACAAAAACATAAAATATAATTAATTTTATAAATATAAAAATTATGAACAAAAGTTTTATTTAATACATTTTAAAGTTAAAATTAAATGTGGATTGTTACCAAGTACCACTAAAAGGAACTGTTACGATTCCAGCAAACCTTTATTGTAGATTTGTCCAATGTACAACGACGACGGATGCACTAGTATAGTAGGCATTTACATAATATATTAAAATAAAAATTGTGCAAAATATAAAAGTTTTCTGAAATAATAATAATAAAAATTAGCCCGTATATTTTCACACCACCTAATGAGGTAATACGGTATGGCGCGTTAACCTAATCTTTTAAGTGGATGGATGAAACATTATCATTTATATATAGAACATATGTCTGACTTAATCAGACATAACCAACCATAACCAACATAACCAACAACATTGAATGAATGTTCAATCATATAGAAAAAACAAACATCAAATGTTAACATGTAACTTGAAATAATTACAAAAATAGATTAAACAAGAAAAATAAACTTATGAATTTCTTATAGGTAAATTTCTATTTTTACGAGAATCAACAATTTCTACAGCTAAATCATTTATAAAAAACTTACGGAATTTCGGTATCACGTTTTCTTCCACAAATTTCTCTTCTAAACTTATTGTTTCTATGGATATACTTTTGGTTGTCCAAATAATAAAAACACATTGCTTCTTTTGCGTTATATACAATTGCCCCTGAATTTGATAATAATAATTGTGTTGCCTATTTAGAACAAGCTTATCATCGGAATTTAATTTGGCGAAAAACGACTTTACTGTACTTGAACCATAACGCGGATGTATATCTCTGATTGAATTTGGACATTTTTCTTCATTGATTTTTTTTTTTATCTACTAAATCATCAGGTCTTGCTGCTAAAAATCCCAAATTTGGAGCAATAAATACAAATAATCCACAACGAATTACTGTATTTCCTGTTTGTTTTTCATATTCTTCAATTGCACGCATTTCATTACTTTTTCCCCATAGAATAGCATTGGTATCTGGTACTTTCACATAAAATATATTTTTCATTAAAGTACCAGTTGAACGGCGTTTCCGTGTACAAACGGCCCCAAAATTTGAAGCTGTCAACCTGAATTTTTTTTCACAAAACCATTTTTCATTTTTGGCTTGTCCAATTGTGTCTTGTTCAATTTTATGACTTTCCTCAGCAGTTGCATTTAGAGTCGCCATAAGATTTTCCACATTTTCTTTTAGTGTTTCTACATTCATATCATGTTTCTGACAGTGTTCACCGTAATCTTTATTTTTTTCAATGTCCCCACAAATAATATTCGATTTGTTTGAATATTTCTTTAAATTTCTTAATCGCATGTTCGCTAAATTTCGACGTCTAGCAATTTCTTTGATATATTTTCCTTTGACAAGGTTACAAACCCAAGTTGGCCCATATTTGTAAGATTATCCGGCCCCGTAATAGCGAATATTAAATGAATTTCGTCGGCCATAGAAGGTTTGCTTTTCTCCAGTAAATTTTGCTACTTGACACATATACTGTTCGGCACTATTACTTATCATACAATGCATCAAAGACTTCACATTATTTATTAATACCATATATAAATAATGTTATTTAAATTGACTTTCATATCAGATGACAGTGTACTGTAAACATTATCTTTGTTATCAACTAAACTACATATTTCTCTTCTGCAAATAGTATGGTCTCCAAAGCAATATTTTATTACACTTTGTAAGTCTGAGCGCATATTTTCTAGCGAAGGATTATTTTTCGTACTTTTTAAAGAAATTAATTTATTACAATATTTACATATTTCTGTGAGTTTTGTTTGTGTTAATCGCCTACGTATTTGTATTCCGGTACCGGCATAAGAATACAATTTCTTTTTTACTCTCTTAACCAAATGATTTGCGCATTCAATTTTTTCAACTTCCAAACCATATGGCATATTTTCTTGTATTTTCTTATATACACTTGAATCACCATCTCCAATAAACTTCGTATACCTAACGTAAATTATACATAGATTCGCTATTTCTGAAACCTTCAACAATTATATCTGCTTCCATAGCCGGAGAAGATTTATGCCAATTAGCAAAACATTTATGTTCGAGTATGATTGAATCTTTTCTCTTTGCAATAGCACAGATACTGCAATATTTGTTTCTGATGCCAATAAACAATATCTTCTTTGTATAGCAATCAATTATAACAGCTACACCAGATTTAGCTGAATAACTGTGTCCATAACTTCTATGCGACCAACCGCCATCGACAATGACTGTACACGAAGCAATATTTCCAATCATCTCCTTATTTTCATTTGCGTGCTGCCATCCTTCTGAAGCAGCTGTTTCCATGGAACTTGTAAGATCATTGAACCGTTCCTGTTGAATTGCAAAATTATTTGATTAATACACAAGAATATACAGAAGTGATGAACACAAATTAATCGGTCATATAATTATTGATTTAACTTCTGAATAATTTAATTAGTACTACAATAATTATATCGTTATATCTAAATTTTAAATGTACAAATACATATTCTTCTTTAAAATTATTTTTCCTAATTTTGTAATGATTGTTTAATAAAATTAAAAATAAGAAATTTTACTGCATATGAAGGATTGAAGAAATATGTAATAAATATTATCTAATATAAGTAGGCTATTATAAAAGCAACAGATATTATTCCGTAAACAAAATCATTAATTTATTTCAATTTGTAAATTTTGGAATTATAAAAATTTATTGTCAATAGTAAGATATGCGAAATTATATCTTCATTTTAAAATCAATATATTTATTGAAAAATAAATTCATTTGATAGTTTGTATATTTTGAATATTTATTTTAGAACTTGATAATTATATTTTATTTTTATAGGCGAGTGAATCAATACTACATTATTATACTTTGCTTTCTTTCACAATAATTTTGAATACTGAAAAAATATTCACAGTACCAACTTTATTATGGCATTTTGTATAATGTATTTTGTATAATGATGGCGACATAACTGGTACATTCATTCCACCAACAATATCTACTATTCCCGAAAATTCTTTACCGCTAGTAATTGCTGCAGAAACACACATTAAATTTATATTTTCTTCATTTTCTTCTGGATTTGTATCAATTATCCTTCGTTCGTCGCATGAAGTGCATTTAAGAAACAAGAAACTTTTCATGCCTCTGTGGACTAAATGCCGAATAATATTTTTTCTTTGCAGGACATTCATGATTTTCAAGTTTTCTTACTTCAGTAGTAAAATGAGCTAGACTAACAATGCGTCTGCCTTCTAGAGTGTTTATATTGTTGTCTGTTCCAATAATACGAGTACGATCTATTTCGTAAAAATTCTGAATTGTTTTATTTTTCAATTCCAATGCTTAATTAGTATTTTCTTTTCTAATATTGCAACTATTATTATCATCGATCACAAATTACTATGTTCTTCCAAAACAACTTCTGAAAAACTTTCTTGTTTCATATTTTCTATATCATGTACATTTTGTTCTACCGATTCTCTTCAAGATAAAGATGCAATTCTAAATAATAAAAAATTAAAATTGATTAGAGTTATAAAGTACCTGTACATGTTTTTTTTGTACATTATCGTATATTATTTATCTAAATTGTATTATTCTTAACTTATAAATTATTGCCCGTTTCAACTACATCAACATTTTGTTTTCTTGATCTTGAACTTGAGATTAATCCAGGATATCTAGTTTCAACAAAATTTTTTTTTTTAAGGTCTCAGATTTGCGTAAATGTGCGTTGCGCTTTGATAAATATTTGCGTTTTCTTCCACAATACATGATTTGAACAAATATGAAAGATTAATGAATACATAATTTTTCTATATCAAAATAAATTATAAAATCACGTACCTTTTCGATATGAATATCTTTCCTCAGGAAAAATACCAAAAGCAGTTGTAACAGTTTTTTTTATGCAAGTATTATTACAAAACTTAAAATAAAATACAATTATTGAGATTTGTAAAATTGCAAATCCATCAATACTTATAAAAATATGTTATAGAATATATCGTCTACGTTCAGGCAAAACTCATTAACTCCAAAAGTACTGTTTTGAGATAAATGGAAATTAAGATTTGGAGGTCGGCATTGGTGCCTTTGAATATCATTTTCTTTCGCATTTCAAAGATTCGTTATCATATTTTTATACTAAAAGAAAGTTTAAATTTTATATTTTAATTGAAATATGTTAAGTCATATTTAAATTTTGTTTGATATAATAAAAAATTACACTAAAGTGTGTAGATGGAGTTAGTGAGTTTTGCTTGCTCATTCTAATTTATTGTTATTGTAGTAGAAAATTATTGCAACTCTTGCATTACATAATTCTTATCTTTATTACCTATATTTTCTTATTTTAATATTTTAGAAAATTATTCTAAGTAATAATGTTTTATATAGAAAAAATTGGAATGAAAAAATAATGCATGCAACATTAAAAAATGTTTAGCAATAAATTAAGAGGAAATTAATAAAAGAACGAACTGAAAAATAAAATCGAATTTATTAGTTTTTCATTAATTTTTTTACTATCATTTTACATTAACAAATAAACTAATCAGGATCAATACTCAATAAAATGTAAATAACTGTTAAATAATAACTAAGAAGATCAATAACGCTAAATAATTGTTTAGTCTTCACAATCTGAATCACTGTCCATGCTCGGTTCTGGGTTCTGATTCGTTACTTTCTTTGAAAATGGTAATGAACGGTACCACGGATGAAATTCAGTTGGTATAACACCAGAACTACAGAGCTTATTCAGGTCATTATATTTTTCTTGAGAAATTGGTAATAAATTTGAATAAATTTTTTTTAGTTCTGGTAGAACTGTACTTCGATGTCCACCACGACCAAAGATACTGATTTTGGAATATGCTCCAGAAAACTCATATCTGAAGAAGACAAATTCAGGATTTACCTTCTCAAACCTAAAGCATTTAATCTTCAGCCAATTTACTACATTTCCCTCTGTGTCCTTCTTTTTATTTTTTAAAACACTTTTTGCCAAAGATGAAAGGTCATTAAAATCATTGTACTGAAGGGTGTGAACAACGTAAGGAGGAGCATTCTTTCGATTCCTCTTTGATCGAGCAGCGCGGAAAATGTTTATCCAGTCATGCATGGTATAAACAGCCACATGTTTCTTTGCTGACTCTATGGCACTATGCATACTGTCACATTGCATCATGGAATGCCCCGACTCTAAAAATTTTTGCTCAATGACATCTATATTACTTGTTTGCACAGTATGCAGAAGAACAGCAACCACATTCTGGTTCCGGTTCTGTCCTCCACATGTGTCACTAAATAGAGAGACTTCTTTTACTGTGGCAGGTAACCCTTTAAGGAATTTTTGAAGGCAGGTACCAACTTCAACGCTTCCACGTTTTCCATTTATCTCATTCCACACAAAGCATTGGGCATTGTTAGGCGGAGCACTTTCGTAAATAGTTAAATTAAAGCAACTTAATTTTCGGCTGTAATACATGGGAGATGCTTCAGTGGACGGTACCTGCAGCACACTCTGCATATCAAAGGTTACAGACACAAAAGTTGGATCCTTTGATGCTTTTTCTTTGTCATTTTCTTTTGCGAGATTAGCCTCCTTCTCCCTTTCCCTGTGGTCTAAATACTCTTGTTCTATGGATATCTTTGATTCTGCATTAGCTAATTTATATTTTGTGCATAAAGCACACTGATCCTTTCTTGGTTTAAAAAACGCGTAGTTATAATTATTGCAGAAAATTCGCTTATAAGTTGTAATGCTTGTAGGTTTACTATTCCTTTCTTCACATTGCTCCTTATATAACGCAAACATTTTTATAATCGACAGTTTACTGTCGAGATATTTTCTAGAAGTTCTGTTCCTACAATAATGTGATTCGGTTAACGGAAAGCTTTCAATGTGAGTTTTAATTCTTCCTACTTCCTCGTTAGATAGTTTGTTTGCCGGAATGTGTTTTCCTCTTTTGTCTTCATCTAAAAACATTGTTGCGCAACTAAAATCGTTTTTAAATGCAGAGTTAACTGGACCATTACTTATTGAGATAGTATTTAAAAAAAATTTCTGACACACTCTAGTTTCAACACTATTTTTAAAAAAGAAATATTGCTTAGAATCTTTCCTCTGTTTTCTAATTCCTAGTGTTGATCGACGGCGTTCAGGTTCAACGCATTTTACATGTTTTAAAATAAAGTCTTTCTTCCTTGTGTATAGTTCAAGGGACCAATATTTTGAGCAAAAATCCTTCCTTTCTTCTTCACTAAACTTTTGAGTGCACTTATACCTACACTTCATGTCGCACGGTTGCTTTGGTAGCCTTGCAGAAAAATTCTTCCCCTTTACGATATATGCCTGGCCAGTATTTCTTTGTTTTTTTTGTACCGAACGAGACCAAGTTGTTGGATCAGCTTTAGACCATCTCTTTCGCTTTTTTCCTGTTCCTGAAACAATATGTTGTTAAAACTGCAGTAAAATAATTGTAACTTCAAGATGTTAAGGATAGACTCCCAAATATATAGTTTCATATAGCTATATTCAAATATCATGTCAAAAAACAGAAATTATAATCACCTAAACCTCCATCAGCTGTAGGGCTTTCCTCTGGAATAGTTTCCTGCACTACATTACTTTCTGTTTCGCATAAGCGTGACATGTGTTCAATATTATTATCATGTAATGAATCTGTATCTTCTTCATTATTTAATAGTGTCCAATCTGGGTCAGTAATACCTCTATTACAAGGCTCCTGTGAAACAAATAACATACTTTGAATTTATTTTGTTAGATATTATATTGGTCCACTCTGCACTACTAATTTAATATGTCACGTATCACATTCCATAAAATTTAAATAATGAATGCACATTTGCAAACTGATTTACAAAAAGATGTATGTAATAATGTGAACTTTTTATCTAAGTATGATACTTACATTCGATGATGTAGACAAATTATTAAACTCTCCATTCTGATTATTTAAATGTTCCGATGTATCATCAGTTTCTTTAAATAGCACAGCATTATTTTGTATAGTGGTTTCGATTAAAATGTCTTCTTGTACAGCGACACATTGTGTTCCAATAACAATAAATTCTTTAAATTCAATACAATTATCAGTATTGTTTAAACTATTCAATTTTTCATGACCAGCTATAGGAATGCTAAACTCAGTAGAAGAGTTAGTCTAAAATAAAAACAAAAATAATTAATTCCTATAATAAGGTGCCTAACTATTAACTAATTAATAATTAACCTACTCACCGTGATCTGATTAACAACAATTTCGTCAGTTAAATGAGCGAAAACAGGTTTTTCAGTAATTGAGGTTAAATCACTACTTTTTTGTTTACACTTTGCTAAATGCATTAAAAGTTTGTTTCTATCTGTAAACATTATTCCACACACGTTACAGATCATATTTCTTGAAAGTTTTTAGAAATACTGCACATATAAATCCCACAGAAAACTATAAATTCAATAAAAACGAGGAGTTTATACACGTTACCGCGAGAAGAACCAGGCAAAACTAACTAAGTGCACCTATGTAGTTTTGCCTGACCATCATTTTTGTTCTGCTATAGAGCGTTAATAACTAAGTGCACTTGATGATATTTGCCTGTATATAAAAGTACTCATACGGATTTAGTGAGGAATACATATTCCATTGTAAGAAAATATAAAGTCAGTTTTGGAGTTAGTGAGTTTTGCCTGATTATAGAGCATGACGAGCTGAATCCAGTGATGTATATAACTCCAAAAGTACAATTTTGGAGTTAATGAGTTTTGCCTGAACGTAGACGATATGTACGTTCAAAACCGCTAAAATATACTTCTAAAAAGTAGGGGGGGAAATATTTGTTATATTAGTAACACTTTCATAATTTTCTTCCACGGCGCTGCATTAAATGCGTTTTTAACATCTAATAACACAAGCACGCTGAACCCTCTTGTTTTAAGTGTTTTGCACATTTCTTTTTATGCCTCTTCACATATACTGTTTACAGCTTGGACTGTACAGTGTCCTGCCCCGAATCCATGTTGGTTATCTGAGAGTAGCGCCTTGGCTACTGCTTCAGTCTGCAATCTTTCGGCTATTACTTGTTCAAACAGTTTACCCATTGTGTTGAGTAAACACAGAGGTCTGTAAGCACCAGGGTCGTCGATGTTTCTGCCATGCTTTTGTAATAACACTAGCCTTGCACTTTTCCAAATTTCAGGGAATTCTCCAATTTGAAGTAGATTGTTCATGGGCTGCGCGCACTTTCCTGCATTTGTCTCTACTGCTATTTTAACTACTTCAGCTGAAATTCCATCCGGCAATGCTGCTTTGTGTGTATGAAGTTTAAGAAATATTCTTTTAGAGGTTTAAATAACTTTAAAATCCTTTCTAATGCTGGCTTAAGAGTTAACCATCTGGTCTTACTGTGTCCCAATAATTGAGGAGCAGACTTTCAAAATGCGTTTTGTCCAAATTCCATAATTTTCAGAAAGAGGCAAAAAGTTTTTGACTAAATCTGAAAGTACATTACGTGCCCATTGGACAAAACGCGTTTTGAATGTCCAAGTAACTTTCAATATTTATTTCAGACGGGACAATATGCGTTTTAAATGTCGAATTTGTCTTAAAAGATGCATGTTTGCGCATAGAACGTAATACCATCACTAACTAAAAATTTTACATTTTGGACAAAATGCATTTTGAAAGTCTGCTCCTCAATTTACGATACTCTACATCAACGTTATTGCAAATCTCTTTGAACTTTTCAATGCGCACTGTATATATGTAAAAAAAAAAGATTAAATCTTAACAACTACATTTTCTATATCAATGGGAAGGCATTCTGCTGCAGTTTGAATACAATTGTTTAATATATATGCGGCACAATTTACTCCAATTAATTTGTTATCATATGATTCCTGCATTTTATTTACATATTAATATTCAAATTTAATAAATTTATTTACATATATAAATTTTGTCCGTAACTATGGTAAATGTTTACGAATATCTAGAAACTCAAGAAAATTATTTCTGTCTGTACTGTAATGTTGCACTTTCAATTCTTCAACTAATAGAAATGTATTACAAAAATTTAAGAAAAACAAAATTATATTAATCGATTCATGCTTTACGGAATTTGGAAAAAATAATTTTATAATTGGTAACGCTAAATGCACTCTGCAAAAGTATCAAAAAATATGTAAATAAATATATAGTATATGAAAAATTTTTTACGAGTATCTGGAAACTCAAGGAAAAAATATTTCTATCTGTACTACATATGCAGCGCTTTTAAATTATCAGAATATATATAATTATAAACTAATAATACTAAATATTGTAGAAAAACAAAATTATATTATTCAACTCATCTTTTACGAAATCAGAATAAATAAATATTCGCAAAATGCAGTCTGCAGAACATACGTATATTAAGCAAAAATCCAAACAAAAAATTATTATTTTTTACGAATATCTAGAAACTCAAGAAAATTATTTCTGTCTGTACTGTATGCTGTACTTTCAGTTTTTCAACTAATAGAAATATAATGCAAAAATTTAAAAAACAAAATTATATTAATCGATTCATGCTTTGCGGAATTAGAAAAAATAATTTTATAAATGGTAACGCTAAATGCATTCTGCAAAAATATAAAAAATGTGTAAGTAATAAATATATAGTGAAAAAAAATTTTTTTACGAGTATCTGGAAACTCCTAAAGAAAATAATACTATCTGTACTACAATTCTGCACTTTAAAATTATCAGAATATATAATTATAAACTAATAATACTAAATATTGAAGAAAAACAAAATTATATTAATCAACTCATCTTTTACGGTATCAGAAAAAAATATTCGCAAAATGCAGTCTGTAAAACTTACGTATATTAAGCAAAAATCAAAACAAAAAATGAAAAACATTGTTCTTACCACGTCTAGCTGCCCCATCAAAATTACAATTTGTGTTATCAGCACAAAGGGCAATCACTTTATCGTTTATATTATAAGAAGTAATAGTGTCCTTAATAAAATTTGAAATTATGTCAGAACTTTCCTCTGATAGTTGTTTCACTTCTAAAATTTTCACTTGTACTCTTTCCTTTGGTGAAAAATATCTTATTAGGATTGGGCACAATTTAATGTTGGAACAGTCTGAATAGACTGTGGCGTAGTTTACATATAACAAATTTTCTTTAATTTTAGTTATTGAATGTGGTACAATTACATTGCATGCAATCGCCTCACATTTAGTATAAAAAGGTCATATATTTCGGATATGGCCGCAAGTTTGTCACCGTTACTGATTCTTTCTGGTCTGGTTGCCTTGTCATCAAACCGAAAAGCACAAAGCAAAAAATTGAAACGTTGCAAAGACATAGTAGTCCGAAAAAGGTCTCGTCCTGTTCCATCTCTTGCAAATAGTGATTTCAAGTCTTCATGTTTCGATTTGAACACACCAGCCAAATACAGAAGCCCAAGAAATGACTTCATTTCAATTATATCAACATGATTAGTAAATTGGCAAGAATTATTACTTAGATTATATCTTACAGACATTTCCGTGATGCGTGCGTTAGTTTTTTCTATCAAAATTGCAAGAATGCCTTCGTCAATAAAGCATTCCCAAGCTAGTAGTGGTGTAGATGGTTTTTTGAGACGGGCTTCTCCAATAACACCCGGTAGATGATTCACAATATTGCTAGCACGTGTTCTACTAGGAACAGGTGGTGTAGCTGCCCATTTGAACTTATTTTTCCCATAATAATATATGGCAATGTGTGTTTGATCGTCACTTTCTTCTAAACTTTGATTTTTATCACTCTCGTCACTAGATTCGTTAGATTCGTATAAATTCTCAACCTCTGATTCAGTATCGTGGTCACTGTCTTCACTAACACGATCTGAAAACTCACTGTCACTTTCTAGTCCATTGTTCATTATATCTTTAGCAACTTCTTCAAGTTCAGCCTGTGTTAGGGGTTTTCTACTGCCACAAGCAAAGGCCATTTCAAAATTTCCACACAAAACGTTTTCCTACACTAACAGTATGGCAGGGTCAATTTTGACCCTAAAGCGTTGTTTACTCGAGAAATGCGCAACGCAGACTTATGCAATTTACTGTATCAATAGATGCATACTTAACTAGAGAATACACAAAAGCGCAACTAAAGCCATCTATATCGAGATAGCGTAATCACAAATTAAAATACTGCAGGATCAAAATTGACCCTGCCATACTACTTAAGGGTTAATAAAATTGAACACAAAACTGCAACTACAATGTTCACACAAGATTTCTTTAAACAAAATTCACTTTCAAAAACTTTCTGATTTTAAAACAATATTTGAATAAAACAAGAAAAACGTGGTATCAAAAATTAAAATACTTTTCATACCATGTAAGTACGTGTGTGAACTTTAGTGAAAAATCATAAACTAATTCAAACAAGTGTCAGTGATAATACCAACTATAAGAATACTAAATTCACTAAGATACTACCAACCATATAATAAAGGTACTAGATACCAAATAATAAAATATTTTTGTTTTATAAACTCAAATGCAATAGTTGCAACGCAAACTACATTGGTCAAACAGGCAGACAATTCAGAAATAGATTCAAAGAACACATCAATTCATATATAAATAATAAAATAGATTGTAATTATGCAGAACATCTAAACAAACACAATCACACACCAGCCACAATACAAGATATGGAAATAGTTAAAATAGAACAAAAAGGCATTAGATTAATAGGCTGTAACAGCTGTTTTATATCTTCAATACTTGCCATATTCGTTAAAATTATGAATCTTAATTTTAATTTTTGCTATAGTTTGCAACCCTGTTTACTTCTTACTTGTACGTAGCAAATCTTCGCACGGTAAGTCATGAAATGTTCAAGGTTAAGCAAAAACTACTTAACCTAACTGTGCCAATCACTTGATGTTTTGACGATTTCTCACAAATATTTTATTTTCACACTGTTCGTTTTACCTTAATTTGAAGCGTATTTTTTGTTTTACGTGAAAAAGTTAAATTTATTAATTGATTATCACTTTACAAATTTTTGCTATAAATTTACTTTGCACTGAATATTTTTTTAAATTTCTAGTTGCGGTTATACTCAATAATGTTTTCATGTTTTATCAAATTCGATTCATTCTCATAATTCACTAATGTATTATTATAAATACCATTGCATTTGTGTGTATCAGTTACTTCAATTTTCCATATCAATCACATCAATGATTGCGTTATTTTGTTCTAATTTTCTTTCATTTATTATAATTTCATAATTTTTATTTTGTTCCTTATCGATTCCATTTTTTAATTTTCTAAATCTATATTAAGTATATATTAAGTATACATATTTCTTTTATCAGCATATGTTTCAAGCAGATTCTGTTTTAATTGTGCCCAATTATTAATAACACAACTTGAAATATTAATAGCGGCTTCGCCTTTTGTTTTTGCCAAAATGCTCGACATTAAGTATTCGTTTTGAAAATCGTTTGTATTATTTGTACTGTAAAATTTTTCAGCTAGTTTTTCACATACATCATTAAATCTAGGTAATAGTTCGCGTTCACCCTTAAATGCCGGTATCATGTCCAGATATTCTTTTCTTAGGACGGAAAAGAGGAACTGCGTTTGCAGGTGGTTGGTTTTGTGTTGACATTTTTACTTTTTGTTTAAAAATAAATTGTTTTTATAAAATATATTTATTCTACGTTAGAATATTAATGAAAATTTACGATTTTCTATTTAAAAATCGGAGTTAGAGCTACAATATCGCTAACAGAATTTGTTAAATTGAAATCTCAAAATGACATAAGTTAGTCACAGTACCACCAACAATGTAAGAAGTAGTTTCTTTATGAACTGAGACCTGGTGATTGGCGTCGATGTTCGCTCGAGTTGCTCGTCACTGGGTTCTGGTGCCGTTATTTCTCTATTCGTTCGAAGTGTGGGCACTGGGATGTTGATGGTTAATTATGTTGTATTTTACTTAACAATTCCATAAACTGCGTACCACTCAACGTACTTTGATGAGTTACAAGTTACAGTTATGATTCGAAAATTAGTCAATAAATCATTAATACGAATCGATATTATATTCGTTAATATCGTTGACTAGTCGTACCTACTGAGCCAATTATTGATTTGTAAAACGTAAAATTGTTTTTAAAAATATTTATTTTTTTAATACAAATTAAGTTTTACAATAGCGAATAAGTATGTGTTTACAAATGTAAAGCTAGATCTGAACTAATTATCTCACACTTTACATTATGTTTAAGATAAGAATGTAATATAAACTTATAAACTAACTGCTGCGTCAGCAGGTTATTGTACGTTGCTTTATGTTTAGTACGTGAAAAGTGATTTAATTGTTTCGACTTTTAGTTGATTTTTTTCAGCTGACCAAATATTATTTAATATAGCAAAGACTCTTTCTGTTGGTGCGTTAGATGCTGGTAAGCTCATGACAAACTCAACTATTTTCAAAATATTTACATAAGAAATGTTTTTATTGTCCAAATGTGTAATATCTCGATCCATTTTTCATCACATGATTTGCTATTGTTAACCCATTCTTGGATTTTGTTAGCGTCCGCATAACTTTTAAGAGAAGAAATTTAATCAAACAATTCAGTATCGTCCAGTTGAAGGTTTATTCTTTTTTCCATGATAAAACTGATACTATCTTCCACCACTGACCATGAAGGAACTTCACGTAGAAGTACCCATTCCAATACCCTAATTTCTTCGAATGCAGTATCCCTCTGGTTTATATAACTAATGCATGCCTCATAGAAATTAGATACTGCCGATTTAAATTCAGAAATATTAATATCCCAGGATTTATCTATGTCACTTATAAGTTTTTTTACATTTAAAGGTAAAAATATCTCATCTGTTCGTGCTATTAATTTAAATTTCAGATTTTTGATGATCAATGACACTTCCGGCATGGATATTTTTTTGTGATTCGATAAGGCAAATATCATTATGAAAGAAGCCAAGCTTCTGAACTTGGTTCACTAAAAAAAGTTTTAAAATAGTAGCGCATTTTTCTTGGTTTAAGAAATATTCCTTTAAAGGTTTAAATAACTTTAAAATTGTTTCTAATGCTGGCTTAAGAGTTAACCATCTGGTCTTACTGTGTCCCAATAATTTACTATACTCTACATCAACGTTATCGCAAATCTCTTTGAACTTTTCAATGCGCACTGTATACTTGGTGTCCCATTTTAATAAATCTTAACAACTACATTTTCTATATCAATAGTATTATATTTTCTAGATTAGTAATAATTTAATAATTACAACATAAACAACTGCATGTATTTTATAGTGTAAACATATATCTTTTAGGCGGTTTAACGCAACGTTTCAAAAATTATTCAATGTTATTTTGTTATTTGTTAATTTTATTTTTTCAGAAAATAATCAATTTTTAAAAGATATAAAGAATATGGTTTGATTTTACTATTGACATATTTTGTTCACTGAAATGACAGATATATTTATATTTCAATATTTTTAATTTTTCTTCTTTTTTTTAATAGGTTATGTGATAAATGCATAAAACATTTTTATCTTTTATTTTACATTTTATTTTCATTTTGTCTTTAGTAAAAGAAAATGCTGTCATATACTTTAAGAAAAATAGAAGTTCAAATGGGCAAAGAGATTTGATCTAAAACTACTAAAAAATAAGTAATATTTTTAAATAAAATAGACACGCAGTATGAAATAAAAATGATAATAATGATAATGACAAAAATATATAGATACATACACCTACATGTAATAAAGTTATATAAATAGCAAATACACTACTGCTCTTCCTTTACTAGCTTTTGTTATGATGTTAGTAGTTTGCTAGATGATGCAGCAATATCTACTTTTCTATGTTTCAGTGTATTACCGTGTCTTTGTATATCACTTTTTCTACCGTTTGCAATTGAAAATATTGCCATACACTTATTGCACTGAACTTCACTATCGGTTGTAGTTTTTTTTTTTATAAATGGCTACTCTTTTTCCAAATCCAAATTGAAATCCAAATTATGTGCAATACGTCGAAGGTATTCCAATACTGGTCTGTTGCCAAAGACACTAATAACTCTTTTTATATTTTGGGCGGTATCTCTGTAAACCTTCTTTGTGGAGCTGGTGGATTTCCAGCAATTAAGTGCTCGATTTTCATTTTGTTTAAATTGACTTATTTCTTAAGGGCATTTATAAATTTCCAAGTGTTCGGATGTGCAGCATTTACAATTCATGAAAAGCTATTATGCCATCCTTCAACGGCATTATTTGTGCGGGGTAAATTGTTTTCGATTAACACGTGAACATTCCACAGATGAATAGGAAAAATTGGTTGTCTTCGCCTTCCTCGTCTGTCGAGAATACCAATCCATGTAGCTTCAAAGTATGTTACAAAGGTTGCAATATGACTTCATTTTCTGTAAAAATTCGCTGTCAGTTAGCACATCGTAGGAATCAATTACATCATCTTCGGGAACAAAAGCTAGAGCTGCCAGTTGTCGCAGGTTTAAAACAGTCAGCTTCTTCACTATATCTCACTTGCAAGCCTGTTTCTTGTATATGTCTCCATACGCATTGCGTGAAATGAAAAAAACAACCATTGGTTTCAGCATTCGGAGACTCTTGCTTAAACATATTTATGGCTACTTTTTCAAAATCGGTCATTACAGATGTTGACTGAACCCTCGGTGCTAAGTCCTTTAACGCTTACAGTGGGCGAATGTAAGTGGTTTCCGTTTTATTTGGAAAAAGGGCATACACAGTTGGGAAGACATTCGGGCCTATTCACTAAGCGAAATCTTCAACTTAGCAATATTGTTAAATACAAGGTCGCTAAGACATGTTTCCTATTCACTAACTTCCTTCACTTGTTAAAATTTAACAATGCTTGTTAATTTAGATTGTTTACTAGCAAGAGCGTTTTCGGGATTGCAAAGTATAACAAGTGATTGTTAAAATGGCCTTTTTAAATCTTATTTTATTACATCATGAAATAATTTTAAATATTGAAGAGGAAATAGAAAGGTACGAAAATATTGAATGTAAATATAGTATTTTTAACCAATTAGACATTTAAGACGACTGCACAAATCATTACGAGATGTCAGTGATCCATTTAATATTCCACAAAATATTTTTTTAAAATATTTCCGTGTAAGTAAAGAATTAGCTCTTGATTTGTGTAACATATTAGATCCTTTTATGCAACAACCAAAACGATTACGTTTAAACCGAATCATTTAAAAGTACTTCTAACCTTAAATTTCTACGGTCATGGCTCGTATCAAGGAGTGGTTGCTCAGGGATATAATTATTCTTGTAGTCAAGCAAGTGTTAGACCCAGAAAATCTAATTAGTGTCATGATCACAGGAGAGCAGAAATGGAGAGTGGTAGCGGGATGGATGGGAGCTGTTATGAGGGGCAAAGAGGAGGAAGAAAGAAGAGAAGAGATATGAAATATGTAAAAGACAAGGTGGAAGTTCCGATGAAATTCACAAGCGGTACTGGGCTTCCTCTAGGAGCAAAGGGAGGGTGGTTTTAGCCAGTAAGAATTTGGCAGTACCTGGTCGGTGCGGGTTACAGTCCAGGTCTCTTTTGAAGATTTCCACCCTACCCTCGTAAAAAAAAAAAAAAAATCAAGCAAGTGTTAGTAGAATCGTAAAAACAGTAACAAATGTTATTAACCAACATCTTGTAAATACAAAAATAAAATTTCCTAATACCGTAGAAGAATTAAATCAAGCAAAATTAGTATTCTGGAACAAATTTAGTTTTCCCAAAGTAATTGGATGTTTGGATGGAACTCACATTGCAATTGTAAGTCCACCGATTGACCACGAGATCTATCCTGCAATATCTTATTATAATCGAAAAGGATATACTTGTATTAACATGCTAATAATTTGTGATTCAAATTTAAAAATATTAGCCATTAATGCTCGATATCGAGGTTCTACACACGATGCTGCAATTTGGCAAATGTGCATTATAAATGAACATTTGAGAAATCAGTTTTTTGAGGAAAATTTAGATGGATGGTTATTGGGAGATTCTGGCTTTCCACTACAGCCCTGGTTACTAACTCCCATCGAAAATGCTCTTCCAGGAACTCCTGAAGCAAACTATACAGAATCACACACACGAACCAGAAACACAATTGAACGTGTTAATGATGTTCTGAAATCTAGATTTAGATGTTTATTAAGACATCGCACCTTGCATTATTTACCTCCAAAAGCAGGGCTTATAATATATGCTTGTGCAGCGTTGCACAATATGTGTATTGATTATAATATTGAACCAGATCAAGATGAAGAAATTAATGAAGATGAAATTAATGAAGTAGACAATCCAGAAAATGATCATGTAGCACCTAATGATAATATATTAGTGTTAGGTCGTAGATTTAGGCAGAATGTAATACAAAATTATTTTACATAATATTTTATAGATTACTAATATTTTATATTTATACAAAATACATAAAATAAGATTACATATTTTATTACAATTTGAGATTTATTAATCAAGAATATAAATATTTGAAAACTGTCAAAAATAACATATTTTTAAATATTTTATAACTAAATAAGTACTGATTGTTAAAGTTTCTAGATTTGAAATGTCAAATAAAATTATTACAGTAATCCCATCTTATTATTTAAAAACCTAAGACGTATTTTTGGTAGCGGTTTTGTCATGATATCTGCAACCTGCTGGTGTGTTGAAATCTGTTGTACACCGAGTCTCCCTTCAGCTAGTTTCTCTCGAATGAAGAAATGCTTGATGGAAATATGTTTGGTTCGGCGATGAAACTCTGGATTCAATGCCAACTTCACCGCTGCTGCATTGTCGATTTGTAGAACCGGAATGTGCTCCAGTGTCGTAGTCTCTTTAATTAGTCGAGGTAACCATATGATCTCTTTGACAGCTTCGTGTGCTGCCACAAGTTCCGCCTCAGTAGTTGATGTCGCCACCATAGCTTGTCGCTGACTAAGCCATGAAATAGCTCCTCCTGCAAACATGGTGATCACTCCGGAAGTTGACCGACCTGTCGCAGAACAACCTCCAAAGTCTGCGTCGCTGTAACACTCAATACTGCTGGTTTCTCCCGCTGATTTGTAGAGAATTCCAAGATCCGTGGTTCCTGCGATGTAGCGGAAGACTCCCTTCAGTCGTGTCACATCTTCAGTGGTAGGATTCTCGAGTTACCTCGACAGGAAGCTCACGCTGAACGCCAAGTCAGGTCTGGTTCCAAGCATCAGGTACATCAATGCACCAACAGCCTCTCGATATGGAAACTTCTGCTTTCCGTCGTCGTCTTTCCCTGGTTGTAGTTGATCTGAACTCTTTAACATAGGTGTAGATACGGCTTTACATTCAGAAAAGTTAAATCGTTTAAGAATATTTAGAGCGTAGGTTTGTTGACTGATCTTGATACCAAGCGAGTTCTGCTGAATTTGTAGACCCAGGAAGAAGGTACCGTCCGATACTGTGATTTCGAACTCTGTCTTCAGCGTGTCGAACAATGTTCCCAGGTTACGTTGGTCAGTTGCTGCGACCAGTCCGTCGTCCACGTACAAAATAACCATGAATTTACTTGTTCCTTTTCGTCGAATATACAAGCATGGATCAGCCTCACTTGCTTTGAAATCGAGATTCAACAGGAAATTTCCAAAACGTTTATTCCAGCACCTCGGGGCTTGTTTAAGGCCGTACAAGCTCTTTTGCAGTCTGCAAACCTTACTTGTGCCATCGTCGTATCCTTTGGGCTGTGCCATGTAAATCACTTCCTCAAGTTATCCGTACAAGAAGGCCGTTGATATATCAAACTGCGCAAGATGCATCTTTTCACTTGCAGCAATGCTCAGAACAGATCGAATTGTTGACATTTTTGCCACTGGACTGAAGGTCTGACTGTAATCAACGCCTTCACGCTGAACAAAACCTTTAGCGACTAGTCTGGCTTTGTATTTGTCGATGCTGCCATCTGCATTCGTCTTCAGCCGGAAAACCCATCTACATGGTATCGCCTTAGCACCACTTGGTAGGTCTTCAAGTTGCCAAGTTTGATTTTCCTTTAGAGAAGTCATTTCTCTGTCCATTGCCTTTTTCCATTCTGCTTTGTCCTCATGCTCAAGGGCGTCTTCATATGATTGAGGAGCCTTTACTGGGTTGACTGCCTCCGCTGCCATCACATATTCTTCGTAAAATTTTGGCTTCTTTAGGGTTAATCGGTTCCGCAAGGTGCGGGTAGATGGCGACTTCCTCTTCTGGATATCATCGTGGTCTGTTTCGATTCCAGTTTCGTATTCTTCTTTACTGTCTTCAGAGTCGCTAGATCCTTCATTGCTTTCTTCCAGATCGGACTCACTGCCGTCTTCAACTGGTGTTTCGGGTGTTGTGTGTTGAAATGGTAGTTTGACATGTTCAATGCAGCTTCCAGGTATTTCCTCAAATTGAACATCTCTTGATAGGATGACCTTGTTACTCTCTCTCAACCAAATCCTGTAGCGCTCATCACCGTCATATCCTACAAGATACCCCTTGACAGCCTTTTTATCCATCTTACTTCGCTTCTGACTGGGAATGTGAGCATAGCATGTGCAGCCAATGATCCTAAGGTGCTTCGTTCTCGGCTGCTTGTTTGTCCACAACTCATAGGGACTGACATTTTGAACAGACGACTTCCCTGTTCGGTTAAGGATGTAGATGGCGCTGTTCACCAACTCAGCCCATATTGCTTCTGGATAGTTCACGTCTGTGCTTGAGTATTTAAGCGTCCTGGCCATCTCAACTATAGTCCGATTATCTCGCTCGCAAATGCCGTTTTGCTCAGGGGTGTAGGGAGCTGTCAAACGCTGCTTTATCCCTTGTGCACGCAGGATTGATTTAACCTCTTTATTATCAAATTCCCCGCCTTTGTCGCTCAATAACTCCTTGACTGTATGCCCTAAAGTTGTAGTCTGCAGTAGAAAATCCTTGAGTACCTCACTCGCTTCTGATTTCTTCGCGACGAAATATCCATAACGAAATTTGGTGTAGTTGTCCTTGAATACAACGAGGTACCTTTTCTTCTGGAACGACTCAGCAAAAGGCCCGCACATGTCCGTTGATACAAGTTCACCAGGTCTAGTTGACTTTTCTCTTGTGCCAAAAGGTAAACGGTGCGCTTTACCGTAGACACAGGGTTCGCACAGTTCCAAATTCATCTTGGCGTCTATTCCAAGTTCTCTTTTCAGCTTCTCTCTGACATGGCGCTTGTCTTGATGGCCCCATCTTTCATGGTAAAGCTGCAGCAAGTTCGAACTATCATCAACAGCGACAGTAACTTTAACTTCCTGCTTCGGTACTATCGGTTTAATGGCCGCTTTGTACAGGGTACCGCCGATGTGACGAGTTCCGAACAACCTAACTTGACCACTAATGCTTAGCGAACAGCTCGTAACTGTTGATTCAAACTTGCTGTTCTTATTACGATCCTGTGCAGCTAAAACAGAAAACAAGTTTTTTGAAATCTTTGGGATATACCAAACATCTAGCAACGTAATCTCTTCAGAGTTGTGTCCAATGGTTGATAAGAACCGGATCGATCCCTTTCCAACTGCAGTCAGAGTTTATCTTCCAGCAGCCGTGATGTGGTGGGGACGTTGAAACTTTTCAAACTCGATGAAATAGTTCGAACAGTTTGTCACGTGTCTGGTCGCACCGTTGTCAATCCACCATTCCTTTTTGTCCACCTCCATTGAAAAAACCTCACTGCTGATGGATACTAGAGCCACGTTTGTTGTCTCTGTTTTCTCAACAAGGGAAAGTGTTAAAGTTTCTAGATTTGAAATGTCAAATAAAAATATCACTGCTGATGGATACTAGAGCCACGTTTGTTGTCTCTGTTTTCTCAACAAGGGAAAGTGTTAAAGTTTCTAGATTTGAAATGTCAAATAAAAATATTACTAGATATGGGGAGTTTTTACTGCCTAATGTTTTTATAGTTACTTTCTATGTTTTCAAGTTTCTCTGAATGCACACTATGTTTTTGAATTTGTAACGTTTTTAACGGCTTCAACGAATGATGCCATTGCCATCAATATGTAATGTACACAGTATATTCTTCGAATACTAAATAAACATATTACACACTGAGTTTTGATTGTGTCGTGCTTGATTTAAACCTCAAAATCCAACACTGATTTGTTTGTAAATACAAATATATATTAATATTTAACAAAAAAAATAATCTGAATGCATTATTACAGTTATATTAGGAAAAGTGAATAAATTTATTTCAATACCTATAATTATTTTATTGTGAAAATAAATTTATTCAAAACATATTAGGTTTTTTTGATAATTTTAAAATCGCTTTGGCAAGATTTTGATTTGATAGTGCTAAACTTTGTAGCGAATTTGCCAGGTTGTTTATTGAATTACATAATAATTCATTATTCTTGTCGTACATATTGCTGACTTTCTCAAGACGATTCAGTGTACTCATTAAAGGACGCGCTAAAATTAAAATTCAGTATTAAACACATAAATATTTATAATAAATCACAACAGATGTAAAGAATAAGAAAAGAAGTTTGTATGAAAAGTAATATAATTTAAAATGTTATGAAACAAATAAATTAGTACAGATATTTTATGCTGTTAAATTACTCGAAGTATTATTAATTTTCCCACTTCAACCTTTTCCTCATTTTTAATTATTCTTTTTTTTGATAATTTTTTGAATGAATAAATTATCCGTAACATTGATTTTACAGACTACACATTGTAACTAGCTTTAACGTCTTAATTTTTTTACTGAAAATAGTATCGTAACCAGCCTTTTTACATCACTGCATTTGTATAATTTAATGTTTACCTTTTTCTTTAAAAGATTTATTTTTCGTTTTTAAAGTCGGCCGATTTTGTTTTTTTTTGTGTACTTGGTCTATATTCATCCGGTTCTGAAGATATTAAAATAGTTTCAGTAGATAGTGACAGAAAATCAGCATTATTTAAATCTGGTAAGTCGTCCATAGAAACTGAAATATATATTTAAAAAATCAACTTGACGTTTGATAATTAAAGAAAAAAAAAAGATTACCTATAGTCGAATTATCTTTATTCATGTTCAAAACATCGGTTTCTCTACCATCTAAAACAAATAATACATACTTCTATATTTTGCATATAAATTAATTAATAAGAGTATGCCTTGATCAACTGTATCTAAATTATTTATGCCAGTTTCTGATAAATTAGGATCACCCGTAATGCTAGTCCATCCTAATAACTCCATTAATTTTTCTTCATTTGTATTTAAACAATTGCTGTTATTTGTTCCACCTCCTGTTTTTTGTGCATTTAATTTCCACAGCCGAGCTTTTGCACGAGTTTTACATTTATATTCAGTAAATGTCTGTGAAAAATATCAAAATTAATTATCTTAATTATAACAACGTATAAGTATAAAAATGGGTTCTTACTTTTTTCCACTGTTCGACAGTTTTTTCAGCACCTTTTTTATTATTTAATAATGTTGTTAATTCTATCCAATTTTTATTTGCTTCTTTACTCTCAACCGGATTTAATTTTCCCGGCAACATTTTTCGATTTTCATATAAAAAGTCTATCATTAAATTATATTGCTCGATTGTGCATCTCGAGCCTCTATTTTTTTTTTCTGACATTATTTAATAAATATTTGCACAATGATATGATGTAGCTGTCACTTAAGATTTTTAGGTTAAATTTGTTAAATCAACCGTACGAAACAAATACAGACATTCGTTGCTTGCGTAATGCGCATGCGCCTAAACCAATTACAGATTTCTCGTTAGCAAGAATTGCCAGATATTTGAAAATTAACAATCTTGCTAAAATATTTTGTAGTGAATAGAAAATAGAAATTTATTGTTAAGCCAATTGTTAAAAAAACTTGTTAACTAGCAATTGCTAAGTTAACAATTTTTTTAGTGAATAGGCCCGATTGTTGTATCGGACTCCATGAATTGTGTAGATCTGGCTGAATAACTGAGGGGCTGAAGAAAAGGTGCCATCCGCGTACCAATGATATAATATTAGTCGACCGTTTTGTTGAATCTTTTCTTTCGTCTATAAGTGATAAATCCCACAAAACCATCATCGTCTGGTTAATTCTGCTCTGCTTAATACGTCAAATTGGTATCAAGTGTAATAATATTGTTCGAGCGTCCAATTGTAGATGCGTCCTAAAGTCGTTGCTTCCAATTGTCGTACGCGTCCAATTGTCGTGCCTACAATTGTCGCGCGTCCAATTTACTTGTTCCATCTTTAACTTTAAGAAAATTAACAGTATTTGGTAATGGTTCTTCTTCTTGTTTAGTACGTAAAATTATTCATTTCTTCGGCGGCTCCTCATTCACCACCAATTTCTTAAAAGGATCTTCATGCATGTATCCAATCTTTAAACTCTTTTCCGAACCAGTAATAACTGAGGCAGCTCTGTAAACGTGCGTCCGACAATCATATCCACGATTTGAGCTTTCGCCGACACTATGTAAACCATTGCATTTTCAACACGTACTCCGTCTATTTCCATTGTTAGCTTTGTCTCACCGATACACTGTTCGCCAGTCTTTTCAAATCCATGTCAAATTTTTCTGGTAGGCCATAATATTATATTATTCTTTTCAGCAATATCTTGTTTCATAGTACATACACCACTGCCCTGATCAATAAAACCATTTATAACAAATTGATCATAAATTGGTGCATAAATTTGATACCAGAGAGCGCGAACTTCGGCAGCAGTGCTGCTTTTGTGTCGTGCACGATCCCTATAGCATCATCCAACTTTACAAAATAAAATATTACAACAGTTCGGCTGCTTCGACTGCGCAAAACATGCTTGTTTTAATTAATTAAATATGAAATATTTATCATTACAAAAAACATACATATGAAACATATCATCCTATAATGTAATATAATACAAGGAATACATATAATTTTTTTAACAACAATAATAATTCAATATTATAATCGTTAGTTATTTTTTTTTTACTAGCTTAATTCTATGACATGATACAATAGATTTGTAAAATTTGCAAGTTTGTCGTTCTCTTTCTATATCTCCGACTAAATATCTATCGTTTCAAAGTTTACACGGTTTTTCCTACTCTCTGCTGACGGAGAACGCCAACTTACCGTATGCGTAGGCGTTCCTTTGTGATTTTCATGCTTACGTTAACGTGTATCTCTTGATAGTTCAGTAACTATAACGCACAATTTTTCCACTAATTCTTTCAGCTCATGAAATTCCGCTCTAAAGTCACTGGTCGCTGAGTTAGCTACCGCATTATAAATTGAAGAAACAGCAACATTTTACGTTTGATTACTACGTACAGGGCCGGACTAATACCATGGGGGGGGGGTCTAAGAACTACTTATTAAGGGGCCTCTTTCATTAAGTAAGTCGTCCTACATTCTAAATATTGTGTGTGCTTATTTGTACAAAATATACAAAGAAATGGCATACATAATTTTTTTAAAACCTATTCAGAAGCGTAATATATATTGCATCACAGAAAGTCAAACGAAGTAAAAACTTTTGATTGTGTTATGAACAAAGATAATTATGATAACAAATATACTCATAATTTATTGTGAATAGTAAAACATTTAACAAAATACAATTTAAATTATAAAACACATTACAGTGATATGAAATGATTTAAAACATTTTCCTTCCACATTTTTGGGCAGCAAACTCTGTAATGATTTCTTCGAAATTAAGTTTTCGCATGATATCAGATTCGATAAACAGCAACAAAAGTGAGTCTAATCTGTCTTGCTGCATGCTGCTCCTTAGTGGATTTTTTATCCGTTTTAATTGCGAGAAGGACCGTTTTCCGGTGCAATTCGTAATCATCCAGGTCAAAAAAATGCGAAAGGTTATTTCAAAGTTTGGGAATATAGACTGTATCCTATCTTTTTCAATCACATCATAGCAATTAGCGAAAGTTATTTTTAAATTCTCACTTTTTTCATCCTTGTGTGCAAGTAACAATGAAACTGCTGTAGCTCATTACAAAGATCAGTGTTCAAATCATTTGGATAGAATGCCACTAGATTTTCAACTTTGTGCAAACAATCATCTATAATAAATCAGGGTCCACGAAAAATGAGAATCTTCCTATAGCTTGTACTTCTTCTCTTCATTTGAACTTCTAGGGTACCAATTATCTCCAAGAATGCGCAAATACGAAATTTTTTCCTTTGAGTGAACACAACTTCTGATTCACTGTCATTGTTAGCTTGTTTTCTTTTCGTATTTGCTTTTGAGAGTCAGTAGCTTTGTAGTCCACATCTGGCAAAATATATAATAATATAATAATAATAATAACATAATGGGTTATCAACTGGATTTTTAAGTTTGGTCATGTGACCTAATTTTTGATATTCTCTCATAAACTGAACATATTGTTCCCTTAAATAATCGTTTGCTTGTAATTTTTGTTTCATATACTTGAACCTCCGCAACGCGTTATCTATTGAATTGCCTAGTACATTAGGCGATTGTTTAAATGGTATTGAAACTATAAATTGCCCGTTAATTTTACGTTTACAATTTTTTTTAAAAAACTCTTCTTACTGTTGTTCCTCAATGGTTAACAACTTTTTATTATAATTTTCTTCAACATGCAAAAATTTCAACATATAATTGTCTATGTTTTGTAACGTTAGATTACAATAAGTTACAATAATCTGACATGCATTGAGTATTCTAGTTACTATCCAACCGAAATTAGAATTATGTAATAAAGGTAAATTTTTCCTAAGTTAATTTGTTCAGCCCTTAATATACGCCAGAACAGTTCTGCTCCTAATAGAACGTCTATTTCTGCTGATTCATAAAAGTATGGATCCGCTAATTTAATATCTGTGGGAATGTGCAAATTATTATGATTGTAAAATTAGGAATGTTGCTTCTTTTCTTGTTTATCAAGAGACAAGTTACTTCTGAATTGAATTGATTGTTATTTGATTTTGTTTGTACCTTGCATTTATGATATATGTTTGAAACGATTTTACCATCGCCCACAATAGAAATATCAACCGACTGCCACATTAAGCCTAGTTTTTTAAAAAACGAGTAAGTTATAAAATTTGATTGTGACCCATTATCAAGTAAATTACGACCTTGATGATAGGTGCCATCTTTTCTCATTACTGAGAAACAAACAGTTGATAACAGCACATGTGAATTCTGGTTTCTTTGACTAGTCAAAACACTTTTCTGCAATCCCTCAATTTTTGTTTTCAGTAGCTTACTAGTTTCCAATTGTTCAAAATGCAACAACGTATTATGTAGTTTTGTGCATTTTTTACAATAACTTGATTTACATTTTTGACTTGTGTGGCATGGTCGTAAACAATTGATACATAGCTTTAAGTCTTTAGTCTTATCAAAACGTTGTTGTGGCGTTAAACTGACAAATTCCCGACATTTATAAAGATTATGTTCTTTTTTACGCATATTACAAGACTGCTAAGATTGAGTTGATAAAAAACCATGATGTTTATAATTTGTATTAGGTAAAATTTGATTGGGTCTTTTAGCTCGTTGTTCTAGCTTTTCTAAAATTTCTGCTTTATTAAGTAAAAACCTTTCTAAATTATCTAACGAAGAACCCCGATTTAGTTTTATTAATTCTTCCCATTCTTTCAATGAAATTGTATCTAATTTACTTGAAATAATATAAATTATTAACGCATTGCGTTACTGCAATGAGTCCCCTCATTTTACTAAATGTTTTAAATTTTTGTTCAATTTATCCACAATATTTAGAAAATCTTTTGAATTATTGGTGCTTGTGGCATTTAAATCAAAGATAGATTTAATGTGCTCATGTAATAAAAAGTCATTATTGACATATCGTTTGCATAACATGCTCCAAACCGTTTCATAGTTTTCATTAGAAATATTAAATTTCTGAACTAAATTTGCTGCTGTACCATGAAGTGACGCTCGTAAATAATGGAATTTATGTACATTTGTTACATGTGTATTGTATGTATGAGAGATTCGAATATTTCTTTGAATTCTAACCAATCTGTATACGCGCCGCTAAACTTTGGTAAGTTAATAATTCTTAGTTTAATTTGAGTTTCTATTTGATTAGACGTACTTGACAAATTTTGAATCGATTCATTTGTATTGGATTCAGTATTTAAAATGATTCTATTTAATTTAGAAACGATTTAATGAAATCGTTATTCAAATTTGTCCCGTTCTTTATATTCATTTTCTAAATTTGCGTCGCTACATTCTAATTCGATTTTACTTTGACTATTTTGAAAATCTGTCGATATTTCTGGACATGATTTAAAGGCGATTTTATTAGATCCAAATTTTCTATTGTAATTTGATTATCCGTAAAAACCGACATTTCGGCATAAAACGTTTCAAGAGCAGTTAATCGTCGTTTTACGTTGCCTACTACTTCTTTCAATAGGGCCTGACAATCTTGTATTGCTTTAGTATCTGTTGCTGGAAAATCATTTACTAATTTTTTTAAATTGTTGAAGTTATTTGTGTAGTAAATAGCGGCATCTAACCATGTTTCCCATCTTGTTAGCACTGGTACCGGAGGTAATGGGGTATTTGGCAATTTATCTCTAAACATATCTACTCTTAAAGGAGCTTTAACAAATATTTGTTTGTCACATTTTATTAATTTATTTACTAACACGAACTGCATTCTTATAATTTCAGCTACACGATTAAATCCGTGCGCTAAGCACGTGCAATGAATTAAATTTGGATAAAAAAATTTCATATTATATGGAGCTTTTACCATGTATGGCGCTGCGTCTGACAATAGGAGTAAAATTTTATCACTCGGTACCGGCTCCGATAAGAAAAACTGGGTCAATTCGTCGTGAATAAATCTTGTTATTGTATTATTTGTTTTACTTAATTGTTTCGTACTTATTAGAAAACTTTTTGACGAATGTTCCTCATTTAATATTCTGATTATTAAATTTTCCACGTATCGTCCACATACATCTGTAGTTTCGTCTACACATATCCATATATAGTTATTTCCAATATTATTTCTTATTTCGTGAATAACTTCTTTGTACACTGAATTAACATAATTTTTGCGGAGATGGCTTTCATCAGGAATGCGCATTGCGCAATATGTTTCCAAAAACATTTTGAAATATTTGTTTTGCAATTTATAAATGGGTATATTTGCTTTTATCAAAGCTTTGCATAGATTAAAATTAAATTTTGATTGTTCAGTATGGCCGGAAGTAGATGCCATAGATTGCATTGATGTGCCAATAGTTTGTTGTTTCTTAGTTTTAGCTTTAATTAGTTTAAGTTTTTCCTGGTGCAATGACGTTTTCACATGTTGATTTATATAATATTTCTTGCCATTTTAACCAAATTTTATTAACACGGAAGTTTAATATACCCAATTTTATATAAATTTGAAAATATAGTTGTTTTAATGACACAAATTTTAGAACGATTTTTTAAAATTTATCTACACTATTTATGTTTCTAAATAGTTGTTATAGCAACAAACTAATTTGAAAAAAAAAAATGTTTTTATTACAGATACTCTGTTAATATTTTATCAAGTATCATCATCATCTCTCAGTCCAAACTACTGAACCTAAAACTTGAAAAATATATTCTTTATATAACAAAGAACAAAATTTTAGAAATTCTGAAATGGAGTGAAAAAGGCAAAAATATTGTGACGACAACACTATTGTGTTGTTTTGTTTAAAAAAAAAAAACATTTTTATCAAATTACAGTTATTTTTCGATTAATTTTTTTATAACTATTTTAAGTGTAAGTGAAATTGACGCATACGCACAACATATTCATATTATACTAATATTATATGTATATGAACGACATCCGTCAACCTTTCAAGGTATTCTATTTTTTAAGATAATATGGATAATGTGAAGCATTTATACGAAATTTACTGTATTTTAAACTAAAATTTCAATTACATGCAGTCATTTCACCAAACTCTATCAAACGAATGTGAATACCGAACCCAAATGAAGAAAAAAAAAAACGTTAGCAAATCAGGATAGCTATTCTGTAATTTTTAAAGCTAGCTTTATCTCACCAATGTATCTATTTTTGTAGTGACATCTAGCGGAGACTTGTTGAAGCAAGCTAGTATGACGTCATATCAATTTCTATATCTTCAGCGTTTTATAGCTAGGGTTGGTGGTGTTTTTATTTTATAAAGATATCTCTATTCTGACATTTGTTGTGTGTAGAAGTTCTTTTTTTGTTTTTATAATTTTGAGAGTTGTTTTTTTTTAAATTTTATTTTCGTTTATTTTATTTATCCGTTTTTATAACAGTAAATTTGTTTAAAATAAACAAATAATTTGTTTTTGAAAGTGCGAGGTAAGTGAAAATTTTCTTTGTATCATTTTTTACATGTATTTGGACAATGTGCAGATATAATAAATAAATATTATATTTCAGGAAATGGCAGCTAACAGAATTTTGCAAGTTTTGTTAGTTGAAGAATTGCAAAATGAAGAAATGGCCAATACAAGATTAGTTCGAAGAAACTTGAGAGACGCGCAGGATCCTTTCGGAATCAGCCACAGACAATTCATTTTGAATTATAGGTTAAATAAAGAAGCGGTAATGCATTTAATTAATAAGTTAAATCCACACATGATAGATGGACGAAGAAATTCAAGAATTCCGAAACATATTAGGGTACGTAATAAAAATGTTTTTGTGGAAATAGTATATTAAAATGAATTATGTATCTTAGATATTAGCAGCATTTCATTTTTTTGCTATGGGGAGTTACCAAAGAAATATTGGAAATTCATATCTTGCAAACATGAGCCAACCAATGATAAGTAGATGTATTAAAAAAGTTTCAAATTTAATAATTCGTGTCTGTATGAAGCAATGGATTAAGTTTCCAAAAAATGAGGAACAAAGAGCACAAGTTAAAAATGGGTAATTTAATCGTAATATTTTTGCTTCTTAGTTTGATAGGCATCCAATTTGTTTTAGATTTCGTATGCATCACCATATAAATGAAATTATTGGTATTGTTGATGGTACACATGTTGCGATTGTTAAACCATCTAATGATGAAAATGAACATGTTTATGTCAATAGAAAAGGATATCACAGTTTAAATGTACAAATTGTAAGTCATATACACTATATATTATAATAAAATTAAAATGCTTTAACTTAAATTTTTATTATTTTTATTAATAATTGACATAGAAGACAAACTAAACGTACGTCTTCGGTAAGAAAAATATGTAAAAATACATATACATCGAATTATTAATAAAACTCACAAAATTTTAACCAAAATTATTTTTATTTTAATATAATGAACTCTATAATTTTTTTTATTATATATATATATATATATATATATATATATATATATATATATCAATAAAAAATGGTACATTACTCGGTTATTTGTTTGTTAGATTTGTGATGCATCATTACGCATTTAAAGCTGCCTTGTCGGTTTCCCAGGTAGCACTCATGATGCTTTTATATGGCGAAGTAGTAGGACATCAAGAACATTACAAGCCAATTATGAATATGGTGATCATAGCAGTCGTATAATAGGTACCAATAAATAATGTTTTAACTGAAAAATATTTAACAAACAATATTATATTATTATTAATTTTAGGAGACTCAGGTTACCCCTGTTTACCGTGGTTGTTGGTTCCAGTACCAGGACCAAGGACGGAACAAGAAAGACGATATAACAGACACATTAAACGTGTCCGAAGTACTATCGAAAGATGTATTGGTGTCTTAAAAGGAAGATATCGGTGCTTATTAAGACATCGGACGTTGCATTATGCACCGCGTAATGCCGCACGCATTATTGTGGCATGTGCGGTATTACATAATATAGCGATATATTATAAAATTGCTGACCCAGAACCAGAGTGGGACGAAATAGATCAGGACGTCGGTGCTGCGCAACACGACGATCTACGTCAAGATGACATAATTTGGCGGCAAAGAGGACAGCAAAGTAGAAATACATATATTCAAGAATATTTTTAACAATTTCATTGTGTGTTTAATAAAATTTTAATTAGTAAATGAATATAGTTTTATTTCCGAATAACGAAAAAATTTGCAGATTCTTAGTGTAAATTTTCATTTCTATTTATCCGCTACGAATATGGAGCAGTTGTGGATTTTCAATAATTATAATAAATTTCAAATTCATTCAAAAGATAAGAAGAATGAATTGTGGTCATTTTCTTTTTTTAAATTAAATTCGAATGAATATTTAAGATATTTAATAAATATACAAGTAAATAATATTCATTCAATTTTTAAAAATATATATGTATATATATTAATTATTAATATAATAAAAACTAGATTTCATAATCAGAATTTTTGTTGTTGTATATATTTATGAATATTAACGCCAAATAGAATTATATTAATTTTCCTAAAGTATATAAGTGTATTTGATTTTTCAGACTATTTATAAATTTATCTTTTCGAATATAATTAGTTTCGTACACTCTTGCATTTCGGCATATGCTAGCTCTTTTTAAAAAGAAAATGATGTTACTTGGTGAATGGTTCGAAATAAAATTTTATTTAAATTTACTAATAATAAGTATTAAATTAGGAAATGGGTCTAAATAAAAGAAACAAACATATATTTTACTTTTTATTTTCTAACGCACAAGCGATTCTATCTAAATATCTATTTGTATTTTTGTATTCATCCAAAATTTCACCTAATATATTTTTTACATCATTTATGTTAGACGACAATTTTTCAATTTTATTATTAGTAGTTTCGTTTTGTTCCATAAGGGCTCCAATTATATCTGATCCTTTGTCTTTTCCTGTCAATGTTCTTTTTATTCGTTTGGGAGTAGTAGGTCCATCAGTTGGCTGTAAAAAATTATAATTTTATTATGTTATTTTTTCAGTCATTCTTATAACTTACAGTGGAAGCACCGGTAGCATGTGATTCCGTATCACTTTCGGTTATTTCGCCAGTCTCTGTTAAATCTATCCACGATGTTTCGGATACGCTGGTTGATGTAGATGGTAGATTAATGTCCACGAATGGCACATCACTTTCCAAACTTACACCATCTGGTCCCTCCAGCAAGTAGAACCCCTCTTTAGAAATTATAAATATAATTTTCTCTTCAATAGTAGACATCGCTGGTTCCTTAATAGGAGGTCCACCTCCAGTCTTTTCACGACTCGCTGACAGAGTCGCTGCCTTTCTTTTCACTTTTGTTTTCAACTGAGTCCAGACCTTATATAAAATATAGAATTAAAATTTAACACATTTATTTTTTTTTCTACTTACTCTTTGCCATTTTTGAACACTTTTTTCCGGTCCGATTTCATTTAATTGATCTTTTAATATTGACCACAGTCTATTACACTCCATCCTTCCTTCTATGCTCACTAGTTTTCCCCTGGCAAATTCTAAATTAGCTTCCATAAAAATTACTAATAATTTTTTTTGTTCTTTTGTAATTTTATCATCCCTATGTATCTGAGCCATTTTTAACAATAACTACTTGTATATAAATAAACTATAAACTACGCTAATGTATATAATAATAACCAAAAACTTAATTAATATTAAAATAAGAAAAATAATAATAAGAAATAACTACTTTGATGTATATAAATAAACTAAAAACTACGCTAATGTATATAATAATAACCAAAAACTTAATTAATATTAAAATAAGAAATAGAAAAATAAAATGAAAAATTAAAATATAATTAATATGTATATTAAAATAAGAAATAGAAAAATAAAATGAAAAATTAAAATATAAATATATAAAATAGGGAAACACAGCAAAAGAAACACTATACAACACAAAAGAACAAGCAAAATTTATGAAATAGAATTTGTCACTTTAAAAAAAGCACGTGGTTTAGTGGTTATGTTTACATGTATTACTGCCAACTTGACAACTTTTATACTGAAAATCACTAAGCTAGAAACACTTCGTATTCTCTAAAATAGATACAGATATAGTTGCTTGACGTCATACAATAGAGCTAACTTTTGGCTCTATGTTACAGAATAGGTATCCAGTTTAGCAACTATCTACTGTAAAGCAAATATTGATTCTAGAAACCTTAAAAAAACAACCAAAACAAAAAATAAACAATCCACTGCGTTTACAAAAACCAACAAAAAGAATAACAAAAGAAGAATATCGTAAAAAATACAGCGTCAAATTTACTGTCTCAGTTAAAAAGAATAAAACAATAGATCATTCTTACAATGTCACAATAGTTTTGAATTCTATGTGTTCAAAAAAGCATAGAAAGGTTAGATAAGATCTTAAAAGTTTTTTTTGTAATATTCTAATTCATTAGTGAATATGTCATCTTTGTTACAAAGTATTTTAAATAAAATTTTAATAATAAAAATTTATAGAAAAAAAAAACTAAATACGATCAAAACACGAAACAAGTAAATTCATTACTCGCGATTGAAGCAAAAACTTAAAATTTGTATGTAATTAGTTTTTTTATTTAATATAAAAAACCTCTAAATATCATTTTTAATTGGCTAATAAGAAACAAACAATAATATTGTCATAGAGAGAAATATGATTTGTAAAATTTCAATTACGTGTCTTACATCCCAGTCTTAAAATTGCACTGTTCACAAATTGGATAAAATTTTGCCAAGTCCGTGAACTAGTTCACTAATGAGATGTAACATAACAATGTTTCGCCTCTACCACTTATGTATTCTGTATTATTCTATAAGCTTTATAGTAATCAAAATACTATTACCTTTTTTAATAGTAACCTATTAAATGAAAGTAACGTAAACACATTTTATAATTCTAATTGCAAATAAAACTTACGATTTTTGAACACACTTGGCAAAATAATTGTTTGCTTGTGTATTTTAATTCCTTGTATTCTTTGATCCATTCCTCTACGGAAGATTTTCATTTTGGCATTGTACTATGAATCTATGAGCGCACTTCACACTGTCATGTCATAAGTTCAACTCGTTCAACTGCAGTACTGCAGCACAACGGAGTGAATTTTAGACTCGACACAAATAAAACGGGGAATCCCCCGGTCAGACGGCAAGACAGGGAATTACAAAGTACAAATTCATTCACGAAACAATTATGCAGTGGCGTAGAAAAAAATATTTTTTTTAATTAAATAAATTTTAAAAAAATTGTGTCAAAAGTAAAAAAATGCTCTAAATAGGCATAAAAAAAATAATAGGCATAAAAATTAAAAAAAAGGCAAAAAAGGCATAAAATACTAGGTCTTGTCTTATTACTTTTTCTTCAATTCGTACAGATTTTTAAAAAGATTTTTCATGCCTTAAATATTAAGCATAAGCATATTTTCTATAAATCCGGTCTCTAATTATGACCGTACAATTTCCTTTATCAGATTTGGTGACAATGATATTATGATGTGCTTTGAGATACTTATGCGTTTTTGAATAAAGGTATGTTAAATAATTTGGTTGACACTTTGGAGTTAAGTAGAAATTTGTTAATACATTCGTAACTTGAGTTCTGCAAATATTTTGGTTTTCATCGTTATTACAATTGATGATGTATTCGGTATCTGCTAATAATCTAGGTAAGGATACATTGTCAGGAGTTGGATCTAAGCAAAAATTGTGGCCAAGAGATAAAAAAATTTCAATATCTTGAGGGATTTCTGTGTTACTAATATTCTTTATCCATTTTGATTGTGTGATTATGTTCTTTTCCGTATCATGGACTAACTTCTCTAACTTTCTCTTATTTGAATTTCTTGTTTTGTTAAATAGCTTCTTAAATTCACAATTTTGTTTATTTTCGAAAACCATAAATATATTCGATGGTAAATTCTCTAAAATATTTGTTTTTGTGTCCGTAATTTGGTTTCTTATGTTAAATATATTTTCACATGTTAGCTCAATTTCTAAGTTTAATAGTATTTTGACAGTTGTCCACTTTTAGTTGTTGTTTTCCATGTTTTATCTCTTGTATGCCAAAAACCTTATTTGCATTGTTTGTTATATGTTTAGGTAAACTTCCCTTTTTACGACAATTGAGTAAGAAAATTCTTCTGTTCAGTGCAGCGGTTAACTGTTTGTTATATTTAATCCAAAGTTTCATATTTGAAGTTGTATCATTCCCGTATATACGTCTGATATCTTGAAAAAATCCCATAGCAAATTGAAATGAACTAATAATGACTGGTAAATTTATTTGTGAAAAGATAATGGATATTTCAGTGAATTTTTGGAATGGATTTTTAATTAACCCTTCGTACCCACACTGGGGTGTGACATACCCCAACAAAAATGTTTTCTACTGTTTCTTTTTTATCTTTCGATAAAAATGTATGGCACAAAGGTGTAAATAAAGTTAATAGTCCTTACTACTTACAGCCGTTTTTTCGAGCTCAGTGTATACATGGTACCCAATTTACGAGCCTGACAAAATACACTGGGGTATATTACACCCCAGTGTGTGCTTTGCGTTGTATATTTTATTCTAATGTTTTTTTCTGACAATTATTTTTCACACAGGTTAGTTGTATTAATATGTATTACTAAATTTTAAAATTCTAATTTTACTTATTATAGTTATTTGCGCGCACAGTTAACAGACTCATTGTATTTCCAAAATATTTTGTACATATAAAGAATAAAGTATTAAATTTTACAATAATATAATTTGCAGGAACAAGTAATTATAAGATATTTATTTTCATGTTTGTGCATACAGCAGACCAAAGACAGAAAGACCAAAAATGTGTGTAAAATTTGCCATTTGTCTATGTGTGACGAACACAGAGCAATGATTTGTACCGATTGCGCTGACTAAAAATTCAACAAGTTTCGTTGTTTGGCTAACGTCACTAAATGTTCATATTAATAAAATTTTTATATAATTAGAATTTACAATTATTTTTTATATTATTGTACCCATTAGTTTGGTTTTATGTTTGTTTTTAATTGCTATTACATGTAATACTTTGAGAACCTGTTTTTATTTGTTTTCTTTTAAGATGATATAAATAAAACCTTTTGAACATCATGTATATTTATTTATTTTATTAAATATAAATTACACTTGTTAAAAACAAGTCTGCTGAATAAAAACATATGGTTATTCTGAAATTTTATCTAATTTCTAATATTGTGTGGCCCGATATTTGTGTGGGGTGTAGTACACCCCTGTGTGTGTTGCGAGTAACAAAAATATAAGTGTGGGTACGAAGGGTTAAAACACATTCAACTTTACTAGGCAAGCTTTCGATTATATTTTTTAATCTTCTTCAAAGGCCACTGAAAGACAATGATAGGAATTTTTTATTTTTATGTAAAGTTGAAATGTTAAGATATTGTAACAAAATTAAATGTAATAGTCAAAAATTATAAAATAAAATAATGTATAACATATTAAAATAAAACAATAAATAGGTAACTTACTAAACTAACAGTGTTTTTTTCACAAAAACATTGAAACCATGTGGTAAAAATATAACGATATGTAGTGTAGTAGAACATATGATTAATAATTAAACGTATAGAATTGTCAGAGAACAATTGAGAAACAAATTGACAAACCAATAATATTACTTAATAATAAAAAATGTTTGAAGATTAATTAGATATAAACAAATTTTGAGAATAAATTATTCAACACCATACCAAACTAGGTCAAACATCAAGTAAGTTGTCAAAACAATTGCGTTTTTTTTTTTAATTTAAAATGCGTTCAATGCGCTCACATTTTTTTTTCTTCTGACCATGCATACCGAAATTACGGTCGCTGTGACAGTAAGAATGACCATATATAATATATATTACAGTCAAATTCACGTAAAAAAATAAACAGTCCAATCTGCACAACGGTTTCATTGAGTCTTGATATTTAAGAGTGATACTAATTATTTGACTAATGTGAAGCAATGAAGCATTATCTAGATAATTTATTAACTATTATCTCATCCAAATAATACAAAATACTGCATCTTTGTTTTTAAATAGATAATGTTTTTTTCTTCAACTAGCAAAACACTGTACGTTTCAAATGAATTAAATACATTTTTATATCAAACATACCCACTGTCAGAAGGGCTGGTATCATAATAATCATTATTCATAGCCAGAGAATGAATATTGTACAGGAAATAGAAATACATAAACGGTGTAAAAATTATGCCAAGTATTGTAAATCTACTTTCGTTATATGCATCCACTTCATTTTCAACAAAAAGTTTATAAACTGCGCACGATATAATGTTTAAAACACCTTTAATAACTCGGGTCAACATTTTTATTAGTTAATCAAATTTTTAGAAAAATATATTTGTTTATTTGACATTTGCTTGTTTTGTTTCACAACGCATCACACGAATCGGATAATTGTGATGAACCTCAATTTCTAATTTACTCGATAATAAAGATAAAAATTGCAGTACAATGTAATTAAGATTTTGTCCACCACACGCGTCGGAAAACAAATAAATTTTTGAATTATAATTCAATTTCAGTTCTTCGTTATCAACATATAGAAGACAGTTGCAAACTGTATTACCACCTTTTTTACCAAAACCTTCCAAAAAATGGAACATATAACTGCGTTCTGTATTATGCACGTGAATATTAAATAAGTACATCCATAATAACCTGCGATAAAATTGGTCAGAAACCGAAATTTTAAGCGAAATCAAATTCAAGTTGTAAGATATTTTTTTCTGTCATTATTTTATTCTTTATTTCACAATAACTTTATTTTTATGTATAATAAATTTCTCGGTTTCATCACAATTTTAATTTTCATAGCAAATGTTGCACACGTCGACTCACGGTAAAATAAATGAAAAATTGTATGTCGATTCGCCGATGCGAACATGGTAATTGCCAGTAATTGCGGGGAAATAATCACAAAATAAACTATACAATGTCCTGATATTTCATTCTGGATTGTCAAAATAATTCAATTGCGCGCTTTCTTAAATCATCAGAAAATTTTACGACTGTATTTTCGTGGTTAGCTCTTTTATCTGACAAAGAATACTTTACAGACGCTGACACTTTTATGAGAGAGAGGGCACACATAATTCCATAACATAACTCTAAACTTGACGATTTTCGATTGGTACTTCTGAATTTTTTTGTTTCATGCAGCTGCTGATTAAAACGTTTTGAGACTGATATTCTCCAAGATTCCAAAATTGATTGTGAAACTTCTTTTGGTCAGCGACAGAAACTTGTTGAAAACATGACTTCGTACAGCAAGCAGTCATTACTTGAAATTCTTTCTTTGTAACAGTTATGCCTGAGACGCCGACGTATTCTTTTCCCCTCTTCCACCAGCCGCTCGCGTAGTTGCTGTGCCGGTGTCGTCTTGCCCGATGCCGCGTAACCGTGTCATCAGCTCTTCCTTTTTAAGGTTGTATACTCAGCCTACTGTTGCTGGTGATGGTTTTGTATTGTCGTAGAACGGGCCAGCCTCCGTGTCTGTGTTGTCTTTGTCAGCCGTCGATTGTTCGATTGTCCATGTTCGTATGTGTCATCTTGTAACGTCTCCTTCTTCTCGGCGTCGTGGGGCTGGCTTCCCACGCGACGAATTACTGCTAGATCGGGCGCCAACCACGTTTTCTGTAAATTCGGACGGGAGAGAAGGATGCAGGATAACTCAGTCGTGTTCCAAGGTTTGATAATATGGGTTTTAGTTGGTACAGCGGGAATACGACAACACAAAATAATCAACAATTAAATATACTCTTAATATTTATTTATTATATAGCGAATTACTTAAATGATTTTTTTTATTAAATCCCATATGATATAAATATCCAATACTAAATCTAACTTAAATAAAGATTAACAGGATTTACAATAAACAAGAATTTAATTTAATAAATTTTTATAAGTCCTAAGTCAAGACTAACTTAAATGAATTTTGTACAGAATGCGTAAATATACCTGCTAGTTTTTAACTAACTCGAAGTTGTTTTGTTCTTTCAAATACAAAAACTATTTACTTGAAGAAAAGGAAAATTTAATCATAACACAACACGAAAGTTTTATTTTGACCGTTTACTTACATAGCTTCTATCTGAACATCGTACACTAGTTCATATAGTAACGTCCAATGTTACCAACCATAAAACATACAAAAATAACTGGTACATTTTGAAACTTATTTTAACACTTCCTCTCAAAATTTACCATTAAACATATTACATATAAAAAATACAAAAATGCCTCTAACTAAACATATTAAAAAAATCAAATTTTGGTTAATCCCAACATATCTCGAAGTTTTACAAAACGAGATCGTTGTAATGGCTTGGTCATAATATCAGCTATTTGATTTTCTCCATCGACCTGTTCCACATACATTTCTTCTGCATTGTACTTCTCTCGTATGAAATGATACCGTACCTCGATATGCTTGGAACGCTTGTGATATTCCGGATTTTTAATAAGTTTGATAGCACTTGCGTTATCCATGAAAAGAGTTGGAATCTCTTCTAGCTTTGTTGTTTCACTCAATAGTCGGTTTAGCCAAATAATATCATTGCAACATTCACTTGCAGCCATGTATTCGGCTTCAGTCGTTGAAAGAGAGACACTTTTCTGTTTTTGACTTGCCCATGTTATTGCTGCAACTGAATATTTACAGACAATACCTGTTCTTGAACGACGAGTGACATAATCGCCTGCGAAATCTGCGTCGCTGTACGCTTCTAAAATACTCTGCTTAGATTTTGCTTCGTCTAGCGATCCATATTCTGCTGTCCCTTTTAAATATTTAAAAATTCGCTTTACAGTCTGCCAATTTGTCAATTTTGGGTCATTCAGTGATTCTGAAACTACGCTGACTGTGTAAGAAATATCTGGACGGGTAGCTGTTGTCAGATACATTAAACTCCCTACAGCTTCACGAAAAGGAACTTTTTCTCCAATTTTTGCTTCATCTTTTTCAGGATCACCTCTCACAAGTCGTTGCTACTACGTTTGCTTCAGCCATTCCAAATTTATTTAAAATTTTATCGATATAAACTCTTTGTTTTATAAATACCGAACCGTTGTCCATTCGAACAATCTGCATTCCTAAAAAATAGTCTAATGAACCAATAGTTATTTCAAATTCACTTTGCAACTCGCGCACAAAATTTAAAGTGTTATTTTCATTTGTTCCAGCTATCAGTCCATCGTCCACATAAATTGCGATAAGCAATTTTTCTTTGTTTTCTGAACGCACAAACAAACGCGGATCCGATAGACTACACTTCAGTCCTTGAGTGTCCGTAAATTTTACGAATCTTTTATTCCAGCATCTAGGTGCTTGTTTTAATCCGTACACACTTCGATTTAATTTACACACACGATCTGTTTGATTATCGGAGCCTTCAGGCTATTTCATATAAACTTCTTCTGTAAGTTCACCGTATAAAAAAGCAGTTTTCACATCAAATTGCTTAAGTTCAAGGCCCTCTGATGCAGCTATACTGAATACAGTTCGTACAATATCAAAACGAGCGACGGGACTAAAAGTCTCACCGTAATCAATTCCAGCCTTCTGAATGTATCCTTTAGCGACTAGTCGTGCCTTAAAGCGATCCACAGACCCATCTGCTTTGGTTTTAACTCGTAAAACCCATCGATTTAAAATTACTTTCTTGCCAGTTGGCAAATCTAGAAGAGTCCACGTACTATTTTTAGCTAAAGATTCTATTTCTTTATCCATTGCACGTTTGCATTGGTTTGCTTCTTTTGAGGCCATTGCTGAATCATAAGAATCTGGTATATCGCATTCAGCAAATATTACATAGTTCTGCAAGTATACTGGTTTTTGAATTTTTCGCTTACTTTGTCGCAATGTTGCATTTGCATCTGTATCCTCTTCTACTTCTTCTATTGTTGAGATATTATTTTCACTGACTGACTCCGAATTACATCTATTGTTAGAATTTAATTATAATAATTTTGCATTTTTATTAGTCCCATTATTGCATGAGACCTTTTAATTGTATTATCAATGTTACTAAATATTATAAATATTTGTAAATAAAAAAATGTAAAACTTACACATAATTACGGGGATTAGAATGATTATCTGACTGGTCATTATGCTGAATTTTTTCAGTTGGTATTAGGACATTTTCTTCGACATTCAAAGGAGGATGTCTTTAATTTTTTCCTTGCCACACATAATGTAAATTCCTCTATTTCAGATGGTGGTGTACGACATTTAAACATGTGTTCATCTGATGACATTTTGCTGAAAAATATTTATAATCATCCATTCTACCAACTTAATGAAATTATTTTCTGATATGTTTGTTCGTACAGCGATTGTATCCCAATTGCGAATTACAGCTTCAATTAGTCGTGTTAGAGGTATATTGGTGAAAAGTGATTTTACATCAAATGATGCTAGCACATTACCCGGTTCAATCGTGGTCCCTTGTATTTTAGTGACAAAATCCTTAGAATGTTTAATGTAATATTTGTCATCATGTATGTTCGTTAACAAAGAAGCAACCAGTTTGCTGATGCCGGTAGTTGGTTCGTCTATGGAAGACACGATGGGTCGCATTGGACGTTCGGGTTTATGATCTTTGAGCAGGCCATATATTCGTGGTGTGGATGAGTCCGCCATGATTAACGATTTCATTGTATCTTGAGTAATTTCTTTTTTCTCAAATAGTTTTTTAATCATTTTGTTAGCTTCTAATCTGATTGTGTGGTTGATATTGTTTGTAGTTTTTCTTTTCGTTACTTTTGTTTCATTATTCTTTGCTGGCAGCCGCATCTCAATCAGTCGCAGTCGCTCCATTAATTTATTTACCGTTCTTTCTTCCAAGGGTATTGACTCCCATACACTCTTAAACTCGAAATATTCGGGCGGTAAGGTTGACATTATTCTACTCATTAGTAACAGATCGGGCAATTTAGTTTTCACTAACGTTTTTAATTTGTCGTTTAGTTCACGAAAACCTCGCTGTAATCGTCCAATGTGTGTTGCAATGTCTTCACTTTGAAGTTTTCACCGCTGAAAAATTCTTCCATCAATCGGTCGACTCTTTGTCCGGAACTTTGTTCGTAAACTGACAGCAATTTTTCCCACGTTGATTTTGAAGTGTCACACGTAGCCGTTAATTCAATGTTTGCATCATTTAAACTGCTCACTATTATCAACTGTGCCAGTGTATCACTTTTATTATACATTATATATGCATTTTGAACCTCCGCAGTAGCGTTTTCCGCAGGTTCTGCAGGTTTAACTCGTTTGCCATTGACAATTTCCAACACATCGTGATGTCTTAATAATAATTCTATTTGGCTTTTCCACTTAGACCAGTTTGTTGTGCCTTCCAGCTTTTCGATTTGCGCTTTAAAATCCATAGTTTCGCAATTTCTTAAATCCAATATCTTTACAGGAACTAACCAGTTTTTGAAACATTTTTTATTCAAAAAACTTCTTTCGCTAACAAACGCGCTGGGTCCATAACCTGTTAGTTTTTAACTAACTCAAAGTTGTTTTCTTCTTTCAAATACAAAAACTATTTACTTGAAGAAAAGGAAAATTTAATCATAACACAACACGAAAGTTTTATTTAGACCGTATACTTACATAGCTTCTATCTGAACATCGTGCACTAGTTCATATAGTAACGTCTAATGTTACCAACCATAAAACATACAAAAATAACTGGTACATTTTGAAACTTATTTTAACAATACCAAATGACTTTTTAAATATGCATCATTACAATTTTTATTTAAATCATAAAAAAGATTTATTTTATTACGTAGATTAAACAATTTTGAGTTGAACCATTTGATATGTTTACAATTACTTGACAAAACTTGAGTTGGCAAGAATTTATTGACAGCATTAGATATAACATTGACAAAATGTTTCATACAATAATCAATATTTTCATAGGTAGTAACAAAATTCCATTCTACATTATCTAAGTAATTATATAACAAATTTAATTTTTTATCTGTTATAGGCCTATACAATACAGATATAGATTTTTTTATTTTATTTAATTTTAGAGTTAATAATTGAGCACTGTGATCGGAGAGACTAGTATCAATAACAATTGAGTTATAGGGCAAATGATTATAAATGTTACTGTTAATAATAATATTTTTCAATCTAGTATTCTCTGTAATTGTGATATGAAAGCCATATGAAGTAAGTGAGTCATAAAATACATAAAAGTTATGATTATATGTTGTGAAATTGTTATTGAAATCACCTGTTAGTATTACTTTTTTTTTATTAGTATTGTGTAGCAAACTTGCTACAACTTCTATGAAATTATGAAAATTACTTTTTTTATTATTATTATTATTAAATTTTGTTCAATAATTTCAATGGCTGACATCTCACAGATACGTGAAATTGATTGTCGAGATATTACACATAATTCTCTGGACTTGACATTGTGTTTTGTTAGAATAATACTGCCACCATATCTTTGTTCTCTTGCATACGCTGAGATTACATCATAATTAAATAATTTAAAATATGTTAGTTCACCTGAACTTAACCAATGTTCAGTGAAACATAATATATTAGTGTTCCTTGTCTCAGTGTTTATAAATATGTCAAGTTTATGAGTTTTATTTCTAACAGATCGTAAATTGAGATATAATATATTAAAAGCATAATTACGGACATTGTCATTATCACTTACTATTTGATCGTCTTGTCTAAAAAATAACCGGTTGCTTTATTTAAATTATTTCTTTTATTATTAAATTCTTTCTTATTATTACTATTGTAAAAAGTATTTATGAACATACCAGCTAGTCAATTTTCACTATTTTCTACTGTGTCTCTGTAATTACGAGCAACACTTAATTTAAAAGATTTGTAAAAGTTATATGTTGTTCTTAGTTCTTGTATGTCAAAATCAATTACATTCAAGTCTGTTAAATGTCTATTTACATATCTATAGTTGTATTTGGCGATAATCTTGACATAAAATAATGTTTGTATTTTGGCACAACACTCAGAACTATTATTTTTTTTACAGTTTTTTATATTTCCAATAATAATATTTTTATTATTTTTACGTTTATATGTTAAGCCCCATTCAGACTGCCGTTTTAGTTATTGCAGTAGTTATAGTCGTAGTTGTAAGCATAAGAAAATACATGTAAGCTTATGGGAATACAATGCGCATGCGTGGTTATTGCAGTAAGACATAGCAGTAGTTGTAAGCAGCCAAACATTTGAACAGGCCAAACTTTCTAGTTAAAATTTTACATAGTTGTAAGAATTGGCCAATCAGAGTTGAGTGAAAAGAGATAGTACTATTTTTTATTTAGAAACGTCAAACAAATGTCAAACAAACGTCAAATTCATAAAATATATTAAAATGGCGACTTTAGAAAGCAAAATTAATCAAATAATGTTTAATTATTATTAATATTATTATTATTATATTATTATTATGATTATTTAATTATTTTATTTATTTATTTTGTGTCAAATGTGTCATTGCAGTACGCATGCGTATGTAAAAATTTCACTAGCATCACAAGCCAGTGTGAATGGTCAAGTATGCTTACAACTATTACTACGGCAAAAGCAAAAACTACAACCGCAGTCTGAATGAGACTTAACAGTTTTGAATTCCTCTTCTTTTTTAGCGATGTTGTTCTTGACACTATTTTTTATAGCAGATTTTTTTGAGGAGGATGTTTGTTGTTTTGGGGAGTTCTTTGTTTTCTTGGTATGGATTATATTTTTGTTTTCAATATTTTGTGTGAGGAATACGTAGAATACAAATCCAATGTCAAATTTCTGATCGGGGGTTGTTTACACCCTGAATCATAGGGGTGGCTTCTTTAGGGTTGCCAATTTTGACAAGTGAGTTATTTAGAGGCTATACGAAGGATTTCTATGTTGTTATTTTAATTTTATTATTAAAGAACTTTCTCACTGTACATACATGCATACGTACATACATAATCACGCCATGTACCCACTTGGGTGTGGCACAAACTCTTTTTGTCATCCCAAAATCAATCGTCTCCAAACATTCCTATCCAAACAAGCAACTTTCGCTTCATCCACATTCATAATTCCTCTCATAGATTCTCTTTTATTCCTACTACTTGGAAACTATGACTCATCAAAAACTGCGCGTCAGCACCCCTCGAAACACCCCTCGTTCCGTACAATATATTCAACTGAACGTATTTTGGTTTCTGCGCATATGACGTCATAGGTTCTTCTCTATTTGATACTACTCTACCATCAAAATCATTCAAATAAATAATTTTAACCAAACGTTCATTAGGCATTCGCTCAACATGTCCGAACCATCTTAACCGACTAACACCAACTTTTGCTACAACAAAAAGAAAAAAAAAGACAAAACGTCAATTATTAATAAATATTAATACAGAACTTTAACCTAAAGCCGTTTTACTTTAATATAATGAGTTCTGAAAGTACATTAAAATAAAACTGCTTTAGGTTAAAGTGCTGTATTAATATTTATTTAAAATCGACGTTTTGATGAAACTTAACGTCCTTCTTCATTAAGATAAATAATACATGATAAATAATTATTGAACATATTCAAATATTGACATATAGTATAACACAATTTTTTTGTGAATTATTTGCGAATTATTTCAAATGTATTACTTGGTTATTGGTTTAATTTATGAAAAATAGTAAGTAATAATACTAATCTTTTAAAAAACATTTGTATATTTTGTCAGATATCAGTGGTTCGGTAGAATAAATAATACACACCGAATACGTATTTCAAAAGTAGACACTTTATATTAGTATAATGAATTAAATACATGAAAATAATGTGATACACATATAACAAAGAAATAACATACAGCGTTTACAATATGGCTTACAATACATAACTTAGCATGCACACAGCAACGCGCATCGCTCTCAACTGAGTGAATGTTTGCGCGTATATTTCGGCACTAGCCGACGTCGCCCGAACACGAGTCGAACGAACCTACGTTGTCGGAATACCGCGGTTTCCAACATATTTAATTGAAACCTTTTTAATTTGCATAAAATGTCTGTGACATGTATTGTGGCTGGATGCAAAAACAGGTCTAAAAAAGATAAATGTACCTATCTTTTTTTTCGATTCCCGCACCTGTAAATTTCAAACATAAAATTCATTTGAATAATTTAAGCAGAGAACGACGCGAAATCTGGAGTAAAGTAATTAAACGTCCTGATTTAAATGATACTAAATTAATATATCAACGTGTATGTAGCAAGCATTTTATAAAATGTATTTTATACATAAACGTATTAATAATTAATATATATTATCATTTATATATATTTGTACTTGTTTTTATAATTATTTAGGAAAACCAGCTCCCTTAGCAGAGGGAAATTAAAAAAAATATACTGATTTTCGAAATTTCTATATTCATAAATAAAAATATATTTATTTTTTTAAATACAATTTATAGATTTATATAGGTATATAACAAATTTTATAAATACAAAAATATGAAATATTTACAAACAAAAGCAAGGAAATAAAACTACTTCTTACAATTATTACAAGTCCACGTTTCATTTGGAATATCTTCCAAACCGACACAATCCATATGATACCATTGAATATCGCATATATCATTATCACATTGTGTCATCAGTGCAGACTAACATCCAGCTTCTTCAATTTTCGATAATAAATTTGCTACATCATCTGCTTTTAGCGGCACACAATCTGTTTCGGATGATGTGTTAATCGAACGTTTGCCCCAGTCCATTTGCCGCTACTGGTACAACAGGAACTTTTGTTGGTGCAGGGACTGGCCAAGAAGATTTAATGTCAGTGCATGAAATTCCTTCCTTAATTTTATTTGCATATTCTGCAGCAAATAATATTGCTGCCACATGACTACAAGCTTCGCAGTTTCCTGCCATACAAGTACAATGTGTAGTGCATACACTTCCATCTTGCTGCAATATTATCCAAACGTTTACGGGGTTTGCATTTGCCATTTGGGAATGTTTAACCTAAACATGAAATAATTAAATGTTATATAAGTATGAAAACAAATATGTATACGTAAATTTATAATATATTTAGTATAATTCAAGCACTAGGATCAACCTGAATGTATTATTGTTTTTTATATTTAAGAGAAAAATCCTCCTGTTTCTGTAGGATACTAATTTGGATTGAGTGTTGACCTAATTTTTGTATAAATTACTATATTTTCTGCCGTAGGTGGTTCGAACTGTGTCAATAAAACTCATATTTAATATTGAATAATTGAATTTACTACCGTGAAGAATATGATGCAATCATTAACGGGACTACGGTAAAGGTTGAGATTGAATAAACTGCGAACATAATCATTCGATCAATTTATTGTTAGTAATCAACATTTCGCCAAGTTATTTCTTGCTTCTGCAGGGTAAAACTGAAAAATTGTATTTATACAATAAAATTTGAATGTACATGTTATATTAAACAAAATTGTTTGAACTTACAAGTATGAATAGAATTCCATTCATTCTAATCCCGAGCAATAGGATGACCAAATTCCAACGTAAACATGAAGCACCTGTTTGTGTTTTTGATCATGATCATGAGCTTTCGAGTAATGGGACAATTCCAAACACCAGGTTAACAAAGAGTACTAATTCGACAACGAGCACTGAGTTGACCACTGGCACTAGATCAGAGGTTCCCAAACTTTTTTTCCCCGTAGACCACTTTCAAAAATTTACTGGTTTCGGTGGACCCCCTGCTGCTACATTTCTACCATATTCCCAAAACTCGTCAAAAAATGTGAAGATTAGATCTAACGATGGATATATGCGTCGCGGCTGAGTTCCAACTCTAAATTCGGAGTGGTAAAAATAAAAAGAAGAATAGTATATTTTCATTATTCATTAAAATTTTTTATTAAAATAATATGATTAGACTTAATAGACTTAAAATTAAACATTAATAACGTAACTTCAACAATTAAAAAAAATAGTCATTTTTAATGGGAGGGATGCACTTGATGAATTGATAGCAAGTTATCAATATTTGGCTTCAGTTTTGTCAGGAATAACCGCAAATCTCCCCGTTCTGTGATATTCAATCTGCTCCTTTTTTTTGTTAATAGGTTTGTCACCACACTAAAACTTTTTTCGACAAGGTATGACGAGGGAAACGCTATCAAAAGTTTTCTCGCAATTTCCCACAGTCCAGGATATTTTTCGGCAATTTCTGCTTGCAGCCAAAATGTTTGATAGCCTTTTTTAAATTTCACCTTCAGCTCCTCATTGGTGGTAAGCTCGAGTAGCTCCTCTTGCAATACCACATTCGCCACTTCCGTTTCATCAAATGGATTTATGATCCATGGTGGTATTTCCATCGTCAGAATATCTTCAAATCTATTTTTGAAGTCATCATGCAAGGCATTTAAATGTTGAACGTATGTCTGAATATCCTCATCAAGACATTCTGCCTGTGACAAGTTTGGAAACTGTGCGAATTCGCGCCGACTAATATTTTGCTTCATAAATTTCAATTTTCCAAGAAAAGCCGAAATTACACCCTTTGTTTTTATTAAATTTAGGCTGTCCCCTTGCAACTGCAAGTTAATGTCATTAAATTTTTTGTACAAATCTGTCAAATACGCGATGTCTGCTTTCAATTTGATCAGATTTTCTTTTAAATCTGGATCTTTACTTTCCAAAAACTCTAAAACTGATTCAAAAAGTGAGTAAAATCTTGTTAAACATGCACCTTTCGACAACCAGCGTACTTCAGTATGTAAGAGTAATCGTTGGAAGTCTTCATCATTTTCGTCGCACAATTGTGCAAATAAACGGGTATTTAACGCGTTGCTTCTTATTTTGTTAACTGCTTTAATCACAAATTGAAGCGATTGGTGCAATCTATCACTCAAATTTTTCGCTACCAGGTGTTGTCGGTGTATGACACAGTGAATTGCAGTTACTCCTGGTATAATTCTTTGAAGATGGCTTATAAACCCACGATATCGCCCGAACATGGCAGGAGCTCCATCTGCTGCCACCGAAGTAATGTTTGTAAATGGAATCGATTTTTCCTTAAGAAAATCGCTCAGGACATTAAATATTGATTCTCCTTTTGTGTCCGTCTTCAAAGTTTTCGCGAATAGTAGCTCTTCATGGATTTCTTCGTCCATAACAAATCGAACATATGCCAATAATAAGGCTTCATTGCCAGGTAATGTTGATTCATCCAATTGAATAGAAAAATGAGTTGTTTGCAGATAATTGCACAAGAAGCTTTCAACATCAGAGCTCATTTCATCAATACGCCTTTGTACAGTGTTGTTACTCAAAGAAATTTTTTTAAGTACGTCAAATGGAGGTTTGTGCAGAACAGTTTTTAAAACCTCTTCAACAGCGGGTAAAATTAACTGTTCACCGATGGTGTGCGGTTTTCCAGATTTCGCGATAAGCAATGAGATATTGTAGGATGCCCGCAAGCCATCATCGTTACTTTGAGACGTTGAAGCGAACATACTTTGCACGGTGGGTCTTCTTTCATATTTTTCCTTCAATGTTTGAAAATATTTTAAATCTTTGCCTATTTTATCAGGATGACACCTTCTTAGATGATCTTCGAGCTTCGATGGTTTCATCGAGTCATTGCTCAAAACTTTGTTGCACAAAAGGCATATGGGCAATCGTTTGTCGGCCGTTGATGGAACAAAACCAAATTTCAAATATTGAACACTGTATTGTCGACATTTCTTCTTAGATTCAGCCATGTTTCGTATCAGTTACCTACGTGTAAAGAAAAAAAAAAGTTTGTTTTAGTAATCATAAGGTGATTTTAACAGGATATGGCTATTTGAACAGAATTGAATGGGAATAATTAGTTAATTATTGCAATGAAAAAACCAAAATGCCGGCGGCAAAACTGATTTTAATTATTAAAAGCAATAAGCCGCTAAGATTGAATCTATTTTAATGTAATGCAAAACATTTTTTGATTAATTATATTTTGATACATTTCTGTAAATTCGAGAGAAAATACTTTTAAAGAATATTTTGACGTCAAAACACCGCGATTTTAATGTTTTATTTATTACGTTGATACATTACTATACGAGTGGTACATTTTATGAAAATATTTTTAGTCATTTAGCATTAGCAACTACGAGGGCACTGAAATATGTACAAACATGCAGGTCAATTATAATAACTCTCTTTTAGTGAATCACCACAGTCGGGTAAATAAATAATTTTATAATAAAAAGTACTAAAAGTTCAATCTTTCTCGGCTTTCTGTTCTTTTATAGAAGTATCGAATAATGGCCCTGTTCAGTATTTAATTTTTATTACGTACCTACTACACGCAAACATAACAAATAATATAATATTACTACAATATAAAATAAAAGTATGTATAACAAATAGGCAGGTATACTTACTTTTTCCGGCACTGGCAAACACTGACATCGATTCACTCACACGTTTCTTTTCAAAATTCCCGAAACAAATGAGCACAGCAAATGAGTAAAGCAAATGAGTAACGTTTGTTCTTGGCATTCGTATTTATATTGGTGAAGAATCAAACAAGTTCATGCAAGATTGCAAGCACAGTACAAGTCGTATTTCGTCCCTATGCACGTCTTAACTAGCGTTGCTGGCTGGCTAGCGGGCGGCGCTTTGCAAGTCTCGATACGCGTTGTACTCAAAATATCGAATATGCAAGTTTTTACAAGTTAACAGTCGCTGACTTTCTTAAAATACACTACTCAAAAAAATTAACGGAGGTTTAAAAAAAAGGAAATTAATACTAAATAAACAGGCTATCAGATCCATATGCCGGCCTAACTGAAAAAAAATTTTCACACCCGTGGACAAAAAAAAAACAAGCAAAAAATTTGCAATATTATTTTTTTGCGCTATCTGTTAGTATTGCATGAGAACCGTAACTCCTAAAATATTTTAGCAAAAATCTGAAAATTTGAATCATAAAGCTTCAAAATGCTTTTTTTAAAGTCTCAATACGACCATTTTGCACCGAAATAAAGCCTGTCAAAAATCACCGAAAAATTTGGAATTTTTTTTAGTACCTAGTGTATTATCTGCCTACAATGTAGGCCCTACATTGATAGGTACAGCCAAGCCAACATTTTAGTTCTTTACGATCGAAACCAGATAAATTTTCGTGGACCCCCACTTACAACCAGTGAACCCCCATTTTTTTTTCTCGCCATCGTAGACCCCCGTCGAGTCTTCCGTGGACCCCTGGGGGTCCACCTGGACCACTTTGGGAATCACTGCACTAGATCGATTCCGAGCATCAAGGCGACAACAAGCACCAGGTTGATAGCGAGAACTAGGTTTAAATGTACATGTAAAGAAAAAGCTAGAAACATTTTGTTTTTCCATTTAAATTTGTTCATTAACTTGTTATTATTATTTAATTAAATATTAAATGAAACTTTGTAACTACGACAAAATATTATTTTCATTACTATTATTTTTACCGATCGTTTTCATTACACAAAAATGCGTTAACATGAAGTTAATATATTTGGATAATAAAAAGCTTATTAGATTTCCGATAAACATTTCGTGTAACATTAATATTTAATTAAACGTGGGTATGTTTTGTAAGTCTTTGTCGCTGTAAAATTTTTAATTTTGTGTTTGAAATAAAAATCATAAAAGTTGTTTCATATTAAATTAATGCTATATTACATTTTTGCAATGTAACACTTTAAATTTCATAAAATATTTTATCCTTTTCTTTCAAAACAATTTAAAAAATATTATTTCATAGAAATATATTTATGAATTTTTATCGAATAATAAATTTCCCTTTTTAATATCAAATTTATTGTGAAATATCTTAATCTGGGAAACGATAAAGTAAAGCAGAATAGCACTTTGATATCTCAATAAACATTGCGTATTATTAACAATGGATCATAGTAAATGCAAATCATCGTTAGTACGGTAGATCAAAACAGCATATGCAATGTACTATATGATACAAATATCAAATATCTCACACTACATTGATCACGTAATGTACGGGGTATTATCTGACCCCCGTGACTAAATCAGATTACCTCGGAATGGGACACAGGCATAATCGACCTGGCCTCAACATTTTTGAATAGGTTTTTTTTTCTGTTTTACATTTTTATTATAAAATTATGAAAAAAAAAGAATTTCAAATTTTCAATTAACAAATGTATCTCTACAAACTTGTAATAATATTATTAAATAATTTTAAATTACTGGTCATTTATAACAGAATTATTACCGTAACTTAAATAAAAATAAAAAAATATAAAAAAAAATTCAGAAAGTTCTTGGGACAAAAAATGTTCCCATTTGATAATGCTGGTCCTTGTAGCAGTCATAATAAAAAAAATTCAATCCTCGGAATATTTTTATTAAAAAAAATTAAAGGTTATAATAATAATATACAAAAAAATATTAGTTTGTTATAATATACAGCACAAGTGTGAATATCATGTTCTGTCAAATTTCACAATTTTTCACAAAAACAAATTATTGTCCCACTAACTAATGTTTATTAAGTTCATATTCTTACAATGTACTTCGTGTAATTCTTTAGACAGTCATTTTGTATGTATGTCTGCTATCATACTCTTGGATGGAATTGCTTTTAACTCGATTTCCTTACTAGCAATCTTATCCCTAATATAATGATGTCGTATATCGATATGTTTTGTACGAGCATGATAACCATAATTTAACGCTAGACATATTGCACTGTGATTATCACAAGAAATCGGAACACTTGTTCGCCTTGAATTTGACAACTCTTCCTGTAATTGTTTCAACCACATTGCTTCTTCCACTGCTGAAGAAAGCGCCATATATTCTGCCTCGGTAGTTCACAAAGCCACCGTTTGTTGTTTTCTAGCACTCCCAAGTAATAGCGTTATTACCTTATTATTTTCTTTCATCTAGATCACTTGCCCAATCCGCATCGCTGTATCCTCGAAGATCATTTATGTTTGATTTACTATATTCCAACTTGTAAGACAGCGTTCCCTTTATGTATCTTAAAATTCTTTTAACTGCGGTCCAGTGTTGACTTCCGGGATTATGGTTAAATCGACTGACAAGATTCACAGCGTACATTATGTCAGGCCTTGTGCATTGAGCTGCGTATAGTAGGCTTCCTATAGCTTCTTGATAAGGAATGGTGCTCATTTTCGTCTGTTCTTCTTCCGTTTTAGTCAAATCTATAGCTGTAGATACAGGATTACATAAATTTATGTTGAATCGATCTGAAACTTGTTTTAAATAATGTTCTTAATCTATCCAGAGTTTGCCATCTTTTCTGTTTCTTCTTATACGAAATCCCAAACAACTCTTTATTTCACCTAAATCGTTTATTTGGAACTTTTGTTGTAACTGCATTTTGATCTTTTGAATCAAATTTCTATCATTTCCAATAAAAATTAAATCATCAACATACACACCAATGTATAGTTTTCTTCTTTGTTTAATCAAATAATATAAACAACTGTCTGTCTTTGATCTTTTTAGACCTAAATTTATAAGTACTGAGTTAAGTTTTATGTTCCATACTCTGCTGGCCTGTTTTAGACCATAAATTGATTTTGTAATTTACAAACTTTTAATCCATCACTGTAATTTTCCGGTTGCTGCATATAAATAGTCTCTTCTAGATCTCCTTGAAGGAAAGCTGTGACTGCGTCCAGTTTCTCGATTTCTAAATCTTCTTGCACGGCCATAGCCAATAAATAACGAATCGTATTGTATTTGATTACTGGAGCATATGTCTCTTCATAGTCAATTCCTTGTTTTTGCGAACAACCTTTAATCACTAGTCTTGCTTTATAACGTATTGGACCTTCTAAAGTTTTCTTGGTTTTAAATACCCATTTAGACTGTAATGGCTTTACGTTCTCTGGTAATTCAGTTAAAGTCCAAGTTTTGTTTTTAATGAGTGAATTATATTTTTCGTCCATTGCTTTTCGCCAAAGTGCGGCATCTGACCTATTCATTGCTTCTTCTACTGTCAATGGATCGTTTAAATAATCGACCTTAAAACTATATATGATGGAAATGGAATCATTTTGTGTCTCTGATTGTTTAAACTTACGACTAACAAATGCTGAGCTAGTATCAGTGGGCTTGTCTTTAACTTCTTGCAAAAGTTTTGTTTTAATAAAATCTGTACTTACAGTGGCACCGGAATTCTCTATAGCCATGATCAGTGGTTTGTAACTGTCTGGTAAACCAGTAAGTAAAAATATAAAAACCCACTCATCACTTATTTCGAATTTAATATCATTGAGCATTTGTACAGTGCTCACTATAGTTGAAACATATTTTTCTATTGAGTCACAGTCTTCTAACCTTGTTAAAAGCATCTTTCTCATGAGTCCTACTTTACGACATAAACCTGAATCTTGAAAAGCATCTTTTAACTTGTTCCATGCTTTACTTGCACTTTTTGCACTTCTTATGTGCACAAAGTTACTGGGTTGTATCATTATTATGATTTTTGACTTCGCTTTTGTATCTCTTTTTAGTTTCTTAACCTCATCACTCGTTGTGTCTGTACCGTCTATACATAAACTTTCGCACTCAAGGTACGCTTGCATTGCAAATGCCCAATCATTGTAATTTTCTCTGCCTGCAAGTTTTTATATTGCCGGTATATTTGCGTTCGACTTGTTAATAAGAAACTGTATGAACCGTACTGTATACTTTTTAAACTACTACAATAACTTAATATTCTGGGCTCATAACCTGTTGTGAGCAGAGTTCAGAGTAAATAAGAACACACAGTGATTGTCACAATTAGTTTTATTATAAAGTAGAAAGTATATTATATCAAACGTTTATACACAATAAAATAACGATACATTCGCTTACATCTGAAGTTACTTATTATCTCACATTGTAAATCAATGTTGCCAACTTTAATACATAAAACATTAATTCATATATTACAACATAATTCGCTTATAATTTTATCACATATGACATTATATACGTTGATTCTAAAACTCTCTTTCCCAGTAAAATGCTTGTCATCTTCAGATGTCTCATCATATTGCTTTTTCCTTTTTGCCATTCTCTTCTCTTGCCTCAGCCTCAATATTTTCAAATATATTTCTAACATCCATAATAAATTCGGAAAGAGATTTAAGAAGTATTGCTCGTTGTAACAAGTTCGACTGAATGTCTTGCAACGATACGCTTGTACAGTTAATGCGCTGCAACAATGTATCCCATAACACAGTTAGTAGAGCTATTTCATATTTGTCAAAATATTTTGATATTTTTTTGGCTTCTAATTTTCCTAAAGGTTTTTCATAACTACATTGACTTATTTCTTGCAATACCTGCTGAATTATTTTATAATTTTTTCTTAAGGCTGAAACTGCATCTGCTCGAGCCGATCATCTCCTATCACATATGCGTTTGATATGTTTCGATCTATCCGGCAAACTTTTTGTTAAAATGTTCAACCGGCGAGTAGATGAAGAAAAGAACACATATATATTTTGAACAAAATCAAAATAATGAAGACTGCCCGAACACGATTCCGCAGCACAATTAAATTTATGATATGGCTAGCACAAGGTACATAGGTCGCCATTGCATTGTACTCTTTAATTCTAGATTGCAATCCCCTATATTTACCAGACATGTTTGACGGGTTGTCGTAGCTTTGGCCTCTACATTTTTTTATGTCAATGTCTAAGTCTTTTAAAAATTCTAACAATATGTTTTCTAAGTATGCAGAATCATGCTGATCAATTTGAAGAAACCCAAAAAATTTTTCTTTTATATTTCCTTTCTTGTCCAAAAATCTTAAAATTACTGTTGGTTGGTCTACATGACTATTATCAGGAGTGGAGTCTATAATTATAGAATAATATAACGCATTGCAAACTTCACAGATTTCAAATTTTTTGCATTCATTTCCCGTTAAGGTTATGAATTCATCACATGTGTTTGGAGATAAATAATTAACATTTCCTTTTCCGGAATTGCCGAATTTTTCCAAATGGTTTTTTAAAATGGGTCAAATTCTGACATAATCTATGCAACTTAAAAAATTGCCTTTTCGATTAGAATCGGTGTTTTGTCTATGACCCCGAAATGCTAATCCCATAGTGGCCAACAGTTTAACTGTAGCAACAATTCTTTTCAACACCTCTCGCCAATACCTGCCTTCCGAATCAATTTGTTTCATTAATTCCATATCAATGCGTCCAATAATTGATACTCGTCGTTTAAAGGTTAACATTGAGTTTAGGTGATCATGTGAAGATTCATGTTTTTTTAATCCCCTAGTCAAATTTTTCCAGTCGTTAATACCCGTAATAAATTTCGTTAGCGCCCCGGAAAACATTTTGCATGTAAAACAGTAGACACATTTAGTAGTCTCTGAAAGTATCATCCATTCAGGATATTGCTTAGTGCAATTTGCTTTAATGCAATAAAAATGTGTTTCTGAAAGTTTTCTGTAGTAAGATCTATTTCTATCAGTATAATTTATTTTCAATTTTTTAATGTCTCCTACGTTAGAAGGTTTATGTGTTAAATAATGTTCAACTTCTTTATTAGATAATTTCTTCGTCCATAACGCAATATCATTTGTAAAGAAACTTTGGCCAGTTTCAGTTTCTTGTCTGCCGTTTGATTTCTTTTTCAATCAATAATTCCAATTTCAATACTTCATTTTTCGATTCATCAGTAGCAGAATTTTCGCAGACAGACTTATTAACAAAGGAGTTCTCAGGAGTAGCATTTTCACAATCAGTATTTTGAAGAATGGAAGTTGAAGTTGACGGTGCTAAAAATGCAGCAAGAGAATTTCTCTGCTGTTCTGCACATTGTTTTATACACTTAATTTTTCTTTTCTTTGCGGCCCCACTTTCAAATCTTCTTTTCATGACTTGAAAAGAGATACAAAATTAGTATATTTTTACACACATTTATTTAAAAAAATCATTTATGACTTATACACTGAGGTCCTGTTTAGATCATTACGACGCAAATCCTTTGCTGTGCTATAAAATTTAATAGAAAATTAAACAAAAAAAATATTTAAATGCTGAGTTTTTATGCAGTGGCACCATAATGGCCGGGCACCCTAGTGACCCGCACCGTAACGGTCTCACCGTAGTGGCCGCTTTGATACAGTCTTTGGTCCAGTGTTCTTGGCCACACTTTAGACAGTTTGAATTTCTGTAGCATTTTCATGCGGCATGGTTCCAGTTTCGGCATCTATAGCATTGTGTTAGTTTTTTCTTATTTATATCCCATGTAGTTTTACATGTTGTAGATATCTTATCGTTTTTTCTAATTGTTTTATAGTAATATTTGGATCAGTAACTATCATCTACATACTTAGGTTTATGAGTTCCTCTAAGTCTGTATATTTTTTGAATATTTAATTTGTATGAGTGTATTAATTCTTATTTTTAATGACAAACTCATATATTTTGTCGGGTGTTTCTGTATATGTGCGACATTGTATTTTGATTTTTTAATTGCATTTATAAATTTATTTTTGTCTTCAATAGTTTTTTTTTTTTTGTAGAACGTATTTTATTTAACAAAATTGTCATTTTTATGACTTTTACAATAGAAAAATATTTATCTGTTTGATTATTTATCACAAGATTTTAAACAAATACAAATAATTGTCAATTAAACTTAAAATCACAGACCACAACTAACATACATACATAAATAGAAAAAATATCGTGATAGTGGGTGTTGTAGTCTTGGTTGGAATAGGTGTTAATTAAAAAATCTCATTTCAGATTTCCACCGAGCTTTCGTAGCAATTTTGCCTACTTCTTCAGGGCGATCTTATAGCGATTTTTATGTTGAGACAGTAATTCGAATCGTGTTTAGAACAAAAAACATTGTTAAACATATGTTACTAACAATTAATAGTCAATACTATGTAAATGAACAAATAATAACTACACAAACAATATTACAACAAGTTACAAGCATCAATTTAGTTAAAACAATAAAAATAAAAATATTATCATTAGTTTTAATATAAAATTATAAATGTCGTTTGAAAACTGAAAAATTCCAATTAAAACAAGTTCAAAATTTTTTTTTGAAAAAACAATCATGTGACTGAAAAGAAAAAAGAGCGATAAGCGCTGTTATCGCCATCTGTGAGTAAAAACGGCAAACAACATATTAAAATTAATTAATTAGTCAATTGTCAACAAAAACAAAACAAAATAACTAACCTAAAACAATGACAATGAACTATTTTAAACAGAAATCATCGATAACAAAACTAACAGAAAACACATTTATTCTTATTAATATTCTACTATGTAACTGGTTAAACATGAATTATAGGTTTCTTTTTAACGAATTTTTTTATCAAATGGTCATAACTAGAACTTAGGCCTTGGACATCGGAACGTTTATTCATTTTGTTGTCGCATGATTTTATGAAAATCATTTCTAATATGGCTCTTTTGAACGAATGTTGTTCTGTAGTGAGTATGCTAACGTTGTCGTAATCAATGGAATGTTTATTATTATTAGAATGTATTGCTAGAGCTGTAGCACTTGCTTTTATTCTAGTATCTGATCTATGTTGTGTAAGTCTATCTCGAAGAATTCTACCTGTATTCTCAATGTACACTAAAGGACAACCTGCACAAGGAATTTTATAAACTACATTTGGTGTCTTTAACGTTTCATTCCTGTCTTTAAGGTTGGTGTAAACTGATTTGATAGATGCAGTGTTCTTTTTGATAATTTTAATATTATCCCGTGGGATCATATTAATGATATTGTTTGTTAAACCAGGTACATTTGGCAACGTACAAATAACTTCTTTAGTTGTTTGATCATCGTGAAACAACCAATCTGGAATGACTTCTGTATCTACCATTTTAGGAGTCGATAGAACTAGTTTTTTGACTAATTTTGTTGGGTAGCCATTCTGCTGAAAGAGATTGATAATTGCCTTCAAATTTTCTTGTTTGTGCCTTTCATATATATGTATGTATGTGTATATGGAAGTTTATATTTTTTGTGTAGCTCAAAATAGAAGAAATTGTAAGAACTTCAAATCAACAAGTAAATGAAACAATGCAATTTTATGAAGAAAAACGTTTAAAATTGTATAATCTGTACTCGGAAAATGCGTTTGTAATGCGTTTACTCGAAGTATGTACCAGTGCTAATACGAAAATAGCTAATCGTAGCCAAAAAACATATGAGACTCTTGAAAGTCTAGCTCAAGTATTTAAAGATACAGAAGCCATTATGCAGCTGCGATTAGAATGCTTAAAAGAGTTCGAATCGTCAACGAAGAAACTTGAAGATCTGATCAAGTATAACGATGAAACGGAACGTGAACGAAAGGAAAATCAGCATCAAATCGATTGTTGTATGAAAGAAATAGTTAATTTAAAACAAGAATCCGAAGATAATGCAAAACGATTTGAGAAAACTATCAAAGAGAAAAATGATCAAATCAATGCAAAAAAAAACACATAAATGAATTATTAGAAACATTGCAAGATGAAGAAAACATAAATAAAACGCTTACTGACAAAAGAGATGTAATTGCTAAAGAAACCGAATCATTGGTTTCGGAACTTTCGCAACTGAAAATTGACCATAAAGAAATGATTGCAAAGAACGACAATGAATTAACAGAATTAAATAATAAAGTATCGACTTTAACTATCAAAGATATAGACAACAAATATTTGTAAATATATTTTTATTCATTTTTTTTCTTTCTTCGTCCACCTCGCTTAGTCCTTTTTGCTGGTTTTGGAAGTGATGAAGTCTTTTCATCAGGAAGTGCACTGAAGACATCGTCTAAACTCTGTTTTAAAAAAATAAATAAAATAATTGACAATGGGACATAAAACCGAGCTCATATTAAAATAAAACTACTTTAGGTTTCAGTTTTATATTAATTATTATTAATAATCGTAGGTACGTCTTCATCAGGGACAAAAGATACAAAAATAATATTTACAGTAAATAAACAACAAAGAAATAAGTTACTAGGTAACAAAATATAAGTAACTAGATCATGAAATTTATAAATTTTCACGTAGATTGAAGTTATCTTTTTCTTTATTTAGCCGTTTTATTTTAATAATAATTTTATTACTAAAACAATGTATTTAAAAAAAAACATATTAACGAATTTATAACTGAAAAACTTAGCATAAGAATAAAATAAAAAATGTTACCTGTTGAGTTGATAATGGCGGAGATATCAAACCGCTCGAACTACTTGATTCAAACTGAAATAACGATGGAGGCTAAAACAAAATAAAGATACGAAAATTACAGTTATCTTGACTTGATCTAGATCAAATCTTGACAGTTTTTAATTATTTGTAAAGAGTGGGATTTTTATGCACGCTGAACAAAAGATGAATTAACGCCAGAATAGGACAATGTAACAACTATTAACCCTTCGTACCCACACTGGGGTGTGGCATACCCCAACAAAAATGTTTTCTACTGTTTCTTCTTTATCTTTCGACAAAAATGTATGGCACAAAGGTGTAAATAAAGTTAATAGTCTTTACTACTTACAGCCGTTTTTTCGAGCTCAGTGCATACATGGTACCCAACTTACGAGCCTGACAAAATACACTGGGGTATATTACACCCCAGTGTGTGCTTTACGTTGTATATTTTATTCTAGTGTTTTTTTTCTGACAATTATTTTTCACACAGGTTAGTTGTATTAATATATATTACTAAATTTTAAAATTCTAATTTTATTTATTATAGTTATTTGCGCGCACAGTTAACAGACTCATTGTATTTCCAAAATATTTTGTACAGATAAAGAATAAAGTATTAAATTTTACAATAATATAATTTGCAGGGACAAGTAATTATAAGATATTTATTTTCATGTTTGTGCATACAGCAGACCAAAGACAGAAAGACCAAAAATGTGTGTAAAATTTGCCATTTGTCTATGTGTGACGAACACAGAGCAATGATTTGTACCGATTGCGCTGACTGAAAATTCAATAGGTTTCGTTGTTTAGCTAACGTCACTAAATGTTCATATTAATAAAAATTTTATATAATTAGAATTTACAATTATTTTTTATATTATTGTACCCATTAGTTTGGTTTTATGTTTGTTTTTAATTACTATTATATGTAATACTGTGAGAACCTGTATTTATTTGTTTTGTTTTAAGATGATATAAATAAAACCTTTTGAACTTCATGTATATTTATTTATTTTATTAAATATAAATTACACTTGTTAAAAACAAGTCTACTGAATAAAAACATATGGTTATTCTGAAATTTTATCTAATTTCTAATATCGTGTGGCCTGATATTTGTGTGGGGTGTAGTACACCCCTGTGTGTGTTGCGAGTAACAAAAATATAAGTGTGGGTACGAAGGGTTAAGAGAAATTTACAACCGTTATTTGATATGCACATTCAAATTTGTATTAAACATGAATTTATAAAATGAAACAACTTAACGAAATGAAACGGAACTTAATATTATTAATAAGTTATTTATTCTGGCGTTAATTTTCATAACCAAGCGTTCATTGACATATTTATAAAGGATGGTATTTTTCGCACGACAAGATTGGTATTATTCACGACGAAATTGATATCATTTACGATAGGAAAATAAAATGCGCAACAGATAATGTTTTTCACAACAAAATCTGTAAATGCAGGTCAAAATATTTTTCTCACGACCAAAAATGTGTATTAAACAAATACATAAAATGATAGTGGAATTACCATAGTAAAAAAATCTTTCAGTACTCATTATATTAAAATAAAACTGCTTTAGTTTAAAATTCTGTATTAATGTTTATTTAAAATCGACGTTTCGACAAAACTCGACGTCCGTTTTCATCAAAATAAATGCTATCATTGAGTTGAGTTTCGTCAAAATATCGATTTTAAATAAAAATTAATAGAGAACTTTAACCTAAAGCAGTTTTATTTTAATAGTTGATTAATTTATCGTTGAATATAGTAATTTTGCCGTAAACTTTCGAGGCGGTCGTAGATAATAAAATATTTTTTAAAAATAAACTTACGAATAGAAAACGCAGATCATCCGTCGTCGATCGTTTTCTTTTACATATCATTTTATGGCGTGCTTCTACCATAGCTCTTGTCTCAATGCTGGTGCTGCTGATATCACTGATATCACCGGTACTAGAAGTCGACGATTTCGAAACTGGCATCTTATTTTCGGGCAATTTCAATTACATGCTTTTCATGCTTTTGCTTGCCTCCAATTTTTGTTCTTGTACGTTTATTTCGCGTGAAATATTATCAATACTAATTTTCAGTTCGGCCATTTCTAGTTCTTGGGTTGTATTCTGATTCGCTAACGTCTTCAGCACTTCATCGTTTTCTTTCTTTTTATTTTGCCTCTCACTTTCTAGCAGCTTTATTTTTTCCTCGAATTGTTTAGCCTTCTCCTCTAGAACACGATTTCGTTTCTTTAACGCAGCTGCTTTCTTCTTTTTCGAATCGGCTTCAATCGTTTTCAGCGCTTTCTTATTCCCGGCTATTTGCAATTTTAGCATCTGTTTATCGTGTTTCAATTTATCTAAATGCAAATTCATTGCGATTTCTTCATCCGGAAACTGTTTTTCAAGTGTATTAGAATTCGTTTCAAGTGCGCCGATTTCTTTTTCAAATGCTTCCATTTCAAATTTTAATTTATTTTGTTTTTCCGCAATATAATGATATTGATGATATAAACGAATTAAAAGCAAAGCTACAACAAGAAGAAATGCTTCAAAATGTCATTTCTTCTTGTTGTAGCTTTGCTTTTAATTCGTTTATTGTCGTAAAGAATGTCGTTTCGTCGTCTTGCATATTTTTATGCATTTTATTCAATTCAGATTCCAGTTCTTCGGCATAAGAATTATCTTTTTTGAGTTGATTATTCGAATCGAAGATCATCATTTCTCACGCAGCAATATTTTATAATAAGTTAATGAATTCATCAATTTTACAAAACACATATAATACACCATCATGTACCCCCAAAAAGGATGCGGCACAAACTCTTTTCATTATGCTGAAATTAGACAAATAACATTCATGCTCTTTTATTCCTACCGCTTGGAAACATTCGCTTGTGCAAAACACTCAATCTACTTAGCTTCAATATCACTCAAATATATATATATATATATATATATATATATATATATATATATATATACTGGGTGTCTCATTTTAATCCGCCACTTCCAATAACTATAAAATCGTGCATCCAACAAAAAAATGTTACGGATAAAAAGTAAATGGTTTCGAGGGGGACATCTGATGCAGGGACCCTTGCCCCCCTCGGATCCCCTGGTAAGCGGGAACGGGGGGCAACTTTGAAATTTTAAATAGAAGCCCCCATTTTTTATTGCAGATTCGGATAGACCATGAAAAAGTAAGTAAATTTTATTTTGAGACTTTTTTTTATCTTTGATAGATGGCGCTGCAAACAGCATTTTTTTTCTCAGTTTATCAGTCTTCAATTTGAGAAAAAGGTGTAACTAAGTACGATATTCAAGTTCTTTTACGTTCTTTGGGAGGAATGGGGTGGGGCAAGAGTCACTGCATCAGATATTCCCTCGAAACCATTAACTTAAAGTTAATGGTTTCGAGGGGGATAACTTAAAGTTAATGGTTTCGAGGGGATATCTAATTCAGTGACCCTTGCTCTCCCCCCTTCCTCCCAAAAAACTGAAAAGAACTTGAATATCGTACTTAGTTACACCTTTTTTTCAAATTAAAGACTGATAAACTGAGAAAAAAAATGCTGTTTGCAGCGCCATCTATCAAAAATAAAAAAAGTCTCAAAATAAAATTTACATACTTTTTAATGGTCTATCCGTATCTGCAATAAAAAATAGAGTTCCATTTAAGATTTCAAAGTTGCCCCCCGTTCCCGCCCCCCAGGGGGTCCGAGGGGAGCAAGGGTCCCTGCATCAGATGTCCCCCTCGAAACCATTTACTTTTCATTCGGAAAATTTTTTTGTCCGATGCACGATTTTAAAGTTATTGCAAGTGGCGGATTAAAATGGGACACCCAGTATATATATATATATATATATATATATATATATATATATATATATATATATATATATATATATATATATATATATTAACCAAACGTTCATTAGACATTCACTCAAGATGATCGAACCATTTTAACTAACTAACACCAAATTTATTTGCAATGTATAAGTACCTCTATGTAGTTTTCTACATCTTCCCTAAGAACAGCATTTTCTTCTTCTAAAGTTTGGCAATTATTTTTTACAATTTCATTCTCAAATTTTTCGTAATCTTGTTGAATCTGTAATTCCAATTTGTCTATATCAGTTTTTCTGTTATCTATTTTAATATCTAAATTATCGGATTTTTCTTTAAGTTTGATATTTTCCATTTCAATACTTTTTAGAAGTGTATTAAGTTCTTCTAACCAGTTCTAGTGTTTCTTTTTTCTGCTTTAAGTTTATTCAACCTGTTTTACAGAAACAAAAAAATCTATATTCGTATTGATTACAATTTCATATATTAATAAAATAATAAAAACCTGTTTTCAACCTGTTTTACAAAGACAAAAAAATCTATATTAGTATTGATTACAAAAACAGGACATAAACCGATAAAATATTTTGCAAACGTTAACCATAACACCTTAACGACCGAAAAACATCGACTAACTTTATGAATTTTTTTCTGCGAAACTATAAAGATATCAAACCGCGGTTTTTTGGGGGTGAAAGAATAGACTTTGAACTTGTTTAAGAAATTTTTATTTTTACTTTTATTCGAGTTCTAACTTTTTCTTCAAAGCTCTGCAAAACCGGACGGCTGTGCGGTAATATATCATATCAACAGGGCAGGAGTTATCATTGTTATCGCATAGGCCGTCCGGTTTTGCAGAGCTTCGAAGAAAGAGTTAGAACTCGGACAATTTTCAACAAAAGTAAAAATAAAAATTCCTGAAACAAGTTCAAAGTCTATTCTTTCACCCTCAGAAAAGCCGCGGTTTGAGATCTACATTACACATTCAGTCATCAAGTCATTCTTCTCAAAAGCTAATTAATACCTTGCATATTTATTCAACACAAGATTCATATCCTTACCAACAACATTCTATATCTATATCAATCATCAATCAGCCAAAACAAGCACGTCATCAGCATACGCTAAAGCAGATACAAAAAAAAAAATAAATAAAAATATATTTACAAATGTTTGTTGTCTTTATCTTTGATAGTTAAAGTCGATACTTTATTATTTAATTCTGTTAATTCATTGTCGTTCTTTGCAATCATTTCTTTATGGTCAATTTTCAGTTGCGAAAGTTCCGAAACCAATGATTCGGTTTCTTTAGCAATTACATCTCTTTTGTCAGTAAACGTTTTATTTATGTTTTCTTCATCTTGCAATGTTTCTAATAATTCATTTATGTGTTTTTTTTTTTGCATTGATTTGATCATTTTTCTCTTTGATAGTTTTCTCAAATCGTTTTGCATTATCTTCGGATTCTTGTTTTAAATTAACTATTTCTTTCATACAACAATCGATTTGATGCTGATTTTCCTTTCGTTCACGTTCCGTTTCATCGTTATACTTGATCAGATCTTCTTCAAGTTTCTTCGTTGACGATTCGAACTCTTTTAAGCATTCTAATCGCAGCTGCATAATGGCTTCTGTATCTTTAAATACTTGGGCTAGACTTTGAAGAGTCTCATATGTTTTTTGGCTACGATTAGCTATTTTCGTATTAGCACTGGTACATACTTCGAGTAAACGCATTACAGACGCATTTTCCGAGTACAGATTATACAATTTTAAACGTTTTTCTTCATACAATTACATTGTTTCATTTACTTGTTGATTTGAAGTTCTTACAGTTTCTTCTATTCTGAGCTACACAAAAAATATAAACTTCCATATACACATACATACATATATATATGAAAGGCACAAACAAGAAAATTTGAAGGCAATTATCAATCTCTTTCAGCAGAATGGCTACCCAACAAAATTAGTCAAAAAACTAGTTCTATCGACTCCTAAAATGGTAGATACAGAAGTCATTCCAGATTGGTTGTTTCACGATGATCAAACAACTAAAGAAGTTATTTGTACGTTGCCAAATGTACCTGGTTTAACAAACAATATCATTAATATGATCCCACGGGATAATATTAAAATTATCAAAAAGAACACTGCATCTATCAAATCAGTTTACACCAACCTTAAAGACAGGAATGAAACGTTAAAGACACCAAATGTAGTTTATAAAATTCCTTGTGCAGGTTGTCCTTTAGTGTACATTGAGAATACAGGTAGAATTCTTCGAGATAGACTTACACAACATAGATCAGATACTAGAATAAAAGCAAGTGCTACAGCTCTAGCAATACATTCTAATAATAATAAACATTCCATTGATTACGACAACGTTAGCATACTCACTACAGAACAACATTCGTTCAAAAGAGCCATATTAGAAATGATTTTCATAAAATCATGCGACAACAAAATGAATAAACGTTCCGATGTCCAAGGCCTAAGTTCTAGTTATGACCATTTGATAAAAAAATTCGTTAAAAAGAAACCTATAATTCATGTTTAACCAGTTACATAGTAGAATATTAATAAGAATAAATGTGTTTTCTGTTAGTTTTGTTATCGATGATTTCTGTTTAAAATAGTTCATTGTCATTGTTTTAGGTTAGTTATTTTGTTTTGTTTTTGTTGACAATTGACTAATTAATTAATTTTAATATGTTGTTTGCCGTTTTTACTCACAGATGGCGATAACAGCGCTTATCGCTCTTTTTTCTTTTCAGTCACATGATTGTTTTTTCAAAAAAAAAATTTGAACTTGTTTTAATTGGAATTTTTCAGTTTTCAAACGACATTTATAATTTTATATTAGAACTAATGATAATATTTTTATTTTTATTGTTTTAACTAAATTGATGCTTGTAACTTGTTGTAATATTGTTTGTGTAGTTATTATTTGTTCATTTACATAGTATTGACTATTAATTGTTAGTAATATATGTTTTACAATGTTTTTTGTTTTAACCACAATTCGTTTTACTGTCTCAACATAAAAATCGCTAGAAGATGTATGTATTTACTTATTCATGTACCAGATTGTTTTATAAATAAAAATGTTGATTGTAGCGCCCTGAAGAAGTAGGCGAAATTGCTACGAAAGCTCGGTGGAAATCTTAAATGAGATTTTTTAATTAACATCTATTCCAACCAATGACTACAACACCCACTATCAATCTTAATTAATAAATTTCCTAGTCGTTACAAATAATCATTATATATATATATATATATATATATATATATATATATATATATGTATGTACAGGGTGAGTCTGGGAAGACGCCCCTTCCCCCTTTTAATTTCTTTATTATACGTAATAGAAAATTTTTTCTCGTATGAAAGTTTTATTATTTGAAATGTACTATTCGATGCTGTAAATAGATATTTTTTGTAGAGCCAGGTTTACACTATATGACTATCAACTTTTTTTTTTAAGGGGGTAGTACTCTCTGGCGGCCTGGAAAAAAGGTGATTTTCGGGATTTTTTTTAAAGATAACTATAAATGTATGACACAAATGGAATACATATGTTTATTTTGCCGTTTTTCGGCTACAAAAATTAATTTTTTAGCCTACATTGGTCAACTCCTTCGGCCGCTATACCAGGTGTAGTGTGTCACCTCCGACGGCAACCTGCTGATCGGCGGACATCATAGAGGCCGCACCGTTGGAGCTCGAACAAAATCGATATTTTTCCCTTAATCTCCGATAAATTTCCTGTCATCGTACATAGGATTTTTTGATTATGTTGAAAAATGAAAAATTGACAACGTTTTGAAAAAAAAATCAAGTTTTCGGGCGCAAAAACAGACATAAAAACTTGCACCGAAGAGCCATTTTTTAAGATAAAAAAAAACGGCTACGTACGATGACAGAAAAAATTGTGTAGAATTCAAAAATTCAAACCGCGTTCAAATCGGACGAACCGTTTTTGAGTTATGATGTCCGCCAACTTTGAAAACATGCTTTCGAGATAATCGCGTTTGAAGTTTTAAGTCCAGTTTTTCATCAAATTCGTCTACATACCTTCAGTCTGCTACACGGCTTCGCTTTTCGGCCTGTAACTTTGAAACGGAGTGTCTCATGAATTCAAAGAATTTTTTAAGCAAACAAAAAAAAAATCGATTTTTTGAAACTTGCAGAGAGTACTACCCCCTTAATGTAAACCTAGATTTTTTTATTTAAATATATCACAACAATTTTTTATCTTTTCAACAATGTATAATTTTATGTATGAATTATAAGAAAAAAAATCGAAAAAATACGATAATTGAGAAATAAGAGAAATCATTTTTATTTAAAAATTCTTAGGCGGCTATGAAAACGCTCACGATACATTCTTTTTGCTCTTTTTATTACTCCAGTTGATTCGCCGGATTAATAAATTATGTCAATTAATTCGTCCTTAGAAAACATTTAAAAAATTGATTTATTATTAACACACAACACATTAAACAAGTTATAACTAAATAATTTTTTGTATTGTTAATAATTTAGTTGTTTGACATTATTATGTTTTATTTATATTCCCATAGCCGCCTAAGAATTTTTAAATAAAAACAATTTCTCTTATTTCTCAATTATCATATTTTTTCGATTTTTTAAAACTAAAACTATACATCGTTGAAAACAGAAAAAAATGCTGTTATATATTTAAATAAAAAATCTAGGTTTGCATTTAAAAAAAAAAGTTGATAGTCGTATAGCGTAAACCTGGCTGTAGAAAAAATATCTATTTACAGCATCGAATAGTATAGTTCAAATAATAAAACTTTTATAGGAGAAAAAATTTTCTATTACGTATAATAAAGAAATTAAGAGGGGGGGGGCGTCTTTCCAGACTCACCTTGTATATATATATATATATATATATATATAAATTTACCTTTATCAAATTTAGGCGAAGCACCTGCTAAAACTTGATTACTACTTCCACTCGTATTATTATTATTATTAGCAGCAACTTGCATCAGAGCTGCTTTCTTCCCAGTTGCGCCCAACCCAGCTTTCCCCTGCTGCAAATTATAATTACATTTAATATTAATTAATTCCAAAACCAAAAGGAGGAGAAGAAAAAAGTCCTCGTCATCGTCTTACTTTACAAGCGCTACAAGTCCATGCAGAAAAAAGTTATATTTAAAAAAATTTTAAAATATAACTTTTTTCAAAACTTGTTCAAAAAAAATCTGAAAAAATTCAGTAAAATAGAGAAAAAAATTAGCTACATAATAGCTAAGTAACTTTTTTCTCTAATTCATACTGATTTAGCAGGAAAAATTTTTGAAAATTCTGAAAAACATTTTAAAAAAATGCTAGCGCCCAAACGACACATGCTAGCAAATTAAAACTAAAACCAAGTTATAGAACTTTTTATTCCCTATCGAAAAGTATTCTAAGTATTTCTCCGAATTTTACTTCAGAAAGTAGTAATCTGCATATTATCGAAATCCCATGTTATTGCCCTATATCAACAAAATCTCAATCTTTGAAATTGAAAACAAACAAGAATTTATATTATCCTTTACATCTTATCAGTCTCTTATTTGCATAGATATCTTATGCCCAATTAAAAAAAATTACCTTGTGAATATATAATTACTTTTTGTAAATGATTTGGTTTGGAAATACAGAAAATAACAATTTTTTTATAAAAGCTTTTATTATATATACAAAAATTTTAATCAAAAAGGTATAAGAAAAATACAAAATATTTTTAATAATATATACATACATAGCGAAAATTATCCAAAATAGCAAAATAAATAATAAAATGAAAAATAAATGATAAGATATTTAATAAATAGTTTATAAACAATCAAAACGTAGAAACATATTTTGTGACATCTTTTTTTTTTATAAAATTATACATTGTGTTTATAATGTACAAAAGCAAAAAATAATTTTTTGTTTGACATTATTTATAACATTTACTAATTTTTTCGGAAAACATAAAATTTTAATTATTTTAGAAATTTATTTTAACTCATTTGTAACAAATATAAAATATATATAGTGCGAGTGTAAAGTCTGGAACTATCGCAATAAATCTTTTATTAAACGTTATTGAAAAAAATTCTCGAACACGTCAATTTTTATCTTAAATAAGACATATTTTACTGTAATCGTCACTTAAAGATCGTCTTTTGTTTTTGAGTTATGACGTAAGCGATAATTATTTTAAATGGAAACCTATATTTTTTATTACTGATTTTGGTAGTACTTTTTATTCCGTTTCCAACCATATAAAATTTTAAATATGTTACATTTGATAAAAATTGAGAAAAATAATCTTAAATTTTAAATATTAAAAACTAATTAAATTGGCAAAATGAATCTAGTTATTAGTGAATAAAGCAAAAAACATTAGCTACAACTGTCAGAATTATGCATTTTATAAATGTCACAAGTGTTAGTGTTTTATTAAGTGTTATTATTTTGCATTTTCCAAATTTGAAAAACTATTTTATTAATAAAAATTGTGTAATTAAGCGAAAAACAGAGAAAAAACTAAATAATAACACTTATTTTATTTTGACATTTGTAAATAGTATAATTCTGACAGTTGTAGCTAATGTTTTTTGTTTTATTCACTAATAACTAGATTCATTTTGCCAATTTAATTAGTTTTTAATATTTAAAATTTAAGATTATTTTTCTCAAATTTTTTCAAATGTAACATATTTAAAATTTTATATGGTTGGAAACTGAATAAAAAGTACTACCGTAAAATATGTCTCATTTAAGATAAAAATTGACGTGTTTTAAGATTTTTTTCAAAAACGTTTAATAAAAGATTTATTGTGATAGTTCCAGATTTTACACACGCACTGTATATATATTCAAATGTAAATATAGTATCATTTAAATAACATAATAATTTTTTTGTGATTTACTTCATGAGAACGTGTTAAGAATATTGATTTTAATAAATTTTTTCCTTTTCAACTTTACGACGCAAACACAACACAAACAACTATATCACACAGAGCAGGTTAATTTTTGTTTCATTTTAGTTTTATTTTTCTGCTCGATGCACAAAACACTAAGAAATTAATAGCACTGCAAGGACATTTTCTTGAACACCTACAATTTACCAGATACTTAATTTGGATGAAACCGGCGTTAGATGTTGTTGCGACCGCTACTTGACTGTTTAAAGTCCATTTTTGCTCCAAGTAAGAAATGAAATGACAATCGGTTGTGTATGTGTTGTCGAACCTCTCGAAAATGCCAGTCCACCTGTGCGAATTTCGTCCTGTTCGAACGATTGGGTAGTGATTCGTAAGCCGATAATTTTTCGGTGTAGCGTCTGTCAAAATTCATTGCGCTAAGTTCATAGCGGCGGCGTTTACATTATCAGTACATGGCACATAGTCAACACAATTAGCCATTGCACATATTGAAACTATCGTAAAAATCAGTTTCACTTGTATGCTGAAGAACTGCTACTTTTAATGCAGAACCAAACAAAAAAACCGAAACTGCTTACAACAGACTGTTAGCAAACTGTTGAGATTATCGATTCCAGCTGATTCACTTGTTTTATCTCGAGAAAAAATGATAAGACAGATAGAATGTGTCATACTCTTTGTTCAGCACAGAACGAATAAAATTGTTAAACTGTTATTACTATTACAACATAAATTGTTAGCACTACTCATAATGCGCAATATTTCATTTTATGCATTTTGATATGAATAAATTATCAGAAAATCTGCTGTGGTCACTACCAAACTTTCCCAAAAAATATGAACTTTTTTTTACGTAAAACACAAATAATACAAATAAATGAAACTTTTTGCACAAAAAACGTATGCATAGAATATATTTGTTATATTTTTAGAAAATACAATTAGTATTTAATTAATTAGTATTTGGGTAGTTTGTTGTCTAGTGATGGCCGTTTTGATCGTGAAATTGAAAGGAGAGTAAATGCTGGTTGTAAGGTTTTGGGTGCTTTGAGAACTTTTGCTAGGAATCTAAATGTTTCCAAAGAAGCCCGTTTGAGTATATACAATGCAGTTTTGGGGTCTACTTTGATGTATGGTAGTGAATGTTGAGTTTGGTTGTAAAAGCATAAACGGAAAATGAATGCCGTAGAAATGATATTTTTACGTGTAAACAGAAGAGATCGGGTACGAAATACAATTATTATTGTAAAAATAATAAATATCGATTTTTTTTCTCAAAGTGCAAATTTTTAATTTATTTGTAGATCATTGTATGATGAGTGTGAAATTGAAAAAAAATGTTGTAACAAAAGTTCGTGTTAGTCACATAAGATGGTTTGGAATGTTGAGCGAATGTCTAATGATCGTTTGGTTAAAAAGATTTATTTGAATGTTTTTGATGGTATTCGTTTGCGTGGACGTCCGATGAGTAGTTGGAGTGGTATGATTGAGAGTGAGTGAGTGAGCGAAAGTTTCCAAGTAGTAGGAATAAAAGAGCATGTATGAGAGGAGGAATTATGAAAGTTGCTTGTTTTGATACAGTCTTTGGTCCAGTGTTCTTGGCCACACTTCAGACAGTTTGAATTTCTGTAGCAATTTGATGCGGTATGGTTCCAGTTTCGGCATCTATAGCATTGTGTTAGTTTTTTCTTATTTATATATTTATCCCATGTTATTTTTACATGTTTTAGATATCTTATCGTTTTTTCTAATTGTTTTATAGTAATATTTGGATCAGTAACTATCATCTACATACTTAGGTTTATGAGTTCCTCTAAGTCTGTATATTTTTTGAATATTTAATTTGTATGAGTGTATTAATTCTTATTTTATATTTGCAATGTCCGTATCTTCAGATAAACCTTTTATGAAAAACTCATATATTTTGTTGGGATTTTCAGTATATTTGCGAAATTGTATTTTGATTTTTTAATTGCATTTATAAATTTCTTTTTGTCTTCAATAGTTTTGATGTATATGTTTGCGTTGTGTGCTGAGTAATTTATATAGTACCCGTTTTTGATTATTGCAATTTAATTGGGTTACAAGTTCGTTATGTTCGTTGTATTTTGGTTTTCAGCAGGTTTGTCGATTTCGGTATCGGGGCGATGCGGCAAGTGGAGTGTAATGGTTCTACGTAGGTGTTACAAACTGTTTATTAATCAGCTGGGCATATTGAAGTTGACTTGTATTTGTAGTATTTTGCATTTTTGTATTTCGTTGTGCTAACGACGATGTTAGTTTTCGTTTCTTATTTTGCATTATATATTCGTCACTAAATAACAGTTCTATTGCACTGTTTTTATTTACTAGCATGTTATTCGTTTGTTGTTCAACATGATAATTTTTTATTGTTTTATTAAGTCCAATGTTTCTAGATTGAAAATTTATTGTTGAATTTGTATCGAAGTCACTAGCTACTTGCGTATCTAATTTAGTTACAGTAATGAACGAATTTTCACTATCACTCATTTCATTTATTGAATCACGGTTTTCAGTTATCGTTAAGTTGGGCTAATGTAAAAAAGAATTTAAGTCGGGGTAGCCACTCGTGTCGTGTGACTACGAGTGGACACACTTTAAGCGTCCTTTAAGATTATGAGTGCCTTTTTGTACATGCCTTCTTGCACATGCAAGATTTTTTTTGTTTTTATTTTAAGTTTATGTGCTTAGCACAGTTTAACAGATATGTTCAGGCGTTGCAATGTACAATGCAATCACTAATATTATTAGTGCAAATGACAATACATTGAATTTCTGCTACAAATTTTGCCACCGGGGAATCATATCAAAGTTTGTCATATAATTTTCGAGTTGGCAGGAGCACAATTAGTCAAGTTGTTCCAGAGATTGTAAATGCCATTTACGAATGCATGAAGGACAAATATATCATGGCAGTGGCGTAGCTAGAAACTTGTCAAGGAGGGGGGTTAATAATATTAATCAATAAAGATAATCTTGTCAAAAACAGACATAATCTTGTGAAAAACAGACATAATCTTGTGAAAAACAGACATAATCTTGTGAAAAACTTCATAATCTTGTAAAAAAACAGTCATAACCTTGTAAAAAACAGACATAACCTTGTGTAAAACAGACATAATCTTGTGAAAAACTAACACAACCTTGTAAAAAACAGTCATAATCTTGTGAAAAACATACATAATCTTATGAAAAACAGACATAATCTTGTGAAAAACTTCATAATCTTGTAAAAAAACAGTCATAACCTTGTAAAAAAACAGTCATAACCTTGTAAAAAAACAGTGATAACCTTGTGAAAAACAGACATAATCTTGTGAAAAACAGACATAACCTTGTAAAAAACAGTCATAATCCTGTGAAAAACATACATAATTTTGTGAAAAACAGACATAATCTTGTGAAAAACTTCATAACCTTGTAAAAAACAGTCATAACCTTGTAAAAAAAACAGTCATAACCTTGTGTAAAACAGACATAATCTTGTCTGAACCCGTACTGTTCGGCATGTAATTTCGCCTCGACTTCTTCTAGCAATCTGGTCGCTAAAACTCTTTCCAACAGTTTGCCTTCCACATTCAACAGGCAGAGAGGTCTAAAAGAGTTAGGCTCAAACCCCTTTTTCCCGGGTTTACGTAGAAGTACCAAGCGTGCCTCTTTCCAGCTCTCGGGGTACTCGCCCTCCTCCAAAATCTTTGTTGCCAGCCTGGACAGCGTATCAGACAACAGTGGTGCCGCTATCCTTATCGCTTCCGGCGGTATACCATTTGGTCCTGCCGCTTTCTTGGGCTTCAGTTTTTCGGCAGCTGCCAAGATCTATTCGTTTGTAACTTGTTTTGCCGGTCCCTGGACTTCTTTGCGTTCAAATTCGGTAATTTCTTCGTATGGAAACAGCGCACGTACCACTTCCGCCTGGACGCCCGGCTCGAGCTTTTCCGGTGGAGCTCTCTTAAGCGCTCTCACTGTAATGTCGTACGCTGTCCTCCACACGTCTCTATCTACCTCCTCGATGAGCAGTTTCCATCGTAGGGTTTTCTCTCGCTTTATAGCCCGTCGTAATTCGTTTTTTCTCATCCGGTAGTTCACCCGTAAAACTTCTATCTCCTCAACTACTAGCCCTCTCCTGTTGGCCCTAGTGTATTCTCTCCTGGCTCTCGTACACTGTTTTCTAATGTGGGCAATTTCGTCTGTCCACCAGTACACTCCCATGCGGCGCCCAGCAATTATCCTCCGCTTCATAGATGCTTCGCATGCCCTCCGTAGGGTATTCTCCAGAACTTTACTGTTCGGTAAGTCCTCAACATTTTTTACCGCATTGTAAAACTCTTCTATGTTTACCGTTTCCGGTTTCCACAATTTTACGACATGCCGTTGTGTTAAGTCCTCCGTTGTTTCCATTCCTACAGCAAACATAATATATTGGTGAGGGCTAAGGCTTTCTCTCTCTTCTAGCACTAGCCACTCTGCCTCACTATTCGCCGCCTTGTCGTTAATGGCCGTTACATCTATGTGTGAACTTCCATTAGCATTTACAAATGTAGGCAGCACTCCGTCATTAAGCACCACCATATCCAAGCTCTGGAGTAATTCCATAAGCAGCTCACCTCGTCTGTCTGGCACTGGAGATCCCCACGCTGCAGACTTTGCATTAAAATCCCCAGTGAGGACAATCCTCCGACGTTGCACAGCCATAAGATCTCCCTGTAGCCTAGTCAGATAGTCTTCGTATTCCGTTATGGTTATGTTCGGTGAAGCATAGCAGCTGAACATGGTCCAGCCACTTATCTCCCACCAAACATATCCCTGGCCCTCGCCACTTTTGCCCACTTGCGCCTCCATTTTGTTGACTACATATATTGCCGCGTCAGAATTTACATCTGTTGTCCAGCCTCGCTGCTGTGCCACTCGCCTTTTGTTTGGCTCCGAAACCATCATTACATCCTCCCCCATACTTACAGCCGTGGCGTAAGCGACATCATGCGCCCCTACGAACCTGTTAAGATTTATCTGTAGGCAACGAGTGCGCTTCATCCCCATTGCTCGCTAGGCTCGTTAGGGTTTCCTCCACCCCCATATGTTTCTCTGTTTTTCGCCGCTGTTGTTCACGCTGTATAAATTTTCTGAATGAGGGGCAGCTGGTGGTATTTGCCCTGTGCCCCGCTCTATCGCACGTCCAGCATTTCTCCACCTGCGTGCAGAGTTTAGCTGTATGTCCTCCCTGTCCACACCTGTAGCAGCATTTGCTCCTATCAGGTCCCTGACAGACCGCCGCAATGTGCCCTACTTCCAGACATCTGTAGCATCTCTCGGCCTGCACTCGCTCCCTGAACAGGCAACGCCCTAAACCGAGGTGCAGGTGTTTATTCTCCAGTAGTACCGCTGCCATCTCTCGCGGCACTCTAACCGTCCCAACCCGTGTGTCCCTAAATCCAGGTCTTAGCGGTTGTACGTCTACCTCTCTTGTGTCTTCAGTGGCGTCACGGATTGCTTCTCGCAGCTCGTCTGCCGTCGTAGCCGAGTCCATGCCCGTGACATGTAGAGCAATCGTGTCCTGCCGAAGGGGGATAGGTTCTACTACCGCCTCCGTGAATGCTTGCTTTATTTTTCCAGTAAACTCCGCTATCTTGTCCATCTTACCATCTATGGTAAGGACTACTTTTCCTTTCACATTTTTCCTTAATAGGCCTTAATAGGCATTCCCAACGCCTGGAAATCCTTGGTCATTTTCCTAAGCCCCTGGACAAGTTCAGGGTAGGACTTTCCCTCGGCCGATATGGCAACTTCATTGGCTTTCTGTCGGACGGAGCTTTTGCCTCTGGGTCTTTTAGGTCCTTGGTACTGTTCATCCGGCCGCTTATTTGGCTTACCGGGTAGTCTCTGTCCGGAAGCTCCTTCTTGTGCTTTCCGCTTTCCTGCGGGAACGTATTCAAGGACTCTTATCTTCGTTCCGCGGCATACTTATTGGACCATTTTTTGGAAAAAAATATCCGGCTCCGTTCCAACATTTGCTGTTACAACAGTTTTTTCTTGTTGCAAGCCAATCTTTTGTAGCATCCTATGAAGTACCGCGTACACCTCCCGCCAATACTCCTCACCTCGTTCTGTTGTGTATGCCGTCTTTATTGAATGCATACACCTTTCTTTAGTGTTAATTGGGGCGCCCTCAATTTCCACGTTAGTACGGCATTTAAGTACCGCGTAGTTTGTGTTTTCTATGGCCCTGTCCAACAGCTCTCTGCCGCCCTGAAATCTGTTCCTTATCTGCCTGTGCAAACCAATCTCTTTATCTCCTTGGTCATGCATCATGACAAGGTCCTCCTCCGCGTCAAGAGGGTTACCGGGTTTTTGCGTAACTTGGAACACATCTTGCTGCCACGTCATATGCGCCAGTTGCCAAAAATGGTCAAATGCTACGCTCTCATCTTCCAGCTTCGCCAAAAATGCTTTCCTCTCCTGGCTCATACCTTTATAAGCGTAGCTCAGCTCAACCGCTCGACTCCTTTTTTCTTCTTCCAGTTTCTCGTTATCAGCTTTGCCTTCTCTGACAGCAGTTCATCCCTCTCTTTCCGAAGTTCATTTGCGCTCCTGATACCAGAGTTGCCCTCTTTCATTGTATTATTAAGGTCACCAATCAAGACCTTCCTCTCATTCAGCAACTGTTCCCTCTCTTTTTTAAGTTCTACGGTCTCACTCATAATCTTAGCAACCAGTTCCCTATCCATCTCAAACTTATCTTTTACATTCCTAAGTTGATTAGCCATTTGACTAACCAGCTGTTTAATATGTCGCTGTGTATTCGGCGTCTCTTTAATGCAACTACGGAGCTCTTCCATTTGCTGGTTCAACCTAGTCAATTCTTTAGCCGTACACCTTGCTACCGTTGAGTCAACGGGCGACTTGTTTGTTGCTCCGCGCTCCTCCCTTTCCTTTGGTGACGTAATCTTTGTTTTCTTATTTTTTCTGTCTTCCGGGGTTGTTTCCGGAGACGGAGTTAAAGCCACTTGCTTTCTTTTCTTTAGATCCTCGAAGACCTCTTCGCCGCTTACCAGATCGATGGTTTCAATCTGCACCGTGTCACCTGGACATGGATTTATCTTCCACACAATATATCAAAATTTTCATTATTTCTGTGTAGTGTATTAATAACATTCAATGTTAAATTTAAAGGATTAGCAGACTATTTATCCGTGATAAAAATACAATGTCTTGGTTTTAGGTAAATACTAGGTACATAAAATGCTAATTTTTCTAACAAACTAATGGAATTGATTTTACCGTTTAATATATTTAAAATAAACATTATGGCATGAACAGATCGTCTATCACTTAAAAATTGAATTTTAAATATATTACTTTGATCTCTATATGATACCATCCAAGGTCACATATTGTAAGTCTTAAAATATAGATATCTTAATAATCTTTTTTGCACACATTCCATTTGTTTACTAGAAACGTTTGTATTAGGATTCCAAATCGTACATCCATACTCTAATATAGGACTTACTATTGCATTGAAAAGTATTAATATAGTATTTACTGATAATTCTTTAGCATTGCGTAATATAAAACTTAGATTCCTGTGTGCTTTATTTACAATGGTATCATAATGTTTATAAAATTTAAAATCATTTTGAAATATTATTCCAAAATCTTTTATTTCAGTTATTTTTTCAATGTTAATATTGTTAATTTCATATGTTTGGTTGACAACATTTAATTTTCTGGCAAAAGTAAGAGTTTTACATTTATTTATGTTGAATTCTAAAGTACTGTTGTTACACAAGACCGATATCGCATTAATGTCTTGTTGAAGAATAATGCTGTCATTTACAGTCGAAATTTTTTTAAAAATTTTCAAATCATCAGCATACAGCAAACATTTAACATTTGTAAGTACTAAAGGTATATCATTTGTAAAGAGAATAAACAATTATGGACCCAACAAAGAACCTTGTGGGACCCCAGATGTCGAAATAAACTCAGTAGATTTACTTTTGTTAAATGTTACATACTGCAAACGATTCATAAGATAAGAATTTAAAAATAACAATAAGTTATTATCAAAATTGTATAATTTTAATTTTTTAATTAATTTGTTGTGGCATACTTTATGAAACGCCTTACTGAATGAAGTCTGTATAAATTACATTTACTTGATTTTTTGTTATCAATTGTCTCTGACACATAATTAGTAAATGTTCATAGATTAGAGATGGTTGATCGATTAGGTACAAATCCATGTTGTTCATCAACTATTACCGGACGTACATGATTATATAATTTAGTATAAATAATTTTTTCAAATAATTTAGCTATACCCGATAATACAACAGCTCTGTAGTTTTCAACTAGTTGTGGATTTCCACTTTTAAACATGATTGCAATTCTACCAAGTTTTAATTTTTCTGGAAATACATTACCAACAATTGCTTTATTGAAAATCAATTTTAAAGGATCGCATAACCATTTGCAACAAGCCTTTAATATAAAAGTTGGAATTAAGTCAGGACCTGTAGCAGATTTAACATTAAATTAATTAATTGCTATAACTATGTCATCTTTTGTTATTTCATTTATAGCAAGTTTATCTAAGTTATAATTGGTTAAACAAGAAAAAATATTACCATTATTATTACCATCACTGATCGAATATACTGATTTAAAGAAATCCGCAAATGCATTGGCAATATCTTTATCATTATTTATTTTTGTATTGTTGTATATAAATGTTGAATTTATATCATTGTTTGCTCTTAAGTTATTTATGTATAACCAAAAACCTTTCGGATTATTTTTCAAATTATTATCAGCATTATTTATGTGTGTTTTGCGTGCTAATGCAATTAGTTTTTTAATTTGAACTCTTAAACATTTATATTTTTCAATGAATTCATTTTTCCGTTTAGAATTATTTTTTGATTTTTTATAATAATAATATTTTAATTTGATTTTCTTTACAATATCTCTGTTAAACCATGTTGGATATTTGAAATCTCTATTTTTCCGTTTATAAGGAATACATTTGTCAAATATATTATATATTTTATTATATAATATATTTAATTGTTCGTCAACAGAAATATTTGTATCTATGTCAGACCAATCACAGTTTTGTAACAAAAAATACAACTTTTCATAGTTTCCTTTTGAAAAATTATATTCTAACATTTGTTTATTTTTACTAGCAAATTTTTGTGCACATAAATTAACTTCAATGTTTATCGGCGGATGGTAAGTGTCTATTGCAAGTAGAGCATTATCCTCAATGTAAACTCTTGCTTCTACAACTGAAGTTAATATCAAATCCAAAGTATTAAAGTTTTTATTTAAACAATTGTTAATTGAATACAAATTTAGCATTCCTAAAAGTTCATAAACTGACTTACTTTTATTACAGCCTTTTATGAAATGAAAATTAGATCCTGTAACTTCACTAATGTTCCAGTCACCCACAATAAATATCTGATCATAATTGTCTATCTTATCAATAGATGTGATCTCTTCTATAAAAGATTTGTGACCATTTACTTTTGAAGCTGGTGGAAAATATACACACACAACTAACACAACACTTTTATGCATTTTTATTTGAACACAAATCCAATCAAATGATGTATTTTTTCTTTACACACACAAAAAAAAAGTAGTTAGAATTAACTCCGTTTTAACTCTTTTTGGTAGTCCCCTCGAGACCATCCGTTTTGTAGTTAAATAACTACAAAGCGAATATAATTTTTCACAATAAAGAGTAAAAATTAGGAAACTATTTACTAACTAAAAGAGTTAGAAATATCATTTAAACTGAAAATTATTTAATTTTCGGTAGTTATTTTACTCATGTTCTGTTGTTTGAATACTCTTAAAAATTGTGTTTTAACTAATGTTTTTTTTTGTTAAAATATTCAATTTCAGATGTAAATACCACTTTGTAAGAGATTTAATTAACTACTTTTTAATTGATAATTAACTCTAATATGTATGTAAAATTCATTTAAAAGAGAAGAAATTACCTCTTTTTTATTTGTTGTTTAACTACGAAATGTAGGAAAAATATACATTGTAAAAATTGGATGCACAATTACATTGATAGTTATAGTATTTTTTCTATATTATTTAGTATAATTTTACAAATTGTTGTAAATTTACCAGTTTGAAGTTAGTAAACTTACAGCAACTTGTGAACTTACAATAAATAATATAGAAAAAATACTATAACTATCAGTGTAAATGTACACCCATTTTTACAATGTACATATAGGGTTTCATATGTATTGGAAAGAATTATAAAAAAGAAAGTACATATGCAAATAAATTATATATTTTATTTATATGATATAAATATCATAAAAAGTTATGACATATTTCATCAATTTATCAAAACAACTTCATATTTAAATAAATTCATATTTAGGTATTATGTAAAATTTATTATTAATTCCATACGGGCTATCACATTCAAAAGTAACTCGAAATTTTAAGTTTTTCAATTCATTTATTTTATCTTCATTTTGTTTATTAAAAATTTTATATGCTTGATAAAAATTACAATATTTTTCAATTTTCCAATTTTGACACACAAAATATATATTTTCTTTATATAAAACAATTTTTTTAATAATAGCAAATGTAGGTAAACATCTGTGAGTTCTTATTAAATGATAATAAAATTGAACATTTTTCTAAATGCCTTCTAAAACCGCTAAACGATCTAAACATTTTGTTACAATTTTCGTTGTAATATATTAATATTAAGGGGGGAGTACACTTTGACTTTTCAAAAAAATGCATTTTTTTTTTTTTTGGCTTAAAATGTTCCTTGGGATGTATACTTTAATTTAGAAAAGACTCCAAGTCCGCCAGAATATTCCTTACCGCTTTACGAAGCGATTTCCTAAAAAATGTATGGAGCCGGCATAGCCGATTGAAGGTAAATACTTTTCTACGAGAAAAATGAACGCCGTTTATCTCGAAACGAGGTTTTTCAAACTGGTGTGGGAAATAACTCTAACCAGTTATCATCAAATTTGGATATCGCCTAGGTTTTCTTGTTCAGAATTAAATTCTGCTTAGAAATACGTATCCACATTTTTGATTTTGTCAAAAATGGATTTTTAATCCACGATTTTGTAAGCATTTTTAGGGTGAAAAAATGGATTTTTTTTTCCTAAGGCCACAACTTTTGAAAAAATCAATTTAAAAAAAATCGGAATACGTATTTCTAACCCAAATTTCATTACTAATTAGGATTTAGTTCGATTTATGTACCAGGATCACATGGGAAGGAGTATTTTCCCACACCGTTTTCCGACTTCCGCGCGAGGACGTCTGCGCGACCTGGTGCACCGGCCACGGGGGGGCGCCGATCGAGTTCAAAAAAAATACAAATTGTAGTTCGAAGGATGAGTAATAAATGGGTTATAACATATTTGCCCTCCCTTAGTGTTTTATTGCTTAAAAAAATTAACGAAAATGCCTTACTTTTTGGACGTTCAAAGTGTACTACCCCCTTAAATCACTTGAATCAGTCATAGCGTGTATCATACGTAGATGCGTCAAAAGTGTACGTATATTATGTTTTTTACATTTAAAACATGTATGCATTTTTTTATAATTAAGTTTGTATAATATAAAACTAAAAAATTATAACAATATTTAATAAAGAAAAGTAAGTATTCTAAAAACGTAAAATAATATAAAAAATTTTAGGCCGAAAAAATTTTTGATCGCATTTCTTTTTCGCGTGGTGTTAATTGTATTTTTACATCAATCTGGTATATATCTGTTTGAATAAATTGTCAGAATGATTTTAAAGAAGTATCATACTCTATCTTAAAAATAAAATGACTTTGGGATAAGTCGTCGAAAACTTCAGAAGAATTTTTACCTTTACAGGTAATTAGATTGTTGTCCAGGACAATAAAGTATCCACAAATTTATTTTTTTCCGGACCAACTGCGATCAAGAATGGTTGACTGGTACTTTTCTTTTTTATTGTTCCTTCTAAAGGTACACCAACCTATTAATAAATACATTTATTTTTTTATTTACCAACAACAACAAAAAAAAAACAAATGCTATTTGTTAATTCACTCCGAAAAAGATAATAATTTATCTATCAAAAATGAAACATACAAATTAAAGAAAAAATAAATTCCTCTAAAGTGGTTAAAATTAAAAGTTATCTTGATGTAGTTAAAAAAAATAGAAATATCATTTTTTGTAGTTAAATTACTGTACAATGTACATCCTAAAGTGATAGTAAATTTCTTCGAAAAAAGAAGTAGTTTTTTCGTTTTTTTGTTAAATCTAACTAAATTTTAGTGTGTTTTTGCACGGATGAAACTCCCTCTCAAAATTTTTTTTGTGTGCAGCAATGAAAACTCCACCGCCTCTACTGTTATTTGAAATATTGTATTCTCGATCTTTCCTATCAATTTGATATCGCTTTTCAATGATTTCATTGTTGGAAATATTCTCAGTTAGCCAACTTTCAGTGACTGTAATTACATCATAATTACTACATAAAACGTTGTTACTGAAATCACCTAGTTTTGTTTGCATTCCACGCACGTTTTGGTAATATATTACTAACGTTTTATTGCTAGATACATTAACTATCGATTGCTGTTTGTCTTTTTTGCTGTCCGAAAAAAATTAAATTTTCGAATAACTACACCTTTTGGCCAGAAGGAAGGATTATTAATTTTGTCATGTAATTCAAATGGATAACCTATTTTAAAAGAAGCAGGTTCTCCAATTTTTGAAAGTTTATAACATTGAAATTCGGTATTTAATACTGATTTTTTTAAGAAATTTAATACTGATTCTTCAGTCGTATTTTCAATTAATCGAGAGATGTAAAGCTAACCTTTTTTAGTTGTAACAGCTAACATATTGTCAGTATTGGAATTTATTTCAATAACTCTTTTAGATTTACGTTTTCTCTGAAATTGGAAATCATTTTCATCATCACCAATAACTGAAACAGCTGATTCTGTTAGTAGTGTCATGTCTGTGTGTGTCAGTTACCTTTTGCAAATTTATATTTGACGACTGTGTGACTTTATTGTTTTCGTCGTTTTTATATGAATTTTTATGTTCTATAACTTGTTTGCTATTACTTTTCAATACCGGTGCCGACATCTTCACATTTGATGTTGATTTATTGTCGACTTTAATTTTATTAGCAGATACTTCACTAATTTTTGACATATCAATTTTGCTTTCCAAATGACCTATTTTTTCAACAAGAAGAGCGAACTTGTCAAGTAACTCATTATGCATTTTATTTAATGCAGCACTTTCCACCATTAATAACAAATTTGCTCGTTCCAAGGCTTGATAACGAAGTTCTTGAACGCTTATAGGTGCACTTTTATCACCGCACCTGAACCAATTCCACTTTTCTTCACTGTTACCAGTACATTTTATATGAAAGATGAGCTCACACCCATTGCACTGGTACCCGTTTTTCACTTTTTTATTACATTTATCACATTTATATTCTACATCTTTTGTAGACACATAATCATCTATAATATGCGAATTCGCCATCAATAGATCTTTAAATCTTTAAATGGCAGTTTCTTAATTGTATCGGTGCTTTAGATGTCAAGCATATAATTTTTCGACCCCTGCACGAAGAAGGATCATATTTTAGAAATTATAAAGGAACAGACAGCGTCGTATTAATGGCAATTGTAGATGCAAATTACAAATTCGTATGTATAGCTGTAGGTATCAATGGAAGAATAAATGATAGAGGTGTATATAAAAACAGTATTATGTCAAAAGCAATCAATGACAATTTATTGAATATACCAACATCAGTAAAGCTTCCTAATAGTAATATTAGTACACCTTATATTTTGGTAGCCGATGATGCATTTCTTTTAAGTACATTTTAGGTTTCATGGTTTGTCAAAAGAACAACAAATTTATAACTAAGCCGAGAACGCCGAGTTGTTGAAAATGCTTTCGGTATTTTAGCAAATTGATTTAGAATATTTCTACAACTAATGAATTTAAGAGTTCAAAAACTTGAAAAAATTACTATCGTTTGTTGTATACTGCATAACTTTTTATTACATCAGCAAGGAAATCAAAATTACTGTGATATATCTGCGGAGACCACAACACGAATAACAAGTGTACAAAGATCAGCTAGTACCGGTAATCGCAGTACAAATTCAGCTATAGAACTTAGAAACACTTTTGTACAATATTTTAAAGGAGTAGGAGCTGTTGAATGGCAAGACCAAATGTTGAATTAATAATTTACACTTACTTCAAACTCCGTAACTAAGTATTCGATGGAAAAATCTTTGAACGGCTCTCCTTCCATTCGCTTTTCCCCAATAATAGGCAGTTCACTAGGTATGCCAACGCATGCACTGACTCGTGGCTTAACATGATCTTTTAAAAAAAGACCATAAAACTGGTTTATATATAGTCAGTGTCCGCTTCACTTGATTTTGATTTCTGAACTTTATTTAATTCAGTTACAAATTGAGTGCGAATGGTATTATATTTGTTTTTACAATCATCTTCTGCAAATAGAAAGTTTAATTAATTGCAATTTATATATATAAATATTCTTCGTTAATATTTATGTTATTTCTATATGTATTTATTTTTATATTTATTTTGTGTAACCTTATCTCAAAAATTTGAATTTTTTTATAGTTAATTATTTTTCGAAAAATAATTAACATTTGGTGACTATATTAGTGCCACATTAAAAACTATTAATTGTAAACAAATTAAATTAAATGTTGAACATAATATCCTTATGGAAGCACGAAAACAAGATTTAGAAAAAAATATGCATTAACTAAAATTTTTTAATAAATTTACGTTTGTATACTTTGATATATTTGTCCTTCATGCATTCGTAAATGGCATTTACAATCTAGAACAACTTGACTAATTGTGCTCCTGCCAACTCGAAAATTATATGACAAACTTTGATATGATACTCCGGTGGCAAAATATCTCAATGCGATTGTTAATCTGTGGAAAAAGTTTGTAGCAGAAATTCAATGTATGTTATAATTTTCGCAGGAAAATTGTGAATAAATTAAATTCTTTTTTTTTTACTAATTTCTGTACAATTTACATTTACTTATTAATAATTGTTAAGAAAAGATACATTTTGTTTGTGTCAAAATATTTTAAAAAACAGAAGCATTTTGTAACAACCAGTATTTAACAATTACACTAACCTATCTCGCGCACAAATGCATTCTCTGTAATTTGTGTCAGTTCGTTGAATTTTATGTTCTATTTTTGAACAGTAGATCGAAGCAATCTTCATTCATTCTTAAATAATTTTGAAAAGAATAGTTACCGTCCAATCTTAATTCTTTGTGAACAAGTGTTAAAGCACCTGCTCCATTTTCACTATTTTTTTTTTTTTTTTAGCCATTTTTTATTCCAAAATCTTCTCTTTTTTCTGGTTTTTATTGCTTCGTTTAAAAGCACTAGGCCTCCTAAAATAATAATATTATTTTCTTCTGAACTGCTTGTATCGTTCATGTTGTCAATTTACATATGTTATTTTCGCGCACAATTCACACAAGCTTTACCAACGCTGCTTTACTTACTCTGTTTCAACTCTGGGGATTTTATTAATTCGAAGTTATTTTCTTCATTGATTTTAATGATGAGTGTGAACGATAAACATCACTTTTTTTTTTATAAACAAACTTGCACTAACTTCCTTCATCATTAATCATTAAAAAATGATTGGTGTGAATGGGACATCATAATTGACTGACATTTTTATGCTGTAAATAATATGATTCACCTGTTGGCAAAAAGGGAAGCGTAATTTATAATCAGAAATTAAGTAATATGACTGCAAATTACACATGTATAAATAAAAATTAAATCTGATTTATCTCTTAATGGAATTGCATTACGCACGAATGTACCTGGTTTATACAAATCATTAAACCCGTGTCCCACTGTAAAAATTTTTATAAAATTTTTATAAAAATTTGTATAAAAAGAATTTTTAGTGTGACAGCGCGTAGTTTTATAAAAATAACGTCACGGTAAAATATTTTTATGGTGTCTCTATTTTAATGACGTCACGTAAAATGTTTTTATAAAAACTTCTGAAATAGAACCGTTTCTATAATTTTGACGAAAACAAGCATTTGATTGGATGTTGAACGGCCCGTCAAACTTCTATAGATTTGAATTGCCGCGCGAAACTTCTAACCAAAACATATCCAATTAAACCTATGATAACCGCACTCACTAGTAAATGCTGGTTTTTATTTAAACTTTCCATGATAAAAAATAATAAAATAGCACACTTTTTCGAAAGTTTTTAAAGTTTTAAGCACCAACCTTTTAAACACCAATCTCACAACATCAACCTCACTTTTCAGTATTGCATCAAACAGCTGATCAATTTTTATAAAAATTTTTATAAAAAAAATTGACAGTGGGACATACCTTAAAATAATTTTTATGGTGGGTGACGTCATACCGTTTTTATAAAAAATTTTATAAAAAGTTTTTATAAAAATTTTTACAGTGGGACACGGGCATTATAAAATTATTTTCATATATAATCAAATTGTGGATCAGTTAATCTTAGAAGATTTTGATATGCTGTAGGATCTTCAATACTTAATTATTGATTTTATAAACTTAAAACACCTCTACTTTCTTCACGATGTTTTATCTAATTTATAAATCAATTTCTTTTTCTTCTTATTTTTTCTTTAATAAACTTGTCATTTTCACTAATAATATTAGTGATTGCTAAGTACATTGCAACACATAATCTTATTCAAATAAGGTTTAAATTTTTACTGCTAGGTTGAACTGGAACAATATGCGCAGTGTATATACAGAATAATGTATAAAATTATATTTGCAACAACAGTTAATAAAAGAATGTAGATTAAAATGCAGAAAATTTGAATCATTTTTCTTCATATAATTTTGTGAATTATTTTATACAAAATAATTCAACATGTCAAACGGCCCTAATACTGTCTTGTCTTAACCGCCGTAGCGTAAAGACATATTACTGAAGATATTTGTTAAACTGTGCTAAGTACATAAACTTAAAATAAAAACAAAAAAAAATTTTGCATGTGCATATACCTTTACAAAAAGGCACTCATAATAATGTAACTTTAATGTGTTTACTGTACGATTTTGTTAATTATTTTATATTTTCTTTTTAAATTTTCAAATGTAATTTAAATTATTTTTGTAAATTTTTAGATATGTCATTTGTAAAAGACGGCGATTACACTGCACTGCAAGTGGCAAAATTTTTTCAAATGGACACTTTGTGTTACTTAAAGAATATAATCATGGTCTAGAAGAGTCTGCCGAAGAAATATCATCATTTAAAACAGAATTACGTCGTGCTGTGTTAGAACGCCGTGCAACAAATAGGGAGATTTACGATGAAATTAGTGTTTTGTAAGAAAATTAAATTATATAAATTAGCAAAACAATATTAATATTAATTGCTGTATTAGATATCCCACTGCCGCAATATTTGGTACCGTATTGGAGCATACGCTCTTCAATGACAAAATGGCGAAAAACCGTCCAGCCGAAAGTGCCAATAACAATAGAAGAACTAGCTACAATTTTGTTAGAAGATAATTGGCAACAGTTTTCAATTTGCACAAATGGCACAACATTTTTATCTGGTTTCGTTACTGCTAGTGATAACAGCACTGCAGTTATATTTGGTTGCAATGATTTTTGCAACAATATATCGGACTGCAAAGAATTCCATATTGATGGAACATTTGCAGTCAGACCAAAATAATATCTTTTTAATGTTTACTTTTAAAATGTATTTGAAAAATTGCGCTCGACGAAAATTGCTATTATGCTGCTCCCAAGCGAAGGAGTTTGGCAAAACGGAACCCCATTAACACTTGATCAACTATCCCCGCCAGGGGTCTACCGGTGTCACTTCTCACCCCGTAAACAGGACGGAGTAGGGATGGGAGCGTTCTCCTGTCTCTCTTGCAATAAGCTGTATCTCACTTCTTACACAGTTTTCGTAATAATTTTTTCTTTTTCTTACAAAAGTAACAGGTTCCTCCACACAATTGAAATTTTTGAAAAACGCGTGTTAATACATATTAATCATCTCTCTAATTGACAAATGTTTGTATGTATGTATGTATGTTTCTGCAGCATCTCCTTCTAAACCCCAGAACCGATTTTGATGGGAGTGATGTCATTTTAATTGGTTCATTCCCTATTTGAGAATAGGCAAGTTTCATCTTTCTACAATTTCATCTTGGTTCTCAAAAATTTGAAAAATTATGTTTAATGCTAACCTGCAAATGTCAAATGACAGCCTAGTTGCGCAGCAACGCACAACGGGAAAGCTGCAGTTGCGCAGCAATGCGCGACAAGAATGTTATCTTTCAAATACTGAATTTTGGCGCAGTTTCGCAGCAACGCGCGACGGGAACGCTAGTATATATATATAAAATTAATTAAGATTGATAGTGGGTGTTGTAGTCATTGGTTGGAATAGATGTTAATTAAAAAATCTCATTTCAGATTTCCACCGAGCTTTCGTAGCAATTTTGCCTACTTCTTCAGGGCGCTACAATCAACATTTTTATTTATAAAACAATCTGGTACATGAATAAGTAAATACATACATCTTATAGCGATTTTTATGTTGAGACAGTAATTCGAATCGTGTTTAGAACAAAAATCATTGTAAAACATATATTACTAACAATTAATAGTCAATACTAAGTAAATGAACAAATAATAACAACACAAACAATATTACAACAAATTACAAGCTTCAATTTAGTTAAAACAATAAAAATAAAAAATATTATCATTAGTTCTAATATAAAATGTAGTTTGAAAACTGAAAAATTCCAATTAAAACAAGTTCAAAATTTTTTTTTGAAAAAACAATCACGTGACTGAAAATAAAAAGAGCGATAAATAAATTTCAAAAACCTACCTATGCTGACATGGTTACCAAGAATAACCCAGCATTAGTGATAAAGCCAAGAGAAAATCAGAAATACGAAAAAACCAAGAAAGAATTGGAGACTAATATTAAACCAGCGGAAATTGAAATAGGTGTATCAAATGTAAAAAACGTGAAAGACGGAAATATGTTAATTACTTGTCGAAACGAAAATGACATTAAAAAACTCCAAAATGAAATTTCAAAAAAATTAGGTGCAAAATACGAAGTTACTGTACCTAAATTAAAAAATCCGCTAATAAAAATTGTCGGACTTCAAGAACATATTTCGGATGATGAAATAATCAAGAGCATAAAAAACCAAAATTTATTTATGACAGATAATACTTTCATTAATATTAAGCATAAATGGGAACGTAATGATAAAATCAGTGTTGTTGCAGAAGTAGATTCAAATACTTATAAGAATATAATGAAAGAAAGTTTGCTTCATATAGGTTGGAAAAAATATAAAGTTTATGAAGAATTTAATATTTTGAGATGCTATAAATGTTTAGGATTTGGCCATAAAGCCAGCGATTGTAAAAATGATATAGTATGTAGTAAATGTGGTGAAAATCACAAATTTACACTCTGTACATCAGAAAATAAAAAATGTATTAATTGCATCAAAACTAACAAGGATTTCAATTTAGATCTTAATATAAATCACAATGCATTGGACAGAAGTTGTAAAACTTATCTAAAGATTGTAGAGAGAAAAAGGAATCAAACAAAATACGCATAGCAATCAAAATATATTACAAGATCACCCAAAATCTTTTGCATTAATTCTCAAAGTTACGTTGCTCATAAAGATGAAATAGACAATGTTATCGGAAATAAAAAACCACTAATTGTATGTCTAACTGAAGCAAGAACCACTGAAGATATTGAAGACTCTGAATTGCATGTGGAGAATTATGAATTAGTACGCTGTGATTCATCTTCAAGACATACAGGAGGAGTATTAATGTTTATACAGTGTAACTTAAAATTTGAAATATGTGAAAAAATCCAAAATAACGAGTGTTGGTGGTTATTGTCAATTTCATTCAAGTTCAATAGTGAATATTATTTATTGGCAGCAATATATCGGTCACCAAGTAGCAGTACAGCGGCATTTATTTCGTTTTTAGACAATTGGTTCGTGGTAAATGAAGCAGTAAGTAAAATAATTTTATTAACTGGTGACTTTAATGTGGACTGGCTTGATAGCAACAATTTTTATACAAATAAACTTAAAAATATTGTTGAATCTAACGGATATAAACAATTAATTAACAAGCCAACGCGAGTAACAAATACTTCACGTTCATTAATAGATTTTGTAATATCTAATGATTTCAGTGTGAATTGTTATGTTGAAGTAGCACCTAAAATTACTGATCATAGTTTTCTTCTAACTACACTAAATTGTTCGTCAACCAGTAATAATGAAATTGAAACTAATACAATTAAAAAAATAAATAGTAATTCATTAATAGATAAACTTTTTAATTGTGACTGGAAATATAATGTTACAAATATTGATGAATATTTTTGTAATTTGTACGAAAATATGTTAAGTAGTATTAACTATAGTACAGAGATTTCAACAAAGTTTAGTAATAATAAAATGTGGTTTAATTATAAAATTAAAAATGCTATAAAAGAAAGAGATTTGGCATACAAAAAATTTCTTTTTACATATAATACCAATGATTGGATTTTTTTATAAAGAAAAGAAATATTGTCGTTAATATTATTAAACAAGAAAAACAATTATATTTCAGTAATAATATAGATAAGTGTAAAAATGATTCGAAGCAAATGTGGAAAACTATGAAAAAATTAATTTCCACAAATAAAAAAGATAATATAAAAACTGTTACTTACAAAAATATAGTTTATGATAATGTACAAGATATTGTAAATATTTTTAATAAATATTTTATAACCAGCCTTAAAGATATTATGAATTCTATACCAGTGGCGACTTGTAATATATACAATTCAATAATAAATGTAGACACAACATTCCATTCGTTTTCGATTGTAACTATAACAGAATTAAAAATAATTGTTTTTTCACAAAAAAATAAATCAAGTACAGATGAAGTTAACATTAAATTTTTAAAAGATTATTTTGATATAATAGGCTACCCGTTGTTAGAATTCATTAATAAATCTTTAAGGACTGGTATCGTTCCTTTAGCGTTAAAAACATCAACTATTTCACCAATACCGAAAGTTGCAGGAACTACTGACATAACAGAGTTCAGACCAATAAATATGTTACCCAGTTGTGAGAAAATACTTGAACTTGTGGTATATAAACAAATTATTCAGTATTTTCTTGAAAATAATATTCTTGTTTCAGAACAATCTGGTTTCAGAAGAAATCATTCTTGTGAAACTGCTTTAAATTATTTAATTAATGAATGGAAATTGTCACTTGATGACAATAAAATAATATGTGCAGTTTTTCTTGACCTTAAGAGAGCTTTTGAAACACTAGATAGAGTTATTTTAATCAATAAACTTGCTGCTTACGGTATAGAAGGCACTGTATTGAAATGGTTCGAAAGCTACCTTACGGATAGAAAACAATGTGTTAAAGTACAAAACACAATTTCTGAAAATATTGATGTGAATATGGGAGTGCCACAAGGGAGTGTATTGGGACCATTATTATTTATTATCTATATTAATGATTTACGAAATGTATTATTAAATTCTAATATACATCTTTTTGCGGACGACACTCTCATATATGCAGAAGGTAAGGATAAAAATAATTTAGTGGAGCTTATTAACAAAGATTTAGATTTAGTAAATTCATGGATGAATAACAACAGACTTAAATTGAACACTGCTAAAACTAAAGTAATGTTTTTATCCTTACAACAAGATAAATGTAATAATTGTCCTAATAGTGTAATTACAATAAATAATGATACTATTCAGGAAACCACAGAAATTAAATACTTAGGCATTTTAATAGACAATAAATTGAAATTCGATAAACATGTACAATTTTTGTGTAAAAATATTTCGAAAAAAATTAATTATTTAGCCAGAATTTCAAAATATCTGACAACCTGGAGTACCATAGTTGTATATAATACTATTATATTGCCACACTTTACGTATTGTTCCACCATACTATATATGTGTAATAATAGCGAAATAGATAAGTTACAGAAACTTCAAAATAGAGCAATGCGAGTTATACTGAAGTGTGATAAATATACTAGTATCAATAATATGCTGAATAATTTACAATAGCTAAATATAAAAAAATTTATCGAATTCAATGTATTGACATTTATATTTAAAATATTAACAAATAAACTGCCAGGTTATTTGCAAAAAAACATAAAATATGTAAATGAAATTCATAATTATAATACTCGTCAAGAAACTAACTTATATATTCCCCGAACAAACAGAATTAAAACATGTTTGTCAATTTATAATAACGGTCTGAACGCATTCAATAGCTTGCCAAATTATGTTAAATGTTCAGTTACAGTTGGAGAGTTTAGATATAAATTAAGAAAACTATTGTAAAGATATCACACAATTTTGTACCATTTTATGTATTTATGTAATGTATGTATTTTTTATTAGCTAAATGCTATTTAAATAAAGTTATTATTATTATTAAATACATTTATATTTCAAGTAAAATTTGTAGATCAAACTAATTGTGGTTACAAAGCTATACTTTGGTGACCAGTTACACCTCTCTGTTCAAATGATAATGAGAATTTGAATGAAAATAAGATTATTGTACATCAAAAATTTTTAAAAAATTTTGAAACAAAAAAAAAAGATAAAGTTTTATATTGTTACCACATTTCTATTGAAAACAAATAAGAAAATAATTAATTCTAAGTTTTATTTATGTTACGTAGAATTTAAATAACAATAAAATTTAAATGTTAATACTAATGTAACTTCTATTTTTAAATAATTTAGTGTCAATTTTTTTTATTAATTATTTAATGTTGTTTAAAAGTATATAAAAATATTTACTATAATTATATGTAATTATTGTGGTAAAAGGTATATATATATATATATATATATATATATATATATATATATATATATATATATATATATATATATGAATGGTGTAAAACAGCAAGAAAGTTGTAAAGTTGTGAAAATTAAGCACAAAAATTAATTATCAACAATCAAGAGAACTTTTCACTCGGACCATCACACTTATTTGTGATGTTTATAACAACAAAATAATTTATTTATTTAAAAACGTTTTGTTTATAATCGAAATAAATTGTTTTCACAATTTTTTTTTATTTTAATGCTTTTCAAGAATGTTTTATGCTTTTTTTCTAAATTTTATAATTTTTAAAAACTTTTTTGCTAAATTTTTCAAATGTTTATTTATTTTTAAAGCTTTTGTTGATAAAATTTATTCTCTTTTATGAGTTTTTGTGCATATTAATGCTGTCTTTATTAATAAATTTAGTTATAAAATAATTAATTATCGCATTTTTTTGTAATCTTCTATATGTATTAACTTGAATTAATTGTATCTTTTAAGTTTTTAATAAATGTATATTAAATCTTTGTACATCTTATTCTATTATTAAATAAAACTAAAATTTATTTACAAAAAAAAGAAAATGTTTACGTTTTCACATTTGATTTGGAAAAAGCACTGGCCTTTCCAAAATTAAGCTGCTCCGTTGCATATTATAAAACTAATATGTACATGTACAATTTGGGAGTGCACACTTTTAATACTAACACAGGTCACATGTACATGTGGGATGAAATTACAGGATCTCGTGGTTCGCAGGAGATTTCAACTTGTTTAGTAAAACAGTATGCTGCTAATTATTCGAACATAATTATGTATTCTGATTCCTGCACAGGTCAGAATAGAAACATTAAATTAGCTTTGTCGCTTTTAAAATTAGTTTGTAATCCTGAAATGAGTGCAGATTTTATTGATCACAAATTTCTGGTGTCTGGTCATAGTTATCTACCAAATGACGCAGATTTTGGTGTCATCGAAACCAAAGCCAAAAAAAAGGAGTTTATTTATGGGCCTGAAGACTGGATTGAATTAGTTCAAACAGCTAAAAGGAAAAATCATTTCGAAGTTATAGAAATGAACAGAAATGAATTCAAGTCTACTGAAGCTTTAGAAAATATTATTATGAATAGAAAACAAACTGTAGATGGTATAAAAGTTAACTGGCTCAAAATACGATGGCTTAGATATTATAAAAATAGTCCAGACAAAATATTTTATAAAGAAACTTTACAAAATGAAACACAGTTTAACGTAATTAATATTACCAAAGGAAGAAAAGGAAAACTTATTAACTGGTCAATAGTTCATCAAAATAGTTTATATGATACACCAAGAGACGTTAAACCAATAAAAAAGAAACACATGCTAGAATTATTAAAGTTTATTCCACCAATGTACCATGATTATTATTAAGGTCAATAGTCACACTCGATATGGGCGTGTCAGCGGACGATTCAATAAATATTTTTTTATTAATTTTGTAGATCATATTCAATATAACTGATTATACGTAATCTTTAAAAAGATATGTATAATTAATAATTTAATATCAATATTCCATTATTAATAAAATTACATAATATACAAGTAAATATATTTTTAACAAGCCATATTTTCTTTCGTAAGCATTATTATTGTTTCGAAAAGATATATGACATGTGAAATGTTATACAGAATAACATAAATTTTTTTGAATTTTTACGAACGATAAAAAATAGAGATCGATTGACTTTTATCAAGAGAAACCTGAGATTTATCAAGCAAATGGCATATATTACTTTCTCTTGTCCAAATTCCACGTTCAAAAAATCTGAAATTTTTATATAAAGTTTATAATTATGAAATGATATTATACTATTTTTTTTGTTAATTAATAATCATTATTTAAGATTTTTTTATATTTTCAATTTTTATATTTTCCAATATCTCCAATGGCTGGCGCCACTGACAACAAATCTTCGAAATATTATGAAATCATGGCAAGTCAATGTTACACGCTACAAAAAATTATTTGGCTTAAATTTATTCTTTTTATATAATATATGACATTATAACAAGGATAATATTGAAAATTGTTAAAATATTGCAGATTTTGGTATTTAGGAATTTATTTAAAGTATTTTATAGAATTTAAATTAATTTTTTAACCTGAAAATCTAACCTATCTTTATTCTTCAAAACAAAACGTCAAAAGTGACATTTCAATTTATTATCAATGTATATCGATATATAGAAAACAGTAACAAATAATTTATAGAGCAGCTAATGCCTGGTATCAGAATATATAATATATACTACATATACTCGTTGCTGGTATGTAATTTATAATTATTAAATTTTTATTATATTACAAAAACATATTCTTCAGGTTGTACAACCAGCCAAAAAAGGAGATAAAGCACTTGAAAACTCAAACAGCTTTAGAATCGCTTACATCCGAAGATAATTCATTTTGGCGTGTGACAAAAGCAAAACGAAACAAAAAGAACACCATTCCATCACTACACTCTCCGCACGGGGCAGAGTATATCACACAAGTATTTACTCGCCCCATTACTGTACAACATATTCACTGCTGATCTTCCGAAACCAAAGAACATGATCATATAGCAATACGCGAATGACACAGAAATACTGACACGATCCAGACATAGTTTAAATACAAAATATCGCTAAGCATACTTGCCTCAAACAGCACATAATCATGTACACGTACACAAATATATTTTATTATTCATACTTACATAAATAATAATACCATAGAAAATTTTATAAAAATAGTTAGGATGAAGCTGAAAGGGGCACAAGATGTACAAGATGTCCGGTGCAACCAAGAGGATGTGGGCGTGAAGATCTGAAGGACTTAGGTTTCTGTTCCAGGATGATATAATGCACAACTACACTGATCAGGTCAAGCAACAATAAAATAAACGATACACTAACAAATCTACCGCGTTTTAATGATTATTAAAAGATACAAAAGAAATTATAAGCATTTTTGAACAATTACTTATGTTACAATAATCCATTGAAAAATTATGTTCAAAATGGAAATGTTTTCAATAAATTCTAGGCAAAAATGTACTATTTTTATCAACATTTTCTAATATACATATTTATAAACAATTTTGAATAATTTTTATTTACCTATACTTATTTTAATTTTACATATATTTGCAAATAAACAAATTTCACTATAATTTAGACTACCTTGTTTATTATTGGTTGAAATTAAATTTTCAACAAATTGCAAATGTATATCAATTATAAGTTGAATATAAAAAATAGTATTATTAGCTACATAACTTTTAACAAATAAAAACTGATTCGATGAAAAACAAAATTATATAAACATAGGTCTGATTCGTTTTAATTAAAAAGCTGTAAGTCTTTCAAGATATCGATGACAAAAGTCTGTCATATTTGCAGTTTCTTTTTAGCAGGGTTCTGAATCACAAAACCATGCATTTATGACCGAAGAGTACGTAGATATAATATTCATATACAGGCTGAGTCGGGAACAATGGGACAAAATCCAAAAGTGTATTGTATACCTAAAAATAGTGTAAAAAAATTCAAATGTTGTTATCCGATTTGTATTTGTTTTCAAGTTATAGCGTAATTCAAATATGAACAGAAACTCACATACATCAATAAAAGATTTGGAAACATGTATGTTTAATATTAGCTGAAATTAAATTTTTAAAAAATCGCGAACGTTTATCGTCACAACAGGACAAGATTTTCCAAATAAAAGTACAAAATAAGACACATATTTTTTATTATATATTTTTAATAAAATATAGTAGAAAATTTGCATATATCATAACACTACAAGTTCTGATATAATTTCGGCACAAACCACATAATGAATTATTGTTTCGAATGCAAATACAAGTTGGATACATTTCAAATTTATGCATTAATGACCGAAGAAGAATATGCAAATATAATTTTTATATATATAGGGTTTTTGTGAAACAGATTGTTTTAAATTTTTAAAATCTTAAAACTTCTCTTCTTAAAGCTAATCCGATCAATCGAATCCGTCTTCTGTCAAAGTTTGTCACATTAGTTGATTATTATTTTAAAACAAATTATTACAAATTTTTCATAAATGGAGCTTGCTTCAGTAATGTCAGATTGTAATTCTATAATGGTTTTCTTTTGTTATCAGTCTAAGTTATTCTGCAGAATATTTTCATGAGGACCTTATATCTTTTCTTAAAATGTTCAATTATTTCAATTGTGATCAATTGCTTCCACATAGATGTATAACTATAAATAAATAAATTAAGTACTGTTCGTTACTATATTTAAATTTACTTACAAAATATAATTTTGATGTTGGAACTTTATCGAAATAATTTTTAATATTCTTCAAATAAAAATTTTTGTTCTTGAAATTAGTAGTAAAAAAAATATTAAATTATGTGTATAAATTTCATAACCATTATTTTTCTGTTGTTTATAAAATATGATCTTTCTCTAGCATAGCATATATAGCATATAAGTAGACATCAAAATATAAACAGAACATTTGACAACTACGTTCGCCAAATATATTATAGGTCAGTTAGTAATTGATCAGATTCGAATGTTGTTACATTAAAATTATTAAATCTAACACTTTTATTATTATAATGTTCATATTATATTATATAATATTAATGAATAGTTATTTCAATAATTCATAATATTAAATACAATTTATATCAGAAAATATTCCATTGAATTTAATATATACGCATGCGCAGTTTCGCTTTTTAGAACCATTCAAACAAACTTGGTTCGTGATGACGTCAAAAGATGCACCTCTTACTTCCTTCACCCCTAGCCCACATTGATAGTACGGCAGTTCTTGTGGCGAACGTAATTTCTTGTTCTATATGCTTATTTATTTATTAGGCGCGGGGATGAGAGGGTAAATGAGTCAGGCTTGTGCCTTTGCATCATGCTAAAGTCATATCAAGAAGTTTGTTTTGATAAGCGATGCATTTTTGTTCTGCCGGTTTTGTCTGTCTCACTCTCCAACTACATTGTTTCATAATGCTCACAGTCTTTGTAATAATACCGCAAGGTGCAGAAAGGCAAAAATATGTGTTTATACTATAATATTTAGTTTTATTTTTATAACAAGTTGCACTATAGGAAATATAATTATGTACTTCGTTCTATTATCCGGACCTCGATTATCCGATTTTTCGATTATCCGGATTGCAATTTTATGAATTTTATGATTATATGTATACAATATGAAATAAAAAAACTCGTGTACGCAATTTTTCTTTCCTATTTTTCTTCACGGTTTTCGATTATCCGGATTTGTTGTTATCCGGACTATCTTCATCCCCGACTAGTCCGGATAATCGAGGGTTTTCTGTATGTTATAAAAATTACTGAATTTATGTCAATTACATATTATAGGTTTCAATATATTTATGAAATTTATGTTAGAATCGGATTTTGCAACTCAACTTATAATAAAATTATAATAATATTATTATTATTTTATTATATATTATATATTATTTTATATTTATTTTATATATATATTTATATATTATATATTATTTTATTATATTATTATTAATATTATTATTTTCATATAAATAAAAGTCAATAAAAGCAATGCCCCCCCCCCTTCCCTTCAGTGTAGGGCACTGTTGGTGGTCTCGATAAACTATAATATAATTTTTTGTTGTGGCCGTATTTGTGATATATGTATGTGGTATTATATTACCGCTATAATGAAGGGAAGAAATTTTCAAGGATTTGCCGCTGAATAAATATTTTGAGTGGAACGGAGATCGTGATCGGGTTTTTGCAACATTTTGCTTATTATATCTATATTTCAAGCAATGAAATAAATCAGCCATCAATTCTCAAAAAACAAAATTTATTAAAAAAAATATACATATATATATATATAGGTAATTTAATAATAATAATAATAAATACATAATATAATAATAATATAATATAATATAATAATAATAATATAATAATAAAGTAGTGAAAAGTAAGAATAATAATATAATAATAATAATAATATAATAATAATAATAATAATAATATAATAATAATAATAATAATAATAAAACCATAACAAAAAAAAGTACTATTATAGTAAAAAAATTAAAAATCGGATATATAATACCAGGCAAAACCTGTGAAAATAAAACAAACATAATAGAAAATTGCAAACAAAAAAAAAATTCAAAAACAAAAAAAATTATATATAATATAAAAAATTTCTTTTTCCTTACTTCACTCCGAATCGGATTCATAACGTAATTTTAAAAGTTCTTTCAAACTTCTTTTATGCTGTAAAAAAGGGTTATTGTAAAAACAATATTATTCATAATATGTGTTTACCAGTCGCAAGTCGCCGTACTTGCCCGTTATAATTTTTTTTTTGTCCCCGAGGAAGAATGCCGCAGTAGCTGGATCATAAAATCCAAACTGTTTTTTGTCTGAAAGTAACACAAATTTCACAAAATTATGAAATGTAATGATACTTATTTATTTTATATATGTATATATGTGTATTTCTGTGTGTGTGTGTGCATTACATTTTTTCTTGAACGGCGGGTTCCTGGCACAGTCTGGAAAAAATTAAATTATAATTTACATGTAATTCAACATATAAAATATACATTTTATTTACTTTGTGTTGGCGGCTCCGGCGATTCCATCGCCGATAGCATCGACGACGCCATCGACGGCGGTGTCGGCGGCCGCGGCGGCAAAGCCTGCACCTGCCCCAATAGCCATGAAGGCATTTCCTCTGGTGGTGGCGGGGGAGGTAATGCCACTGGCGGCGGCGGGGAAGGTAATGCCTCTGGCGGCGGCGGGGGAGGTAATGCCTCGGGCGGCGGCGGCGGGGGAGGTAATGCCTCATTTAGAAGAGTTGGTATGAAACTGTCTGAGATAGATAGTTTTATGTTTTGACATTTGTTTAGTAATGGCCGCTATTGCGATAAACAAAATTTGGTTGCTAGGAAACAGAATGCGATTAGTGCGTGCACGTACCAAAAGAGGCGCTGGCTACCGTATTGAAGTGTCAATTTTACCACAATATGAATTTTGAAGGTTATGTTGTGAAAATATAAATAATTTGAAAAAAACTTCAAGATAAGTAGATAATAGATAGTCATGTTTGACATTTTATATATGAGAGTTAAATTTTGGCATATAAGTAACTGGATTTGAGGTGCTGTATGAGCATGGCGTAAGCGGCAGAAGTCTATAATTTTGGTCTTTGAAGAGGAAAATTTAAAGCCGATATTTTTGGCGTTATATTCAACGGTAGAAACAGCTTTTTGAAGTTTAAATTTCAGGTATTTTAAATCATTCGATTTTAGATATATTATAAGATCATCCATATATAAAAGGCTGTTTACATTTTTAGGTATTCCATCAGCGATCGAGTTTATGGCGATCAAGAAAAGTGTACAAGAAATAGAGCTCCCTTGGCTGATACCGTTATGTATCTGCCGCTGTGAAGAAAGGGACAAACCTATTTTAACCTGGATGAAACGGTCCGATAAAAAGTGCTGTATTGCGTATGCAATATTGCCTCGCAATCCCCAATTGAAAAGTTTTTGTAAGATATTGAATCTCCACGTCATGTCATATGCTTTTTCAATATCAAATGATACTGCTACAAGATGTTTACGTTCAAGTATGGATTCTTGGATATCAGAAGTGAATCGAATTAGTATGTCATTTGTTGAATGTGACATTCGTGAACCACACTGGAAGTTTTTAATTACATTATTGATGTTAAGAAACCAAGTAAGACGTTGGTTAATTAACTTTTCGTATATCTTTCCTAGATGACAGGTTAATGAAATTGGGCGATATGCATTCAAGTGGAGATTTATTAGGTTTACATAGCGGGAAAATGTATGCAATTTTCCAAAGTTTTGGATACAATCTGTGTATCCATAAGTGGTTGAGAAAATTAAGTATTAGCGTGTTCATGTCGACTGGAAGATTTTGCAACATTTGATATGTTATCATGTCTGGTCCTGGGGCAGATCTCTTTTTTCGGACACTCCCCGTAACAGCCATAAACTCATCCACCGAAAATGGTATATTGCATAGGTTAGTATATTTGTTATCACTTGTTTTATTAAAATCAAGATTAAAACTAGATTCAGAGCGATTTTTAGTAGTAAGAAATTCGTTTGTGTAATTACTGTCATCTGAAACAGATGCAAAGTGATCTGCGAGTTTTTCACATATCTTTGGCTGATCTGATATGTAGTTATTACTATCCTTTAGAAGTGTTATGTGATTATATGGACGTAGACTAAACATTGTTTTAATTTTTTTCCAGATATGGCCCGGATTCACCGTTGTATTGTCAATGCTGTTGACGTAGTTTTGCCAGGATATTCGTTTGGCTTGAAGGACTGTTCGACGTGCTATTGCCCTAAGGCGAAGGAAATGAATCTTGTTCTCGTCAGTTGGTCTGGCTCTGTAGTTTCTATATGCACGCCTTTTATTACGTATGGCTTCAGCGATTGCCGGGGACCACCACGGTACTTGTTTTTTTAATTTGTTGATTGTAGAGTTTTGAACATTGTTATTAACATTTAATGTAGGAGAGTTAGGATTAGGATTAGGTATATTAGTTGATTGCGAGAAACCAGTTAAATTTAGTAGGATTGGGAGGCTAATTGTTATTATTATTATTATTATTGTTTCAGAAAATTTTAACTTTTGCACAATTTTTATTTTAATATATTAAGTAAATATATACTATACTAGTGCATCCGTCATCGTTGGAAATTGGACGAATTTACCATGAAGTTTTGGAAAAACAAAAACAATTAACTGGAATCGTAAGCGGTCCTTTTTGGTACTCAGTCACAATCTTCATTTAATTTCAACTATAAAATGTATTAAAAATCTTTTGTTCATGAGTTTTTATATTTATAAAATTAATTATATCTTATATTTTTGTTTATCTCATATTTTATGTAATTTACATAACATTGTTTGGTTGTTTTTGTAAATAAAAATTATCGAAAACTATTGTCATTTTACATATTTTCTTAAAATATTGCAGTGTTGGAAATTATATCTCTATTCGAATAATAATATAATAAAAGTAGTAGTTTTTCACTGTGCTAATGTACGCACATTGTGAATAACGAAATTTGCAAAAATATATGTTATACTATAATATTTAATTTTATTTTTATAACAAGTTGCACTATAGGAAATATAATTATGTACTTTATTCTATACTTACTGTATGTTTGTTATTGTTATACTTTTTCATGCGGGTTTTATAAATTAACATTTAGGTCATAAACACATAAGTTTTATTTATATTTCACAAAAATATAATTTGAAAGTTGTATAGGCATTTTATATATAATTTAATAAACTCAAATTATAATAATATTATTATTTTCATATAAATAAAAGACAAATTTAAAAAAAAAACATTTCTATTTAATTTTAAATAAATGATAAAATAAAAATTATATTAAAAAGTTATAATATATCAAAACAAATGTGAAAAATAATCATATCTGTTTTCTTATTTTAATTGGAAAATAAATATAAACAAATAATAGTTATTTTTTCATTAAAATAGATGTTTTATATTTTTATTTAGTATTTTCTACATAACTAACGAAAATTATTATGAAAATAAATAGATTTTTCAGATAAGACAAAAATAATACTGCTTGATACGGACTTCGCTTAGCAGTGCACACATAGGCAACACAACCAACACGGTTGTGTTGCCTATGTATGCATTAGTAATTTCGGTAGAATAGTCAGCACCCTCTGGGCGGATTTGATTCACACAAATTTACCCCAACTTTTACTCTTAAAAATTGCCAAGCAAAAACATAAAAACCAGATCAAAGAATGCAAAAGATGATTTTGAAGATAGCGAAAGCAGTGAAGACTTTTGTGATTAAGATTAAATAGTACTCTGTTAATTAAAATTTTTTTTATGTTAGTAATATCGATTTATGTTTATAATTACAGTTTCTTTAATTTAAATAATTATTACATTACTTTGTTTCACAATCATTGTAAAAGGTTACTAAAAAATTTCAGTGGCCAAAAGACGTAAGTCATTTTTTATTTTTATTTTTTAATAAAATTGTTCACTATAATGATATTTTGTTATTCTACGCTTTTTCCTAGTTGTGTTACTTATATTTGAATAATTTTAAATGGTACGACTAATATTTGTAGCTGTCATTATTTTACCATTTTAATTCTAATAAAACCCTCATTATCTCCAATGTACCTATCACTGACTTACACTGATTGACTTCTGAGCCCTCCATTTACAAATTATACTTTTTTGATAAAAAGATTATTTAAATATAATTAACAATATTTTTTTTGCAATAAAATTTGTTATAAATTATGAAGTACGTATGTGTATATTACTCACATTTCAAAAGATACTGTTTTAATTATTTTTAATTTGAACTTGTTTTAAGACATTTCCAATACTGTATGCCCTTATGGAAAGAAAAACCAAAACGCATATAAAAGTGTTTTTATTAATTTTAAAACATTATTAGGCGAAACTCGACTAATAAGTGTCATGGCTGATTATGAAACAGCTATGAGAATAGCGTTAGTTCAAATTTATCCAGGGGTACAACCAGGCGCGGATCCAGGGGGGGGGGTCATGAGGGTCATGACGGTCATGACCCCCCCCCCCAAGCATTTGCTTTTATTTAATTTTGGCCCTAATAGTTAAGGTGATGCCTCAAGTCTGTTGCAATGGAGTTAGTGTCGAAATTTTTCAAAGTCCAATTTCGATGATAATAATCGAAATTTTTTTTATGATCAGAAAATGGGAAATACCCCCCCCCCCCAATACAAATTTCGCTCCATGACCCCCCCCCCCTAATTCGAAGTCTGGATCCGCCCCTGGGTACAACTCAAAGGATGCTGGTTTCATTATGCGAAAGCAGTTTTTAAAAAATCCAAAGAATTTGCTTTAATTCACAGATCAATAAATGATGAAACCAGACAACTTGTTAGAGTTGCCATGGCACTGCCTTTGTTGCCAAAAACAAAACTAAATGATGGATTGGAAGCATTACAAAATTTAGGAACCGAAAAAAATATTGATACAATATTTCTCAATTGATACAATATCTTCGACGACAGTGGATACCACTACAGATAAGTGTTCACGGTGAACATCATCGGACAAACAATACTGTAGAGGCTTTCCACACGCAATTATATAGGTAATTAGTATTAGCAAGTAAGTAAATTGTAGTTCCACAAAAAATTTATTATTTTTTTTTAAATACCCGAAATGTCCATTTATTTTATTGAAGACATTTTCCGACATATAAAATGTTTTTACAGCCATTTTATATCTAATTTTGATATTTATTTTTTAATTATATGACCAAATTTAATTTGTTTTTGTTTTTCGATAAATATTCAAGATAAGTTAAAAAAATACAATTTATAATTTTGATCAAACAAACTTAATATTCCCAAATAAAATAACAAAAACAATAATCAATTTTTTTTGAAAATGAAAAATATCTTTTACCTACAAAAATGTTTGAAAAAGCCGAGATAGGCCGCGTAAAATTAAAGACTTTTTTTTTAACTACACAAAATACAAATGGTTTATGTTATACACGTAAAAGAAAACATCGATACATCTGTCAAAAAGTGTCAAATTTTACAAATTCCAAATTAAAATACTTATTTAACTTATTGAAAAGAATCGAAATTTTATTACTTTAATGATAATTATTACTATTGCTTTTATTTTATTTGCAAATATTACATTCGTTTTTATTAAATATTATTATACATACAGTGAATGTCATATCATTGAATATAATATATAATCTTCATTTTTATTTATTCAATGGTCATATTTCTTGACGGTGCTTAAAAGGTTAAAAGTATTATTTTTGTCTTAGATAAAGATGCATATAGGAAATTTTTATGTCTATTTTAACTAATTTGTATTGTATTTCTTTTAGATTTGTTGGACGTCCTCATCCGAACATTTGGGCTTTTACCGACAAAATAAAAGAAATGAATCATAGCAAAACAAATGATTTTATACGTTTGCGTAATGGTATTACGTTGCCACAAGACAGACGACGGAAATATCTGAGGTTAGACCAAAGAATCCGTCATGCAGAAGAGCGACTTGCAGTCGATGGTAATGTACAGCGTTTTCTGTTGTACACGAGCAATAGTTTATTACGGCTGGAAAGAGTGCTGAACGGTGATCCAGGTACATATTATAATCTAATGAATAAATTTGAACACAATCAAAATTATTAAATACAAATATATATATATATATATATATATATATATATATATATATATATATATAAATTAAAAATTTCACGACTAGACGATATTATATTTGTAAATTGTTTTAACGGGAAGATAGTCAATGGTTAGATGTTAAAATCAAATTCTCATGTAAGATTCAATTGTCAATAAATTATTTGAGAATTTAAAAACATCACAAATAAACAAATTAGATTCATTAATTAAAGGAGAAACTAACAATATTGTCACGAACCCAAAATGGATAAAAAATATTAGTAATACTCAAATTCCACAAGATGTTCTACAATTCCTTTCACTTGGAGAGAATTTTGCATTACAACCTACAGCTGAATTTGTCAATTTACCTCATTTAATTACAGATGTTGAATATATCATGCAAAATTTCGGCGAACAAGATAAAAATTATTACAGGGCTCAAGTAGCGAACATTATCACTAATTTTTACCATAATAACAATAACAAAAACAACAGTTATTTATTGCAGTTATACAAAAAAACAAAAAGTTTTCTTAAAGAACACGGGGATTTAGTAGTTACAAAATCTGACAAAGGAAACACGACAGTAATTATGGATAGAACAGCGTACATAGAATCAGCAACATCTATTATTTCAGACACAAGTTCTTACAAAAAGCTTAACCAAGATCCTACAAACTCAATACAACAAAAAGCAAACAAATATGTTAAACTACTACACGACAATCACTACATTACAGAAGTGGAAGCAAAGAAAATGAAAATTTATAACGCTACGGTATCAAAATTCTATGGTCTACCTAAAATACACAAATTAGACAACACTAACGTTAATATTAAACTCCGACCTATTATCAGTAGTTTAAATACTCCTAATAGCAAAATAACCATTTTTATCAAAAATATCCTGACCAGGTCGTACAATAGTGACAATGATTACTACATAAGGAATTCCACAGAATTTACTAATTTTATACAAAACAAAAAACTTCCAAGCAACCACGTGTTAGTGAGTTTTGATGTGGTATCACTATTTAGTAATATTTCTCAAGAACTTGTTATAGAGGTGCTAACCAAAACATGGAATAACATTGAAACACATACGAATCTTCCTAAACAGCTGTTTCTAGAACTGATAAAATTTATTTTTGATACCACTGTTTTCAGTTTTAATGAGGTTTATTACAAACAAACGTTTGCGTTACCCATGGGTTCTAGTATTAGCCCTATTCTGGCTCAATATGTCTTAGATCACGTATTAGACAACTGCATTCCTGCCTTTAAAACGAAACCGGTTTTTATTAAGAAATATGTTGATGATATAATTTGCGCTATACCTTCGAATAAGGTAGACAGTTCTTTGAATATTCTCAACAAATTTAATAAACATATACAATTCACTGTGGAACAAGAAAATAATTATTCTATTCCTTTTCTTGACATATTACTCACCAGAAACCAAGACAATATTGTCACAACCAATTGGTATTCAAAACCGTTAGCTTCAGGCAGAATTATCCATGCAAAATCTAATCACCAAAAACATATAAAAACTAACACAATTTTGGGGTTAAAAAATAGAATGATTAATCTATCACATGTGTCAAACAGAAACAAAAATTTATTGACATTCAAAAAAATGCTAATTGATAATGGTTATTCCAACAAGGAGATAAATAGATGGCTTTATTCTAGTCCAAACATCTGTGACAGAAAAATAATTCCTGATTGGCTTTTTACAGAAAAAGAAATAATAGAACATAATAAAACCATATGCTCACTACCTAATGTCCCAGGATTAACTGACAACATTATTAACATTTTGAAAACCGATGACATGAAAATAGTTAAACACAACGCACTAACAATAAAAGCTACATTCACAAGACTTAAAGACAGTGACCCCAAAGAAAAAAGGTCTAATATTATTTACAATATTCCTTGCAAAGATTGTGAATTGAACTATATTGGCAACACAGGCAGATTATTGAAAGACAGACTGACACAGCATAAATCGGATAACAAATTGAAACCTGGCTCAACTGCACTATCCATCCATGTTAAAAATACAAAACATAATGTTGATTATGAAAACAGCAGTATTTTAGATACTGAAAAAAATAATCTAAAAAGATCTATACTAGAAACGATATACATAAAATCGAACAATAAAAAAACTATCAACAAACGTGCAGATACGCAAAATTTAAGTGTGACTTATGATTTTTTGATACAAAAATACATAAAACAAAAAAATAAAATAGTTGATCACTTGATAAAAATTTAAAGGTTATGTTGTTGTTTATCATAATCAATTAATAATTCTGTCAAAATCAAAAAATTTTTCGCCCAACATATTTTAAATTTACAATAGATGGCAACACATACCATAAATTCAACAAAATTCTCAAATTCATACTTTTCAAAATTAGCGCAAAATTATTGTTATAACTTGTGTAACTTGTGTTACTATGTCTCATTTTGTGTTTTTTCTCGAATGTTCGAAAAATTTTTATATTTTTATACAGAGTTTTAAATATCAATTCAAAAATTTTATTTTATTTTATTATTTATTTATTATTTTAATATTTGACTACAACTTCTTGTGTTACATTTTATTATTATTGAACATTAGTTTGTTAAGTTTTAATTATATTTTGAGTTTATGTTTCTGTACAATTTACTTTTATGATTGCTGTACCATTTATGTTTAATTTTGTATCTTCAATTTCTAACAAGAACATGTAAGTTAAGTTACAATACTTATTATTATCAAAACTATTGTAATGTAATAACCATTTTTATTGAATATAATAAAAAATATTCCAGGTCCTGAAGAAGGTGTAAAATAACACCGAAAGCTTGACAATTGAATCTTACATGAGAATTTGATTTTAACATCTAACCATTGACTATCTTCCCGTTAAAACAATTTACATATATATATATATATATATATATATATATATATATATATATATATATATATATACAGGGTGATTTGTAAATAATTGGAAATATTTTAACTGGAGTATCCTGGGCTCAGAATATGAAGATTTGACCCAAAACACTTAGATAAAATGTGGCTCCTTACTGAGCTACAGGGTGTTTTATTTAAAAATTTAAAAACGATTTTTGCCCAGTACTTAAAAACTATTTGACGTATCCTTATCATACTTGGCAGAAAGTGTAGGTACCATACACCATACTAAATTATGTTAAACAAAAGTTTCTGGCTAGTGCCAGTGGCGTACAACAGGAACAAGTGAGAGGTTGATCCTTCCTAAATTCTACGCCACTGGCGGAATTGTCATTTTAGCACAATTTTTCGATTCTCCAATACTTGCTGTGTAAAAAACATACTCTTCCTTTGTAACGATAAAGTCACTGTTTTTCGAGATATTTAAAGTTAAACATAAGCTGCACCCTTGGGATTTTTTCAAAATTTGCTCAAAAAAATCTGAAATAATTGAATCAAATAGAGAAAAAAATTAGCTACATAATAACTAAGTAACTTTTTTCTCTAACTCATTCTGGTTTGGCAGGAAAAATTAATGAAAATTAATATTTTTTGCATTTTAATTTTTTATTTTCAATAATTTTTCCTGCCAAACCAGAATAAGTTAGAGAAAAAAGTTACTTAGTTATTATGTAGCTAATTTTCTTCTCTATTTTACAGAATTATTTCAGATTTTTTGCTATTTATACATACTGAAAAAAAAAACCTAAACCATCCTACTAACCTGACCTATTCTAAATAGCCAATTGCGTAAACATACTATATATATATATATATACTGGGTGTCCCATTTTAATCCGCCACCTGCAATAACTTTAAAATCGTGCATCGGACAAAATAATGTTTCGGATATAAAGTAAATGGTTTCAAGGGGGACATCTGATGCAGAGACCCTTGCCCTCTCCAGATCCCCTGGGGAGCGGGAAAGGGGGGCAACTTTGAAATCTTAAATAGAACACCCTATTTTTTATTGTAGATTCTGATAGGCCATTAAAAAGTATGTAAATTTTATTTTAAGACTTTTTGTTTATCTTTGATAGACGGCGCTGCAAACAGCATTTTTTTCTCAGTTTATCAGTTTTCAATTTGAAAAAAAAGGTGTAACTAAGTACGATATTCAAGTTTTTTTCAGTTTTTTGGGAAGAGGGGGGGCAAGGGTCACTGAATCAGATATCCCCTCGAAGCCATTAACTTAAAGTTATACCCCTCCAAACCATTAACTTAAAGTTAATGGTTTCGAGGAAGATATTTGATGCAGTGACCCTTGCCCCCCCCCTCTTTCCAAAGAACTAAAAAAATCTTGAATATCGTACTTAGTTACACTTTTTTTTCAAATTGAAGATTGATAAACTGAGAAAAAAAATGCTGTTTGCAGCGCCATCTACCAAAGATAAAAAAAAGTCTTAAAATAAAATTTACATACTTTTTAATGGCCTATCAGAATCTACAATAAAAAATAGGGTGTTCCATTTAAGATTTCAAAGTTGCCCCCCTTTACCGCCCCTCAGAGGGTCCAGAGGGGGCAAGGGTCTCTGCATCAGATGTCCCCCTCAAAACCATTTACTTTTTATCCGAAACATTTTTTTGTCCGATGCACGATTTTAAAGTTATTGCAGGTGGCGGATTAAAATGGGACACCCAGTATATATATATATATATATATATATATATATATATATATATATATATATATATATATATACTCAAATTCATAATACGTTTAATTAAATTTTTATAAATTTTCTATTGTTGTTTTTGAGATATTTTGCGATTTTTATGTTTATTTGTCATATAATCTTCTTATAAACGATTTTAGAAGTATATGGCTAAACCATTGAATATATTATTATTTATTCAATGGCTACCCCTATATACATATATAAATCTCTACAATTTTGTATTTTGTTAGAAAGTTGGTAACATTATTCAAAAATAAAATTATAAGTCTTTCTTGAGCACTAGAAGAAAATTTCTCGAAAATTTTTTAAAAATTAAATATATTATGTGGTTTTGACAGATATCAGAGAAAATTACAAATAATTAATTTTACTGATCCCTTCACTATTGATAGCAGTAAATTTGATATTGGAATTGAGGCTGTACCTCCCGTGACAAGTATGGACAAGTGACATATTTAGTGTTAACACATAGTACACACAATACAGTACAAATGAAAGCTTACAAGTCCTTGACAAATATTTTGAGGCAGGATTCGTAGAAATTGGTTGTACCCAAATAGATAATTTTTGTGTGATGGTACTAAATATATTATAAATTTACGTATACATATTTGTTTTCATACTTATATAACATTTTATTGTTTCATGTTTAGGTTAAACATTCCCAAAAGGCAAATGAATACCCCGTAAACGTTTGGATAATATTGCAGCACATTGTACTTGTATGGCAGGAAACTGCGAAGCTTGTAGTCATGTGGCAGCAGTATTATTTGCTGCAGAATATGCAAACAAAATTAAGGAAGGGATTTCATGAACTGATATTAAATCTTCTTGGCCAGTCCCTGCACCAACAAAAGTTCCTGTTGTACCAGATGCGGAAATGGACTGGGGCAAAGGTTCGATTAAAACATCATCCGAAACAGATTGTATGCCGCTAAAAGCTGATGATGTAGCAAATTTATTATCAAAAATTGAAGAAGCTGGATGTTCGTCTGCACTGATGCGAATAACAGAACCATTTGCTTCATACATGAAGAAGGATGATATTTTACTTCCGAATATTTTTTATTAATTCACTGTAATGAATTAAAATTTTATTTGTCTGCTGCCGATTGTGACATGATCGAAAAAAAGAGCAGAGGACAAACTTCTTCAAGGGAATGGTTTAACTAAAGAGCGTGCAGAATAACTGTTTCAAGATTTAAATCTTGTTGCAAGACAAATAATATAGAAACGCCATCGTTATCATTAGTCAAAAATATTTGCTATCCAACAAAAATGGCGTTTTCGTCAGCAGCAACCATGTAGAACTTAGATTTTAAACTTCACTTTCAAATAAACTATTTTATTTATCAATACAACTCACTCAGCTCAGCTCAGCTCATTTACAAGATTTACTGATCTGAGTGGAATGTAAAAAAAAACACAGCTAATAAAAATCATATCTTAACTTTTCATCGAGTTAACCAAACTTAAACAAATTATATAATAAAAAATTAGCATAATAGCTGTTTGCTGACTTAATAAAGAAATGACTTATATTGCATTGCTTTATGCGTTTTTTCTAGAAGATAGAATGTAATATCGTGTGTCTCTTACTTTTTTACTGTATATTTTTAATTGAAATTTTACAGAATAAAATTTTTATAAAAATATTTTTTAGGGAACAAGAAATATTAGTCAATTTTGCGAAGAAAGAAACAAAAAAACAAAAAATTAATTATCCATATTAATATTCTACACAATGTTTTTTATGTAAAAAAATCAATTCTGTGATTTTATTAAATGCTGTGATTTTTCAAAACTTAAATATTTTAATGAATCCATTTTTACTACTTTGACTGCAAGGAAAAAGTAGTATAGCGTTTGGAACGGTGTCTGTAACATTTTCAAAAAAAAAAAAAAATTGTGTATAGAAATCCTTCATATAGCCTCTAGATGACGAATCTGAACTTAGTTTATGTGGGTGTATGGATGTGCGTCGTCAGCTCGCTCGATCGCTCGCTCGGTCCTCAGACATACATTTTTGATCGCAACTCCTCCTAGACGGTTCAACTTCGTGGGGCATAAAACATGAAAACGTCGCAGCGGAGACATATTTTCAAACTCAAATTGCACATATAAACTACAAAATGAAGAAAATTGGTTTTGTTATAAATCAAAAAAATGTGAACTTTGGTGCTTCACCGGATCGTATGATATCGTGTCACTGTTGCGGATCTAGCATTTTAGAAATAAAATGCCCATATCGATTAAAAAACAATGTAACATTAGTAGATTTTGCTAAAGCAAAAAATTCATGTTTGAATTTAGATAAAAATCAATTAATTCTTGATAAAAATCATTCATATTTTATCATATTCAATTACAAATGTTTATAACGGAAACATGTTATTGTGATTTTGTTGTATGGTCCCCACAACACTTATTTGTTCAACGAATTTATTTAGATGAAGAATTTTTAAAAGAAAACACAGAAAAAGCAATTCATTTTCATAAAAATGTTATTATGCCGGGACTTGTTGCTCGTCTTTTCACAAAGAAAGAGGGAACTGCGAATATTGGTACATGGTGTTTATGCCATGGATTTGAGGATAAACATCCAATGATACAATATGATAATGATATATGCGATATTCAATGGTATCCTATGGATTGTATCGGATTGGAAGATATTCCAAATGCAACGTGAATTTGTAATAATTGTAAGAAGTAGTTTTATTTCCTTGTTTTTGTTTGTAAATATTTCATATTTTTGTATTTATAAAATTTGTTATTTATACCTATATAAATCTATAAATTGTATTTAAAAAAAAAATATATGTTTATTTATGAATATAGAAATAACAAAAATCAGTATATTTTATTTTAATTGTAAGCAATACAAAATTAACAAATATTAAAATTAAAGTATATAGACATAAAGCATAACAAAATAAAAAAAATAATAATTTTAAATAATAAATATCTTAATCCTTTATAAAATAAAATAATAATACTTTTAAATAATAATAATATGTATGTATAACAATAATAATATAATAGAAAAAACTAATTTTATAAATTATAAAGAAATTATCGGCGGACTTAAATTAACTATTGCGCAGCAAACTGTTATTATTTTATCTAAAATAGATTTGTTGTCAATAATATTACTTAACATAGTCGCAGGAACAATCGATTGAAATATTTGAAACTTATTTTTAATTACTCCAATAATTCTTTCAACATGAATTCTAATATGGCTTGTCTCTTCTACTTCTAACGGATGCAACTGACTTTTTCCTTTGGTAAATGCCGGTATAATTAATTTGGCTTGTAATATACCTATCATGTCCTTGATTAGGAATCCTCTATCGGCCAAAACTATATCATGGGGACTTACCTACCCAAGCATTACTTGTATAACATATTGTGCCTTGTGGAGTTATACCTATTAAAAATTTCACAGTATGATGGTGTTTGTAATTTGACCAACACTGTTGTCATGTTAGATAATTTGACGGTTTCTTTATAAAAATTTCAAAACAATCAATAATGACTGTAGTTTTTTTATGGAAAACTTCTTTAAAACAATGCGGAATATTTTTATTTCTTATTTCATGATCCGGCCAAATAATTAAATTTTTCAATTTTATATATAAGATTTCTATAGTTTTTTCAAAATAAACAGATGCTGATGTTACACTTATTGCAAATCGATATCCTAAATCTTTAAATGATAAATTTAATCTTAATTTCATTAACGTTAATAATAATTGCTTGAAAGGATTTAAAGCGTTAAGAGCATGTTTTGGCAAAAATGGTTCTATTGTTTCTAAAACAATTTTAAATAATGGATAATTTAATCCTGCATAAAATAAAATCTTGTCATTATTATTTTTAAATGATTCTTCATTTAGACCTGTCTTAATTAATTGTTCTGAGAGATCATATTTTTTTCATTTAGATATTGTAATTCATTTTCTTGATTTGCAAATTATAACAATATCCCTTCCCGAAATATTTTTCTATCCACACCACTGATTCTTCCAATTTGAAATAATGTTTAATAAGTACAGTTGGCTATTACTTTGTGAAAAAAACAAAATTGAAACAAACGTCATTTAGAAAAAAAAAGTATATAATTTGTTCAATTCTGAATAATTTATTCATAAGAGTTTTGTAAATTTATAGCGTTAGTTTAAGTTTTACCGCACCGTTTTACCGCAAGAAAACGCATTTTAATGTCATGCGCGCATAGCTCCCCAGTGCGATTTTTAGCCAAGAATACGACGGTGTAGAGGTACCAGTAGCGTACGCGAGCCGTCAATTATCAGAAACCGAGCAAAAATACAGTACTACTGAAAGCGAAGGGCTTGCCCTAGTATGGGGTATCCGTCACTATCATTGTTATTTGCATGGTCGGCATTTTAAAGTTATTAGAGAGTTTTTGCAAACTTTACGCTAAACGACCGCTAACGATAAAATCACGTGACTTAATAACGGACGAAGCAATATTTCTTTTGACAACTTTTATTTTTTGCAACGGATTACGCTATACGTTAAGCAAGATAAATATGTAAACCTAACCTAGTATCATATAGCTGTGTCATTTTTAAAACTTTTTTGTTCAAAAAAATGAGTGTAAATGACATTTTAATGTGCAACGTAATAGGAGATTTAGATTTTGAGGATGTGGAAGACGCAATTTTGTATACTTTACGACCACCAAAAATAAAAAGAATTAGACAAATCCAGTACGGGAGGTTTAATTTAGATTTGTTAAGTGAAGAAGAAATTCGTTTATATTTTCGTTTTGAAAAAAATGATTTCAAAGTCATATACGAAGCTATCGGTATACCAGATATAATTAGTACATTTCAGCGTTATCACGAATCGGGAAAGTATAGGTATAGCTACCGTTTTTACATAGTTTAAAGTTTATTGCTAAATTATTGTTATTTTAGCACTAGAAGGGACTTTGTATACTCTTAAGAAGACTTGCTTATCCAAACAGGCTTTCAGATTTAGAGCCTTTATTTGGATTATCTGCACCGTATTTATCTGTAATCACAAAAACTGTTCTAAAAATAATATATGAAAATAAGGGACACTTATTGAATAACTTGGAAAATTTAGGTTGGCTGACTAATGATAAAATTATTATGCACAAGTAAGTACAGAATGTAATGAAAGACTGACATTTGTACGCTGATATTTGTAGGCAATAACAAATATAGGTTCACCCATTGAAAACTGTTGGGCTTTTATTGATGGAACAGCACGAGCAATTTGCAGACCTATTCAAAATCAAGAACAATATTTTTCAGGTCACAAAAGAATGCATTGTGTAAAATATCAAAGTATTCTTTGTCCTGATGGCATTGCGGTAAGTCTTTTGGGCGCTTTTCCAGGAAGAAGACATGACGCAGGTAAAAGTAAACACTACTAAGAAATTAATGAACATTTTTTACTCATGATTATATTGTTTTACGAATATTTAGAGAAACACATATTTACGATCAATTACGTAATAAAGCCGAGTTAGCAAATGGGCAGCAGTATTGTATATTAGTAATCCTGAACAGTGGAAAAGAAATGTGAGGAAAAGAGCATGAAACTCAGGAAAGGCGTACGTCACTTCAAATAGAAAGCTCAAAGAAAATAGAATAGAAAAAAATAGAAAATAGAAAAGCAAAGCAAAGTGTTTTGATCTATTTACGGAAATGGAACGAGACAAAATATTTTCGGACTTTTACAAAATGATATTTAAGGAAATACAAGACGCATACCTGAGTGCTTGCATTGAAGGTGGGGCCTTTAAAAGAAGAAGGCGCAGTACTAGTAGTGAAATCCAATTTTTTTTAAAAAATTCATTATTCATACAAGATAAAATTAGGTACAAAAATGAATAATCTTTGTCGAACAGCGTTCTGTAATCGGCATGCCATCGATAAATCTAGGGTACAGATTATTGCACAAAAGTGCAGTGACAATAGAATAACACCAACAAGCGATGGTCGAGGCAAACATTCCAATCGTCCAAATAAACTGATTGTGAGTAATAATATAATGGGAAATATAGATGAACATATTAAGAGTTTTCCGGTACGTGAAAGTCATTACTCACGAAAAGAAACGAGTAAGAAGTATTTACCAGCTGATTTAAACGTGAAAACCAGGCATAAAATGTATTTGGAAAAATATGATCCTGAAATACACGAATTACTAAAAGCAAAGAAAAAAGCTTCTCCTAAAGTAACATACGACTACTACTATAGATATTTTGTGCATAATTTTAATATATCGTTTGGACAAACACGTTAAAATACTTGCGTTACATGCGACACATTAAAATTAAATTTAGAAATTGCGACATCTGATGAAGAAAAGAAGTCCCTTGATATTCAAAAAAATATTCACTTGCGCAAAGCCCAATCATTTTGCGACGACTTAAAACATAAAACGGGACTATGCCAAGAAGATAGTTCCGTTGATGTATTATGTATTGATTACCAAAAAAAATTTCCTGTGCCTGTTTTAACTGTTGGAGAAATTTTTTATTCAAGACATCTATGGGTCTACAATCAATGCTTTCATTCTTGTAAAAATGGTGAGTCAGTAATGTACATGTACGATGAAACCACTGCCAAAAAGGGTCTAGTGAAATTACTACTAGGTACTTGATAGGTGTACTCATAATTAGTGTTTTTTGGTTAGTTGATTATGAGTACCTTTACAGGGATATTAGATGTTATTTGCTATGTCGCTAATATACGTCAACCGGCAATAATAACATGGATTTTTAATTTTCACTTATTTTATTCACTATTGTTGATTGATAACATAAAGCGATAGTTACAGTCTAGATATAAAATACATGTTAGGAAAATTAATTCTTATATTGATTTTATTATTTATTTATATTTCTAATTATTCTCAGGTTATGGATCCTTCGACATTTTATAGAAAAAAGAAGTATGGTTTCTTGCAAACTAGACAAATACCATAGGAAAGCAAAGACAGTTGCTTGAGTGAGAGTGATGAAGAGTATGACCCATTAGTTTTCAAAAGTAATGCTCATTTGTTTAAAACATAAAAAAAAATACGATTTTTTTCATATTTAAGTGAATTTTATTTTAAATATAAAATGGGAGTTAATTTAAACTTATTGTTATAAAATTGGTTAATTTATTATTATTATTTTTATATTTAGATTATTTTTTTATATGTATATATTAATTAATGAGTCCATACTAATTTTATAATAAGATAAAGTTTAATTCTAGCTTAAGAATTTATTTAATTTTTTTTTTACATGTAAATTTTTGTGGGGCAATTAATTATATTTTAATAGTATATTTATTATAATTTATTCGCAGTATTTAATTTTAATAATTTAAGAAATTAAGAATTATAAATTAATTTTAATATTAACAAATTTTGTGAATTTGGAACAAAATAATGAAGAATCAGAAAATGAGCGTAGTGAAGGAGAATCAGAAAATGAGACGAATGAAGATTCAGAAAATGGAACGAATGATGAAGGAAAAAAGAAGAATGCAAATATTCATAGACAAAATTCTAGACTCAGGAACAAACAATTATGGAAGGATGTGATTAGAAATAAAAGTCTTAGGAATATGCCAGATTGGTTCGGTAATATTCCTGAGGCGAAAGAACTGAAAACGCCAGTTGGATATTTTCGTAATTTTTTCGATGACGTGATTTTAGATCACATTGTTGAACAAAGTAACAGCTGCTCTTCCTTCTAAAAAAAAATATTAGATGGAATACATCATTGGCCATTTATCCAAGAAAGTCGACAACGTTATAAAAAGCCAGGTTGTAAAGGGCAAACAAATGTATTTTGTGAAAAGTGTAAGGTAAATTTATGCCTAAACAAAAATAACAATTGTTTTCAAGAATTTCATATGGATTAGGTATAACTAAAAGATGTTGTTTAAATGACGATTGTGTTTAATTTGATACAAAACCCTTAAAATCGTACCCCAGATGCGGGCAGTAAAAAATAAATTTGTCATATCTATTTACGTATTTACTTGTATATTTCTAGGTTTAGCATGAGACGTAATGCTTAAAATGACAGGAGTGGAGTTAAGAGTTCTTGACTGATATCGATATGATTCTTTTCTTTGAAAAAGGAATTCGTGGCGGTATCAGTCAATGCTGCAATCGTTACGCCAAAGCTAACAACAAATACATGTCCGCCTTCAATACAGAAGACCTCGAGAAATATCTGATGTATTTTGACGCATGCAATTTATACGGTTGGGCAATGATCGATGAATGTGAAATAGAAAACTTTTCCTCAAAGTAGAAATTAAAAAGGAAGATATTCATATTCATAGTGTAACGATCTAATTTTTGTAGTTCTCTTTTTATTAATGATTAATTTTTAAATATTGTTAAGCCTCACTTAAACTGCTCTTTCGCCAATGAAATCAATACAATACAAATTGAAATTTTCAGTCTTCATTGTGACAAGAAGATAACAGTTTGTTGATTATATATTCTAATGCAACGATGACATCAATTTTATAAAAAAATTTTATAATTTATATTAATTCTATTATTATTAAATATGTAAATCATGTTAAATGTTATTTATAATAAAGTTCAAATTAATGAATAAATCAATATTATTATGTAATATGTGTTGATAAATTGTTTTAACTTTATTTAATAATATGAATAAAATATTTTTATTTAGATATATTTTTTGTAGTTACGGTTCAAAATTGCTTGCCTCAATCAACTGATTTTGGGGCATCGACCAGCTAAGTAATGTTCCTTTATTGTTAGTCAAATATTTCTAGTTTACGTTTCCGGGATTAGCTCCGCGCTGTCGGTTGTCGATTTTGATGACGACGTTTCGGCACAATCTCATGTGCCAATCCCGGAAACCAGATACGTCATATAACGTCCGCGGAATTATATAGAAATATACGATTTTGACCGTTAGATTATATATCGAAAAAAAGGAGATATTGGGATGTCGGTCATAAATGATAGGGCTAAATAATTCAAACCTCTATTTGAATTTTATTCCGAGCTTTCGGCTTTATTTTAGGCCATCATCAGGAAAACTGGAAGATTTTTATTTTGTTGTAATAAACATTTTACAATAAAAAAACAATGTGTAATAGGTACAAACAAAACAAAATATTTATTTATATACTCACAGTTCGAAGAGATCAATTTTAATGGTTAAACATAGACATAATGTCAATCTCTGAAAACGGTCCGGAAGGCTACATCTTTGAAGTTGACTTGGAGTATCAACAACGTGACACATACACGACTTACACAAAGACTTACCGCTATGTCCTGAACACCGTGCGCCATCCGATTCAAAATGAAAAAATTAATGACTACTTTATATGAAAAGAAAAAGTACGGCTTCCACCATCGAAATTTGAAACAAGCTTCACATCTAAGTTTGAAATTAACAAAAATTCACGTTAAATTTAAAAAATCTTTTTGGCTTAAAAAATACATTGACACAAATACAGAATTTAAAAATCATGCAACAAATTAGTTAAAAAAAAAAAAATTTCAAACTCATGAATAACGCAATTTTTCTAAATGGGACGGCAAGGGTAGTGCCCGGTTTATCATACATATCTTGGAACACCATCCTCAACAGAGTAAACGGAACCAATAAACTTCTTCTGAATTTCAAGCTCGATTTGAATACTGCTGTTGCTACTTTAAAAACACTAAAGGTTTTCATCGAGAATGAACGCTTCACACTACGAACAGTCAGGAATGGAAAAAGCTGCTACATCGATGTATGTTGTCGGCAGGATACGTCGAGAAATGTTCGCTTAATCCCCTTAAACTACGGAAATGCACCAGAAATTAACCTCTCACCGTCTCAAAAAATTTAGGTCGAAAATTACATCCCTGTGATTGATCAGTTTTTAACATCATTGGATCAACGAATTTCAGCTTATGAATTGGGTTATACACGCTTCGGTTTTCTGGGCAACCTCGAGCATCTCAGTTCAGAACAATTGATTGAACAAGCGAAAGTTTTAACTGATATCTACGAAAACGACGTCGATGAAAATCTGGAGATGGAGCTTGTTCAATACGCAGAATGTTACAAACAATTTGCAGCGGAAGAAAATAAATATTTCAGTCGAGAACATTTCATGTACAAATTGATTGTCGAAAAACAAGTGCAGGATGCTTTTCCCAATGTGGACATAATTTTGAAAACCTACCTTGTTTTAATAACTTATTGCACTGCTGAAAGGTCGTTTTCAAAACTAAAATTAGTAAAAAACAGGTTGCAAACTTCAAAAACCCAAAAACGCCTAAACGATCTTGCAATTTTAAGCAATAATAAAGATATCTTAAGAGAGTTATCTTTTTTTAGGACGTGATCAATGACTTGATTGTAAAGAAAAGAAAATTAAAAATAAATAAATAAATAAGTAATATATATTTGGGAAAAATAAAATGTTTTGTACCTAACGCATTACTCATTTTTAAGTCAGGTAGTAAATCTGAGGATTATCATGACGAAATGTATTTTTGACAATTTCTCAAAATGGTTAGAAGCAAAATTAATCCCCAATTTACCCAGTGAAAGCGTTATTGTTATTGATAATGCACCTTATCATAACGTACAAATTGAGAAAGCACCGGTCAACTTCTCGGAAGGCTGAAATGATAAAAAGGGGCTAGAAGAAAGAAATATTCCATATTCTGACAGTATGTTAAAATCGGAATTATATGACATAATAAAAAAATATAAACCGGCATATAAAAAATATGCTATTAATAACATATTGCAAAGACATGGCCACAAAGTTTTGCGTTTGCCACCATATCACCTGGATCTCAATCCCATAGAGTTAGTATGGGCATCTATGAAACAATACGTAGCAAAAAAAAACGTAGCATTTAAATTGGATGATGTGAAAACGCACTGTGAGGATTTTTTTAATAATTTTCTTGTGGAAGACTGGCAGTCTCGTTGTTTACATTCCAAAAATGATTTTAACTGAGATTGTGAGGATTTTAAGTGAGATTATAAAGATTTTGCAAAGGGCATATATTGATCTAATTCGTATATAAATTTCATCAAAATCGGATAAATAATACAGCCACAATAATTAATTTTTGAAAATTTTATTACTTTTTTTCTCTAAGATAATTACACGTTATTTTATTGATATTACCGCAAATAAATACAACAACAGTTACTTTTACATAGAGTTGTAATTAAATATATTAATTATAAATTATTTTCATTAAGGAATAGTAAATAATAATTTAATATTTCACTTACAAACCCTAGAGATATAATTCGAATTTAGTGGAATCTAAGATTTTTTAATGATGGCTGTCGTTTAGTTCAAGCATCGTCGTATGGATGGCACTAGTTGTATTAAAATTTATGAATGTCAAAATTAAATATATAATAAATAATAATAATAATAAAAGTATATTAATAGATTATTAATAATAATAATTTATTTAATTACAGTCGCATTTTATATATAAAAAGTTTATATAAATATGGCGGCTGCTGCTGGCTGGATCTGTCAAAACAGCTCCAAAATAATATTTATAAAGCTTTTGCAATCGGCATTTAAAGGTAATAGAATATTTAATTCAGATTATTTTTTTTAATTAAATAGAGCCGCGCAACAACTAGGTCATATGCGGCTTTAATTCAGATTATTATTCGATCAATTATTTCACAATAAAATTCATTTAGATCGCGGTATTTAAACTCTAACGCCTGTGTCACACTATAAGTCGTCACTCATGGAAACAAAGAAGAAGATTTTTTGTGAGTGACGACTCACCATTTTAGCGACGCCGCTAAAATTGTAAGTGTAGACCCACGAAAACTTCACACTGATGGTGTTCGTATTACTGCAGCTAACTTTATAACCTTTCACTTGTTATCCCGACTTGTTCTGACTACGTTGTGCTAACCTTACTCTTTGTTTTTTTTAATATTTTGTTGTATCTTGTTTCTTTTGTTATTTATTAGTTAGTTATATATGTATATAGACTACCATTTTGAAATTATTATACAATAAATATTAAAAAGACATTTTGATATTTTTTCATCGAAAGTTGACAATACTGTTTAAAAATTAAATTTTGAAATTATTGTGCATATAAAAAAAATTATCTTAAAATTTAATTGAAATCTGACATACAGTATACCTAAAATAAATTGTAAATAGCTTTTTTTTCGTAGAATTAGCAACACTGCAAAAATAAAATTATGTAATTGTTATTGATACCAGAATATTCTATTTTAAAAATTTAATTGAAATCGGATAAATAGTGTGACTAAAACAAAATATTAATAAATTTAATATTTTTCACTCAAAAGTTGGTAACACTGTGTAAAATAATATTATGTAATTGTTATGGATGGATCTATCCTAAAAATTTAATTTAAACAGAAAGTCGTAGGTCAGTGGTTGCGTGTTGGACTCGGACCCCAAAGGTTTCTGTTTCGCGTCGCGCTCACACCCGAAATTAATTTAAATACTACTGGTATTAAAGCCTTGTACCACTGAACTGATATCGGTTGCGTCTGAGTGGTTCGGAACCCACTATCAGCTGTAGGTCTCTTGCTTGGCTGAGGACTAACCTCCTGCACCATTGACAATGCAAATAAAAAATTGTTAAGAAACTATATGATCAGCTTTTCGAGCATATAGTCTCATGTTCCGCTTAGGAATTATGGAAACTGATTATTATTGATACCATGATAATCTATTTTGAAAATTTAATTGAAATTGCATAAATAGTCCAGCTAAAACAAAATATTAATAAATTTAATATTATCTCACTCAAAAGTTAGTAACACTGTGCAAAATAATATGATCTATAGTCTATTTTTTAACTAGGATGAGTAAATGCAAAAGTAAGTTTAATTTGCAACGTCTATGATCTCCACATTTGGTTTATTTACTTAAAAACGAATTTAAAACACACGAAACTAAAGAAAACTTGACAATATGAAACTCGAAAATAAGGTATTGACAATATATATCTGACATATTGACAGTACTGACAGCTTGTTGACAGTTAATGACAAGGATGAAAATAATGTTGGGTGTAAAAACAGTTGTATGTCAACCAATCAGAAGTATATATTTTGGCGCAAAAAATTTAAATTACTCCTCCTAGTTATAAAAAAAACAGACTATAATTGTTATGTACGTGATGAATGTAATGAACGTGATGAATATAATTGTTATGGATATTAGGAGGATGTATCCTGAAAATTTGATTTAAATCGGAGTAATAATATAGCCAAAATAAATGATTAAAAATTTTTAAAAATTGCCGAAATTTTGCATCATTGCACAAAAATGAAATAAATAAAATTTAAGTTTCTATAACATCTTTTACTTAAAATATGATCTTATCCAGCCGTTGAAGTTTTTTATGTACACTCGTAAATCACCTGTATATAATTTTCACTTAATGTAATCTACGCGTTACTACGATACAAAAACCAAATATATTTATAAAAATTTTTGTCATAATTGGAATTGACAAATATTTATTTACAATATTTTACTATATATCTAATATCATGGATAAACATTTCAACAAGGTTGGTATAATTTTTTACTTTTCAGAAAATTGATTTAATGAAGTTTTATTCATTTCAGTACACAGGTATCAACCTTACACAAGAACGAAATACTGACGATGACACTTTACGTGAAGATTGTCCGATTATATTTGAATCATTACCGAATCACCAACAATTCTCTGTAAGATTAGATATTATTATAATTACATAAATTTTTATATACCTATATTAAAAAAAATAGTTACAAAAAAATATTAAACTATTTCAGTTTGCAAATCATGCAGAACCATCAACTTCTACAGCAAATAGTAACCATGAAATATTTGAAAATTCTCCTGATGATACCGCACAACATTTAACAAAAGTAATTAATTATCAAAAAAGAGCACTTTTAAAGAAAGAATGTAAACTGAAATTGGACAAGTTGCGTATGAAATTAGAATATAAAAAGGATAAATTTGAAGCAAGAATAAAATACCTTCATACTCAAAACAAATTGGTGGCACAAGAACTGGAATTGATTGATGAAACTGAAACGAAACTATTTGAACTGAATCAAATGCAACAAAATCTTAATTAGTTTTTCTTTTTTAATGTAGTGAAAGAATATTTAGTTATTGATAATTTTTATGTATGATATTAATTTCAGTGTCCATTTTATAAGAAACCAGAGTGAACACCTTTCCTGGAATCTCTTAATCATGGGTGTCTACGTGATGCCGCTGTGTTTAATTTATTTTGATATATATTTTTGTCATTAGCAATCATTATATTTTGCTAAAATTGTTTATAAATAGCAGGTTTTTTTATTATTATTAATGTATTCGATGTTTTTTGTGAAAGAGTTTCAAATATAACTTCAAAATGTACATTTGTTTTTGACTTGGTTATAATAATGAATGAAACAAGATTAAAAGCATATATATATATATATATATATATATATATATATATATATATATATATATATATATATATATATATATATATATATAGATGTGGGAAAGAAAAATCTAGCGCGCCACTGATGAGCAGACCCAGACGGGGAAAGACGGCAGAGGGCAGCCCAGAGCCCAGACGCCAGAGTTGAGTTGAACGCGAACGAGTAAAGACGATATACGACGAACGTTATTAATAATTACGACGAAGGTTATTAATGATTACGACGAATGTTTCTATTGTATTTACTTTAATATTTACTTTTATACTACTATTATATATCAATCATATTATTCATACTTTAATTAAACTTTGTTTATTAAACTAAAGTGTTGTGTTGTTATTCAACGAGCCAAACCCCTAGAACTACAAGTTGAACTATAATTTGAGTAACAAATTGGCAGTCTGGGAAGGACTAACCCTACAAATTGGGGGCTCGTCCGGGATCGAACTACGGATCGAACTACAGATTGTGCTACAAACTGAGAACTCGAATCGTGATTAACTGATTGAGTGATAGTGGACATGTAAAAGAAAATTAAACAAGAGTGCAGTGATTAAAGTGTAATAGTGATAATTACTGTGCTGCAGAATAAACACAAAAGTAAAAAAATAAAAAATAAAAAAGCCGTTACAAATAAGTGCATGTGTACCGGGCGGCGTGTACCTGGCTACCGGCGACCGCGCGAGTAAGCCTGAACAAACAACGCTTACAAAACGAACGTTGAATTGTTGTGCGTTCTGAGAATTCGGCGCGATAACATTTCTACTGAACCATAGGCGTACCAATATATTTTATTTTTAACTTTATTAATCGTGGCGTGTGTACAGTTATTTACATAAACATATTTAAATAATTATTACGATGACGACGTTAGGCGAAATATACGCTGTGCATAATAATATTAACAATGGTAATGCTAAATCCGTAAAAGTATTACATGCAATCGTATGCGGTGACGAGTCGGCACGGTTGAATAGAAAAAATCTCTTAAGATTTAATGGTTTTGGTTATCAAGAAAATTCTGAAGAATACAATTCAAAATTAGAAGAAGTGAAAAACAACACAAGTGATGCAGATCTTGTTTCTGTTTGCCATATTCTAAATATTGATTATGATGAAACAAACGATGAAATCGCCAGAAGAATTTTGTCATTTTTATGTGAACCAAGAGAACTAGTCACTGAAGATGATGACGAAGAAGATGAAGAAATAGAAGAAAACGGCAACGAAGCTGAGAATGAAGACGATGATGAAGCTGAACACGAAGACGAAAATGAAGACGAAAAAGAAAGGCGAGGCCGAGTAGAAAACCGAGGTGTTGCTTCAAGAAAAGAAGATAGAACAAAACAGCCGTCAAAGATGAAAGATGTTACTACAACGATGACAACGACCTCGATGACCTGTCATCCGGGTCGGATGACGACACAGGATGGCCGAGATGTGGGAAAGAAAAATCTAGCGCGCCACTGATGAGCAGACCCAGACGGGGGAAGACGGCAGAGGGCAGCCCAGAGCCCAGACGCCAGAGTTGAGTTGAACGCGAACGAGTAAAGACGATATACGACGAACGTTATTAATAATTACGACGAAGGTTATTAATGATTACGACGAATGTTTCTATTGTATTTACTTTAATATTTACTTTTATACTACTATTACATATCAATCATATTATTCATACTTTAATTAAACTTTGTTTATTAAACTAAAGTGTTGTGTTGTTATTCAACGAGCCAAACCCCTAGAACTACAAGTTGAACTATAATTTGAGTAACAAATTGGCAGTCTGGGAAGGACTAACCCTACATATATATATATATATATATATATATATATATATATATATATATATATATACAGTGTGTCCCAGGATTGATGTTACAAGAGGTGTAATGGACTAAAATTTTTTGAATTTCATTTCAAGATTCTGGAATTAAGCCCTGCTTAGCGTGAAACGAATTTTAAGAATTTTTTCGTTTTTTGAAAAACAAAATGGCCGTGACGGTGAAGCAAGAACTATTTTCTTTTCAGGTAAAGTACCCTTTTTGTTTAGGATACGACAAAATTTTATTAAGAAAAGTTGTTTATAATGACAAATCATGGCCGTATACCAAACTTCAGGACGATCTACCTACTTTCATTAAACTGTCTGTTTTAGATTGAACAAAATAAATTGTAGGTTTCTATTAATTTATTAAAATTTTTATTTGTAGACCATTGAACGAAACAAATAGTATTTACAACAAATTTAACTTACGAAGCTTAATAATATCATTGATGTGCAATAAATTTATTAAAAATTACTCAGCGTAAAATTTTGATTTTGATTTTTTATTTGTCCTGAAGTTTGGTATACGGCCATGATTTGTCATTATGAACAACTTTTCTTAATAAAATTTTGTCGTATCCTAAACAAAAAGGGTACTTTACCTGAAAAGAAAATAGTTCTTGCTTCACCGTCACGGCCATTTTGTTTTTCAAAAAACGAAAAAATTCTTAAAATTCGATTCACGCCAAGCAGGGCTTAATTCCAGAATCTTGAAATGAAATTCAAAAAATTTTAGTCCATTACACCTCTTGTAACATCAATCCTGGGACACACTGTATAATATAGAATAGTTACTTAGTTAATACCTATATTATTAATCGTAAATTAAGTAGTTTATTGTAGTTTTTATTTTATTTTTAGACTTTTTTTATTTTATATTACAGTAGCGTAGTTTTTTTTATTACATTTTTGTAGTTTGACATTATTTTTCGTAAATTAAGTAGTTTAGAGAAGGAATGTTTGGCAATCGTTTGGGGAATTCAAAAGATGCGACATTATCTCGAAGGTTACCATTTTACCGTCATCACCGACCACCAAGCATTGAAATGGTTACAAGTAATCGAAAATCCCCCAGGACGACTCGCTCGGTGGGCCATGTTTTTACAACAATTCGATTTTGAAATTCAGTACCGAAAAGGCTCGTTGAATCAATTGGCAGATGCATTATCGAGACAGCCACTTGCAGCCAAACCCGAAGATATTTCCGACGCGAAAATCTTTTTAGTAGCCGCCACCTGCAAGTGGTATGCAAAGAAGCAACGAGACGTTCTGGCACGACCCACCGACTTTCCAGACTTTGCCTTGAGAGATGGGCACTTGTACCGACGTATCCACAACCCACGAAACCTAACGGAGGATGATGGAGCCAACTCTGCATCCCAGAACCGACTCGAATACAGATTCTGAAAGAGAATCACGACCGACCAGATGCAGGACACGCCGGAGTAGCAAAAACCGCCTCACGTATCGCCTTACGGTATTATTGGCCCGGTATGTTTCGCGATATCACCAAGTATGTCCGAAGCTGTCCGTCCTGTCAGAAATTCAAACCATCGCAGCGTGGAATTGCCGGTCAGATGCACCCTCCAGAAATACGTGGACCCTGGGATACCGTAGCAGTTGACATTATGGGACCACTGCCCCGTTCAAAAAGTGGCCACATGTATTTATTAGTGTTACAGGATCGACTCACTAAATGGGTGGAATGCCAAGCACTCCGTAAGGCCACCGCCGCCACGATCACCAAAGGAATCCGAGAATTGGTGGTGACGCGGTACGGCTGCCCGAGAACAATCATCACCGACAACGGGACGGAATTCGACAATAAACTGCTTAGGCAAACTTTGGAGGCCATGGGTATCCGACAATTACTGACACCGCCCTATACACCCCAAGCTAACCCCGTAGAGCGGGTAAACCGAATACTGAAAACGATGATCGCGCAATCCTGTCAAGAGGATCAACGTACGTGGGACGAATTCTTGCCAGAATTAAGGCTGGCCCTCAACTCCGCAAAACACGAGTCCACCAGTTACACTCCCGCATATCTCAACTTTGGCCGCGAATTGACGCTGCCGGGATTATTCCAGGAGATTCAACCGGAGGTACCGCTCAACACGAAGACAAACAAAATACCACAAGAAATTTTAGCCCGTGTTAAGCGATTAAACGAAATCAGGGAATTTGCGCGCATACAACTAGCTCGAGCATCAGACCGGCATGGTCATTATTATAATTTACTGCGTCGAGAATGGCAGTGTAGGGTAGGAGATCAGGTAATGCGGAGAGAACATCCTCTTTCCGACGCTGCCAAGGGGTATGCTGCTAAGCTAGCACCAAAAATTTCGAAAAGGTCGCCGGTGGTATATGATTTGCAAGGAGAGCGTGGACGCATTCTCCATCGCATTCATATAAAAGACCTTAAGCCGGCTGTGTAAAAATGAATACTAATTCCTTTTCTTGTAGATGACAAGTGTAAAGAAAAGTGAAGCCACTGGCAATCCAGCCAGTACCACCGCCGGCCGGATTCAACCCCAATCGCTTCGAGCTCCGTGGCTCCCCGGGGAAGGCGATCTAAAGCTCCGGAGGGTACTAACGGAGATGTTCGGGCCTTACCCGCCGAACAAGTGGGAGACGCCGGTACTGACGCCTCCATACCGGAGCCCATATAAAAATTATTCAACTATTATATAATTTTTTTATTATTAATATAATAATTACGGTATCATAATTAATCTTTTTGTAATATTAAATATAATTATAAATATATAAATATTTCAAATAAAAATCCCTAGTGTAGTTACTAAATAATATAGGTTGGTATTTGTTACAAATATTGCTAACAGTGCTAACTTCTCTCAATTCTTTGAAAATCTGTGACAGTTGAAAGCGAATTCAAAGTGCTATACTTTATAACGATATTTTATTTTTCAATTAAACAGTAATTTTTATTACTACTAATTTTTACTTTTACTTCTTATTCTTTATTCTTCTACTTCAGTTATTTCATCATTACTTTTACAGGTAAGTTTTTATTTACTGTTTTATTATTAAACAAATGTTAACTTAAGTCATTCCGAAAAAGATATACACATATATATACTATAATCTTAAATGTTATATAGCAAATATTTTCTTGAAATTTATTAACATCATAAAATGCATTCAGTAGCAAAAAATTATATAACTGATACATTTAAATTATATAATTTATTATTTTACAATCATACAATCAATATTAATGGTTTTGTTTTATATTTCTGTGTTCACATCGACACATGTTATCTTTATAGGTTAAGTTAATTTATTAAAATTTTAATAAGACAAGAAATAAATTAAAATGTGGCAAAATTTCATATATAATGTAAATTTTATTGTTTAGTCATTGTTAAAAGGAGACAGTTCTAATGTTATTTAGTGGTATATTAAATTAAACTAATACAACTCGCGCGAAAGTAGCATAATTTAAATTTTTTTTTTATGAATTTACAAAAATTTTCAAAATTATTTAAATATTAAATAAACGTAAATTTAAAGTAAAACGGAATACAATGAATGTTAAAATACATGTTATTAGAAAAAAAAATATTAATAAGAGGTATATATTTCATATAATACAATTTTGAATTTTTTGTTCTATATATCGCATTAAAAAATAAAAACATTGTTTTAGTTATCGATTGACATTGTCTACATTTGTACCATTTCTGAAACGGATAGTTCTGAATTATTTATTAAAAATATTTTTTCAAAAAAGATCTAAAAATGAAATCGTTGTTTGTGTTATCATGATATTTGTTTAAAATGAAAATTCTTTCAATATAAATAAATAAATTTCTGGAATTACTTCAAATTTTGCGCCTGAATTTACAAAAACAAATAATAACATTTTACAAACTTGCTTTTTGTTATAATATAAATTATAAGTAAATATAAGTCAATTTTTCCAGATTGGAGATAACTGATGATCGGGACGTCACCTATCCAGGTGGACTCAGCGTCCGAAGATGAGGCACCACCCGTCCGCCGGCCCTCCAAGAGGCGGGCTCCAAGCCCGGCTCCCGCCAGGAAGCCACCACCAGCTGTGCGGGAACCGAAGTTGCTGCCAGCAACCCCTACAGCAGCTCCCCAACAGCCCCGTCCTCAGCGTGTCGAGAAGCCCCCACGAGGTCGTTCCAGCCCCCGACGACACCGCCGAGCCCCGAAGATCCGGCCCGTGTCGAAGCCACTCCTCCAGACCCGGCGACCCGAAGCCCGCACCAACGCTGCCAGGGAGAAGCTGCTTCTGGAGCTTTTCGGCAGCATATCCCCGGACTCCCCGGAGAGAACGCCGGATGTGCCGAGGCCCTCTCTCACTCTCCTCCAATACCTCAACCACCCCGTGTCTCCTCTGCCGCCGTCACCACCACCCCTCACAACACCGATCCTCACACCTTTACCCACCGCTGAACAACTGCCACCGTCCCAGCCCGCTCCTGCCTTCGCTCGGGAGAATGTAGTGGAGCGAATCCTCTCCCGCTACGAGGGCACTCGGCCTAGCATATCGGACGCCGAGGCCCAGGCGCTGATGCCCGAAGGCTTCCCGCCGAATAAGAAGTGCGGGTCCGAATAGCAGCACCAGACGGGAAGCAGCTTTGGTACAAAATCCGAAGGGGCCGGGTCACCAATTAGTGCTCCGTTCTCCCCCTCGACACGCTTGCCCCCCGTGCATCACCCAAACGACGGACGCCTAGAATTTCCATCTTTATTATATACTCTCATCAATTCATATTTATGTGTACGTTGTTTTTTTTTAATTTCTTGTTAAATATTCAATTGTTCAATATTCAGTATTCAAATGTTCAATTATTTATTATATCGTTAACCATTATGTTTATACAAATTAAGATCTTTTGAATTTATAGAATTTTCTGGGCTGATATGGCATGGTCGATCTATTCTTGTCGCAACGAGGATAGATCGACCATGGCATACCAGTTCAGAAAATTTTATAAATTCAATGGATATCGGCGATGAAAGCCTGAAGATTACTTTCTCCGACCGCTGGTGAGGTTTTTCTCCGGGTACTCCGGTTTCCTCATCCTAGTGGCAATCTTACAGCAGAGTTTGTTTGTTTTGTTTTTGAACATTACTAAATTAAAATCTATTTTTGTAGTCTTACATATACCAAAGGAGAAAATTTGGATTTTGCCAGGGGTCGGTTGCAAACGGCAGAAGGAAGGCTGACCTTTAAAAATATGTGGCTGGTATTAGCTGAGCTAAATAGCCAGGGAAAAGAAAAAAGTATTCCGCAATGGCAAAGGGTACATAATTAAAAATATATTAAATTCATAGTTTTATCCTTATCTTATTTATGCAAACTTGGACTGACATCAAAATGAAAGCAAAGAAAAAAATGTCGGCCATTCGGACAAGCCGAGCAAAAACCGGAGGTGGTCCGATGGGCAATATTTCTTTGTCTCATTTTGACAATAGAATACTAGCAATTTTATCGGAGGAAGCAGTCTTCGGAATAGACAACTCCGAAGATGCTGCTTTGGAAAGCGATTTGCCAATGCAAAGCAAGAGGCAAGATATTTAGGATGTTGTAGGTCCTTCTGGTCTGCAACAGAATGTTGCAGGTTCTTCTGAGCTGCAACAGAATGTCGCAGCGTTGTTAGGACAAAAGCAAAAAAGATGGGTAGAAAATATAGAGCAATCCGGAAAAAAAAAGATTGGAGTCCGGCAGTTCCACTTTTTCACATGTAAGTTATATATAGTTGATAGGAAATTTTCAGGGTAAAAATAATGGAGGTAGAAAATTGTCAATTACGGAATCAAGAAGTAACAAATTGAAGAAACAATCTCGGAGAAATATCACAGTACAAAATTCATTCCAAATGCAAGATGTGGGGAGTCATTTAATTGAAAAAACCACAAGTCGTCGTTTTGGGTATTGCAGTACACGACAAAAACCAAACAGAACCAATATTATGTGTTCAAAATGTGATGTCGCTCTTTGTATTAATTGTTTTACTCCCTTTCACAACAACAAATAATAATATTTGACAGTGGTTCAAAAATAAACCACAGATATTTCGATGTTAAGTCTGATATGTATCTGTGGTTGATTTAACGACCACCCCGTAATTTAATAAATAATAATAAAAAAAATACAATTTATGCAAAAACTTGTTATAAGTATTCAAATGAATAAATACATGATAAAAATTGTTTTTTTCTTATAGAATAATTTGCCCTATAAAGGGTTAATGAAGCCCATAGATTTTATAATATCCCCAAACCTACTTTGCGTCGACATCTGCTTGAACAAAATAAACAACATAAATTTGGGCGACCAAAAGATCTGACATTAGAACTAGAAAAGAAACTAGTTAAACACGCTCTTACTTTAGAGTCCTGTTTGTTTGGTCTAAGTGTAACTGATTTACGAAAGTTAGCATTTCAATTGGCAGAAAAATATCAAATATCACATCGTTTTAATAAAGAAAAACAAATGCCAGGGAAAAGTGGTTTTATAAATTTATGAAAGACAATCCATGCTTATCGTTAAGAACCCCACAACCCACATCAATGGCTAAAGCCAAGGGCTTTAACAAAGAAAGGGTCTCCGATTTTTTAAAAATGTATTGGATAAATATAATTTTACAGCTAATAAAATTTACAATGTAGACGAAGCTGGTTTGTCCACAGTCCAAAGACCTCACAAAGTTTTAGCACAAATAGGAAAACAACAAGTGGGTGCTATCACTAGCGGAGAAAAAGTAATAACCACTACATGTATCTGCAGCATAAATGCTGCTGGAGAATTTATTCCACCTATGCTAATTTTCAAACGCCTTCGTATGACCGACATCTTGAAGCAAGGACGTAAAAAGCGCGGAACTTTTTACGGAAGATTACAATGTCTTACATAATGACCGTAATTTTGAGCTTACAGGGCTAAGCAGACGCGGTGGTGTGCTCTTAGCTATAAAAAATAAATTTGAAATTTCTCAATTAAATTTAACGTCTATTTTGAATGTATCTGTTAATATTGACATTGTAGGGTGCAAAGTCACACATAAAAAAATTACTAATATTTCTTGTTTATATTCCACCCAGGCGCGCACCCAAGGGGAGGGCTCACGGGCTTATGGCCCATCGGCATATGGGAGGTGTCGACCTATTAGATATCTGATGGGAAGATATAAAATAAAACTAAAGAGCAGAAAATGGTACATAAGGCTTTTTTATCACGCCATTGACTTGACCACGGTAAATGCTTGGCTAACATATAGGAAGGTTCTAAAGGTAAAGCAGAAAAAAGATTCAGACCCGGTAAAATTTCGAAATCAAGTAGCTTGCAAGTTTGCAAATTTGGAACTACAGCTAATAAACTTGGTAGGCCAAGTTCTATTGAAAATAACATCCAGATGAAGAAGAAAAAAAGACCAGCGATATATGTTCTACCACAGGATGTACGAAAGGACCAAATTGGACACTGGCCAAACTCAGCCAAGGAAAAAATGAGATGCAAGTATCCAGGGTGTAAAGGATTCACGCATATAAAGTGTGAAAAATGTGAGATTAGACTTTGTTTGAACAGGAACAATAATTGTTTTAAAAAAATTTCACATAAACTAAGTACTATAACATTAATTAACATTAAAATGTTGGTTTTGAGTGTAAAAATTTTTTTTTTGCATTATTCCTGTTTATAACTAAGTAAAAACAACCGGTTTTTAAATAATTAAAAAGATTTTAAAAAATCATGCATTTAAGGGTTAAAGATTTTGTGAAAGATATATTTTTTTAAATCACTCATAACATTTCAATGTCAAAGTCAATTGTACGTTTCTTTTCAAAATCCAAAATTTATTGCGCTGTTTTTCTTTTGACGAAACTAATTTTTTTTTTTAAATTTGATACCTAGTTTATTTTTTTATTTTTTTTCTCTAAAAAGGGTGAACTTTTTTAAATTTTTTAACTAGATACAATAAAAACTCGATTTGTGCTGGACAAGGTCTTTGCATCTACCCTGTCATAAAATAGAAAGTTGCTGAAGGTAAATAACTTTTTTATCGTCACCAATACTTCGCAGAATTATGCATTGATAAGTACGTAAGCCAAGTACGTAGCCACTCACAAGGTGGATGACCAATTAGAAGAACTTTTATTAAAATTGTAACTCCCACACTAACAGTAAAAATTCTTCGTGTAAGTGGTTAAACAGGGCGACAAGATAGAAAAAGTTAATCGGTCAGAGAGTTAGAAAGAGAGTCAAATAGTTAGAAAAACCATTGTTAAGTTAGAGAGTAAAATCAGCATTTATAAGTTCCGAAAGTTCATCTTTATAACATACTGTGTGATTTAAGAAAATTATTCTTCCGTAAGTTATGTTAATTTTACTTACTTTTACTTATGGAATAATGTCTTAAAACCATTGCTAAAAAATTACTCATTTGAAACATTTTTGTATTTTTCGTGGATATTTTTCATTAATTATTTTCAAATTCGTAGTTCCTTATTTTATTAATAGATTTTAACTTTTTAATATTATCGCCGTACCATATTTATTCCCGTCGCAGATCGAATTTTATTCCAACTAAATGAACGATTTTGCAAACATCAAAATATACTTAAAAAATTTTCGATATTATTTCCAGAAAAACATTCAAAAATTTTGAAGATATACTTACAAATTTAATTGAATTGTGCAAGTTTTACGAATTAGAACAAAATAGTTCAATTGTTGAATCAGAAATGAAACTTTGCATGGCCAAGCTTACTGAAAATTCTAATAAAGAAAAGTACAGCAACACAATAAATCTGTTAGAAGCATGTGATAAAAATTTCTATCCGAACATTTACAAACTACTGACAATATTTTCTACAATTTTTGTCTCAACAAGTACAAATGAGAGAACATTTTCAACTTTGCGAAGACTAAAAAATTATTTGCGCTCCACAATGGATAAAAACCGATTAAATGGTTTGGCTTTGTTGAATATTCATCAAGAAATAAACTTAAATGTAGAAGATATACTAATGCCCGGTTGCACCACGAGTTTATAAATTCTTTCCTTACATAAGAGTTCCTTTAAGCAAAGTGTTCCACAAACTTTAAGTTGTTGCACAGTGTATGTTGTTCAGTTCCGTAACTAAGTAACGAAATAAGTTTCTCTTGGGGAATATCTAGGAACTTTTTTGTTCAATCAGCAAATAGTTTGGTAATAATTTAGTTACTTATATGTCAAATCAGTTTTATAGGTTCAGTATTTATAAAACATATTTACAAATATAAAAGATAATATATTGTAGTATTATATATTTTATTTTTAATAACAATTCATAATAACATTTTTAGAAAATGACTGAGATTAAAAGAAAGCGTAGTAGAAGCGCTAACTATTTGCTTGAAGCAAAAGAGGTTTTGTTAAATCTAATAGCTGATCTAAAACATAGAAATAGTAAATATACTAAAAGAAGAAGCGACAATACCGTGTATTTTGTCATTTACTATATTGCTAGACAAGGATAGAATATAACCCATCAGACCCATCTCTAGTCGTACAAATGAACTAAATATTTAACGCAGAATTTGGATCCTAGTAGCTTATATTTAGTTATATATATATATATATATATATATATATATATATATATATATATATATATATATATATATAAATGATATAATAGAAAAAAAAACATATTTAATATTTATTACATAATATATTGCAAAAAATGAATGATACATTCGTAATACAGATAACATAAATAGATCAAATAAATATATAAATTAACTATAAGATTTAGCATTTTAAAATATACATTCAATAAATTATCAAATGAATTGAACAGATTGACCAAAATTTTACATTATCTTCATACCATCTTCATACTTATTTGATTTTGACAATTCGTCGCGAAATACAATATTTTAGCGAGAAAAAACATTCATTTTTTTTCAAAGCAATCTATTAAAATATATTTTTTAAAACTTAATTTGTACGACTACAGATGGCACCACGTTATTTAAAGTAATATTAAAAATGTAATGCTATTGTCATGCCCCTGATCTAAAACATGTAATAGGAAACAAAAAAACAGACTTGTACACAAACAAACAAAAAAAAGAAGCATGGAACAAGGTTGTGAATCGATTTAATGCAAAAGCTCCAAACAAGGTGCAACGAAATACAGAGTCGTTGAAGAAATTCTACGACAATATAAAAACGAAAACAAGACAAGATGTTGCCAAAGAAAGATATTCGACAACTTTAACTGGTGGAGGAAAGAGAATAGATATAACTGATTCCACTCATTCCTTAGCGGTATCGCTAATGAATCCCAAAACATTAGTGGGTTTAAACAATGGATCTGATAATGATAATGGACTACCTGTCCAATCAAAAACTATAGAAAAAGCAATTCAATTAAATTATGTACAAGAGTTACCAAATTTTAGTACAGACGCTGTACTAATTTCTGATAAAATTCAGGTAATAATTATTACATTGTAAATGACGTTGTTTATTTATTTGTCTTTTTATTTTATTTCAGCAACAAGAGTTAGGAAAACTACAAGAAACTAGAGTAGACTGGGGTGACTGGAATACCTCTTTATTAAAAACTTCTGTTAATGAAAAACTCAAAACAGGAACAGGGTGGGAGCAACATCGCCGGCCTAACACTAACAAAAATCAAGTACTGGAAATTGCAAACACAATTTCTGCAAGAAAATCAGAAACTGCAAAATGAACGTGAAAAAAAAGAACATGAACTTCAAATTTTAAACTTAGAATTAGATGTGGAAATTAAAAGGGCGCAGTTAGAAAAATTTAATACATAATTCATTTTTTATTAATAAATATAATTATTAGTTTACTTATGTTAAATTAGTTAAGTTTCAAAAAATGTAATTTGTTTTGAATAAAATTTATTTATAGTCTTGCAAAATAATTATTAGCAAATTCATTACGAAGATCTATGCCATTTGCAGCATTCTGATTATTGTTGTCTGGAACTGGAATTTGACCGTTAATTAATTGTTGTAAAATATGAGCATCATGATCTGGTCCTGCAACTGGGTCTGGTTCATTGTGGGCCCTAGCTATATTATGTAATACAGCTGTTGCAATTATGATTATGAAAGTAGTTTGTAGTTTTAATCGACATCCATAAGCTAAAATAGCAAAACGACGTTTTCATATTCCGAATACATTTTCTATAATGGTTCTAGTTCTAATGTGAGATTCATTGTAAAGTTGTTGTGCCTGATTAACAGGATTTAAAGAAGGTGTCAGTAAATAACTTTTAATACGATAACCACTGTCTGCTACAAAAAGTTTTTAATATCAATTATTTTAAACACACATAAATAAAAAAATATTTTTATTACATACCTAAAAGTAAACAATTTGGGAAATGATTATTTTCGAATTCATTCCGAATTAGACTGTTATTAAAAATGGTTACATCGTGAGTAGATCCAAGCCATCGAGCAACAATATTTGTCCTACTTTGGTAGGACATGTCCTACAATTTACCTTCTTGTCCTACGTCCTAAGTACTGTTAAAAAATATCGGAAATGTCCTACTTTTATAGTATTTTTACTTTTTAAGACGCCTTTACCGCTGAGTCGACATTTGCAGATGAACGCGATCGTCGACTTTTGCCGATAAACGCGATCGACGCGTAACGAATGCACATAGCTATTATGTCTTCAAATTTAAATTATTAATATTTTTTCTTAGTACTTATTTTGTATATTTTTAGATGCAATTGTCGATAAGTCCACCATTTAAATGCAAAACTGGACATGTTAATCTATTTTTTTTTTAATTTTGGCTTTGTTTCAACAGATCGTTTTAAAAAACATAGTGTTACTAAAAGAATAACTGTAGCCAATTAAATTAATGAAAAGAAAACCGGGCTATCACTATAAAGACACTTGTGACAATTTTTTGCTGTTTTCTTAAAATTCGTTTAAGAATGCATGTCGCATTTTGCATATATACCCCTCATATGTTTGTATTACAATGTAAAGTGAATAGACCCATTATTTTTTTATAAATTTTAGATACGTATTGTAAAAAATGTTCCACATATGTGGCAATGGTATCATTTAGAACAGCGTTTTCCAAACTGGGAGGCGCGCTTCCCTAGGAAGGCGTGGACTAGTCTAAGGGGAGGCGCGAATATTATCCAGAATTGACAAAAAAAAGTGCACGTACAGCTAATACAATACGTAGCATATATGTACATATTAACTACTATGTTGCTGATGCTACCCTTACCCCGTAGCAAACATTACGGTTCAGAAATATATTTGCACCGTAGGGATTGTATTGTCTATGCGCATACGCGTAAAGATTTGGCCGCTGCGTATTACTGCGTAAATATTCAGGCGCGTTGTCGGTCTTCTCACTTTCTTACCTACGATATCCACTCATTGCAAGGATAAACCACCAGCGGTATGATACGTAACTTGGCCGACCAGTAACTCTCCAAATATCCAGACAATATCGACTTCAGTTTAGCTCAGCAGTGTTAGATTGTGTTTCTTATTTTATTTTGACGTACCTAGTTACTCACTGATCACAATAGTAAGTAATTTAATTAAGTTTCATTTTTTTAAGAACAATAAATTAATTATTCTAATATTTTTAGAGAAATGGATAAGTTCTTGACTGGTTATAAGAGAAAATCCTCTAATAATGAAGAATCTGATGTTGGCACAAGTAATAATCAGGAAGGAAGAACTCCCAAGACAAGAAAATACGATTCATCTTATTTATCGTTCGGATTTACAAGTGTTATTACTGATAATGTGGAAAAACCAATGTGTTTGTTTTGTTCGAAAGTTTTGGCTGCTGATAGTATGAGACCCGGAAAATTAAAACGCCACATTGAAACTATGCCTTCTCAATACGTTGGCAAGTCCCAAGAATTTTTTCAAAGAAAATTGGATGAATTCACTAAACAAAAGCAAACGTTTAAAAAAATAGTTCATATTCCATCAAATGCGTTACTAGCATCATACTTAGTATCTTACAGAATCGCGAAGTGTAAAAAACCACACACAATAGGAGAAACATTAGTTTTGCCAGCAGCTATTGATATGGTCAAAACAATGTTTGGCGAATCATATGCAAAACAGTTGCGACAAATACCGCTTGCTGATAACACTGTTAGCAGAAGAATCGATGATATATCTGACGATCTTTGCGATCAATTAGTTTCTCAGATGCGCACTTCAAAATTCGCCTTACAAGTAGATGAAGCAACCGATATAGCTAAAGACGCACATTTAATTGCATATGTTCGATATGTTCAAGAGAATAATATAATTGAAGATATATTATTTTGCAAACCCATTCCTGGCAAAGCCACATCCACTGAAATTTTTAATATAATCGACAATTTTTTTTATGAGAACGGCATATTGTGGAATAATTGCATTGGGCTTTGTACAGACGGTGCACAGTCAATGTCAGGACACAAAACTGGCCTTCAAGCACTAATTAAAAGGACAACACCCGATGTTCTCTGGACGCACTGCATGCTCCACAGAGCAGCTCTCGTATCAAAAAATATGAGTGAGGAACTTAACTACGTTTTTACAAAAGTAACGAAAGTTGTAAACTTCATAAAAAACAGTCCATTAAAAGTTAGGTTATTTGCAAAGCTGTGTGAAGATATGGGAGCTGCTTACACCTCACTTTTGTACTATTGTGAAGTGCGCTGGCTATCTCGTGCAAAAGTGATTCAGAGGGTACTTGAACTCAAAGAAGAAATTGCAATTTTTCTCGAAGAAAATCATAATGAGGATGCAAATATGTTTAGGGATGATAATTTTATTATTAAACTTACCTATTTGGTGGAAATTTTTGAAAAATTGAGTGTTTTGAATAAATCGATGCAAGGGCCACAAATGCATTTATTGATTCAAAAAGATAAAGTGAAAGCATTAATAAAAAAAATGGAGCTATGGAAGACAAATTTGGAAAAAAATAGGTTTGACATGTTTCCACTTTTAAATTTATGCGCCCAAGTTAATATAAAAGCAAACAAAAATCTATTTGTTGAACACTTGGATGGTTTGTTAATTCATTTTTCGAATTATTTTGATGATCTTGATTTTGCAAAATATGCGTGGATACAGAATCCATTTATCGACGAAGAAGATGACGAATTTGAATTAACAAGTATTGAAAAAGAAAACTTGATTGAATTATCTTGTGATACTTCTTTAAAACAAAAATTTCAGAATGTATCTCTGATTCAATTTTGGCTAGATATTAAGAGTGAATATAATATTTTGTCAAATAAAGCTTTAAAAGTATTGCTGCCGTTCGCAACATCTTATTTATGCGAAACAGGATTTTCTGCATTAGCTGCAATAAAATCGAAATATCGTGCTCGTTTGGTTATAGAAAAGGAGCTTCGTGTAGCTATCTCATCAATGACACCGAGATTTGATAAACTTTGCGCTAATAGGCAAGCAGCACATCCATCTCATTAAGCGACAATAATAAAATATTTTTATTCGTTTTTTCTTGTGTATAAGAGTTTATCTTAATAAATTTTTTATTACTAAAAATTTTTGTGTTTGTATTATTTTATAAAATGGAGGAGAGGCGCCATATGATCAAATAATTTTAAGAGAGCCGTGGTAAAATAAAGTTTAGAAACCACTGATTTAGAATGTTTTGGAAAAATACGTACCCAACTTTTATTTTTTGAAACTGCCGAAAAACTGGTTGGATTTGATCACTCAGAGAAGAAGATGAGAAAATTGTGAAAACTACATTATCGTAAGTTTACGTTATAAATTATAAATAAATATTTTTATTGTATGAAAATTACTTTTTTCTTTTATTACCCAATTCTGTTTGCATCTCGCAAGACTAGTAAGTATAATAAAGCTACGATATATTTTATCATTTATTAGACTGGTCTGTAAACTAATTAACTCCAACTTTCCTACACCTTTTATTAAATTAATTAGTTCCTATTTAACAGTCAGAAATTTTAAAGTCAAAATCAATAGTAAACTATCTAATTCCAAACAAATTGCAGCAGGTGTACTTCAGGGGTCAGTTTTAGGTCCAACAATATTCAATCTATTTCTTTACGACATCCCTACTTTCCAACAGACCAACACAGCTATGTTTGCGGATGATACAGCGCTATATGCGCACTCATTTTATGCAGCAGTTGCTGCTAAACAAGTGCAAATTCATCTCAACATGCTCGAGAAATACTTCACAAACTGGAAAACAAAAATAAATGCCGCAAAATGCGAAACAATAGTTTTTACAAAAAAATTTACTAATATCAAAACACCCACACCAATTACAATAAACAATAATACAGTTCCCATAAAAAGCGATGTAAAATATCTCGGGGTACATTTGGATACTCCTCTAAATTTTTACAAACACATAAATTTTATTACAGCAAAGGGTCACAGTGCCATTAAATGTTTATACCCACTTCTCAAACATAAACACATTAGTTTTGAAAATAAAAAATTAATATACACAGCTATGATCAGACCTTTATTGACATATGCTGCACCTACTTGGTGCAGTGCATCCAAACCTCTAATAAATAAATTACAAGTACTACAAAACAAATGTCTTCGGATCATAGCTAATACCGACAAGTTTATCAAATTTCGAGAACTTCACGAAATAACAAAACTGCCGTACCTAACAGACTTTATAACCAGCAAATCAGACAATTTTTACCGGACCAAACTGTATGACTGTATTGACTGAAAACATAACAAAAACAAGGCGACACAACTCGGACTTCAAAATAAAACACCGACTACCATACCAAACCTTACAAAACAATTACACATCAGCCATTCATCTACTTATTTATTTTATCATTTCACCTCATCGCACATCATTCATCAATCATTCACAAAATTCATCTTCCATTACATAATAATAACTTCGACTAAACAAAACAAAAACTACCTAATTTAAGTGTTCATCATAAAAATTGAAATTAAAAATTGAATTTTTGTAAAGCAGGTTTTTTTGTAAACAATTTTTCCTGTAACATGTTAAAATAATAATTGTATTCAAAAATAAAAAATATCCTAAAAAAATCCCAAATTACCTTAAATACAAATATATATGTATATGTATAAATGTAAATAAAATATAATTAGAGGTACACAATTAAATAATTGTAACGAACTCTGTATATGTATTATATGTAACACATCTGTATTATCGATGTACAAAAATAACAGAATTAATAAAGAATTTTGAATAGTAAAAAAGTAAAGTACAGATATATTCAATAACAAGTTAAATTTTAGAGTAACAGTAGCAAGAACAAAAATGTGTCCAAGACAGTTTGTAGAGTACGTTGTTCCTGTGTACGATTTATTTGAAGAAGAATTTGACGCCAATTCTGTATCTGTCAATGCTAGTTCTGTTGCAGATTATACAGATTATTCAGAATCTGAATTCAATTCGGATACTGATATTGAAATGTATTCTGAATCAGATTCAGACAGAGCCAGAACCAGAATCAGAACCGGAACCAAAAACAGACTCAGAACCGAAATTGACACCCAAAATTTCACCGGATGGTCTTACAATTGAGCAAATCTGGCAAGAAGCATTTGAGTGGGACAGACACAACAATATATTAGAATACGGCAGCCACTTAAAGAAATTTCAAAAAAATATTTATCAGTTTTATACATGCCGATAAGTGTACCCTTCGACGGACAACATGGCCGGGGGTTACTAATGCGATTGTGTCATCAGTGCTACAATAAAACTTTATTAGAATATGCTGTGCAATATTTAGAAACATTTGATGAAATTTTAAGCAGAGGTGATTTAAATTCCGAATTTTTATATATAACTGATAGAGTTAGTTATAATGTTCTTTTGAATGTTAAAGAATTTCATATATTTAATACAGATATTTCGAATGAGTGTAGTGTGTGCGATAAAAAGTGTTTATCTATACATCTATAGTGACAAAATGTGTTGATGTAAAGTAAACTGATGATGAATAAATGTTGAACAGTTCTGCAGCGGAAATGACGTCATAGATAAGGAGCTCCCCTAAGCCGACCCAGCATGACCTTGCCTAACCTAACCCAAGTCAACATAAATGGCGCCACTATGCACTCTACCTTACCGACAACTACTCCCTCTCGCCACTATAGCACGAGTCACGTAAGCTGAGACAGTTGACAGATGTGCAGAAGACGACAATTCGTTCGGACGAGTTCACATTTAAAAAATAGGGAAAGCTACATTGAATTGATAGTTGCCGTTGACAGCAGTTCATCACAAGTTAACTTGACGGCATCGACTAAGTTAGTTGTTGACGATTGTGTTCGTTGTGTTTATTATAATTGTTTTCGTTTGAAAGAAAATAAAATATTAAAATTATTTTAAGTTCAAACTTATATAAAATAAGGTAAGATTGGAAAATTAATTTAAAATAGAAAATTCATTAATTTATTTCATATAGTTGATTATGTCCGACGTACCATCAACTAGTAAATCAGGTAAAAAGAGTCAAATTTTACATAGCCAAAGTTGTGAAATCGTGGCCAATGATTTAAATTTATGGAAAAAAAAGCTGAAGGCGAAAATAATATTCCCGCAGATTTGGTGATAGAAAGAGCCGCAGCCGCTACTGGAATTAGTAGAGTTACTTGCTACAGAATAAAAAAAAGACTGTAGATCTTGAAACGGGACCAACCCTGGTGGAGATTTTTTTGGTTTTTCTTCTTTTCAACAAGTAGTATTTACATATGTTATAATTATTAAAACCGTAGCTTACAATATTAGTCACGTCATGGTTGTTGCCAATATTTCGTAATATTGGTGCAATGGTACACCAATATACGTTGTGCCTCCGCAATGCTTTTTTCAAGCACCGCAACAGAACTTTAAATTTTTTTTCAAAATGTCATTTGTACCAATGTGTATCAGGACATTTCTGCTCAGCCTTTTCCTATTTTGGTCCCTCTGAACCAATCGAGTGAGTTGCTTCATCCCCTGCCCACTTAACACAAAAACTTATTTGGTTTTTATTTTGTGTATTTTTTGGAGCACGGATTTCATATAGGATGCACAATAATCTAATCATATTGCTGACCCCCAAAATTTGAAATCCACGGTAGAAAGATTTATTTAGAAAATCTATTTTTAAAATGTCTATATGCTGTGTGATGCTGTGACTGTCTGGACTGATGTTTAAATCTAATAAAACCTGCTGGATATTATTGTCCGGTTTGTGATAAGTACACAATTAAAACACAATTTGTCAGTTGATTTCTATTGTAATTATTTCGCAAATATACATTTGTTGTGTATAGTCTTTACGATTACGTATTTGACAACTATTGCGTGTTGATATAATCGCAGCCATTTTATTTTTTAAAACACAATTCGTCCGTCGATTTCTATTGTAATTGTTTCGGTAATGTAAATTTGTTGTGTATAGTTCTTTTATTTTCACAAACACACATGATATATTTAATTATTATAATTGCATTCCTCATCATTTTCTGATTAATTTGATATTAAACAACATATTTTTATTTAATGTACTAACAGAGTTAACATAATTTCTACATTACATTCATAATTCTAAATTGTTCACAAAAGAATAATATTATAACATAAAGAAATATTCAATAATAAAATGAATAGAGAAAACATTTATCTATTGTCATAATTACATAGCGCAAATACGCACATATACATCCAAGCTAAAAGATAAGACAAATACAAAAACAATTAGACTCCACACAGCGAGGAATTTGGATGACAGGTGTGCGTTATCTATTCTCAGCGCCGGATTAATTGCATTTTTCTAATACGGAAGAAATTCTACAATCTTTACTCATAAACACATGCAGATGAGGAGAGACGGCTTGAGGCCTTTAACAAGGCTATAAGAAAAATAGAGCTACGCAGCGTTCCGTCCGGGGCAGCATCCCCTCTCTAGCAGTCATGTTCCTGGGCCAGGCAGCTCAGCCAATAGGAAGGGGGCATTCTGTTTTGTGACCATATTTGGCGATGTTCCTTCGCATGTATGAAGAAGTGGGGAGCCTGCTGCGTTTATAAGAGCTAACAGCGGGCTGGCTCGAGAGATTCTGATTCTGATTTTAGGATTGGAACCTCTAGTACACATACACCTACATTTACACACTGGCTAATCAACATACAGTCGGCTTGCGACGTCCAGCAGTGGCGAGCGCCGGCGATTGTGTGAAGAGAGGTTCATTTACACACTGGCTAATCGACATACAGTCGGCTTGCGACGTCCAGTAGTGGCGAGCGCCGGCGATTGTGTGAAGAGAGGTTCATTTACACACTGGCTAATCAACATACAGTCGGCTTGCGACGTCAAATGTAGACGAGCGCCGGCGATTGTGTGTTGAAAAGTTCATATACCCACGGACACGACACACTATACTTATGACATGATAACTTTACTTATTTCGTTGTTTTCTGTTACATGTTTCGTTCACCAAATCAACCGTCGACACTGGGCCTCCCCCCCCTAAAATTATATATTTTATACCATACAATAATAAAATGTTTAGATCTCATAAATAAAATACATTTGGTTGTTATAACAAATCTTTAAAGTATTTAATGTACAACATTGACAAATAAATGAACTTCACAGTTCAGGTTTATTTTTGACTTTTATTTCCGATAACTTTAAGTTCCGAAACCTCGCCATTTCACGACTCCTTAGAAGTTGGGTTACTAGTATTTTAACATAACGTCGGGTCCTTATTTAGACGATCACAGCCAAAAGTAAAATAGCAAATGTAAACTCTTCGTTTAGAAATTTGTAAAATCAAATAATATTAAATTGCCGCGTTATAATCTATTGAACAAGGTAATGTAAATGGTAGATAATATATTAAGAACCTGTTTGCAATGAATTCACAAATTTAAATTAATTTTTGTTTTTGTTTTGAAACGGTTTCGTCGTTAAATATAAGTAAATATTGTGAAACATAACCAAGTGTGTTTTAATTTTAATACAACCACATCATCTATTCAATTTATATATTTACAGGACTATTAGCCGGACACACATCACCAACAAAGTCACAGTCCAGACCACACACAAAAGAAGTAAATGATTTTACTGAACAAGCAATCCGAAGGATTATTTATAACTTTCACATTATAGAAAAAGAATGTGTAACTTTAAACAAGTTACACCAAAAAATTATTGACTCCGGACTTGAATTTGACGGATCTATTACAACTTTAAGAGAACTCTTGAAGAAACTTGGCTTTCGGTAATAATAGATTTTAATTATAATTTTAATTATAATGCCAACACATAAAATACAGACACACAAAAAATATACAAAAGATATACGAAAGATATACAAACCCTCACCAACCAACAAATTCGCAATCACGCTTACGACCTATGATGGTGGGGCGACCAATCATAGACGAATTACTTTTCTAGAATATTTACCTATTCTGTGAAACTGGGAAAGTTTGCCTTCGGAGAAGGTTGAATTATACAACTTATTAGTTTTCGACAACGAACGCTTGAAAAATGTTTTATGAGTCAATAAAATAAATTTGAATATAAAATCGCAATGAAAATAGTCCTATTATATATATTTGGATGAAACGTATATAAATTCATCGCATACGAAACCTTACCAATGGCAAGACGACAGCAATGAAGGTTTGAAATCTCCTATCGGTAAAGGTCCTACATTGATTATTGTTCATGGTGGAGGAGAAATGGGCTTCATAAAAAATTCCCTTCTCATATTTCAATCGGGATCTAAAACAGGCGACTACCACGACGACATGAATTTATCAAATTTTTCAAAGTGGCTGAAAGAATTTTTTTTACCAAATCTACCACCTAATTCGGTCATAATATTAAATAATGCTTCTTATCATAGTGCTTTATTAATCAAACATCCCACTTCAGGATAAAAAAAAGAAGAAATAGCAAAATGGTTAAACGAAAGAAATATTTTTTTTGATTCCATGCTGACAAAAGTGGAGTTATATAAAATAATCAAAAAAGAAAAATCAATAAATGAAATATACATAATTGACCAAATTGTGGCTGAATATGGTCACTCTATTTTGCGATTACCACCATATCATCCAGAATTAAACCCAATTGAAAAGATTTGGGCTTTAGTGAAAAATTGGGTAGCGTCAAAGAATGTCACATTTAAAATGTCCGACATAAAAAAATTAGAAAAGAAATTTGCATCTATTAACGTAGAAAACTGGACAAAATTATGTGAAGGCACAAAAAAGTAGAAAAAGAATTAATTGAAAAAGAACACATAATGGATTCAGAAGAATTCTTAATATCGTTAGGAGAAGATTCTGATGAAAATTTATATGTAAATAAAGATCATATTTTCAATATAAATAAATTTGTTATGCCATCTATATACTATATAAACCACATAAAAATCTAATATTAATTTTTAAATAAAATAAATAAAATAAATCTCACTTAACGTATATATAAATGAAATTTTAACACTAAATTTTAAATAAATAATGAACGAGTTTTTATAAAATTACAAATATACTCAATGTTTTTTATTTGTGTAATATAAAACAGAAACACGTGTATTGTTACCGAATGTTTTTTAGTCTGTCTACACAGTAGTATTCGCGCATCATGCATCTGTCAACTGTCTCAACCTACGTAGCGCGTGCTATAAATGATCAACAGTTTAAATTCAAACACAAATTTAAAAAGACATTTATTCAACTCTGTGGACCTTCAAAAAAGTTTACTGTCCAAAGGAATTTACGCCTGTGGAACTATTCGTAAAGGAAGGAAACAATTTCCAGATTTAAAAACGGACAAACAAATGAAGTGAGGGAATATAGATTGGAGAATATCTCCAGATGGGTTAGCGAGTTTGAAGTGGATGGATCGCAGGAGTGTGCTTTTCTGGCAAATTATCAGAATCCTTCCACTATTGAAGTAGCATCCAGAAAAAAAAGATGGCTCTGCAGAACAGATTCCTCGCCCTACATTGGCAAATGAATACAATAAACACATGGGATATATCGATAAATTTGATATGCTCAAAGGTCTCTACGAAGTTGATAGAAAATCGCATAAATGGTGGCATAGGATTTTTATTTTATTTGGTAGATGCTAGCGTAACAAATGCATTTATTTTATACCAGGGAAAAATTAATGCCAAAAATATCAACCTAAAACTATTTCGTTTATCAGTAGCACGTGAACTAATAGGAGCAGTAGAATCTCGAAAACGGGGCAGAAGTTCTTCAGAGAAACCCATTAATAATTTCAAGAAAGTAGTTCCTCTTGAAGTACGTTACGACAAATGTGCTCATATGCCTGTAAGATGCAGTTCCCTAAGGTGTGCACATTGTAGCACTACTAAAGATGTTCACCGAACCATCTGGAAATGCTCGACTTGTGATGTAGGCTTGTGCCTCAATAAGGACAGAAATTGCTTGTGCCTCAATAAGGACAGAAATTGCTTGTGCCTCAATAAGGACAGAAATTGCTTGTGCCTCAATAAGGACAGAAATTGCTTTTATTCTTTCCACTCGAAATAGAAATTAGTTATTATAATAATTAAAATTAAAATAATTAGGTGTATCCTTTAATTTTAAGCTTTATTCAGTTTTATGTATTATCTTCCTAGTGGTTAGCATAGGTAACCATATCCTGCAGGATTAACGTTAATTTTGTTTTGTTTAATTTTTAAATAATCTTCCTTTATTTGTAATAATAAACAAGAATATACCAAAAAAAATGATGTTTATAAATAAAAAAATAACTCTGTCCTCAAAGAGTTAATACTATAATATAAATATTTTTCAATTTAGTTTTTTTTTTTTTGAAATATTTTTAATATTTTATTGTTGTTTTTTTTTTTGCTTTAATAAATTGTATGTTTTTAGGTGGAAAACGGCCCAAACCAAATAAACAAATACAGCAGTCGTTTATTCCATTGAATACATTGCGTAAGCAAGTAAAAACTCTTCGCAATAAAGTATTATCATATAGAAAAAGATGTACTGCTGCTGAAAAAGTAGTCGAAGATGGTTCTTTTGCAAACTGGGCAAAGTCATTAAATAGAACAACTTTTCGTTTTGTATTGTGCCAGATAAAAAATCAGAGAAAACAACCCAAGGGACGTCGTTTCTCTATGCAAGATAAAATCTTAGCTTTGTCGTTTTATATACAAGGTCCGAAAGTATACAAATTATTAAAGAAAATATTTGCTTTGCCAAGAAGTACAAGCATATTGTTACGTTTTCGGATTCGACTACGGTAAGACTGTAGGTATATAGAAAATAAAACCATGTTTATATTAACAGAATGTATTTATTTATGTGAACTGTAATATATTTATTAACTATTTATGTAATTATTTAAACGTACTACTATAAATTTAGACAATCCATGACCGAGCTTACTAAACAACTGTACAGGAACGCGTTCTCACTGTAACTGATATTTCTCAACAACTGTTTCTACCTCGCCTTCTCAATCGTCGTAAACATTTTTGTTTAACATAGCCTGCTCCGTAACAATATTATCTTTATTGTCAGCAGTGCCGTTAGACACAGGTATTAACAAATGTTTGTTTGACAATTTAAAATAGAAAGTAATTTCACTTGAACGGACCGTATTTCCAGACTGCAGGAATGCTAAGGTACCCAGTATCTTGAATTGGATACGATATTTACTATCCTTGATTTATCTGCGTGATAAACTTTTAAATTCTGAAATGAATTTTATCAGTTTACGGCAACTGAATCAAGATCCGATCGAAAAAAAATTTGGAAATATTAGGAGTCATGGTGTCTGTAATACGAATCCGTCTTGTACTGCATTTTCAGGTTCGTACAAAGCATTACTAATAAACAATTTTTTGTCGATACATTCGATAAATAGCAATTGCGAAACTGACGAGACAGACGGTGCCTTGACTTCATTGCAAAATTTTGTTCAATACAATGAAGAATCGGCAGAATCCTCTTCATTTGTTGCCCCAACCAACGACCATTTGGAACGAACAATTACAGATGAAGAGGCTGAAAAATATGTGACAGGGTACATTTTAAAAAAAAATTAAAAGAACATATAAATGTTCACAGTGCATAATAAAATTAATAGGAACCAGAGATCCAAATAGTATGATCGCTGCTAGGGAATATGCCGAAGGCATTTTGTATCATCCGAATGAACAGTTTTTAAATTTTTCAAAATTAATTTTCAATGAATTTCATCAAAATGTTTTTAAAGTTGTTACAAAACGTAATATCTGTAAAGAGTTAGAGAAAATTAAATCTCCGAAAATATTAAATTATGATTTAACTTGTAGTAACCATACTATCAATTCAATACTGAAAATATTTTTACCATTTATGGTTTTTCATTATTGTAAACAAATAAATTTAATTTTAAATGGACGAAGCGCAAATGTACATAACGATCCGGTAAAAAAACAAGCACGAATGTTATTTTTAAAACGCCAAAACAAAAGTGATTTTTTGTTAAATTTTGTATATTTTTATATCGAATATGTAACTTTAAATACACCCACATAAATTCAAATAATTACACTTAACACAGTCAAAGACACAGTACATTAACACTCGTTGTTCGGTACTTAAGCACCGAAACGACCAATAGTTACCGAGCACCCCCCCCCCCCTAAAATCGTACAGAGCGAAAAAGAAAAATGTTAAAAATAAATGTTGAGACAGGGAGCATTATTACGATTGTAACATCCACACAAACAAGTCTCACTGCTCATCGCTCAGTAAAAAACTACAGTAATATTATCAATATTTGTGTAAATAAATTTAGTTAATAATAATAATAGATAAAAACAAATATCAGTATTTTATTCCGGGTTTGCCCGGTGGTCCTTCGAGTTACTAAGTACGCAACACTCGTACAGGCACAAATTCAGACCAAATGGCTAGAAATTGGTCGATGTTTGGTTATTCTAATTGGAAGAATATTTCAAGTAGTCTTAAAATACATAAACGTTCTACAAATCATATGGAATGTTATAAAAAGTGGATGGAATCGGATGTCAGGTTAAAAACTGGCAAAACTATTGATAGAGAACATCAGAGATTATTGAAATTGGAACAGCAATATTGGCAAGAGGTATTAAAAGCTACTATAGCAACAATTCAATTATGCACATCACAAATGTTAGCTCTCAAAGGAAGTTCGGATAAATTATTTGCACATAATAATAAAAAAAATTTGAAAATTATTGAATTTTTGGCAAAATTTAATCCATTTATTAGTGAGCATTTAAATAGAGTTTCAAAAAATCACAATTGTTCTCATTATTTGAGCAAAGAAATTCAAAATAACATAATAAATTTAATGGGAGAAAAAGTACGTGCTACTACTATTTCCAAAATTATAGAGGGTAAATATTACAGCATTATTTTGGATTGCACTCCAGATGTTAGTAGAAATGAACAAATGTCTCTTGTTATTCGCGTTCTAAATAAAGATAGTGAAGAATTTGTCCCTAAAAAAGTGTAAAAGGATCATTATTGAGACATTTGTTTGTGTCCAATACACAAGGTAAAATACACACAAATATATTTATTGAGACATTCGTTTGTGTCCGGTAAAATTATATGAACGGTTGTATGGACTTTTTTTTTTACTTCAGTGCATCTATACTGCGTCATTTGTTTAAACGACTATTCGTCGCCGTGCGCTGTTATATAGAATAATTCCAGTGACCTTCAAACTTTTTTCGAGTATAATTGACTTTTTTTAAATAAAAATAATTAACGCAAAGTTAAACAAGATGTCAAAAAAAAAAACAGAATCAATCACTCTCACTAATGAACAATTCGAGCAACTTCTCACGCGTGTTACGGGTTCTTTAATTGCAAATGTTGAACATCTTAGAAATAATGCTTCCGATAGTCCGGCGCCGATCACTCAAAATTCAGGAAGTTTTGCAAAATTTGATTTGATGGAAGTGCATCGTCAGATGTTGACGGTTTCTTTAATTATAATTAATAATAATTTATAAAGAGTGTTTAAACATAACCGATGAGAACGAATATAAAGGTTTACCAATGTTACTTGAGGATTGCGCGGCCACATGGTGGAAGGGTATTAAATAAACAATTTCCTCTTGGGATGATGCTGTTAAAACATTACGAGAAGTGTATTCCAAAAAGTTACCGGCACATTTAGTGTACAGAAAATTTTTTTCTCGTGAACAAAACGAAAACGAATCGACCGAATTATTTATTTCTCACGTACGTACAAAATGTATATTGTAGAAACAAATTTAAAAATATTAAAGAAAGCATATACCATAGACCATAGACCAGCCAGTATTACAGAAAACACAGTTTGGTTGGATTGTAGCCGGTTCCGTCCGGTCCGACTTCTCAATCAATAAAACTACAAAATGTAATACAGCCGTTACAGATACATTGGATTCTACACTGAAGCGGTTTTGGGAAATAGAAGAATGTTCGCACCATGCTCAATATACGCCTGAAGAACAAGTATGTGCAAAACACTTTTTGACATCATTTAAACGAAATCAAGAGGGTCGCTTTATTGTAAAGTTGCCTGTAAAACCAGAACTGTTATCAAAGTTGGGAGATTGCAAGAATGCAGCATTCAAAAAATTCTTTTCATTGGAACAAAAATTAATATCTAATCCGCAATTAATGACCGAGTACAAATCATTTATCAATGAATACATCGCGCTTGAACACATGAAGTTGGTGACCGAAGAAAAGGAATCGTCAGTCCAATTCTATCTTCCACATCACGCCGTCTTAAAACAGTCAGGCTTGACAACTAAGCTACGTGTTGTTTTTGACGGTTCTGCAAAAACTACAACAGGTGTATCATTAAGTGAGGCTCTAATGGTAGGACCTACAATCCAACAGGATTTGCTGTATATTCTTATTAGATTCCGACAACATCAATTTGTATTATCAGCCGATATTGCCAAAATGTACCGTCAGATTCTTATTGACGAATCACAACATTCGTTACAGCGTATACTATGGCGGGATAATCCAAATGAAGAAATACGAGAATATGAGTTAACCACAGTTACGTATGGCACAGCGTGTGCCCCGTTCTTAGCTATTCGAGCACTTCATCAGCTAGCAATAGAAGAACAGACCAACTATCCAATTGGATCCAAAATCACATTACGAGATTTTTACGTAGACGATCTTCTCACGGGCTGCAATTCAATAGCAGAAGCAAAAGTTATACGAAATCAACTCTGCTCTATGCTTCAAACGGGAGGATTTGAGCTACGAAAATGGACTTCAAATTGCCCGCAAATAATTGAAGATTTGTCAAATGATCAACGTGAGTATACAACTATAGGCTTAAATAAAGACGAAAGTGTCAAAACATTAGAGCTACAGTGGGCTCCCTCAGAAGACGTTCTCCGCTATTCTATTGTACCTCAAGATTCATGGCGAAAAATCACTAAACGAATAATAATTTCAACAATCGCACAGATTTTTGATCCACTCGGGCTAATTGGACCCATTATTGTGACTGCTAAAATCCTATTACAAACATTGTGGCAACTCAATATTACCTGGGAATAGTATCAAAACACTTCACAAAAATTAAACATTATTTTCCAACCTTCACGAAACAGAACACAATTGCCTCAAACGAGAGTTACGCCGGTGCGGTGAGTAAGTGATATAGACGCGATTGCTACAGTCATAACAGCACCAATCAAAATAGAAGAATCGTCAGACTGGAATGTAAAAAACGAAATTAAACATTATTGCAAATTTATTGGAATGAGGCTTAATTATTTGCCTACATACATAAACAGAATCAAAGGCTATTGCCAACGTAATTTTAGTGCAACAAAATCGTTCTATTGTCCTAGTTAAACGATTAAATACACTGATGATTTGACTTCGAAGTAATGTCACCGTTGCCTCTATTTGAACTGACGTTCAGGCATTTAGCAGAAAGGGCAGGCCTAAATTCCTTGATAATATTACTGAGAGTAATTGTTGATGCTTATTATGAATTTAGATAAAAACAGCGTATGTTCAATCGATAGAAGAATCAAAGTATTAGAGCTGGGTAAAAAGTTTCAGCACATCAAATAACAAAGAAGATCAAAACTTGTTGACTATTCCATTAGGATCGCAAATTACAACTGTCTTATATCATCAATTTAAAAAAAAAATAATAATAATTTTGTCAATTGCTAATCACACTGAAATAAGAAACTAACTATTCTCGTTCAAAAAAACTTCAAGAAATTAATTACATACAAAAGAGTATTTATCATTGCTAACAAAATAAAATTTAAATAATAGTAGAAATAGCTTTACAATTTATGAACATATTTTCATTTCTAGAAGCAAAATTTTTCTGCTAAATTGTGATTATATATCCAAATCTAAATATAAATTAGATAAAATGTTTGCATTTTCTAAAATAAAATGTGTCAATTATATCATATTTCCAAATCATATGCATCTAACTCAATATACAATAAAAAAAAATCGAATTAATCAATTCTTTTGATATGACAAAATGAAGAAAAATCTGTCAATATTTCAAACAAGCTGTAATCATGCAACACAATAATAATCTTCCATATTTCTAGTAAAATATCAACCACAAATTTTATACAATTATTAAAATAAATGTCAGAAAAAGATAGACCATTTATATATCATTTATCTATAGATCTATAGAAAAGAGTACAAAATACTTTTTTCCTGAGACAATGGAAATATCAGTAAATAAGTAGTGATAAAATGGTTGCAAATAAATAAATAAAATAGGTTATACAAATAGTTCTCGACTTACAACTCCGTTGTAAGTCTGCTTCTGATGTAGGCCATATATCTCATTTTTTTTCATTACATAAACTTACATACATAATTTAATATAAATGAATACATAAAGAAACGCACAAATTAAAAATTAATGAGAAAGAATTGGTAAAAGTCCATGATTGTATGTATGGTTCATCACAACTCGAATCCGGCAAAAGTTGAGTAATAACTTGTACTGATAGGAACCTCAAATTACTACATGACATACTGGACACTGGATAAATCCTGAAGATAATTATTGTAGAATCTGTAAAAAAAAAATATTTTTATTAGAAAAATATGAGGCTCTCCATGTTAAAAATATAGAAGAAAACAAAGTGCTACATGAGACTGCCAAAAACTTTTTTTTTTATTTCATAATTAAATTTATTGAAAATAAGATTTCATTTAAGAAAAATTATACATTTTACTACAAAGTGGTGACAGATTATACAATAAAATGAGAATAATTAGAATATTCAAACATTATTATATCTAGCTACACAAAATTATTATTATCAGAATTACTAGGGCATTTGTAGGTTGTAGAGTGTTGCAAGTTGCAATAATTTATACATCAGATACACAGCTGAGACCAGTACTAAATAATTATTTAAATAATAAAAAAAATGTAATACATCACGTTTTTAACAAGGACTAAAAAGTATAAAAAAAAATCTCCTAGCCCCCCTATTCCATACGAATTTATAAACACCATAGAAAAAACCGTCGAGCAGCGACAGCTACTCCCTAAACTCCTTACTATTATTGCATGCACCCCACGTTTTTCTATATGGGGTTTATAAATCTACATGGGGAGTCAAAAGAAATTATTTTATACTTTTTAGTCCGTGTTAAAAACGTGGTATAGTAATTTATTTCATTTAAATAATTATTTTCTGCTTTTTAGTATTGTTTAACTTTAACCTAATTAATAATTTAATTAATTATAATTTAATAATTATAATTTTATTAATTTAAATTATATAATTATAATTATAATTTAATTAATTATAATTTATAACTTCAATTTAATATTTCAAAAAAAAAAATTAAAAATTCTTAAATCGTATTAAATTTTCATTAGTCTAGCGTATTTTTAAAAGAAAATTATCGTACATTTCCCGTACATTTTAAATAAATTCCCGTACATTAATTTAAAGGAATAACCAGCTTTTTATCCTAGAATGCCCAATTGCACATTTTTATGCCACATAATTATATTTGTAATCTTATGTATTAATTAACTTTGATTGACAAATTATTAAAGTTCATAATCTACGTTTTGTAAATTAATTCGGTTAGAAACCATTAAATAATTTTGTATAAATATCCTAGAAAATGCTACTTTATCATCGGGCGTTTTAGCGAATGTTTTGAATGTAAGAAAAACACTTCAAAATCCAAATTTGCCTGCTCTAAACATGAAGGAACAAGTTCTACCAGTTCGAATATGATTGCGAAACTACGTTACTATATTCACACCGTGCTGACTTTTGTTAGATTGGCACTGGTGCTATGTCGGTTAAACTAATTCAATAGAATTTAGATGGCGACTCGTACTTAAATCGAGGAAACCGAAAATCTAATGGAATAGGTATTTGTCGATTATTCTTCAATTTGATTATAATTTCTCGTATAGTGCTAGTCACTTTATTTGGAATTGACATGACTGCAAAGATTGGTATCATAAACTTTCACAGCAGGGAGTCGTTTGCCAGTTGCTCAAGGGTAGTACTGGTCCATAATCTTCCTTTTAACGGAATTTATGCATTTATAAGTATAGTTTGTTCAACACTTTAACCAAAAAGGCTGTCCTTCTCAGCGGGTGGTTGGGTTGTTTGGCGCACAGGCATGGATTGCAGAAATTTAAATTTACGAATTATTCTATTATTTATTATATTCTATTTTGTAACTGTAAAAGTAAAATTACTTATTTTTGCAAATACAACCCTGACAGATAAGACGGTGAGACCCATCATAAATTTCTTTAATCCTCTTATTCCGATACCTGCTGATAGAAGCTAGTAAGTCATTAGCCTTAGAATGTTGAACAAACTATGCATGAAATGTTATTTCTAAGAAAATTATTTTTATTTTTAAGTATTGCTATTGTTTGTTATATGTATACGTATATTGTATGTGTATATTGTACAGTAACATTTTTATTTACCTATATATTTGTATTTGTTATCTTGTGAGTATATTAATTCTTACTTAATTTTTGTACATTAATTATGCATCTATTTGTTATTTTGACAAATTTAGTTTCAATAAACATTTTATTATTATTGGCACTATATTTTTTATATTGATAATTAATATTTTGTTTCAATCTTTTTATTTGACTTTTTAATGTTAAAACACTATTTAAATACAAAAAATGAAAACAAACTTTTATGATAATTCTTGTCCGAAGTATTCAAGAGTTTTAAAATATATATTTATGTAAAAATGCGAAATACGTCTCTGTAATTTTAAGCTTGTTTTTCTAAAAGTGTTGCAAATCGTCCCTTTTCTAATAGCATGCTGTAAAATAGTCAACGAAGTCAATTCCAAATAATTTGAACAGCACTATACCAAAAATATTTCCCGTTACATTGTTAAATTCCCGTACATTGTTAAATTCACGTACAATTCCCGATTTTCCCGCCCGCTAGATATCCTGAAGGAGGATACTACCTTGACTCTTTCAACAAATCGACTTTTACATTTTCTAAAATATATAGCGTGTAGTATAATGCATTAAAACGGTTTTCCGAAACTCAAACTTTTGGCGTAGCTACAGCTACCACTACAGAATTAAGTCAGCAAAGATAAAACGTACAGATCAAGCAGTAAAAACTAACTAACTAACAAATTTTAAATGCGTTTTTGTCAAAACCCTGTTTTTCAACCTTGTCCCGCAGACATCTCGGAAACTATCCATCCGATTTACTTCGCTTTAAGACGTTACTACAGTGGCGACAAGATAAAAAGATAGGGACGTCATCAATTTTTGTCACTAGGCAAATAACGTCACTCACTACTATGTTTATATGAGCGTCTCGCGTACAACAGACAGGGGCATTAATGGCCCATTATTTTCCTTTTCTTGTTTAAAATATGAAATTAAATTGCCAACTAACTGTTGACATCGCCTAGACCATCTTTTTGCCATAATAAAATACAAAAACATACATTCAAAATATAACGTCAAATAAACTAATATAAACGTACTGTGACTTTTGACATTAAAAATCAATGCTGTCAAATATAGAAAAAATAAATAAGTTGATTTCGATAAAAAAATCCAATAATATACGATATATTTGTATATATTACATTTTAATTTGATTAAAATAACATAAGTAAATAGTTTCAAGAAGATTTAGTTCATTATATGTAAAATAGAATAAAATTAATTTTGTTCATTAGTGAGTTTTATGTTGTTAAGTTTTATCACGTGATTATGACGTACTTATTTTTTTATCTTGTCGCGACTATATAGAGAATTAAATTCTCTAAAGTGATTCGTAGTACTTTTTTGATATATACTGAAAAGTTGTTTTTTTTTACACTGATAAAAAAAAACATTTTCGTAATTTTTCGAAATTCAAAAAATCCTAGGTAGATTTTTTTTTTCATCATCATCAGTTCCCGGAATTCTTAGGTGGAACATAGGGCTACATACTCGAGAAGCTGAACAACTAGTTTCTTTACAATTTTTACTTGCACTGTCAATGCGGCGGATCGTTAGCTCAAAGTCAAGCAAGGGACCTACAGCTTATAGTGGGTTCCAAATCAGTCAAATCCCAGTTGATATCAGTTCAGTGATATTAGGTTTTAATACTACAAATAATATTTAATTTCTGGTGTGAGCGCAGCGCGAACCAGGGACTTTTGAAGTCCGAATCCAACATTAGGCCACTGGCTTGTCTTAAGGCTGCCTGTAATTTTTTTTATTTTATTTTAGTCTTAAAATATTCAAAAGAAACTTTTGTTATGTTTTAAAACTTCTCAGGGCACGAAGAGAGAAAAACTGATAAATTAACACTTGACATCAAAATTTGAAAAAAATTCTAGCAGTATTTTAAATATTTTTAAATTTTTTAAGTAAACTTATTAATATTTTAATTAACACGTATCTATTAACTTGCTTTCTTATATGTCTGTTTGTTTGTTTGTTTGTTAGTCTATTCGGAACAAATTTTGCAATCGATTTTAAACTAACATCTCGATGAACTAGACTTGCAACTTTAAATATAGCTCAGAATGAATGACAATACAATATTAATTAATTAATTAATATAGAAATATTAAATTAAAGTTAATTAATTAACTTAATTATAATTAATAAAATTCAAATTATTAAATTCAAATTAATTAAATTAATTAATTAGGTTAAAGTTAAACAAGATAGCAAAAGCAGAAAATAATTATTTAAATATAATAAAGAAAAATTAATATACCACGTTTTTAACACGGACTAAAAAATATATAATAATTTCTCCTAACCCTCCATACAAATTTATAACCCCATACAGAAAAGTACGTGGGACAACGACAGCTACTCCCTACACTCCATTCTATTGCATGCGCCCCACGTTTTTCTCTATGGGTTATTAATCTGTTTGGGGAGCTAGGAAAAATTATATATACTTTTTAGTCCGTGTTAAAAACGTGGTTATATTAAAAAAAAAATTTTACCACTTTGACTGCAATGAAAAAGTTTCTAAAAATTTATTGTGACTACATTATTTATCCGATTTTGATCAAATTTTCAGAAAAGATTCCCCTAGCGCCCACATATATTACATAATTTTAATAAAATACGGTGTTGCCAACTTTCCGAGATAAAAATTACTAAAGTTTTTAAACATTTATTATGGCCACATTATTTATTCGATTTTAATCAAATTTTTACAGAAGATACCCCTAGCGTCTACATAAATTATATAATTTTAGTAAAATACAGTGTTACCAACTTTTCGAGAAAAAAATTTACTCAAATTTTCACAAAAGATTCTCCTAGTATCCATATAATTATATAATTTCAACAAAATACGGTAAAAAAAATAAGAAAATAATTCCTATTTCTGAACATTTATGTGATAATGTCAAAGTGTTCTATTTATGAGTTTACCCACATATTTTTTTTGTGATTTTTTGTGATTGCAGAAAACATTGCTTTGATACCAACATAATGACGCACAACGCAACTTACGATAATAGAACTACAAATTTATTTTTATTTTATTGAAGATGCCTTATAAAAAAATTTAAATTATAATTATTTATTCAACTTGCATAACATTTTAAACAGATATTTATTATGAGCTCATATAAACGTACTCAGTGATAATGTCATAAATTTAGTTACTTTTCTTGGATTCCGTGAGTTATAAATATTTAAATATTTTTGAAAAAAATTTGCAAAAAATTTCAGTACAATTAGGCTTGGGAAACAATTATTATTTTCAACAGGATAATGATCCAAAGCATACAGCCCATCTAGTAAAGCAGTAAATTTTATATAATGCTTCACATAATTTAACTACGCCTTCACAAAGTCATGTTATTAATTTCAATTGCAAATTTATTAACAAAAATCGAAAGATAATTGCGAAAATACGAAATAAGAAATAAGGCTACATTGAAAATCGCAATGCAAGATGTTTGGAGAAAATTATTGATAGTGTAATAATATTAGTCAAAATTTGCTGCAAAGTAATCGAAAAAGGCTTACGTGTATAATTCAAGCAAAAGAAGGACTTACAAAATATTAAACAATTTTTTAAATTAGTCTAATATTTAATTGCTAAAATCGCCATTAATGAACTAATTAAATCATTAGTTAATTTTCTTTTACATACATACATAATACATTCACAATCACGCCATGTACCCAAAGGGTGTGTAACAAACCCTTCCCATTATCCCGAAATCAGTTTCCTCTAAACATCCCTATCCAAACAAGAAACTTTAGCTTCATCCACATTCATAATTCCTGTCATACATGCTTTTCTATTCCTCCTACTTGGAAACTTTCGCCCACGCAAGCCACTCTGTCAGTCATATAAATTTTTTTAATCAAATGTTCATTAGACATTTGCTCAAGATATCTGAACCAGCTTAACTGACTTAACAGCACCTTTTGCTACATTTTTTTTTTTTCAATTTCACACTCATCATACACTAATTTATTTCGTACCCTACGATTCCTCCTAGTTGCACCACATACCCCACATAAAAATCTCATTTCCTCAGCAGTTTTTTATGCTTTTGCAGATAAACTCAACATTCACTATCATACATCAATGTAGATACCAAAACAGCATTATATATACCTACTCAAACGGACTTTTTTAACTAAGAAAAATTAGCTAATTATTTAATTAGTTTATTAATGTCAATTTCAACAATTAAATATTAAACTAATCTACATTAAGACGCCTTTGTGTAACAAATAAATTTTTTAAATTGTTAAACTACTTAAGAATACGAATACTTTTATATACCGGGTGTTCGTTAGTCAAGTTCGTATGGGCGTTTAACATGCAATCTCGTTAATTTGCGATATACTTCTTTCTCTAGTTAAATTCGGAGAAATACTTAGAATACTTTTCGATAGGGCTTCAAAAGTTCTATAATTTGGTTTTAGTTTTAATTTGCTAGCAAGCATGTACCGTTTGGGCGCTAGAATTTTTTTTTGATTTTTTGGTTTCTAATTTTTTTCTCAAAAACTATGAGGTCTAGGAAAATAAGCATGATACGCAATGTACGCTTAAAAAAGTTTTTTTAAAGAAAAATAGAAAATTGAAAATTACAAATTATAAAAGTAATAATTAACTTCAACATTTAAAAAGAATTAAAATAGCTAAAAATGACACACAATGTTAATAATAATAGTTAAAAAACTTGAAATGTTAATAATTTTATAACCACGTGCTACACATTAAGATTTTAATTTATACAACAATAATTTTACGATGTTAAAATAAAACAATTTTAAATTATATAAATAATTATGTTCTTATTATATACGTCGATTGACTGATGATGGTCAAATTATGACCGAAACGTCTCAATAAAATATATATATCAAATAGTGAAAAAATATTATTTAAGATCCCAGATGCCAAAACATATTTAAACAAATTAATTAATTATACTTATAATGAATAAAATTATAATTATTAAATTATAATTATTAAATTATAATTAATTAAATTAATTAATTAGGTTAAAGTTAAACAAGACTGGGAAGCAGACACAATAATTATTTAAATAATATACCACGTTTTTAACGTATATTAAAATTTTTTTATTTAAATAATTTTTTAATACTATTGTTTCACACCCTTTTGGGTACATGGCGTGATTGTGTATGTATGTATGTATGTATTGTTCCATGAATTGTTCATCTAAAATTGTTTCCCAAAATAATAATATATTTTATTTATTATTATAATTATTGTACCTAATGTTGTCAAATAAACATATTGAAACATGGCATAATAGTTTAATTTTATTTATCTAAAATTATGATAAATTTAAAATGTATTTCGACAATTTTAAAATTATTAACAATAAATCAATAATTACGTTATTTTAGGCAATTTGCATAACATTTATTATATACTCATGTAAACGTGCTTAGTGATTATGTCAATAGATTTCGTTATTTTTTTGGATGACGTACAACGGAACTTACAATAATCTTATGATAATATAACATACATACATACATACACAATCACGCCATGTACCCAAAAGGGTGTGGCACAAACTCTTTTCATCGTTCCGAAATCAGTCGCCTCCAAACATTCCTATCCATACAAGCAACTTTCGCTTCATCCACATTCATAATTCCCCTCTCATACATGCTCTTTTATTCCTACTACTTGGAAACTTTCGCTCACGCAAGCCATTCTCTCAATCATACCACTCCAACTACTCATCAGACGTCCACCTGTAAACATATACCATCAAAATCATTCAAATAAATCTTTTTAACCAAACGTTCATTAGACGCATTCGCTCAACATGTCCGAACCACCTTAACTGACTAACACCAACTTTTGCTACAACTTTTTTTTCAATTTCACACTCATCATACACTAATAACCATAATATAACCATCTTTTCAATACGTTATTATTCGTTCAAGCCAAAATACTGCATCTATTTATATCTCTTTTCTATTGCTTCAGGTTTCAAATCAACATTTCTCAAAACTTAAAAAAAAATAGAATAATTACGTTTTGAAATTAAACTTCTTGTATTTATTATTAACCATTGAATGCAAAGAAGTGTAAATTTAATAAATAACGTAAGTAATTTTACCTTGTTTATCACGATGAAGCAATACTGAAATGTTGAAGACGGGCAGAGTTGGGAATGACACGTCTCGTTGAAGAAAATATCGATACGATCTTCTCGTTGAAGAAACTATAGATTCGATCTCCTCGTTGAAGAAATTACGAATTAAAGATGATATTTCTCAATCTGCAATAAGAAAGAAATATAGTACACACATTCTTCCCATGTAATTCATATATTATGAACATAGTATTTTTGAATGAAACAACATCGCAAATATAACAAACAACATCTATGGTTCATCATCATATCAGAAGATTCACGTCGTCATTTTAGTGAAAAACGTAACAAATAGTATATATATATATATATATATATATATATAATATATATATATATATATATATATATATATATATATATATATATATACAATATGGTAGAATAAAAACATCTGTGTATGTTTACATAACAGTTATATACATTTTTCTTTGTTTTGGACTTTTTTCTATAGTTTTATAAATAAATTACAGTACAGTTACGAACAAGTAACTTTTAATCTTATTTTATGTATTTAAATTTTTACAGGTCATTTAATTTTTTATAGAAAATGAATAATTATCTCAATTAATTAAAAAAAAACATTAACATAAACTAAAAACAAATATTAGTAACAACTTAATTTTTATTAAAAATTAAATACATTAAGCGTTTATAACAGATATCAGCGTATACTGAAAACTGCTAATTTTACTGATTCTTTCATAGTGAATTTGGTTTCGGAATTGACACTGCTGCAATTGTCACAAGTATGCATATTCAGTTATTAATACAAGTACATAAAAGAGAACAAATAAAAGCATACAAATCGCTGACAGATTACAAAGGTTATTTTAAAGTTCAAGTTCTTTGCAAAAAAGTAGATGAATTAATAAAATATACATATGCCTAATTAATTACTCTAGACAACTAATCACTACACTGGCAAAAGTAGATAATATTAAACATGTATAATTATCAATGCTGGAATATAATTGTAAAAATTTAAGAGAGTATTTGATACTACAATACTTGATTTAATATATTGTTGTTACTTTCTAGCTAAACGAAAAATTATAGAAAATACCGTTAATGTTCTTAAATGTATTTTTTACATTTCTCTTTTATAGAAATGCTAATCTTTGTATATATTTTAGATTTTTGTTCAATGTTTTACAGTGAAGTTTAATTCGAATGATTTCTGTCAGTGGTGTAATTTTTTTGTCTAAAATTTACAACAAACAAAAAATACAAATATAAATCGTTCATCTATATATGTTTATGTATAAAACACACCTTATAAAATAATTATATTATACATCAGCTGATATTTTAACGTTAATTCACACGGTTCTAATTGCTATATTCAGACAGGTAGCTCAAATACAAAACATGTTGAAGTTAATATTGAATTTATTCGTTTAATACAAGTTATTTATTGTAACTGACTGTTTTGAAAATTACATAATGAATGTTGAATTAATAATTTAATATTATTAATTGATTTATATAAAATAAAAAATACTATATTTTTTAACTGGCTCTATTTTCTACAAAAACGATAATTAATGTACCGAAAAATACCTTAGATATAATATCCTATGTAGAATAATATATATTTTTTTGAATTTTTTCGTATTTATAGTTTGGCCAAAAAAAGCAAAAAATGTGTTTTTTTTTGGAAAAAAATATATAGGTATTGTTACTACCTAAAATTTACTTTACGGTTATGTAATCGATTTTCTTTAAACTTTACATACCGTTAATTTTGTACATTATATGAATATAAATAATAAAATTTTAGTGTGGAAATGATATTTACAACGTTAAAATTTATTTTGAAAACTCGTTTTAACATATAGGTTATACATAAGATGATATGGTTGTACTAGACATATATGATGGTGTTCGTAGTAGGATAATATAAAAATAATATTTATTTTTTTTGCATAATACCATAAATACAGTTTTGCTGCGTCATACACAATATACATGTTTGCAATAATTATAATAAATTTAATATATATATATATATATATATATATATATATATATATATATATATATATATAATAACATATGCCAATTAATCTTAATGTTGTTAAACTTATGTCCAATGTGATTATTCTTTTAACGAAATACAGAGGAACAATACATAAATAATATGACAAATAAATATCAAATATCAAAGAACAATCAAAATGATAAAACTAAAACTTATTGTAATGACAATATAATAAAAATTTAGTACAAGTCAATATTTAAAAATTCCTCTATTTTATAGAAGCTATGTAGCAAAAGAATTTGTTTAATTTCTAATTTAAATTTTTTATCATCTAGTTTTTTAATACGTTGAGGTATTTTGTTATACTATATAATGTAATACAGTTGTACTTAGGTCCCGTTTTAAATTTGCTTGAATTATGCTTAGGGACTACTAATTTGTTATTTTCTCTAGTATTATATGAATGTATATTATTATTTTTGGTAAACGAATCAATGTGAGTTTTAGCAGAACACAGAACACAGTTTAAAATATATAATGAAGCCAAAGTTAGAATTCCAAGTTTTTTAAATAATGGTTTGCAATGATCCCTAACATTTGCTTTTGCAATTATCCTTACAACTCTTTTCTGATTTAGATCAGATAAAAAGATTGATTTGTTAATGTTTAGTAAAATTAAAGCAACGTGAATAATTTTTAGTTGTTTTTAATGTAAAAAAAAATAAAAATAACAGTATCTGTTAATAGTTATGTAAACATGAAAAAATATAGCAGCTGTTTTTCAACATTCAATATGTTAAAAACGAATTTTCCAAATTAGTTTTAAAATTGTAAATATCATTTTCGCACTAAAATTTTGCGATTTATATTCATAAAATGTGCAAAATTAACGGTATGTAAAGTTTGAAGAAAATCGATTACATAACCGTAAAGTAAAGTTTTACCAAGATTTTTAAAATACATTGTTTATGGATGTTTTCATGGCAAGCAATTTTGGACTTTCCCAATATCATTTTATATTAAAGCGAAACAAAAACCAAACTGACAAAATATTGAAAACCGCAAACCAAACCGATTACATTTTTGTAGCAATATGCAACCTTGTTTTTGAGATAAATCACTTGTAAACATAAGGTGACAATACGAGTCATTTTTCTATGGTAAAAAATATATTTTTTTTTAAATTAACAGCAATAATGAAATAGCGGACAATTTAAATAAATTAATATCAATGTTAAAATGATCAAGTTAATTTAAATATTATTTTATATATTTATTTTCAAGTTATATAAACGTTATTTTATAATAATGTAAATAGGACCCCGATTACTTTATTAAAATATAACAAAAAAAAATTGTATTTATTATACGCGTATTTTTATATACCTTCATTGTAAAAATTATAATTTTTGCCTTTAAAAAGTGTATATAATGCATATACAGTCGATTCCGCTTAATTGGGCCACCGCTTAATTGGGGCAGCCGCTTATTTGGGCCAAATCTCAAAGAACAGAAACCAAACCAAGGAACCAACAGTAAATTTACATGTTTAATTGGGAAAACATTCCGCTTAATTGGGCCAGTAAATTTAAGATCACAGTACATATTATGTTACAAATATTCACAAGAAAAATATATACAAAGAATTTAATATGATACGCTTCATATCTTTTTGATTCACAAGATGGAAAATTATATTTAAAAAACTAGCAAATATGTATCAATTAATTACATTAGTATCGCGCGCTGTGAACACTTGACATATTTTTGCATTGAATTAAAAATGTATGTACCTATTTATTATTTTATTTTGGAATTTATTATTATTTGTTCTGAAAAGTTTATATTTTTTGGTTATATGTTGTTTATAGTTTTGTCCAAGAATTTATAAAATAAAATTATTGAAAGAAAAATTTGGATTGTTTAATTTTATGTAAAATTCGCTTAATTGGGGCAGCCGCTTAATTGGGCCAAAATGCTCTAGTCCCGATGTGTCCCAATTAAGCGGAATCGACTGTATTTATTATTAACTAATTTGGCGGCAAAGATTCGGCGTATTACGTATTCTTACGTGTGACGTGTGAAAACTATAGCTTTTATACTTTTTTATAAATTGATCTAGTTCAACAAATATATAATTTTAGAACACAATATTTAGAATATATTAATATTTTCGACAAAAGTATAATGTAAGACGATTAAAATAAAGAAATTCGATAAGAGTAGTCAGCCCCATTGATACAGAATCATACAAATAAATCAGAAATTGCAACATGACAATATTCTTCAATAAAGAGAAATTTTATATAATTTACCTGAACAGCATTAGACTCGATCACATTAGCTCTTGTTAACTATTAAACTGGAACCGACCACCCATGATCGTAATCTTCAGCATAGAATTTATCTTGAAATGTAGAATTCAGAACAGTTCCAGCTATCACATTTGCCGATTGCGCAGTGAAGATTGTTGAATGCTGTTAGAACCACAGTTTGATATCGTCCTAAACACAACATAAAACAATATAATCTCTATACTAGCATTTTTTGAACAGTTGAAAATGAGAATATTTTTTTAAATAGTTTACAAAATTATATAACATATTAAAATAAAACGGCTTTAGATTATAGTTCAGTATTAATATTTATTAATAAACGACGAACTCAACGTACGTCTTCATCTGGAAAATTGATAAAGACATACGTTAAGTTCATCTAAACATCGATTGTTAATAAATATTAATACAGAACTATAATCAAAAGCCGTTTCATTTTAATATAATGAGTTCTGAAATTTTTTTTTAGTATGCGTAAAATATCTATAATAGTTTTTACAAAATCTAATTAAAATACCTTTTCATGTTTTATGATTCTTCAATAAATATATTACAGTCAAAACTTTATTGAATATAGTTTCCAAAATAGTAAATTCTTCCGATTTAATCTTCATCCATATTTGGTTTTATATTATGATTTGATGCTTGATAAAATGGAATTTGTCATCTAAAATTTATAAAAAAAAAAACCTTGTAAAACTAATTAATAACATAAAGAATATGTTGCTATAAATCAAAAAATTAAATAAATTATACTTATTTACTTACTTGTATCTATGGAGAGCACATGTATTTGAAAATGTTTACAGTTTCGTGTAGTTCCAATACTAATTTTCTTCAGATAATTGAATAACATCAACTAGCGTAAAAGAATTACAAACTTTGCATATAATATATTACTAAATAACTGATTAAATTAAATGAACGAAATAACAACATATTTAACACCTCAATTACACTTCCAAAGCGAAAACAATGTGCCTGCCACACACATGTTACTTCACAACGGGCAGTACCAGGGACGACCGGGATGGCGCACTCAATGATAAACAGGCATGACCATGTGACGTCATCAAACAGATACTTTGTACCAATTCCGCTCTGCTTGCTTTCGTGTGGCGCTAGTGTACATTTTTGAATTTTGCGCATTTATTTAAATTTAAATTTCAAATTAATACAAAGTTTACATTTAATATATAAAATTTTATTAACTTACACAGTTCAGTGTTACAGTACAAAAATACGAAAAATAATATAAATATAAATATAAAAATATAAAATATAATATAATGTAATAATATATATATATATATAATATATATATATATATATATATATATATATATATATATAAAATATATATATATATATATATAAAATATAAATTGCGCATTTTACAAATAAATAAATAACAACTTGAAAATATTCATTATTAAAGTTAAGTTATGAAATAGTTGATGTATTCCGATCTCACTAAAAAATTGCTATTACTTAATTTTTTTTTAAAAAAATTAGAAATATATTTTATAATTTCTTATTATCTCACCAACCATTGGTTAAATAAATGGATGCAATTTTTTGACTTAAAAATTCTGTTTCATAGAGTTAATAAAAACCTGTATACACGCATGAATGTAAAATAAATAAGAGGAAAAAATTATATATGATCTATTTTAAAATTATTTCTACAAGACACTCGGTCTCATAATAAAAATATGTTTCTTATAACGGATTTTTTTAATCTAAAAACTCGTATAGTTGAAGGTGCATATCCATAGAAAATAATATTGTATGTTAAAATTGAAAAAGATATTGTTAAATCAAATGTTTTCGCAATAGTAATATTTGATAGAATACCGAAACGTTTTATAGAATAGAATAATATAATTCAAGTAATTTATAGCAAACATAATTGATACGATTGTCTCAAACAAACATCATAATAAACAACTTTCTGAAAGATTTCTAATATTTTAAATATATCAAAATTTGCCAAATCTCATCTTATGATAAGTTCCCTGTGTTTGTTGGGCGACTACAATTAATTTCATTCATTCAATTTATTTAACAAAATAATTGATATGAATATAAACGGTGTATATAATAACAAAATATTTTTTATGTTTATAGTAAATATAGAATTATTATTCGTTCTTTACTCATATGTTCAAATTTTATTTATGATTTTATGCATTATGCATTGTTCGATTAAAATGAAAATATAAAATATAGAGCAAAAAAATAGATAATTTATATTTTTCATTTAGTGGTTACAATATAACCTTACCATAAATAATATAAAAAAATTCCGGATTTGGAAACCGACATTTCCTTTGATTCTGGTACTGGACGCAAGACGGTACGCAACAAGAATATTGGATCTATAAAAAAATATTATACATTACAAAATTGCCATAAGATACATACAGGGTATTAATTTCAATAGCTTTTTTATTCATATGCAGTAATAAAATGTTGAAGTTACCTTCCCAAATATCAAATAATATTCATAAAAGAAAGCCGTGTACGAAAGCGCCCAATTATCGTCAGTAACCAAACATAAATCAGTTGAAAATCCAAATCAAGTACCAGAAACACAGCCAATGATAAACCAAATTATCCAGTATTCCAAATTCAATTTGATAATCGCAAATAGAGGCAGGGTCCAAATATTTTAAAGAAAGTATCACGATCGCAAAACTCAGTTCGCACAATAAAGACAAAATTAAGAATAAAATAATATTTCGTTTTCCAACATGTACATATATTTTCTACCAAGGTCGTCCCTGTTTCTACCTGATAAATTTTTGACATTTCTAAACAAAAATCGTCTTCAAATCTTAATTGTTTTAATTAATTTAATTAATTAGTTTAATTAAGCTAGTGACATCTAACGAATACAAAATCATTTAAAAAACTTGGCGCGCCATCTGTCGGAATCGGTTCAAAGTTTTTCACGGTTTATGTTCTGCTATTCAAGTGAAAACTCCCGGTCCTCCCTGGGCAGTACAAGCGATTGGTGCGACACTGGCGAAATAGTGGATAATTTGAAATTTAATAATTTATTTTAATAATATTTATATTATTTTATTTAAAATTAGAATAAAATTAACTTAATAAAAAAAACGATAAAATATTTAAATTTAATAAATATGCATTATATTTCCTATTTATTAATTATAATTGTATTATGAAAATATTGTTTGTTTACCACTCACTAGATTGAGGTTTAAAAAGCTGCGCATGCCTATATATTAAATTTCTTGAAATACTTTTTTAATATGATATTTTTATTGAATTAATTATTTATTATTATAATATAATTTAAATATTACAATACTAAAAATTTCAGACTGAATAAATTTAATAACCACATAGTTTCCTCGGTTAGGTTTGACTGGCGCGGAATTCGAATACAAGTGTATTTCACTAAACACATGCTAAATCATCACATTCATTCGCACAAAAATTGTTTGTAGTAGATCGGAAAGGTCTTACATAATAATAACTTTATTTAGCTAAAAAAAAGCTATACAATGAACAATATAAAAAATATATAAAGTTATGAAAACCCCCTTAAATCTACATTTATAATCTAGTACATTGGTAATCTAAAATTTGTACTTATTTTACATATAATTTATTTCAATCTATATTTCAATAATATTCCTTTATTGTAATTTTGAAATTTCTTAAATCTAAATTTTTATAATTATCAGGTAAATTATTGTGTGTATTATTAATAAAAAGAAAATATTGTTATTTTTCATTATTTATTGCTAGTATCGAATTATTCATATTTCGAATATATGAATTGATTTATATGTTATACGTATGAGAAAAATTATTGAACAATGATGTCATTCTTATTAAAATTATTACTGTTATATAATAATAATAATAATGTTTATTAAAAAAGTTCATGTGTGTATACAAAGTAAATATAATATCTTATTGCTCTATCAATAAACATGAAATTACTCACAGAAGCATATGCTTGTACGTGAGTTGATCTTGAGATATATAAATTTAAATTTAATTTTTTTCTTATAACTAATGATACATATCTAAATTATGATCTAAAATATATACTTATTCTATACAATATATACTATTGCTATTTTCATTAAATCATTAAACTTATAAAGAAAATAGTGTAAATACTACTTGAAAATAAGGAACATTCATGTTAAATTTAATAACACTTAAAACTAATGATATAAACTTATTCTATACAATAACATAAAATATATAAAAAATAAAAGTAATTAATATTTCTAAATAAAATAATTTCGTTATCATTTTAACGCTGATATATAAGGTTCTAATCGAGGTGTGTTTGTTATAATCTCCTGTGTTAAGTTTAGCACAGCAGTTTTGTACATTTTATCACATTTGGTATAGGTAACAAAGATTATGTCTTAGATTATGTGTTAGAAAGTTATATTTTTAGCAATTTTATTATTACGTTCCAAAACTGTATTATCTATATACTCTTCACTGACAGTGGTGCTACTACTACCTTCTATAAATACACTGCTTAAATTACTTGATTCTTTATCTTCACTAAAAGATAGTCGAATTTTACTAGGGTGTATACCGGTATTTTTTAACTTTATTTTTATAGGAGAACATTGAATGTTTTTTTTTGCTGAGTACATTGAATATATCGACTTTTGCACAATGGTTTCTCCGTTTGAACAGACACTACACGGTTATCAACCGAAGCTTGAATACCAATGTCTCGTTTAGTCACGATTTGTTTATTAATGTCTATTTGCAGTTCCTGATTTTGAACATCACTTGATATAGATTCTATTTTTCTTCTTTTTTCAATATTTCCTTGATTAGAAGAAAATCTATGAGGGACAACATGCCGTTTCATTATTATCCTTTTTGCTTTCATTAGTCGAAATCGCATGTAATTTTCCATATCTTCTTCAAGCTTCAAAAAACAAAATATGCATTAAAAGAAAATATTGCTTTCAGTACACATATATTTACATTAAAATGATCTTCGCAAACAAATATAGGACTTGAAAGACTATAATCTGAAATATTTCGTCCGGCTGCTTCTAACCAAACTTTTCTTCTATCATAATCAAATGGTACAGTAATAAATAATTTGGTACTATCGTTTGACTGGTACCTATTGCATGATAAAACGATGCAGTGCTTTTTTAAACTCATTTGTAAAATATATAAATAAGAAACTTCATAAGAACGATCAACAGGTTGTTTGACATAATGACAAATAGTACAGCATTTTAAATTCAAGTGACAGTAGGGCACCCAGGTCCTCCCTGAGGGCACCTTACTAAGTGCGTTTGTTTTGCAAAGTTCATAATTTTCTTCAAAAATAAACTTTTTCAAAATTGCTTCAAGATTTATTCTGTTTATTTAACTATATTTATAATTAACTTTATAAATATATAATAAAGTATTATATTAGAACTTGTATATTTTTTAATGTATATTATTAGTTAAAATATATATAAAACGTTTTGAATTTTTTAACATTTTAATTGTATTTTAATGTTATCTTTATTAAAGAAAATGCTGTCATATACTTTAAGAAAAATAGAAGTTATCTATGTACAAAGAAATTGATTTTATTTGAACTACAAACTACTTAAAAATATTATAATAAAACGGCTTTATGTTGTTTATTTTTATTTTTTAATTTGACTTCTAATTAAAAATTTATAAGAAACATCAATTTTTCCTGAAATAATAATCATATTTATTTAACTATTTCAAGTTATTTTATACAATTATACAAAATATACTTATATTATCATTACAATTTAATATAATAATATTAATAAAAATAAATAAAATAATTTATATAATAAATATATTTATAATTTAAATATAGGCGGTGACTACTCTTGTTACTAATTTCACACGAAAGTCTTCCATTTAATTATTGGCGTACGCATTAAAAACTTTTTGGTGAATTAATCAACTAGTCATTAAACTTTCGAAAATGAAATATACATTTTTTCAGCATCATTATTATTAAATTATTTTAGTAATTTGTATTAGTTTTTTTTTCTAAAAATAATATAGTCGTTTTAATGCTCATAAATAAAATTTAATTTTATTGCACACATAAGCAAATATTAACCCGCCACTGCTTATGGTTCAGCCATTTTGTAGTTGGTCGCATTGGTCGTTGCATGCTTGCATACGTTGTGATTTGCAACCATTTTGCTTGCAACGGTCGATGCCATGCGGTTGAATGCAGTATGGAAAAGTTATTTTCTATAGTTCAATTCGTATGATTTTATGCAGTTTGAAGTGGATATTTTATGTTAAACTAGTTGTTATTCGTGAATTTCAATTTTTAGTTGTAAGTATTCTTTTGTTTTGTAATATATTTTTCTGTAGTTAGTTTTCAGGAACGTTTGTTTTTATATTCTGTAGTTGCCCTAATATTCATTTCTAGCTAATTCTGTTTTCTACAAAATATTAGGTTTTTTTTTATTTTTTTGCCTTTTATATTTTTCATTTATAAAGTGATAATTATGTTTGAATTATTGTACAAATGAGAAAGTCACTTAGCATTGATAATATTGATACTGTAAATGAATTTAAAACAAATACGTATTTAACATTGAAGTGTACGCTTTTAATTTTATTGGTTTTATTTTCTAATTATATACTAATTCACATACTTTTAGCTTTGAAGTTGCTAACTGTTATTTGTTGGTTACATTTCTTTACTAGATAGAAATTGTAATAATTGATAGTTCAGAACAGACATAAAGTTACTTTCTAAAATGATATTCTGTTTTCTACAAAAATATTAGGTTTTTTTTTATTTTTTTGCCTTTTATATTTTTCATTTATAAAGTGATAATTATGTTTGAATTATTGTACAAATGAGAAAGTCACTTAGCATTGATAATATTGATACTGTAAATGAATTTAAAACAAATACGTATTTAACATTGAAGTGTACGCTTTTAATTTTATTGGTTTTATTTTCTAATTATATACTAATTCACATACTTTTAGCTTTGAAGTTGCTAACTGTTATTTGTTGGTTACATTTCTTTACTAGATAGAAATTGTAATAATTGATAGTTCAGAACAGACATAAAGTTACTTTCTAAAATGATATATATTTTTTTTAATTTTCAAAACTATTTATTTGGTATTCCTGTTTATTCAGTATTTCTCAGCATTTACGCTTCGGCAGCAGGTCTCTGCGTAGGTTTTACTTTATAAGAAATTTCAATCTTGCTTTTGTCGGGTTTTTGTATATATGTATTCATATTTTAAATTTATTTTAGAATGTTGAACATTTATGAATGATTTATCTATATTGTGTTTTCAGAATCAGAATACGGAGTTAATAAATCAATCGAAAGAATCAAATTGAAAGATGTTGATCCTAGCAACACAAAATGATGCAAGAGTTGAAGAAGATACAGATGAAATTTGAATAGAAATGAAAATGATACCAGTAAAACATGCTTATGGACTCAATAATATTGCAAATTATGTGAAAGGTAAATTATTTTAATTAATTAATAATAAAAGTAACTTTTAATCAACATAATTTAAACGAGTTCGGTTAACTGTGTTCTAACAGTTAGCAGATTGTTTTTTAACGTCAATTCACACGGTTGTAATTGCAATGTTCAGACACTTAGCTCAAATACAAAACATGTTGAACTTAATATTGAATTTATTCGTTTAATACAACTTATTTATTGTAACTGACTGTTCGGAAAATTACATAATGAATGTTGAATTAATAATTCAATAATAAATTTAATATTATTAATTGATTTATATAAAATAAAAAATAGTATATTTTTTAACTGGCTCTATTTTCTATCGAGCCGATCTTAAAGGTACCGAAAAAATACCTGAGATATAATATCCTATGTAGAATAATATATATTTTTTTTCGGAGAAATTCTCAGGTATTTTTTCGGTACAATAATGATCGTTTTTGTAGAAAATAGAGCCAGTTAAAAATATACTATTTTTTATTTTATATAAATCAATTAATAATATTAAATTTATTAATTGAACATTGATTATGTAATTTTCAGAACAGTCAGTTACAATAAATAAGTTGTATTAAACGAATAAATTCAATATTAACTTCAACGTGTTTTATATTTGAGCTACGTGTCTGAATATAGCAATTAGAACCGTGTGAACTAACGTTAAGTACATATTTAAATACATTATTAACTGATATTACAATGCAACTACATGACACCAGGACTAAACAAATGAACTAAAATGTAAAAATTTATCCAATAACCTAGCTAATCGCTGTTACTACAAGTAAGGTTTTTGAGTGTTTTAGTTAATATATAAATGTCTAATCTTATCAAAATCTATAAAAAGAAGTAAATTAATATTTTTAAAAGTTATTTGCAAATGTAATAGAAAGTCATATATTCGGTTAGATAGTTTTGTATGGTACTATATAAATTTATAAATAAATAAATTTATCTTTATAATTTATAATAGTTTTACTAGCAAATATCACAGCTAACCAATCGGTTCATTTAGTTTCATTTCGGAATACATCATAATTGTGACACTTAATTTTCGCATCATTTATATTTAAATTTACATTATAGCAATTTATTACCGTTATCTTTATATTTATATAAACAAATATTAATATTTTGAACATTTCAAAGCAAAATCCTCATTTTCAACTGTTCATAAAATGCTAGTATAGAGATTATATTGTTTCATGTTGTGTTTAGGTCGATATCAAATTGTGGTTCTAACAGCATTCAACAATCTCCACTGCGCAATCGGCAAATGTGATAGCTGGAACTGTTTTGAATTCTACATTTCAAGATAAATTATATACTGAAGATTATGATCCAGAGATACAATCATGGGTGGTCGGTTCCAGTTTAATAGTTAACAAGAGCTAATGTGATCGACTCTAATGCTGTTCAGGTAAATTATATAAAATTTCTCTTTATTGAAGAGTATTGTCATGTTGCAATTTCTGATTTATTTGTATGATTCTGTATCAATGGGACTGACAACTCTTATCGAATTTCTTTATTTTAATCGTCTTACATTATACTATTGTTTAAAATATTAATATATTCTAAATATTGTGTTCTAAAATTATATATTTGTTCAAATAGATCAATTTATAAATAAGTATAAAAGCTATACTTTTCACACGTCACACGTAAGAAAATATGTAATACGCCGAATCTTTGCCGCCAAATTAGCTAATAATACATATATGCATTAAATGCACTTTTTAAAGTAGATTATAAATTGCTAAAAAGAAAGATTATTAAGGACGCTCACAAAAATTATTATTTTTACTTACATACATACACAATCACGCCATGTACCCAAAAGGGTGTGGTACAAACTCTTTTCATCATTCCGAAATCAGTCGCCTCCAAACATTCCTATCCAAACAAGCAACTTTCGCTTCATCCACATTCATAATTCCTAGAAATACATGCTTTTTTATTCCTACTACTTGGACACTTTCGCTCACGCAAGCCACTCTCTCAATCATACACCACTCCAACTACTCATCGGACTGATCCACGGGGCAAACGTATACCATCAAAATCATTCAAATAAATCTTTTTAATCAAACGTTCATTAGACATTCGCTCAACATGTCCGAACCATCTTAACTGACTAACACCAACTTTTGCTACAACATTTTTTTCAATTTCACACTCATCATACACTAATCTATTTCGTACCCGATCTCTCCTATTTGCACCACATACCCTACGTAAAAATCTCATTTCCACAGCAGTCAATTTCCGTTTATGCTTTTGCAATGAAGGTATATAAAAAAACGCGCATGCAATACATACAATTTTTTTATTATTATTTTTTTTTTGTTATATTTTAATAAAGTAATCGGGGCTCTATTTACATTATTATAAAATAACATTTATATAACTTGAAAATAAATAATATAAAATAATATTTAAATTAACTTGATCATTTTAACATTGACATTAATTTATTGAAATTGTTCGCTATTTCATTATTGCTGTTAATTAAAAAATAATAAATATTTTTTACCATAGAAAAACGACTCGTATTGTCACCTCACGTTTACAAGTGATTTATCCCAAAAACAAGGTTGCATATTGCTAAAAAATGTAATCGGTTTGGTTTGCGGTTTTCAATATTTTGTCGGTTTGGTTTTTGTTTCGCTTTAACATAGAATGAAATTGGGAAAGTTTCAGAACCGGTTCACATATCCGGTTTGGTCCAAAATTGCTTGCCATGAAAACATCGATAAACAATGTATTTTAAAAATCTTGGTAAAACTTTACTTTACGGTTATGTAATCGATTTTCTTCAAACTTTACATACTGTTAATTTTGCACATTTTATGAATATAAATCGCAAAATTTTAGTGCGAAAATTATATTTACAATATTAAAACTAATTTTGAAAATTCGTTTTCAACATATTGAATGTTGAAAAACTGCTGCTATATTTTTCCATGTTTACATAACTACTAACAGATACTGTTATTTTTATTTTTTTACATTGAAAACAACTAAAAATTATTCACGTTGATTTAATTTTACTACACTAACAAATCAACCTTTTTACCTGACCTATCCTACTACGAACGCCATCATATATGTCTAGTACAACCATTTCATCTTATGTATAATCTATATATGTTAAAACGAGTTGTAAATATAATTTTCGCACTAAAATTTTATTATTTATATTCATATAATGTACAAAATTAACGGTATGTAAAGTTTAAAGAAAATCGATTACATAACCGTAAAGTAAAGTTTAGGTAGTAACAATACCTATATATTCTTTCAAAAATCATTTGTATGTTTGACGATTGCAAAAGCAGTTCAAACAAGATAAGTTTCTTTTTAAGATATCAGTTGATGTATAATATAATTATTTTATAAGGTGTATTTTATATATATATGTTAGAATTTACAGTTGTTGTTGTCAAAAAATTAAAATGTGAGATTGTTAATTTTAACCAATTAATACAAGTCAATGAGCAATAATGAAACATTCTAGAAATTTCTACATATCTGCTTCGCGGATATAAAATTAAATAAATTTCCACCATTTTGTGATTGTGTATCTGAAAAAGTTTTTCTCAATTTTATCGTTGTATAGTGATTTTGTCTTTATTCAAATTAAATAAAACTTTTATAAAACAACAAATTAAATTAATTTTAAAACTATTTTGACGTATATAAAAAGCTAAAGTTTAAATTTGATAATAAACTAATTATTATTTACGTTTTTTTACAATAAACTAAACATTTTTATACGGTGATTTCTCAGTTTTCAAAAGATTACATAGTTACGAGCAATTTTCAATATTTATTTATTATGTTATTCAATGAATACAAACTCACATTTTATTTATATATATATATATATATATATATATATATATATATATATATATATATATTAGGGTGTTTCGAAAAAAATCGAACCAGCTGGGCCTGGGCTCAAATCAAAGATTTGGGTCTACACTATACCCATACAAGTCCATTCGCGATTTAAAAAATGTTTAGAGGGTGCACCGAGCTGCGAAAATGCCAATTTTTAGACCTTTTTTTAGATAATCGCCCAAAATCTTGTCTTAAAAGCATCGGATCAAGTCGTGCTTTTGATATTTTGTGACCAGAACAATACTGAACAAGTTAGACCTGCGGATAATGGGTTGGCGTCAGGTGTAGGAGCGTGAAAATACTTTGAAATCATAAAAACATGCAATTTGTGTAGCCTTTTTACAAATTATCACTTACCAAGACCTAACGCCAACCCATTATCCACGTGTTTAACTTGTTCAATATTCACTTGGTCATAAAATATCACAAGAACTACTTGATCCGATGACTTTAAGACAAGTTTTTGGGTCATTATCTAAAAAAAAGGCTACACAATTGCATATATATATATATATATACACTATTTGTTACGTTGTTCACTAAAATGACTACGTGAATCTTCTGATATGATGATGAACCATAGATGTTGTTTGTTATATTTGCGATGTTGTTTCATTCAAAAATACTATGTTCATAATATATGAATTACATGGGAAGAATGTGTGTACTATATTTCTTTCTTATTGCAGATTGAGAAATATCGTCTTTAGGAGGAGATCGAATCTATAGTTTCTTCAACGAGAAGATCGTATCAATAGTTTCTTCAACGAGAAGTGTCATTCCCAACTCTGGCCTTCTTCAACATTTCAGTATTGCTTCATCGTGACAAACAAGGTAAAATTACTTGCGTTATTTATTAAATTTACACTTCTTTACTTTCAATGGTTAATAATAAATACAAGAAGTTTAATTTCACAACGTTATATTTATACTATTATACTATTTTTTTAAAGTTTTGAGAAATGTTTGAAACCTGAAGCAATAGAAAAGAGATATAAACAGATGCAGTATTTTGGCTTGAATGAATAATAATGTATTGAAAAGATGGTTATATTATGATTATTAGTGTATGATGAGTGGTGAAATTGAAAAAAATGTTGTAGCAAAAGTTGGTGTTAGTCAGTTAAGATGGTTCGGACATGTTGAGCGAATGTCTAATGAACGTTTGATTAAAAATATTTATTTGAATGATTTTGATGGTATACGTTTGCCCCGTGGATCAGTCCGATGAGTAGTTGGAGTGGTGTATGATTGAGAGAGTGGCTTGCGTGAGCGAAAGTGTCCAAGTAGTAGGAATAAAAAAGCATGTATTTCTAGGAATTATGAATGTGGATGAAGCGAAAGTTGCTTGTTTGGATAGGAATGTTTGGAGGCGACTGATTTCGGAATGATGAATAGAGTTTGTGCCACACCCTTTTGGGTACATGGCGTGATTGTGTATGTATGTATGTATGTTATATTATCGTAAGATTATTTGTAAGTTCCGTTGTACGTCATCCAAAAAAGTAACGAAATCTGTTGACATAATAACTAAGCACGTTTACATGAGTATATAATAAATGTTACGCAAATTGCCTAAAATAACGTAATTATTGATTTATTGTTAATAATTTTAAAATTGTCGAAATACATTTTAAATTTATCACAATTTTAAATAAATAAAATTAAACTATTATGTCATGTTTCAATATGTTTATTGAAGAACATTACAATAATTAAATAAAATATATTATTATTTTGGGTAACAATTTTAGATGAATAATTCATGGAACAATAGTATTAAATATAATTATTTAAATAAAAATTTTAATATACGCTAAAAACGTGGTATATTATTTTTTTTTAAATTTAAATAATTATTGTGTCTGCTTTCCAGTCTTGTTTAACTTAATAAATTAATTATAATTTTATTCATTATAATTATATAATTATAATTAATTAACTTAGCTAATTAACTTTTATTTAATATTTCAAATATTGGTTAATTAATTAATTAATCAGTTAATATTGCATTGTCATCCACAGCTCTGAGCTATGTTTAAAATTTCAAGTCTCTAGCTCATCGGGAAGTTAGTTTAAAATTGATTGTAAAATTTGTATCGAATAGACAATCACACAAACAGACAGACAAGAAAGCGAGTTAATAAAAACGTCTTAATTAAAAAACATAAAGTATATGCTATATGTATTCGTATTCTTAATTAGTTTAACAATTAAAAAAAAAAGACAAAGGTGTCTTAATGTAGATTAGTTTAATATTTAATTGCTGAAATCGGCATTAATAAACTAATTAAATCATTAGCTAATTTTGCTTTGTTAAAAAAAGTCCGTTTGAGTAGGTATATACATTGCTGTTTTGGTATCTACATTGATGTATGATAGTGAATGTTGAGTTTGGCTGCAAAAGCATAGAAAACTGCTGTGGAAATGAAACTAATTTCGGGATAATGGGAAGGGTTTGTTACAAACCCTTTGGGCACATGGCGTGATTGTGAATGTATGTATGTATGTAAAAGAAAATTAACTAATGATTTAATTAGTTCATTAATGGTGATTTCAGCAATTAAATATTAGACTAATTTAAAAAAATTGTTTAATATTTTGTAAGTCCTTTTGCTTGAATTATACACGTAAGCCTTTTTCGATTACTTTGCAGCAAATTTTGACTAATATTATTACACTATCAATAATTTTGTCAAACATCTTGGATTGCGATTTTCAATGTAGCCTTATTCCTTATTTCCGCAATTATCTTTCGATTTTAGCTCATAAATTTTCAATTGAAATTAATAACAGGACTTTGTGAAGGGGCGTAATTAAATTATGTGATGCATTATATAAAATTTACTGCTTTACTAGATGGGCTGTATTCTTTGGCTCATTATCCTGTTGAAAATAATAATTGTTTCCCAAGCTTAATTGTACTGAAATTTTTTGCAAATTTTTTTCAAAAATATTTAAATATTTATAACTCACGTAACCCAAGAAAAGTAACTAAATTTATGACATCACTGAGTACGTTTATATGAGCTCATAATAAATATCTGTTTAAAATGTTATGCAAGTTGAATAAATAATTATAATTTAAATTTTTTTGATAAGGCATATTCAATAAAATAAAAATAAATTTGTAGTTCTATTATCGTAAGTTGCGTTGTGCGTCATTATGTTGGTATCAAAGCAATGTTTTCTGCGTCAATACTAAGAGTTTACAAATATACAAATATCGGCATGAATTTAACCTATACAAAATTTTGATTTACGACCGAGTGAGCGAGCTGACGACGCACATCCACCGCACACCGTACCAAACGCTATACCACTTTTTCCTTGCAGTCAAAGTGGTAAAAAGAACAACAACTGACACGTTGAAACTAAGTTTGTGTTAACGCGCGTGTTTCAACATGTATCGAACCGAAATAAATCGCAATTTTTTTTTCTGGTTCAGTTCCGGTTTTTGTTTCAGCAAAAATAACGGTTTTTTTTGGTTTAGTTCCGGTTCGAAGCCTTGGGTACAATTGTACCTTTATATATTTAGTATTTGCACATCGTTTAACGTTAGTTCACACGGTTCTAATTGCTATATTTAGACACGTAGCTCAAATACAAAACATGTTGAAGTTAATATTGAATTTATTTGTTTAATACAACTTATTTATTGTAACTGACTGTTCTGAAAATTACATAATGAATGTTGAATTAATAATTCAATAATAAATTTAATATTATTAATTGATTTATATAAAATAAAAAATAGTATATTTTTTAACTGGCTTTATTTTCTATCGAGCCGATCTTAAAGGTACCGAAAAAAATACCTGAGATATAATATCCTATGTAGAATAATATATATTTTTTTGAATTTTTTCGTATTTATAATTTGTTTGTTTCTCTATTTTCCAAAATACAGAAACAAGATAAGATTAGAAAATCCTGTGAAATTTGTGTGAAACTCGTTTGCTATTAACACACACTCAGTAACGAAAACTAAATTGTATTACTTTTGAATTAATAAAAATAATTATTTACATCAGCAAGATTAAAAGTATGTGGGTAAAAAAAAAAAAAAAAAAAAAAATAGAACACTTTGACATCACATAAATGCTCAGAAATAGGAATTATTTTTTTTTTTACCGTATTTTGTTGAAATTATATAATTTATATAGATACTAGGAGAATAATGTGTTAGTCAGTTAAGATGGTTCGGACATGTTGAGCAAATGTCTAATGAACGTTTGGTTAAAAAGATTTATTTGAATGATTTTGATGGTATACGTTTGCGTGGTCGTCCGATGTGTAGTTGGAGTGGTATGATTGAGAATGTTTTGCGTGAGCGAAAGTTTCCAAGTAGTAGGAATAAAAGAGCATGTATGCGAGGAATTATGAATGTGAATGAAGCGAAAGTTGGTTGTTTGGATAGGAATGTTTGGAGGCAACTGATTTCGGGATGATGAAAAGAGTTTGTGCCACACCCTTTTGGGTACATGGGGTGATTGTGTATGTATGTACTAGGAAAATCTTTTTTGAAAATTTGAGTAAATTTTTTTATGTAGACGCTAGGGGTATCTTCTGTAAAAATTTGATTAAAATCGAATAAATAATGTGGCCATAATAAATGTTTAAAAAGTTTAGTAATTTTTTTCTCGGAAAGTTGGCAACACCGTATTTTATTAAAATTACGTAATATATGTGGGCGCTAGGGGAATCTTTTCTTAAAATTTGATCAAAATCGGATAAATAATGTAGCCACAATAAATTTTTTAAAATTTTTATATTGCCGTCAAAGTGGTAAAAAAATAATTTTAATATACCACGTTTTTAACACGGACTAAAAAGTATAAATAATTTTTCCTAGCTCCACATATAGATTTATAACTCATAGAGAAAAACGTGGCGCGCATGCAATAGAAAGGAGTGTAGGGAGTAGCTGTCGTTGCCCCACGTACTTTTCTGTATGGGGTTATACATTTGTATGGGGGGTTAGGAGAAATTATTATATACTTTTTAGTCCGTGTTAAAAACGTGGTATATTAATTTTTCTTTATTATATTTAAATAATTATTTTCTGCTTTTTAGTCTTGTTTACCTTTAACCTAATTAATTAATTTGAATTTAATAATTATAATTTTATTAATTATAATTAAGTTAATTAATTAACTTTAATTTAATATTTCTATATTAATTAATTAGTTAATATTGTAATTGTCATTCATTCTGAGCTATGTTTAAAGTTTCATGTCTCGTTCATCGGGATGTTAGTTTAAAATCGGTTGCAAAATTTGTTCCGAACAGACTAACAAACAAACAAACAGACAGATAAGAAAGCAAGTTAATAGAAACGTGTTAATTAAAATATTAACTAGGAAACCCGTGACCCTTAAAGGGTCACGTTTGAAGTCGAAAATAGTAACAAACATAACACAAAGACACAGTATATAAATATAAAAAAATAAAGGGCGCGCGCACGCGCGCGCCCCGTAGAAAGTATTACGTAAATATAAAATAATATTTGTGATATTTTTGATTTAAGCTCTTCTTTTTTATCCGACGAAAGATTCAAATATTCCATCTTCATTTTCTTGGCCTTTTTATTGCCGTTTATATTAGATTTTGCTCGTTTGGGCATGATACAAAATTTTTATAATACAACAATATCAATGAAATGTACTTTTTACTCTTATTTTAATGAAAAAAATGTAAGTAAATGCACTGATATATGTAAAAAAAATGTACTTGCAATATATTGTGACAGCTGTTTATTTATTTATTTATTTCATTCATTTTTTTCATAGCTATCTAAGTTTATTTTTGACATTTGCATTATTAACATAGTTTTTCAAATTTTTGAGAACCAAGATGAAATCGTAGAAAGATGAAACTTGCCTATTCTCAAATAGGGGATGAACCAATTAAAATGACACCACTCCCATCAAAATCGGTTCAGGGGTTTAGGAGGAGATGGGGCAGAAACATATATACAAACATACATACAAACATTTGTCAATTAGAGAGATGAATAAGTTTACTTAAAAAATTTAAAAATATTTAAAATACTGCTAGATTTTTTTTTCAAATTTTGACGTCAAGCATTAATTTATCAGTTTTTTTCTCTTCGTGCCCTGGGAAGTTTTAAAACATAACAAAAGTTTCTTTTGAATATTTTAAAACTAAAATAAAAAAAAAAATTACAGGCAGTCGTAAGACAAGCCGGTGGCCGAGTATTGGACTCCAAAAGTCCCTTGTTCGCGCCGCGCTTACACCAGAAATTAAATATTGTTTGTAGTATTAAAACCTAATATCACTGAACTGATATCAACTGGGATTTGACTGATTTGGAACCCACTATAAGCTGTAGGTCCCTTGCTTGACTTTGAGCTAACGATCCGCCGCACCATTGACAGTGCAAGTAAAAATTGTAAAGAAACTAGTTGTTCAGCTTCTCGAGTATGTAGCCCTATGTTCCACCTAGGAATTCCGGAAACTGGTGATGATGAAAATAAAAATCTACCTAGGATTTTTTGAATTTCGAAAAATTACGAAAATGGTGTTCTTTTTTTCAGTGTAAAAAACAACTTTTCAGTATATATCAAAAAGTACTACGAATCACTTTCGAGAATTTAATTCTCTATATAGTCGCGACAAGATAAAAAGATAGGTACGTCATAATCACGTGATAAAACTTAACAACATAAAACTCACTAATGAACAAAATTAATTTTATTCTATTTTACATATAATGAACTAAATCTTTTTGAAACTATTTACGTATGTTATTTTAATCGAATTAAAATGTAATATATACAAATATATCGTATATTATTGGATTTTTTTATCGAAATCAACTTATTTATTTTTGCTATATTTGGCAGCATTGATTTTCAATGTCAGAAGTCACAGTACGTTTATATTCGTTTATTTGACGTTATATTTTGAATGTGTTTTTTTGTATTTTATTATGGCAAAAAGATGGTCTAGGCGATGTCAACAGTTAGTTGGCAATTTAATTTCATATTTTGAACAAGAAAAGGAAAATAATGGGCTATTAATGCCCCTGACCGCTGTACGCGAGAAGCTCATATAAACATAGTAGTGAATGACGTTATTTGCCTAGTGACAAAAATTGATGACGTCCCTATCTTTTTTTCCTGTCGCCACTATAGTAACGTCTTAAAGCGAAGTAAATCGGATGGATAGTTTCCGAGATGTCGGCGGGACAAGGTTTTGACAAAAACGCATTTAAAATTTGTTAGTTAGTTAGTTAGTTTTTACTGCTTGATCTGTACATTTTACCGTTGCTGACTTAATTCTGTAGTGGTAGCTGTAGCTACGCCAAAAGTTCGAATTTCGGAAAACCGTTTTACTGCATTATACTACACGCTATAAATTTTAGAAAATGTAAAAAGTCGATTTTTTTCAGGGTGTCTAGCGGGTGGGAAAATCGGGAATTGTACGTGAATTTAACAATGTACGGGAATTTAACAATGTAACGGGAAATATTTTTGATACGAGAAATTATAATCAAATTGAAGAATAATCGACAAATACCTATTCCATTAGATTTTCGGTTTCCTCGATTTAAGAACGAGTCGCCATCTAAATTCTATTGAATTAGTTTAACCGACATAGCACCAGTGCCAATCTAACAAAAGTCAGCACGGTGTGAATATAGTAACGTAGTTCCGCAATCATACTCGAACTGGTAGAACTTGTTCCTTCATGTTTAGAACAGGCAAATTTGGATTTTGAAGTGTTTTTTTACATTCAAAACATTCGCTTCAACTGTAAGACGCCCGATGATAAAGTAGCATTTTCTAGGATATTTATACAAAATTATTTAATGGTTTCTAACCGAATTAATTTACAAAACATAGATTATGAACTTTAATAATTTGTCAATCAAAGTTAATTAATACATAAGATTACAAATATAATTATGTGGCATAAAAATGTGCAATTGGGCGATCTAGGGTAAAAAGCTGGTTATTCCTTTAAATTAATGTACGGGAATTTATTTAAAATGTACGGGAAATGTACGGGAATTTTCTTTTGAAAATCCGCTAGACTAATGAAAATTTAATACGATTTAAGAATTTTTAATTTTTTTTTTTTGAAATATTAAATTGAAGTTATAAATTATAATTAATTAAATTATTAATTATAATTATAATTATATAATTTTAATTAATAAAATTATAATTATTAAATTATAATTAATTAAATTATTAATTAGGTTAAAGTTAAACAGTACTAAAAAGCAGAAAATAATTATTTAAATGAAATAAATTACTATACCACGTTTTTAACACGGACCAAAAAGTATAAAATAATTTCTCCTGACTCCCCATATAGATTTATAAACTCCATACAGAAAAACGTATGGTGCATGCAATAGTAGATAATAGTAAGGAGTTTAGGGAGTAGCTGTCGTTGCTAGACGGTTTTTTCTATGGTGATTATAAATTCGTATGGAGTAGGGGGCTAGGCGATTTTTTTTTATACGTTTTAGTCCTTGTTAAAAACGTGATGTATTATTTTTTTTATTATTATTTAAATAATTATTTAGTACTGGTCTCAGCTGTGTATCTGATGTATAAATTGCAATACCCTACAACTTGCAACTTGCAATACCCTACAACCTATAAATACCCTAGTAATTGTTATAATTGTATAATCTTTCACTATTTTGTAGTAAAATGTATAATTTTTCTTAAATGAAATCTTATTTGCAATAAATTTAATTATGGAATAAAAAAAAAAGTTTTTGGCAGTCTCATGTAGCACTTTGTTTTCTTCTATATTCTTAACATGGAGAGCTTCATATTTTGCTAATAAAAATATTTTTTGTTACAGATTCTACAATAATTATCTTCAGGATTTATCCAGTGTCCAGTATGTCATGTAGTAATTTGAGGTTTCTATCAGTACAAGTTATTACTAGACTTTTGCCGGATTCGAGTTATGATGAACCACACATACAATCATGGACTTTTACCAATTCTTTCTCATCAATTTTTAACTTGTGCGTTTCTTTATGTATTCATTTATATTAAATTATGTATGTAAGTTTATGTAATGAAAAAAAAAAGAGATATATGGCCTACATCAGAAGCAGACTTACAACGGAGTTGTAAGTCGAGAACTATTTTATTTATTTATTTGCAACCATTTTATCACTACTTATTTACTGATATTTCCATTGTCTCAGGAAAAAAGTATTTTGTACTCTTTTCTATAGATCTATAGATAGATGATATATAAATGGTCTATCTTTTTCTGACATTTATTTTAATAATTGAATAAAATTCGGGGTTGATATTTTACTAGAAATATGGAAGATTATTATTGTGTTGCATGATTACAGCTTGTTTGAAATATTGGCAGATTTTTCTTCATTTTGTCATATCAAAAGAATTGATTTATTCGATTTTTTTTTATTGTATATTGAGTTAGATGCATATGATTTGGAAGTATGATATAATTGACACATTTTATTTTAGAAAATGCAAACATTTTATCTAATTTATATTTAGATTTGGATATATAATCACAATTTAGCAGAAAAATTTTGCTTCTAGAAATGATAATATGTTCATAAATTTTAAAGCTATTTCTACTATTGTTTAAATTTTATTTTGTTAGCAATGATAAATACTTTTTTTGTATGTAATTAATTTCTTGAAGTTTTTTTGAACGAGAATAGTTAGTTTCTTATTTCAGTGTGATTAGCAATTGACAAAATTATTATTATTTTTTTTAAATTGATGATATAAGATAGTTGTAATTTGCGATCCCAATGGAATACAGTCAACAAGTTTTGATCTTCTATGTTATTTGATGTGATGAAACATTTTACCTAGCTCTAATACTTTGATTCTTCTATCGATTGAACATACGCTGTTTTTATCTAAATGCATAATAAGCATCAATAATTACTCTCAGTAATATTATCAAGGATTTTAGGCTTGCCCTTTCTGCCTGCCCTTTCAGCTTGGTGTTTTGGGCAGGATCACTGGTTGAATTGGTTTCATGTGATTCCATTTGGTCGTTTTCGCTGTTGCCTTGATCGACGTCTTCGTTGTCTAATACATCGAAGCGATTTTGCGTATCTAGAGCCACGCTTTTGGAGGCGCGTGATACTTCTACTTCGGCTTTCCGCTTTGTGTTCTTCTTGTTGCCTGCTGGCTTCGCTGGCAAATTTTCTATTCGGCTTGTCGACTTGTGGTGGCGGCTTGGAAGCCGACGATGATGTCGACTTTGATTCCGAAGATGTTGGTGGTTTAGCTATCGTTTCAATGTTCCGGGTTTAGATGGTCCATTTTGTTAGCGTGACGCAATCACCGAAGTGACCAAGCACTTAAGCGCCGAAGCGCGTCACTTTTATGTAAAAGTGCGTATGTATTTTATTTTAGAAATAAAAACATGTGTCGTAAATAAATTCCGATGTCAATCGAAACAACACGTAACCCTGTGCCGGGGTCACGCTAGTTTTAAATAACTATTCGTATTGTTTCAATTAAAACATTAATATGAGAAAATAATCTTTCAAAATTCAATATAAAAATACGTAATCCTGTGCCGGGATCATGCCAGTTTTGAAAAAGTGGCCCTTAGCTGTATTAATATAAAGAAGCTCTCAAGATGAGGTGTTGTTGATTGTACGAGTACAAGTCAACTATCTCCTGTAATCCAAATCTACGATCTGGCGGACTATAACTATGACCCGTTTCAGAAAATATTATTTCAAGGTTTGTTATATGGCACAGAGCTCAATCAAGTAGAAGCCGTCGTTTTCAATGTCATGTTTTTGTTTTGACTCCCGCATCTGTCTGCTATTAATCTAATTAATAGTATAGTAGGCTGAAACATCAGTGTTCTGGAGAGTATCGGGAACCTATCGGAAATTTATTTTCGGTTTAACAGTTAGATGTAATGGTGTAATAGTTAATTTTTCCTTTGAAGTAGCCTTTCACAGTAGTCAAATTTGGCGGCTATAGTATGTTGCTTGGTTTGGGAGTTTCGGCGAAGGTTGTTTATTTGTGACAATCAAAAAAAGTCAAAATTTTGTCTTTATGCGTTTTAAGAGTTGTTTTTCCTTGTTTATAAATTTTGTTTCTTTCAATTTTTTTCCGTCTGTTCGGAATAGCATTGCTTACCTTATATTTTTAGTATTTAGTTGGTAAAACTTCAAATTTAGCGGAGTACGGGAGAAGGTCATCTGTTTGCTCAGTCTGCTGTCTGCCGAGACGAGAACGAATAATATCTGAAAACAGAGAAACATCCATAAATAATCTTTTCCTAGTAATTTCTCATATGAGGACCCTAGAAGCCAAGGGATATAAGTGACATAATTGTAGTTTGGAGATAATTGAGTTCAAAGTTTAGGATCAATAGTAATTAAAACAGAAAAATTTCATTACTTTTCCCATTGAAATATTGATTGTTATATCATTTTTTAATTCTATGAAAAAAAAAAAAAATCAAAAAAAAACGCATGAAGATTTTTGACTATTTTTTTATGAACGTTTTGCACTTATACCCTTTGGTTTCCAAACATTAATAGAAAATTGAAAATAGGGAAGTGGATATAAATTGTTTTGCGTCAAAACACATTTTAATTCCAAAAAAAGTAAGAACAATGTAATTAACAAATGAATATAAAACTCAAAACAAATGATAAATACATCTTAATCCTCATCGGTGTGATAGATATTATCCAGTTCGTAGACGTGAACTTCCTGATTATCTTCATTTGAGGTGCTTGGTTGAGGAGTATCATCGTTTCTTCCTGTTTCCAATTTGTCATGATGAGGAAGACTCGTAAAAAACTCGTGGTATATTGGAGGCACAAACTGCAGAAGATCCATGAGGTTTGCAAACTTTAGGTACTTTAGTTTAGGCTTCTCGGTTTCAACAGGCAACTCAGGTAGAGTAGCAGCATTTCTGCCAACCCTGTTGGATTTCATCTCAAGAGTTAAAAAAGAGACCAAGGCATTGCCAGATATTAGTTTATAAAACAAAGTGTAGGGGTTTTCTTTCTGAAAATGCAGCCATTGCATTTCCCTGATACCTTGCACAGATTTTCTAAAATAAGGTGTAAGACAACCTAAATTAATAAAGTCTTCATCTTGCATCTGCACAACCATAAACTTTCGGGAAGAGGATGCAATAAGTTCCGACCAGTGTGCTGGAATGTAAAGATCTCTTTTGCATTGCCTTTTTTTTATCTCTATTAGACCAAAATCGCGATCACATTCGTTATACGAATGCCCAGATATCAAAAAACGGTGGTCCACAGCTTTGATATGAGTGTTCTTTACTATATACAACCAAAATTTTACAATGAATTTACTTTTATTCTGGCCCCCACAATTGTCGCTAAATGCTGTTATATGCGTAACATGCCTGGGAAGGCTCTTGATAAATTTTAAGAGACAGGAAGCTATTTCCTGACACCCCCGAGAAGCTTGTCCTTCATGCCAGATGTACATGTGTGCATTTCCAGTGACAAGATTATGAATATTTAAATTGTATGTCCAGAGCTGCCTATAGTAATATGCCTTAGAATTCGTTACATGAGGAGTTGGCATCATTTTTTGCAAGTCAAAACATATGGCGACTCCAGTCTCTTCATCCATAGTACGGCATTCATCCTTGGCCTTTCGTGCAGCTTCTGCTTTACGTAGATGTAAGTCTTTTTGAATTTGTGCCTGCTGTTTTGCATCTTGATTCCCAAGTTCTATTTCTATTTGAAGTCTGTCGCATGTTACACACGTATCAGTAGCTGGGCGGCGGAATGTGAGGTTGAATTGAGTATTAAAGATATGTCTATAGAAACTTTCTTTAACTGGTTCGACATTTAGTTCCTCTTGACAGAAAGCGATATAAAGTTTATACATCTGCTTTAAATCAAGCGTAGAATCTAAGTATTTGATATTTGGGCTCTTTGCTCTGGAATAGTGGCTAACATAGCGCGGAAACATATTTACGTGCTTTTTGATAATGTCAATACGGTCCTGAGGAATTTTGTTAGTTGGTTCCTTTTTTCCTCTCTGTTCACGTGTGGCGACGCCAGATGTTTTAGTTTTCTTTTTGTTAATGAGGTTTTGCAATCGTTTGTTTGAAACATCGAGAGTTCTCATAAAAAACTCTTTACACACTCTAGAATCTTCTAGCATATAAATACAGGATACGGCTTTATTAAAAACTGCCACATCCTTTTTGTGTTTTACAGGTTCTAATTTAATAACTCCATTTAAAAACGATGTTTGTAGTTCCCAAGTGCCGAGTTTCCAAAAATCATTGAATATAATTCTTCTACTTTCTTCAGTCACATTAATGTTACAGTTATATCTGCATTGGTGAGTGTATTCACGTAAACTTTTGGCTGCATGAAGTTTCTGTTTGCGGTCCAAATACCTTTGCCCTGTATTTCTTAATTTCTTTGCCCTCTGTCGTTTCCAAGTTTCTGGTCGCCGGACTCTTTTTTCCCCCAGCGGACGTGAAGGTGGAATACCATTGTCAGGTTCATCTTCTATTGGACCGTTCTCATTTTCGGTGTCATATGATGACTCTGATGAGGTAGAACTGCTATCAATACTGTCGGGGTTATAATCCTGATCCGAAGTGTCTCCATCATTAAACAATATATTATCATCATGATCTGTGGTACAAAAATTAGGATTACCTACTATAAAGAAAAATGTAACTTCTGTAATTTACTGACGGACTCATCTTTTTACTGTATATCCCTATTTACCAGTTATTCACAATTTAAAAGATAAATTAAAAAGAGATAATAAAAAAAAATATATCTAAATTCAAAAATTTCAACGACCTTAAACTACTAAAAACTAATTACATGTTGAAAAATGTATTTAACTTTTGTAGCAAAATTCACTTACCATAATTTGTCAGGTTAGGATTGTTTTCGTCGTTCATAATAACGAATCTTAATTTATTTTTTCAAAAATAAATTCAATAAGAATAACCTTAATATAAAATAAGTGTTTATCAAAATTGGATTGTTGAAAACCACAAAGTAATGCTACAATACAAGTCAAACAAACGCTATACAAAACAGGCTCAAACAAAAACGGATATTTGTTTGGTAGACAACGGGTATAAGTGAACTTGTATTCCTTGTGCTCCAACCAAAAGTCGGATGTGGGAAAGTGACTAAGTAATTTGGTAACAGATGACACCACAGGATACGAAATCGTTTAAATCCTTTGGCCACCAAACAAAATGTACTTGCACTTAACTCATTTTATCCAAATTTTCACTTATACCCCTTGGCTTCTAGGGTCCTCATATATATTATATATTTTAATAAAGTCTATCAAAGGTAGCTATAAACTACCAAAAGTAACTATAAGCTACTAAAAATCTGTTTAAGTTACTTTGTATTAGGTCGGTACGAAAGTTCTCTGGGTTTATCTTGTTACTGTTTTTTATTCATTTGTTTCTGAATAAAATATTCAACGTATTTCGCGTTTTGACATCTTATCTACATCTCCATACATTCGTTTATGCAATTCAGTATGAACTTTTTTAGTGTTGTACGATACAACTGCTGCATAACATCGTGCTTGATATGAGCCTCTACATGTAAAATTAATTCGTTTTCCTGCACATAAATTTTTCTATTATATTTAATGCAAAATATTAATAAAATAATACCTACAACAAATTTGGCTACAATTGAATTAAATTGTTCCACTGCATTATTGTCTACATCATGTAAAAGACTACGGGCATTGTCTGAGATTGTTTCAGCATATTTATGTATACTTTTCAAAAATTCTTGGTTTTTTTTCAAGCATAGGAAAAAAATTAGTATCTGCATTTCTTTTACAAAAATAGTTGTCACAATTTTGATGTTCGCCAAATACATACTATTTATAATGTCTTTCGAAAATAATTAATTTTTTCGGTAAAATCTGATATCATGTTTTTTCTATAAGATATGCTTCCAATGACAGCTGAACGTAAACGTAGTATTGTGTCTTTTAACAATTTTCAAAGTTGTAAATTGTAATGTTTATTTTCACATAATTTACTTAAATTTATGCAATATCTTCGTAACATGTGATTTCTGCATTCAATTTTTTTGACGGTAATATTTTCGTATGGACGTTCGTCTAATATTTTTTTATACGTACTGCTATCACCATCAGCTATTAATTTATTGTATTTAATGCCATACATTTCCTCACTAGATCTAAACAAAAATAATATCTGCTTCCATGCTCCTGGATGAACATATTTGCAAACATACCCTTTGGTATCACAATGGATCCTGTTGCTGTGTATTTTTAAGTTCCTTTTTTTGCTAAATAATTTTTTACAAATCTCGCAATACCACTGTGATTTTTGTAGCAGTGATGAACTCTTACTTCAGTACCTTTAGTTTGAGCCCATGTGCAGACAATACAGAATTTATTTTTAACTCCTATATACAATACTTCTCCAAATTTATGTCCAACTATTGCAGCAACCCCTGACAACGCTCGGAAATTTGTTCTATATGATCTTTTTGACCAGCAGCCATCTGCAATAACTGTAATTAATGGAATCCCATTTTTATCTACGCTACCAATACTTTTAGCATATTGTGCTTCTTTCTCAGCAGCATCTGACATTTTTTGTAATGCTGTTTTTTTCCACCCGTCGATTACAACTTTGTGTATTTTAGAAAAAAATTTTCTATATCGAAATTTGTTAAATATTCTTGCATATTGTAAAAACCACCTCTTATTGCCATAATTCCAGAAACAGCACAAGTATTTGTATCCATGCTGTCAATTTCTGGCTTATTACTTGCAACTGAAAATTTCTTTTTACTCATATTACATTTGAAAACAAAAGTCGATTCAAGACCGTCCCTAATTTCTTTAAGTAGAAATAAGTTTTCAAATGAGCAACCTAAAGTGGGTGAATGATTGCTAATTCTGCGAATTTCGCCCATAAAATATGCAATGTCAATAATTATTCGTGTTCCTTGTAATATACAGTTCTGTGTTTGCTCTTCTTGTTGAAAACTTACTTCATTTTTAAGTAGGTATGTCACGATTATTAGTTCTACAATATATATATATATATATATTGTGACATTTAGATGAATTTAAAATTTATGTTGTTGATTAAATTTTATCAAAGTGTTCAAATTTTGAAATATTTTATTCATCTCATTTTTATCCTACCTGTCACCCATAATGGGCACGGCGTCAGTTGTTTGGAGGAGAGCTAGGTCGTAGGTGGGGTTGGTAGGAACTTTATTTTGTGATGTTGGTAAATTAGGTGGGCGCCAGTCAAAGCGGAATGTTGACGCAAAATTGAGAAGCTTTGACAAATCTCAAAAAGGAACTTAACAGGATAGGGATTTATTTCATTTTTCGAGAATTTGTTTCGGAAATGCGATAAATAATTAAATAAAGAAATTACTTACAATTTTGTAATACCAGGTAGTTATATTGTATGATATTCCAAATACAGAGTACGTACGTCGTTTGTTTGATGTCTGCTGGTTAGCGGGTGGTCTAGCTAAAGAAGATCTTCTTCTGCGTTTTCGTCAGCGCCGAGGAGATGTCAGAATGCACAGCGCAACAAAGCGGCGTGATCATGGAAGGAGACATCATGAAAATGATCGCCCTCGAAATCGGAATACGCCCCGCGGGCTTTAGTACGTCATAAAAAATCATCCAGTCAATAATTCCTGCGCGATTTAGAGTATGGTCGATATCTTTCATTTGTTGATCCAAATTCGGTTTCCACAATTAACTGGTGCTGCTATACATCTGAATCTCGCTCGGACACCGTTGAAAACGACAGCCTATTCATCTAAACATGAGGGGGCACAGCAGATTTATCCAACATAATAAACATGATAAAATCAAACAAATCGAACTTGAAATAAATGTCGGTACAATCGAAATTACAACGATAAGCAATATTTTCATACAATATCATCAATATAACAAATTAATACGGAATCAAAATAATTTACCAGCTACAATTTAAATTACACAAATCATAAATCAACTCAAGCAACGTTAATAAATTTAGCAAACAAAATAAATATCAGATTACAAAATTTAAGCGATAATCACATAATTCAATTAGCAACAAAATGATAACAGCAGAATAATCTCATAATAGAAAAGTTAACCGATAATTGCATAGTTCACTTAGCCAACAAAATAAATAACAACAGTATAATCGCAAGATACAAAAGCTAAGTGAAAATAGCATAGTTCAAAAATGATACAAGCAAAATTAAAATATTTAACTAGAACTGAAAATCACATAACTCAACGGAAAATTTAGCGGTACTAAAACAAAATTACTTAACAATATTTTCTAGCTAAATAAGTTAAAATTACTCGCTCACGACAAAATCTTCAATACAAAAATAATACAAATAAAGTGATGATTTGCTACTCACGATTTACTACACGTCATTCATACAACAAAGAAAAGGGATCGCGAAGAGGGAACATAGAACATGGAACAGAGGGGGGGGGTCGCGTGCGCAAGAGAGACAAAACACGAAAGTACTTTAGCCGATCTAGACCGAATGTCTTTCCCGTAATTTGTAAATCCGGAAGCCAATGAACGCATTCTGATCTTATAGGCGTGGCCCACGAAAACATAGGGTATTTCACCGAGAATTATGACGTGGCCACCAAAAAATATACTCAAACAAAATATCATCACAGCCGATATAGCTTCTTCAGCCTAAAATTTAAGCGCTGTGATAATAGCAAAATAATACGATACGATAAACCAAAAAATCATCGCAATACGAACAATGGCGCGTGGCCTCAAAATAACTCGTATTGCAACAATCCCGAACTCTACAAAAGTTCGAACAATAAAACGCCGATCGTTTTAAACGCGAATAAAATTATCAACCGCAGTGTCGCACACTGCACAAAAAATCTGAAGATCATAACGCGCTCTAGCGAGGGCTCGAAATTTACAAATACAGACAATGATACGCACTAAAGACTTTCACAAACGGAAAACGGGCAGGAAAATCTACCAGTATTTACAAAGAAAGAAATGAGGATTGGAACGGGGATCTGTGCTGCTTCAAGGTTAATTTGTCAAATTAAAATTACTAATCATCAAATAAACTATAACGATACAACTCTAATAAATTGAACTCTAGAAATTATCATTCAAAACAAAATAACTTACAAAATTATTCAAGAAAGAAATTGGCTTTACAAAAAATACAAAACGAAATCAAATGTAAGTTGACCATCATTGAATTCATGAGAGCAAAATTACGTTACTAAAATAATCCAAACATCAAAAAATCTCATGAATAACAATTCAAACATAATACAAAATAAATAAATTGTCAACTTACACCATTTCAAATCCAAACGAAACAATCCCATCTTGAATACAAATTCTTATCAGACCGCATGTTGAAAATTAACCTTAAAAGATCACCGATATAACGAAGACAAAACCAGTAGGAGTTTGCTCAGAGCAAGACTGCTCACGGGAGAGAGAGAGGTGCTCACACCAGAGCGGCTCACTGGAGAGAGAGATATTTCACCGGTACAAGCGGTATTTATGTGCCTGCTAATTTTACACATTTTAAATCAATATTACCAATTTACTAAAAATAAATACTTTATAAAACACGATTATTTTTTATACAAAATTTGACTCGTGACAAAAAGTGTTTTTGTCACACAGCCCTTCCACCAAAAAAAAAATTTTTTTTTTTCTCATTTACAAAAAAAATTTTAAACTTTCCAACAAGGAAATATTCGTGACTAAATAAAATACTCAAATCAAAGAAAAACTAATCAATCAAAAAACTGTGAAATCTATCTCACTCAGTGCACTAAACAAAATATAAATCATTACTCAATCAGATACAAAATAATATAGCACAACATAATAAATCAATTGAGTAAGTAGCAAATATAACATAATACAAATAATAAATACTCATCATAACTAAACATGAAATGTAAGTAGCAATTACAAAAAATAATCAGAACTAAATAAATTTTCGAACTCAAATTCTCGGAAAAGTGAAAGGAAGGAATGGACTAATTCGAAGACAAAAAATCAATCAAAGCCCCACGTTGGCGAGCCAAAATTATGTGTGACATTTAGATGAATTTAAAATTTATGTTGTTGATTAAATTTTATCAAAGTGTTCAAATTTTGAAATATTTTATTCATCTCATTTTTATCCTACCTGTCACCCATAATGGGCACGGCGTCAGTTGTTTGGAGGAGAGCTAGGTCGTAGGTGGGGTTGGTAGGAACTTTATTTTGTGATGTTGGTAAATTAGGTGGGCGCCAGTCAAAGCGGAATGTTGACGCAAAATTGAGAAGCTTTGACAAATCTCAAAAAGGAACTTAACAGGATAGGGATTTATTTCATTTTTCGAGAATTTGTTTCGGAAATGCGATAAATAATTAAATAAAGAAATTACTTACAATTTTGTAATACCAGGTAGTTATATTGTATGATATTCCAAATACAGAGTACGTACGTCGTTTGTTTGATGTCTGCTGGTTAGCGGGTGGTCTAGCTAAAGAAGATCTTCTTCTGCGTTTTCGTCAGCGCCGAGGAGATGTCAGAATGCACAGCGCAACAAAGCGGCGTGATCATGGAAGGAGACATCATGAAAATGATCGCCCTCGAAATCGGAATACGCCCCGCGGGCTTTAGTACGTCATAAAAAATCATCCAGTCAATAATTCCTGCGCGATTTAGAGTATGGTCGATATCTTTCATTTGTTGATCCAAATTCGGTTTCCACAATTAACTGGTGCTGCTATACATCTGAATCTCGCTCGGACACCGTTGAAAACGACAGCCTATTCATCTAAACATGAGGGGGCACAGCAGATTTATCCAACATAATAAACATGATAAAATCAAACAAATCGAACTTGAAATAAATGTCGGTACAATCGAAATTACAACGATAAGCAATATTTTCATACAATATCATCAATATAACAAATTAATACGGAATCAAAATAATTTACCAGCTACAATTTAAATTACACAAATCATAAATCAACTCAAGCAACGTTAATAAATTTAGCAAACAAAATAAATATCAGATTACAAAATTTAAGCGATAATCACATAATTCAATTAGCAACAAAATGATAACAGCAGAATAATCTCATAATAGAAAAGTTAACCGATAATTGCATAGTTCACTTAGCCAACAAAATAAATAACAACAGTATAATCGCAAGATACAAAAGCTAAGTGAAAATAGCATAGTTCAAAAATGATACAAGCAAAATTAAAATATTTAACTAGAACTGAAAATCACATAACTCAACGGAAAATTTAGCGATACTAAAACAAAATTACTTAACAATATTTTCTAGCTAAATAAGTTAAAATTACTCGCTCACGACAAAATCTTCAATACAAAAATAATACAAATAAAGTGATGATTTGCTACTCACGATTTACTACACGTCATTCATACAACAAAGAAAAGGGATCGCGAAGAGGGAACATAGAACATGGAACAGAGGGGGGGGGTCGCGTGCGCAAGAGAGACAAAACACGAAAGTACTTTAGCCGATCTAGACCGAATGTCTTTCCCGTAATTTGTAAATCCGGAAGCCAATGAACGCATTCTGATCTTATAGGCGTGGCCCACGAAAACATAGGGTATTTCACCGAGAATTATGACGTGGCCACCAAAAAATATACTCAAACAAAATATCATCACAGCCGATATAGCTTCTTCAGCCTAAAATTTAAGCGCTGTGATAATAGCAAAATAATACGATACGATAAACCAAAAAATCATCGCAATACGAACAATGGCGCGTGGCCTCAAAATAACTCGTATTGCAACAATCCCGAACTCTACAAAAGTTCGAACAATAAAACGCCGATCGTTTTAAACGCGAATAAAATTATCAACCGCAGTGTCGCACACTGCACAAAAAATCTGAAGATCATAACGCGCTCTAGCGAGGGCTCGAAATTTACAAATACAGACAATGATACGCACTAAAGACTTTCACAAACGGAAAACGGGCAGGAAAATCTACCAGTATTTACAAAGAAAGAAATGAGGATTGGAACGGGGATCTGTGCTGCTTCAAGGTTAATTTGTCAAATTAAAATTACTAATCATCAAATAAACTATAACGATACAACTCTAATAAATTGAACTCTAGAAATTATCATTCAAAACAAAATAACTTACAAAATTATTCAAGAAAGAAATTGGCTTTACAAAAAATACAAAACGAAATCAAATGTAAGTTGACCATCATTGAATTCATGAGAGCAAAATTACGTTACTAAAATAATCCAAACATCAAAAAATCTCATGAATAACAATTCAAACATAATACAAAATAAATAAATTGTCAACTTACACCATTTCAAATCCAAACGAAACAATCCCATCTTGAATACAAATTCTTATCAGACCGCATGTTGAAAATTAACCTTAAAAGATCACCGATATAACGAAGACAAAACCAGTAGGAGTTTGCTCAGAGCAAGACTGCTCACGGGAGAGAGAGAGGTGCTCACACCAGAGCGGCTCACTGGAGAGAGAGATATTTCACCGGTACAAGCGGTATTTATGTGCCTGCTAATTTTACACATTTTAAATCAATATTACCAATTTACTAAAAATAAATACTTTATAAAACACGATTATTTTTTATACAAAATTTGACTCGTGACAAAAAGTGTTTTTGTCACAATATATATATATATATATATATATATATATATATATATATATATATATATATATATATATATATATATATATATATATATATATATATACGAGGGCAACTATTTATGTATTGAGAATAGAAAGAATAAACAAATGAATTTGATGAAAAATACTTTTATTGTTTTTCAAAATAATCGCCTTTAAGATCGATACACTTTTGCATTCGATTGAACCAGTCTTCAAAGCACTTTGTCCAGGAAGAAAATGGTAGCGCTAGAACATGCGTTTTGAAGCCCTCAACCGCTTCTTCGGGCGATGAAAATCGTTGTCCACGCAGTTTATCTTTAATTACCGGAAACACGCAGAAGTCATTGGGTGCCAAGTCAGGGCTGTAAGGCGGATGACCCATCAATTCGATCTTTTGTGTGTCCAAATACTCGTTTGTTGCATGTGATGTGTGTGAGCTCGCATTGTCATGATGCAAAACGATTCGTCGGTTTGGGTTGGTTTCTCTCAATTTACCGAAAACTTCAGGCAAACAAATGGTCGTATACCACTCTGAATTAACGGTCTTTTGATTTTCGAGAGCCACAGTTGCCACAGGACCAGTTTTCGTGAAGAAAAACGCCACCATTTGCTTTTTAACGCTTCGAGAACGAACAACTTTTGTTGGCTTTGCTTCACATTGAAACACCCAAACTGCCGACTGACCTTTTCTTTCTGGCTCATATGCATAAATCCACGACTCATCACCTGTGACGATGTTGTATACCGCTTTGGATGCACCACACTTGTATTTTGAAATCATTTTACGGCACCAATCCACACGAGCTCGTTTTTGCGCATCTGTCAATAAATGTGGAATCCAACGCGCACACAGCTTCCGAACACACAAATGTTCGTGCAAAATCTTATGTATGCTGGTCATACTAATGCTTAAACATCTCTCGATTTCTTGATATGTCACATGACGATCTTCTTCAATTAGTTTTCGTATATATATAAAAGAAAATTAAAAAAAAAGTTTTTTACGCTCTTTGTTGTTTTATGTAATAATGTAAAACTTACCCGAGTTACGGTTGCACTTTGTAGTTTGTGCAAAGGGGGAAATTGCTTCGATGGCTTCGTATCTGGCGTCGCTGTCGGTGGCGGACAGGGCCCGAAGGTTGTCGGGGATGTCGCCGGTTCTTGTGGTGACCTTTTCCACGCTGACTGAGCGGGTGATGGTGCAGGAATGTATCTTTGTTTCGTAGTTTGTTGTTTTCCTTGAATTTTTTTCTTTTTATCTCTAGCTTCGAACGCTTTGAGATATGTTTTGCACTTGACACTGTTTGCTTTGTGCTTTTGATTGCAGTTTGTGCATACTGCTGCGTCGTCATCATTTTTCGTACAATTCTTTGTCAAGTGGCCTTCGGGGTATTTCAAGCATCGCGGTGGTAAGTTGCAGTTGCTAGTAGCGTGTCCCCATAGCTGGCGTCTGTGGCACTGGACAATTTCTTGCTTGGATCGATGTCTGTTCCATTTGATTTTAACGTGGCACAGGTACTTAATTCTGTCTGGTAGTACTGATAGTTTGGTAGCGCTATCAGTGACTACCATGTACATCGGTGACTTAGTGCCTTTCATTTTAAACACATCGTAGATATTGAGTTCGTGAGTTCCTGCAAGTTCTCGCTTTATTTCTTCGGCATCAATGTCTGTGATGACATACGCATGGGTTTTGTTTTGTTTTTTTTTTTTTTCGTAAAAGTGTAAAATGGAACTTCTTTTTCTTTCAAAGCAATTTTAAACTTAATTTTTTCTTCCAGATCGTATATAAATACGTTCGTGTTATTTTTCGAGAAGGATATATGATACCCTTTTTTGGCGTATTGTTGCAAGAGTCGGTTAACGTATTTATATTCAGTGAGTTTGCCTTGAATTATTATTGGAGTTGGCTTTTTTGTTTTTTGGCTGGTTGGATCATTTATAGTCGATTCGTTGTCTGATTCATCTTCATCGAGTTGCATCAGAGGGTTATAGTGGTTACTTGTCGGTATGTTATATGCCAGGGGTGGGCACACATGAGGCCTAAGGGAGCCGCAATCCGGTTTTTAATATTCTATAAAGAGCCATACACAAATTAATTTTTTTTAAATTAATTCTATCTTTAATTAAATTTTTTAATAAAATACTGTTGGCAGCATTATAAGTATAAAAATATGCAAACGGTTGTTTCCAACGTTTCGATATGCCTCGGATCATAAACACAAGTGCATGGTCTGCGATTTTAGATCCTGACCCGTTATCTGATTCAGTAAAACCATATATTTCCCGAAACATTAATATTTAATAATTTTGATAGCTCAATTTCGTCGAACATAAGAATACAAAATCTATCCCTCTCTACCAAATTTAATGATGCATGATTCAGATATTCAAAAAACTGATCGTTGATACCGGAGTCCAACGAACAGGACTGCAGCTTACGTTGCAGAGTTCTAATTGACGGTAATCATAAAAACTTTTGCAAAAACCGATAGCATCGCGGGCTATGCTTATAAATAGCTAAAAAAATTGAAGATTCTTCAAACACTGTATCTACGTGCATGTTTGTTTTTAATAATGTTGGTTAAAAGTGACATCACAAAAATTCTAAAAAGTTTTGGCAACTTAAAAAATTCACTTGCCGATGTATTGGGTATATTTTCTTGTTGCCTAACTTTATTAAAAAGATATTTACCCCGGCGTCGAAGTATATGTATCATTTTTTCTGCTTTTTTAACATGTGTATAAAGTTTTTTTTTTTCGCGGCGACAAATTCTTCTTCCTCGTAGAACCAATATCGCGTAATGTTATGGAAGAACTAGGTTCCGGTGTAATGCGACCGGTGTCCATAGCTGCCTTTACCCGGTCCGATGTCCATAGCTGCCTTTACCCGGTCCGATTCTGTAAACGCAAACAAAAAATATTATTTTTAAAACTTTTCCCAAATAATATTTAAAAAAAGTACATATTAATTGTAATTAAATTAACACTTAAATTCATAATATTACCAGTCCGGTAAATTATTTTAATTTGAATTAAATGATTTGAATAGTAAAGTGTAAATATTCCATTTTTTATCGATAAAAGACAAATGTTTGATAATAAAGTAAATAAGAACAATTCTATAATGCTATTTATCAAAAAATTTATTTTACGTATACATACTCGTATATTACGTATATTAGCGGTAAAATAACACTCTGCCATACAAACGAATAAAATCATCGACTATCTTATTTGGTCGCTGGTCTTTTTTTGTTATTTTTTTATTAACAGTTTTGATACAATGTCGCACCATAACATGGCACAATGTTAAAATAATATTTTGTTTCAATTCGCTTGCATGCAGTAAACATGGTATATTTACTTCAAAATTTTCTATAAATATATCATACAAAGTAGATATTATATTTAGGGCATTTATATGTTGCGGAATTATATTAAAAATTTCACCTCGAAGGCTATCAATTATACTTATTTGATTACTAGCGTATACTAATAATTTTTTTTTGGTGCCGTGATCTTTTAGTCGTACTAAAGCATGATTGTCAGTACATGTATCCGTCGTATAGAAAGACATACATGTCTGACAATTACGCTTTAATACTTTGCGACCAATAAACCCGGCAATATACGCTGATGTATAAAAACGAAATTTTTGCAAATTGTTGCTAATTACATATTTGTTCAAGGGTTTGTTTGGCAGGAGAAAGGAAGGGTTTGTTTGAAGACGTAGTAACTGTGGATTGTTGGGCAACTGTAAAAGACGGGGAGAGAAGGGAATTCAAGGCAACGACATAAACTCCACCATCATCCTCACAGTTTGAATCTTTTGAATTTTTTAATGTATTATTAATAATTGTAGTTTTAAAAGCAGAAATAAACTGTGAGCATGTGGGGTTGCTATTATGTTTAGATCTTGTTTGCCTAATTTTTGTTAGAGCTTTTGTCAAGCGTTGACCAGTATCTCGACGATAAGCTCTAAGTTTCAGGTCATCACTAATTAAACGAGACATACTTCTTCTTGAAATTTTTACTTCACGAGCCATAATTGCTTGTTTACGAATAGGATTTCTTCGAATTCGCTCTCTAACAACTTTGACGATTTCTGGTGTACGGGAAGTACGAGGACGACCGCATCTTGGTCTGTCTTCAACTGAGGACAGTTTCTTTTCTCTATTTATAGTACGTATATAATTTTTTTTGTTATTTTTAACGGTTTTAGCAAGTTGAAAATTTTACTAACTGACTTGCCGCACTTCTGCAATACTTAAACAGTCACACGATATTCTTTAATACCAAACTCTATCATAACCAGCCACAAGTACAGTAACAACTAATACTAGTTAATTGCTTAAGGGTTCGTAGATTATATACACAGAACACTCAGTTCACCCCCTCCACAGAATAATAAAAATAACCAACATCAAAAATGGGACAGAACTTATGGCACGACTAGGTATATATAACTTCCGCTGCTCAAGGTATCTATCGCCGATCTATTAGTGCTGCCCAAATAACTCACAGATGCCATTATACGAAATCCTGTCTTTTCATGAACCGCTTTTACAACTTGCTCGATGCATGCCTTTAATGCATATGTTTTAGCAGTAGACTACACAAAGAAAAAAGCGAGTGATTGCTTCCAAGGTTTGCGCAATCCACGTAGCATAAACACTATAATATAAAAAATTTCTCTTTCATACTTTATTCCGAATCGGATGATTCATAATACCGTAACTTGAAAAGCTGCCTTAAAGTTCTGTTATGCTGTAAAAAAGGTTTAAAATTTAATTGTAAAAACAATATTATTCACAATATGTGTTTACCAGTCGCAAGTCGCCGTGCTTGCCTATTTTAACTTTCTTCCTGTGCCCCAGCAGTAGACTGCACAAAGAAAAAAGCGAGTGATTTGCTTCCAAGCTTTGCGCAATCCACGTAGCATAAACACTATAATATAAAAAATTTCTTTTACCTTACTTCACTCCGAATCGGATGATTCGTATCTTAATTTTAGAAGCTCCCTCAAACTTTTTATATGCTTTAAAAAAGGGTTAAAATTTAATTGTAAAAACAATATTATTCATAATATGTGTTTACCAGTAGCAAGTCGCCGTGCTTGCCCATTTTAGCTTTCTTCCTGTGCCCCAGCAGTAGACTGCATAAAGAAAAAATCGAGTGATTGCTTCCAAGTTTTGCGCAATCCACGTAGCATAAACACTAAGGCATGATCGGCAAGTTTGTACCCACTACTACCGTCTAATGCCTCTAAACCTTCAATTTTATTCAAGCCTTTTGTTAAAGATAAATTTGGGCGGAAAGAAATCTCATCAAATAATAAACAACAATATCGGTCTTCAGGACTAATTTGTTTCGATCTAAAATCTATATATACAAATAGTTTATCGTTAATTCCCGGTTTCAAATTTATGTTCGCTAGTGATAGGTTTAAAGTGCGCGGCGACGGTAATGGAAACAAGTTCGCTAAATGATGATAGCCCTGGGGACTACTTTTATACAATGCCACAAAAAAAGACTTTTCTTCTGCGGTATACCGCTTTGCCATTCGCTTCTCCGACGAGTTTCTGATGAGACTTTTAACAAATAATTGTGTTAGCGGATTCAAGGTATCAATGCGTTGAAGCGCTTTCAAATATTTGTTATTAAAAGTGTCAGATGAGTTTCGAAATAGTTATTGAACACAATTTTTTTCCTCTTCTCTTCATGGTCGAAACGAGATGCCTTGTTCGTAAAAGTTTGCCGTACATTTTTTTATTTGGGTGACAAGTTCTCGACGGAAGTTTCGTCTAACATTTTCAAAATGTTATTTGGAGCTTTCTTTCTTACAAAACAAAATAGAAATTTACATTTACAATTACATTTACAATTTGAGCTGGCGTGGCCAAATTGTTGACATCTATGACATTGCGAGATTTCGTTATTTCTTCGAAGTGATTCAACTTCTATTTTCATATAATAAAGTTGGACATGTTGTATATTTCTCTACCATCAGATTTCTGAAGTTGTACGTGCTCCAATGGAAGTGGAGTTTTATTAGGGTCTTGTTTCATTCGCACAACTTTATTGGCAGGGTAGTCTAAGGACTGCAGTTCATTTAAAATATCGTTTTCTGGTATACCTTCAGGTATGCCTCTTATTACTACTTTTAATGGTTTTTCGGCGGGAAGATTGTAGGTATTGTACGGTATGTCATTTTCGTCCAGTAATTTGGTTGCTCTTCTGAAGCAATTTTCAGTTTCAACCGTGATTTTAACATAATCTTTATGATTGGTGGCAGATTTCATTGTAATTCCTATGGTATTAAGTGTGCCAATAATTTTGTGGGTGTTTTCTTTTGTTCTGAGAAGTATGGGAGGAATTTTTGGTTTACTTGTATTTTTACCCAAGTCTTGTGTAATCATTGTTGTTGTTAAAATTTGATTATTCTGTGTGTGTGTGTGTGTGTGTGTGGTACTTTTTCGGTATCTTGATTTTTATTTGTCTGTGATGCCTGAGTTTTAGCTGACAACTTCTTTTTCTTGGAGTTGCTTCCAGTATTATTAGTAGAATTTGTGTTTTGCTTCCGTTTGACTGATTGTTGAGAAACACTTGAATAGTTCGAGATGGTCCTATCGGTTGATACAGTGGAAGATTATGTGTCATGAATTTGTTTGTAAGCTCTTGGCATTTTGCTTTGTTAATTTACCTATTTGCGTGCTAAGAATTTGTATTTGGCAATTAGATATAGTAAATAAAGGACAGTGTCACCTCGAAGTATTATATAACCCAATGTTGTAATTATATTTTATATATTAATAATTTTAATTTATAACATGTATCCATTTAATTAAAATAAACATTTGCTTTCATAATATTAGATCTATTTAATTATTTACTATTTGTATTTGTATGAATGCATTTTATTTATATTTTATATTGAATGTAAAATTGAATAAAATACTAGCAATTATTATAATCATTTATTGTACATAAAATAAAATTTGAGATAATGAAGGTAGTGGTGCTTATGAAAGCATGAGGAAAATAAATTTAAAAAAACATAGGTGTATTTTCTTAATTTTATTTCAAATAAATTATTTCTCTAACAGTTCAACAATTTCTTTTCGAGCTTGCTTAGCTCGTTCCTCGCTCATCACATTTAATGTGTCTTCAACGTACTGGGCAAACATTTTATTTTTCCCCTTGGGTTGAGTAGAACCGGCAAAAGATGTTGCGATGTTTTTTGCGACATGTATTAATTCGTTCATTGCATCCGTGTTTCTTTTAGTTGCGCCTACAAACATTATAACAAATTTTGAATTATTTGACTGGAAAGGTATATTAAATGGAAAGAACTACTTGGCTGGGTTTGGCATTACTGCAGCGCTATGCACTTTGATAAGATCCGTTTGGCTGAGTACACGAAAGTGCAAAATGTGTGGACAGTGCAGAAGTAAAGTACCAAATCCAACTTTAAGTGTTATTTTCAATGAAATAACAAACAATTTTAATAAAAACAAATAAAATTGTGATTGATAGCTGAGTAGACATTATAATTAATTATAAAATAGGTTTTTAGTATACGTACGACGTCCGGTGGATGTTGACGGAGTGCCAATAATTGTTATATCTTCATCCACGTCAATCGGAATATCAGCGTTTGGTTCCAGATACTCCGGAGACATTAACGCTAGTTCCGGAGACATTACCGCTGGTTCCGGAGACATTACCGCTGGTTCCGGAGACATTAACGCTGGTTCCGGAGATGTAATTGTGGGCACCGGTGATGTTGACAAATCAACATGTGTTAATTTGCAACTCGATGAACTTGCACCCGATGCCAAACGTTCCTCCATTTTACACATGTATTGTGTTTTAGTGGCAGTTCTAAGACAAAAAAAGAGTTTTCAAATTATCTTTTTTTACTAGAAGTATCGAATTTTCAGAAACAATTTTATAATTTTATTGCTTATTTATTAAATTCGAATAAAAGCAATATCAGTTTTGTTAAAAAATAATATACTTCAACAAAATGCATCATACAATGATTTATTAAATTTTTAACATTTTTTAAATCGAAACTGGAACCAACTAATGTGAATAACGGTGTATGATGTATTAATTGTATTGAAATACTATTTCATTAATACATTCATAATTATTATTTAATAAAACTTACTTTCTTTTTACGTGGCATTTACTATAAAATTGAAATGCCTTGTGAAATTCCCACTCCGATTCTTTTCCGGATGCCGAGCCGGACGGGGGTTGCTTACGACTTTCTTTTGTGTATCGATCTCGCAAGTTCTTCCACAGTTTTATGCATTTGTCAACTGTAAAATTTGATTAAATAAGTAAAGCTTACAAAAGGCAATAATACGAAAACTCATCAGACAAATTAACTGCGTTTGCTATCTCCTGCCAGCTGTTTTGTTTCACTAAATTATTTTTAAAATTACGATTTTTTAAATCATATAAATGGGGAAATGATTCCACCAACGATAAAAAAAACGCCGATATCTACCGCACTCATTTTGTTACAATACAAAAAATTTGGTATAATAAATATAAAATTAAAAACAAATAAAACAAACGAATTAATTATAAAAACTAACAACAAAAGAAAAAACAAACGAATTAATTATGAAAACTAACAACAAAGAAAAACAAATAAAACAAACAAATTAATTATAAAAACTAATAATAAAACAAAAGCAGTAAAACTACTTGTCTTAAAAAGGACTTTTTTTAAAATGAATTTATAAAATTCGATTAAAATAAACAAAAAACACGAAATACCAAATTGAACGTATCACACAAACAAAGAGAATGAATTTGCTGGTTATAAGATGTATTTCATTTGAAAAAAAAGTGTGTGTTCAGTAACGTATATTAATTTTTGTTATAAAAATATATTTTAAAATACATAGGCACACAAATAAATTATATAATGTATTGTATGTAATGTATTGCAAATATTTAATTCAATTTTTAGAAATTTATAAAATATTTTTTAAATTTTTTGAATAAATCTATAGATAAAAACAATTGATTGTAAAATTGGACTTATGTTGTTTGAATGAAACCTATAAAATTTATGTCAAACATTTAGAAAACGTACAATGCGCATGTGCAAACTCAAGTTGCCTATTGGCTGGCCGTAGCTAGCCGTTGCTAGCTGCGGTTGCTACGGACAGCAACTGGCTGCTACGTCAAATTATAAATGATTGCATTTGATTATATTGGTTTAATAACTACGACCAGGTACGGTACGGTACTGTAAAGTATAAATCTAACTTTAGTTGTTGACACTGATCGAAGGTTGGAGTTGGTAATGTTATTAACGTTTGGATATTGCTAGGTTTTCTAGGTTTTCGCTAGCCATTTCGATGTGTTTAATTTAATTGCAGGTAAGATAATAACTTGCGCGTTAATATACAATAACAACAAAATTAAAGTCAAGAGTTTCATCTATCGATACTAAATTCATTTTTAATAATTGCCGCCAAATATGTGTAGTTATTAAAATTAGTTTTAAATTTAGAAATATAATATGTTGGTGTGTCAATGGTACAAGTTATTTGTCTTAGGGGTACATCTGGTTTATCTATTTTCGGTAGAAAATACATTCTATCTAAATTTGGGTGTTGGATATATAATTTTCATCTATTTCATCACAAATTTTTTACAATTGATGTTAATTGCTTTTGCCATGCAATTTTCTATTTATAATTTTAATTACATAATTTATAACAATAAATATTAATGTTTCACATATTTTCTCATGTTGACTTATATGTATTTTACAACTAACATTGTGTAATTTGATAAAATTATTACAATATTGTTTGATGTCACTAGAAAACAAACATGCACGTAGGTTGTTGAAAATATAATTCTTAGCGTTTTCCACAAAATGAATAAAATTTTCGTTTGCATACACTAAATTTTTATCATTGTATTCCCGTATATGGCACAAGTACCTTATTTTGTTAGAGAGTTCTGATAGTTTTGTTGTGCTATCAGTAACTACCATATACATATGTAGCCTTGTGCCTTTCATCTTAAAAACTTCTTGTACATTGAGCTCGTGTATTTCAACGAGTTTTCTTTTAATCTCGTCGGCTTCGATTTCAAACTCTATGCCCGTGATGACATATGCGTGTGTTCTGTTGTTATTTTCGGTAAATAAATAAATATATATATATATATATATATATATATATATATATATATATATTAGGTGTACAAATAAGTCTCCGCCGTTTGTCAAAATATGGCCCCACCAGTAAATTATGTTGAAATTGTCAGATGTAAAACGTAATATCGTAAGTTTGGACATCTGGTAACAATATTACGTTAAAGTATTAGTGACTCTGTATCAGCATCACATAATTTTTTTTGTTCAAACATATCAAGTTTTGTCCGAATAAGCGTCATTTGCGGGAACTTTTGATTTACTTCTTTAATTTGAAGAAATCTGCAGCTGAGTCGCATAGATTGCTTATGGTGAGACTGCTTTAAGTGAAAGAAGTTGTCATGACTGGTTTCAAAAATTTAAAAACGGTGAGTTTGACGTGGAAGACAAAGAACGTAGTGGAAGGCCGAAAGAGGCCGAAGACATGGAATTGGAGGAAGATTCATGCCAAACGCAAGAAGAACTTGCACTTACATTAGGAGTGACTAGACAAGCAATTTTGCATCGTTTAAAATTGTTAAAAAAAAAAAAAATAAAAAAAAAATATTTTTCAACATGATAATGCTCGTCCGCATTTTGCGGCGCCGGTCAAAACCTAATTGGAAACACTTAATTTGGAAGTCCTACCCCACCCGCTGTATTCACCAGACATTGCTTCTTAAGATTATCACTTGTTTCGGTCGATGGCACATGGCCTGTCTAAGCAGCGCTTTACATCATATGAAGATACTAAAAATTGGGTCGATTCGTGGATAGCCTCAAAAGATAAATAATTTTTTCGATGTGGTATTCGAATGCTGCCAGAAAGATGTGAAAAAGTAGTGGCTAGTGATGGACAATACTTTGAATAAAAAGTAATGTACGGTTCCTGCACAATAAATTAATAATTTTTGACGGAGACTTATTTGTATACCCTATATATATATATATATATATATATATATATATATATATATATATATATATATATATAAATATAAATATAAATATATATAATGGAACATCTTGATCTTTTAGTTCATTTTTAAATTTGTTTTTTTCGTCTATATCGTATATGAATACGTTGGTGTTATTTTTAGAAAAGGATATATGATACCCTTTCCCAGCGTATTGTTGCAGTTGTTGGTTTACGTTTTTATATTGGGCAAGTTTATCTTGTATTATTATCGGTGTAGGTTTTCTTGGCTTTTGGCTGATTGGTTCATTTGTTGATTCGTCGTCGGATTCGTCTTCATCAACATGCATTAGAGTTTGATATTTATTATCAGTTGGTAGGGTAGACTGGGTACAGTTGTAACAATTTTGCGTTGATCGCTCATAGCATTGCCATTATGACTCTAAACATCAAATAAAACATTGTAAATAAAAGAATAGTCTTTTGTCTTCACATTTAAATTAGAATGAAAAGCCTATATGCAATAGTAATTGGACAGTGAGATATTTTACAGTATGTGTACCACTGTTACAACCGACCCCATGCCAGGGTCGGTTGTAACAGTGATGGGGGACAGTTTTAACATACCCAAATAATAAACAATGCAAGTATTTCAAACAGTTTTATTACTAATAAGTCACATTTAAGTATATTGGATTCTTATTTAACATTATGACACTATTATAAACAGTATTAAAGAAAGTCTCATTAAGAATTAGTTTATAAAACAAACTTTATCAAGTTAACGAATAGGATGTATATCAAATTAAACTAAATCAAATAAAAAAAATGACAAAAAACAAATGAGAAATACAGCCAATAAAAATAAGAGTTTTAACTAACAAATTAACTGTAGCTTACAATACTTAATCAGATTCATCGCAGTTTTGGCATATGTAAAATCTTCCACCATCAGTGCACTTTGAGTGAGACCATAGCCGACAGGTCCCTTGACATTGAACCCATTTTTCTCCAGATCTACTACCTGAATAGGCTTCCAAACAAACGAGGCAATAAAAATCTTCATCATCTGAAGAAATTGGCGGTGTACTAGCATTCTTTTTCTTTGCTTTACCTTTCCCTTTATTTGTTTTCCCAGTACTTTGTTCTAAAACCTTTCTCTTTACTTGTTTATCTTTTAATCGTTTCTGTCTCTCTTCATACTCCTTTCTAATTGCTTCTTTTTCAGGAGTGTCTGTATAAATTGCAGACTTTTTTGTTCTCCGACCTCTAATAGCTGTTTTTATGGGAGGAGCTTTTGGGTAGGGTCGTACTTTTTCAGGTGAAAATTGGGTGCTTGTAGACGGCTTAGGTGACGATTGTTGAACATTCACGTCACTTCGTTTAGAAGGCATTGTCAAACTAACATGACTAGGAGGAACGTTGTTACCTAGCCTAGGTGGTGTTATCGTCGCCAATTCATCGAGGGTTTGCGAAATATGGATCTCGGCATTCTGTTTAGAGGCTTCAGTTTCAGGCTCAGCTAGGTGTTCGGCGCTTGTTGAAACCTCGTTCAACAACAAAGGAAATAGTGGTGGTGTTTCGTCGTTACAAGCAAATATGAAATTGCTCGGATTAGGAGCAAGTGGAGCAATCACGTTTTCTGGACTACTTGGATTGGGCCTGTCTGTTACAAATGAAGGAGCAAAATCAATTGCTTGGAATATATCCCTTTTGAATGGGTAAATTCCCGTCTTCTGAAAACCAGCCTGAATGTTTGCCGGAGTGAGAGCGAGCGACATTGCATTTTTTATAATATTTGGTATATCATAAATAGTCATAGTTCGTCCTGGATGATTTCGCATCCAGGCATCGCAGGCTGTATTTACAGCTTTTTTGAGTGGTCCGTAAACTGATCGATCCAAAGGCTGGAGTTTATGAGAGCAATGAGGCGGGAACGACAGCAGAACTATCCCGTTTTCTTTACAGAAATCTAGTGAATTTATGTGGATATGTGATGAGTGATTGTCCACTACAAGCAACACTTTATGAGACAGAGAGGCGTTACAGTGTTTTTTAAAATGTTGTAGAAAGGCAAGATATGTTTCATCTTGCATCCAGCCCGACGGATTGCTTGCTCCAATTGAACCCGTTGGTCCATCTCTGACGAAATGTTCCTGATATCGAACGCGAGGAAATACGAACATTGGAGGAATGACATGGCCCAATGCGTTTGCTGCAAATGCTAGTGTGACCAAAGTGCCTCGTTCAGCTGAGGTAATGGCTCCTACTTGCCTTGTTCCACGTCTTGCTACTACTCTGTCGGGTTTCTGTACAGTGGTCACGCCCGTCTCATCCATATTATAGATATCTTGTGGTTCGAAGTGGTTACGGTCCATAACAGTTTGCAAATTGTCATAAAAGACATCAACATTTGCTTTATTAAAACTGGTTGCTCTAGATAGGCTTGTTGCCTGAGCTGCGCGGACAGATAGTTTCGGATTTCTTTTTATAAAAGACCGAAACCATTCCTCTCCGGCCATTTCATTATCGATCCAAGTAGGAGGTATCTTCAAATTATATTTAACAGCCAGTTCAAATGACAACTTTCTTACCTCTTTAGAAGAAAGGCACAATATATATCTGCACAACGGATGAGGTATTTCGCGAGTTCGTGTTCTTGATTTTTTGTAAATACTTTATTATGAGCTACATATCCCATGCTAATATTTTCTGCCGCATCGTCTTCATTCGCAGCATCTCTCTTTCGTATGTACCTCAACAGAGAGACATAATTAATAGTATATGTCTCTGCTGCTCGTCTCAAAGAAGTTCCACGTTTAACTTCCTCGTAAGCGTCTTTATACAGTTTTATGTCGCTTACACCCCTAGATGTCTTCCTAACACGTTGCCTGGGCATCTACAATGTAAAATAGGAATATTACCATTGTTACAACCGTACCCACAAAAATCGTTACAACTGTACCCAACCCCCAATCTACCAGTAAAACGGTCCCACATTCGAGGCAAAATAACCTACACTAAAATAAACAGGTGTTTATTCACTTCAAATATTCAACAAATATGTAAGAAAACTCATAAAATGTAAACTATATTATTAACGAAGATATTTTAAAAAGAAATTGATCAAAAATACTTACTTTTGATGAATAAAACACAATAGGCCGCTCTACAAACGTAATAAGCGCTTGAAGTGCAACGGAACACTACCGATCCTGTACTAACCTGCAAGCCGCGTGCTTTTTACCTTATACCCCTCACCCTAGCGTGGATAGTTTTGCGAATATTTGAGTTGTTACAACCGTACCGTGTTACAATCGTACCCAGACTACCCTATGTTGTACACGTTGCCATTTTGGGTTCCCCCTTTCTTTTTCTTGTTGTTCATGTTGCTCATGATTTCATTGGCTTTGATTTTTCTTTTCGATGTGAAAACTTCTTTCAGTAAAATTTGTTTATTTTCTGTTGTATATCAGTAGTATTTTCTTTTTTTTACAGAGTTTTCAATGATTTTGTTCCCTTGATCAATGGTTATATTCACCCGTCTGTTTTTATATTTGTATACTTTTGAATATTTTTTTTTAAATTAGATTCAATTATCATAGAACACTAGTCAGTAAGTACAACGATGCACTGCACTTTTCCACCTTTTCCTTTTGAGAAAAAGCGGTCACTGGTTGGTCGATTCAATATCAGGAGGCGTGGTTTACTCGCAAGGAGGTAATTTTAGACACGTCTGCTCTCCACGATGGCTATCAGAAGACTGTGGACCATAGATAATACACATACTATAGATGGCGTACTTTAATATTAGACATTCAAATATTTTGCATGCGCAATAGCGAATCGAGTACGAACTAATCATAAAAATACCGGGATATATGAAATGTATTAGAATCTTTATATGAAATTCAAATTTATTTTTTCAAACATTTTATTTAAGAAACAAAAAGAAAAATATCAATCGTGATATTTTTAATTTTGTTTCTTGAATAAAATGTTTAAAATATTAAAAAAGATGGAAAGAATTGTTTAGGATTAATAAAAAAAAGTTAAAACTTTATTTTTTCTTTTTTCTTTTTTTACAAATACTTAAAGCTAAAATTTTAAGTTTAGCATTATTGCAATTTTTTAACTTACCAGTTAAAATTTTGTTTACATTTTTTACATATATAAATAAATTGAATTCTATAAAATAATAAAATAATCTTTCACTATATCTATCACAAGAAAATTCAACTAACGTATAATTAATATTATTTTTAATATTATTATTTATATTTATTTCAAAGCAAATATTCGCAATATTTTTGTTGAAATACACTTGTATGTCGTTACAAATAATTATAATTTTTTCAGAACAATTAATTAATTTTTTGTTTTCGTATTGTCGCAGTTGTAAAAATAAATTAACCGCTTCTTTTGATAATAAATCACGGTGACAATTTTCGCAGGTTTTGTTTTTAAACTTATTGAAAAGTTTTTTTAAATATAACCAGCTATGTAATTGATACTGTGGCTATCTACTGGGCCACTAGAAACAGCTGGATTCAGCGGAGCGATGGTTGTAGCCGTTTCTACAATATTTTCTTCATCCTCTACGACAACTTCTACGTCAACAAAACTCCGTAATGTATCCAGGGCATCTCCATCATCAGCCAGGCAGTTTTCCTTTTCGGAGTGGGCTGACGCAAAATTCGTCACAAGAAGTGATTTGAATGATGCCGAAAAAGACGTGCACGAAGGATTTGTGTTCCTAAATCCGTGACTCCGTATGTTGCCGAAAATATTCTCTAATGGATCCTGGTTAAAATGCATGAAATTTAAAAAAAAATACAGAATTGCAGAAGTTTCTGCTTCAAGTATATAAAAAATTTTAAATTTAAGATCCAATTAGAGATCGTCGGCGGAACATATTTTCGTCCAGTTTTAGGACACACAAATTCTAACGTCCTTAACATTTTTAAGGCATCATACCAAAACTCTTCGTGTGGTGAATCTTCTGTCAAAGCACTCCGTAAAGGTTTGCCAGTTGATGACAGAGATGTCCCGTTACAGCTATCGAACAATTTGTCGACAAAAAGGATGAAATCGGCTGTTCCCTTTGACGATCGTTCCATTAAGGGGCGTCCGGAATCATCTGAAATCAATCATTTCGTATTAAAATATGCTATTAAGAATAATTAAAAAAATATTATGTTACTCATAAATAAAATTTAAATAATAAAATAAAACACATTAAAACTTTTATAATTAATAATTTTGAAAATTTATGAGAAGCAAAAAATTAAAACTTAAAAATCTAATAATTCATTATTAAACTTACCGCAAGACATAGAAAAAAAATTTATTGCAGCCGCAGTCCTTTGACTAAACACTTGCGCTGCGTACGAAACCTTCATTTTTTTTTCTATCTTCCGGAGCTATGTGTGTTTCAGTTAGTTTCGGGCAAAACCGGAACTCACGGGTTCCTTTGTCTGCCTCATATAAATTGATAAGGTGTGACCATTTCCCAACTTTTTTTATTCCATTTTCTTCAAAACGCCATACTTTAAAAAATTGTTTCGAATTCCTTTTAATAAGTGTGGTGTGTCGTATAAATGAAGGATTTCTTTTGTATTTACGAAATATCCCAGCGACCTGTATTCTTCTTCTCTTCTTGTGTGGGCAGCAATTGTTTCTTCACGAAGAATTTTAATTGCACCCACATTGTTGGTCGCTTGGTCTGAAATTGTCGCCACAACTGTCAGACCAGTTGACTGAACGTGGCCAATTATTGTTTTTATTAAAACAGCCAATGTGTGCCTTTTTACGGCACTTTCACAAAATACATACGCCACGGGCTGCTTAAATTTTCGTATAATGCCGCTAACCATAAAAACCAATGCATGGTCAGCAAACCTCGGTCTCCTGTCATTGCCATAATCGATGAATCCTTCAATGATATCCTTATGTTTTATACATAATAATTTAGTACAAACGTATTATAGAAACCGTTTACTATTTTAAACTATTTTAAAGAATTTATTAATCCATCTATTTTGATTTTTAATATGATTTAAATGAATCTCCATAAAATTAAAATTAACTAAAGGTAAAAAACTTGACCGGCTGGACAAAGCAAATTTTTTTTTGCAAAAATCTATAAGCTTTGCCACTATGCTTGTGTGTTTGTGTATTACATTTTTTCTTTGACGGCGGCCTCCGACTTGCTGGTCGAGTGTATTCAGCTGGCGGCAGTGTTGGCGACGGCGGCGGCGATGGTGTCGGCAGCGGCACCGGGGGAGACATGGACTCCCGCGGCATCCACGATGGCCGTGGCCGGGGCGTGGAGTCAGCCGGCGGCGGCAAGTCAGCTGACGGCGGCGGCGGTGGCGGAGGTAATGGCGGCAAAGGTGGTAGTGACGACATTGTCATATATCTGAAATATCAGATAACATTCAACGTAGGCACTAAAACAGCATTTTATATACTCAAGCGGGATTTTTAGAAACGTTTGCATTTCTATCAAAAGTTACCAAAGCACGCAAAACTTTACAACCAGCATTTACTCTCGTCTCAATTTCACAATCAAAATGATCATCCTTAGATAATGAACTACCCAAATTCATCTATTTGCTCTAAATGTGCATAACAAGAAAATATTGCGATACATACCTTATCAGTTGAAAACCTCCGTCCTTTTGGCGCATGCTTCTGGTTTTTTAACTGGCTTAAAAAGAATCTATACGACGTTTTGTTCAATGTATTGATCCACGTAGCAGGAAATGCGTCGTTTTTACAAAATTCTTCCGCAGCAAAAAGTCTCTGGCGTACCGTTGTGCATTTTTTTTCTAAGACACGGTTCTGTCTCTTCAACAAAGATGCAACACGATACAAATGCCTTTTTCGTGGGGTCAATTCCACTTCCTTCCTGGCGTGCACCGATTGGAGGAGCATGGAATTTCGGCGTCGTTTAGCACCTAAACAAGGAAACAAAATGTTCACTACAAACACGATAACTTTTTGAAACTGTTTTCGGATCCATATCCAAAAGTTTCGGTTAAATTTTATTAGTTTGTAGATCAAACCAGTGACCCAGACGCGATCGAAATTTTACATCAATTACATGTACAATGGTACAATACATATTTTGTTTTAAAATGATTAGTATATTATTGACCTTTAAATTAAACTAATTTGTTGTAATATTGTCTTTTAGTGTCTAGATTATCTCTTGATTTCTTTATTATATAATGTAATCTAATGTTAGCATATTTTTCAGTTATTGCTCTAATTAAGTGGATTTTGGTGATTCTCAAATGGAGATTGACCATGAGAATGATTAATTAATATTTCAAAAATGTTTTTTATTTTCATAAAATTTTAACAAACTTGCTACTAAATATAATATTCTTTATTCTTCAATGTTTAATTCTTTGACATATCCGAATTCAAATGGACTTTCATCCGTTTCGGAATCATCATCTGATTCTGTTGAGGAATCGTCACTTATGACAATTATTTCTTCGGATAATTCATCCGTCATCATTTCATTTATTTCTTCTACTTCAAAATTTTTTCCAAAAATGCTATGCTCGCAATTCTCTATTTCGAAAAATTGAACTTCAAAAAGAATATTTTTTGTTTCTACCACTTTCTGCTAAAGCCTGTTTAATGATTTTTTTCTGTTGTTATACAAATATTTATTACATCTTCTGACGGATATAAAAGTCCGCCTTTATTTTTAATTTTAATAAGAAAATAACTTTTACAAAAATTATATGAAGCACTTACTTCTAATGAATTTAAACATGTGTCACAATGATTTTTTTTTTAAATATCAAACGACAAATTCATTTATGTACGAAACAACATTTTCAGAATATTCGGTAATAGTTTGTATGTTTTTTGAATAGCAATGTTCAATTTTTGTTGATGAAGGTCGTGGTAAACTTTCCAAACAAACTTTTAACTCTATTTAAATAACATTGTTTGATTATAAATATTGTGATTATTTTCTGGGTATAACAAATATATACTTAAATTTGACGGTAAGTTGTACTTAATATATTAATATACTTATTAAAGTCAATTACTTTACTGTTATTTAAGAAGCATGTTGAAAAATATAACTTTAAAAGAAATCATTTTTGTAGGTTATGATATTTTTAATATTTTCATTCGTATTTACATTTATTTTTGTTTTTCTATAAATGTAGAATTATAAATATTTAATAAATAAATTTATTAATCGTGTTTTTCACTGTAATGTTTGCAATCAGGTGCAAAATATATAACCATGGTCTAAAATATAAATTTGACTTGGTGTCATGCACTCCATGAGATCTTAAATGAACAATTAATGGAAAATTCCAAAAAGACAAAAAAATAAATTATGTGCGCCCACTGCATTTAATTGTTTTGCAAACTGTAGGATAATAATAGACTGCACCGAGATATCCGCTACAACCCCAACAAATATGGAAAAGCAGCAATTAACCTACAGTTCTTACAAACATAAAAACACATTGAAAGGATTAATTGGAGTTGCTCCAAACGGCGTTTGTACTTTTGTCAGCAAATTGTATTCTGGATCGACTTCAGACAAAAAAATTTTTGTTCATTGCGGTTTGAGAAAAAAATGAGTTCCCGGAGATTTGGTGTTAGCAGATAAAGGGTTTTTAATAGCAGATTTACTTCCCGATGGAGTGACGTTAAATATTCCACCATTTTTCACAACGCCTCAATTTACACCAGAACGAACAGGTTCATGAAAAACTTATAAAATAGCTCGCGCTAGAATTCATGTAGAACGTGCTATTCAAAGATTTAAATGTTATGACATTTTAAATAAAATACCTAGCGCATTGATACCGCAAGGTTTGTTTATTTTTCAAGTTTGTACTGCTTTAACAAATTTCCAATTTCCTTTAATTAAGGAAGTTGAAAATTTGTTTTGTAGAAATAAATTTTAAATAAATAATACAATATATTATATAAATATATAAATGCTTTATTATTTTAATACATGAGTTAAATATTTTTCTAAATAAAATGTTTTCAATATCTCTATATTATTTTCCCACTCCGGATCTTTCTAAACAATTATCACCAAACATTCAAGAGGAGTCCAAATTACTAAATTACAAAGTTTTTTTATCCATTAATCATAATTGTCCTTGAATTTGATGGTAATAATGATGCTTTTTGTTTATCACATATTCTTCATTTTCAAATGTTGGTGTGTCATTTATGTATATGTTAAATAAGCAGGGACCGAGTTCGGAACCCTGAGCTACATCTGTATTTATTGTTTTTATTTTGACTCTAAATTGTCTGTTATGTACGACTGAACTAAACGAACTATTCGCGGTGGTATATCATATTTTATTAACTTGTACACAAGACCGTCGTGCCAGACAGTATCAAATGCTTTTTCAATGTCAAACAGTGTTATTTGTGTAACCATTTGTTTGTTTAACTCTTAAATTCCGGTGCCTTAGAATTAACGTTGTTTCCGTAGGGGGGTCCTGAATGGACCCCAGGTTTTTAATGTATTAATTAATAATATATTTAAATATTTTGTCAAAGGAATAGAAACTAATGTAAGAAATTATATTAAAGCTTTAAACTTTTTAATAATAGTAGAAAATATGCGTATTAATACAAAAATTGTAGTTATTTTAAATAAAATTTTAAAGTAGAATAAACCTAAGTCTAATTTTCTTCAGTTTTATTTTCCTTTCTATGTTCGTCACATATAAATTGTTTGCATTTATCACACGTAATTCTTGACTTCTTATCTTGATTTCTCGGGCACACGTAACGCCTGCCGCGTTTTCTCTTGGTTGCTTGAGTTGTTGTGGTGGATCGTTTTGGAATGTCGATACCACAGTTTTTTGGAGCCTCAACTATGTGCGATTTTTGGTCAACTTTTGCAGCACGACGTTTCATATTTTCATAAGTAAGTTGATTACCCAATTTGGGGCAAGGGGGGAAATTGCCTCGATGACATCATGTCTTGGGCCATTTTCGATCCCGGTGGTGGTCAGGTTGCGAAGGCTGCCGGGATTGCCATCGGTTCTTGTGGTCTCCCTTGCCACGCTGACTGAGTTGGTGATGGTGCAGGTATGTATGCGTGCTTCGCGGTTTGTTGTTTTTGCTGATTTCGATTTTTCTTTTTATCTCTAGCTTCGAGTGCATCGAGATATATTTTTTGCACTTCACACTGTTAGTTGGGTGTTCTTGGTTGCAGTTAGTACACACTGCGGTGTCGTCATTGCTTTTATTGCAGTCTTTTGTTAGGTGATTTTGTGGACATTTTAGGCATCTTGGTGGCAGGTTGCAATTACGGGTGGCATGCCCCCATTGCTGACATCGATGGCATTAGACAATTTCCTGTTTGGATCGGTGTCGGTTCCATTTTATTTTTATATGGCACAAGTACCTTATTTTTTATATAAGTATAAATAAATAACACTTGGTATAAGTTTCACAATGTTTATTGAATACTACGGTGACCGTTTCGACCTTTCGGTCATCTTCAGGTATACACAAATTATACAAGTGACTTATGCTATATATATACTGTGTGTGCTTTATCGTATTTTATGAAAATTTTTACCATTACATTTTCCTCATTTTGGTACAGTTCTAAATCTTGTTCTAAATTTTGTTTCGGTACTTCAGGTAACATTCGGACCAAATATTCAAGATACTTTTCCTTCAACTGTTTGTCAATTTAGTTCAGATATTTGAGTTGAAAGGTGGTGGTTTTGTTGAGTGATGTTTTGTATCAGCTCCGTCTGATATAAAATTTTCGAGAATAACAGCTTATTAAGTTGAGTAGCTTGCTCTATCGTTGGCGTAGGAAGAACTATAAGGGCCTTAATATTTTCGTTTAGTTTTTCTTGTTCTGGATCCATGTTGTACATTGAAACAATTTTCAGTCTTTTCTCTCATTATTTCACTTGTACTCAACTACACACATGTTGAAGCACTAAAGTCACAATTATGAATATTAACTGGAAGTTTAAATTATTTAAAAATTTATAATAATTAGTGAAACATATACTTAAGTATATTTTAAGTTTTACAATTGTATAACAATTTTTTAATAATTAAAGGTTTTATAGTTTTGTTTATTATTAGGAATATTAAGGGTTAAATACTTATACCAATTTGAAAATTTTTTATTTGACATTCGTACAGTTATTTGTATGGGTGTATTTAACAAAAATACATTAGAAGTTGGAAAAGGTGCGAAAATAACAGAAATAAATAAAAAAGGAAATGGGTAGAAAGTTACAGTTTTTTAAATTTATATTGTTATTAAATATAATAATTACAATGTTGTAGATACACATGCTATGTTGAAATTTCGTCAAAAATCGATAAGTGCTGGTATGGAAGTTTTTGCTTGATTTTAAATGATTGAGAATCACGTCTGATTGTTGTGAGTTTGCTTGTTAAAGAGCTGTAATATATTTTTGTTTTATATAAATCATTGGCGTGTTTGTCAATTAGTGTAGTTATATATGGCAGTTTTGCTTTGTTGTGTAAATCAATAATTTTTGTTTATTTGTCACTATTCGTTACTAAACGGAGACATTTATTTTCTATTATTTGCATTTTATTTTTTACAGTTTTTGATGCACATGACCATGCAGGCGCTGCATACATCATAATTGGCCTAATCATACTAGTATAAATCAGTCTTTTATTGTGAGAATTAATGTGCTTGTTCATTAGTATTGGGTACAATGTTCTGATTGCAACATGGCATTTTTGTGTGATTGTGTTTATATGTTTATGGAAGTTGAGCCTGTCGTCCAGTTTTACTCCGAGATACTTTACAGAGTTTAATCTGACAACATTTTTGTTTTTGATTTTAATCGGTGTTGGTGTTTTGGTCTTTGTGAATTTACGTGTGAAAACAATGTTTTCACATTTGTCTATGTTTAGTGTGATCTTCCACTCAGAGAAGTATGATACAAGTTTATTTAGGTACATTTGTGTTTGTTTATTCGCCACCGGTGCGTAATAAGAGTGAGCGTAGACAGTTGTATCGTTGGCATACATTGCGATGTTGACATTTGGATTGGTGGGTATGTCATACAGGAATACATTAAAAATTATAGGACCAAGTACAGAGCCTTGTGGTACATCAGCTTTAATAGGTTTGGGATTGGATAGGATGTTGTTTATTTTGACTTGAAATGTTCTGTTGGTGAGATAGAAATTTATTAGTGTTATAAATGGAGCTGGAAATTTAAATTTTATTAGTTTGTAGATCAAACCAGTGACCCAGACGCGATCGAAATTTTACATCAATTACATGTACAATGGTACAATACATATTTTGTTTTAAAATGATTAGTATATTATTGACCTTTAAATTAAACTAATTTGTTGTAATATTGTCTTTTAGTGTCTAGATTATCTCTTGATTTCTTTATTATATGATGTAATCTAATGTTAGCATATTTTTCAGTTATTGCTCTAATTAAGTGGATTTTGGTGATTCTCAAATGGAGATTGACCATTAGAATGATTAATTAATATTTAATAAATGTTTTTTATTTTCATAAAATTTTAACAAACTTGCTACTAAATATAATATTGAATATTCTTCAATGTTTAATTCTTTGACATATCCGAATTCAAATGGACTTTCATCCGTTTCGGAATCATCATCTGATTCTGTTGAGGAATCGTCACTTATGACAATTATTTCTTCGGATAATTCATCCGTCATCATTTCACTTATTTCTTCTACTTCAAAATTTTTTCCAAAAATGCTATGCTCGCAATTCTCTATTTCGAAAAATTGAACTTCAAAAAGAATATTTTTTGTTTTAAATATTTTCCACCACTTTCTGCTAAAGCCTGTTTAATGATTTTTTTTCTGTTGTTATACAAATATTTACTACATCTTCTGACGGATATAAAAGTCCGCCTTTATTTTTAATTTCAATAAGAAAATAACTTTTACAAAAATTATATGAAGCACTTACTTCTAATGAATTTAAACATGTGTCACAATGATTTTTTTTTTAAATATCAAACGACAAATTTATTTATGTAGGAAACAACATTTTCAGAATATTCGGTAATAGTTTGTATGTTTTTTGAATAGCAATGTTCAATAGGGTAAGAAAGTGTTTACGTCACGCCGCCATTTTTGTTGATGAAGGTCGTGGTAAACTTTCCAAACAAACTTTTAACTCTATTTAAATAACATTGTTTGATTATAAATATTGTGATTATTTTCTGGGTATAACAAATATATACTTAAATTTGACGGTAAGTTTAGTTGTACTTAATATATTAATATACTTATTAAAGTCAATTACTTTACTGTTATTTAAGAAGCATGTTGAAAAATATAACTTTAAAAGAAATCATTTTTGTAGGTTATGATATTTTTAATATTTTCATTCGTATTTACATTTATTTTTGTTTTTCTATAAATGTAGAATTATAAATATTTAATAAATAAATTTATTAACCGTGTTTTTCACTATAATGTTTGCAATCAGGTGCAAAACACGTAACCATGGTCTAAAATATAAATTTGACTTGGTGTCATGCACTCCATGAGATCTTAATGAACAATTAAACGAAGAAATTCCAAGCAGACAAAAAAATAAATTATGTGCGCCCACTGCATTTAATTGTTTTGCAAACTGTAGGATAATAATAGACTGCACCGAGATATCCGCTACAACCCCAACAAATATGGAAAAGCAGCAATTAACCTACAGTTCTTACAAACATAAAAACACATTGAAAGGATTAATTGGAGTTGCTCGAAACGGCGTTTGTACTTTTGTCAGCAAATTGTATCCTGGATCGACTTCAGACAAAAAAATTTTTGTTTATTGCGGTTTGAGAAAAAAATTAGTTTCCGGAGATTTGGTGTTAGCAGATAAAGGGTTTTTAATAGCAGATTTACTTCCCGATGGAGTGACGTTAAATATTCCACCATTTTTCACAACGCCTCAATTTACACCAGAACGAACAGGTTCATGAAAAACTTATAAAATAGCTCGCGCTAGAATTCATGTAGAACGTGCTATTCAAAGAATTAAATGTTATGACATTTTAAATAAAATACCTAGCGCATTGATACCGCAAGGTTCGTTTATTTTTCAAGTTTGTACTGCTTTAACAAATTTCCAATTTCCTTTAATTAAGGAAGTTGAAAATTTGTTTTGTAGAAATAAATTTTAAATAAATAATACAATATATTATATAAATATATAAATGCTTTATTATTTTAATACATGAGTTAAATATATTTCTAAATAAAATGTTTTCAATATCTCTATATTATTTTCCCATTCCGGATCTTTCTCAACAATTATCACCAAACATTCAAGAGGAGTCCAAATTACTAAATTACAAAGTTTTTTATCCATTAAATTTGATGGTTATAATGATGGTTTTTGTTTATCACATATTCTTCATTTTTAAACATAATTATATAATTTTTCTTTGTTTTTATTCCCTCAAATAGAGACGTTTCCCTGTACATGTACGGACACTTTACTTCTATTAGCTCATCTGTACCAACTAGCTCGTCCGGATTAGCTCCCTGAAAACCGCACTTATGCAACCAAATACCACAACTTCGGACTTTTCGTTGTGATTGCTCTTCAAAAACCTTTACTGCTGCAGCTTCATTTGTTTTTCCCCATTGTATTGCATAAACAGGGGATACGGCCCTAAACTGCTTATTCTAGAAATGCCGGCAACTTGAAAAAAAAGAAAGATGGTGCGTATTCGCACTAGTGTGCCTTCCACGGATTAATTTTATTGAGTGTGAACCAAGCCTCACTAATTTCAAATTTTATATGAGAACTTTCACATTTTTTCATGAAGTTCTAACCTCATTTTTAATGTTCGGATTCTTATATTTATGTGTTCGTGTTTTTAAGAATTTTGGAACGACATTAAACTTTTTACACTCACTAAGAAACCATAATTTGTTTTCACACGTAGCTTTTTTAATCATAAGTTTGTAAAATAAATTAATCAATTTATGTGTGTGCTTACCATACATGAGGTTTATGAAGTAGAAGAAACCTTTCTTCACATTGTTGTACTCCATGGTAGGTGGAATGTAGGTTTTCGTAGCCAACCAAATAATATTAATCTTCTTTTATTTAAGATTAATATTATTTGGTTGGCTACGAAAAGAAGATTAATGTTTATCTCTTTATTATAAACTTTAAGTTTATTAAATATATTTGTGTTCGTAAATTTGCGTTCGTAAATTTGCGTCTACATGTTATGGTTTCTGTTTTGTCAGCGTTGATTTTAATTTTTCAAATATTCAAATATTTTCAATATTCATTTTAAGTATATTGATGTATTAATGTCGTCAAATATATTATGTATATTTAACACATTCATACATCAATATACATAAAATGAATATTGAAAATTATATTAATATATAATTAAAAACAAAAATAAATTGATTAAATGTATATTTATACAAATAACAAAAATATTACAAAATAATATAAATACATAATATAAAATAAAAATAACAGAAAAAGAAACAAATACATAAGCTATTTTTTATGTCTTTTTTCTAAATAACATTAACATTTTCGGAATGGATACTTCAAGGAATTGGAATGGAAAGTTGAAGGTTTTGAAGGACAATTTTAGAAATATTTATTATCTACAATTATGTATTTTAAAATAAGAGGGAATGTTTTTAGGCGGATATTATGGATATGGGATATAAATTTAACTTGTTTCTGTAGAAGGATATAAAAGGAGGGATTTATGAATTCCGTAATCTTTTAACTTAATAAATGAATGTTTGTCGGTGCACTTTTCCGTTAACAAATATTTCTCACAAACTGAACATTGAAATTTTTTAAATAATTTATGTAAAACAACATCTGCCAAACAAGAAAAAAGTAAAATGAACTGAAAAACTGGATGTAAAATACCAACAAAAACACAAAAATATGGAACGACAACACACTGTTTACAACATAAAAGCAAAAACAGTAATGGCGACCCACATGAGGCTTCCAATGACCACGTGAGCAGCATCTATTATGAAATTGATTTTCGCAGCCAAGAGATGGCACCACATTAGCTCGATTCGAAAGTCATATTCAAATTGGGATATTAGCTGTATTCTTTTTATCTAAAATTTACAGAGATCTCAGCTCACTTCAGATAAACTCCGATAATTCTTATTCTTTTTATCTTAACTGAGCTACGACAAACTGAGTTGAGTAGTAGTTAAGTTAAGTAGTTAAGTAGTAGGGGTTAAGCAGGGTTAAGTTTATATCATAGATCTTGTTCTTTTTAAAGCAACTCAACTCACTTCACTTCGTTTCACCTCACTTCACTTGCCAACTGAGCTGAGTTTATTTTTTGATAAAAAGAATACGGCTATTACTTGTCATGCCCCTGCAGAAGACTGTGGACGAGAACTGGTATATTCAACACGTGGTGTGAATATAATGGTATGTCCGTGCGCATAGCTATTACCCTCTCTTTCTAACAATTTGACGTCACTCACGAAGCAAGTGCAATTGAATATATATTTGAACTAACATGAAATGATAATGTTATATTACTTTTTTACGGAAAATCATTATTATAAAAAAAAACGTAAGTAAATAAATACATATTCTGTTATGCACAAATTAAAACATTTAACTAATTTTAATATTTTTTATTTATTTATAAGGTAGGTATGTACATAAAATTTATATCACTGAAAACAAAAATACAAAAATTAAAATTTATAACAATAAAGAACAAAATTTACATTTTAAAATTAGTAAATTTTGACATTTTTCTTTGTAATTTTTTTTGACAGTTTCGGAAATTTTTTTTTTTTATTTAAATCTAGTAATCTAATATAGGTTCTGGTGCGAATCGAACATAAAATTACTTCAAATGGCAAATTAATAGAGGATGGTAACATAGATATGGTTTTTTGGGCTAATGTTTCAAATATAAATTTATTAGCAGACAAGAAATCACCGTCCATATTATTAAATTCTTTATCCATTATTATAGTTACTTGTATTAATTTTTCACTCGGATAGATTAGATTTCCTCTTAAAATGAACTGTAATTAATCTGGTTCGTATTTTATGTTTAGCATTTTTTCAGATTTTATGCCTAAGTCTTCGTATTTGTCAAGAAATCTGTGTGCAATATAACCAGCAATATATTTAAGGCATTCATTATTTATTAATTCTTTAAATGAGAAGTTTTCAAAATTATTTAATAGTTCCATATGATTTGAGGACACTTAGAAATTTTAAATATCTAATTCAGAATCTTCATTTACTTGGAATTCCACGAAAGTGTAGTCTTCAAGTTGGTCTTCACTAATTTGAGAACTGTTAGTATTTGATTGATTATCTGTAGCAACAAATTTTAATAAGTTTTGCGTCATACAAATAGTTTGTGATACAGATATCTTCTAGTGGTTTAACCAAACTGGTTTCATTCATAGTCTCTTTTGCATTTTTATTTTGAGTAAATATTGCAGCAGAGTGTTTTTCCATAATATACCACTTTAATCTGTGTTTCATATCTAATGCGATGGGGTGATCATTTTGATTACCCATTCCCTTGATATAAGAAAAGAAATTTTCAAGTACGTCTTGATTCAAATGGTATGTTAGTACATATTCCAAATTGAATCGCTGAGTGAAAAAAGGGAATAATTGCAAAAGTGGTTGATTTCTGGAAAAACATAGAATAGTGTATAACATTTTAGTTTGTATATTTTAGTAAAAACTTTTTATTAGCAAGCAATAGCATATGAAATGCCCTTTAGATGTGAGTAAAGAATTTTCAATTTAACTGAACCGTGTTTGAGATATTCGAGGTCAAAGATAAGAAAATTATTCCCTTTTTCTACTCAACTAAATTTTTGTTTGATATAACACATTAAAAGAGTTAGAGTAAGAAAATAATCATTTATTCTTCAGTTACAAATGCGTATTTAGAACAAAACAAAGTAATATTTAATCGTCTTCGTTATCATCACCATTCTTGGTTGGCCATTCCAATATAGTCTTGTAGAATTCCTTGTGTTCGTCTGGGATATACAGGATGAAGCAGACCAACTGTTACAAATATAAAACACCATAATTTTTTTTCTCGTGATGAATTTTATTGAACCAAAGCTAAAATTGTTGACAAATATATATATTTCTTTCAAATTTAATCATTTGATTTCGATGTGATTACTTTTAGCGTGAATTATAGCCTCCAAACGTCCAACAAAACTGTCGAACGCTGCACAAAGGTGGTAAATTGCCGAATTTGTCAGGGTCACGATAGTGGTTCGGGTATGAACAAAATAACACAATTAATGTATAACACGATTATATTAATATGCACAGAACAAATACAAAATGTACATATAGAAAACAAATAATGAATGAATGGCAGATAGTAAACAAAACAGGTTACTAGGTTACAAACAACCGCGACTCGTTCTCATATGTTGCTAACACTCCCCCTCGAGCCGGTTGTGGGTAGAAACTCAGCTGTGGGTGCTTAGAGCATTTTTGTCAGTGACTTGTTGAATTTTTCTTTCGATTGTTTTCACATGATTTTCTTTAAACCCGCCAAATTTGAACATCGCTCGTGCTTCTTTCTCGGCAAACTCTTCGTGAGGAAGTCAGCAATCTGATTATCGGTTGCCACGTGAAGCAGGTTGAACTTTTTGTTCTTCAAAACGTCCCTCAGAAAATGGTGACGAATATTTATATGTTTACTTCTAGAATGAAACATTGAGTTCTCAGCTAACTTCAGTGAGCTCATATTATTACAAAACATCTTTATACGGCTAAGTTCGGTAAAACCCAATTCCGTTAGAAAGCATCTCAGGAAAATAGCCTCCTTGGCCCCTTCAGATAAAGCCATATATTCCGTTATTATGAAATTTGGAAAAAGAAAAACCAATATATTTTTGAAAAAATTATTTTTATATTTGGCGATTAATTTCGGCTATATAGCCATTATCAAGTCTGAAAATTTACAAATAACATTGTTGTTATATTTTTCTTAGTTACATTTTTATAGGTTATGTTTTTTTTGTAAGCATGCGTCAGAATGAAATAAAAATTAATTATTGTTATTTATTAAAAATTATATACTAACCTTATTTATATATTATATTTGAATGTAAAAATTGGAATATATGTAATGTAATTTTGAAGATTTTTTTTTATTATATTGAAGAAAAAGTAATATTACGTCGTGTCATCGTGGTAGTCAGGTGGTAGTCTTAGCATGTCTGTTGATATGTTGGTTGTCTGAATTTTTTATAATGTTTATGTCAGTTACTGAATGGCGGGAGATGTTTGAAAATATGATTTTCAATGAAGATATAATTATCGTTTAGAAGTTCTGTATTGTTGTATTTATGTTTTAAAATTTCGTATTTTTCTAGAAGTAATAGTTTGGATAGGTTAGATTTGGTGTGTAATATTGTGATATTGTCTGGATGTATTGTATGTGATTCGGTACATAAATGTGTGCTTAAGGCTGAAGGTGGGTTGTGTGATTTATGTTCTTTAAATCTTGTAATGATTTTTTGCGATGTCATGCCAATATATGCAGTGCTTGTCGGGTATCGTCACTACGGAGACCGTCACTGAAGGTTTGAATGGCCAAATCTTCCAAAAAGTTGTCGTCCGGTGCATTAGGATAAGCAAGCCGGACTAATCGGACAACACTTTCCTCAAATTCTTGGAGAGTCTCCGTATTCTTTTGGTAGCAATTCCTTAATTGCATCCGATACACCTGTTTTAGATGCGCATGCCCGTATCTTGCATTCAGCCGCTTAACCAGCTGATCATAATGTCGGAATTCGTCCTCGCTTAAAGTCTGTAAGACTTCTAGTGCTTCGCCACGAAGTGAGGTTACGAGAGCCGAGGCTTTTTCAAATAATGACCAGCCGTTTGCACTGGCCGCAGCTTCAAACTGGCGTAGATACATATCCCATGATGTTTGTCCGTCAAATGTGGGTGGTTTGATATGTGTGTTTGACGGCGATGCTGGCTCATGAACGCCATTTTTTTCATGATTCTTTTCTGATTTCGGCTCATCACTGGATATAGAAACACGACTCTTCATTTGTTCTTCTAATGCTTCTATTTTATTCTCCATACTAAGAACTTTTTCATTAAAATCTCCTTTAATCTCTGTTTTTTTATTTGTTAATTCGCTTTTTAATGCTTGGACATTTTCTTCCATTTTCGTAATGTTTTCTGTTAATTTTTCCGTTAAATCATTTTTTAACGAATTAACATTATCTTCTATTTTCTTATTATTTTCCGTTAAATCATTTCTTAACGTATTAACTTTATCTTCTATTTTCTTATTATTTTCCGTTAAATCATTTTTTAACGAGTTAACATTATCTTCTAAATCATTTTTTAATGATTGAACATTTTCCGTTAAATCATTTTTTAACGATTGAACCAGCTGATTTATTTCCAATGGAAACTCAAACAAATATTCTTCTGGATTTAATTCTTCTATTATCATTGCCTCTTGCAATCGTGATTTGAGTTGAGTTTTCTTACCACTGGTATCTAGATCTCTTTCTTCCAATTCTTTTTTTAGTTCTTCCACTTTTATATCTTTTAATAATAACTTTCTTGATGCCATCTTGAATACACAATAGTTTAGGAATCGAGATTAAATATAGTAATTTATTTTAAATTGTTATTAAATGTAGTTATTTATTTTAAATCGTATTTATATTAAATATTATTATCCACACAATTTCACCCCTTACACCTGGCGCCAATTGGTCCATTCCATATATCTCGAGAGACTGGTTTTCCCGCCTATTTTTATCAACAGTTCTTTGGCGACATAGGAAAGACTCTTATAGAGTGTTGATTTAACTTGTCCCAGATCTTTTTTGTATCCATAGTATCTGTTATTGCCTACAGCTACGACTGCTCTTACATAATTCGCCCATTCATCCTGTAATACAAATGCGACTCTTGCCCATCGAAAGAGAGGATAAAGAGTTATTGCTTCGCCAATCACCATAAAAGCGGTCAATCTTCCTCCTATAGCTTGTTGAATTGTCAAAAGGAGTCTTAATGCAACCTGTGGGATAAGTACTGTCCATCTTTCAAAGATACCAGGTACAGTTGCATCGGTGATATTCCTAGCAAAATTGCTGTAGAAGTATTTGATTGCCCCTGGAGAAACATCAATCGTTTGACTCAGATCATCATAGATCCCATTTTCGATCTTTGTAGCGAATCCTTGTGAGATTGTTCCTCGTTTGGCAATAGCTACAGTGATGGAAGTTATAAAACCTAATCCACCCACCTTAAAGGCCATTGCTGCTTGTAGTGCAAGATGATACAAAATCTTCATGGCATTCTCAGAGGATTGGATAGCGGCATTTTCGATATGATACAATTGTTCTGGCCAAACTCCTAGACCAGGAACACGGTCATGAATGCGAGTAGCTGGTAATGCTGCATAGAACTCAGGATAAGAGTCACGATTCGCTGGTGATATTTGCGCAGGACGCCCATGGTTCACTAATGCACGAACTGCTTTGCGTAGCTTTTCGTGGTTTTCAAAGCTTCCAGTTCTTTCTGGCATTCTAAAAAGAATATTCTCGAAGCTTCTATAGCTGATGCTAGTTCGCCTCTGAATATGTAAACAAACATATGATGCATTCTTTACAATGCGTCATATTTATTTCGCAACAATATATTGAAAACTATTCTTCAGACTGCTACACCAACCACCTAACCACTGGACTATATTGCTTTTATTTTTAAATGCGTCGACTGTAAATAAATATTAATACACAACTTATAATGTATTTTTAATAAATTTATTTATTTAAATTTTATTTATTTAACACATATAACAGAGAATTTTAAAATATTTGTATTATTATATATTAATATTCACGTTATTAAAAAAAAATGCAATTTCAAATAATTTATGTATAATCAAAAAGCATCCCATGTTTATTCCTATCAATATGAAAATATATGGAAAAATGTATACATAACTTCGCACTTCATTTGACAGCTGAAATTATAATTCATTATTTTCGATTCGATTCATTATTTGATTTCTAGAAACAAATCGAATTATACTGAAAACCATTAACTTACAACTCTGTATCAGTCAGCGCGCGCGCATTATGGAAGATAAGAAAATAAATATTATTAATGTATTTATGGTTCCTATTATTCATTTTAACACTATTGTTTGCACTTGTACTTGCACTTGCACTTTTGTTTTTTTCTTTTTTATGAATAACTTATAATGTTTATGTGTGACGCGTTTCGGCGACTGCCATCTTCAGACTGAGGGTTGTTGGAGTAGTTTAAGGGGGGTAAAGATTGTTTCTGATACACTGTTAAGTTGTCTGTTTATTATGTTATGTTTTGTTTTTTCTTTATAAATTTCTACGTATTCTGTGATGTTTAAAATGTTGCTTTTTTGTGGTATTTGACTATTTCCATCTGGTCTATTGTCGCTGGTGTGTGTCTATTGTTGATTAGGTGTTCAGCGTAGTTTGAATCTGTTTTTTGTTTTTGTATATAAATAAATATATACATATATGAAACGGATATGTTTAAAAAATAACTTGATTTACAATGGATATTCAATTGAAATGAATTAAAATCAATGAAGGGGTAAGGAACAAATACTATTTGGAGTGTTTTTTTTTCCTTTTGTATATTATTACTATCTATTTTTGTATATTTTAAGGTTATGTTGCGCGCAGGCAGACAGCATAAGAAAATCTGTCAATTCGCAAATCGTATGTATTTGATAATTAAATTGCATGGAATAAACGAAGATGCGTTATAATGTGTGTAATTATATATAATATTGTTAATATATTTACTCCTTGCAAAATGTTTTCAAGTGAAATGAAAATAAAACCGTTGCGTGTGATTTGGTTTATGGAATTTTTGTTTCTACTCTAAAATAAAACCATTTATTGTTTACTTACTCGTAAATAGATAATAAATATATTTTCAAAGTGTACATTTTTTAATTTGTTTTATTATTTATTACATTTTGTACAATTCCATTTCAACAACAACAAAAATATAAATATTAGTTCTACAAATCAATTATAATATAATAATAGTTAGTTTTTCTAAACTATCTTTACATTATTCTTTAATTTTTTTAATTATTTCTGAATATATATAGATATAGAAGATTATGGCTGAGATATATTTAGTAACAAAAACTAATGGTATTGCAGCCAGGAGTTGGGATTTAAGCCAAAAACTCAATTTTTATTACGTAGGCAAGCTTTCGAAAAATTATATTTCCTTCTTCGGGCCTTCTACAAATTTGAAACAAGAAATAAACAAATATCAATGGATACAAGAATTACAATTAACACATAAATAACAATGATTACATAAAAATAGAACTTACAATAACGGAAGAGTTTATACTCCATCAAAAATTATTAATATAATAGTTATTTTATACATATTAAACATGTGAAAGTATGTAACAAGAAATTATAATTGATCATGTAAATAAAAATAGTCAATACAAATAAAAAAAAAATTTTTAACGTGTAAAACAAACAATTTTGATATTGAAAAAAAATACCACTATCAAGGTCAAACCAACTGAAACAAACATTATCATGAAATTTAATTGAAAGAACGCAAAACTAAACAGTACGAGACATCTGTTGTTTTTTTGAAATACGTTCGAAATTGTCAAAATTTAAAAACACGTTTAACCTAACAACGATATAAATTAATTTTTATTATTTTTATTATTATTTTTATTTATAATGGGCCAGCGGAACCCGAGCACATTATGTATCCGACGGTTCATTCAAATGTAAGGTATTTTTGCACATTTTTAATAAATAATCATAAATGATACTTATATATATATATATATATGTAAGTTTCAAAACTGGTTCTAGTTTGAAACCGAGATCGACAGGAACTATGTTAAATAATACGACACAAGTTGATGTATTAAAGAACTGTAATTAATAACAATAATTGCAGGTTAACAAAACTGTAACATAAGAATTAAAATAGTGTTCAATTATTCATTACCTGAATCAACAATTATGTCGGCTAAGTGATAATCGACAATTATAATATAATACACAATGATAATCGACAATTATTATATAACAAGCAATGATACAAGCGACCGTCTTGGGCGCTTGCATAGATTATATATATTCTTACTATAGATATGAAACTGCAATAGTAAGGTTGAAACTATGTTTTCAGCGCTCCTGGTGGTAGAAACGAAAAGTTTTTGAATTTCAGGTTTATATAAAATTCAAAAATTTAAACAATTATCATATAGATTTCAAAAGAAAAAGAAACACATTTTATTGTTTCTTTTTCTTGTGAAATCTATATGATAATTGTTTTAAAATGCATCGGGATATGGAAAATAAAATACAAAAGTAATTAATTTTATTTTATTTTTAATTTCATACATTTTTCGTATTTATTTTTAGCTAAATAAAAATAATATTATAAAATTAATATTATAAAAAATCCCAAAACCACACTTAAATTAAAATAAAGCTAAATACGTATTTCGGAAGCTAAGCTTCCATCTTCAGTAGCAAATAATTTATTTGCTACTGAAGATGGAAGCTTAGCTTCCGAAATACGTATTTAGCTTTATTTTAATTTAAGTGTGGTTTTGGGATTTTTTATAATATTAATTTTATAATATTATTTTTATTTAAATTTCGCCACAGTAGATCATTTTCTAATCTTTTATTTTTAGCTAATTTGTATAACAAATCTCCTTACGGTTTAAATACACCAAAATGGCAACAGCAATAACAAACTAAAACAAAATTAAAAGAAAATGGAGGCGAAATGAATATACGATACTATCTGTGCGATACACAACAGCAGAAAGACACAAAACAAATGAGACAAAGAAATTCAAACAATTCCGAAATCGTGTTTACGAACGTACTCGAATTTGCACGAATAATAAAAAAAAAAAAACAAGTAGCGACGTAAGTGATAGAAACGAAAACTAAACGATGTTTCTGTCAAAGTCTATTAAGTTTCTACCCCCTGGGCGCTTGTAGCTAACTGACTCGGCTATAGACGAGGACTGGCAAGTGTAGTTATGACGTGTGGGTTACATGATACGATTCTAACCATAATCGTTTAAAATAGTAGTTTTCAACATCAAGAATGTACGGATTGTCATAGTCAGCTTTATATGATGTGATCATTAAATGTACTGCCTAAGCACACATCTTATTCGTCTTGTTTTGGTCACTTTTATGTTGAGTCATTCGGTGTTTTAAATTTTGTAACGACGTTCCAATATAATATTTGATACACGAGCATTTGACTGCGTAAATTGTGTTTGTGGTGGCTGATTTAGACGTTTTTTCTTTTACTTTGATGTGCAAGTTACGGATCGTTTTGCTATTTTTCATAACACATCTAATGTTGTCATCATCTTTTAAAACTGATACAATTTTACTTGATAAATGTTTAATGTTAGTATTAGGGTTGCCAACTGTGTACTTTTGGGACGGAGACTCCGGCTTTACAAAAATTTCTCCGTGCTCCGGCCCAAGTTACAGATTCTCCGGTCGACTCCATGTGATGTAAGAATGTCAATAACAGATAGAGTTAATGGAAGAGGTGTGGTTTATCTAACATTTGAATGCTTGGGTAAAAAAAGGGTGTATGTAAGTTCAGCGCTTAACATTAATACATAATCAGGTCTATTCTGTATCTTCAAAAGTTAAAAATTAACGTCAAGGTTACGGTTAAATTTTTTTAACCATAATATCAGAAATTTTGCTATTCTGTAAGACAAAAGTGTTAAAATTTTAACCACATTTCGGTTAAGTCGACAGGTTAAATGGCAAATTTTAACGTCATATCTGAAGGTGGTGTTAACATTTAAACCAGCAGTTAAAACTGTTCTGTTTCTTTATAAACACCTAAAATTATTATATACTACATAAAAGTAAATTAACTATGGCTGCGGGATATGTAGAAGGATAAAGAGTAAGAAATAATGTCATTGCGGAAATGAACTAAAGAATGCTACTGAAAAGTATAATGATTATATTTTATATTATATTTTATATTATTAAAGAATAATCAAATTAATTTTTTATTTTTGTATTAATAATTAATATTTATTACATTATTTCAATTTTTAATAGTAAATATTTCTTAAAATATATAAATCAATTTAAAAAACAAAACAATCTGTTAAAAATTCTTTGGCATTTTAACAAAAAACAATAATAAATGAAATGACTTAATTATTTTACATTTTATTAATTTTTTCGGCTATTTTTTCCATAGCTATTACTAGCAAATTGATAGAATTTGCCAAATTATTCATGGCTTTCGTTTGTTTATCCGAACTATTTACTAATGCAGTGCTATTACTGGCCGTTTCGGTTGTTTTTTAGTTGGAACAGTTTCATTTTCTATTTGAGTATTTGTACTTTCAATTTCCTAAAAATTACATCCATAAGTTTATTACAAAATATTAATATAACACAATATTTTTCCGGTTCATTATTTACTTCTACTTCTATTGTTTCTTGAAATTCTTCATCTATTTCATTCGCAATTAACAACTCAGGTTCGTTAACTTCTGCAAGTCCCTCAATCACTACTCTTGAAATGAGACTTAAAAGTCTTTCTTCTAGTTCCGATAATTCCTTCACTTTTCTTGGTCCACCACCCGTAGCAACATTTGATACGTTAAATTCTCTAGCTTGTTTCTTGGTATTAGTTTTCAGTTTTTTTACAATCTAAGATATTACATAATATTTCTTAAAATAAGTAAGAAAAAAAAAACAACTAATTTAAAATTAATCATTCCTGAAAATAGTTCGTACTCACATTTTTCCATTGCTGAACAGATTTCACTGGTCCAGTACCACTCGCATTTAGCTCTTCAGAATGTTCCTTCCATTTTGCATCTATTTTTGGAAGGTAATGGCTTTCTGTCTTTCCGTGCATTAGTATTGGGTTGTTTTCCAGAAAATTTACTATTAATTCAATCTGTTTTTTGGTTGTTCTGGGATTCCTTTTTTTTTCTGTATATAAAATGTAAACATAACATCATGCAAAAATGAAACATTTTTTGAAATACATGTCAAGAAATAAAAAAAAAAAACTCAACAGAAATATATAAAATCATTTGTAATATAGAATAAATACTTTTTCACAAATTTACTTGATATCAATTCTGTAAGTAAAATGTAAACATAACCTCTTACAAAAATAATATATTTTTTAAATATATGACAAAAATAAAAATATTATATGATACTTACGTTTTTCGGCTATGATAATACTTATTGCACAAATTAAAATGTAAATATATAAAAATTAATATGTGTAATATACACAAAAACATGTACAGCATGTACACACATACAGCAACAAAATTTTGATACTTGTAGCTAACTTCTCTATAAAGATTTAACTGCAGAGTTAAAATATACCTTTTAAACGGCTGGTTAATATTTTGAGATACAGAATAGAAAACTGGGTTTAAATTTTAACCTGTTGGTTAATACTTTACTTTTAACCAACATTTTTAACTTTATTTTTTTAACCTTTAAAAATACAGAATAGACCTGTATATGTGTTAAAAACTCAAATAAAAAAATAATCGTTCGAAGTTTTCATATACAAATATAATATATTTTTCGTTTTCGTTTTACAAATAAAGCTATAAAATAATTTTCTGTCGTAAACTTTGTTTGTTTCGTTTTATGTGTTGGCACTCACTCGTGACGTAAGTTTTACCGTCCGAAAATCTCCGGCCCAAGGCTGTGAAAGAGTTGGCAACCTTATGTTAGTTATTGAAATATAAGTTTTTTTTTCCTTCACTATTATCATTATTGTTGCCTAATTATATTCCGTTGAGTGTTATTATTATCAACGCATTTATCATGCCTGTAGGATAACCATTGTTAATGAGTAATGTTTTCGCAATTTTCAGATTTTTTTGTAATAATGAACTATGACTGATATTTGTAATCCTTGATTTTAGATTTAAACTTATATTCTTTTTAGTAGTAAGGCTATGATTTGAAGGATAATGGATATATCGACCGGAATGTATCGATTTTCTATACCAGTTTAGAATGATTACTTGATCGGAAGTTTTTATCAATTTAGTATCAAGAAAAGGTACTCATCAGATTCATTTCTTTTTCTATTGTAAATTGAATGTTCTTATTGTAATTATTAAACACTTGAAGAATTTCATCCAATCCTGTTGTGGGCACAGCTGTTACTATGTCATCGACAAATTTATAAATAAAAAGCAGTCTGTAAGTTACATTCGATACACATGCATCCAAAACCATATCCATTACGTATTGGGCAATTATGGGACTGAATTTCGAGTCCATTGCACATCCCAAAATTTGCTGCTCCATTAAATACAAACACATTGGATTGATATAAGAAAGTTATGATTTCAAGAAATTTATCTAAAGATATGTTGGTGTATTCCTAATTGCTGTTACGGTGATTTCTAGGTTAATGTTAGTGAATAAGCTAACCACATCCAAGCTAATCAATACATAACCATCCGGTATCTTTTTATCTGATGTTTGTTCAGCAAATTGAAAACAATCTTTGATGAAAAATCGTTGTTTTGATTATAAGATTTAGACAAAACTCCTGAAATCATATTGCACAATGGTTCAGTGGGAGTGTTAATATTAGCTATTATGGGTCTAAGAGCTAAATCTTCTTTGTGTACTTTTGGTAAAGCATAATATTTGGCGACAGTGCTGTTATACGTAGTTAAAGCCTTGGCTTCTGTTTCCGTAATGTATTTATTATCTTTAAGTTCTTTAACAATTTTATTAGCTTTTATTTGTGTTGAATTGGTCATATCTGTGCTAATTTTTTTGTAATAGATTTGATCTTCCGTTGTATAGAGCTATTACTGGATTGTGGTCCGAGTTAGTATCGCATACAGATAGTAGCTCGATTGACGCTACTTCGTCTTTGGCAACGATAATGTCAAGAATATCCGGCTGGTATCTGGCTCGATGAAGAAAGGTTGGTTCGGATGGTCCGAGTACAGCCAGGTTATTTTTGTCTGCGTAATCACGAAGTTTGTTTCCGTTTGGATTGGTTCTTCGGCTGTTCCACGAAGGGTGCTTGCAATTTAAATCACCTGCCAGAATAGTAGGTCCTCGTCCGTTTAGCAATGCATCGAGATCGCTTGGCAGAAGAAGATTCTTCAGGCTTTTGTAGACTGCATAGATACGAAGAGGGCCATCTTCGGTATTGATTACGATTGATGTTGCTTCAATATTTGTTGTTATCGGAGAGTCAATTGAATAGTGGTCCAAGTTTCTATTTATAAAAATACCGGTACCTCCACCTTTAGTTTTACAGTCGTTTCTATAAAATACGTAGTTTCGCAGTTTTGTATTATGGGAAACTTTAAGATGAGTTTCGTTCACCAAAAGTACGTCAATATTATGATCGTTATCAAAACTTTCTGCTTCATGTATAGCTTGGCTAAGCCCTTTACCATTCCAAAAGGCTACTTTGAGTTCTTTTGCTTTAATCTTGAAGGCTCTGAAGCACGTTTAGGTTCAAAGACAGCGTTTCCACTACTGAATTTGTTGGCTTCATGTTTTCCGTAAGTGATTGAGCTGCTTGCAACATTTTGGCTAAATTGTTGTTCTGCTTGCTTGTGGCTGCCGAGTTGGTTGTGGTTGTGGTGGTTGTCTTTGAAGTTATTCCAATATTCGCAAAGCTTATCTTTGGATCTGCTTTCCTGGCTACAAAGTTCTTCGGTCCTTGTTGCGTTATCTTTGGTCTTTGGAGCTTTTGTGCTATTTTTGCTTCGGTATAACCCCGATAGCTGGCTGGGTGCTCGCCGCCACAGTTGGAACACGTTTCTGGAACATCTTTGTTTTTGTTGCATTTGTATGAGTCGTTGTTTCCGGCGATTTCACGCATTTTACTTCGGATCTGCAGTTGCGTTGCGTGTGCCGAAAACGCTGACAGCGAAAGCACTGGCTTATGCGGGTGATTTCCGATGTAATTCGACAGAGACAACAATGTGAAGTAGCCTCTTAAGTTCGCAAATTTTTGCGCCGTCTTGTTTTTGTAAACTGACCAGTACAAGCGGCAGTGGATTTTTTGACTTGAAACTTTTAAGTCGGCTTACTTGCTCAACAGGGTAGCCAAGCGACAGAAGTTCGGATTCCTTCTGGAATGCCGCGAATAATAACCTTAATTAGTATTTCTTCGGATAGCGTGTAATTAAAGTAGGGCACAGATGTGGCTTCCAATTTTTTAATTGTAGTTCTGTAGGCACTTCAATTTGAATTGAATTTCTTAAATTTTTGGCATTTTTTGTGATAAGGCTCTTATTATTTAATTTGGATTTTATACCGAGCCACCATTCTTTAGTAGTGATGTAGATTGGTGGTGGTTTTTTTACTTTGACAGACACTTCGTCGCTTGATTTTTCTTCATCGACTTGATGAACGTCGTCTGTTTCGTCATGTGGCAGCACCACATTTTTGGTAGGGCGCTTTTGGTTTTCATCGGCTTTCCTCTTTGCAGCACCTTTTTTCTTCCACTTTTATGGTCATATGATTTTCAGTGGGCGTGTGCTCCGCGCTGGGTCTGCGGCTTATGTTGACTCGGTTAACAGAGCTTCTTCCAAGCGCACTATTCTTTCCGAAAGAATTTTGTTTTGCTCGATCAGAAGCTGGTTAAGTTGGCATATCTGTTCGGGTGTCGGAGCTGGGGCATCGCAATGGCGTTGATGTTGGTAGTAAATAATAAATAATATGAAGTATTTGCTAATTTCAGTCTGTCATTACACTTTAAATGTGTTTCGTTGATTAGAACGATGTCTAAGTTGTGCTGTTTAATAAATTCAAGTAGTTCTAATTTTATATTATTGACGCCATCTGCATTAAAATATGCTGTCTTGAGTGTAATAGTTTTGTTTTGATTAGCCATTATTGTTTGATTTTTTTGAATTTTGTGCGATGGTTGTAACAATCTTTATTAATTCGTTGACTGTTGTCATCAGTGATTGCAATGTTGATACATCTTCTATTTGACTGGTTGAGTTTTCCTATGTCCGGTTTTGTAATTTATTTGAAAAAGATGGCTTGTTTTGTTTTTGTTGTGTGGTGTTATTGGTTTGTATTTGAGAGTTTATATTTTGGTTGGTTTGTGTTGTTGTGATTGTGCTGCTATGTTGCTGGCTTCTTTTTGGTCTTTTTTGTCATCCTTTATAGTTTGCTGTGTGGCTATCTTTACAGTTAGCACACGTGGCCGGTGTATCCTTTTTTTTTCCTACATTCTTCGAAAAAAAAAGACTCGTAAGCTGCTACCGTAACGCTCATAAGCACTTACGGTAGAAAATACAATTCTATGTATATGTAGAGTTTACGATTCATCGTAAATATATTTATATTTTTATATATATATATATATATATATACATATATATATATATATATATATATATATATATATATATATATATATATATTTGTTTTAGTGACTGTAAATATTTATATTATTAGTTTCGTGGGATTTTCAGTCAAAAATAAAAACAACTCAATTCAAATTGCAAGCTTTCGGAAAAAATTTATTTCCTTCATCAGGCAAATGGCAGAGTTGAAATTATAAAAATAAATACACGACATAAATATATGACAAGTACATAGAAATAATAAAATGCTATGGTAACATATTAAGGTGTTGACAGTAAATATAAACGGATATGCCTTGGAAACAACCCAACAAGAAAAAATAAACATAAAGATGATAAACCAATGTATAAGTCTGAACTTTTAGGTAATACCCGTTGGTGTTATATTATTTAATGAAATTAAGTAATCATATATTATACTTAAATTATGTATATCAGAACGCTTATTTATACACTTGCTTTGTTTTTTGATATAAATCATTTCTAATATTGATCTTTTCAAATCATTTGATTCAGTGCACAAAACGGAAACATTTTTAAAATCAAAACTATGATCATTGTTATGTGCATGGATAGACAAAGCAGTTGCATTCGGTTTTAAACGACAATCAGACTTATGTTGTGTGATTCGATCTTGTAACCAACGTTTTGTATTACCAATATATATATATATATATAGCTTCACAATCGTTACATGGAATATTATATATAACATTTGATTTTCTGTGTAACGGAATATTGTCTTTTAATTTGCTAAAAATTGTTCTTAGAGGAACAATGTTTTTCTTAATAATTCTCATATTGTCAGACTTCAAAGTATTTATCAAATTATTGGTTATATTAGATATATTAGGCAAAATAAAAATCTTAACATTAGATATTGGTGACTCAACAATGCCAGATGTTACTTGATTGGTAATAGTGTTATCATAAGATACTGCGAAGAAGTTTGATAGGATAACCATTATTGATCATAATAGTGAATAATTTTTGAAGATTTTCTTCTTTAAAATCATCATGTGATAAACGTAAAGCCCTATTTTTTAATCCTAATATTGTATTAATTTTAGTATGGTATTAATGATAAGAATCGTAATGAATATAACGGGACGACGCAATTGGTTTAATATACCAGGAAGTTTTAATACAATTATTAGTGCTACGTTTAAGTAATACATCAAGAAAAGGTATTGCATTGTTCGTTTCTTCTTCATAAGTGAAATTTAAATGTTCATTAAAATTGTTTAACACATTTATTGAATCTAATATATCTTCTTTTTTAATGGAACATATAATATCGTCCACATATTTTTTAATAAAAAATGGTTTAATTTTAAATTTTGGTAGACACTTGTCCAATAAAAAATCCATAACCAATTGAGCAAAAATAGGACTAGTTGTTCCTCCCATGGGAGCTCCAAAAGTTTGCATATATAATTTGTTATTATAAGTAATAACATTAGTATTAAAAACAAAATCAACTAGATCAATAAACATATTAAAAGATATGTCAGTAAACAACTGTATATGAATCCAATAATGTTCCAATACTTTATGTATCAATGACAATGATATGTTGCCAAATAAATTTTCTACATCAAAACTAACCAATATAAAGTCATCTGGTAACTGTTTATTTTGTATGAAATCAACAAAATCAAAAGAATCCCTGATGTAATAATCATTGACCTTATTATAAGATTTTGTTAGAATGTTTTTAATAAACAATGCGATGTTGCTATTTGGAGTGTTTATGCAACTAACTATAGGTCTCATTTTTAAATTAGAATTATGGTCAACCATTTTATGTAGCTTGGGAAGACAGTATAAAGAAGCTGGCACCAAGTTGTGTATTTTTAAATCCTTAGTTTGATTGTCAGAGATAAGTTGTAAATTAACAAGTTTATCTATATACTTATTAGCTTTTAATTGAAAATCCCACGAAACTAATAATAATAATAATAATATATATATATATATATATATATATATATATATATATATATATATATATATATAATATTATATATATTTATCAATTATTTGTTAACTTAAAAAAATTTAATTTATTAACAACAAAACGATATTACATAAATTCAAACTTATAAGTTTTACAATCAAACGAAATTTAAATTACAATACAATAAAATGTTATAATTACACCTACGTATTGACGTAGTTAGGTGGTTCAAATGTGGAGAATTGGTGTTATCAGCAATGTTCGTGGGAAATGCTGTCGGTTAACTTCTCCCTCTTTAGAATTGGGCATCGTTCGGAAGATTTAACTCTGGTACCGGGTTTGAAGATGTTGGAAGGGCTGCTGGTTCTTCGCGAGAGTTTGTTGCTGTTCGAATATTACTTTTTATAAATTCTGTAAAAAGAATAACAACAGCGATTATTATAATAATGACTGAGTAGTTGATGTAATCAATGTCTTCTTTGTTATTAATTTCTTGATATTGATTTATTGGTAGTTTTAAATCTTGGAAAGTGTCTAATTTGACTGCTATTTTTAGAACTTGCGTTTTCTTGAGTTGAATTTTTAAAGTTTTCTATAATGATTGGTCTGCCGAAGGTGCCATCGTTGAATGTTGGTGTTCTGTTTTGATATTTAATTTTACAATCATCTTCTTTAATTAAAAATATTCCGTTTAAATTTTTTAATTACGTCGTCATGTTTACAGGATGCGTAAATCGTTTCTTGTTTCGGGAATATTGCCAAAAATTGATTGATTTCTTCTAATTTTTCGATGTGATTTTCATTGATTTTCCATTTCGTTTTTTATGGATTGCAGCGCATTATATCTCAGAACTTTATTGTGGTAATCGTGTGAATTAACCTGTATACAATTTTAAGATACAAATTTAAGATGTATAAAACAAATGAATAATATTTTTACCTTATACATTACTGGATGTAATTCGTACAATTCTACCAATGTTTTTGTCATTTGATTTGACCATTTTTTGTTTGACATTTTCTGTTACTTATATTTAAAAAACAAAAAATTGTAATGAGATGTTTTACAGCTACATACACAGAGTATAATATATAACCTATATAACTTCGCTACATATAAGGTTGGTACAATTGCGTGCGCATGCCTATACTAGGAAATTTGAACGAAACTTGGATGCAAAATTCTGATTTACATTATACTAGAACTGACTATCTGCACTTGAACGAAACTTGTACTAGAAACCTAGTATGAATCTAGACGAAAAAAGTAGGTATAATGTAATTCAGCTTTTACAGTTACAAATTCAGACTCAATTTTAAATTAATTTTTGTGATTCTATTTTACAATTTACTGTAAGTAATTTCTCTATTTCAGGTAAGTTTTCAAGTGTTGGTTCTAAAGGAAATTTATTGTTATAATGTTTATAAATTTTATTTAATTCGGAATAAAGACCGTGACTTTTTATTATGCTAGGGTGAACTACATGTAACTTGCAAAAAGTTAGTGAGTTTTCAATGTCTTGTAAAGTATTTAAAATCATTGTATATAATGTGCTCAATTCGTTAAAAATTTGCTGAATAGAAATTTTGTACTGATCATATGTTCCACCTACAATAATATGTGCTAGTTGTTCGATTTTTAATTTTAACTCTAATTCATTTTGTTTAACAGTTTGAACTGTTTTATTAAATTGTTCGATTAATTGATGATTAATTGAATATTGATATTTTAATTGATTTTTTAAATTTTGTTGATTGTTTCTTAAATGATTTAAAATGTCTGTGTATCTTTTATCGTCATTTGCATCTAAGTTACCAGTTATAGTTTTTATAACAGAACCTAAACCGTTTATTATGCCTCTTTTATGTCTAAGATTTTCGGGTGCTATATTGATGTGACTAAATTTGTTTATAATAGAATTTTGAATGTAATTTATAATTTTATTATTATTTTCGAATTCTTTTGCAATGTTCGTGTAATTTGTAACAGTGTCTTTTAAATTGCTATATTGATTATTTAAATTATTATATTGTTCAAACAAGGGTAGCAAGTCATAATAGTGGATGAAGGTGTGTTTAGTTTTTTGTAAGTTAGCTTGTCCGAGGTTTAATGTCAATAGTCCAGTATTGTGCGTAATGTCTTTTATGTCTAGTCCGCAGGTGAACGGGACGTAGAGGGACCTGGAATATTCAACTTATTATTAGAATGCTTTCGGGGGTCTTTTCACATTGGATAGGTGTATTTTGGATTGTTTTTTATCATTAGGATTTATTTCAATTTCGGCGGTTTTTAAATTTTGATTGATTGATTTTATCTTTTCTTGTCGGTTATTTCGGCGGTTGTTTTTCGGCGGTTTGTATTTTTCGGCTCTCAGTTTGACTGAGGATTGAATTCTATCTTGTAGCTCTCAGCTTGACTGAGGATTGAAGTATCTCTCGGGTAACTCTCAGTTTGACTGAGGATTGAATTCTCTTGGGTAACTCTCAGTTTGACTGAGGATTCAAGTATATCTTACCGTGAAACGGCTCGGGTTTATATAGCAAAATGTTACCAGACGTTTTTAGACAAGTTTTAAAACGAATTTTTCATTCAAAAACCGAAAGTAACGCGTTGGTGTGTGGTTTGTCGACAGTGGCCTCAAGATATATAAATGGACGGGAAAGTGGGCGTAGATTTGTGTCACATAAAAATTTTATGCAACCAGCATAACTGGATGGTTAGCTATCTCTTTTTATTGTGGCTATCAAAATGTTAATCATTAATACCAGTGCTACTAAACTTGCTCGATTTTTTGTTGTTCATGAAAATTATAACGCACAAAATTATTGGCCGTATTCATAGCAATTTTTGTATTTAGTTTGTGAGAAAAAGGAATTAATTTCGTTAGTGGATACATTTGAAAAGTCAAAAATAATTTTTTAAAATAACGTTTATTAAAAAAAACCATAAATTATACATTATTAAACAATATTAATTTTGTCAACTTAGAACGAATTGTCGCTTTATTTCCTTTTATATTTAAATTTAATTTTTTACAATGTGTCTTACATCTAATATTCAAATATAAATTACTAATTTTTTTAACTAATTGAATTTCGTGCAAATCTTCCCCAATTTCATTTGAAATAGGGTGTTTTGGTATAAACAATTTAATATTTTCAGAGAAATATCTAACATTATTATTTATTATAACAGTTTTAAAATTCTTATATGTTACATTACTTTTATACAAATGGTACATTTTTTCACAATTTTTTATGATCAAAAAGACAATATTTTGTGGTATAACCAAGCCTCCTCTATTTACAAAATTGACAAATGAATATTCATTTAGTATTTTAACATACGAATGATCTGTAGCATCAGTTTTAATCATAATTTTTTTACAATCAGTACATGTACTAACTTTATTTAATTTAAATACTATATAACCACCAATATAACACAAAATATTTTCTTGATATTCGTTCAGTGACAATTGGGACGCCAAATTTAAAATATCATCATCAATTTCGTCAATATTATTTTCGACTATTTGTCTTTCTTGCGACCTAAATTCAAAAATACTTGGGCAACAGTGTTCAATATTTAGTACATTTGCATTTGTACTAGGTTGTACATGTCCACTAAATAACATTTGCCTTAAGGCCCACGTAAATTGATTTGTATTTGGATTATTATTCCAACCTCCTCGTTGTCGTATGGCTGAAAAGTATAATTCTATGTGGTCTTGACTTATTTTGTAAGGCAAAAAATACTTCAATATGTTATTGTCAAACATATATTGTGCTAGCTTTATAATACCATGCATTGCTGTTAAAAATCCAACACCAAAAGTTTTCCTGGCATGCGAAAATAGTGGAATACCATCTACTTTAATTAATTTTAAATAATTTTCAACTTCATTGAAATCATTTTTAATTTTTTCAATGTTATTAGGTGTCAACGGAGACTTATAGCCTACTCCAAAGCAATTTCTAGCATTTACTTGATCAAAGGTACGATCAAAATAACGAATAAATTTTACTGTCTCCTCATTTCCTTCAAAATCTTTTACTTTAAAATAATTTAGAAATTCCAATGCATCTGCTACACCCTGACTGATAGTTTGGGAAGCAAGTTTGACATTCATTATTTTATTTTTATAATTAATATGTTCTGAACTTAAATTATTTGCAAAAGCTAATTCTGTATTATCTTGTAATTTTTGAAATTTTTTTATGTATTCCCATGATACAGCTTTATCCCCAACCTGGAAAAATTTATCAGCCAAACAATTTCTTATTAATTTTAACATGTGGCACGGATCTAAAATAAAATTAATATAAATATTATTATCGCAAGGATGCGGAAAATTAGAACTAAAATTATCCAATCTAAAATCACATCCTAAATTTTGTCCAGTTTTTATATTTACAGGTGCTCCGTCGCAAGTTATTGAATTTACTTGTATACCTATATCCCACAACATAGAAATTGCTGTTAGAATTAACTGAGCTTGTACGTCGGCACTTAAAAAGCGAATAAAAAAATAAGCAATCGGACATTTGAAAGGATGGCTATAGGAAACAACTAAAAATACTAATGCTTCACTAGCTAGACTATTTTCTACATCTTCAATTATGCCACCATAATCCACAGTACCCGAAAATTTGCCAGTATGTTCATTATAATGCGTACCAGTTCTAATATGCATACTGTCAACAATTAAACCCACATGCTTCAAGTAATTTACTTTAGGATCTTCCACCATACTATTTAAATACATAAAAACCTCACTTAAAAAGCCAGGATTACAGTTACGTGTTGAAAGCCATTTCCTAATAGAACGTGCGCAGGGTAGTGACATGTGTTGAGCTACAAACTCGTAAGCTTTCGGCGAATAGTAATGCAATGTTAAAGCAAATTTTTTAATATTGTCTTCATACCTTCTACCTTGCTTTGATATTTTAGAGAAATTTGGTTCTTGCGTAATTATAGCTTGCATAAATTCCGAAAAATGTTCTTGTAATAGATTTAATACATCACCAGATTGAGTTGATTTTTCTTGTAAATTTTGTAGTACATCTTTTATATTATTTATCTGTTTTTCTCGTCGTTGAAGAGAACGCTGCAAATTTCTAACTTTCATTTTCAACTTCTTTTTAACAATCCTTGAACAATCCTTTTTTTCTGGTGAAGTCTGTGTGCCTATTGAAGTATGCAAGTCATCTACAGACGTATTTGATATGAACTGAAAGTATTTTTTTTGATATAAATAAACTAATATCATTTACTTAAATTTATTAATACATGTTATATTATATTACCGATTCATCATCAAATCTTTCATTGGGCACTGGCGGAGTACTGCAGCTTGGAAGCGTAATATCTTCAACTAATCCGCTCCTAGTAGTTTCCAAAGAATGTATGTCAATACTGCAGCTTGGAAGTGTAGTATCTTCAATTAATTCACTTGCAATAATTTCCGATGAATGTTGTACATTAGAATCGCATTTCTATAACAGATATGCACGTAAAATATTGTATTAATGCAATAAGTTCATATTGTTCATTTGTCATTGCATATAAAAAAGAAAATGCAAACAAATTCCAGAAAAAATTATAAATGTATAAGATGTTAATTGATTTATAGAATAACTGTACCTACACTTAAAATTGAATTATTTACAATTAAGGTTAAATTTAGTTATAATTTATAAAATGTTTACTATTTGCTTACAAACATAATCGTTCAAAACAGCAGGCTATTATAGTATGTACTTACTAATTATAAATCAATTATGCATACCTTCCAAAGAAAAAGACTGGGAACAACATCTGGTTTCAAAATTCCCCTCGAGTCATAATCATTCTCAGAAAAATGATCACTACACACTCTCCAATGATCTTTAACGATATAGCCAACCCTATTAATTGCTTTTATCCATAAATTTCTTAATGACTCATCTTTGGGCAACCTATCACAAAACATAAGAACACAACGGAACATTACTGTAAAGTCGTATAAAACGTAAATAAATCAAATAAATAAGAAAGACAAAATTCAAAATATTAGCAGAAAGTTACATATTATTAATTAGTATTTTACAATGTTTTAATAGTTTAAATAAATAAAAAATTATAACCACGTGTACAAATACAGATTTTATATACTATTATTGTAAAGATGTTATATTATTTATAATTATAATTTATTCTTGTGTATTTCTAATTACGAAACTTAATCCTACATATTATTATTATGAAATTAACTTACCTATGGAATTTTACTTTATACATTCCACTCTCTTTACCGCAACCCCGCACGATACAACTTTGCACCATGATGATAAGTTTATAAAAATATCACTCGATGTATATAAGTCTATGCCTATGAAACAGTAAAAAACTTGAAATAATTTATCTGTAAACTATTATAAACAGCTTCTTCCTCGCCGGTTAAGTTGTAAGTATATGTAGTTATAACAGCAGAGTACACAAACTATTAGCAACACTATCACACACAGTATACGTCCACTACTTCAAAGAGCGTTTGACAATAATTGTTTGAGATTGCCGGTGTTGGCGTGTCTAGTGCAGCGTGCAGCGTTGATGTATATGGATTACGGCACTGATAAAACCTAAGCATGCGCAGATGTGGTATTAGAAAGAGTAAGCATGTGGAAAACCAAAAAGGATAGCTAACCATCCATGACAGTTCGTTGTACCAGCCCCTTATGTGTTAAAAGTATAGGAGTTTCCCGTCCATTTATATCTTGAGGTCACTGTTTGTCGACTAGCAATTTCGGACACGTTTGTGGACTTTAACAAAATTTACAAATTTTTTTCACATTTTTACATTTTTCTTTTCAAATTATTTTCGTGGCGAAACTTAGTTTCGTCACAGTGTGCAGTATTTGTCATTTTCGAAATGGAACCGGCAAATGAAATGGATTTATTAGAATCAGATGATGATATTGAAGAACTAGTAATCATGGAAATAAATGATTACGGTATACCTCGTCATATATACGAAAGAAGTAATTATTTTAATTCATTGGATGAATTATCTTTCTTTAGAAGATATCGATTAAAAAAGTTATCAGTTTTGAATTTATTTACAGAGATAGAGCACATTTTAGAAATTCCATATGATATGTAAGTTTTTCCAAAAATAAATAGCTTCGTTTTTCTTTATTTTTATTTATTTTTAGGAACCAGTCTGGTTTCACCAATGAACCAAATATTAATAGCGTTAAGATATTATGCGACTGGAAATCATTTATTATCTATCGCAGACTTTGCAGGAGTACATACATCAACCGTATGTAGAATCATACCTCGCGTTTCTCATGCTATAGCCTCATTAAATAGAAATTACGTTACTTTTCCTCAAACTCAAGATGAAATTAATAAAACGCAATTAGGTTTTCCTCGTGTAATCGGTGCAATAGATTGCACACATGTCAGAATAATATCTCCAGGTATGAATATAGTATCTATAAATCGTATTTGACATAAAATAAATAAATTGTAATTAGGTGGAAATGATCCTGAAATATTTAGAAATCAAAAACAATATTTTTCGATTAATGTACAAGCTATATGCAATTCAAAGTTAAAAATTATGAACGTAGTAGCACGTTGGGGCGGAGCAACTCATGATGCAACAATTTTTAATAATTGTAACGTTCGCGCTGATTTTGAAATGACTAGATACCCAAATTGTATTCTTTTAGGTGACAGTGGTTATAATTTACGTACATTTCTTTTAACACCAGTACTAAATCCTATGACAGAACAGGAACAATTATATAATCAAGCACACATTCGAACAAGGAACGTTGTGGAGAGATTATTTGGAGACTGGAAAAGGCGATTTCCAGTTTTGGCGTATGGTTGTCGATTAAAATTAGACACATTATTTTCTATAATTATAGCAACAGCAGTACTTCATAATATTACTTTTCAAAGAGATGAAGAAGAGCCACCTTTAGAGGATGCTGTTGATCCAAATATTTTACAAGTATTAATTGATAATGGACAAATGCAAGTTCCAAATATTGTTATGCATAACAATCAAGGTGGTGCTGCGGCAGGAATAAACATTCGGAATGAATTTATTGAAAATTATTTTAGACAGTTATAAATGCTAAGAATTTTATTTATATAAATAGAGAATATACAATATAGAATATTACTGAATAAAAACAATAACTTCTTACTTAAGTTCTAAATAATAAGTTCTGAAACATTTTTTACTGTTAAATAATAAACTACGTACTTTAAATTTAAACATTTTGTCGCATTTTTTTTAATGTTTCCTCTTTAATTTCCAAATCTATTTCCAGAATTCTTTTTCTTATTATAAATTCTTCCTCCTCACGTTGTCGACGCAATACGGGATCTTTTTTTAAGTTTTCTAATTGTGGAGAAATTAATGCATGCTTTACTAATGCTATATCAGTATAATGTTTTGACAATTGACTTGAAGGTAATACTGATGTTTCTGGTCGTCTTCGTTTTATCCACTGATTTGTTTCTTCCTGGTTTTTTGTTTTAGTAGATGATATAGTGGCACTCAGTTTTTTAAGTAAAGGTGTTCGTAAATGTGAAATTTTGTAATCACCCCAATCAAGATTATCGAGCTAAAATCAAAATATTAATTATATTAAATTAAATTAATTTATAGATAAATTTAAAATTACCTGATTTTCTTCAATAGTTTCTGCTTCGTCTCCCGTTGCATTACTTATATTTTGCTTGTTGACTGAATTATTTTCGAAATTATTTTGTTTAAAAAATATAAATATAATTTATAGATAATTTAAATATATGTATATATTGTTACTTACATTTAAATTCAAACTGTCACCGTCATATGGATTAATAAATTCCGTTACTGTTTTTTCATTTATAAGTGACAAAGCTAAATTGTCAGTTGAATCGACTGAAGTATTCGTTTCTCCTCCTCCAGTTTTCAAAGTTTCAATTCGACCATTAGCTATTTTTTTTCTCAATTCTTTTTTCTTATTTTCATAAAATTTTTTTAATGATTCCTTATTACGCGGAATCAAATTTTGTGCCGCAGTATTAAATGTGTCGGTTATTTTATTCCAAGCTCTGTCTTTTTCTTGCCATGTAGCCCCGTCTGTTTTTTTTATTTTCTACAATATGTTTGTAGTGATAGGTTTGTTGGCATTCGTAGCGATCAGACGTGTTTTTTTTTTACCTTTGAGTTTGCTTGGTGAATGAATTATTTTTTATTCATTTTGTGAATAATTTGTGTAGTTAAATAAGTTAATAGTAGTAATTAGTTTCGGTGGTGTTTATATATATTCATATATATTTTTTTTGTGTTATAAATAATAAACGGTGTAGAATTAGATCATTTTTGTGTGTGCATCTTTGTCTGCTGTTGTCTTGGGTTCCTGTAGGGGTAGGAAGTTGAAATTAAGGTAGGTGGTAGTTTGTAATAGTAGTTAAGAGCTCTGAAAATTTTGTTTCTCTGGCTGCTCGCGTTCGCGTGATATCCGCGTTATTGGCGCGCACTGTGTGGCTAAATAGCCACTTGAGCCGATTTAATTGGCTTAATTGGATTATCGAACCAAATCAAACTTGGTTTTGTTTGGTTTCTTGTGTTGTTTTTTTTTAAATAAATTTTTGTGGACTTAGAAAAAATTTATTTTTTTATTGTTTTTTCTTGGAAATGAGTGATTCGGATGAAATGGATACAGGAGGGACATTAAGGAGGGTAAATAGCGTTGGGGAAATTGCGGGAGGGTCCGTTAATAAAGGAAAGCAGTCAGCCAAGAGAATGCGTGTCAATAGCGATGAGGGAGACTCGGGGCGTGGAGTTTTGATAAAAACAATTGGAGAAATTTTTCAATATTTTGGTGGAGATAAGGGAGGAAAAATTTCTCGGAAAGATTATCAATTCTTAACAACAGGGCTGAGGTTAATAGAAATGGTTTTTTATGACGTTAAGGAGGAGCTAGCTCTATGTAAGGGTCGCCTTATGGAGCAAGAAAACCTTAGAATGCTGGTCGACAAAGTGCAGAAGGAGCGCGCGTGTCCTCCTGCACCGTTGTTTTCTGAGGCAGTTAAAAGTCCTAAAGTCGCGGATCCAATAATAGTTAAACGTGCCCCGAGTCTCAGTAGAGCGCGTGATGCCAAGCCCTCGTTTGCAGTAATTGTACGGTCGTCGGGTAATCCTCTTTCGGGTGATGAGGTGAAAGGAAAATTAGAGGCAGTTCGTAAATCTGTTCCGGACGTTAAAGTCACCGCAGTCAGAAGGTGTAAAAACGGCGTTGCAATTGAGGCAGCGTCCAATGAGGACTTGCAAAAAATTAGAAAATCGAGTAAATTTAGTGAAGTTGGACTTAAGTTGGACGATCCAAGAAAAGTAGGACCTAAAATAGCCGTGTATCATGTTCCGGATGATGTTACGACTGACGAGTTTAAATCAGAGTTTTTTAGTAAAAATTTGGAGGGCGTTATATCTAACGATGAATTCAACGAACGGGTTAGGATACTTAGTCGTTCTAAAACGGCTGTAATCGTTGAGGTATCTTTGCGAGCTCTTGAACATTTAGCTGCGGTGGGACGCGTGTATGTGGGCTGGCATTCGTGTCGCGTACGAGAGATAGATGCCGTTCAGCGTTGTCATCGCTGTTACGGTCTGGGACATATGGCAAGAGCGTGTACTTTGAAGGAAAATGTATGTAGAGTATGTGGAAAGGTTGGTCATTTGGGTAGTGCATGCAAGGATAAGGAGGACTGTAGGAATTGTCGGGCAAAGGGTTTGAATTCGGAACACAGTGTGTTTGCGAGAACCTGTCCGCAGGTTAAAGAGTTTGTTGGGCGCATGCGTAGTAGAATTTCTTTTGAATGATGGATTGCTTGCGCATTATTCAATTGAATGGTGATAGAAGTATGTCTGTTATGCATGATTTGGGTAATAGCATGTTAAATGATTGTATAAATGTTGCCCTTCTACAGGAACCGTATGCGTTTGCTGGTAGCGTTCGCGGACTTCCGTCCACAATGCGGGTGTATAGCTGGGCTGGTGATGGAATGATTTCGGCCGCAATTGTTGTCAATGATGACAGTCTTGATGTCGTTTTGGTTTCGGATCTGACCACTAGCACCGGTGTTTGTGTAACAATAGAAGGTAGATTTGGCAAAATATTTCTTTGCTCGTTATACTGTAGATTTGGTGCGGACATTGAGCATGATTTGAGATACCTTGAGCGGGTAGTAACTGCTGCGAGCACTACACCCTTATTGGTGTGCATGGACGCCAATGCGATATCTCCCTTGTGGTTTAGTAAGGGAGACCATCGTTACGGCGAAAGAATTCAACGCGGAAATCTGCTTGAGGATCTCATTGTCAGTAGAGACTTAGTTGTGCTGAATGAACCCAGTCGCTATTTCACTTTCTGTGGTCCTACAGGTGCAAGTGACATTGATGTAACTCTGTGTAATCGTGCTGCTGATAGATGGCAGTGGCGTTGGCAGGTGCTTCCTGAGTGGTCTCATTCTGGTCACAATGCACTGCAGGTAGATGTTAGTTTCAGCATTGTGCATGCTGGCGCTGGTGTCAATTTGCCTAGGTGGTCTGTTAAAAATGTCGACTGGGATTATTACGATGATGTACTTCATGGACAAGCAACTATTGACGTGGTTGACTTTGCTGAGTTAAATGTGGATGCAATGGCGGAAACTTTGACTGGCTGGTTAACAAAGACAAATGACATTGTACTCAGACGCATTACAAAGGAAATACTAAGACGAGTAAGGTGGTGGACACCGGAACTGACAAGACTAAGACGAACTGTACGGAAAAACAGACGGGCATACCAGGATGCTAGGCGGTTGCAGACGGATGACTTAAATGACAAGTACCAAATTTATAGGGACGCTTTACGTACCTATAAACATACCATGACAGAAGTAAAGACAAAACACTGGAAAGACTTTGTACAATTGCGCGGAAATGAAAGCCCTTGGGGTGCCGTATACCGTGTGTGTCGCGGTAATCAAGGCATGAACGGAGACTTACCCAGACTAAACATTGACGGCCAACTGTCTGATTCGTGGAATCAAAGTGCGGATATTTTGTTACAGACATTCTTTCCTAGTGCCAATGATGCGTTGCATGAGCGCCGAGAATATATAGATTTGTCTAATGACAGTGAGTTTAGCTGGGAAGAAATAGATTCCGCAATCACATCTATGAATGTGGGAAAAGCTCCCGGCTTAGATGGTATCGAAGTAGTTATGCTTCGTAGTCTTTGGCGTGTGCATGGTGTGTATGTGAAGGCTCTATATGATGCCTGCCTCTCTGTTGGGCGTTTTCCTGATCAGTGGAAGCGTGGCAGGGTGGTTGTGCTTTTGAAGTCCGAAAACAGACTCCGGGATGATCCTAGCTCGTACCGGCCCATTACCTTGTTGAGCGTGCTTAGCAAGGTTTTTGAAAAGTTGCTTGTCAGGAGACTGGAACCACTGATGGAGGGTCTTCATAATAGGCAATTTGGCTTCAGAAAGGGTCGTTCAATTGAAGATGCATGGTATGATGTGAAAAAGATGGTGAGAGAATCCACTTGTAATTATGTGTTAGGCGTATTTGTAGACTTTAAGGGTGCTTTTGATAATTTATTGTGGAGTAGTATACTTGCATGCTTGTATGAGCTGGGTTGTGAGGAAGTTCGTGCATGGGAGAGCTTTTTTACAAACAGAAGTGTTTGCTTAGTGGGGAAAAACAATATTGCATGGAAAGAAGTAGTTAGAGGCTGTCCGCAAGGATCCGTGTGTGGTCCCGTCTTTTGGAATCTTGCAATGGATTCCTTGTTGTGGCAGTTGCATGAATTGGGGTGTAAATTTGTGGCCTATGCCGACGACCTCCTTCTTCTGATTGAGGGTGCGAGCAGGCCGGACTTGGAGAGGGGCGCTGATCTTGCTCTCCATCTCGTTCATGAGTGGGGAGAGGAGGCCGGTGTTTCGGTTTCCGGGTCTAAGTCTGTGACCATGCTCTTGAAGGGAAGGCTGTTTAGGAATAGGTCACCTGTAGTTAGGGTAGGTGGGAGTAGTCTACGCCATGTGTCCCGCGTTCGTTATCTCGGGGTCGTTGTCGAATCGGGATTAAAATTCAGAGCTCATTTAGAATGCATGCGGGATCGGGTCTCTCGATTTGTAGGTATGATGAGGCGAGTGTTGCGTAGGGAATGGGGATTGGGTCGTCGTGCTGTGCGATTGGTGTTTAAATGTTTATTTCAAGCATGTGTGTTGTATGCATGTAGTGTGTGGTATGAAGTTTTGAAGTTTCAGTATGGTAGGAATTTAATGAATAGATGCGAGCGAGTAGCGTTGTATGCATGTCTGCGTGTTTGTAGAACCGTTTCGACTGATGCTATGCAGGTCCTCATGGGTGATATTCCATGGTGGATTGAAGCGAAATGTAGAGCTGCTTTGTATAAGTTTAAACGAGATATATCTCTGTCTGAGTATGATTTGGTGACTGATGGTGAAGTTGTGGGTCTGTCTCTTGTCCAGGCCAAGACACTATTTAGGGAGAAAGCTGTTCAGTGTTGGCAATCCAGGTGGGATATTTCGGAAAAGGGTAGGACTACCTATTCCTTTATTCGTGATGTCTCCTTTGCCTATGAACACAGATGGTTTAACCCGAGTTTGCGGCTTGGATATTTGCTGACGGGACATGGTAGTTTAAATGCGTTTTTGCATGCGTTTCATCTGACTGAAGATAGTGTATGTGCATGTGGGAATGTAGTAGAAACCTGGGAGCATGTTCTGTGCGAGTGTCGATTGTATGCGGACATTCGTGATTTGCATGCTATGGGAGTAGTTAGTTTGCATGATGGGAATTGGGATGTTTCTAATATGTTACAGGATGAGGGCCACTATCGAAGGGCTGAAGAATTTGCTGAGATGGCGTTTGGGCGGCGGTTCCAAATCCTGGCGGGTAGGCCGTAAGTTTGTGTGTGAATGATGTGTGAATGTGTGAGTGCTGCATCCGGACAAGCCGGTGTACTTGGCCAAGTCCGAGTTAGCCTTTGTGGCTGGTGTGGGTGGGGAGCCGATGGGTTTGCTTCTGTAGGGTTAGAACCCGCTGGTCCTGCAGGACGACCTTCCTCGGTGCGATGTTGCCTTGTCCCCCAGATAAGCCCGTTTTCTACGTGGATGCGGTACGGCGGGTGTCATGTGAGAGTCACATGTGGTGTTAGGAGGGAGGACGTCTGGCCGCAGGCGAAACCAAACTTCTTGGTGCCGGAACGTTTCGGCCAGGGGGCGCCGGATGGATAAGCTACGTCTTTTCCAATGGAAGATCCTGGTTTGAACGTGGTAGTGGCCGAACCAACCGTCCGGATAGGCTGGCGATACTTATGCCTTGTTATCAAGAACAGATTAAGGAGCAACCAATGCCATTGGCTAGCCTTTGGTATGTTGCGTTTTTTCAGGCAAATGCATATGCAAATGCCTAGGAATGCTACGTTCATTCCCGCGTGTGAGTTGCGTGACAAATCAACTCGGGCACTGACACTGCATAGCCAGAAGGGATAGTATCCCGCCTCCACCAGTAGGGCCTTCACAGCTTGTTTTCTGTGATAGGCAACGGACAGTGACGAACTGGAAGTTGTGTTTGTGTCTTGGCACAAATTCAACGAGATTGATTGGACTTAAGCAATCCTCGTACACGTGACGAGTTCACTGATCGCAATGCCGAAAGGCGGGAGCGAATAAAAAAAAAAAAAAAAAAAAAAAAAAATATGTTTGTAGTCAGATATGATATTGAAAAGTAAATTTTTTTCGTCGTTCGTATAGTTTGCAGCCCTTTTCTTTGTATTTTCATTCATTTTAAAAATAAACACAACCGTATTAAATAAATTAACACATAGCTTAAACGAAATATTCAAGTATGTACTAATAAGTTAGGTTAATGTGTCAAACGCGCCAAGCGTCAAAATATCAGCTGTGGTTACTGTACGTCCTAAAAACTTTAACTTTTTTCTTCTTGTTCTTATAAATACCTTAACTTTCATAAGTGCAAGTTTAGTACAACATGCGCAACAGAAGGATCTCCTTAAATTTAAGTATAACTTAGCTATGGCTAGCTTAAGTTATACTACGGTGCAAACGGGCATTAGTTCATTTATGTAAAATACGTAAAACGAAAATAGTTTTCATTTTTTTTTTATTAACAAAAACAAACAATGTTATGTAAATTACACAAAATATGAAATAAACAAAAACATAAAATATAATTAATTTTATAAATATAAAAATTATGAACAAAAGTTTTATTTAATACATTTTAAAGTTAAAATTAAATGTGGATTGTTACCAAGTACCACTAAAAGGAACTGTTACGATTCCAGCAAACCTTTATTGTAGATTTGTCCAATGTACAACGACGACGGATGCACTAGTATAGTAGGCATTTACATAATATATTAAAATAAAAATTGTGCAAAATATAAAAGTTTTCTGAAATAATAATAATAAAAATTAGCCCGTATATTTTCACACCACCTAATGAGGTAATACGGTATGGCGCGTTAACCTAATCTTTTAAGTGGATGGATGAAACATTATCATTTATATATAGAACATATGTCTGACTTAATCAGACATAACCAACCATAACCAACATAACCAACAACATTGAATGAATGTTCAATCATATAGAAAAAACAAACATCAAATGTTAACATATAACTTGAAATAATTACAAAAATAGATTAAACAAGAAAAATAAACTTATGAATTTCTTATAGGTAAATTTCTATTTTTACGAGAATCAACAATTTCTACAGCTAAATCATTTATAAAAAACTTACGGAATTTCGGTATCACGTTTTCTTCCACAAATTTCTCTTCTAAACTTATTGTTTCTATGGATATACCTTTGGTTGTCCAAATAATAAAAACACATTGCTTCTTTTGCGTTATATACAATTGCTCATGAATTTGATAATAATAATTGTGTTGCCTATTTAGAACAAGCTTATCATCGGAATTTAATTTGGCGAAAAACGACTTTACTGTACTTGAACCATAACGCGAATGTATATCTCTGATTGAATATGGACATTTTTCTTCATTGATTTATTCTTTATCTACTAAACCATCAGGACTTGCTGCTAAAAATCCCAAATTTGCAGCAATACAAACAAATAATCCACAACGAATTACTGTATTTCCTGTTTGTTTTTCATATTCTTCAATTGCACGCATTTCATTACTTTTTCCCCCAAGAATAGCATTGGTATCTGGTACTTTCACATAAAATATATTTTTCATTAAAGTACCAGTTGAACGGCGTTTCCGTGTACAAACGGCCCCAAAATTTGAAGCTGTCAACCTGAATTTTTTTTCACAAAACCATTTTTGATTTTTGGCTTGTCCAATTGTGTCTTGTTCAATTTTATGACTTTCTTCAGCAGTTGCATTTAGAGTCGCCATAAGATTTTCCACATTTTCTTTTAGTGTTTCTACATTCATATCAGGTTTCTGACAGTGTTCACCGTAATCTTTATTTTTTTCAATGTCCCCACAAATAATATTCGATTTGTTTGAATATTTCTTTAAATTTCTTAATCGCATGTTCGCTAAATTTCGACGTCTAGCAATTTCTTTAATATATTTTTCTTTGACACGTAATAGCGAATAGCGTAATAGCGAATATTAAATGAATTTCGTCGGCCATAGAAGGTTTGCTTTTCTCCAGTAAATTTTGCTACTTGACACATATACTGTTCGGCACTATTACTTGTCATACAATGCATCAAAGACTTCACATTATTTATTAATACCATATATAAATAATGTTATTTAAATTGACTTTCATATCAGATGACAGTGTACTGTAAACATTATCTTTGTTATCAACTAAACTACATATTTCTCTTCTGCAAATAGTATGGTCTCCAAAGCAATATTTCATTACACTTTGTAAGTCTGAGCGCATATTTTCTAGCGAAGGATTATTTTTCGTACTTTTTAAAGAAATTAATTTATTACAATATTTACATATTTCTGTGATTTTTGTTTGTGTTATTCGCCTACGTATTTGTATTCCGGTACCGGCATAAGAATACAATTTCTTTTTTACTCTCTTAACCAAATGATTTGCGCATTAAATTTTTTCAACTTCCAAACCATATGGCATATTTTCTTGTATTTTCTTATATACACTTGAATCACCATCTCCAATAAACTTCGTATACCTAACGTAAATTATACATAGATTCGCTTTTTCTGAAACCTTCAACAATTATATCTGCTTCCATAGCCGGAGAAGATTTATGCCAATTAGCAAAACATTTATGTTCGAGTATGATTGAATCTTTTGTCTTTGCAATAGCACAAATACTGCAATATTTGTTTCTGATGCCAATAAACAATATCTTCTTTGTATAGCAACCAATTATAACAGCTACACCAGATTTAGCTGAATAACTGTGTCCATAACTTCTATGCGACCAACCGCCATCGACAATGACTGTACACGAAGCAATATTTCCAATCATCTCCTTATTTTCATTTGCGTGCTGCCATCCTTCTGAAGCAGCTGTTTCCATGGAACTTGTAAGATCATTGAATCGTTCCTGTTGAATTGCAAAATTATTTGATTAATACACACGAATATACAGGAGTGATGAACACAAATTAATCGGTCATATAATTATTGATTTAACTTCGGAATAATTTAATTAGTACTACAATAATTATATCGTTATATCTAAATTTTAAATGTACAAATACATATTCTTCTTTAAAATTATTTTTCCTAATTTTGTAATGATTGTTTAATAAAATTAAAAATAAGAAATTTTACTGCATATGAAGGATTGAAGAAATATGTAATAAATATTATCTAATATAAGTAGGCTATTATAAAAGCAACAGATATTATTCCGTAAACAAAATCATTAATTTATTTCAATTTGTAAATTTTGGAATTATAAAAATTTATTGTCAATAGTAAGATATGCGAAATTATATCTACATTTTAAAATCAATATATTTATTGAAAAATAAATTCATTTGATAGTTTGTATATTTTGAATATTTATTTTAGAACTTGATAATTATATTTTATTTTTATAGGCGAGTGAATCAATACTACATTATTATACTTTGCTTTCTTTCACAATAATTTTGAATACTGAAAAAATATTCACAGTACCAACTTTATTATGGCATTTTGTATAATGTATTTTGTATAATGATGGCGACATAACTGGTACATTCATTCCACCAACAATATCTACTATTCCCGAAAATTCTTTACCGCTAGTAATTGCTGCAGAAACACACATTAAATTTATATTTTCTTCATTTTCTTCTGGATTTGTATCAATTATCCTTCGTTCGTCGCATGAAGTGCATTTAAAAAACAAGAAACTTTTCATGCCTCTGCGGACTTTGCGCCTAAATGCCGAATAATATTTATTCTTTGCAGGACATTCATGATTTTCAAGTTTTCTTACTTCAGTAGTAAAATGAGCTAGACTAACAATGCGTCTGCCTTCTAGAGTGTTTATATTGTTGTCTGTTCCAATAATACGAGTACGATCTATTTCGTAAAAATTCTGAATTGTTTTATTTTTCAATTCCAATGCTTAATTAGTATTTTCTTTTCTAATATTGCAACTATTATTATCATCGATCACAAATTACTGTGTTCTTCCAAAACAACTTCTGAAAAACTTTCTTGTTTCATATTTTCTATATCATGTACATTTTGTTCTACCGATTCTCTCCAAGATGAAGATGCAATTCTAAATAATAAAAAATTAAAATTGATTAGAGTTATAAAGTACCTGTACATGTTTTTTTTGTACATTATCGTATATTATTTATCTAAATTGTATTATTCTTAACTTATAAATTATGGCCCGTTTCAACTACATCAACATTTTGTTTTCTTGATCTTGAACTTGAGATTAATTCAGGATATCTAGTTTCAACAAAAAATTTTTTTTTAGGTTCTCAGATTTGCATAAATGTGCGTTGCGCTTTGATAAATATTTGCGTTTTCTTCCACAATACATGATTTGAACAAATATGAAAGATTAATGAATTCATAATTTTTCTATATCAAAATAAATTATAAAATCACGTACCTTTTCGATATGAATATCTTTCCTCAGGAAAAATACCAAAAGAAGTTGTAACAGATTTTTTTTATGCAAGTATTATTACAAAACTTAAAATAAAATACAATTATTGAGATTTGTAAAATTGCAAATCCAGCAATACTTATAAAAATATGTTATAGAATATATGTACGTTAAAAACCGCTAAAATATACTTCTAAAAAGTAGGGGGGGAAATATTTGTTATATGAGTAACACTTTCATAATTTTCTTCCACGGCGCTGCATTAAATGCGTTTTTAACATCTAATAACACAAGCACGCTGAACCTTCTTGTTTTAAGTGTTTTGCACATTTCTTTTTATGCCTCTTCACATATACTGTTTACAGCTTGGACTGTACAGTGTCCTGCCCCGAATCCATGTTGGTTATCTGAGAGTAGCGCCTTGGCTACTGCTTCAGTCTGCAATCTTTCGGCTATTACTTGTTCAAACAGTTTACCCATTGTGTTGAGTAAACACAGAGGTCTGTAAGCACCAGGGTCGTCGATGTTTCTGCCAGGCTTTTGTAATAACACTAGCCTTGCACTCTTCCAAATTTCAGGGAATTCTCCAATTTGAAGTAGATTGTTCATGGGCTGCGCGCACTCTCCTGCATTTGTCTCTACTGCTATTTTAACTACTTCAGCTGAAATTCCATCCGGCAATGCTGCTTTGTGTGTATGAAGTTTAAGAAATATTCTTTTAGAGGTTTAAATAACTTTAAAATCCTTTCTAATGCTGGCTTAAGAGTTAACCATCTGGTCTTACTGTGTCCCAATAATTGAGGAGCAGACTTTCAAAATGCGTTTTGTCCAAATTCCATAATTTTCAGAAAGAGGCAAAAAGTTTTTGACTAAATCTGAAAGTACATTACGTGCCCATTGGACAAAACGCGTTTTGAATGTCCAAGTAACTTTCAATATTTATTTCAGACGGGACAATATGCGTTTTAAATGTCGAATTTGTCTTAAAAGATGCATGTTTGCGCATAGAACGTAATACCATCACTAACTAAAAATTTTACATTTTGGACAAAATGCATTTTGAAAGTCTGCTCCTCAATTTACGATACTCTACATCAACGTTATTGCAAATCTCTTTGAACTTTTCAATGCGCACTGTATATATGTAAAAAAAAAAGAATAAATCTTAACAACTACATTTTCTATATCAATGGGAAGGCATTCTGCTGCAGTTTGAATACAATTGTTTAATATATATGCGGCACAATTTACTCCAATTAATTTGTTATCATATGATTCCTGCATTTTATGAAAAACATTGTTCTTACCACGTCTAGCTGCACCATCAAAATTACAATTTGTGTTATCAGCACAAAGGGCAATCACTTTATCGTTTATATTATAAGAAGTAATAGTGTCCTTAATAAAATTTGAAATTATGTCAGAACTTTTCTCTGATAGTTGTTTCACTTCTAAAATTTTCACTTGTACTCTTTCCTTTGGTGAAAAATATCTTATTAGGATTGGGCACAATTTAATGTTGGAACAGTGTGAATAGACTGTGGCGTAGTTTACATATAACAAATTTTCTTTAATTTTAGTTATTGAATGTGGTACAATTACATTGCATGCAATCGCCTCACATTTAGTATAAAAAGGTCATATATTTCGGATATGGCCGCAAGTTTGTCACCGTTACTGATTCTTTCTGGTCTGGTTGCCTTGTCATCAAACCGAAAAGCACAAAGCAAAAAATTGAAACGTTGCAAAGACATAGTAGTCCGAAAAAGGTCTCGTCCTGTTCCATCTCTTGCAAATAGTGATTTCAAGTCTTCATGTTTCGATTTGAACACACCAGCCAAATACAGAAGCCCAAGAAATGACTTCATTTCAATTATATCAACATGATTAGTAAATTGGCAAGAATTATTACTTAGATTATATCTTACAGACATTTCCGTGATGCGTGCGTTAGTTTTTTCTATCAAAATTGCAAGAATGCCTTCGTCAATAAAGCATTCCCAAGCTAGTAGTGGTGTAGATGGTTTTTTGAGACGGGCTTCTCCAATAACACCCGGTAGATGATTCACAATATTGCTAGCACGTGTTCTACTAGGAATAGGTGGTGTAGCTGCCCATTTGAACTTATTTTTCCCATAATAATATATGGCAATGTGTGTTTGATCGTCACTTTCTTCTAAACTTTGATTTTTATCACTCTCGTCACTAGATTCGTTAGATTCGTATAAATTCTCAACCTCTGATTCAGTATCGTGGTCACTGTCTTCACTAACACGATCTGAAAACTCACTGTCACTTTCTAGTCCATTGTTCATTATATCTTTAGCAACTTCTTCAAGTTCAGCCTGTGTTAGGGGTTTTCTACTGCCACAAGCAAAGGCCATTTCAAAATTTCCACACAAAACGTTTTGCTACACTAACAGTATGGCAGGGTCAATTTTGACCCTAAAGCGTTGTTTACTCGAGAAATGAGCAACGCAGACTTATGCAATTTACTGTGTCAATAGATGCATACTTAACTAGAGAATACACAAAAGCGCAACTAAAGCCATCTATATCGAGATAGCGTAATCACAAATTAAAATACTGCAGGATCAAAATTGACCCTGCATTACTACTTAAGGGTTAATAAAATTGAACACAAAACTGCAACTACAATGTTCACACAAGATTTCTTTAAACAAAATTCACTTTCAAAAACTTTCTGATTTTAAAACAATATTTGAATAAAACAAGAAAAACGTGGTATCAAAAATTAAAATACTTTTCATACCATGTAAGTACGTGTGTGAACTTTAGTGAAAAATCATAAACTAATTCAAACAAGTGTCAGTGATAATACCAACTATAAGAATACTAAATTCACTAAGATACTACCAACCATATAATAAAGGTACTAGATACCAAATAATAAAATATTTTTGTTTTATAAACTCAAATGCAATAGTTGCAACGCAAACTACATTGGTCAAACAGGCAGACAATTCAGAAATAGATTCAAAGAACACATCAATTCATATATAAATAATAAAATAGATTCTAATTATGCAGAACATCTAAACAAACACAATCACACACCAGCCACAGTACAAGATATGGAAATAGTTAAAATAGAACAAAAAGGCATTAGATTAATAGGCTGTAACAGCTGTTTTATATCTTCAATACTTGCCATATTCGTTAAAATTATGAATCTTAATTTTAATTTTTGCTATAGTTTGCAACCCTGTTTAGTTCTTACTTGTACGTAGCAAATCTTCGCACGGTAAGTCATGAAATGTTCAAGGTTAAGCAAAAACTACTTAACCTAACTGTGCCAATCACTTGATGTTTTGGCGATTTCTCACAAATATTTTATTTTCACACTGTTTGTTTTACCTTAATTTGAAGCGTATTTTTGTTTTACGTGAAAAAGTTAAATTTATTAATTGATTATCACTTTACAAATTTTTGCTATAAATTTACTTTGCACTGAATATTTTTTTAAATTTCTAGTTGCGGTTATACTCAATAATGTTTTCATGTTTTATCAAATTCGATTCATTCTTATAATTCACTAATGTATTATTATAAATACCATTGCATTTGTGTGTATCAGTTACTTCAATTTTCCATATCAATCACATCAATGATTGCGTTATTTTGTTCTAATTTTCTTTCATTTATTATAATTTCATAATTTTTATTTTGTTCCGTATCGATTCCATTTTTTAATTTTCTAAATCTATATTAAGTAAATATTAAGTATACATATTTCTTTTATCAGCATATGTTTCAAGCAGATTCTGTTTTAATTGTGCCCAATTATTAATAACACAACTTGAAATATTAATAGCGGCTTTGCCTTTTGTTTTTGCCAAAATGCTCGACATTAAGTATTCGTTTTGAAAATCGTTTGTATTATTTGTACTGTAAAATTTTTCAGCTAGTTTTTCACATACATCATTAAATCTAGGTAATAGTTCGCGTTCACCCTTAAATGCCGGTATCATGTCCAGATATTCTTTTCTTAGGACGGAATAGAGGAACTGCGTTTGCAGGTGGTTGGTTTTGTGTTGACATTTTTACTTTTTGTTTAAAAATAAATTGTTTTTATAAAATATATTTATTCTACGTTAGAATATTAATGAAAATTTACGATTTTCTATTTAAAAATCGGAGTTAGAGCTACAATATCGCTAACAGAATTTGTTAAATTGAAATCTCAAAATGACATAAGTTAGTCACAGTACCACCAACAATGTAAGAAGTAGTTTCTTTATGAACTGAGACCTGGTGATTGGCGTCGATGTTCGCTCGAGTTGCTCGTCACTGGGTTCTGGTGCCGTTATTTCTCTATTCGTTCGAAGTGTGGGCACTGGGATGTTGATGGTTAATTATGTTGTATTTCACTTAACAATTCCATAAACTGCGTACCACTCAACGTACTTTGATGAGTTACAAGTTACAGTTATGATTCGAAAATTAGTCAATAAATCATTAATACAAATTAAGTTTTACAATAGCGAATAAGTATGTGTTTACAAATGTAAAGCTAGATCTGAACTAATTATCTCACACTCTACATTATGTTTAAGATAAGAATGTAATATAAACTTATAAACTAACTGCTGCGTCAGCAGGTTATTGTACGTTGCTTTATGTTTAGTACGTGAAAAGTGATTTAATTGTTTCGACTTTTAGTTGATTTTTTTTAGCTGACCAAATATTATTTAATATAGCAAAGACTCTTTCTGTTGGTGCGTTAGATGCTGGTAAGCTCATGACAAACTCAACTATTTTCAAAATATTTACATAAGAAATGTTTTTATTATCCAAATGTGTAATATCTCGATCCATATTTCATCACATGATTTGCTATTGTTAACCCATTCTTGGATTTTGTTAGCGTCCGCATAACTTTTAAGAGAAGAAATTTAATCAAACAATTCAGTATCGTCCAGTTGAAGGTTTATTCTTTTTTCCATGATACAACTGATACTATCTTCCACCACTGACCATGAAGGAACTTCACGTAGAAGTACCCATTCCAATACCCTAATTTCTTCGAATGCAGTATCCGTCTGGTTTATATAACTAATGCATGCCTCATAGAAATTAGATACTGCCGATTTAAATTCAGAAATATTAATATCCCAGGATTTATCTATGTCACTTATAAGTTTTTTTACATTTAAAGGTAAAAATATCTCATCTGTTCGTGCTATTAATTTAAATTTTAGATTTTTGATGATCAATGACACTTCCGGCATGGATATTTTTTTGTGATTCGATAAGGCAAATATCATTATGAAAAAAGCCAAGCTTCTGAACTTGGTTCACTAAAAAAAGTTTTAAAATAGTAGCGCATTTTTCTTGGTTTAAGAAATATTCCTTTAAAGGTTTAAATAACTTTAAAATTGTTTCTAATGCTGGCTTAAGAGTTAACCATCTGGTCTTACTGTGTCCCAATAATTTACTATACTCTACATCAACGTTATCGCAAATCTCTTTGAACTTTTCAATGCGCACTGTATACTTGGTGTCCCATTTTAATAAATCTTAACAACTACATTTTCTATATCAATAGTATTATATTTTCTAGATTAGTAATAATTTAATAATTACAACATAAACAACTGCATGTATTTTATAGTGTAAACATATATCTTTTAGGCGGTTTAACGCAACGTTTCAAAAATTATTCAATGTTATTTTGTTATTGGTTAATTTTATTTTTTCAGAAAATAATAAATTTTTAAAAGATATAAAGAATATGGTTTGATTTTACTATTGACATATTTTGTTCACTGAAATGACAGATATATTTATATTTCAATATTTTTAATTTTTCTTCTTTTTTTTTTAATAGGTTATGTGATAAATGCATAAAACATTTTTATCTTTTATTTTACATTTTATTTTCATTTTGTCTTTAGTAAAAGAAAATGCTGTCATATACTTTAAGAAAAATAGAAGTTCAAATGTGCAAAGAGATTTGATCTAAAACTACTAAAAAATAAGTAATATTTTTAAATAAAATAGACACGCAGTATGAAATAAAAATGATAATAATGATAATGACAAAAATATATAGATACATACACCTACATGTAATAAAGTTATATAAATAGCAAATACACTACTGCTCTTCCTTTACTAGCTTTTGTTATGATGTTAGTAGTTTGCTAGATGACGCAGCAATATCTACTTTTCTATGTTTCAGTGTATTACCGTGTCTTTGTATATCACTTTTTCTACCGTTTGCAATTGAAAATATTGCCATACACTTATTGCACTGAACTTCACTATCGGTTGTAGTTTTTTTTTTTTTTTATAAATGGCTACTCTTTTTCCAAATCCAAATTGAAATCCAAATTATGTGCAATACGTCGAAGCTATTCCAATACTGGTCTGTTGCCAAAGACACTAATAACTTTTTATTTTAATGATGAATGCCTCTATTTTATATTGGAAAATTTTATAAATGTGGGTAGATAATTAGAATAACCAATATATTTGTTTTTATATTTGATATATAATTTTTATTTTATATCTGGCTGATTAATTTCGGCGCTTATTGCCATTATCAAAGCCTCCTGAAATAATACAATACATATTCTTATTTTATATAAAATTATAGTATATAAAAAATTATTTATAAAAACGTTCTTTTAAAATTACATATGATATTATTTATAAAAACTATGGTTAGATTCGGGTTATGTTCAGCAAGCACATGTCAAGATGATGCAGAAAAACTTATTTATTTAATGATATATATTGAAAAATTATTTACTTTATATACTGACCTTATGTAATGAATATTAAATTTTTTTTTATTGTCTCATTGTAAAATATTGTTTTGTAGTTGAATATAATTTAAATTAAGATTAATTGAAGAAACAGTAAATCACGTCATAGTTTTCGTTGCGTCGTAGTCAATGTCATAGTCGAGTCTGGTTGTGTGTATTTGTTTTTGAAGGTCAATTGAAAAATATTGTTTTAATATTGTGTCGCTTATTGAAATGGCGGTAAATGTTTAAAAATATGATTTTCAGTAAATATGTAATTGTCATTTAAAAGTTTTTCGTTGTTATATTTATGTTTTAAAATTTCATACTTTTCTAACAGTAATAATTTTGATATGTTTGATTCTGTGTGTAATACTATGATATTGTCTGGATTTATATTATGTGATTCAGTACAAAGATGTGTGCTTAAAGCTGACGGTGGATTATTGGATTTGTGTTCTTTAAATCTGGTAATGATTTTTCTTGATGTCATACCAATGTATGCTTTATCACAATCTGAACAGTTTATTTTATACACACCACTTTTTTCTAATTGATTTGTTTTTGGTTTAGTGTTTATAAGGATTTTGTCAATTGTGTTATGGGATTTGGAAGTTAATGTTATGTTCGAGTCATCTAGAGTGGAACTGATGGTTTTGTGAAGTATTTTATGGTATGGTATTGAAATGTATTTTTTCTGTGGTTTTTTATGAGGGTAAATTTCTTGTATAATTTGTTTTAGTTTTATATTTTTGTAAATATCGTGTATATATGCGGATGGATATTGATTATTGTGACCTATTTGGAGAATTGTATTGTATTCTTTATAATGATTTTCTTTAGATAATGGTGTATTTATAAGTCGGGTGAATAGATATCGGAAAGATGATTTTTTGATATTAGTTGCATGGGCAGAATAGTATGGTATTATTATGTCTGTTGAGGTAGGTTTTCTGTATATATCAAATTGTATTTGTTTAGATGTGTTAATTAATGTTAAGTCTAAGAAATTTAGTTTTTTGTTATCTTCTAGTTCTAGAGTGAAATTAATATTGTTGTTAATATTATTGATTTTTTGTAGAAAAATACACTAATAACTCTTTTTATATTTTGGGCGGTATCTCTGTAAACCTTCTTTGTGGAGCTGGTGGATTTCCAGCAATTAAGTGCTCGATTTTCATTTTGTTTAAATTGACTTATTTCTTAAGGGCATTTATAAATTTCCAAGTGTTCGGATGTGCAGCATTTACAATTCATGAAAAGCTATTATGCCATCCTTCAACGGCATTATTTGTGCGGGGTAAATTGTTTTCGATTAACGCGTGAACATTCCACAGACGAATAGGAAAAATTGGTTGTCTTCGCCTACCTCGTCTGTGAAGAATGCCAATCCATGTAGCTTCAAAGTAAATTATAAAGGTTGCAATATGACTTCATTTTTTGTAAAAATTTGCTGTCAGTTAGCACATCGTAGGAATCAATTACATCATCTTCGGGAACAAAAGCTAGAGCTGCCAGTTGTCGCAGGTTTAAAACAGTCAGCTTCTTCACTATATCTCACTTGCAAGCCTGTTACTTGTATATGTCTCCATACGCATTGCGTGAAATGAAAAAAACAACCATTGTTTTCAGTATTCGGAGACTCTTGCTTAAACATATTTATGGCTACTTTTTCAAAATCGGTCATTACAGATGTTGACTGAACCCTCGGTGCTAAGTCCTTTAACGCTTACAGTGGGCGAATGTAAGTGGTTTCCGTTTTATTTGGAAAAAGGGCATACACAGTTGGGAAGACATTCGGGCCTATTCACTAAGCGAAATCTTCAACTTAGCAATATTGTTAAATACAAGGTCGCTAAGACATGTTTCCTATTCACTAACTTCCTTCACTTGTTAAAATTTAACAATGCTTGTTAATTTAGATTGTTTACTAGCAAGAGCGTTTTCGGGATTGCAAAGTATAACAAGTGATTGTTAAAATGGCCTTTTTAAATCTTATTTTATTACATCATGAAATAATTTTAAATATTGAAGAGGAAATAGAAAGGTACGAAAATATTGTATGTAAATATAGTATTTTTAACCAATTAGTATAATTGTAGAATACATTTAAGACGCCTGCACAAATCATTACGAGATGTCAGTGATCCATTTACTATTCCACAAAATATTTTTTTTAAATATTTCCGTGTAAGTAAAGAATTAGCTTTCGATTTGTGTAACATATTAGATCCTTTTATGCAGCAACCAAAACGATTACGTTTAAACCGAATCATTTAAAAGTACTTCTAACCTTAAATTTCTACGGTCATGGCTCGTATCAAGGAGTGGTTGCTCAGGGATATAATTATTCTTGTAGTCAAGCAAGTGTTAGTAGAATCGTAAAAACAGTAACAAATGTTATTAACCAACATCTTGTAAATACAAAAATAAAATTTCCTAATACCGTAGAAGAATTAAATCAAGCAAAATTAGTATTCTGGAACAAATTTAGTTTTCCCAAAGTAATTGGATGTTTGGATGGAACTCACATTGCAATTGTAAGTCCACCGATTGACCACGAGATCTATCCTGCAATATCTTATTATAATCGAAAAGGATATACTTGTATTAACGTGCTAATAATTTGTGATTCAAATTTAAAAATATTAGCCATTAATGCTCGATATCCAGGTTTTACACACGATACTGCAATTTGGCAAATGTGCATTATAAATGAACATTTGAGAAATCAGTTTTTTGAGGAAAATTTAGATGGATGGTTATTGGGAGATTCTGGCTTTCCACTACAGCCCTGGTTACTAACTCCCATCGAAAATGCTCTTCCAGGAACTCCTGAAGCAAACTATACAGAATCACACACACGAACCAGAAACACAATTGAACGTGTTAATGATGTTCTGAAATCTAGATTTAGATGTTTATTAAGACATCGCACCTTGCATTATTTACCTCCAAAAGCAGGGCTTATAATATATGCTTGTGCAGCGTTGCACAATATGTGTATTGATTATAATATTGAACCAGATCAAGATGAAGAAATTAATGAAGATGAATTAAATTAAGTAGACAATCCAGAAAATGATCATAGAGCACCTAATGATAATATATTAGTGTTAGGTCGTAGATTTAGGCAGAATGTAATACAAAATTATTTTACATAATATTTTATAGATTACTAATATTTTATATTTATACAAAATACATAAAATAAGATTACATATTTTATTACAATCTGAGATTTATTAATCAAGAATATAAATATTTGAAAACTGTCAAAAATAACATATTTTTAAATATCTTATAACTAAATAAGTACTGATTGTTAAAGTTTCTAGATTTGAAATGTCAAATAAAATTATTACAGTAATCCCATCTTATTATTTAAAAATCTAAGACGTATTTTTGGTAGCGGTTTTGTCATGATATCAGCAACCTGCTTCTGTGTTGAAATCTGTTGTACACCGTGTCTCCCTTCAGCTAGTTTCTCTCGAATGAAGAAATGCTTGATGGAAATATGTTTGGTTCGGCGATGAAACTCTGGATTCAATGCCAACTTCACCGCTGCTGCATTGTCGATTTGTAGAACCGGAATGTGCTCCAGTGTCGTAGTCTCTTTAAATAGTCGAGGTAACCATATGATCTCTTTGACAGCTTCGTGTGCTGCCACAAGTTCCGCCTCAGTAGTTGATGTCGCCACCATAGCTTGTCGCTGACTAAGCCATCAAATAGCTCCTCCTGCAAACATGGTGATCACTCCGGAAGTTGACCGACCTGTCGCAGAACAACCTCCAAAGTCTGCGTCGCTGTAACACTCAATACTGCTGGTCTCTCCCGCTGATTTGTAGAGAATTCCAAGATCCGTGGTTCCTGCGATGTAGCGGAAGACTCTCTTCAGTCGTGTCACATCTTCAGTGGTAGGATTCTCGAGGGACCTCGACAGGAAGCTCACGCTGAACGCCAAGTCAGGTCTGGTTCCAAGCATCAGGTACATCAATGCACCAACAGCCTCTCGATATGGAAACTTCTGCTTCCCGTCGTCGTCTTTCCCTGGTTGTAGTTGATCTGAACTCTTTAACATAGGTGTAGATACGGCTTTACATTCAGAAAAGTTAAATCGTTTAAGAATATTTAGAGCGTAGGTTTGTTGACTGATCTTGATACCAAGCGAGTTCTGCTGAATTTGTAGACCCAGGAAGAAGGTACCGTCCGATACTGTGATTTTGAACTCTGTCTTCAGCGTGTCGAACAATGTTCCCAGGTTACGTTGGTCAGTTGCTGCGACCAGTCCGTCGTCCACGTACAAAATAACCATGAGTTTACTTGTTCCTTTTCGTCGAATATACAAGCATGGATCAGCCTCATTTGCTTTGAAATCGAGATTCAACAGGAAATTTCCAAAACGCTTATTCCAGCACCTCGGGGCTTGTTTAAGGCCGTACAAGCTCTTTTGCAGTCTGCAAACCTTACTTGTGCCATTGTCGTATCCTTTGGGCTGTGCCATGTAAATCACTTCTTCAAGTTCTCCGTACAAGAAGGCCGTTGATACATCAAACTGCGCAAGATGCATCTTTTCACTTGCAGCAATGCTCAGAACAGATCGAATTGTTGACATTTTTGCCACTGGACTGAAGGTCTGACTGTAATCAACGCCTTCACGCTGAACAAAACCTTTAGCGACAAGTCTGGCTTTGTATTTGTCGATGCTGCCATCTGCATTCGTCTTCAGCCGGAAAACCCATTTACATGGTATCGCCTTAGCACCACTTGGTAGGTCTTCAAGTTGCTAAGTTTGATTTTCCTTTAGAGAAGTCATTTCTCTGTCTATTGCCTTTTTCCATTCTGCTTTGTCCTCATGCTCAAGGGCGTCTTCATATGATTGAGGAGTCTTTACTGGGTTGACTGCCTCCGCTGCCATCAAATATTCTTCGTAGAATTTTGGCTTCTTTAGGGTTAATCGGCTTCGCAAGGTGCGGGTAGATGGCGACTTCCTCTTCTGGATATCATCGTGGTCTGTTTCGTTTCCAGTTTCGTATTCTTCTTTACTGTCTTCAGAGTCGCTAGATCCTTCATTGCTTTCTTCCAGATCGGACTCACTGCCGTCTTCAACTGGTGCTTCGGGTGTTGTGTGTTGAAATGTTAGTTTGACATGTTCAATGCAGCTTCCAGGTATTTCCTCAAATTGAACATCTCTTGATAGGATGACCTTGTTACTCTCTCTCAACCAAATCCTGTAGCGCTCATCACCGTCATATCCTACAAGATACCCCTTGACAGCCTTTTTATCCATCTTACTTCGCTTCTGACTGGGAATGTGAGCATAGCATGTGCAGCCAATGATCCTAAGGTGCTTCGTTCTCGGCTGCTTGTTTGTCCACAACTCATAGGGACTGACATTTTGAACAGACGACGGTTAAGGATGTAGATGGCGCTGTTCACCAACTCAGCCCATATTTCTTCTGGATAGTTCACGTCTGTGCTTGAGTATTTAAGCGTCCTGGCCATCTCAACTATAGTCCGATTATCTCGCTCGCAAATGCCGTTTTGCTCATTGGTGTAGGGAGCTGTCAAACGCTGCTTTATCCCTTGTGCACGCAGGATTGATTTAACCTCTTTATTATCAAATTCCCCGCCGTTGTCGCTCAATAACTCCTTGACTGTATGCCCTAAAGTTGTAGTCTGCAGTAGAAAATCCTTGAGTACCTCACTCACAGTTCGGCTACTTCGACTGACAAAACATGCTTGTTTTAATTAATTAAATATGAAATATTTATTATTACAAAAAACATACATATGCAACATATCATCCTATAATGTAATATAATACAAGGAATACATATAATTTTTTTAACTACAATAATAATTCACTATTCTAATCGTTAGTTATTTTTTGTTACTAGCTTAATTCTATTACATGATACAATAGATTTGTAAAATATGCAAGTTTGTCGTTCTCTTTCTATATCTCCGACTAAATACCTATCGTTTCAAAGTTTACACGGTTTTTCCTACTCTCCACTGACGGAGAACGCCAACTTACTGTATGCGTAGGCGTTCCTTTGTGATTTTCTTGCTTACGTTAACGCGTATCTCTTGATAGTTCAGTAACTATAACGCACAATTTTTCCACTAATTCTTTCAGCTCATGAAATTCCGCTCTAAAGTCACTGGTCGCTGAGTTAGCTACCGCATTATAAATTGAAGAAACAGCAACATTTTACGTTTGATTACTACGTACAGGGCCGGACTAATACCATGGGGGGGGGGTCTAAGAACTACTTATTAAGGGGCCTCTTTCATTAAATAAGTCGTCCTACATTCTAAATACTGTGTGTGCTTATTTGTACAAAATATACAAAGAAATGGCATACATTTTTTTAAAACCTATTCAGAAGCGTAATATATATTGCATCACAGAAAGTCAAACGAAGTAAAAACTTTTGATTGTGTTATGCACAAAGATAATTATGATAACAAATATACAAATATACTCATAATTTCTTGTGAATAGTAAAACATTTAACAAAATATAATTTAAATTATAAAACACATTACAGTGATATGAAATGATTTAAAACATTTTCCTTCCACATTTTTGGGCAGCAAACTCTGTAATGATTTCTTCGAAATTAAGTTTTCGCATGATATCAGATTCGATAAACAGCAACAAAAGTGAGTTTAATCTGTCTTGCTGCATGCTGCTCTTTAGTGGATTTTTTATCCGTTTTAATTGCGAGAAGGACCATTTTCCGGTGCAATTCGTAATCATCCACGTCAAAAAAATGCGAAAGGCTATTTCAAAGTTTGGGAATATAGACTATATCCTATCTTTTTCAATCACATCATAGCAATTAGCGAAAGTTATTTTTAAATTCTCACTTTTTTTCATCCTTGTGTGCAAGTAACAATGAAACTGCTGTAGCTCATTACAAAGATCAGTGTTCAAATCATTTGGATAGAATGCCACTAGATTTTCAACTTTGTGCAAACAATCATCTATAATAAATCAGGGTCCACGAAAAATGAGAATCTTCCTATAGCTTGTACTTCTTCTCTTCATTTGAACTTCTAGGGTATCAATTATTTCCAAGAATGCGCCAATACAAAATTTTTTCCTTTAAGTGAACACAACTTCTGATTCACTGCCATTGTTAGCTTGTTTTCTTTTCGTATTTGCTTTTGAGAGTCAGTAGCTTTGTAGTCCACATCTGGCAAAATATGTATATAATAATATAATAATAATAATAACATAATGTGTTATCAACTGGATTTTTAAGTTTGGTCATGTGACCTAATTTTTGATATTCTCTCATAAACTGAACATAGTGTTCCCTTAAATAATCGTTTGCTTGTAATTTTTGTTTCATATACTTGAACCTCCGCAACGCGTTATCTATTGAATTGCCTAGTACATTAGGCGACTGTTTAAATGGTATTGAAACTATAAATTGCCCGTTCATTTTACATTTACAATTTTTTTAAAAAAAACTCTTCTTACTGTTGTTCCTCAATGGTTAATAACTTTTTATTATAATTTTTTTCAACATGCAAAAATTTCAACATATAATTAATTAATTGTCTATGTTTTGTAACGTTAGATTACAATAAGTTACAATAATCTGACATGCATTGAGTATTCTAGTTACTATCCAACCGAAATTAGAATTATGTAATAAAGGTAAATTTTTCCTAAGTTAATTTGTTCAGGCCTTAATATACGCCAGAACAGTTCTGCTCCTAATAGAACGTCTATTTCTGCTGATTCATAAAAGTATTGATCCGCTAATTTAATATCTGTGGGAATGTGCAAATTATTATGATTGTAAAATTATAAATGTTGCTTCTTTTCTTGTTTATCAAGAGACAAGTTACTTCTGAATTGAATTGATTGTTATTTGATTTTGTTTGTACCTTGCATTTATGATATATGTTTGAAACGATTTTACCATCGCCCACAATAGAAATATCAACCGATTGCCACATTAAGCCTAGTTTTTTAAAAAACGAGTAAGTTATAAGGTGTACAAATAAGTCTCCGCCGTTTGTCAAAATATGGCCCCACCAAAAGGTTATGTTGAAATTGTCAGATGTAAAACGTAATATCGTAAGTTTGGACATCTGGTAACAACATTACGTTAAAGTATTAGTGACTCTGTATCAGCATCACATATTTTTTTTTGTGCGAACATATCAAGTTTTGTTCCGAATAAGCGTCATTTGCGGGAACTTTTGATTTACTTCTTTAATTTGAAGAAATCTGCAGCTGAGGCGCATAGATTGTTTATGGTGAGACTACTTTAAGTGAAAGAAGTTGTCATGACTGGTTTCAAAAGTTTAAAAACGATGAGTGGAAGACAAAGAACGTAGTGGAAGGCCGAAAGAGGAATTGGAAGCATTACTGGAGGAAGATTCATGCCAAACGCAAGAAGAACTTGCACTTACATTAAGAGTGACCCAACAAGCAATTTCGCATCGTTTGAAATTGTTAAAAAAATGAAAATAAAAAAAAAATATTCTTCAACATGATCATGCTCGTCCGCATTTTGCGGCGCCGGTCAAAACCTATTTGGAAACACTTATTTGGGAAGTCCTACCCCACCCGCTGTATTCACCAGACATTGCTTCTTAAGATTATCACTTGTTTCGGTCGATGGCACATGGCCTGTCTAAGCAGCGCTTTACATCATATGAAGATACTAAAAATTGGGTCGATTCGTGGATAGCCTCAAAAGATAAATAATTTTTTCGACGTGGTATTCGAATGCTGCCAGAAAGATGGGAAAAAGTAGTGGCTAGTGATGGACAATACTTTGAATAAAAAGTAATGTACGGTTCCTGCACAATAAATTCCTAATTTTTGATAGAAAACGGCGGAGACTTATTTGTATACCCTATATAAAATTTGATTGTGACCCATTATCAAGTAAAGCACGACCTTGATGATAGGTGCCATCTTTTCTCATTACTGAGAAACAAACAGTTGATAGCAGCACATGTGAATTCTGGTTTCTTTGACTAGTCAAAACACTTTTCTGCAATCCCTGAATTTTTGTTTTCAGTAGCTTACTAGTTTCCAATTGTTCAAAATGCAACAACGTATTATGTAGTTTTGTGCATTTTTTACAATAACTTGATTTACATTTTTGACTTATGTGGCATGGTCGTAAACAATTGATACATAGCTTTAAGTCTTTAGTCTTATCAAAACGTTCTTGTGGCGTTAAACTGACAAATTCCCGACATTTATAAAGATTATGTTCTTTTTTACGCATATTACAAGACTGCTGAGATTGAGTTGATAAAAAACCATGATGTTTATAATTTGTATTAGGTAAAATTTGATTGGGTCTTTTAGCTCGTTGTTCTAGCTTTTCTAAAATTTCTGCTTTATTAAGTAAAAACCTTTCTAAATTATCTAACGAAGAACTCCGATTTAGTTTTATTAATTCTTCCCATTCTTTCAATGAAATTGTATCTAATTTACTTGAAATAATATAAATTATTAACGCATTGCGTTGCTGCAATGAGTCCTCTCATTTTGCTAGATGTTTTACATTTTTGTTCAATCCTTATCCACAATATTTCGAAAATCTTTTGAATTATTGGTGCTCGTGGCATTTAAATCAAAGATAGATTTAATGTGCTCATGTAATAAAAAGTCATTATTGTCATATCGTTTGCATAACATGCTCCAAACCGTTTCGTAGTTTTCATTAGAAATATTAAATTTCTGAACTAAATTTGCTGCTGTACCATGAAATGACGCTCGTAAATAATGGAATTTTTGTACATTTGTTACATGTGTATTGTATGTATGAGAGATTCGAATATTTCTTTGAATTTTAACCAATCTGTATACGCGCCGCTAAACTTTGGTAAGTTAATAATTGTTAGTTTAATTTGAGTTTCTATTTGATTAGACGTACTTGACAAATTTTGAATCGATTCATTTGTATTGGATTCAGTATTTAAAATGATTCTATTTAATTTAGAAACGATTTAATGAAATCGTAATTCAAATTTGTCCCGTTCTTTATATTCATTTTCTAAATTTGCGTCGCTACATTCTAATTCGATTTTACTTTAAATATTTTGAAAATCTGTCGATATTTTTGGACATGCTTTAAAGGCGATTTTATTAGATCCAAATTTTCTATTGTAATTTGATTATCCGTAAAAACCGACATTTCTTGTATTGCTTTACTAGCTGTTGCTGGAAAATCATTTACTAATTTTTTAAAATTGTTGAAGGTATTTGTGTAGTAAATAGCGGCATCTAACTATGTTCCCCATCTTGTTAGCACTGGTACCGGAGGTAATGGGGTATTTGGCAATCTATCTCTAAACATATCTACTCTTAAAGGAGCTTTAACAAATATTTGTTTGTCACATTTTATTAATTTATTTACTAACACGAACTGCATTCTTATAATTTCAGCTACACGATTAAATCCGTGCGCTAAGCACGTGCAATGAATTAAATTTGGATAAAAATTTTTTATATTATATGGAGCTTTTACCATGTATGGCGCTGCGTCTGACAATAGGAGTAAAATTTTATCACTCGGTACCGGCTCCGATAAGAAAAACTGGGTCAATTCGTCGTGAATAAATCTTGTTATTGTATTATTTGTTTTACTTAATTGTTTCGTACTTATTAGAAAACTTTTAAACGAATGTTCCTCATTTAATATTCTGATTATTAAATTTGCCACGTATCGTCCACATACATCTGTAGTTTCGTCTACACATATCCGTATATAGTTATTTCCAATATTATTTCTTATTTCGTGAATAACTTCTTTGTACACTGAACTAACATAATTTTTGCGGAGATGGCTTTCATCCAGGAATGCGCATTGCGCAATATGTTTCCAAAAACATTTTGAAATATTTGTTTTGCAATTTATAAATGGGTATATTTGCTTTTATCAAAGCTTTGCATAGATTAAAATTAAATTTTGATTGTTCAGTATGGCCGGAAGAAGATGCCATAGATTGCATAGATGTGCCAATAGTTTGTTGTTTCTTAGTTTTAGCTTTAATACTAATTAAGTTTTTCCTGGTGCAATGACTTTTTACATTTTGATTTATATAGTATTTCTTGCCATTTTAACCAAATTTTATTAACACGGAAGTTTAATATACCCAATTTTATATAAATTTGAAAATATAGTTGTTTTAATGACACAAATTTTAGAACGATTTTTTAAAATTTATCTACACTATTTATGTTTCTAAATAGTTGTTATAGCAACGAACTAATTTGAAAAAAAAAAATGTTTTTACTACAGATACTCTGTTAATATTTTATCAACTATCATCATCTCTCAGTCCAAACTACTGAACCTAAAACTTGAAAAATATATTCTTTATATAACATAGGCACTTACTAAGAACAAAATTTTAGAAATTCTGAAATGGAGTGAAAAAGGCAAAAATATTGTGACGACAACACTATCGTGTTGTTTTGTTTAAAAAAAAAACATTTTTATCAAATTACAGTTATTTTTCGATTAATTTTTTTATAACTATTTTATTATTGTAGAATTTAAATAATTATGCCAAATTTATGCAGCTATACTCAACTACGCTCTCATCATTTCAAAGATAGCATTTATGTAATATGTAATGTAAGTGAAATTGACGCATACGCACAACATATTATTCATATTATACTAATATTATATGTATATGAACGACATCCGTCAACCTTTCAAGGTATTCTATTTTTTAAGAAAATATGGATAATGTGAAGCATTTATACGAAATTTACTGTATTTTAAACTAAAATTTCAATTACACGCAGTCATTTCACCAAACCCTATCAAACGAATGTGAATACCGAACCCAAATGAAGAAAAAAAAAAAACGTTAGCAAAACAGTTTAGCAACTATCTACTGTAAAGCAAATATTGATTCTAGAAACCTTAAAAAAACAACCAAAACAAAAAATAAACAATCCACTGCGTTTATAAAAACCAACAAAAAGAATAACAAAAGAAGAATATCGTAAAAAATACAGCGTCAAATTTACTGTCTCAGTTAAAAAGAATAAAACAATAGATCATTCTTACAATGTCACAATAGTTTTGAATTCTATATGTTCAAAAAAGCATAGAAAGGTTAAAGGTTACTAATGATAATATCTTAAAAGTTTCTTTTATAATATTCTAACTCATTAGTGAATATGTCATCTTTGTTACAAAGTATTTTAAATAAAATTTTAATAATAAAAATTTATAGAAAAAAAAAAACTAAATACGATCAAAACACGAAACAAGTAAATTCATTACTCGCGATTGAAGCAAAAAAATTAAAATTTGTATGTAATTAGTTTTTATTTAATATAAAAAACCTCTAAATATTATTTTTAATTGGCTAATAAGAAACAAACAATAATATTGTCATAGAGAGAAATATGATTTGTAAAATTTCATTTACGTGTCATACATCCCAGTCTTAAAATTGCACTGTTCACAAATTGGATAAAATTTTGCCAAGTCCGTGAACTAGTTCACTAATGAGATGTAACATAACAATGTTTCGCCTCTACCATTTATGTATTCTGTATTATTCTATAAGCTTTATAGTAATCAAAATACTATTACCTTTTTTAATAGTAACCTATTAAATGAAAGTAACGTAAACACATTTTATAATTCTAATTGCAAATAAAACTTACGATTTTTGAACACGCTTGGCAAAATAATTGTTTGCGTTCGTATTTTAATTCCTTGTATTCTTTGATCCATTCCTCTACGGAAGACTTTCGTTTTGGCATTGTACTATGAATCTATGAGCGCACTTTACACTGTCATGTCATAAGTTCAACTCGTTCAACTGCAGTACTGCAGCACAACGGAGTGAATTTAAGACTCGACACAAATAAAACGGGGAATCCCCCGTCAGACGGCAAGACAGGGAATTACAAAGTACAAACTCATTCACGAAACAATTATGCAGTGGCGTAGAAAAAAATATTTTTTTTAATTAAATAAATTTTGAAAACATTGTGTCAAAAGTAAAAAAAAGGCTCTAAATAGGCACAAAAAAATAATAGGCATAAAAATTTAAAAAAGGCATAAAATACTTGGTCTTATCTTATAAGTTTTTCTTCAATTCGTACAGATTTTTAAAAAGATTTTTCATGCTTTAAATATTAAGCATAAGCATATTTTCTATAAATCCATTCTCTAATTATTACCGTACAATTTCCTTTATCAGATTTGGTGACAATGATATTATGATGTGCTTTGAGATACATATCCGTTTTTGAATAAAGGTATGTTAAATAATTTGGTTGACATTTTGGAGTTAAGTAGAAATTTGTTAATACATTCGTAACTTGAGCTCTGCAAATATTTTGGTTTCATCGTTATTACAATTGATGATGTATTCGGTATCTGCTAATAATCTAGGTAAGGATACATTGGCAGGAGTTGGATCTAAGAAAAAATTGTGGCTCAGAGATAAAAAATTTTCAATATCTTGAGGGATTTCTGTGTTACTAATATTCTTTATCCATTTTGATTGTGTGATTATGTTCTTTTCCGTATCATGGATTAACTTCTCTAACTTTCTCTTATTTGAATTTCTTGTTTTGTTAAATAGCTTCTTAAATTCACAATTTTGTTTATTTTCGAGAACCATAAATATAATCGATGGTAGATTCTCTAAGATTCATCGCAAACCAAATTACATAATTCTGTTTCGGTTGATGAAACCAACGTTAAATCTTCAATCTGTAGATATAACAGATAATGTGGGTTAATGATACGCTTGCATAATTTGTATGGTATACTTACATCTTCATCACCATGTTCGACATATAAGGAGTCGATTCCTTTACGGACTGTAGTATGTTCATCAATAAAATTAAGCAGCTCAAAATAACATTAAACTGGGCGTATGAATCTATAAAAGATATTACAAAATTGTAATATAAATGTAGCACAATAAAATACAAAAAAAATACTTACTTCTTCCGTACAAGTTCCGCATTTTTTTGATTTTTCATATTTCCGTTTCTCATTGATGTACGTCGTTCGTTGATTGCTGAAGTTTATTTTAATTTGTTCAATTGTTATATTCTCACGAACTTCTTGTACCTCATTTTGAATTTGTGTAAATGCATTATTCCGCATATTCTTGTTGTGGTACGATGGATTTTTTGGAGCATATAAACAGGGGTGTTTTTTATATGCCTCCAATAATACAGTTACTTGGCTTATTGACCAGGACATTCTAAAATAATAATTCAAATAAAATTAAATTTATGTAGTAATACAATATTTATCATTTACATAGTGCATATTTTCATAAAGATGCGGAACTTATTAGATTACCCAACGTGTAACCACGGCACATTTTTAATTCGTTCAATTTTATATTTAAACATAAATAAATATTTTAATTTATAAATATTAATATTTAAAAGTTACTTACGTTTTCAACGATATTTTGGAAATCAAACAGTTCTAATCCACTTTACTTTTGCTAACACAGCTTGATACACTTGAAATGTTGGAGGCTGTCAAACAACTGTCAAATAACTAACCGCTTTTGCACTAACTAGTAAACTGCCACCAATATTTGGCGTTGGAACATCAAAAATTGGTTAGTTTGTAACTTAGTGTCGAATTTAGTACTAAATGGGTATCATACACGATACAATAATTTTAGTATTAAAAACAGTCTGATAAATATTGGGTCGTCTATGACGGGCAAATATCTTAATAACTGTAAGACTTTGTATTACGATAAATGTAGTTAAATGAGCTATTAGTCATTATTATTATTAATTGATATTATTTATTTCCATAAAAAATACAATCTACAATTCATATAGGTATAATTAATTGTTTGTCCAATCTTCAAATTCGAAGTTGAATGATGAGATGTTTATATTTGACTTTTCTACTTGACGATCCGGTTGGTCTTCGGTTTTATCATCATTCGGTTTATTTGGACATATCATTCGATGATCTTCGAACTCTGAACGTGTTATGAATCGATGAAAAGCATTATATTTGTTGACTGATCTTGATACCAAGCGAGTTCTGCTGAATTTGTAGACCCAGGAAGAAGGTACCGTCCGATACTTTGATTTCGAACTCTGTCTTCAGCGTGTCGAACAATGTTCCCAGGTTACGTTGGTCAGTTGCTGCGACCAGTCCGTCGTCCACGTACAAAATAACCATGAGTTTACTTGTTCCTTTTCGTCGAATATACAAGCATGGATCAGCCTCACTTGCTTTGAAATCGAGATTCAACAGGAAATTTCCAAAACGCTTATTCCAGCACCTCGGGGCTGGAATAAGCTCTTTTGCAGTCTGCAAACCTTACTTGTGCCATCGTCGTATCCTTTGGGCTGTGCCATGTAAATCACTTCCTCAAGTTCTCCGTACAAGAAGGCCGTTGATACATCAAACTGCGCAAGATGCATCTTAGGTAGGTCTTCAAGTTGCCAAGTTTGATTTTCCTTTAGAGAAGTCATTTCTCTGTCCATTGCCTTTTCCATTCTGCTTTGTCCTCATGCTCAAGGGCGTCTTCATATGATTGAGGAGTTTTTACTGGGTTGACTGCCTCCGCTGCCATCACATATTCTTCGTAGAATTTTGGCTTCTTTAGGGTTAATCGGTTCCGCAAGGTGCGGGTAGATGGCGACTTCCTCTTCTGGATATCATCGTGGTCTGTTTTGTTTCCAGTTTCGTATTCTTCTTTACTGTCTTTAGAGTCGCTAGATCCTTCATTGCTTTCTTCCAGATCGGACTCACTGCCGTCTTCAACTGCTGCTTCGGGTGTTGTGTGTTGAAATGGTAGTTTGACATGTTCAATGCAGCTTCCAGGTATTTCCTCAAATTGAACATTTCTTGATAGGATGACCTTGTTACTCTCTCTCAACCAAATCCTGTAGCGCTCATCACCGTCATATCCTACAAGATACCCCTTGACAGCCTTTTTATCCATCTTACTTCGCTTCTGACTGGGAATGTGAGCATAGCATGTGCAGCCAATGATCCTAAGGTGCTTCGTTCTCGGCTGCTTGTTTGTCCACAACTCATAGGGATTGACATTTTGAACAGACGACTTCCCTGTTCGGTTAAGGATGTAGATGGCGCTGTTCACCAACTCAGCCCATATTGCTTCTGGATAGTTCACGTCTGTGCTTGAGTATTTAAGCGTCCTGGCCATCTCAACTATAGTCCGATTATCTCGCTCGCAAATGCCGTTTTGCTCAGGGGTGTAGGGAGCTGTCGAACGCTGCTTTATCTCTTGTGCACGCAGGGTTGATTTAACCTCTTTATTATCAAATTCCCCGCCGTTGTCGCTCAATAACTCCTTGACTGTATGCCCTAAAGTTGTAGTCTGCAGTAGAAAATCTTTGAGTACCTCACTCGCTTCTGATTTCTTCGCGACGAAATATCCATAACGAAATTTGGTGTAGTTGTCCTTGAATACAACGAGGTACCTTTTCTTCTGGAACGACTCAGCAAAAGGCCCGCACACGTCCGTTGATACAAGTTCACCAGGTCTAGTTGTTTTTTCTCTTGTGCCAAAAGGTAAACGGTGCGCTTTACCGTAGACACAGGGTTCGCACAGTTCCAAATTTATCTTGGCGTCTATTCCAAGTTCTCTTTTCAGCTTCTCTCTGACATGGCGCTTGTCTTGATGGCCCCATCTTTCATGGTAAAGCTGCAGCAAGTTCGAACTAACTATCATCAACAGCGACAATAACTTTAACTTCCTGCTTCGGTACTATCGGTTTAATGGCCGCTTTATACATGATACCGCCGATGTGACGAGTTCCGAACAACCTAACTTGACCACCAATGCTTAGCGAACAGCTTGTAACTGTTGATTCAAACTTGCTGTTCTTATTACGATCCTGTGCAGCTAAAACAGAAAACAAGTTTTTTGAAATCTTTGGGACATACCAAACATCTAGCAACGTAATCTCTTCAGAGTTGTCTCCAATGGTTGATAAGAACCGGATCGATCCCTTTCCAACTGCAGTCAGAGTTTCTCTTCCAGCAGCCGTGATGTGGTGGGGACGTTGAAACTTTTCAAACTCGATGAAATAGTTCGAACAGTTCGTCACGTGTCTGGTCGCACCGTTGTCAATCCACCATTCCTTTTTGTCCACCTCCATTGAAAAAACCTCACTGCTGATGGATACTAGAGCCACGTTTGTTGTCTCTGTTTTCTCAACAAGGGAAAGTGTTAAAGTTTCTAGATTTGAAATGTCAAATAAAAATATCACTGCTGATGGATACTAGAGCCACGTTTGTTGTCTCTGTTTTCTCAACAAGGGAAAGTGTTAAAGTTTCTAGATTTGAAATGTCAAATAAAAATATTACTAGATATGGGGAGTTTTTACTGCCTAATGTTTTTATAGTTACTTTCTATGTTTCCAAGTTTCTTTGAATGCACACTATGTTTTTGAATTTGTAACGTTTTTAACGGCTTCAATGAATGATGCCATTGCCATCAATATGTAATGTACACAGTATATTCTTCGAATACTAAATAAACATATTACACACTGAGTTTTGATTGTGTCGTGCTTGATTTAAACCTCAAAATCCAACACTGATTTGTTTGTAAATACAAATATATATTAATATTTACCAAAAAAAATATTCTGCATGCATTATTACAGTTATATTAGGAAAAGTGAATAAATTTATTTCAATACCTATAATTATTTTATTGTGAAAATAAATTTATTCAAAACATATTAGGTTTTTTTGATAATTTTAAAATCGCTTTGGCAAGATTTTGATTTGATAGTGCTAAACTTTGTAGCGAATTTGCCAGGTTGTTTATTGAATTACATAATAATTCATTATTCTTGTCGTACATATTGCTGACTTTTTCAAGACGATTCAGTGTACTCATTAAAGGACGCGCTAAAATTAAAATTCAGTATTAAACACATAAATATTTATAATAAATCACAGCAGATGTAAAGAATAAGAAAAGAAGTTTGTATGAAAAGTAATATAATTTAAAATGTTATGAAACAAATAAATTAGTACAGATATTTTATGCTGTTAAATTACTCGAAGTATTATTAATTTTCCCACTTCAACCTTTTCCTCATTTTTAATTATTCTTTTTTTTTGATAATTTTTTGAATGAATAAATTATCCGTAACATTGGTTTTACAGACTACACATTGTAACAAGCTTTAACGTCTTAATTTTTTTACTGAAAATAGTATCGTAACCAGCTTCTCTACTTCACTGCATTTGTATAATTTAATGTTTACCTTTTTCTTTAAAAGATTTATTTTTCGTTTTTAAAGTCGGCCGATTTTGTTTTTTTTGTGTACTTGGTCTATATTCATCCGGTTCTGAAGATATTAAAATGGTTTCAGTAGATAGTGACAGAAAATCAGCATTATTTAAATGTGATAAGTCGTCCATAGAAACTGATATATATATATTTAAAAAATCAACTTGACGTTTGATAATTAAAGAAATAAAAAGATTACCTATAGTCGAATTATCTTTATTCATGTTCAAAACATCGGTTTCTCTACCATCTAAAACAAATAATACATACTTCCATATTTTGCATATAAATTAATAAATAAGAGTATACCTTGAACAACTGTATCTAAATTATTTATGCCAGTATCTGATAAATTAGGATCACCCGTAATGCTAGTCCATCCTAATAACCCCATTAATTTTTCTTCATTTGTATTTAAACAATTGCTGTTATTTATTCCACCCCCTGTTTTTTGTGCATTTAATTTCCTCAGCCGAGCTTTTGCACGAGTTTTACATTTATTTTCAGTAAATGTCTGTGAAAAATATCAAAATTAATTATCTTAATTATAACAACGTATAAGTATAAAAATATGTTCATCCTTTTTTGCATTGTTCGACAGTTTTTTCAGCACCTTTTTTGTTATTTAATAATGTTGTTAATTCTATCCAATTTTTATTTGCTTTTTTACTCTCAACCGGATTTAATTTTCCCGACAACATTTTTCAATTTTCATATAAAAAGTCTTATCATTAAATTTTTTTTTTCTGACATTATTAAAAAAATATTTGCACAATGATATGATGTAGCTGTCACTTAAGATTTTTAGGTTAGATTTGTTAAATCAACCGTACGAAACAAATACAGACATTCGTTGCTTGCGTAATGCGCATGCGCCTAAAACAACTACAGATTTCTCGTTAGCAAGAATTGCCAGATATTTGAAAATTAACAATCTTGCTAAAATATTTTGTAGTGAATAGCAAATAGAAATTTATTGTTAAGCCAATTGTTAAAAAAACTTGTTAACTAGCAATTGCTAAGTTAACAATTTTTTTAGTGAATAGGCCCGATTGTTGTATCGGACTCCATGAATTGTGTAGATCTGGCTGAATAACTGAGGGGCTGAAGAAAAGGTGCCATCCGCGTACCAATGATATAATATTAGTCGACCGTTTTGTTGAATCTTTTCTTTCGTCTATAAGTGATAAATCCCACAAAACCATCATCATCTGGTTAATTCTGCTCTGCTTAATACGTCAAATTGGTATCAAGTGTAATAATATTGTTCGAGCGTCCAATTGTAGATGCGTCCTAAAGTCGTTGCTTCCAATTGTCGTACGCGTCCAATTGTCGTGCCTACAATTGTCGCGCGTCCAATTTACTTGTTCCATCTTTAACTTTAAGAAAATTAACAGTATTTGGTAATGGTTCTTCTTCTTGTTTAGTACGTAAAATTATTCATTTCTTCGGCGGCTCTTCATTCACCACCAATTTCTTAAAAGGATCTTCATGCATGTATCCAATCTTTAAACTTTTTTCCGAACCAGTAATAACTGAGGCAGCTCTGTAAACGTGCGTCCGACAATCATATCCACGATTTGAGCTTTCGCCGACACTATGTAAACCATTGCATTTTCAACACGTACTCCGTCTATTTCCATTGCTAGCTTTGTCTCACCGATACACTGTTCGCCAGTCTTTTCAAATCCATGTAAAAATTTTCTGGTAGGCCATAATATTATATTATTCTTTTCAGCAATATCTTGTTTCATAGTACATACACCACTGCCCTGATCAATAAAACCATTTATAACAAATTTATTTAAAATGCTATCGATATAAACTCTTTGTTTTATAAATACCGAACCGTTGTCCATTCGAACAATCTGCATTCCCAAAAAATAGTCTAATGAACCAATAGTTATTTCAAATTCACTTTGCAACTCGCGCACAAAATTTAAAATGTTATTTTCATTTGTTCCAGCTATCAGTCCATCGTCCACATAAATTGCGATAAGCAATTTTTCTTTGTTTTCTGAACGCACAAACAAACGCGGATTCGATAGACTACACTTCAGTCCTTGAGTGTCCGTAAATTTTACGAATCTTTTATTCCAGCATCTAGGTGCTTGTTTTAATCCGTACACACTTCGATTTAATTTACACACACGATCTGTTTGATCATCGTAGCCTTCAGGCTGTTTCATATAAACTTCTTCTGTAAGTTCACCGTATAAAAAAGCAGTTTTCACATCAAATTGCTTAAGTTCAAGGCCCTCTGATGCAGCTATACTTAATACAGTTCGTACAATATCAAAACGAGCGACGGGACTAAAAGTCTCATCGTAATCAATTCCAGCTTTCTGAATGTATCCTTTAGCGACTAGTCGTACCTTAAAGCGATCCACAGACCCATCTGCTTTGGTTTTAACTCGTAAAACCCATCGATTTAAAATTACTTTCTTGCCAGTTGGCAAATCTAGAAGAGTCCACGTACTATTTTTAGCTAAAGATTCTATTTCTTCATCCATTGCACGTTTGCATTGGTCTGCTTCTTTTGAGGCCATTGCTGAATCATAAGAATCTGGTATATCGCATTCAGGAAATAATACATAGTTCTGCAAGTATACTGGTTTTTGAATTTTTCGCTTACTTTGTCGCAATGTTGCATTTGCATCTGTATCCTCTTCTACTTCTTCTATTGTTGAGGTATTATTTTCACTGACTGACTCCGAATTACATTTATTGTTAGAATTTAATTATAATAATTTTGCATTTTTATTAGTCCCATTATTGCATGAGACCTTTCAATTGTATTATCAATGTTACAAAATATTATAAATATTTGTAAATAAAAAAATGTAAAACTTACACATAATTACGGGGATTAGAATGATTATCTAACTGGTCATTATGGTGAATTTTTTCAGTTGGTATTAGGACATTTTCTTCAACATTCAAAGGAGGATGTCTTTAATTTTTTCCTTGCCACACATAATGTAAATTCCTCTATTTCAGATGGTGGTGTACGACATTTAAACATGTGTTCATCTGATGACATTTTGCTGAAAAATATTTATAATCATCCATTCTACCAACTTAATGAAATTATTTTCTGATATGTTTGTTCGTACAGCGATTGTATCCCAATTGCGAATTACAGCTTCAATTAGTCGTGTTAGAGGTATATTGGTGAAAAGTGATTTTACATCAAATGATGCTAGCACATTACCCGGTTTAATCGTGGTTCCTTGTATTTTAGTGACAAAATCCTTGGAATTTTTAATGTAATATTTGTCAACATGTATGTTCGTTAACAAAGAAGCAACCAGTTTGCTGATACCGGTAGTTGGTCCGTCTATGGAAGACACGATGGGTCGCATTGGACGTTCGGGTTTATGATCTTTGAGCAGGCCATATATTCGTGGTGTGGATGAGTCCGCCATGATTAGCGATTTTATTGTATCTTGAGTAATTTCTTTTTTCTCAAATAGTTTTTTAATCATTTTGTTAGCTTCTAATCTGATTGTGTGGTTGATATTGTTTGTAGTTTTTCTTCTTGTTTTTTTGTTTCATTATTCTTTGCTGGCAGCCGCATCTCAATCAGTCGCAGTCGCTCCATTAATTTATTTACCGTTCTTTCTTCCAAGGGTACTGACTCCCATACACTCTTAAACTCGAGATATTCGGGCGGTAAGGTTGACATTATTCTACTCATTAGTAACAGATCGGGCAATTCAGTTTTCACTAACCTTTTTAATTTGTCGTTTAGTTCACGAAAACCTCGCTGTAATCGTCCAATGTGTGTTGCAATGTCTTCACTTTGAAGTTTTCACCGCTGAAAAATTCTTCCATCAATCGGTCGACTCTTTGTCCGGAACTTTGTTCGAAAACTGACAGCAATTTTTCCCACGTTGATTTTGAAGTGTCACACGTAGCCGTTAATTCAATGTTTGCATCATTTAAACTGCTCACTATTATCAACTGTGCCAGTGTATCACTTTTATTATACATTATATATGCATTTTGAACCTCCGCAGTAGCGTTTTCCGCAGGTTCTGCAGGTTTAACTCGTTTGCCATTGACAATTTCCAACACATCGTGATGTCTTAATAATAATTCTATTTGGCTTTTCCACTTAGACCAGTTTGTTGTGCCTTCCAGCTTTTCGATTTGCGCTTTAAAATCCATAGTTTCGCAATTTCTTAAACCCAATATCACTACAGAAACTAACCAGTTTTTGTAACTTTTTTAATTCAAAAAACTTCTTTTGTTAACAAACGCGCTGGGTCCATAACCTGTTAGTTTTTAACTAATTCGAAGTTGTTCTGTTCTTTCAAATGCAAAAACTATTTACTTGAAGAAAAGGAAAATTTAATCATAACACAACACGAAAGTTTTATTTTGACCGTTTACTTACATAGCTTCTATCTGAACGTCGTACACTAGTTCATATAGTAACGTCCAATGTTACCAACCATAAAACATACAAAAATAACTGGTACATTTTGAAACTTATTTTAACAATACCAAATGACTTTTTAAATATGCATCATTACAATTTTTATTTAAATCATAAAAAAGATTTATTTTATTACGTAGATTAAACAATTTTGAGTGTAACCATTTGATATGTTTACAATTACTTGACATAACTTGAGTTGGCAAGAATTTATTGACAGCATTAGATAAAACATTGACAAAATGTTTCATACAATAATCAATATTTTCATTGGTAGTAACAAAATTCCATTCTACATTATCTAAGTAATTATATAACAAATTTAATTCTTTATCTGTTAAAGGCGCCTATACAATACAGATATCGATTTTTTTATTTTATTTAATTTTAGAGTTAATAATTGAGCACTGTGATCAGAGAGACTAGTATCAATAACAATTGAGTTATAGGGTAAATGATTATGTTACTGTTAATAATAATATTATCTATACAGCTATACAATCTAGTATTCTCTGTAATTGTGATATGAAAGCCATATGAAGTAAGTTAGTCATAAAATACATAAAAGTTATGATTATATGTTGTGAAATTGATATTGAAATCACCTGTTAGTATTACTTTTTTTTTATTAGTATTGTGTAGCAAACTTGCTACAACTTCTATGAAATTATGAAAATTACTTTTTGGAGGCCTATATATTCATATTATTATTAAATTTTGTTCAATAATTTCAATGGCTGACATCTCACAGATACGTGAAATTGATTGTCCAGATATTACACATAATTCTCTGGACTTGACATTGTGTTTTGTTAGAATAATACTGCCACCATATCTTTATTCTCTTGCATACGCTGAGATTACATCATAGTTAAATAATTTAAAATGTTAATTCACCTGAACTTAATCAATGTTAAGTGAAAAATAATATATCAGTATTCCCTGTCTCAGTGTTTATAAATATGTCAAGTTTATGAGTTTTATTTCTAACAGATCGTAAATTGAGATATAATATATTAAAAGCATAATTACGGACATTGTCATTATCATTTACTATTTGATCGTCTTGTCTAAAAAAGAACCGTTTGTTTTATTTAAATTATTTCTTTTATTATTAAATTCTTTCTTATTATTACTATTGTAGAAAGTATTTATGAACATACCAGCTAGCCAATTTTCACTATTTTCTACTGTGTCTCTGTAATTAAGAGCAACACTTAATTTAAAAGATTTGTAAAAGTTATATATTGTTTTTAGTTCTTGTATGTCAAAATCAATTACATTCAAGTCTGTTAAATGTCTATTTAACATATCTATAGTTGTATTTGGCGATAATCTTGACATAAAATAATGTTTGTATTTTGGCACAACACTCAGCACTAAATTTTTACACAGTTTTTTATATTTCCAATAATAATATTTTTATTATTTTTAGGTTTATATGTTACAGTTTTGAATTCCTCTTCTTTTTTAGCGATGTTGTTGACACTATTTTTTATAGCAGATTTTTTTGGGGAGGATGTTTGTTGTTTTGGGGAGTTCTTTGTTTTCTTGGTATGGGTTATATTTTTGTTTTCAATATTTCGTGTGAGGTATCGATTTCGACTATATCGAATACGTAGAATACAAATCCAATGTCAATTTTCTGATTGGGGGTTGTTTACACCCTGAATCATAGGGGTGGCTCCTTAAGGGTTGCCAATTTTGACAAGTGAGTTATCTAGAGGCTATACGAAGGATTTCTATGTTTTTATTTTAATTTTATTATTAAAGAACTTTCTCACTGTACATACATAGATACATACATACATACATAATCACGCCATGTACCCACTTGGGTGTGGCACAAACTCTTTTCGTCATCCCAAAATCAATCGCCTCCAAACATTCCTATCCAAACAAGCAACTTTCGCTTCATCCACATTTATAATTCCTCTCATAGATGCTCTTTTATTCCTACTACTTGGAAACTATGACTCATCAAAAACTGCGCGTCAGCACCCCTCGAAACACCCCTCGTCTCGTACAATATATTCATCTGAACGTATTTTGGTTTCTGCGCATATGACGTCATAGGTTCTTGTCTATTTGATACTACTCTACCATCAAAATCATTCAAATAAATAATTTTAACCAAACGTACATTAGGCATTCGCTCAACCTGTCCGAACCATCTTAACTGACTAACACCAACTTTTGCTACAACAAAAAGAAAAAAAAAAGACAAAACGTCAATTATTAATAAATATTAATACAGAACTTTAACCTAAAGCCGTTTTACTTTAATATAATGAGTTCTGAAAGTACATTAAAATAAAACTGCTTTAGGTTAAAGTGCTGTATTAATATTTATTTAAAATCGACGTTTCGATGAAACTTAACGTCCTTCTTCATCAAGATAAATAATACATGATAAATAATTATTGAACATATTCAAATATTGACATATAGTATAACACAATTTTTTTGCGAATTATTTGCGAATTATTTCAAATGTATTACTTGGTTATTGGTTTAATTTATGAAAAATAGTAAGTAATAATACTAATCTTTTAAAAAAACATTTGTATATTTAATTGAAACCTTTTTAATTTGCATAAAATGCCTGTGACATGTATTGTGGCTGGATGCAAAAGCAGGTCTAAAAAAGATAAATGTATCTTTTTTTCGATTCCCGCACCTGTAAATTTCAAACATAAAATTCATTTGAATAATTTAAGCAGAGAACGACGCGAAATGTGGAGTAAAGTATTTAAACATCCAGATTTAAATGATACTAAATTAATATATCAACGTGTATGTAGCAAGCATTTTATAAAATGTATTTTATACATAAACGTATTAATAATTAATATATATTATCATTTATATATATTTGTACTTGTTTTTATAATTATTTAGGAAAATCAGCTCCCTTAGCAGAGGGAAATTAAAAAAAATATACTGATTTTTGAAATTTCTATATTCATAAATAAAAATATATTTATTTTTTTAAATACAATTTATAGATTTATATAGGTATATAACAAATTTTATAAATACAAAAATATGAAATATTTACAAACAAAAGCAAGGAAATAAAACTACTTCTTACAATTATTACAAAGCCACGTTTCATTTGGAATATCTTCCAATCCGACACAATCCATATGATACCATTGAATATCGCATATATCATTATCATATTGTATCATTGGATGTTTATCCTCAAATCCATGTCATAAACACCATGTACCAATATTCGCAGTTCCCTCTTTCTTTGTGAAAAGACGAGCAACAAGTCCCGGCATAATAACATTTTTATGAAAATGAATTGCTTTTTCTGTGTTTTCTTTTAAAAATTCTTCATCTAAATAAATTCGTTGAACAAATATTTGTTGTGGGGACCATACAACAAAATCACAATAACATGTTTCCGTTATAAACATTTGTAATTGAATATGATAAAATATGAATGATTTTTATCAAGAATTAATTGATTTTTATCTAAATTCAAACATGAAATTTTTGCTTTAGCAAAATCTTCTAATGTTACATTGTTTTTTAATCGATATGGGCATTTTATTTCTAAAATGCTAGATCCGCAACAGTGACGATATCATACGATATCATATCAATGATGCTATAAAATCGTTTTAAAAATCACAGCATTTAATAAAATCACAGAATTGATTTTTTTACATAAAAAACATTGTGTAGAATATTAATATGCATAATCAATTTTTTGTCTTTTCGTTTCTTTCTTCGCAAAATTGAGTAAAATTTCTTGTTCCCTAAAAAATATTTTTATAAAAATTTTATTCTGTAAAATTTCAATTAAAAATATACAGTAAAAAAGTAAGAGACACACGATATTACATTCTAGAAAAAACGCATAAAGCAATGCAATATAAGTCATTTCTTTATTAAGTCAGCAAACAGCTATTATGCTAATTTTTTATTATATAATTTGTTTAAGTTTGGTTAACTCGATGAAAAGTTAAGATATGATTTTTATTAGCTGTGTTTTTTTTTTACATTCCACTCAGATCAGTAAATCTTGTAAATGAGCTGAGCTGAGCTGAGTGAGTTGTATTGATAAATAAAATAGTTTATTTGAAAGTGAAGATTAAAATCTAAGTTCTACATGGTTGCTGCTGACGAAAACGCCATTTTTGTTGGATAGCAAATATTTTTTACTAATGATAACGATGGCGTTTCTATATTATTTGTCTTGCAACAAGATTTAAATCTTGAAACAGTTATTCTGCACGCTCTTTAATTAAACCATTCCCTTGAAGAAGTTTGTCCTCTGCTCTTTTTTTCGATCATGTCACAATCGGCAGTAGACAAATAAAATTTTAATTCATTACAGTGAATTAATAAAAAATATTCGGATGTAAAATATTATCCTTCTTCATGTATGAAGCAAATGGTTCTGTTATTCGCATCAGTGCAGACGAACATCCAGCTTCTTCAATTTTTGATAATAAATTTGCTACATCATCAGCTTTTAGCGGCATACAATCTGTTTCGGATGGTGTTAATCGAACGTTTGCCCCAGTCCATTTCCGCTACTGGTACAACAGGAACTTTTGTTGGTGCAGGGACTGGCCAAGAAGATTTAATGTCAGTGCATGAAATCCCTTCCTTAATTTTATTTGCATATTCTGCAGCAAATAATATTGCTGCCACATGACTACAAGCTTTGCAGTTTCCTGCCATACAAGTACAATGTGCAGTGCATACACTTCCATCTTGCTGCAATATTATCCAAACGTTTATGGGTTTTTCATTTGCCATTTGGTAGTGTTTAACCTAAACATGAAATAATTAAATGTTATATAAGTATGAAAACAAATATGTATACGTAAATTTATAATATATTTAGTACGTACTTTGCCAACCATCACACAAAAATTATCTATTTGGGTACAATCAACTTCTACGAATCCTGCCTCAAAATATTTGTAGGCTGTTAAGGACTTGTAAGCTTTCATTTGTAGTATTGTATGTACTAGGTGTTAGCACTAAATATGTCACTATGTCCATACTTGTCACGGGAGGTCAGCCTCAATTCCAATATCAAATTTACTGCTATCAATAGTGAAGGGATTAGTAAAATTAATAATTTTCTCTGATATCTGTCAAAACCATATAATATATTTAATTTTTAATTGTTAACAAAACTAAAGTTTTCAATAATATTTATTATCTGACCCCCGTGACTAAATCAGATTACCTCGGAATGGGACACAGGCATAATCGACCTGGCCTCAACATTTGGAATAGGATTTTTTTCTGTTTTACATTTTTATTATAAAATTATGAAAAAAAAGAATTTCAAATTTTCAATTAACAAATGTATCTCTACAAACTTATAATAATATTATTAAATAATTTTAAATTACTGGTCATTTATAACAGAATTATTACCGTAACTTAAATAAAAATAAAAAAATATTAAAAAAAAATTCAGAAAGTTCTTGGGACAAAAAATGTTCCCATTTGATAATGCTGGTCCTTGTAGCAGTCATAATAAAAAAAATTCAATCCTCGGAATATTTTTATTAAAAAAAAATTAAAGGTTATAATAATAATATACAAAAAAACATTTGTTTGTTATAATATACAGCACAAGTGTGAATATCATGTTCTGTCAAATTTCACAATTTGTGGTTATCACAAGAAATCAGAACACCTTTTCGCCTTCAATTTGAAACTCTTCCTGTAATTGTTTCAACCACATTGCTTCTTCCACTGCTGAAGAAAGCGTCATATATTCTGCCTCGGTAGTTGACAAAGCCACCGTTTGTTGCTTTCCAGCACTCCAAGTAATAGCATTATTACCTTTGAAGAATACATGCCCCGACGTGGATTTTCTATCATCTAGATCACTTGCCCAATCCGCATTGCTGTATCCTCGAAGATCATTTATGTCTGATTTACTATATTCCAACTTGTAAGACAGCGTTCCTTTTATGTATCTTGAAATTCTTTTAACTGCGGTCCAGTGTTGACTTTTCGGATTATGGTTAAATCGACTGACAAGATTCACAGCGTACATTGTGTCAGGCCTTGTGCATTGAGCTGCGTATAGTAGGCTTCCTATAGCTTCTTGATAAGGAACGGTGCTCATTTTCGCCTTTTCTTCTTAGGTTTTAGCTCCCTGATTTTTGTCTAACTTCACATTCAAATCTATAGGTGTAGATACAGGATTACATAAATTCTTGTTGAATCGATCTGAAACTTGTTTTAAATAATGTTCTTGATCTATCCAGAGTTTGCCATCTTTTCTGTTTCTTCTTATACGAAATCCCAAACAACTCTTTATTTCACCTAAATCTTTCATTTGGTACTTTTGTTGTAACTGCATTTTGATCTTTTGAATCAAATTTCTATCATTTACAATAAAAATTAAATCATCAACATACACACCAATGTATAGTTTTCTTCTTTGTTCAATCAAATAATATAAACAACTGTCTGTCTTTGATCTTTTTAGACCTAAATTTATAAGTACTGAGTTAAGTTTTATGTTCCATACTCTGCTGGCCTGTTTTAGACCATAAATTGATTTTTGTAATTTACAAACTTTTAATCCATCATTGTAATTTTCCGGTTGCTGCATATAAATAGTTTCTTCTAGATCTGCTTGAAGGAAAGCTGTGACTGCGTCCATTTTCTCGATTTCTAAATCTTCTTGCACGGCCATAGCCAATAAATAACGAATCGTATTGTATTTGATTACTGGAGCATATGTTTCTTCATAGTCAATTCCTTGTTTTTGCGAACAACCTTTAATCACTAGTCTTGCTTTATAACGTATTGGACCTTCTAAAGTTTTCTTGGTTTTAAATACCCATTTAGACTGTAATGGCTTTACGTTCTCTGGTAATTCAGTTAAAGTCCAAGTTTTGTTTTCAATGAGTGAATTATATTTTTCGTCCATTGCTTTTCGCCAAAGTGCTGCATCTGACCTATTCATCGCTTCTTCTACTGTCAATGGATCGTTTAAATAATCGACCTTAAAACTATATAAAATGGAAATGGAATCATTTTGTGTCTCTGATTGTTTAAAATTACGACTAACAAATGCTGAGCTAGTATCAGTGGGCTTGTTTTTAACTTTTTGCAAAAGTTTTGTTTTAATAAAATCTGTACTTACAATGTCACCGGAATTCTCTATAGCCATGATCAGTGGTTTGTAACTGTCTGGTAAACCAGTAAGTAAAAATATAAAAACCCACTCATCACTTATTTCGAATTTAATATCATTGAGCATTTGTGCAGTGCTCACTATAGTTGAAACATATTTCTCTATTGAGTCACAGTCTTCTAACCTTGTTAAAAGCATCTTTCTCATGAGTCCTACTTTACGACATAAACCTGAATCTTGAAAAGCATCTTTTAACTTGTTCCATGCTTTACTTGCACTTTTTGCACTTCTTATGTGCACAAAGTTACTGGGTTGTATCATCATTATGATTTTTGACTTCGCTTTTGTATCTCTTTTTAGTTTCTTAACCTCATCACTCGTTGTGTCTGTACCGTCTATACATAACCATAAACTTTCGCACTCAAGGTACGCTTGCATTGCAAATGCCCAATCATTGTAATTTTCTCTGCCTGCAAGTTTTTCTATTGCCGGTATATTTGCGTTCGACATGTTGATAAGAAACTGTATCAACCGTACTGTATACTTTTTAAACTACTACAATAACTTAATTTTCTGGGCTCATAACCTGTTGTGAGCAGAGTTCAGAGTAAATAAGAACACACAGTGATTGTCACAATTAGTTTTATTATAAAGTAGAAAGTATATTATATCAAACGTTTATACACAATAAAATAACGATACATTCGCTTACAGCTGAAGTTACTTATTATCTCACATTGTAAATCAATGTTGCGAACTTTAATACATAAAACATTAATTCATATATTACAACATAATTCGCTTATAATTTTATCACGTATGACATTATATACATTGATTCTAAAACTCTCTTTCCCAGTAAAATGCTTGTCATCTTCAAATGTCTCATCATATTGCTTTTTCCTTTTTGACATTCTCTTCTCTTGCCACAGCCTCAATACATATTTTCAAATATATCTCTAAAATCCATAATAAATTCGGAAAGAAATTTAAGAAGTATTGCTCGTTGTAACAAGTTCGACTGAATGTCTTGCAACGATACGCTTGTACAGTTAATGCGCTGCAACAATGTATCCCATAACACAGTTAGTAGAGCTATTTCATATTTGTCAAAATATTTTGATATTTTTTTGGCTTCTAATTTTCCTAAAGGTTTTTCATAACTACATTGACTTATTTCTTGCAATACCTGCTGAATTATTTTATAATTTTTTCTTAAGGCTGAAACTGCATCTGCTCGAGCCGATCATCTCCTATCACATATGCGTTTGATATGTTTCGATCTATCCGGCAAACTTTTTGTTAAAATGTTCAACCGGCGAGTAGATGAAGAAAAGAACACATATATATTTTGAACAAAATCAAAATAATGAAGACTGCCCGAACACGATTCCGCAGCACAATTAAATTTATGATATGGCTAGCACAAGGTACATAGGTCGCCATTGCATTGTACTCTTTAATTCTAGATTGCAATCCCCTATATTTACCAGACATGTTTGACGGGTTGTCGTAGCTTTGGCCTGTACATTTTTTTATGTCAATGTCTAAGTCTTTTAAAAATTCTAACAATATGTTTTCTAAGTATGCAGAATCATGCTGATCAATTTGAAGAAACCCAAAAAATTTTTCTTTTATATTTCCTTTCTTGTCCAAAAATCTTAAAATTACTGTTGGTTGGTCTACATGACTACTATCAGGAGTGGAGTTTATAATCATAGAATAATATAACTCATCGCGAACTTCACAGATTTCAAATTTTTTGCATTCATTTCCCATTAAGGTTATGAATTCATCACATGTGTTTGGAGATAAATAATTAACATTTCCTGAATTGCCGAATTTTTCCAAATGGTTTTTTTAAAAATGGGTCAAATTCTGACAAATAATCTATGCAACTTAAAAAATTGCCCTTTCGATTAGAATCTGGGTTTTGTCTATGACCCCGAAATGCTAATCCCATAGTGGCCAATAGTTTGACTGTAGCAACAATTCTTTTAAACACCTCTCGCCAATACCTGCCTACCGAATCAATTTGTTTCATTAATTCCATATCAATGCGTCCAATAATTGATACTCGTTGTTTAAAGGTTAACATTGAGTTTAGGTGATCATGTGAAGATTCATGTTTTTTTAATCCCCTAGTCAAATTTTTCCAGTCGTTAATACCCGTAATAAATTTCGTTAGCGCCCCGGAAAACATTTTGCATGTAAAACAGTAGACACATTTAGTAGTCTCTGAAAGTATCATCCATTCAGGATATTGCTTAGTGCCATTTGCTATAATGCAACAAAAATGTGTTTCTGAAAGTTTTCTGTAGTAAGATCTATTTCTATCAGTATAATTTATTTTCAATTTTTTAATGTCTCCTACGTTAGAAGGTTTATGTGTTAAATAATGTTCAACTTCTTTATTAGATAATTTCTTCGTCCATAACGCAATATCATTTGTAAAGAAACTTTGGCCAGTTTCAGTTTCTTGTCTGCCGTTTGATTTCTTTTTCAATCAATAATTCCAATTTCAATACTTCATTTTTCGATTCATCAGTAGCAGAATTTTCGCAGACAGACTTATTAACAAAGGAGTTCTCAGGAGTAGCATTTTCACAATCAGTATTTTGAAGAATGGAAGTTGAAGTTGACGGTGCTAAAAATGCAGCAAGAGAATTTCTCTGCTGTTCTGCACATTGTTTTATACACTTAATTTTTCTTTTCTTTGCGGCCCCACTTTCAAATCTTCTTTTCATGACTTGAAAAGAGATACAAAATTAGTATATTTTTACACACATTTATTTAAAAAAATCATTTATGACTTATACACTGAGGTCCTGTTTAGATCATTACGACGCAAATCCTTTGCTGTGCTATAAAATTTAATAGAAAATTAAACAAAAAAAATATTTAAATGCTGAGTTTTTATGCAGTAGCACCATAATGGCCCTAGTGACCCGCACCGTAACGGTCTCACCGTAGTGGCCGCTTTGATACAGTCTTTGGTCCAGTGTTCTTGGCCACACTTTAGACAGTTTGAATTTCTGTAGCATTTTCATGCGGTATGGTTCCAGTTTCGGCATCTATAGCATTGTGTTAGTTTTTTCTTATTTATATCCCATGTAATTTTACATGTTGTAGATACCTTATCGTTTTTTCTAATTGTTTTATAGTAATATTTGGATCAGTAACTATCATCTACATACTTAGGTTTATGAGTTCCTCTAAGTCTGTATATTTTTTGAATATTTAATTTGTATGAGTGTATTAATTCTTATTTTTTATGATAAACTCATATATTTTGTCGGGTGTTTCTGTATATGTGCGACATTGTATTTTGATTTTTTAATTGCATTTATAAATTTATTTTTGTCCTTCAATAGTTTTTTTTTTTTTTTTATTGTAGAACGTATTTTATATAACAAAATTGTCATTCTTATGACTTTTATAATAGAAAAATATTCATCTGTTTGATTATTTATCACAAGATTTTAAACAAATACAAATAATTGTCAATTAAACTTAAAATCACAGACCACAACTAACATACATACATAAATAGAAAAAATATCGTACTTTATTGTTATTTATTTATTTATTTATTTATTTATTTTAATATAATCACTCGACAGGACAATTGTCCCAATTATGGAGTTTTAATGTATATGTTTGCGTTGTGTGCTGAGTAATTTATATAGTACCCGTTTTTGATTATTGCAATTTAATTGGGTTACAAGTTCGTTATGTTCGTTGTATTTTGGTTTTCAGCAGGTTTGTCGATTTCGGTATCGGGGCGATGCGGCAAGTGGAGTGTATGGTTCTACGTAGGTGTTACAAACTGTTTATTAATCAGTTGGGCATATTGAAGTTGACTTGTATTTGTAGTATTTTGCATTTTTGTATTTCGTTGTGCTAACGACGATGTTGGTTTTCGTTTCTTATTTTGCATTATATATTCGTCACTAAATAACAGTTCTATTGCACTGTTCTTATTTACTAGCATGTTACTCGTTTGTTCTTCAACATGTTAATTTTTTATTGTTTTATTAAGTCCAATGTTTCTAGATTGAAAATTTATTGTTGAATTTGTATCGAAGTCACTAGCTACTTGCGTATCTAATTTAGTTACAATAATGAACGAATTTTCACTATCACTCATTTCATTTATTGAATCACGGTTTTCAGTTATCGTTAAGTTTTGCTAATGTAAAATAGAATTTAAGTCGGGGTAGCCACTCGTGTTGTGTGACTACGAGTGGACACACTTTAAGCGTCCTTTAAGTTTATGAGTGCCTTTTTGTAAAGGTATATGCACATGTAAGATTTTTTTTGTTTTTATTTTAAGTTTATGTATTTAGCACAGTTTAACAGATATGTTCAGTAATATGTCTTTACGCTACGGCGGTTAAGACAAGACAGTATTAGGGCCGTTTGACACGTTGAATTATTTTGTATAAAATAATGCACAAAATTATATGAAGAAAAATGTTCAAAATTTTGTGCATTTTAATCTACATTCTTTTATTAACTGTTGTTGCATATATAATTTTATACATTATTACAAAAAAAAAAAAAAAAAAAATATATTTACAAATGTTTGTTGTCTTTATCTTTGATAGTTAAAGTCGATACTTTATTATTTAATTCTATTAATTCATTGTCGTTCTTTGCAATCATTTTTTATGGTCAATTTTCAGTTGCGAAAGTTCCGAAACCAATGATCCGGTTTCTTTAGCAATTACATCTCTTTTGTCAGTAAGCGTTTTATTTATGTTTTCTTTATCTTGCAATGTTTCTAATAATTCATTTATGTGTTTTTTTTTTTGCATTGATTTGATCATTTTTCTCTTTGATAGTTTTCTCAAATCGTTTTGCATTATCTTCGGATTCTTGTTTTAAATTAACTATTTCTTTCATACAACAATCGATTTGATGCTGATTTTCCTTTCGTTCACGTTCCGTTTCATCGTTATACTTGATCAGATCTTCTTCAAGTTTCTTCGTTGACGATTCGAACTCTTTTAAGCATTCTAATCGCAGCTGCATAATGGCTTCTGTATTTTTAAATACTTGAGCTAGACTTTGAAGAGTCTCATATGTTTTTTGGCTACGATTAGCTATTTTCGTATTAGCACTGGTACTTACTTCGAGTAAACGCATTACAGACGCATTTTCCGAGTACAGATTATACAATTTTAAACGTTTTTCTTCATAAAATTGCATTGTTTCATTTACTTGTTGATTTGAAGTTCTTACAGTTTCTTCTATTCTGAGCTACACAAAAAATATAAACTTCCATATGCACATACATACATATATATGAAAGGCACAAACAAGAAAATTTGAAGGCAATTATCAATCTCTTTCAGCAGAATGGCTACCCAACAAAATTAGTCAAAAAACTAGTTCTATCGACTCCTAAAATGGTAGATACAGAAGTCATTCCAGATTGGTTGTTTCACGATGATCAAACAACTAAAGAAGTTATTTGTACGTTGCCAAATGTACCTGGTTTAACAAACAATATCATTAATATGATCCCACGGGATAATATTTAAATTATCAAAAAGAACACTACATCTATCAAATCAGTTTACACCAACCTTAAAGACAGGAATGAAACGTTAAAGACACCAAATGTAGTTTATAAAATTCCTTGTGCAGGTTGTCCTTTAGTGTACATTGGGAATACAGGTAGAATTCTTCGAGATAGACTTACACAACATAGATCAGATACTAGAATAAAAGCAAGTGCTACAGCTCTAGCAATACATTCTAATAATAATAAACATTCCTTTGATTACGACAACGTTAGCATACTCACTACAGAACAACATTCGTTCAAGAGAGCCATATTAGAAATGATTTTCATAAAATCATGCGACAACACAATGAATAAACGTACAGATGTTCAAGGCCTAAGTTCTAGTTATGACCATTTGATAAAAAAATTCATTAAAAAGAAACCTATAATTCATGTTTAACCAGTTACATAGTAGAATATTAATAAGAATAAATGTGTTTTCTGTTAGTTTTGTTATCGATGATTTCTGTTTAAAATAGTTCATTGTCATTGTTTTAGGTTAGTTATTTTGTTTTGTTTTTGTTGACAGTTGACTAATTAATTAATTTTAATATGTTGTTTGCCGTTTTTACTCACAGATGGCGATAACAGCGCTTATCGCTTTTTTTATTTTCAGTCACATGATTGTTTTTTCAAAAAAAAAATTGAACTTGTTTTAATTGGAATTTTTCAGTTTTCAAACGACATTCATAATTTTATGTTAGAACTAATGATAATATTTTTATTTTTATTGTTTTAACTAAATTGATGCTTGTAACTTGTTGTAATATTGTTTGTGTAGTTATTATTTGTTCATTTAAGTATTGACTATTAATTGTTAGTAACATATGTTTTACAATGTTTTTTGTTCTAAACACGATTCGAATTACTGTCTCAACATAAAAATCGCTATAAGATGTATGTATTTACTTATTCATGTACCAGATTGTTTTATAAATAAAAATATTGATTGTAGCGCCCTGAAGAAGTAGGCAAAATTGCTACGAAAGCTCGGTGGAAATCTTAAATGAGATTTTTTAATTAACATCTATTCCAACCAATGACTACAACACCCACTATCAATCTTAATTAATAAATTTCCTAGTCGTTACAAATAATCATTATATATATATATATATATATATATATATATATATACATATATATATATATATATATATATATATATATATATATATATACATATATATATATATATATATATATATATATGTACAGGTTTTTTCTCGTATGAAAGTTTTATTATTTGAAATGTACTATTCGATGCTGTAAATAGATATTTTTTGTAGAGCCAGGTTTACACTATATGACTATCAACTTTTTTTTTTAAGGGGGTAGTACTCTCTGGCGGCCTGAAAAAAAGGTGATTTTCGGGATTTTTTTTAAAGATAACTATAAATGTATGACACAAATGGAATACATATGTTTATTTTGCCGTTTTTTGGCTACAAAAATTAATTTTTTGGCCTACATTGGGCAACTCCTTCGGCCGCTACACCAGGTGCAGCGTGCTACCTCCGACGGCAACCTGCTGATCGGCGGACATCATAGAGGCCGCACCGTTGGAGCTCGAACAAAATCGATATTTTTCCCTTAATCTCCGATAAATTTTCTCTCATCGTACCTAGGATTTTTTGATTATGTTGAAAAATGAAAAATTGACAACGTTTTGAAAAAAAAAATCAAGTTTTCGGGCGCAAAAACAGACATAAAAACTTGCACCGAAGAGCCATTTTTTAAGATAAAGAAAAACGGCTACGTACGATGACAGAAAAAATTGTGTAGAATTCAAAAATTCAAACCGCGTTCAAATCGGACGAACCGTTTTTGAGTTATGATGTCCGTCAACTTTGAAAACATGCTTTCGAGATAATCGCGTTTGAAGTTTTAAGGCCAGTTTTTCATCAAATTCGTCTACATACCTTCAGTCTGCTACACGGCTTCGCTTTTCGGCCTGTAACTTTGAAACGAAGTGTCTCATGAATTCAAATAATTTTTTAAGCAAACAAAAAAAAATCGATTTTTTGAAACTTGCAGAGAGTACTACCCCCTTAATGTAAACCTAGATTTTTTTTATTTAAATATAAAAGAACAATTTTTTATCTTTTCAACAATGTATAATTTTATGTATGAATTATAAGAAAAAAAATCGAAAAAATACGATAATTGAGAAATAAGAGAAATTATTTTTATTTAAAAATTCTTAGGCGGCTATGAAAACGTTCACGATACATTCTTTTTGCTCTTTTTATTACTCCAGTTGATTCGCCGGATTAATAGAATTATGTCAATTAATTCGTCCTTAGAAAACATTTAAAAAATTAATTTATTATTAACACACAACACATTAAACAAGTTATAACTAAATAATTTATTGTATTGTTAATAATTTAGTTGTTTGACATTATTATGTTTTATTTATATTCCCATAGCCGCCTAAGAATTTTTAAATAAAATCAATTTCTCTTATTTCTCAATTATCGTATTTTTTCGATTTTTTAAAACTAAAACTATACATCGTTGAAAACAGAAAAAAAATGCTGTTTTATATTTAAATAAAAAATCTAGGTTTGCATTTAAAAAAAAAAAGTTGATAGTCGTATAGCGTAAACCTGGCTGTAGAAAAAATATCTATTTACAGCATCGAATAGTATATTTCAAATAATAAAACTTTTATAGGAGAGAAAATTTTCTATTACGTATAATAAAGAAATAAGAAAAAAGTTATATTCAAAAAAATTTTAAAATATAACTTTTTTCAAAACTTGTTCAAAAAAAATCTGAAAAAATTCAGTAAAATAGAGAAAAAAATTAGCTACATAATAGCTAAGTAACTTTTTTCTCTAATTCATACTGATTTAGCAGGAAAAATTTTTGAAAATTCTCAAAAACATTTAAAAAAAAATGCTAGCGCCCAAACGGCACACGCTAGCAAATTAAAACTAAAACCAAGTTATAGAACTTTTTATTCCCTATCGAAAAGTATTCTAAGTATTTCTCCAAATTTTACTTCAGAAAGTAGTAATCTGCATATTATCGAAATCCCATGTTATTGCCCTATATCAACAAAATCTCAATCTTTGAAATTGAAAACAAACAAGAATTTATATTATTCTTTATATCTTATCAGTCTCTTATTTGCATAAATATCTTATGCCCAATTAAAAAAAATTACCTCGTGAATATATAATTACTCTTTGTAAATGTAAATTTTAATTATTTTAGAAATTTATGTTCTCATTTGTAACAAATATGTATTTATACAGTGCGAGTGTAAAGTCTGGAACTATCGCAATAAATCTTTTATTAAACGTTTTTGAAAAAAATCCTCGAACACGTCAATTTTTTTCTTAAATGAGACATTTTACTGTAATCGTCACGTATAGATCGTCTTTTGTTTTTGAGTTATGACGTAAGCGATAATTATTTTAAATGGAAACCTATATTTTTTATTACTGATTTTGGTAGTACTTTTTATTCAATTTCCAACCATATAAAATTTTAAATATGTTACATTTGAAAAAAATTGAGAAAAATAATCTTAAATTTTAAATATTAAAAACTAATTAAATTGGCAAAATGAATCTAGTTATTAGTGAATAAAACAAAAAAACATTAGCTACAACTGTCAGAATTATGCATTTTATAAATGTCACAAGTGTTAGTGTTTTATTAAGTGTTATTATTTTGCATTTTCCAAATTTGAAAAACTATTTTATTAATAAAAATTGTGTAATTAAGCGAAAAACAGAGAAAAAACTAAATAATAACACTTATTTTATTTTGACATTTGTAAATTGTATAATTCTGACAGTTGTAGCTAATGTTTTTTGTTTTATTCACTAATAACTAGATTCATTTTGCCAATTTAATTAGTTTTTAATATTTAAATTTTAAGATTATTTTTCTCAATTTTTTTCAAATGTTACATATTTAAAATTTTATATGGTTGGAAACGGAATAAAAAGTACTACCGTAAAATATGTCTCATTTAAGATAAAAATTGACGTGTTTTAAGATTTTTTTCAAAAACGTTTAATAAAAGATTTATTGTGATAGTTCCAGACTTTACACACGCACTGTATATATACAAATGTAAATATAGTATCATTTAAATAACATAATAATTTTTTTGTGATTTACTTCATGAGAACGTGTTAAGAATATTCATTTTAATAAATTTTTTCCTTTTCAACTTTACGACGCAAACACAACACAAACAACTATATCACACAGAGCAGGTTAATTTTTGTTTCATTTTAGTTTTTTTTTCTGCTCGATGCACAAAACACTAAGAAAAAATAGCACTGCAAGGACATTTTCTTGAACACCTACAATTTACCAGATACTTAATTTGGATGAAACCGGCGTTAGATGTTGTTGCGACCGCTACTTGACTTATATCACATCCTGCCGGACATTTCTGTTTAAAGTCCATTTTTGCTCCAAGTAAGAAATGACAATCGGTTGTGTATGTGTTGTCGAACCTCTCGAAAATGCCAGTCCATCTGTGCGAATTTCGTCCTGTTCGAACGATTGGGTAGTGATTCGTAAGCCGATAATTTTTCGGTGTAGCGTCTCGTCTGTCAAAATTCATTGCGCTAAGTTCATAGCGGCGGCGTTTACATTATCAGTACATGGCACATAGTCAACACAATTAGCCATTGCACATATTGAAACTATCGTAAAAATCAGTTTCACTTGCATGCTGAAGAACTTCTACTTTTAATGCAGAACCAAACCAAAAAAACAAAAAACCGAAACTGTTATTTTACAACTGCTTACAACAGATTGTTAGCAAACTGTTGAGATTATCGATTCCAGCTGATTCACTTGTTTTATCTCGAGAAAAAATGATAAGACAGATAGAATGTGTCATACTCTTTGTTCAGCACAGGACGAATAAAATTGTTAAACTCTTATTACTATTACAACATAAATTGTTAGCACTACTCAAAATGCGCAATATTTCATTTTATGCATTTTGATATGAATAAATTATCAGAAAATCTGCTGTGGTCACTACCAAACTTTCCCAAAAAATATGAACTTTTTTTTACATAAAACACAAATAATACAAATAAATGAAACTTTTTGCACAAAAAACGTATGTATAGAATATATTTGTTATATTTTTAGAAAATACAATTAGTATTTAATTAATTAGTATTTGGGTAGTTTGTTGTCTAGTGATGGCCGTTTTGATCGTGAAATTGAAAGGAGAGTAAATGCTGGTTGTAAGGTTTTGGGTGCTTTGAGAACTTTTGCTAGGAATGTAAATGTTTCCAAAGAAGCCCGTTTGAGTATATACAATGCAGTTTTGGGGTCTACTTTGATGTATGGTAGTGAATGTTGAGTTTGGTTGTAAAAGCATAAACGGAAAATGAATGCCGTAGAAATGATATTTTTACGTGTAAACAGAAGAGATCGGGTACGAAATACAATTATTATTGTATTATAAAAATAATAAATATCGATTTTTTTTCTCAAAGTGCAAATTTTTAATTTATTTGTAGATCATTGTATGATGAGTGTGAAATTGAAAAAAAAAAGTTGTAGCAAAAGTTGGTGTTAGTCACATAAGATGGTTTGGAATGTTGAGCGAATGTCTAATGATCGTTTGGTTAAAAAGATTTATTTGAATGTTTTTGATGGTATTCGTTTGCGTGGACGTCCGTTGAGTAGTTGGAGTAGTATGATTGAGAGTGAGTGAGTGAGCGAAAGTTTCCAAGTAGTAGGAATAAAAGAGCATGTATGAGAGGAGGAATTATGAAAGTTGCTTGTTTTGATACAGTCTTTGGTCCAGTGTTCTTGGCCACACTTCAGACAGTTTGAATTTCTGTAGCAATTTGATGCGGTATGGTTCCAGTTTCGGCATCTATAGCATTGTGTTAGTTTTTTCTTATTTATATATTTATCCCATATTATTTTTACATGTTTTAGATATTTTATCGTTTTTTTCTAATTGTTTTATAGTAATATTTGGATCAGTTACTATCATCTACATACTTAGGTTTATGAGTTCCTCTTAAGTCTGTATATTTTTTGAATATTTAATTTCAGATAAACCTTTTATGACAAACTCTTGTTTTGTCGGGATTTTCTGTATATGTGCGAAATTGTATTTTGATTTTTTAATTGCATTTATAAATTTCTTTTTGTTTTCAATAGTTTTGATGTATATGTTTGCGTTGTGTGCTGAGTAATTTATATAGTACCCGTTTTTGATTATTGCAATTTAATTGGGTTACAAGTTCGTTATGTTCGTTCTATTTTGGTTTTCAGCAGGTTTGTCGATGTCGGTATCGGGGCGGTGCGGCAAGTGGAGTGTAGTGCTTCTACGTAGGTGTTACAAACTGTTCATTAATCTGCTGGGCATATTGAAGTTGACTTGTATTTGCAGTATTTTGCATTTTTGTATTTCGTTGTGCTAACGACGATGTTGGTTTTCGTTTCTTATTTTGCACTATATATTCATCACTAAATAACAGTTATATTGCACTGTTTTTATTTACTAGTATCAGGGCCGGATCTACGTGCAAGCGGAACAAGCACGTGCTTGTGGCTCCCAACCCAAAGGGGCTCCCGGTCAACCTTTTTTGTTATTTTTTTTTTAAAGGATGTTCAATAAACAAATTTCCGACACGTTTTTATTTTTGACGACCATGAAAACGAGTGCATCTGTCACAAGAAACAACGTAAAGCAGCTGCTTAATAAATACCCCAAAGATTTTAATACAGATTTCACTGTTGAACTTTTAAATTTCTTTGCGTACGTGAAGTTACATCACAAAAGACTATTCGACATCATATTCGAGGACAATATTTCTTTGGCATTTCCTAACGTCGAAACGGCTTTACGTATATATTTAAGTTTGATGATATCAAACTGTAATGGAGAACGGTCATTCAGTAAACTAAAGCGAATAAAGAATTACTTGCGAACAACTATGTCCCAGCAGTAAAGCAGTAAAAAACAGAAAAAAGAGAAGATTTTGGAATAAGAAATGGCTAAAAAAAGGAAATAGTGAAAATGGAGCAAATGCTTTAACACTTGTTCACAAAGAATTAAGATTGGACGATAAATGTTCTTTTCAAAATTATTTAAGCATGATGAAGATTGCTTCGATCTACTGTTATCAAAAATAGAACATAAAATTCAACGAACTGACACAAATTACAAAGAATGCATTTGTGTGGGAGATAGGTTAGTGTAACTGTTAAATACTGGTTGTTACAAAATGCTTCTGTTTTTTAAAATATTTTGGCGCAAACAAAATCTATCTTTTCTTAACAATTATTAATAAGTAAATGTAAATTGTACAGAAATTAGTAAAAAAAAAGAATTTAATTTATTCACGATTTTCCTGCGAAAATTATAACATAAATTGAATTTGTGCTACAAACTTTTTCCACAGATTAACAATCGCATTGAGATATTTTGCCACCGGAGAATCATATCAAAGTTTGTCATATAATTTTCGAGTTCGCAGGAGCACAATTAGTCAAGTTGTTCCAGAGATTGTAAATGCCGTTTACGAATGCATGAAGAACAAATATATCAAGGTATACAAAAGGAAATTTATTAAAAAAATTTAGTTAATTTATATATTTTTTTCTAAATCTTGTCTTTGTGCTTCCATAGATATTTAAAATATTGTTGCGAAATAAATATGACGCATTGTAAAGAATGCGTCATATGTTTGTTTACATAAATGTGGCTAAGCATAATGTCATCAGTCGAGAAACTTCGAGAATATTCATTTTAGAAAACTAGAAAGAACTGGAAACTTTGAACTGCAGTAGTCGCGACCAAGCTAGTGTATTGGAAAGTGCCAGGTGAATACGGATTACGAACAGTGAAATAAATGTGCGGTGTTTTTGTGATATAAATTATTATAAGGGTTCGCTCGGCCTATTTGACATAAATTATTAAGTAATATTTATTCGTATTCTTTTATTATACATATTTAACTATTTATTATTGTTCTTATTATATCTTTGTAGTATTTAGTGAACTATTTTATTTCATATATTTAAATATATTTCTAGTTTTAGTTAATTTAAGTGTTGTGTTTATTTTTAACCAATTTCACCTAGTGCGAACTTTAAACACGTTGCAATATTATGTTCAACATTTAATTTAATTTGTTTACAATTAATTTGTTTACAATAATGTAACTTTAATGTGTTTACAATACGATTTTATTAATTATTTTATATTTACTTTTTAAATTTTCAAATGTAATTTAAATTATTTTTGTAAATTTTTAGATATGTCATTTGTAAAAGACGGCGATTACACTGCAATGCAAGTGGCAAATTTTTTTCAAATGGACACTTTGTGTTACTTAAAGAACATAATCATGGTTCAGAAAAGTCTGCCGAAGAAATATCATCATTTAAAACAGAATTACGTCGTGCTGTGTTAGAATGCCGTACTACAAATAGGGAGATTTACGATGAAATTAGTGTTTTGTAAGAAAATTAAATTATATAAATTAGCAAAACAATATTAATATTAATTGCTGTATTAGATATTCCACTGCCGCAATATTGGTACCGTATTGGAGCATACGCTCTTCAATGACAAAATGGCGAAAAACAGTGCAGCCGAAAGTGCCAATAACAATAGAAGAACTAGCTACAATTTTGTTAGAAGATAATTGGCAGTGCTGGATTATAACATAAGCTGACTAAGCTATAGCTTAGGGCCCCGCGGAAATTGTAAAAAATTAAAAATTAAAAAAACTAATAGTGCCAATTTTTCTGAAAAAAAAATAACGAAGTGAAGAAACTATTGGAACATAAAAGTTTGCGTATGTCTAACGACTGGTCATTTCTAAAAGTAGTAAAAAATTAGTTGATTTTGTATTAAAGGCGAATATTTCATCCTAGATCATATGTTAATAAAAGTTATGATTTGTCAGTCACACATATTCTCCAACATTCATAGAATGTCGGAAAGGTCGGTTTATAGTAAAATTATTATTAGTTCATTTTTTATTAACAAAGACACTAACTTTGTTACAGCAGACTTTCGACATCACCATAAGAAGACGTACTAATGGTGTCAATATTCATTTACTTATTTTCCTGGCAATTACCTTCTCTACGAATCAGAGAATTTGATTACTCTACAAAATACTTTATTCTATAATAAAATTTGTACAAAAGGGGGGGGGAGGGCAAAATCTTTTGTGCTTAGGGCCCCTCATAATGTTAATCCGGCCCTGATAATTGGCAACAGTTTTCAATTTGCACAAATGGCACAACATTTTTATCTGGTTTCGTTACTGCTAGTGACAACAGCACTGCAGTTATATTTGGTTGCAATGATTTTTGCAACAATATATCGGACTGCAAAGAATTGCATATTGACGGAACATTTGCAGTCAGACCAAGTAAACTAAATACATCGCAATTATTAACTATTAATGCTATTATTTATGGAAATTTAAGACTAATTATTTAATCAATTTATATTTAATAAATAAAAATAATTTAAAAAAATTGTTTTTAGTCTTTACTAATAGCATATGCTTTAATGGAAAGAAAAACAACAGCAAGTTAGCTGTAACAATTCGACCACAAATAATAATATGCGACTTTGAAAATGCTCTCCAGAGTAGCTTGAAAAGAGTATATTTTGAAGCTGAAGTGCGAAGGTGTTACTATCATTTTGTTCAGATATGTATTATAAATATAATGATTAGTAAATTACAATTATAAAATACAAAAATTATTATTTTTACATTTTAGAAACATTTAAATTGTATTTGTTGCTTTTGCATTATTATTGCATTTAAGAAAACTTTTTTTTCTTCAATTGCTTTTGAGTTACGCTTATCCGCGTAATTTTTTAAATGAAAATTTGTTAACTTTGCTATACTAGTCGATAGAGCATTTATTTCTCTTTACAACAATATATTTTTTAAAATTTATTTTAATAACATTTCTACAAGAATTTTTAAAACACCGGTTCAAGTATGTAAGTGTAGTAGGTAATATAAGATAGACAAAATTATTTGCAATAAAGTTTTCGGTCACAATCTTATCATTAAAAATACATTAATAATTAAGTAAATTGCATTATATATAACATATTTAGTTTATATATATATATATATATATATATATATATATATATATATATATATATATATATAAATTAAGATTGATAGTGGGTGTTGTAGTCATTAGTTGGAATAGATGTTAATTAAAAAATCTCATTTAAGATTTCCAATGAGCTTTCGTAGCAATTTTGCCTACTTCTTCAGGGCGCTACAATCAACATTTTTATTTATAAAACAATCTGGTACATGAATAAGTAATTACATACATCTTATAGCGATTTTTATGTTGAGACAGTAATTCGAATCGTGTTTAGAACAAAAAACATTGTAAAACATATGTTACTAACAATTAATAGTCAATACTATGTAAATGAACAAATAATAACTACACAAACAATATTACAACAAGTTACAAGCATCAATTTAGTTAAAACAATAAAAATAAAAATATTATCATTAGTTCTAATATAAAATTATAAATGTCGTTTGAAAACTGAAAAATTCCAATTAAAACAAGTTCAAATTTTTTTTTGAAAAAACAATCATGTGACTGAAAATAAAAAAAGCGATAAGCGCTGTTATCGCCATCTGTGAGTAAAAACGGCAAACAACATATTAAAATTAATTAATTAGTCAACTGTCAACAAAAACAAAACAAAATAACTAACCTAAAACAATGACAATGAACTATTTTAAACAGAAATCATCGATAACAAAACTAACAGAAAACACATTTATTCTTATAAATATTCTACTATGTAACTGGTTAAACATGAATTATAGGTTTCTTTTTAACGAATTTTTTTATCAAATGGTCATAACTAGAACTTAGGCCTTGGACATCGGTACGTTTATTCATTGTGTTGTCGCATGATTTTATGAAAATCATTTCTAATATGGCTCTTGTTCGGACATTAAAATCCTCGCCCGCAAGCTAGTAAGTAATGGCAATGGCAAAGGCAATGGCAAAGCGCTCGCGCGCGCGGTACCTATATTTATAACTTCGGTCGTACCCGCGGACGGAACAGAGATTGAAGCCAAGCGCGCTGATTGGCTGATTCATCTTGGGACGACGGCCAATGGCCACTCCCCACCGAGGTTATAAAGTAGGGTGCTTCACAGCGGGGCGTCAGTTGAGGTTAAATCTTCAGAGAGTGAAGTGCGGACGTTCAGCTAAGCATTTTCGGTTGTAATATTCAACAAATTACAGTGAGTTGAGGCATAGACTTCAGAGATTGAAGTGCGGTCGTTTCAGCTCAGCATTTTTGGTTATAATATTCAACAAGTTATAGTGAGACGCTATATAAAGTGTTGTGTATTAACTTTCGTGAATCGAACGTGTGTTGTTCGATTGTAAAAGGATATTTAATGTCGTGAGCTATTGTTGTGACGTGAATAGACTACGTTTGAGACGTAAATGGACTATGCTCAGTGTAATATTGGACTGTGCTAAGTGAACTGTGTAGTTCGACTAAGAAATAAGTTCGTTGAGCTTGATTTCGTTGTGAACCGGTGGTGTTCGACTAGTAAACTGTCCATTCGAGTTGTGAAAGTGCTCAAGGGTTGAAGTGTGGTGATTTTGTGCTAGAGTCGTGTACTAGTGCGCAAGTGACCCCCTCGTTTATTCGTGCAACGAACATTTGTGTCTGAACTGTCAAGTTAAATACGCTTGTACAAACAGCTCTTTTGAACGAATGTTGTTCTGTAGTGAGTATGCTAACGTTGTCGTAATCAATGGAATGTTTATTATTATTAGAATGTATTGCTAGAGCTGTAGCACTTGCTTTTATTCTAGTATCTGATCTATGTTGTGTAAGTCTATCTCGAAGAATTCTACCTGTATTCCCAATGTAGACTAAAGGACAACTTGTGTCCTCCTACCTGTCCTCCTTTTCGATATTTTAAAACTAATCTGTTAATATCTGTATTCAGAGATGCCGCTTACCGTAAAATTCAATATGAAGGATATTTCTTGCTTCGAAATTTCCAACATATTGTTAGAAAATGATATAATTGACAAAGAATATTCATTCAATGGAAAAATACTCGTTTAATTAAATAATTTAAAGGGATGTAAGCTTAATTAGTGTATTTTGGTTTGAATTAATAAAATGTTTCATTTATTTACGTTGTACTTTTTTCTTAAATTTTTTCGTCCTCCTTTTGATTGTAAAAAAATTGGTCACCTTACTTAAACGAAATATTCAAGTATGTACTAATAAGTTAGGTTAATGTGTCAAACGCGCCAAGCGTCAAAATATCAGCTGTGGTTACTGTACGTCCTAAAAACATTAACTTTTTTCTTCTTGTTCTTATAAATACTTTAACTTTCATAAGTGCAAGTTTAGTACAACATGTGCAACAGAAGGATCTCCTTAAATTTAAGTATAACTTAGCTATGGCTAGCTTAAGTTATACTACGGTGCAAACGGGCATTAGTTCAGTTATGTAAAATACGTAAAACGAAAATAGTTTTCATTTTTTTTTTATTAACAAAAACAAACAATGTTATGTAAATTACACAAAATATGAAATAAACAAAAACATAAAATATAATTAATTTTATAAATATAAAAATTATGAACAAAAGTTTTTTTAATACATTTTAAAGTTAAAATTAAATGTGGATTGTTACCAAGTACCACTAAAAGGAACTGTTACGATTCCAGCAAACCTTCATTGTAGATTTGTCCAATGTACAACGACGACGGATGCACTAGTATAGTAGGCATTTACATAATATATTAAAATAAAAATTGTGCAAAATATAAAAGTTTTCTGAAATAATAATAATAACAATTAGCCCGTATATTTTCACACCACCTAATGAGGTAATACGGTATGGCGCGTTAACCTAATCTTTTAAGTGGATGGATGAAACATTATCATTTATATATAGAACATATGTCTGACTTAATCAGACATAACCAACCATAACCAACATAACCAACAACATTGAATGAATGTTCAATCATATAGAAAAAACAAACATCAAATGTTAGCATGTAACTTGAAATAATTACAAAAATAGATTAAACAAGAAAAATAAACTTATGAATTTCTTATAGGTAAATTTCTATTTTTACGAGAATCAACAATTTCTACAGCTAAATCATTTATAAAAAACTTACGGAATTTCGGTATCACGTTTTCTTCCACAAATTTCTCTTCTAAACTTATTGTTTCTATGGATATACCTTTGGTTGTCCAAATAATAAAAACACATTGCTTCTTTTGCGTTATATACAATTGCTCATGAATTTGATAATAATAATTGTGTTGCCTATTTAGAACAAGCTTATCATCGGAATTTAATTTGGCGAAAAACGACTTTACTGTACTTGAACCATAACGCGGATGTATATCTCTGATTGAATTTGGACATTTTTCTTCATTGATTTTTTTTTTATCTACTAAACCATCAGGACTTGCTGCTAAAAATCCCAAATTTGGAGCAATACAAACAAATAATCCACAACGAATTACTGTATTTCCTGTTTGTTTTTCATATTCTTCAATTGCACGCATTTCATTACTTTTTCCCCATAGAATAGCATTGGTATCTGGTACTTTCACATAAAATATATTTTTCATTAAAGTACCAGTTGAACGGCGTTTCCGTGTACAAACGGCCCCAAAATTTGAAGCTATCAACCTGAATTTTTTTTCACAAAACCATTTTTCATTTTTGGCTTGTCCAATTGTGTCTTGTTCAATTTTATGACTTTCCTCAGCAGTTGCATTTAGAGTCGCCATAAGATTTTCCACATTTTCTTTTAGTGTTTCTACATTCATATCAGGTTTCTGACAGTGTTCACCGTAATCTTTATTTTTTCAATAATAATATTCGATTTGTTTGAATATTTCTTTAAATTTCTTAATCGCATGTTCGCTAAATTTCGACGTCTAGCAATTTCTTTGATATATTTTCCTTTGACAAGGTTACAAACCCAAGTTGGCCCATATTTGTAAGATTATCCGGCCCCGTAATAGCGAATATTAAATGAATTTCGTCGGCCATAGAAGGTTTGCTTTTCTCCAGTAAATTTTGCTACTTGACACATATACTGTTCGGCACTATTACTTATCATACAATGTATCAAAGACTTCACATTATTTATTAATACCATATATAAATAATGTTATTTAAATTGACTTTCATATCAGATGACAGTGTACTGTAAACATTATCTTTGTTATCAACTAAACTACATATTTCTCTTCTGCAAATAGTATGGTCTCCAAAGCAATATTTTATTACACTTTGTAAGTCTGAGCGCATATTTTCTAGCGAAGGATTATTTTTCGTACTTTTTAAAGAAATTAATTTATTACAATATTTACATATTTCTGTGAGTTTTATTTGTGTTAATCGCCTACGTATTTGTATTCCGGTACCGGCATAAGAATACAATTTCTTTTTTACTCTCTTAACCAAATGATTTGCGCATTCAATTTTTTCAATCACCATCTCCAATAAACTTCGTATACCTAACGTAAATTATACATAGATTCGCTTTTTCTGAAACCTTCAACAATTATATCTGCTTCCATAGCCGGAGAAGATTTATGCCAATTAGCAAAACATTTATGTTCGAGTATGATTGAATCTTTTCTCTTTGCAATAGCACAAATACTGCAATATTTGTTTCTGATGCCAATAAATAATATCTTCTTTGTATAGCAATCAATTATAACAGCTACACCAGATTTAGCTGAATAACTGTGTCCATAACTTCTATGCGACCAACCGCCATCGACAATGACTGTACACGAAGCAATATTTCCAATCATCTCCTTATTTTCATTTGCGTGCTGCCATCCTTCTGAAGCAGCTGTTTCCATGGAACTTGTAAGATTATTGAACCATTCCTGTTGAATTGCAAAATTATTTGATTAATACACAAGAATATACAGGGGTGATGAACACAAATTAATCGGTCATATAATTATTGATTTAACTTCTGAATAATTTAATTAGTACTATTGTACAATAATTGTATCGTTATATCTAAATTTTAAATGTACAAATACATATTCTTCTTTAAAATTATTTTTCCTAATTTTGTAATGATTGTTTAATAAAATTAAAAATAAGAAATTTTACTGCATATGAAGGATTGAAGAAATATGTAATAAAAATTATCTAATATAAGTAGGCTATTATAAAAGCAACAGATATTATTCCGTAAACAAAATCATTAATTTATTTCAATTTGTAAATTTTGGAATTATAAAAATTTATTGTCAATAGTAAGATATGCGAAATTATATCTACATTTTAAAATCAATATATTTATTGAAAAATAAATTTATTTGTTAGTTTGTATATTTTGAATATTTATTTTAGAACTTGATAATTATATTTTATTTTTATAGGCGACTGAATCAATACTATTATCTACATTATTATACTTTGCTTTCTTTCACAATAATTTTGAATACTGAAAAAATATTCACAGAACCAATTTTATTATGGCATTTTGTATATAATGATGGCGACATAACTGGTACATTCATTCCACCAACAATATCTTCTATTCCCGAAAATCCTTTACCGCTAGTAATTGCTGCAGAAACACACATTAAATTTATATTTTCTTCAATCGTTCGTCGCATGAAGAGCATTTAAAAAAATCAAGAAACTTTTCATGCCTCTGCGGACTTCGCGCCTAAATGTCGAATAATCTTTTTCCTTTGCAGGACATTTATGATTTTCAAGTTTTCTTACTTCAGTAGTAAAATGAGCTAGACTAACAATGCGTCTGCCTTCTAGAGTGTTTATATTGTTGTCTGTTCCAATAATACGAGTACGATCTATTTCGTAAAAATTCTGAATTGTTTTATTTTTCAATTCCAATGCTTAATTATTATTTTCTTTTCTAATATTGCAACTATTATTATCATCGATCACAAATTACTGTGTTCTTCCAAAACAACTTCTGATGAACTTTCTTCTTTGAGAATTTCTATATCATGTACATTTTGTTCTACCGATTCTCTCCAAGATGAAGATGCAATTCTAAATAATAAAAAATTAAAATTGATTAGAGTTATAAAGTACCTGTACATGTTTTTTTGTACATCATCGTATATTATTTATCTAAATTATATTATTCTTAACTTATAAATTATGGCCTGTTTCAACTACATCAACATTTTGTTTTCTTGATCTTGAACTTGAGATTAATCCAGGATATCTAGTTTCAACAAAATTTTTTTTTTGAAAGATTAATGAATACATAATTTTTCTATATCAAAATAAATTATAAAATCACGTACCTTTTCGATATGAATATCTTTCCTCAGGAAAAATACCAAAAGCAGTTGTAACAGTTTTTTTTATGCAAGTATTATAACAAAACTTAAAATAAAATACAATTATTGAGATTTGTAAAATTGCAAATCCAGCAATACTTATAAAAATATGTTATAGAATATATGTACGTTCAAAAACGCTAAAATATAATTCTAAAAAGTAGGGGGGGAAATATTTGTTATATTAGTAACACTTTCATAATTTTCTTCCAGGGCGCTGCATTAAATGCGTTTTTAACATCTAATAACACAAGCACGCTGAACCCTTTTGTTTTAAGTGTTTTGCACATTTCTTTTTATGCCTCTTCACATATACTGTTTACAGCTTGGACTGTACAGTGTCCTGCCCTGAATCCATGTTGGTTATCTGAGAGTAGCGCCTTGGCTACTGCTTCAACCTGCAATCTTTCGGCTATTACTTGTTCAAACAGTTTACACATTGTGTTGAGTAAACACAGAGGTCTGTAAGCACCAGGGTCGTCGATGTTTCTGCCATGCTTTTGTAATAACACTAGCCTTGCACTCCTCCAAATTTCAGGGAATTCTCCAATTTGAAGTAGATTGTTCATGAGCTGGGCGCACTCTCATGCATTTGTCTTTACTGCTATTTTAACTACTTCAGCTGGAATTCCATCCGGCCCTGCTGCTTTGTGTGTATGAAGTTTAAGAAATATTCTTTTAGAGGTTTAAATAACTTTAAAATCCTTTCTAATGCTGGCTTAAGAGTTAACCATCTGGTCTTACTGTGTCCCAATAATTGAGGAGCAGACTTTCAAAATGCGTTTTGTCCAAATTCCATAATTTTCAGAAAGAGGCAAAAAGTTTTTGACTAAATCTGAAAGTACATTACGTGCCCATTGGACAAAACGCGTTTTGAATGTCCAAGTAACTTTCAATATTTATTTCAGACGGGACAATATGCGTTTTAAATGTCGAATTTGTCTTAAAAGATGCATGTTTGCGCATAGAACGTAATACCATCACTAACTAAAAATTTTACATTTTGGACAAAATGCATTTTGAAAGTCTGCTCCTCAATTTACGATACTCTACATCAACGTTATTGCAAATCTCTTTGAACTTTTCAATGCGCACTGTATATATGTAAAAAAAAGATTAAATCTTAACAACTACATTTTCTATATCAATGGGAAGGCATTCTGCTGCAGTTTGAATACAATTGTTTAATATATATGCGGCACAATTTACTCCAATTAATTTGTTATCATATGATTCCTGCATTTTATTTACATATTAATATTCAAATTTAATAAATTTATTTACATATATAAATTTTGTCCGTAACTATGGTAAATGTTTACGAATATCTAGAAACTCAAGAAAATTATTTCTGTCTGTACTGTAATGTTGCACTTTCAATTCTTCAACTAATAGAAATGTATTACAAAAATTTAAGAAAAACAAAATTATATTAATCGATTCATGCTTTACGGAATTTGGAAAAAATAATTTTATTATTGGTAACGCTAAATGCACTCTGCAAAAGTATAAAAAAATATGTAAATAAATATATAGTATATGAAAATATTTTTACGAGTATCTGGAAACTCAAGGAAAAAATATTTCTATCTGTACTACATATGCAGCGCTTTTAAATTATCAGAATATATATAATTATAAACTAATAATACTAAATATTGTAGAAAAACAAAATTATATTATTCAACTCATCTTTTACGAAATCAGAATAAATAAATATTCGCAAAATGCAGTCTGCAGAACATACGTATATTAAGCAAAAATCCAAACAAAAAATTATTATTTTTTACGAATATCTAGAAACTCAAGAAAATTATTTCTGCTTGTACAGTATGCTGTACTTTCAGTTTTTCAACTAATAGAAATATAATGCAAAAATTTAAAAAACAAAATTATATTAATCGATTCATGCTTTGCGGAATTAGAAAAAATAATTTTATAAATGGTAACGCTAAATGCATTCTGCAAAAATATAAAAAATGTGTAAGTAATAAATATATAGTAAAAAAAATTTTTTTTTACGAGTATCTGGAAACTCCTAAAGAAAATAATACTATCTGTACTACAATTCTGCACTTTAAAATTATCAGAATATATAATTATAAACTAATAATACTAAATATTGAAGAAAAACAAAATTATATTAATCAACTCATCTTTTACGGTATCAGAAAAAAATATTCGCAAAATGCAGTCTGTAAAACTTACGTATATTAAGCAAAAATCAAAACAAAAAATGAAAAACATTGTTCTTACCACGTCTAGCTGCCCCATCAAAATTACAATTTGTGTTATCAGCACAAAGGGCAATCACTTTATCGTTTATATTATAAGAAGTAATAGTGTCCTTAATAAAATTTGAAATTATGTCAGAACTTTCCTCTGATAGTTGTTTTACTTGTACTCTTTCCTTTGGTGAAAAATATCTTATTAGGATTGGGCACAATTTAATGTTGGAACAGTCTGAATAGACTGTGGCGTAGTTTACATATAACAAATTTTCTTTAATTTTAGTTATTGAATGTGGTACAATTACATTGCATGCAATCGCCTCACATTTAGTATAAAAAGGTCATATATTTCGGATATGGCCGCAAGTTTGTCACCGTTACTGATTCTTTCTGGTCTGGTTGCCTTGTCATCAAACCGAAAAGCACAAAGCAAAAAATTGAAACGTTGCAAATAGTGATTTCAAGTCTTCATGTTTCGATTTGAACACACCAGCCAAATACAGAAGCCCAAGAAATGACTTCATTTCAATTATATCAACATGATTAGTAAATTGGCAAGAATTATTACTTAGATTATATCTTACAGACATTTCCGTGATGCGTGCGTTAGTTTTTTCTATCAAAATTGCAAGAATGCCTTCGTCAATAAAGCTCCCAAGCTAGTAGTGGTGTAGATGGTTTTTTGAGACGGGCTTCTCCAATAACACCCGGTAGATGACTCACAATATTGCTAGCACGTGTTCTACTAGGAACAGGTGGTGTAGCTGCCCATTTGAACTTATTTTTCCCATAATAATATATGGCAATGTGTGTTTGATCGTCACTTTCTTCTAAACTTTGATTTTTATCACTCTCGTCACTAGATTCGTTAGATTCGTATAAATTCTCAACCTCTGATTCAGTATCGTGGTCACTGTGTTCACTAACACGATCTGAAAACTCACTGTCACTCTCTAGTCCATTGTTCATTATATCTTTAGCAACTTCTTCAAGTTTAGCCTGTGTTAGGGGTTTTCTACTGCCATTAGCAAAGGCCATTTCAAAATTTCCACACAAAACGTTTTGCTACACTAAAGTATGGCAGGGTCAATTTTGACCCTAAAGCGTTGTTTACTCGAAAAATGCGCAACGCAGACTTATGCAATTTACTGTGTCAATAGATGCATACCTAACTAGAAAATACACAAAAGCGCAACTAAAGCCACCTATATCGAGATAGCGTAATCACAAATTAAAATACTGCAGGATCAAAATTGACCCTGCCATACTACTTAAGGGTTAATAAAATTGAACACAAAACTGCAAGTACAATGTTCACACAAGATTTCTTTAAACAAAATTCACTTTCAAAAACTTTCTGATTTTAAAACAATATTTGAATAAAACAAGAAAAACGTGGTATCAAAAATTAAAATACTTTTCATACCATGTAAGTACGTGTGTGAACTTTAGTGAAAAATCATAAACTAATTCAAACAAGTGTCAGTGATAATACCAACTATAAGAATACTAAATTCACTAAGATACTACCAACCATATAATAAAGGTACTAGATACCAAATAATAAAATATTTTTGTTTTATAAACTCAAATGCAATAGTTGCAACGCAAACTACATTGGTCAAACAGGCAGACAATTCAGAAATAGATTCAAAGAACACATCAATTCATATATAAATAATAAAATAGATTCTAATTAAGCAGAACATCTAAACAAACACAATCACACACCAGCCACAGTACAAGATATGGAAATAGTTAAAATAGAACAAAAAGGCATTAGATTAATAGGCTGTAACAGCTGTTTTATATCTTCAATACTTGCCATATTCGTTAAAATTATGAATCTTAATTTTAATTTTTGCTATAGTTTGCAACCCTGTTTAGTTCTTACTTGTACGTAGCAAATCTTCGCACGGTAAGTCATGAAATGTTCAAGGTTAAGCAAAAACTACTTAACCTAACTGTGCCAATCACTTGATGTTTTGGCGATTTCTCACAAATATTTTATTTTCACACTGTTTGTTTTACCTTAATTTGAAGCGTATTTTTGTTTTACGTGAAAAAGTTAAATTTATTGATTTATTATCACTTTACAAATCCTTGCTATAAATTTACTTTGCACTGAATATTTTTTAAACTTTTCTAGTTGCAGTTCTACTCAATAATGTTTTCATGTTTTATCAAATTCGATTCATTCTCATAATTCACTAATGTATTATTATGAATACCATTGCATTTGTCTGTATCAGTTACTTCAATTTTCCATATAAATCACATCAATGATTGCGTTATTTTGTTCTAATTTTCTTACATTTATTATGATTTCATAATTTTTACTTTGTTCTGTATCGATTCCATTTTGTAACTTTTTAAATCTATATTAAGTATATATTAAGTATACATATTTCTTTTATCAGCATATGTTTCAAGCAGGTCCTGTTTTAATTGTGCTCAATTATTAATAACACAACTTGAAATATTAATAGCGGCTTCGCCTTTTGTTTTTGCCAAAATGCTTGACATTAAGTATCCGTTTTGAAAATCGTTTGTATTATTTGTACTGTAAAATTTTTCAGCTAGTTTTTCACATACATCATTAAATCTAGGTAATAGTTCGCGTTCACCCTTAAATGCCGGTATCATGTCCAGATATTCTTTTCTTAGGACGGAAAAGAGGAACTGCGTTTGCAGGTGGTTGGTTTTGTGTTGACATTTTTACTTTTTGTTTAAAAATAAATTGTTTTTATAAAATATATTTATTCTACGTTAGAATATTAATGAAAATTTACGATTTTCTATTTAAAAATCGGAGTTAGAGCTACAATATCGCTAACAGAATTTGTTAAATTGAAATCTCAAAATGACATAAGTTACTCACAGTACCACCAACAATGTAAGAAGTAGTTTCTTTATGAACTGAGACCTGGTGATTGGCGTCGATGTTCGCTCGAGTTGCTCGTCACTGGGTTCTGGTGCCGTTATTTCTCTATTCGTTCGAAATGTGGGCACTGGGATGTTGATGGTTAATTATGTTGTATTTCACTTAACAATTCCATAAACTGCGTACCACTCAACGTACTTTGATGAGTTACAAGTTACAGTTATGATTCGAAAATTAGTCAATAAATCTTTAATACGAATCGATATTATATTCGTTAATATCGTTGACTAGTCCTACCTACTGAGCAAATTATTGATTTGTAAAACGTAAAATTGTTTTTAAAAATATTTATTTTTTTAATACAAATTAAGTTTTACAATAGCGAATAAGTATGTGTTTACAAATGTAAAGCTAGATCTGAACTAATTATCTCACACTTTACATTATGTTTAAGATAAGAATGTAATATAAACTTATAAACTAACTGCTGCGTCAGCAGGTTATTGTACGTTGCTTTATGTTTAGTACGTGAAAAGTGATTTAATTGTTTCGACTTTTAGTTGATTTTTTTTCAGCTGACCAAATATTATTTAATATAGCAAAGACTCTTTCTGTTGGTGCGTTAGATGCTGGTAAGCTCATGACAAACTCAACTATTTTCAAAATATTTACATAAGAAATGTTTTTATTATCCAAATGTGTAATATCTCGATCCATTTTTCATCACATGATTTGCTATTGTTAACCCATTCTTGGATTTTGTTAGCGTCCGCATAACTTTTAAGAGAAGAAATTTAATCAAACAATTCAGTATCGTCCAGTTGAAGGTTTATTCTTTTTTCCATGATAAAACTGATACTATCTTCCACCACTGACCATGAAGGAACTTCACGTAGAAGTACCCATTCCAATACCCTAATTTCTTCGAATGCAGTATCCCTCTGGTTTATATAACTAATGCATGCCTCATAGAAATTAGATACTGCCGATTTAAATTCAGAAATATTAATATCCCAGGATTTATCTATGTCACTTATAAGTTTTTTTACATTTAAAGGTAAAAATATCTCATCTGTTCGTGCTATTAATTTAAATTTCAGATTTTTGATGATCAATGACACTTCCGGCATGGATATTTTTTTGTGATTCGATAAGGCAAATATCATTATGAAAGAAGCCAAGCTTCTGAACTTGGTTCACTAAAAAAAGTTTTAAAATAGTAGCGCATTTTTCTTGGTTTAAGAAATATTCCTTTAAAGGTTTAAATAACTTTAAAATTGTTTCTAATGCTGGCTTAAGAGTTAACCATCTGGTCTTACTGTGTCCCAATAATTTACTATACTCTACATCAACGTTATCGCAAATCTCTTTGAACTTTTCAATGCGCACTGTATACTTGGTGTCCCATTTTAATAAATCTTAACAACTACATTTTCTATATCAATAGTATTATATTTTCTAGATTAGTAATAATTTAATAATTACAACATAAACAACTGCATGTATTTTATAGTGTAAACATATATCTTTTAGGCGGTTTAACGCAACGTTTCAAAAATTATTCAATGTTATTTTGTTATTGGTTAATTTTATTTTTTCAGAAAATAATCAATTTTTAAAAGATATAAAGAATATGGTTTGATTTTACTATTGACATATTTTGTTCACTGAAATGACAGATATATTTATATTTCAATATTTTTAATTTTTCTTCTTTTTTTTTAATAGGTTATGTGATAAATGCATAAAACATTTTTATCTTTTATTTTACATTTTATTTTCATTTTGTCTTTAGTAAAAGAAAATGCTGTCATATACTTTAAGAAAAATAGAAGTTCAAATGTGCAAAGAGATTTGATCTAAAACTACTAAAAAATAAGTAATATTTTTAAATAAAATAGACACGCAGTATGAAATAAAAATGATAATAATGATAATGACAAAAATATATAGATACATACACCTACATGTAATAAAGTTTTATAAATAGCAAATACACTACTGCTCTTCCTTTACTAGCTTTTGTTATGATGTTAGTAGTTTGCTAGATGACGCAGCAATATCTACTTTTCTATGTTTCAGTGTATTACCGTGTCTTTGTATATCACTTTTTCTACCGTTTGCAATTGAAAATATTGCCGTACACTTATTGCACTGAACTTCACTATCGGTTGTAGTTTTTTTTTTTTATAAATGGCTACTTTTTTTCCAAATCCAAATTGAAATCCAAATTATGTGCAATACGTCGAAGGTATTCCAATACTGGTCTGTTGCCAAAGACACTAATAACTCTTTTTATATTTTGGGCGGTATCTCTGTAAACCTTCTTTGTGGAGCTGGTGGATTTCCAGCAATTAAGTGCTCGATTTTCATTTTGTTTAAATTGACTTATTTCTTAAGGGCATTTATAAATTTCCAAGTGTTCGGATGTGCAGCATTTACAATTCATGAAAAGCTATTATGCCATCCTTCAACGGCATTATTTGTGCGGGGTAAATTGTTTTCGATTAACGCGTGAACATTCCACAGACGAATAGGAAAAATTGGTTGTCTTCGCCTACCTCGTCTGTGAAGAATACCAATCCATGTAGCTTCAAAGTAAATTATAAAGGTTGCAATATGACTTCATTTTTTGTAAAAATTTGCTGTCAGTTAGCACATCGTAGGAATCAATTACATCATCTTCGGGAACAAAAGCTAGAGCTGCCAGTTGTCGCAGGTTTAAAACAGTCAGCTTCTTCACTATATCTCACTTGCAAGCCTGTTACTTGTATATGTCTCCATACGCATTGCGTGAAATGAAAAAAACAACCATTGTTTTCAGTATTCGGAGACTCTTGCTTAAACATATTTATGGCTACTTTTTCAAAATCGGTCATTACAGATGTTGACTGAACCCTCGGTGCTAAGTCCTTTAACGCTTACAGTGGGCGAATGTAAGTGGTTTCCGTTTTATTTGGAAAAAGGGCATACACAGTTGGGAAGACATTCGGGCCTATTCACTAAGCGAAATCTTCAACTTAGCAATATTGTTAAATACAAGGTCGCTAAGACATGTTTCCTATTCACTAACTTCCTTCACTTGTTAAAATTTAACAATGCTTGTTAATTTAGATTGTTTACTAGCAAGAGCGTTTTCGGGATTGCAAAGTATAACAAGTGATTGTTAAAATGGCCTTTTTAAATCTTATTTTATTACATCATGAAATAATTTTAAATATTGAAGAGGAAATAGAAAGGTACGAAAATATTGAATGTAAATATATTATTTTTAACCAATTAGACATTTAAGACGACTGCACAAATCATTACGAGATGCCAGTGATCCATTTAATATTCCACAAAATATTTTTTTAAAATATTTCCGTGTAAGTAAAGAATTAGCTCTTGATTTGTGTAACATATTAGATCCTTTTATGCAACAACCAAAACGATTACGTTTAAACCGAATCATTTAAAAGTACTTCTAACTTTAAATTTCTACGGTCATGGCTCGTATCAAGGAGTGGTTGCTCAGGGATATAATTTTTCTTGTAGTCAAGCAAGTGTTAGACCCAGAAAATCTAATTAGTGTCATGATCACAGGAGAGCAGAAATGGAGAGTGGTAGAGGGATGGATGGGAGCTGTTATGAGGGGCAAAGAGGAGGAAGAAAAAAGAGAAGAGATATGAAATATGTAAAAGACAAGGTGGAAGTTCCGATGAAATGCACAAGCGGTACTGGGCTTCCTCTAGGAGCAAAGGGAGGGTGGTTTTAGCCAGTAAGAATTTGGCAGTACCTGGTCGGTGCGGGTTACAGTCCAGGTCTCTTTTGAAGATTTCCACCCTACCCTCGTAAAAAAAAAAAAAAAAAGTCAAGCAAGTGTTAGTAGAATCGTAAAAACAGTAACAAATGTTATTAACCAACATCTTGTAAATACAAAAATAAAATTTCCTAATACCGTAGAAGAATTAAATCAAGCAAAATTAGTGTTCTGGAACAAATTTAGTTTTCCCAAAGTAATTGGATGTTTGGATGGAACTCACATTGCAATTGTAAGTCCACCGATTGACCACGAGATCTATCCTGCAATATCTTATTATAATCGAAAAGGATATACTTGTATTAACGTGCTAATAATTTGTGATTCTAATTTAAAAATATTAGCCATTAATGCTCGATATCCAGGTTCTACACACGATGCTGCAATTTGGCAAATGTGCATTATAAATGAACATTTGAGAAATCAGTTTTTTGAGGAAAATTTAGATGGATGGTTATTAGGAGATTCTGGCTTTCCACTACAGCCCTGGTTACTAACTCCCATCGAAAATGCTCTTCCAGGAACTCCTGAAGCAAACTATACAGAATCACACACACGAACCAGAAACACAATTGAACGTGTTAATGATGTTCTGAAATCTAGATTTAGATGTTTATTAAGACATCGCACCTTGCATTATTTACCTCCAAAAGCAGGGCTTATAATATATGCTTGTGCAGCGTTGCACAATATGTGTATTGATTATAATATTGAACCAGATCAAGATGAAGAAATTAATGAAGATGAAATTAATGAAGTAGACAATCCAGAAAATGATCATGTAGCACCTAATGATAATATATTAGTGTTAGGTCGTAGATTTAGGCAGAATGTAATACAAAATTATTTTACATAATATTTTATAGATTACTAATATTTTATATTTATACAAAATACATAAAATAAGATTACATATTTTATTACAATTTGAGATTTATTAATCAAGAATATAAATATTTGAAAACTGTCAAAAATAACATATTTTTAAATATTTTATAACTAAATAAGTACTGATTGTTAAAGTTTCTAGATTTGAAATGTCAAATAAAATTATTACAGTAATCCCATCTTATTATTTAAAAACCTAAGACGTATTTTTGGTAGCGGTTTTGTCATGATATCTGCAACCTGCTGGTGTGTTGAAATCTGTTGTACACCGAGTCTCCCTTCAGCTAGTTTCTAGGTCTTCGAGTTGCCAAGTTTGATTTTCCTTTATAGAAGTCATTTCTCTGTCCATTGCCTTTTTCCATTCTGCTTTGTCCTCATGCTCAAGGGCGTCTTCATATGATTGAGGAGCCTTTACTGGGTTGACTGCCTCCGTTGCCATCACATGTTCTTTGTAGAATTTTGGCTTCTTTAGGGTTAATCGGTTCCGCAAGGTGCGGGTAGATGGCGACTTCCTCTTCTGGATATCATCGTGGTCTGTTTCGATTCCAGTTTCGTATTCTTCTTTACTGTCTTCAGAGTCGCTAGATCCTTCATTGCTTTCTTCCAGATCGGACTCACTGCCGTCTTCAACTGGTGCTTCGGGTGTTGTGTGTTGAAATGGTAGTTTGACATGTTCAATGCAGCTTCCAGGTATTTCCTCAAATTGAACATCTCTTGATAGGATGACCTTGTTACTCTCTCTCAACCAAATCCTGTAGCGCTCATCACCGTCATATCCTACAAGATACCCCTTGACAGCCTTTTTATCCATCTTACTTCGCTTCTGACTGGGAATGTGAGCATAGCATGTGCAGCCAATGATCCTAAGGTGCTTCGTTCTCGGCTGCATGTTTGTCCACAACTCATAGGGACTGACATTTTGAACAGACGACTTCCCTGTTCGGTTAAGGATGTAGATGGCGCTGTTCACCAACTTAGCCCATATTGCTTCTGGATAGTTCACGTCTGTGCTTGAGTATTTAAGCGTCCTGGCCATCTCAACTATAGTCCGATTATCTCGCTCGCAAATGCCGTTTTGCTCAGGGGTGTAGGGAGCTGTCAAACGCTGCTTTATCCCTTGTGCACGCAGGATTGATTTAACCTCTTTATTATCAAATTCCCCGCCTTTGTCGCTCAATAACTCCTTGACTGTATGCCCTAAAGTTGTAGTCTGCAGTAGAAAATCCTTGAGTACCTCACTCGCTTCTGATTTCTTCGCGACGAAATATCCATAACGAAATTTGGTGTAGTTGTCCTTGAATACAACGAGGTACCTTTTCTTCTGGAACGACTCAGCAAAAGGCCCGCACATGTCCGTTGATACAAGTTCACCAGGTCTAGTTGACTTTTCTCTTGTGCCAAAAGGTAAACGGTGCGCTTTACCGTAGACACAGGGTTCGCACAGTTCCAAATTCATCTTGGCGTCTATTCCAAGTTCTCTTTTCAGCTTCTCTCTGACATGGCGCTTGTCTTGATGGCCCCATCTTTCATGGTAAAGCTGCAGCAAGTTCGAACTATCATCAACAGCGACAGTAACTTTAACTTCCTGCTTCGGTACTATCGGTTTAATGGCCGCTTTGTACAGGGTACCGCCGATGTGACGAGTTCCGAACAACCTAACTTGACCACTAATGCTTAGCGAACAGCTCGTAACTGTTGATTCAAACTTGCTGTTCTTATTACGATCCTGTGCAGCTAAAACAGAAAACAAGTTTTTTGAAATCTTTGGGATATACCAAACATCTAGCAACGTAATCTCTTCAGAGTTGTGTCCAATGGTTGATAAGAACCGGATCGATCCCTTTCCAACTGCAGTCAGAGTTTCTCTTCCAGCAGCCGTGATGTGGTGGGGACGTTGAAACTTTTCAAACTCGATGAAATAGTTCGAACAGTTTGTCACGTGTCTGGTCGCACCGTTGTCAATCCACCATTCCTTTTTGTCCACCTCCATTGAAAAAACCTCACTGCTGATGGATACTAGAGCCACGTTTGTTGTCTCTGTTTTCTCAACAAGGGAAAGTGTTAAAGTTTCTAGATTTGAAATGTCAAATAAAAATATCACTGCTGATGGATACTAGAGCCACGTTTGTTGTCTCTGTTTTCTCAACAAGGGAAAGTGTTAAAGTTTCTAGATTTGAAATGTCAAATAAAAATATTACTAGATTTGGGGAGTTTTTACTGCCTAATGTTTTTATAGTTACTTTCTATGTTTTCAAGTTTCTCTGAATGCACACTATGTTTTTGAATTTGTAACGTTTTTAACGGCTTCAACGAATGATGCCATTGCCATCAATATGTAATGTACACAGTATATTCTTCGAATACTAAATAAACATATTACACACTGAGTTTTGATTGTGTCGTGCTTGATTTAAACCTCAAAATCCAACACTGATTTGTTTGTAAATACAAATATATATTAATATTTAACAAAAAAAAATAATCTGCATGCATTATTACAGTTATATTAGGAAAAGTGAATAAATTTATTTCAATACCTATAATTATTTTATTGTGAAAATAAATTTATTCAAAACATATTAGGTTTTTTTGATAATTTTAAAATCGCTTTGGCAAGATTTTGATTTGATAGTGCTAAACTTTGTAGCGAATTTGCCAGGTTGTTTATTGAATTACATAATAATTCATTATTCTTGTCGTACATATTGCTGACTTTCTCAAGACGATTCAGTGTACTCATTAAAGGACTCGCTAAAATTAAAATTCAGTATTAAACACATAAATATTTATAATAAATCACAACAGATGTAAAGAATAAGAAAGGAAGTTTGTATGAAAAGTAATATAATTTAAAATGTTATGAAACAAATAAATTAGTACAGATATTTTATGCTGTTAAATTACTCGAAGTATTATTAATTTTCCCACTTCAACCTTTTCCTCATTTTTAATTATTCTTTTTTTTTGATAATTTTTTGAATGAATAAATTATCCGTAACATTGGTTTTACAGACTACACATTGTAACAAGCTTTAACGTCTTAATTTTTTTACTGAAAATAGTATCGTAACCAGCTTCTCTACATCACTGCATTTGTATAATTTAATGTTTACCTTTTTCTTTAAAAGATTTATTTTTCGTTTTTAAAGTCGGCCGATTTTTTTTTTTTTGTGTACTTGGTCTATATTCATCCGGTTCTGAAGATATTAAAATAGTTTCAGTAGATAGTGACAGAAAATCAGCATTATTTAAATCTGATAAGTCGTCCATAGAAACTGAAATATATATTTAAAAAATCAACTTGACGTTTGATAATTAAAGAAATAAAAAGATTACCTATAGTCGAATTATCTTTATTCATGTTCAAAACATCGGTTTCTCTACCATCTAAAACAAATAATACATACTTCTATATTTTGCATATAAATTAATTAATAAGAGTATGCCTTGATCAACTGTATCTAAATTATTTATGCCAGTTTCTGATAAATTATTATCACCCGTAATGCTAGTCCATCCTAATAACTCCATTAATTTTTCTTCATTTGTATTTAAAATTGCTGTTATTTGTACCACCTCCTGTTTTTTTGTGCATTTAATTTCCACAGCCGAGCTTTTGCACGAGTTTTACATTTATATTCAGTAAATGTCTGTGAAAAATATCAAAATTAATTATCTTAATTATAACAACGTATAAGTATAAAAATGGGTTTTTACTTTTTTCCACTGTTCGACAGTTTTTTCAGCACCTTTTTTATTATTTAATAATGTTGTTAATTCTATCCAATTTTTATTTGCTTCTTTACTCTCAACCGGATTTAATTTTCCCGACAACATTTTTCGATTTTCATATAAAAAGTCTATCATTAAATTATATTGCTCGATTGTGCATCTCGAGCCTCTACTTTTTTTTTTTGACATTATTAAAAAAATATTTGCACAATGATATGATGTAGCTGTCACTTAAGATTTTTAGGTTAGATTTGTTAAATTAACCGTACGAAACAAATACAGACATTCGTTGCTTGCGTAATGCGCATGCGCCTAAACCAATTACAGATTTCTCGTTAGCAAGAATTGCCAGATATTTGAAAATTAACAATCTTGCTAAAATATTTTGTAGTGAATAGAAAATAGAAATTTATTGTTAAGCCAATTGTTAAAAAAACTTGTTAACTAGCAATTGCTAAGTTAACAATTTTTTTAGTGAATAGGCCCGATTGTTGTATCGGACTCCATGAATTGTGTAGATCTGGCTGAATAACTGAGGGGCTGAAGAAAAGGTGCCATCCGCGTACCAATGATATAATATTAGTCGACCGTTTTGTTGAATCTTTTCTTTCGTCTATAAGTGATAAATCCCACAAAACCATCATCGTCTGGTTAATTCTGCTCTGCTTAATACGTCAAATTGGTATCAAGTGTAATAATATTGTTCGAGCGTCCAATTGTAGATGCGTCCTAAAGTCGTTGCTTCTAATTGTCGTACGCCTCCAATTGTCGTGCCTACAATTGTCGCGCGTCCAATTTACTTGTTCCATCTTTAACTTTAAGAAAATTAACAGTATTTGGTAATGGTTCTTCTCCTTGTTTAGTACGTAAAATTATTCATTTCTTCGGCGGCTCTTCATTCACCACCAATTTCTTAAAAGGATCTTCATGCATGTATCCAATCTTTAAACTCTTTTCCGAACCAGTAATAACTGAGGCAGCTCTGTAAACGTGCGTCCGACAATCATATCCATGATTTGAGCTTTCGCCGACACTATGTAAACCATTGCATTTTCAACAAGTACTCCGTCTATTTCCATTGTTAGCTTTGTCTCACCGATAACCTGTTCGCCAGTCTTTTCAAATCCATGTAAAATTTTTAGGCCATAATATATTATTCTTTTCAGCAATATTTTGTTTCATAGTACATACACCACTGCCCTGATCAATAAAACCATTTATAACAAATTGATCATAAATTGGTGCATAAATTTGATACCAGAGAGCGCGAACTTCGGCAGCAGTGCTGCTTTTGTGTCGTGCACGATTCCTATAGCATCATCCACCTTTACAAAATAAAATATTACAACAGTTCGGCTGCTTCGACTGACAAAACATGCTTGTTTTAATTAATTAAATATGAAATATTTATCATTACAAAAAACATACATATGAAACATATCATCCTATAATGTAATATAATACAAGGAATACATATAATTTTTTTAACAACAATAATAATTCACTATTCTAATTGTTAGTTATTTTTTTTTTTACTAGTTTAATTCTATTACATGATACAATAGATTTGTAAAATTTGCAAGTTTGTCGTTCTCTTTCTATATCTCCGACTAAATATCTATCGTTTCAAAGTTTACACGGTTTTTCCTACTCTCTGCTGACGGAGAACGCCAACTTACCGTATGCGTAGGCGTTCCTTTGTGATTTTCATGCTTACGTTAACGCGTATCTCTTGATAGTTCAGTAACTATAACGCACAATTTTTCCACTAATTCTTTCAGCTCATGAAATTCCGCTCTAAAGTCACTGGTCGCTGAGTTAGCTACCGCATTATAAATTGAAGAAACAGCAACATTTTACGTTTGATTACTACGTACAGGGCCGGACTAATATCATGGGGGGGGGTCTAAGAACTACTTATTAAGGGGCCTCTTTCATTAAATAAGTCGTCCTACATTCTAAATACTGTGTGTGCTTATTTGTACAAAATATACAAAGAAATGGCATACATAATTTTTTTAAAACCTATTCAGAAGCGTAATATATATTGCATCACAGAAAGTCAAACGAAGTAACAACTTTTGATTGTGTTATGAACAAAGATAATTATGATAACAAATATACTCATAATTTATTGTGAATAGTAAAACATTTAACAAAATACAATTTAAATTATAAAACACATTACAGTGATATGAAATGATTTAAAACATTTTCCTTCTACATTTTTGGGCAGCAAACTCTGTAATGATTTCTTCGAAATTAAGTTTTCGCATGATATCAGATTCGATAAACAGCAACAAAAGTGAGTCTAATCTGTCTTGCTGCATGCTGCTCCTTAGTGAATTTTTTATCCGTTTTAATTGCGAGAAGGACCGTTTTCCGGTGCAATTCGTAATCATCCAGGTCAAAATAATGGGAAAGGCTATTTCAAAGTTTGGGAATATAGACTGTATCCTATTTTTTTCAATCGCATCATAGCAATTAGCGAAAATTATTTTTAAATTTTCACTTTTTTTCATCCTTGTGCAGAAGTAACAATGAAACTGCTGTAGCTCATTACAAAGATCAGTGTTCAAATCATTTGGATAGAATGCCTCTAGATTTTCAACTTTGTGCAAACAATCATCTATAATAAATCAGGGTTCACGAAAAATGAGAATCTTCCTATAGCTTGTACTTCTTCTCTTTATTTGAACTTCTAGGGTATCAATTATTTCCAAGAATGCGCCAATACGAAATTTTTTCCTTTGAGTGAACACAACTTCTGATTCACTACCATTGTTAGCTTGTTTTCTTTTCGTATTTGCTTTTGAGAGTCAGTAGCTTTGTAGTCCACATCTGGCAAAATATATAATAATAATAATAACATAATGTGTTATCAACTGGATTTTTAAGTTTGGTCATGTGACCTAATTTTTGATATTCTCTCATAAACTGAACATATTGTTCCCTTAAATAATCGTTTGCTTGTAATTTTTGTTTCATATACTTGAACCTCCGCAACGCGTTATCTATTGAATTGCCTAGTACATTAGGCGACTGTTTAAATGGTATTGAAACTATAAATTGCCCGTTAATTTTACGTTTACAATTTTTTTTAAAAAACTCTTCTTACTGTTGTTCCTCAATGGTTAACAACTTTTTATTATAATTTTTTTCAACATGCAAAAATTTCAACATATAATTGTCTATGTTTTGTAACTTTAGATTACAATAAGTTACAATAATCTGACATGTATTGAGTATTCTAGTTACTATCCAACCGAAATTAGAATTATGTAATAAAGGTAAATTTTTCCTAAGTTAATTTGTTCAGGCCTTAATATACGCCAGAACAGTTCTGCTCCTAATAGAACGTCTAGTTCTGCTGATTCATAAAAGTATGGATCCGCTAATTTAATATCTGTGGGAATGTGCAAATTATTATGATTGTAAAATTAGGAATGTTGCTTCTTTTCTTGTTTATCAAGAGACAAGTTACTCTGAATTGAATTGATTGTTATTTGATTTTGTTTGTACCTTGCATTTATGATATATGTTTGAAACGATTTTACCATCGCCCACAATAGAAATATCAACCGATTGCCACATTAAGCCTAGTTTTTTTAAAAAACGAGTAAGTTATAAAATTTGATTGTGACCCATTATCAAGTAAAGCACGACCTTGATGATAGGTGCCATCTTTTCTCATTACTGAGAAACAAACAGTTGATAACAGCACATGTGAATTCTGGTTTCTTTGACTTGTCAAAACACTTTTCTGCAATCCCTCAATTTTTGTTTTCAGTAGCTTACTAGTTTCCAATTGTTCAAAATGCAACAACGTATTATGTAGTTTTGTGCATTTTTTACAATAACTTGATTTACATTTTTGACTTGTGTGGCATGGTCGTAAACAATTGATACATAGCTTTAAGTCTTTAGTCTTATCAAAACGTTGTTGTGGCGTTAAACTGACAAATTCCCGACATTTATAAAGATTATGTTCTTTTTTACGCATATTACAAGACTGCTGAGATTGAGTTGATAAAAAACCATGATGTTTATAATTTGTATTAGGTAAAATTTGATTGGGTCTTTTAGCTCGTTGTTCTAGCTTTTCTAAAATTTCTGCTTTATTAAGTAAAAACCTTTCTAAATTATCTAACGAAGAACCCCGATTTAGTTTTATTAATTCTTCCCATTCTTTTAATGAAATTGTATCTAATTTACTTGAAATAATATAAATTATTAACGCATTGCGTTGCTGCAATGAGTCCCCTCATTTTGCTAAATGTTTTACATTTTTGTTCAATTCATCCACAATATTTCGAAAATCTTTTGAATTATTGGTGCTCGTGGCATTTAAATCAAAGATAGATTTAATGTGCTCATGTAATAAAAAGTCATTATTGTCATATCGTTTGCATAACATGCTCCAAACCGTTTCATAGTTTTCATTAGAAATATTAAATTTCTGAACTAAATTTGCTGCTGTACCATGAAGTGACGCTCGTAAATAATGGAATTTTTGTACATTTGTTACATCATATGTATTGTATGTATGAGAGATTCGAATATTTCTTTGAATTCTAACCAATCTGTATACGCGCCGCTAAACTTTGTAAGTTAATAATTGTTAGTTTAATTTGAGTTTCTATTTGATTAGACGTACTTGACAAATTTTGAATCGATTCATTTGTATTGGATTCAGTATTTAAAATGATTCTATTTAATTTAGAAACGATTTAATGAAATCGTAATTCAAATTTGGCCCGTTCTTTATATTCATTTTCTAAATTTGCGTCGCTACATTCTAATTCGATTTTACTTTGAATATTTTGAAAATCTGTCGATATTTCTGGACATGATTTAAAGGCGATTTTATTAGATCCAAATTTTCTATTGTAATTTGATTATCCGTAAAAACCGACATTTCGGCATAAAACGTTTCAAGAGCAGTTAATCGTCGTTGTACGTTGCCTACTACTTCTTTCAATAGGGCCTGACAATCTTGTATTGCTTTACTAGCTGTTGCTGGAAAATCATTTACTAATTTTTTTAAATTGTTGAAGGTATTTGTGTAGTAAATAGCGGCATCTAACCATGTTCCCCATCTTCTTAGCACTGTTACCGGAGGTAATGGGGTATTTGGAAATCTATCTCTAAACATATCTACTCTTAAAGGAGCTTTAACAAATATTTGTTTGTCACATTTTATTAATTTATTTACTAACACGAACTGCATTCTTATAATTTCAGCTACACGATTAAATCCGTGCGCTAAGCACGTGCAATGAATTAAATTTGGATAAAAAAATTTCATATTATATGGAGCTTTTACCATGTATGGCGGCGCTGCATCTGACAATAGGAGTAAAATTTTATCACTCGGTACCGGCTCCGATAAGACAAACTGAGTCAATTCGTCGTGAATAAATCTTGTTATTGTATTATTATTTGTTTTACTTAATTGTTTCGTACTTATTAGAAAACTTTTTGACGAATTTTTCTCATTTAATATTCTGATTATTAAATTTGCCACGTATCGTCCACATACATCTGTAGTTTCGTCTACACATATCCATATATAGTTATTTCCAATATTATTTCTTATTTCGTGAATAATTTCTTTGTACATTGAACTAACATAATTTTTGAGGAGATGCCTTTCATCAGGAATGCGCATTGCGCAATATGTTTCCAGAAACATTTTGAAATATTTGTTTTGCAATTTATAAATGAGTATATTTCCTTTAATAAAGTTTTGCATAGATTCAAATTAAATTTTGATTGTTTAGTATGGCCGGAAGTAGATGCCATAGATTGCATAGATGTGCCAATAGTTTGTTGTTTCTTAGTTTTAGCTTTAATTAGTTTGTTTTTCCTGGTGCAATGACGTTTTCACATGTTGATTTATATAGTATTTCTTGCCATTTTAACCAAATTTTATTAACACGGAAGTTTAATATACCCAATTTTATATAAATTTGAAAATATAGTTGTTTTAATGACACAAATTTTAGAACGATTTTTTAAAATTTATCTACACTATTTATGTTTCTAAATAGTTGTTATAGCAACAAACTAATTTGAAAAAAAAAATGTTTTTATTACAGATACTCTGTTAATATTTTATCAAGTATCATCATCTCTCAGTCCAAACTACTGAATCTAAAACTTGAAAAATATATTCTTTATATAACAAAGAACAAAATTTTACAAATTCAGAAATAGAGTGAAAAAGGCAAAAATATTGTGACAACACTATTGTGTTGTTTTGTTTAAAAAAAAAAAAAACATTTTTATCAAATTACAGTTATTTGTCGATTAATTTTTTTTAACTATTTTAAGTGTAAGTGAAATTGACGCATACGCACAACATATTATTCATATTATACTAATATTATATGACATCCGTCAACCTTTCAAGTTATTCTATTTTTTAAGAAAATATGGATAATGTGAAGCATTTATACGAAATTTACTGTATTTTAAACTAAAATTTCAATTACATGCAGTCATTTCACCAAACTCTATCAAACGAATGTGAATACCGAACCCAAATGAAGAAAAAAAAAAAAACGTTAGCAAATCAGTTTAGCAACTATCTACTGTAAAGCAAATATTGATTCTAGAAACCTTAAAAAAACAACCAAAACAAAAAATAAACAATCCACTGCGTTTACAAAAACCAACAAAAAGAATAACAAAAGAAGAATATCGTAAAAAATACAGCGTCAAATTTACTGTCTCAGTTAAAAAGAATAAAACAATAGATCATTCTTACAATGTCACAATAGTTTTGAATTCTATATGTTCAAAAAAGCATAGAAAGGTTAAAGGTTACTAATGATAATATCTTAAAAGTTTCTTTTATAATATTCTAACTCATTAGTGAATATGTCATCTTTGTTACAAAGTATTTTAAATAAAATTTTAATAATAAAAATTTATAGAAAAAAAAACTAAATACGATCATAACACGAAACAAGTAAATTCATTACTCGCGATTGAAGCAAAAACTTAAAATTTGTATGTAATTAGTTTTTTATTTAATATAAAAAACCTCTAAATATCATTTTTAATTGGCTAATAAGAAACAAACAATAATATTGTCATAGAGAGAAATATGATTTGTAAAATTTCAATTACGTGTCTTACATCCCAGTCTTAAAATTGCACTGTTCACAAATTGGATAAAATTTTGCCAAGTCCGTGAACTAGTTCACTAATGAGATGTAACATAACAATGTTTCGCCTCCACCACTTATGTATTCTGTATTATTCTATAAGCTTTATAGTAATTAAAATACTATTACCTTTTTTAATAGTAACCTATTAAATGAAAGTAACGTAAACACATTTTATAATTCTAATTGCAAATAAAACTTACGATTTTTGAACACGCTTGGCAAAATAATTGTTTGCGAGTGTATTTTAATTCCTTGTATTCTTTGATCCATTCCTCTACGGAAGATTTTCGTTTTGGCATTGTACTATGAATCTATGAGCGCACTTTACACTGTCATGTCATAAGTTCAACTCGTTCAACTGCAGTACTGCAGCACAACGGAGTGAATTTAAGACTCGACACAAATAAAACGGGGAATCCCCCGGTCAGACGGCAAGACAGGGAATTACAAAGTACAAATTCATTCACGAAACAATTACGCAGTGGCGTAGAAAAAAATATTTTTTTTAATTAAATAAATTTTGAAAACATTGTGTCAAAAGTAAAAAAAAGGCTTGGTCTTGTCTTATTACTTTTTCTTCAATTCGTACAGATTTTTAAAAAGATTTTTCATGCCTTAAATATTAAGCATAAGCATATTTTCTATAAATCCGGTCTTTAATTATGACCGTACAATTTCCTTTATCAGATTTGGTGACAATGATATTATGATGTGCTTTGAGATACTTATCCGTTTTTGAATAAAGGTATGTTAAATAATTTGGTTGACATTTTGGAGTTAAGTAGAAATTTGTTAATACATTCGTAACTTGAGCTCTGCAAATATTTTGGTTTCATCGTTAATACAATTGATGATGTATTCGGTATCTGCTAATAATCTAGGTAAGGATACATTGGCAGGAGTTGGATCTAAGAAAAAATTGTGGCCCAGAGATAAACAATTTTCAATATCTTGAGGGATTTCTGTGTTACTAATATTCTTTATCCATTTTGATTGTGTGATTATGTTCTTTTCCGTATCATGGATTAACTTCTCTAACTTTCTCTTATTTGAATTTCTTGTTTTGTTAAATAGCTTCTTAAATTCACAATTTTGTTTATTTTCGAGAACCATAAATATAATCGATGGTAGATTCTCTAAAATATTTGTTTTTGTGTCCGTAATTTGGTTTCTTAAGTTAAATATATTTTCACATGCTAGCTCAATTTCTAAGTTTAATAGTGTTTTGTTAATTATATTTTGACATTTGTCCACTTTTAGTTGTTGTTTTCCATGTTTTATCTCTTGTATGCCAAAAACCTTATTTGCATTGTTTGTTATATGTTTAGGTAAAATTCCCTTTTTACGACAATTGAGTAAGAAAATTCTTCTGTTCAGTGCAGCGGTTAACTGTTTGTTATATTTGATCCAAAGTTTCATATTTGAAGTTGTATCATTCCCGTATATACGTTTGATATCTTGAAAAAAATCCCATAGCAAATTGAAATGAACTAATAATGACTGGTAAATTTATTTGTGAAAAGATAATGGATATTTCAGTCAATTTTTGGAATGGATTTTTAATTAAAACACATTCAACTTTACTAGGCAAGCTTTCGATTATATTTTTTAATCTTCTTCAAGGGCCACTAAAAGACAATGATAGAAATTTTTTATTTTTATGTAAAATTGAAATGTTAAGATATTGTAACAAAATTAAATGTAATAGTCAAAAATTATAAAATAAAATAATGTATAACATATTAAAATAAAACAATAAATAGGTAACTTACTAAACTAACAGTGTTTTTTTCACAAAAACATTGAAACCATGTGGTAAAAATATTACGATATGTAGTGTAGTAGAACATATGATTAATAATTAAAACATATAGAATTGTCAGAGAACAATTGAGAAACAAATTGACAAACCAATAATATTACTGAATAATAAAAAATGTTTGAAGATTAATTAGATATATTATAAACAAATTTTGAGAATAAATTATTCAACACCATACCAAACGAGGTCAAACATCAAGTAAGTTCTCAAAACAATTGCGTTTTTTTTTTTAATTTAAAATGCGTTCAATGCGCTCACATTTCTTTTTCTTCTGACCATACATACCGAAATTACGGTCGCAGTGACAGTAAGAATGACCATATATAATATATATTACAGTCAAATTCATGTAAAAAAATAAACAGTTCAATCTGCACAACGGTTTCATTGAGTCTTGATATTTAAGAGTGATACTAATTATTTGACTAATGTGAAGCAATGAAGCATTATCTAGATAATTTATTAACTATTATCTCATCCAAATAATACAAAATACTGCATCTTTGTTTTTAAATAGATAATGTTTTTTTCTTCAACTAGCAAAACACTGTACGTTTCAAATGAATTAAATACATTTTTATATCAAACATACTCACTGTCAGAAGGGCTGGTATCATAATAATCATTATTCATAGCCAGAGAATGAATATTATAGAGGAAATAGAAATACATAAACGGTGTAAAAATTATGCCAAGTATTGTAAATCTACTTTCGTTATATGCATCCACTTCATTTTCAACGAAAAGTTAAACTGCGCACGATATAATTTTTAAAACACCTTTAATAACTCGGGTCAACATTTTTATTAGTTAATAAAAATTTTAGAAAAATATATTTGTTTATTTGACATTTGCTTGTTTTGTTTCACAACGCATCACACGAATCGGATAAATGTGATGAACCTCAATTTCGAATTTATTCGATAATAAAGATAAAAATTGCAGTACAATGTAATTGCGATTTTGTCCACCACACGCGTCGGAAAACAAATAAATTTTTGAAATATAATTCAATTTCAGTTCTTCGTTAACAACATATAGAAGACAGTTACAAACTGTATTACCACCTTTTTTACCAAAACTTTTCAAAAAAGGGAACATATAACTGCGTTCTGTATTATGCACGTGAATATTAAATAAGTACATCCATAATAACCTGCGATAAAATTGGTCAGAAAACGAGATTTTCGGCAGCGATAAATTTTAAGCGAAATCAAATTCAAGTTGTAAGACATTTTTTCTACCATTATTTTACTCTTTATTTCACTATAACCAATAACTTTATATTTATGTATAATAGATTCCTCGGTTTCATCACAATTTTCATTTTCATAGCAAATGTTGCACACGTCGACTCACGGTAAAATAAATGAAAAATTGTATGTCGATTCGCCGAGGGGAATATCGTAATTGCCAGTAATTGCGGTGTAATAATCACAAAATAAACTATACAATGTCCTGATATTAAATTCTGGATTGTCAAAATAATTCAATTGCGCGCTTTCTTGAGACTTCAAATCAGCAGATAATTTTACGACCGTATTTTCGTGGTTTCCTCTTTTATCTGACAAAGACTAGGTAAAGATTACTTTACAGACGCTGACATTTTTATGAGAGACAGGGCACACATAATTCCATTTAATATAACTCTAAACTTGACGATTTTCGATTGGTACTTCTGAACTTTTTTGTTTCATGCAGCTGCTGATTAAAACGTTTTGAGACTGATATTCTCCAAGATTCCAAAATTGATTGGAAACTTCTTTTGATCAGCGACAGAAACTCGTTGAAAACATGACTTCGTACAGCAAGCAGTCATTACTTGAAATTCTTTCTTTGTAACAGTTATGCCTGAGACGCCGACGTATTCTTTTCCCCTCTTCCACCAGCCGCTCGCGTAGTTCCATTGCTGTGCCGGTGTCGTCTTGTCCGATGCCGCGTAACCGTGTCATCAGCTCTTCCTTTTTAAGGTTGTATACTCAGCCTACTGTTGCTGGTGATGGTTGTGTATTGTCGTAGGACGGGCCAGCCTCCGTGTCTATGTTGTCTTTGTCAGCCGTCGATTGTTCGATTGTCCATGTTCGTATGTGTCATCTTGTAACGTCTCCTTCGTCTCGGCGTCGTGGGGCTGGCTTCCCACGCGACGAATTACTGCTAGATCGGGCGCCAGCCACGTTTCCTGTAAATTCAGATGGGAGAGAAGGATGCAGGATAACTCAGTCGTGTTCCAAGGTTTGATAATATGGGTTTTAGTTGGTACAGCGGGAATACGACAACACAAAATAATCAACAATTAAATATACTCTTAATATTTATTTATTATATAGCGAATTACTTAAATGATTTTTTTTTATTAAATCCCATATGATATAAATATCCAATACTAAATCTAACTTAAATAAAGATTAACAGGATTTACAATAAACAAGAATTTAATTTCATAAATTTTTATAAGTCCTTATTCAAGACTAACTTAAATGAATTTTGTACAGAATGCGTAAATATACCTGTTAGTTTTTAACTAACTCGAAGTTGTTTTGTTCTTTCAAATACAAAAACTATTTACTTGAAGAAAAGGAAAATTTAATCATAACACAACACAAAAGTTTTATTTTGACCGTTTACTTACATAGCTTCTATCTGAACATCGTACACTAGTTCATATAGTAACGTCCAATGTTACCAACCATAAAACATGCAAAAATAACTGGTACATTTTGAATCTTATTTTAACACTTCCTCTCAAATTTTACCATTAAACATATTACATATAAAAAATACAAAAATGCCTCTAAACATATCTAAAAAATACAAAAATGCCTCTAAACGTATTAAAAAAATACAAAAATGTCTCTACCTAAACATATTAAAAAAATCTAATTTTGGTTAACCCCAACATATCTCGAAGTTTTACAAAACGAGATCGTTGTATAGGCTTGGTCATAATATCCGCTATTTGATTTTCTCCATAGACATGTTCCACATACATTTCTTCTGCATTATACTTCTCTCGTATGAAATGATACCGTACCTCGATATGCTTGGAACGCTTGTGATATTCCGGATTTTTAATAAGTTTGATAGCACTTGCGTTATCCATGAAAAGAGTTGGAATCTCTTCTAGCTTTGTTGTTTCACTCAATAGCCGGTTTAGCCAAATAATATCATTGCAACATTCATTTGCAGCCATGTATTCGGCTTCAGTCGTTGAAAGAGAGACACTTTTCTGTTTTTGACTTGCCCATGTTATTGCTGCAACTGAATATTTACAGACAATACCTGTTCTTGAACGACGAGTGACATAATCGCCTGCGAAATCTGCAACGCTGTACGCTTCTAAAATACCCTGCTTAGATTTTGCTTCGTCTAGCAATCCATATTCTGCTGTCCCTTTTAAATATTTAAAAATTTGCTTTACAGCCTGCCAATTTGTCAATTTTGGGTCATTCAGTGATTCTGAAACTACGCTGACTGTGTAAGAAATATCTGGACGGGTATCTGTTGTCAGATACATTAAACTTCCTACAGCTTCACGAAAAGGAACTTTTTCTCCAATTTTTGCTTCATCTTTTTCAGGATCACCTCTCAGAGGTCGTTGCTACTACGCTTGCTTCAGCCATTCCAAATTTATTTAAAATGTTATCGATATAAACTCTTTGTTTTATAAATACCGAACCGTTGTCCATTCGAACAATCTGCATTCCCAAAAAATAGTCTAATGAACCAATAGTTATTTCAAATTCACTTTGCAACTCGCGCACAAAATTTAAAATGTTATTTTTATTTGTTCCAGCTATCAGTCCATCATGGTATCGTTTCATGGTAATGCTTATGTTGAACAATCTTTCCAATAATTGTTTAATTTTATAGAAGGCTGTTCCCATATATGGGATGGCGAACCTAGAGGTTTGCGGAATTGCTATGACATCGTTAGCCCTGACTCTTGTCTGCTGATTACTGTTCACCATTTTTCTAAGCAGCGATGGTGGAAAATCATTTCTTTTTAAGATATGTTGCAGCAAATTCTTGGCTTCATTTGTGTGCTCAGCTGATGTTAAAGCCATAGCCCTTGTTAGCATGTTGGTGGCGACGTTCATAACTTGCTGTCTAGGATGGAACGAATGATAGTTGAGACATCTGTCACTGAAGCAAGGTTTTCTGTACCAGCATGTGGATAACGTGTTGTTCGTGCTATGTTGTATTTGTACATCCAGAAAAGGAATCCGTTTATTTGTTTCAACTTCACATGTGAATTGTAGGTTGGTGTCGAAACTGTTGAACACATCTAAGACATTTTGGATTTCGGTTTCAGGAATGTTCGTAATGGTGTCATCAACATATACGTAAATCCAAGTTAGATTAAAGGGTAATGCATTAGTTACCGTGTCAAGCAATAAAGCCATTACTAGTGTAGCGGCGGGAGCGCCCATTGGTGATCCCATAGCCAACCCTGATTTTTGTACGTATGTGTCATTGTTGAAGGTGAAAAAACCATTTTTGTAGCAGAATTCTACCAACTTAATGAAATTATTTTCTGATATGTTTGTTCGTACAGCGATTGTATCCCAATTGCGAATTACAGCTTCAATTAGTCGTGTTAGAGGTATATTGGTGAAAAGTGATTTTACATCAAATGATGCTAGCACATTACCCGGTTCAATCGTGGTCCCTTGTATTTTAGTGACAAAATCCTTGGAATTTTTAATGTAATATTTGTCAACATGTATGTTCGTTAACAAAGAAGCAACCAATTTGCTGATGCCGGTGGTTGGTCCGTCTATGGAAGACACGATGGGTCACATTGGACGTTCGGGTTTATGATCTTTGAGCAGGCCATATATTCGTGGTGTGGATGAGTCCGCCATGATTAACGATTTCATTGTATCTTGAGTAATTTCTTTTTTCTCAAATAGTTTTTTAATCATTTTGTTAGCTTCTAATCTGATTGTGTGGTTGATATTGTTTGTAGTTTTTCTTCTTGTTTTTTTGTTTCATTATTCTTTGCTGGCAGCCGCATCTCAATCAGTCGCAGTCGCTCCATTAATTTATTTACCGTTCTTTCTTCCAAGGATACTGACTCCCATACACTCTTAAACTCGAAATATTCGGGCGGTAAGGTTGACATTATTCTACTCATTAGTAACAGATCGGGCAATTCAGTTTTCACTAACCTTTTTAATTTGTCGTTTAGTTCACGAAAACCTCGCTGTAATGGTCTAATGTGTGTTGCAATGTCTTTACTTTGAAATTTTCACCGCTGAAAAATTTTTCCATCAATCGGTCGACTCCGGAACTTTGTCGTCCGGAACTTTGTTGGTAAACTGACAGCAATTTTTCCCACGTTGATTTTGAAGTGTCACACGTAGCCTTTAATTCAATGTTTGCATCATTTAAACTGCTCACTATTATTAACTGTGCCAGAGTATCACTTTTATTATACATTATATATGCATTTTGAACCTCCGCAGTAGCGTTTTCCGCAGGTTCTGCAGGTTTAACTCGTTTGCCATTGACAATTTCCAACACATCGTGATGTCTTAATAATAATTCTATTTGGCTTTTCCACGTAGACCAGTTTGTTGTGCCTTCCAGCTTTTCGATTTGCGCTTTAAAATCCATAGTTTCGCAATTTCTTAAACCCAATATCTTTACAGGAACTAGCCAGTTTTTGTAACTTTTTTAATTCAAAAAACTTCTTTCGCTAACAAACGCGCTGGGTCCATAACCTGTTAGTTTTTAACTAACTCGAAGTTGTTTTCTTCTTTCAAATACAAAAACTATTTACTTGAAGAAAAGGAAAATTTAATCATAACACAACACGAAAGTTTTATTTAGACCGTATACTTACATAGCTTCTATCTGAACATCGTGCACTAGTTCATATAGTAACGTCTAATGTTACCAACCATAAAACATACAAAAATAACTGGTACATTTTGAAACTTATTTTAACAATACCAAATGATTTTTTAAATATGCATCATTATAATTTTTATTTAAATCATAAAAAAGATTTATTTTATTACGTAGATTAAACAATTTTGAGTTGAACCATTTGATATGCTTTCAATTACTTGACATAACTTGAGTTGGCAAGAATTTCTTGACAGCATTAGATATAACATTGACAAAATGTTTCATACAATAATCAATATTTTCATAGGTAGTAACAAACTTCCATTCTACATTATCTAAGTAATTATATAACAAATTTAATTCTTTATCTGTTAAAGGCCTATACAATACAGATATAGATTTTTTATTTTATTTAATTTTAGAGTTAATAATTGAGCACAGTGATCAGAGAGACTAGTATCAATAACAATTGAGTTATAGGGTAAATGATTATGTTACTGTTAATAATAATATTATCTATACAGCTATACAATCTAGTATTCTCTGTAATTGTTATATGAAAGCCATATGAAGTGAGTCATAAAATACATAAAAGTTATGATTATATGTTGTGAAATTGATATTGAAATCACTTGTTAGTATTACTTTTTTTTATTAGTATTGTGTAGCAAACTTGCTACAACTTCTATGAAATTATGAAAATTACTTTTTGGAGGCCTATATATTCATATTATTATTAAATTTTGTTCAATAATTTCAATGGCTGACATCTCACAGATACGTGAAATTGGTTGTCCAGATATTACACATAATTCTCTGGACTTGACATTGTGTTTTGTTAGAATAATACTGCCACCATATCTTTGTTCTCTTGCATACGCTGAGATTACATCATAATTAAATAATTTAAAATATGTTAGTTCACCTGAACTTAACCAATGTTAAGTGAAACATAATATATCAGTGTTCCCTGTCTCAGTGTTTATAAATATGTCAAGTTTATGAGTTTTATTTCTAATAGATCGTAAATTGAGATATAATATATTAAAAGCATAATTACGGACATTGTCATTATCACTTACTATTTGATCGTCTTGTCTAAAAAATAACCGTTTGCTTTATTTAAATTATTTCTTTTATTATTAAATTCTTTCTTGTTATTACTATTGTAAAAAGTATTTATGGACATACCAGTTAGCCAATTTTTACTATTTTCTACTGTGTCTCTGTAATTAGGAGCAACACTTAATTTAAAAGATTTGTAAAAGTTAAATTTTGTTTTTAGTTCTTGTATGTCAAAATCAATTACATTCAAGTCTGTTAAATGTCTATTTAACATATCTATAGTTGTATTTGGCGATAATCTTGACATAAAATAATGTTTGTATTTTGGCACAACACTGAGCACTATATTTTTTTCACAGTTTTTTATATTTCCAATAATAATATTTTTATTATTTTTACGTTTATATGTTACAGTTTTGAATTTCTCTTCTTTTTTAGCGATGTTGTTATTGACACTATTTTTTATAGAAGATTTTTTGGGGAGGATGTTTGTTGTTTTGGGGAGTTCTTTGTTTTCTTGGTATGGGTTATATTTTTGTTTTCAATATTTCGTGTGAGGTATCGATTTCGACTATATCGAATACGTAGAATACAAATCCAATGTCAATTTTCTGATCGGGGGTTGTTTACACTCTGAATCATAGGGGTGGCTCCTTAAGGGTTGCCAATTTTGACAAGTGAGTTATCTAGAGGCTATACGAAGGATTTCTATGTTGTTATTTTAATTTTATTATTAAAAAACTTTCTCACTGTACATACATACACACGTACATACATAATCACGCCATGTACCCACTTGGGTGTGGCACAAACTCTTTTTGTCATCCCAAAATCAATCGCCTCCAAACATTCATATCCAAACAAGCAACTTTCGCTTCATCCACATTCATAATTCCTCTCATAGATGCTCTTTTATTCCTACTGCTTGGAAACTATGACTCATCAAAAACTGCGCGTCAGCACCCCTCCAAACACCCCTCGTCTCGTACAATAACCTAAATTTATTATTGTTTTTTATATTTAAGAGAAAAATTTTCCTGTTTCTGTAGGATACTAATTTTGATTGAGTGTTGACCTAATTTTTGTATAAATTACTATATTTTCTGCCGTAGGTGGTTCGAACTGTGTCAATAAAACTCATATTTAATATTGAATAATTGGATTTACTACCGTGAAGAATATAAAGGTTGAGATTGAATAAAGTGCGAACATAATCATTCGATCAATTTATTGTTAGTAATCAACATTTCGCCAAGTTATTTCTTGCTTCTGCAGGGTAAAACTGAAAAATTGTATTTATACAATAAAATTAGAATGTACATGTTATATTAAACAAAATTGTTTGAACTTACAAGTATGAATATTCATTCTAATCCCGAGCAATAGGATGACCAAATTCCAACGTAAAAATGAAGCACCTGTTTGTGCTTTTGGTCATGATCATGGGCTTTTGAGTAATGGGATAATTCCAAACACCAGGTTAACAAAGAGTACTAATTCGACAACGAGCACTGAGTTGACCACTGGCACTAGATCGATTCCGAGCATCAAGGCGACAACAAGCACCAGGTTGATAGCGAGAACTAGGTTTAAATGTACATGTAAAGAAAAAGCTAGAAACATTTTGTTTTTCCATTTAAATTTAAATTTGTTCATTAACTTGTTATTATTATTTAATTAAATATTAAATGAAACTTTGTAACTATGACAAAATATTATTTTCATTACTATTATTTTTACCGATCGTTTTCATTACACAAAAATACGTTAACATGAAGTTAATATATTTGGATAATAAAAAGCTTATTAGATTTTTTCCGATAAACATTTCGTGTAACATTAATATTTAATTAAACGTGGGTATGTTTTGTAAGTCTTTGTTGCTGTAAAATTTTTAATTTTGTGTTTGAAATAAAAATCATAAAAGTTGTTTCATATTAAATTAATGCTATATTACATTTTTGCAATGTAACACTTTAAATTTCATAAAATATTTTATCCTTTTCTTTCAAAACAATTTAAAAAATATTATTTCATAGAAATATATTTATGAATTTTTATCGAATAATAAATTTCCCTTTTTAATATCAAATTTATTGTGAAATATTTTAATCTGGGAAACGATAAAGTAAAGCAGAATAGCACTTTGATATCTCAATAAACATTGCGTATTATTAACAATGGATCATAGTAAATGCAAATCATCGTTAGTACGGTAGATCAAAACAGCATATGCAATGTACTATATGATACAAATATCAAATATCTCACACTACATTGATCACGTAATGTACGGGGTATTATCTGACTCCCGTGACTAAATCAGATTACCTCGGAATGGGTCACAGGCATAATCGACCTGGCCTCAACATTTTTGAATAGGTTTTTTTTCTGTTTTACATTTTTATTATAAAATTATGAAAAAAAAGAATTTCAAATTTTCAATTAACAAATGTATCTCTACAAACTTGTAATAATATTATTAAATAATTTTAAATTACTGGTTATTTATAACAGAATTATTACCGTAACTTAAATAAAAATAAAAAAATATAAAAAAAAATTCAGAAAGTTCTTGGGACAAAAAATGTTCCAATTTGATAATGCTGGTCCTTGTAGCAGTCATAATAAAAAAAATCCTCGGTATATTTTTATTAAAAAAAATTAAAAGTTATAATAATAATATACAAAAAAATATTTGTTTGTTATAATATACAGCACAAGTGTGAATATCATGTTCTGTCAAATTTCACAATTTTTCACAAAAACAAATTATTGTCCCACTAATTAATGTTTATTAAGTTCATATTCTTACAATGTACTTCGTGTAATTCTTTGGACAGTCCCTTTGTATGTATGTCTGCTATCATACTCTTGGATGGAATTGCTTTTAACTCGATTTCCTTACTAGCAATCTTCTCCCTAATATAATGATGTCGTATATCGATATGTTTTGTACGAGCATGATAACCATAATTTAACGCTAGACATATTGCACTGTGGTTATCACAAGAAATCAGAACACTTGTTCGCCTTGAATTTGACAACTCTTCCTGTAATTGTTTCAACCACATTGCTTTTTCCACTGCTGAAGAAAGCGCCATATATTCTGCCTCGGTAGCTGACAAAGCCACCGTTTGTTGCTTTCTAGCACTCCAAGTAATAGCATTATTATCTTTGAAGAGTACATGCCCCGACGTGGATTTTCTTTCATCTAGATCACTTGCCCAATCCGCATTGCTGTATCCTCGAAGATCATTTATGTCTGATTTACTATATTCCAACTTGTAAGACAGCGTTCCCTTTATGTGTCTTAAAATTCTTTTAACTGCGGTCCAGTGTTGACTTCTGGGATTATGGTTAAATCGACTGACAAGATTCACAGCGTACATTGTGTCAGGCCTTGTGCATTGAGCTGCGTATAGTAGGCTTCCTATAGCTTCTTGATAAGGAACGGTGCTCATTTTTGCCTTTTCTTCTTCCGTTTTAGCTCCCTGATTTTTGTCTAACTTTACATTCAAATCTATAGGTGTACATACAGGATTACATAAATTCATGTTGAATCGATCTGAAACTTGTTTTAAATAATGTTCTTGATCTATCCAGAGTTTGCCATCTTTTCTGTTTCTTCTTATACGAAATCCCAAACAACTCTTTATTTTACCTAAATCTTTCATTTGGAACTTTTGTTGTAACTGCATTTTGATCTTTTGAATCAAATTTCTATCATTTCCAATAAAAATTAAATCATCAACATACACACCAATGTATAGTTTTTTTCTTTATTCAATCAAATAATATAAACAAACTGTCTGTCTTTGATTTTTTTAGACCTAAATTTATAAGTACTGAGTTAAGTTTTATGTTCCATACTCTGCTGGCCTGTTTTAGACCATAAATTGATTTTTGTAATTTACAAACTTTTAATCCATCACTGTAATTTTTCGGTTGCTGCATATAAATAGTCTCTTCTAGATCTCCTTGAAGAAAAGCTGTGACTGAGTCCATTTGCTCGATTTCTAAATCTTCTTGCACGGCCATAGCCAATAAATAGCGAATCGTATTGTATTTGATTACTGGAGCATATGTCTCTGCATAGTCAATTCCTTGTTTTTGCGAACAACCTTTAATCACTAGTCTTGCTTTATAACGTATTGGACCTTCTAAAGTTTTCTTGGTTTTAAATACCCATTTAGACTGTAATGGCTTTACGTTCTCTGGTAATTCAGTTAAAGTCCAAGTTTTGTTTTCAATGAGTGAATTATATTCTTCGTCCATTGCTTTTCGCCAAAGTGCGGCATCTGACCTATTCATTGCTTCTTCTACTGTCAATGGATCGTTTTAATAATCGACCTTAAAACTATATAAAATGGAAATGGAATCATTTTGTGTCTCTGATTGTTTAAAATTACGACTAACAAATGCTGAGCTAGTATCAGTGGGCTTGTCTTTAACTTCTTGCAAAAGTTTTGTTTTAATAAAATCTGTACTTACAGTGGCATCGGAATTCTCTATAGCCATGATCAGTGGTTTGTAACTGTCTGGTAAACCAGTAAGTAAAAATATAAAAACCCACTCATCACTTATTTCGAATTTAATATCATTGAGCATTTGTGCAGTGCTCACTATAGTTGAAACATATTTTTCTATTGAGTCACAGTCTTCTAGCCTTGTTAAAAGCATCTTTCTCATGAGTCCTACTTTACGACATAAACCTGAATCCTGAAAAGCATCTTTTAACTTGTTCCATCCTTTACTTGCACTTTTTGCACTTCTTATGTGCGCAAAGTTACTGGGTTGTATCATCATTATGATTTTTGACTTCGCTTTTGTATCTCTTTTTAGTTTCTTAACCCCATCACTCGTTGTGTCTGTACCGTCTATACATAAACTTTCGCACTCAAGGTGCGCTTGCATTGCAAATGCCCAATCATTGTAATTTTCTCTGCCTGCAAGTTTTTCTATTGCCGGTATATTTGCGTTCGACATGTTGATAAGAAACTGTATCAACCGTACTGTATACTTTTTAAACTACTACAATAACTTAATTTTCTGGGCTCATAACCTGTTGTGAGCAGAGTTCAGAGTAAATAAGAACACACAGTGATTGTTAAATTAGTTTTATTATAAAGTAGAAAGTATATTATATCAAACGTTTATACACAATAAAATAACGATACATTCGCTCACATCTGAAGTTACTTATTATCTCACATTGTTAATCAATGTTGCCAACTTTAATACATAAAACATTAATTCATATATTACAACATAATTCGCTTATAATTTTATCACATATGACATTATATACGTTGATTCTAAAACTCTCTTTCCCAGTAAAATGCTTGTCATCTTCAGATGTCTCATCATATTGCTTTTTCCTTTTTGCCATTCGCTTCTCTTGCGTCAGCCTCAATATTTTCAAATATATCTCTAACATCCATAATAAATTCGGAAAAATATTTAAGAAGTATTGCTCGTTGTAACAAATTCGACTGAATGTCTTGCAACGATACGCTTGTACAGTTAATGCGCTGTAACAATGTATTCCCATAACACAGTTTGTAGAGCTATTTCATATTCGTCAAAATATTTTGATATTTTTTTGGCTTCTAATTTTCCTAAAGGTTTTTCATAACTACATTCACTTATTTCTTGCAATACCTGCTGAATTATTTTATAATTTTTTCTTAAGGCTGAAACTGCATCTGCCCGAGCCGACCATATCGTATCACATATGCGTTTGATATATTTCGATCTATCCGGCAAACTTTTTGTTAAAAAAATGTTCCACCGGCAAGTAGATGAAGAAAAAAACACATATATATTTTGAACAAAATCAAAATAATGAAGACTGCCCGAACACGATTCCACAGCACAATTAAATTTATGCTATGACTAGCACAAGGTACATAGGTCGCCATTGCATTGTACTCTTTAATTCTAGATTTAAATCCCCTATATTTACCAGACATGTTTGACGGGTTGTCGTAGCTTTGGCCTCTACAATTTTTTATGTCAATGTCTTAAGTCTTTTAAAAATTCTAACAATATGTTTTCTAAGTATGCAGAATCATGGTGATCAATTTGAAGAAACCCAAAAAATCTTTTTTTTATATCTCCTTGTCCAAAAATCTTAAAATTACTGTTGGTTGGTGTACATGACTAATATCAGGAGTTGAGTCTATAATTATAGAATAATGTAACGCATTGCAAACTTCACAGATTTCAAATTTTTTGCATTCATTTCCCACTAATTTGTTTATTTATTTTTTATGTTAATAACTATATTACTAATTTTCTATAAGCTGTTGTTTTCAAAAAATATATACCAAAAAGTTACATTTTGCTCTTTAAATAAGCGTTATTTAAGCACTGTGATCTTCGACTAACTATTCGAAGAGTGGCCGTCCCAATTTCTCGTTGTAATTTGGCTGTCCACCTAATTTAGAAGATAAAAAATAATTTTTTCACGTTAATTATTAGATATTAAATTTTCGTAAATTAATCGTTACTAAAATTGTTGTTCGATTTTATTTTGTTGTACATGCTCTATCCATATATGCATTGTACGCATACACATTCATTAAGTTTATTATTTCTGTATTTGCAAGTAATAATAATTTCGTTACAAAATTACTCTTATTCGTTTACGATTTATTTACGATAAATTTTAAGCTACATCCGTGGTTCATTATAATAATATTTTTTTAATTTTGTCGAGTGGCTTCGCTAACTTTTTCGGGAAGTTAGCGAAGCCATCAATAATTTTTTAAAAAAACAGCGCGACAAATTTTTTGATTTCACGACAAAATTACGACTAATTTACGACAAATTAAGCAATATTTTATTTTTTGTTTGGTGAAAGTGGCTTCGCTAACTTCCCGGACCTAATTAACACACTATTTAATGAAATCTCGTCACTTTTTAGTCTATTTATCGTACGAACGTAGCACTTAATATAAAAATGTTTATAAATAAAATACCTACTAAACTCTGCACTTTATATAACACAGATTTTGAGTTAGTATAATACATTATAATAATTATAACACTAAATACTAGCAACTCACAACTCGTAAGAAATACTGAAAACTGAATATTAAAACTAGCTAACAGCACACGCCGCCTCAGAAAATAAATTAAATATTGTCATTATTATTGTAACGTCGCCCACTCGAGCCGTAGAAAACTACCTGCTAAATACAAAAGAAAAATAATGTGTTATCAATTTACACGGCGACAATAAGACTACACAAAAGAATGATACAATGAAGATATAATTTCTTGTATTATGACATAAAAGCATACAATGTAAGAAAAAGACGAAAAGTTGCAAAATAGGTCAAGATATCAAAATAAGGATAATTTATTCATTGTAAAATTTACTAAGAAATACTACTATTGTATTTTTCTATTGTGTTAATTTGAATTTAAAATATATATTATGGCGAGCAGAAGGATCAATAAAACAATATATTTTAATTATTATATTAAACATAATTTATTGGACGTTTCGGGTCAGAATCCAACCCATCTTCAGCAATCTAAAATTCAATACAATAATATTACTATTTTTATCTATTCAATTTATTACAATTTTTATCTATTCAATTTATAAAATTTTACAATAATATGATGCTAATATACTAATTTTTACATCCATTTACATATTATGTTTGTTACAATAACATATTTTGTTTTTTTACAAAAATTATATTCACATTTTTATACGTCTTTATTGAATCACATGTTGTAGAGACTATTTAAAACAAGTTTTGTTACTGAATATCAAAGTTTAAATGACCGTGAGTGACCTCTATTGATGAAATTTGTTAATTTTGTTTAAAACTGGACGCGCGATAGTTGCAAAATTGAGAAAATCAGTTTTGCTGTTAACATGTAGATTTTGAGTTAAATTTATATAAAGTGATTCTAAATTTTTTATGCCAATTATGCCCATACTGTAAAATGCGCGGTTCACCACATTTAAATTTGTGACCCGTTTCACATTAGTGTTTTGTTAAGGAGCTATGATGTTGATTCAACAGTCGACTGTGATAATCATGTTCGTATAATCTATTTTTCAGAATTTGTGAAGTTTCACCAATATAAGATAACTCACAACCACCACAACTTACTGCGTACACCATGTTACTTTGTTGTTTTGAATCTGTTTTATCTTTCAGTGTAGTGTAAAGAGATTTTGTGTCATTTCTTGACTGTGTAACAATATTATAGTTGTATTGTGATAGGAAATGTTTTATTTGTAGGTGTAATGTTTTTATTATATGGAATAGGAATGTAATGTGTATTCTCTATTCTACTACTCTGAATCATTTGATCTGCTTAGTTGCGGTTCTGCAATTTGGCAAGTCTGTTATCTATGTGTGTGTTAATAAATTTAAGTGGATATCCATTCTTTATTAATAAATCTTTAACTTTAAAACTATTTTGTTTATGGTATTGTTTGTGTGATAATAAGTAAGTAAGCACGATCGATTAATGAGTGGATGACACTAATTTTATATTTTGTCTCAATGTGTGAGTGAAAATGTAAATATCTTTCAGAACTGATTGGTTTTTGATACCAGTTAGTAATTATCTTGTTATCAATTTTTTCTATTGTTACATCTAAATAATTAAATTTATTTTCGTTTTGTAATTCTATAGTAAAATTTAATCTTGGGTGATATGAATTGAATTTATCTAAAATGTTATCAACCTGATCTTTGTGAGCTATTATAAATATATCATCCACATAACGTCTGTAATATAAAATTTTTAAATTAACATTTGTCAAATCAGTTTTTTCTAAAATTTGTAAAACAATATCTGCTAAAACACTACTTATGGACAGCCCCATAGGGGAACCGTCTATTTGTTTGTATGTATTATTTTTAAAAATGAACATTGCTGAATCAAATATGAGTTTTAAACCTATTTTAGAGGTTTCAAGGTCCATGGAAGTATGTTGTTGTATAACATCCCAATATTCACTTACATACTGCAAAACAAGTTGTTGAGGTATGCTAGGATACAGAGCAACCACATCCAAAGAGAAAACAGTATAATTTTCAGGAATTTTTAAATTAGCAACTTCAGTGACTAAAACAAAGGAATTTTTCAAAATATAATTAGGATCTATAATATTTTTAAGGATATTACTATAGTGCTTTGCAATGCCATAGGTCGGAGTATTTATCGTAGATAGATCGTTCCGATCTATATCACTGCAGAACATTTTACATTTGTTATTAACAGCATTAATACTAGCCTTTTGTAACTTAATGTAAGTACTGGTATCATTCAAAATCAAACTTGCCTTGGTGTCATATTCTTGTTTATACATTATAACGGATTTATTGCCTTTATCAGATTTTGTAACTATAATATTCTGATTTTGTTTTAAAAATTCTTTAGCTATATTAAAAAAAATGTATGACCTCTATTTCAGCATATGTGAGATTACTTTGAGTTGCATTAATAACAAGTTTATTTAAAATAAATGAGAATCTTTTTTTTTTAATCTGATATTTCATTTGAATTGAGTAACTGTTATCTTTTTCTATATGACATTAAACATTTGTTAAAATTTGTAAAATATTTTTTCCAAATGTTATTAGATTTACTCTTAATAGAGAAATTATCACCCAACGCAAGTATAACCAGAATGTTGTTGGTTTTTAATTTTACTTCTGCAGTTCTTTTTTTTTTAGTTCACAAAGATTGTAAGTCGACGCGTTTCGATCTTGCGATCATTATCGATAATGATCGCAAGATCGAAACGCGTCGACTTACAATCTTTGTAAACTAAAGAAAAAAGAACTGCAGAAGGAAAATTAAAAACCAACAACATGAATATGCAAGTTCAGGAGAATAAAAACGAAATAAATTATAACCAGAATGTTTTCATCAATGTCTAAATTTGTTAAATTACATATCCAATTTTTGTAATATTTTTTAATATCATTCACAATACTATATTCCTTAGATTTAAGTTTCTCTAATTTAGGTTTTATAACATTGAAATGGTTATTTTTTTTGTTTAAAATATAATGCATTAGAGTTATAAATAATATGATTGTACAACTCAATCCGAACATCAAACTTTAATTCACTTATAATTTTGTTTCTTTTCTGATTAATTTGAAAAATTAAATAATAAGTCTTTTTAATTTCATATTTTAAAAGTCTGTATGAATTATCGAAAATTGTAATATTATTGTATTGAATTTTAGATTGCTGCAGATTTGTTGGATTCTGACCCGAAACTTTAATTAAATTATGTTTAATATAATCATTATTACAATATATTGTTTTATTGATCCTTCTGCTCGCCATAATATATATTTTAAATAATAAATACAGGATCCAGAACTTCAAGTTAATTTGAATTTGTTAGATTTGATTTTTTTTGTAACAGCCGCGCGCCTCCTGCGCATGTGCGATAATGCGCCACTGATGAGGTCCTGTTTAGATCATTACGACGCAAATCCTTTGCTATGCTATAAAATTTAATATTAAATGAAATAGCAGAAAAGTAAACCGAAAAAATATTTAAATGCTGAGTTTTTATCCAGTGGCACCGTAAAGGCCCGGCACCCTAGTGTCCCGAACCGTAGCGGTCTCACCGTAGTGGCCGCTTTGATACAGTCTTTGGTCCAGTCTTCTTGGCCACACTTTAGACAGTTTGAATTTCTGTAGCAATTTAATGCGGTATGGTTTCAGTTTCGGCATCTATAGCATTGTGTTAGTTTTTTCTTATTTATATCCCATGTAATTTTACATGTTGTAGATATCCTATCGTTTTTTCTAATTGTTTTATAGTAATATTTGGATCAGTAACTATCATCTACATACTTAGGTTTATGAGTTCCTCTAAGTCTGTATATTTTTTGAATATTTAATTTGTATGACAAACTCATATATTTTGTCGGGTGTTTCTGTATATGTGCGACATTGTATTTTGATTTTTTAATTGCATTTATAAATTTATTTTTGTCTTCAATAGTTTTTTTTTTTTTTTATTGTAGAACGTATTTTATTTAACAAAATTGTCATTCTTATGACTTTTATAATAGAAAAATATTCATCTGTTTGATTATTTATCACAAGATTTTAAACAAATACAAATAATTGTCAATTAAACTTAAAATCACAGACCACAACTAACATACATACATAAATAGAAAAAATATCGTACTTTATTGTTATTTATTTATTTATTTATTTATTTTAATATAATCACTCGACAGGACAATTGTCCCAATTATGGAGTTTTAATGTATATGTTTGCGTTGTGTGCTGAGTAATTTATATAGTACCCGTTTTTGATTAGTGCAATTTAATTGGGTTACAAGTTCGTTATGTTCGTTGTATTTTGGTTTTCAGCAAGTTCTGTCGATTTCTGTATCGGGGCGATGCGGCAAGTGGAGTGTATGGTTCTACGTAGGTGTTACAAACTGTTTATTAATCAGCTGGGCATATTGAAGTTGACTTGTATTTGTAGTATTTTGCATTTTTGTATTTCGTTGTGCTAACGACGATGTTGGTTTTCGTTTCTTATTTTGCATTATATATTCGTCACTAAATACATTACATTCATCTAACAGAGATTTACGGAACTTTAAACATGCTTGTGTTAAAATTTCTACATCGCTGACACAGTACTCAACGATTTCTTTTTGCATGTCGAACACATTGTCTTTAGCATCATCGTACCATTTCAAAAATTTGGTGCGTTCACCTTCTTTCATTGTGTTGTGGCTGTAGTACGAAACATCGGGGAGAGGTCCAATATAATTTTCGTTTTCTTTGGTGTTAAACAGGTGTGGAAAATATCCCTTTTTCCACGATGTCAGATCAAATGCTTTAGGGAGTGCAGCCAGTGCCATCGGAAAGTAATTCAACGAGTCGATAAATCTTACGTTTTCAATTTCCAACATAAGAATTTTCGTACCCCTCATGATTAGATCGGGTGTGTGTTGTGTTTTTTCAATTATGTATTTTAACATAAACTGATGATCAAACGCTTGCCCGTTGTGTGCTATACACACAACTTTTTGAAATTCGTTTTGAATCGTCATAATGTGGTTTATGAACCCTTCAATCACCTTGTTTTGTAGTATCTGCTGCCGCATACCACATACTTTGCATACTATAAGGTTATCAGCATTTATGCACAGACTACATGGTTGTATAAATACACAGAGATTAGGTTCATGAATCACCGTGTTCTTATCATCTATTTGTGTTTCCTGCCGTGTCTCCAAGTCGAAAAACACAAATAGAACACCCTCTGTTCCAGGCTCTTTATTGTTGGGTCGAATATAGCAATAGTGACCAGCTGGTTTGAATCCTCTACATAGTTTGCAGAAGATTTCTCCGCACACGTGTTTGGGTCTCAGATTCATATTTATGGTTTTCAAACACCTTTTACAGCGTTTGAGTACGTCACAAACTGCTCCGTTACCATATGAACCATCTGTTATATGGTTTTTAAAACATTGCGGTGACCGAAACTCCCGACTGCAAACTATGCACGAAATATTGTCTGCAGGTTCACAAGGGGGAGCTTGTTGACAGCATGGGCACGTTGCACCACAACGATGTTTGTTTTTGTGATCATACGGTATATGACACGCCTCACAATAGTAACTACATGTAAATGCTGCAGTCAGTCTTGTGATGACGTTGTAATGGTTGTTATGATGAAGCAGATTGATTTTGTATTGGGCGTCGGTGCTCTCGCCCTCGAACATCAACTCCCGACCCTTGCTTCCATGTTCATACACTGTGATCTTGTACTTTTTCAGATGTTGTTGCAGCATTCTGAGTTCCACCACCCCCGCGCCGCTCTCGGGTACTTCCATACCTGTCTCTTCCATTAATTTTTTCACTCCCTCGTCCTGCATTCCACACCTGTTTCTTTTGATTTTTTTGAAAATGAGTGTCTTTTGATAAATAGGCTATCGCCACAACAATAGCCCGTAGAAGGCATAAATTGTCGGTGTTATTAATAAAAAAATACCCCTTCTTGCCTTACACTCTTCCTCGAACGTGTTGTACTTATGTACACGTCTATTTCCTTTACCTCGTTGTAGTTTTACATACGTTGCCGTAAGCCGAAATTTATCGGTGGCCAACCCCTCTGAGTTGCTTTGGAAAATGCCCCCCAACACCTTCCACACATCATCAAAAGTGACGATTTTAGCGGTACGGAACTATAACCACCCGGGCGCTTTTTCTTTAAAGTTCTCTGAAGAGAACGTGAACCCCACCTTATCTTCAGGGTCGACATTTGAGGTTATGTACTCAATTACATCGTTTACACTATTTCTCACCCATTCTAAGTGTTCTTCATTGCTGGGAATATCTTTTATTTTAAAAACAATCTTGCGACCGTTCACATTAAACTTTTTCACTTTTGTAGCGTATTCACTCACAATTTCAAATTTCTGCATTTTTGCGTCTTTGCTGTACGATAGATAACTTAAGAATAAGGGTATGATAATACAGGCGGTCTATTTATATCCTCTGATTTCCTGTGCGGACGGAATAGAAACCGTTTTTAGTAATGCATGCTTAGAAACGTGGTAAGTGTTCTTTTTTTCCATAAGAAACAATGTTAATTTGCTTTTATTTGCTGTCTGAAAGATTTTCCCATTTAAATGCATGTTACTCGTTTGTTGTTCAACATGTTAATTTTTTATTGTTTTATTAAGTCCAATGTTTCTAGATTGAAAATTTATTGTTGAATTTGTATCGAAGTCACTAGCTACTTGCGTATCTAATTTAGTTACAGTAATGAACGAATTTTCACTATCACTCATTTCATTTATTGAATCACGGTTTTCAGTTATCGTTAAGTTTTGCTAATGTAAAATAGAATTTAAGTCGGGGTAGCCACTCGTGTCGTGTGACTACGAGTGGACACACTTTAAGCGTCCTTTAAGATTATGAGTGCCTTTTTGTAAAGGTATATGCACATGCAAGATTTTTTTGTTTTTATTTTAAGTTTATGTACTTAGCACAGTTTAACAGATATGTTCAGTAATATGTCTTTACGCTACGGCGGTTAAGACAAGACAGTATTAGGGCCGTTTGACACGTTGAATTATTTTGTATAAAATAATGCACGAAATTATATGAAGAAAAATGTTCAAAATTTTGTGCATTTTAATCTAAATTCTTTTATTAACTGTTGTTGCATATATAATTTTATACATTATTCTGTATATACACTTGCGCATATTGTTCCAGTTCTATCTAGCAGTAAAAATTTAAACCTTATTTGAATAAGATTATGTGTTGCACTGTACAATGCAATCACTCATATTATTAGTGCAAATGACAAGTTTATTAACGTAGAAAAAATAAGAAGAAAAAGAAATTGATTTATAAATTAGATAAAACATCGTGAAGAAAGTAGAGGTGTTTTAAGTTTATAAAATCAATAATTACGTATTGAAGATCCTACAGCATATCAAAATATTCTAAGATTAACTGTTCCACAATTTGATTATATATGAAACTAATTTTATAATGATTTGTATAAACCAGGTACATTCGTGCGTGATGCAATTCCATTAAGAGATAAGTCAGATTTAATTTTCATTTATACATGTGTAATTCACAGTCATATTACTTAATTTTTGATTATAAATAATTACGCTTCGCTTTTTGCCAACAGGTGAATCATATTATCTTCAGCATAAAAATGTCAGGCAATTATTATGCCCCGTTCACACCAATCATTTCTTAATGATCAATGATGACGGAAATTAGTTGCAGGTTTGTTTATCAAACAAAAGTGATGTTTATCGTTCACACTCATCATTGAAATCAATGATGAAAATAACTTCGAATTAATGAAATCCCCCGAGTTGAAACAGAGTAAGTAACTTTCTTACGTTGGTAAAGCTTGTCGGAATTGTGCGCGAAAATAACATATGTAAATTGAAAACATGAACGATACAAGCAGTTCAGAAGAAAATAATATTATTATTTTAGGAGGCCTAGTGCTTTTAAACGAAGCAATAAAAACCAGAAAAAAGAGAAGATTTTGGAATAAGAAATGGCTAAAAAAAAAATAGTGAAAATGGAGCAGGTACTTTAACACTTGTTCACAAAGAATTAAGATTGGACGGTAAATATTTTTTTCAAAATTATTGTGCGCGAGATAGGTTAGTGTAAAACTGTTAAATACTGGTTGTTACAAAATGCTTCTGTTTTTTAAAATATTTTGGCACAAACAAAATGTATCTTTTCTTAACAATTATTAATAAGTAAATGTAAATTGTACAGAAATTAGTAAAAAGAAAAAGAATTTAATTTATTCACAATTTTCCTGCGAAAATTATAACATACATTGAATTTCTGCTACAAACTTTTTCCACAGATTAACAATCGCATTGAGATATTTTGCCACCGGAGAATCATATCAAAGTTTGTCATATAATTTTCGAGTTGGCAGGAGCACAATTAGTCAATTTAATTTCTTCTCCAACAGGGATGTAGGTCACGATTTTTTTTAAATAAAACTACTTTGATTTTATTTTACTTGCAACTAGTTTCGTGACCTACATCCCTGTTGGAGAAGAAATTAAATTCACATATATCAAAGGTCGTTCAACTCAATTATTACAATTAGTCAAGTTGTTCCAGAGATTGTAAATGCCATTTACGAATGCATGAAGGACAAATATATACAAAAGGAAATTTATTAAAAAGTTTTAGTTAATGTATATTTTTTTTCTAAATCTTGTTTTTTTGCTTCCATAAGGATATTTAAAATATTATGTTCAACATTTAATTTCATTTGTTTACAATTAATAGTTTTTAATGTATGTAAACAGTACATAAACTTAAAATAAAAACAAAACAAAAATCTTGCATGTGCATATACCTTTACAAAAGGACACTCATAATAATGTAACTTTAATGTGTTTTGTTGAAAATGTTGTTGGAAAAGGTAGATAAATAAAGAAAACGCGTCTGTTGTCTTTGCACACTACGTTTATATTACTACTGATAGAAAAGATGGCGCCACACAATGGCACCACGCACAGGGTGCGTTCAATTAATATGTTTTATGTATCTTACATTTAAACAACACTCCCACTTACATAAACCATATTAATCATTAGTTAAACCTAAATCGTTACAAAACTTTTTCTGCTTTACTGAATATAAAGGTTTAGTTAAAATGTCCGCTATCATCTCATCTGTAGGCATATATTTTAATTCAACAATTTCATTTTCGACAGTCTCCCTGATAAAATGGTAGCGCACATCAATATGCTTTGTTCTTTTATGATATACCGGATTTAGAGCTAATTTTTGGGCACTTTGATTATCATTAAAAATCAACATACATTGTGATTCATTTAACAATTCCTTTAACAAAATTTTCAAAAATTTTTTTTTTTTGCGGCTTCAGTTATTGCCATATATTCAGCCTCAGTACTGCTCAAAGCTACAGTTTTTTTGTTTGTTACTTTCCCAAGATATAGCTCCTCCTGCTAATTTAAATACAAATCCGGTGTGTGATTTTCTATCACTTGTATTACCTGCAAAATCAGCGTCAACATAACCTATAACATTCATATTATCCTTTTTATATTTAATACACAAATCTTTTGTGCCTTGTAAATATCTTAAAATTCTTTTTGCACAATTCCAGTGATATTCTGTGTAATTATTATTGAATTGACTTAAGAAATTTACAGCAAAGGTTATATCTGGTCTAGTTAATGTACAAATGTACATTAAACAACCTATAAGTTGCTGATAAGGATAACTTTTATTACTTTTTGGTCCTGTTTGATCATGAACAAAATCTTTTTCAATAGGAGTGCTTAGTGACTTGCACTCGCTCATATTGAATTTTTTTAATACTTGATCAATGTACTGTTCCTGATCCAACATAACCAAATTTTGTTCCTCACTTATTCGAACACGCATTCCTAAACATTTTTCAATTTCTCCTAAATTTTTTATTTTAAATTTCATAGACAACTGTTTTTTTAAGAAATTTGTTTCATGCGGACAGTTCGAAAAAATGAAGAAATCATCGACATACACGCCGATTATGGTTATATTATTACCTTCGTGTTTTACAAAAACACATTGCTCATTGTTACATTTTTTATAATTTAAACTAGATAAAATCAAATCAACTTCTTTATACCATACACGAGCAGATTGTTTTAAACCATATATAGCACGATTTAATTTTAATACACTGTTTGTTTTATTTACATTTACACCGTCAAAGCCTTCGGGTACTTCCATATAAACATCCTCATCCAGTTTTCCATTAAGAAAAGCTGTAACCACATCTAAGTGAACTGTTTTTAAATTTAATTGTGCTGATAAAGCAAACAGCAATCGCAAGGTTGAATGCCTTATAACTGGTGAGAATGTTTCTTCATAATCTATACCCTGTCTTTGACTGAAACCTTTAGCTACTAACCGTGCTCTATAAATTATACTTTTATCACTGCTCGTCTTGGTTTTGAACACCCACTTACACTTTACAGGCACATGATCTTGAGGCAGATCCACTATATCCCACGCACTGTTTTGATCAAAACATTTCACTTGCCATGGCTTGCGCCCACTTTTCACTATTCGGACCCGAAAGTGCTTCTTTTACTGTCACTGGATCTCCCACTGAATGTGATATCTGGTCTTGACTCTTCGAAGCGAAGTAACTGACGTAGTCTGGAAACTGCTTTAATTTTCTTTCCCTGTTTGACCGTTTGACGCTTTCTTGCACTGGCACGTTTATGTTTTCTGGAACGTAGTTTGGATCTTCTTCCGATTCAGATTCATGTTCAATATTTGTTTCTTCTGTTGTTTCCATCTCGTTGTTCGAAGAAACAACTTCATTATTTTGTTCGTTTTTCTGTGATTCGATGGGAATATAAATTTTATTTTCGTTTGCTTTTTCAATGATCTGGACATCTCTGCTGATGGTTACTTGTCTTGTTGACGGATTATATAATCTGTAACCTTTTGTTGTTTCAGAAAAGCCAACTAATAACAACTTTTCGGACTTTTTATCCCATTTCCTTCGTTTCTCCTTGGGGATATGCGTCATGGCCGTGCTTCCGAATATTCTCACATGGTTCAAGTTTGGTTTCTTGCCATAAAATATTTCAAATGGAGTTTTATCAATATTGGAAACTGCAGATCTGTTTCGTAAATAGGTGGCTGTGTTTATTGCTTCAGCCCAAAAACATTTTTCCATATTCGCTTCATACAGTAAACATCGAGCTTTCTCGACTAAAGTTCGGTTTAATCTTTCTGAGAGGCCATTTTGTTCTGGAGTATATGGATTTGTTTTTTGATGTACAATGCCCTGATTTTTTAAATAATTTTGAAACTCTGCTCCGCAATATTCACGACCGTTATCCGTACGTAGAGCTTTGATTTTTCTGCCTAATTGTTTTTCGACTAAACATTTAAATTCCTTGAACTTATTAAAAGTTTCATCCTTTGATTTCAAGAAATATACGAATGCCATTCGGCTGCAATCGTCTTGAAATTGCACAAAATATTTTGCCCCTCCTATCGATGTATTTTCCATGGGCCCTGCTAGATCACTGTGAATAACGTCCAGCAACCCTGCCGCTCTGGAACCTGCATGATCAAACGGTTTTCTGCTTTGTTTACCTTCACAACAAATTTCGCAATTTGTTTTGTTCAGTTTCGTTTGTCCACTAAAACTGATGCCATCCACTAACCCGTCTCTCATTTTATTTAAATAATTCGAGTTTATATGACCGAGTCTTCTGTGCCAAGTTTCTGCTGATACGGTATTTCCAACAAACAAACCACTATTTGATCCCATTTCGATTTTATATACACCGTTTATTAAGGGAGCTACAGCAACTAAAGTTTTTTGTTTATTATAAATGCTGCAACCATTTTTATCGAAATTTACGGTATTGCCGTTTTTAATTAGTTCACTGACCGAGAGTAAATTTGTTGCCATTCCTGGTACATAGTGTGTGTTTTGCACTAAAATATCCGTGTTTTTATTGTTTACTTTTGTGGTTATTTCCACATCACCGCACTTAACTATGTTTAACATGGTATTGTCCGCAACCACAATTTCACCTAGTGTTGGTTCACTATGGTTTATCAACCAATCAGGTTTGCTAGTTAAATGTCTGCTTGCCCCAGAGTCTACATACCAGTCTGTATTTTTAAATTTACCGCTTAAAAATACCGCATTAAACGCACTTTTTGACTGTTCACTATGATTTTTATTCAACTGTGGGCACTTTGACTTGAAATGTCCTGCTTTCAAAGCTAATAAATATTATTTAAGCTGGACGCGCACACCAATTATAGTCTGTTTTTTAACTAGGAGGAGTAATTTGAAATGTTTTGCGCTAAATTATATACTTTTGATTGATTGGCACACAATCGTTTTTACACCCAACATATTTTTTTTATCTTGTCGTCAACTGTCGAGTTTCGTATTGTTACGTTTTCTTTAATTTCATTAGCTTTAAATGCTTCTTGTGATATTTTATAAGTAAATACACCAGACGGAGCTATGCGCGCATACAATGAAAATACGATTTCGGGCGGTAAAAATGCGCCAACCTTAAGTTGTCGCATATTAAATTGTAGCTAAACTTACCGTCTACACGATGTGCGATGAGATTCTATTGTGGAATTGCTCTAAATAAGGTATTTTTATCAATTTCGATATATTAATTTGACAATTTGACATATTTTTAAAAATAAAGAAAACGCGTCTGTTGTCTTTGCACACTACGTATATATTACTACTGATAGAAAAGATGGCGCCACACAATGGTACCACGCACAGGGTGCGTTCAATTAATATGCTTTATGTATCTTACATTTAAACAACATGTTTACTATACGATTTTATTAATTATTTTATATTTACTTTTTAAATTTTCAAATGTAATTTAAATTATTTTTGTAAATTTTTAGATATGTCATTTGTAAAAGACGGCGATTACACTGCAATGCAAGTGGCAAAATTTTTTTCAAATGGACACTTTGTGTTACTTAAAGAACATAATCATGGTCCAGAAGAGTCTGCCGAAGAAATATCATCATTTAAAAGTAGAAGATAATAGGCAACAGTTTTCAATTTGCACAAATGGCACAACATTTTTATCTGGTTTCGTTACTGCTATTGATAACAGCAATTTCGTAGCAATTTTGCCTACTTCTTCAGGGCGCTACAATCAACATTTTTATTTATAAAACAATCTGGTACATGAATAAGTAAATACATACATCTTATAGCGATTTTTATGTTGAGACAGTAATTCGAATCGTGTTTAGAACAAAAACCATTGTAAAACATATGCTACTAACAATTAATAGTCAATACTATGTAAATGAACAAATAATAACTACACAAACAATATTACAACAAGTTACAAGCATCAATTTAGTTAAAACAATAAAAATAAAAATATTATCATTAGTTCTAATATAAAATTATAAATGTCGTTTGAAAACTGCGAAAGTTTACGGCAAAATTACTATATTCAACGATATATTCGTTAATATGTTTTTTTTTAAAATACATTGTTTTAGTAATAAAATTATTATTAAAATAAAACGGCTAAATAAAGAAAAAGATAACTTCAATCAACGTGAAAATTTATAAATTTCATGATCTAGTTACTTATATTTTGTTACCTAGTAACTTATTTCTTTGTTGTTTATTTACTGTAAATATTATTTTTGTATCTTTTGTCCCTGATGAAGACGTACCTACGATTATTAATAATTATTAATATAAAACTGAAACCTAAAGTAGTTTTATTTTAATATGAGCTCGGTTTTATGTCCCATTGTCAATTATTTTATTTTATTTTTTAAAACAGAGTTTAGATGATGTCTTCAGTGCACTTCCTGATGAAAAGACTTCATCACTTCCAAAACCAGCAAAAAGGACTAAGCGAGGTGGACGAAGAAAGAAAAAAAAATGAATAAAAATATATTTACAAATATTTGTTGTCTTTATCTTTGATAGTTAAAGTCGATACTTTATTATTTAATTCTGTTAATTCATTGTCGTTCTTTGCAATCATTTCTTTATGGTCAATTTTCAGTTGCGAAAGTTCCGAAACCAATGATTCGGTTTCTTTAGCAATTACATCTCTTTTGTCAGTAAGCGTTTTATTTATGTTTTCTTCATCTCGCAATGTTTCTAATAATTCATTTATGTGTTTTTTTTTGCATTGATTTGATCATTTTCCTCTTTGATAGTTTTCTCAAATCGTTTTGCATTATCTTCGGATTCTTGTTTTAAATTAACTATTTCTTTCATACAACAATCGATTTGATGCTGATTTTCCTTTCGTTCACGTTCCGTTTCATCGTTATACTTGATCAGATCTTCTTCAAGTTTCTTCGTTGACGATTCGAACTCTTTTAAGCATTCTAATCGCAGCTGCATAATGGCTTCTGTATCTTTAAATACTTGGGCTAGACTTTGAAAAGTCTCATATGTTTTTTGGCTACGATTAGCTATTTTCGTATTAGCACTGGTACATACTTTGAGTAAACGCATTACAGATGCATTTTCCGAGTACAGATTATACAATTTTAAACGTTTTTCTTCATATAATTGCATTGTTTCATTTACTTGTTGATTTGAAGTTCTTACAGTTTCTTCTATTCTGAGCTACACAAAAAATATAAACTTCCATATACACATACATACATATATATGAAAGGCACAAACAAGAAAATTTGAAGGCAATTATCAATCTCTTTCAGCAGAATGGCTACCCAACAAAATTAGTCAAAAAACTAGTTCTATCGACTCCTAAAATGGTAGATACAGAAGTCATTCCAGATTGGTTGTTTCACGATGATCAAACAACTAAAGAAGTTATTTGTACGTTGCCAAATGTACCTGGTTTAACAAACAATATCATTAATATGATCCCACGGGATAATATTAAAGTTATCAAAAAGAACACTGCATCTATCAAATCAGTTTACACCAACCTTAAAGACAGGAATGAAACGTTAAAGACACCAAATGTAGTTTATAAAATTCCTTGTGCAGGTTGTCCTTTAGTGTACATTGGGAATACAGGTAGAATTCTTCGAGATAGACTTACACAACATAGATCAGATACTAGAATAAAAGCAAGTGCTACAGCTCTAGCAATACATTCTAATAATAATAAACATTCCATTGATTACGACAACGTTAGCATACTCACTACAGAACAACATTCGTTCAAGAGAGCCATATTAGAAATGATTTTCATAAAATCATGCGACAACACAATGAATAAACGTACAGATGTTCAAGGCCTAAGTTCTAGTTATGACCATTTGATAAAAAAATTCATTAAAAAGAAACCTATAATTCATGTTTAACCAGTTACATAGTAGAATATTAATAAGAATAAATGTGTTTTCTGTTAGTTTTGTTATCGATGATTTCTGTTTAAAATAGTTCATTGTCATTGTTTTAGGTTAGTTATTTTGTTTTGTTTTTGTTGACAGTTGACTAATTAATTAATTTTAATATGTTGTTTGCCGTTTTTACTCACAGATGGCGATAACAGCGCTTATCGCTTTTTTTATTTTCAGTCACATGATTGTTTTTTCAAAAAAAAATTTGAACTTGTTTTAATTGGAATTTTTCAGTTTTCAAACGACATTTATAATTTTATATTAGAACTAATGATAATATTTTTTATTTTTATTGTTTTAACTAAATTGACGCTTGTAATTTGTTGTAATATTGTTTGTGTAGTTATTATTTGTTCATTTACTTAGTATTGACTATTAATTGTTAGTAATATATGTTTTACAATGGTTTTTGTTCTAAACACGATTCGAATTACTGTCTCAACATAAAAATCGCTATAAGATGTATGTATTTACTGATTCATGTACCAGATTGTTTTATAAATAAAAATGTTGATTGTAGCGCCCTGAAGAAGTAGGCAAAATTGCTACGAAAGCTCGGTGGAAATCTTAAATGAGATTTTTTAATTAACATCTATTCCAACCAATGACTACAACACCCACTATCAATCTTAATTAATAAATTTCCTAGTCGTTACAAATAATCATTATATATATATATATATATATATATATGGTATATACAGGGTGAGTCTGGGAAGACGCCCCCTCCCCCTTTTAATTTCTTTATTATACGTAATAGAAAATTTTTTCTCGTATGAAAGTTTTATTATTTGAAATGTACTATTCGATGCTGTAAATAGATATTTTTTGTAGAGCCAGGTTTACACTATATGACTATCAACTTTTTTTTTTAAGGGGGTAGTACTCTCTGGCGGCCTGAAAAAAAGGTGATTTTCGGGATTTTTTTTAAAGATAACTATAAATGTATGACACAAATGGAATACATATGTTTATTTTGCCGTTTTTCGGCTACAAAAATTAATTTTTTGGCCTGCATTGGGCAACTCCTTCGGCCGCTACACCAGGTGCAGCGTGCCACCTCCGACGGAAACCTGCTGATCGGCGGACATCATAGAGGCCGCACCGTTGGAGCTCGAACAAAATCGATATTTTTCCCTTAATCTCCGATAAATTTCCTGTCATCGTACGTAGGATTTTTTGATTATGTTGAAAAATGAAAAATTGACAACGTTTTGAAAAAAAAAATCAAGTTTTCGGGCGCAAAAACAGACATAAAAACTTGCACCGAAGAGCCATTTTTTAAGATAAAGAAAAACGGCTACGTACTATGACAGAAAAAATTGTGTAGAATTCAAAAATTCAAACCGCGTTCAAATCGGACGAACCGTTTTTGAGTTATGATGTCCGCCAACTTTGAAAACATGCTTTCGAGATAATCGCGTTTGAAGTTTTAAAGGGTGCCTGACACGCTCGTGGTACGGTTCAATTTTGCACGTACCGTCCAGAACTGTACGGGTAAAAACGTATGTGTAAATAGTTATCACGCGTGAAAAATTGGAACGAACCTCGTGCGACAAAAATCAAATTGAAGTTGATTTTCCTGGTGCGATTTTCACCGTTCGGGTAAGCACGTATAAAATTCCGAGCGTGTACAGACTAGTTCGTGTCTGTCAGCAGTACAGTTATCAAAATTTCTGTATACACAAGTACTTAAATTATTGTTTGAGAAAATTGCTTTGCGAGAGGTTCTTCAGAATGGATGTCAGACAACTCAATAAAGATTTCTTAATAGAATTTATAAATTTATATAAAGAACAAGAGTGTTTGTGGGTAATAAAGTTCAAAAATTATTCAAATAGAGAAAAGAGACAAGAAGCTTATAACGCACTCATAAACAAATATAAAGAAGTAGATTCCGATATAACAAGAGAAGGAATTGTTAAAAAAATAGATTCAATTACAGGTTCCTTCAGGAAGGAATTAAAAAAAGTTATTGCATCTCAAAAATCTGGAGCTGGTAGTAACGAAATATATAAACCACGTCTATGGTACTTTGACCATTTGCTATTCCTACGTGATCAAGAAGTTCCCAGAAAAAGCATTTCTAATAGTAACGAAGAAATTATAGATGATGTAAGTATTTCTTATCTTCTGTAAAATAACATTTTTAAATATTTTTTCTATAGGTCATTACAGAAGACGAAATTAATGAATCTATATTATCTCCAACTAGTCCGACAACATCTTGCAGTACCGATTGAGAGCAATAGCCGGAAAAAAATATGCTTTCGATTTAAAATCATTATCTCCAGAACAACGCACAATTGCTGAAAAAATAGTTAGTGATGTAATTTATTATGGGAAACTAGGGAAATTAAATGAAAATTGTGCATTAAATTTAAATTTCCAACCAACAACGGTTTATGCTTTACAACCACATGTTCAGGAATTATCAGAATACTTAAATTAATCCTTTCAATTTATTATTAAAATAATTAATATTTTCAAATATGAATATATATTTATAATATATTTAAAATAATACAAATAAGTTCGATGTTATTTACAAATAAGTTTGTTTTATTTTCTGTATTTTGTTTCATATATAATATAAATGCATACACTCAAAATAAAATTATTTTTATAAATAATATATAAAAGTATAAAATGTATATTAATTAGTAAATAGAAGTTTTATTATTTGCATTACTGTAATAAATCATTTTGCCAAGAAACAGCTCCTTCATTAAAAAAATATTTTGTGAATATTTCTCGGTTTCTTTTATTTTCTTCTGATGGGTGTCGATTTTGGGTAATATTTAAATTACTTGAATCATCATTTGTGTCGTTTTCAAATTCTTCAGGATTATATGAAGAAGGCATTTTTGATCTAAGAAAATTATGTAAAATGCAGCAGGCCATGACAACACGATCAATATTTTCTAATTTTAAATTGATCGGTGTATGAAATATTCTAAACTTTGATGTCATAATTCCAAAAGCATTTTCAATTACTCTGCGAGCCCTACTTAATCTATAATTATAAATTTTTCTTTCATCGTTTAACATATTTCGATTAAATGGTATTAAAAAATCTTTTCTCAAAGCGAAAGCTTCATCGCCAATAAATACATATGGAATATTTACTTTACACCAAAACATTTCTCCCGGATAGAATTAATCCAAACGCTATAGATATTATTAATCTTAGTAGGAAAAGTATCCGAGATATGATGGGTATCTTGAGTGGACACTGCCATCTGGCAAAGCACCAACACACACTGGGCTTAAACGATAGCCCAATATGCAGAAAATGTGGAGAGTCATTTGAAACACCTCTACACTTGATTTGCGACTGTGACTCTCTAGCTCAAAAAAGATACAACAAGTTTGGACTAGATGAGATAGAGAGAGACTCAGTGCATAAATTACCGTGGACCAAGATACTGGATTTCATAAGAGAGACAGGACTTCTTACATGAGATAGTTCAAAGGGACAGTACAATAGGCCACTAGGCCGCAGTGCTCTGGGACTTTATGACACCAACCTTTCGAATAATAATAATAATAATACTTTACTGTTATTAATTTTTTTTGGTGATGGTACTGACAGACTTTCGTTTTTTAGTTTATAGTAAAAATCAGTAGACTCAATAACGCCACCATCTGAAACTCTTCCATTTGTTCCAACGTCACATAAAATAAATTCATAGTTTGCGTTACTTATTGCAAGTAATACAATACTATTAAAGCCTTTATAATTCCAGAAGTATGATCCACTATTTATTGGTGCTTTAATTCTTATATGTTTACCATCTACCGCCCCTAGACAATGTGGAAATTGCCATTTATTATCAAAATCTTTTGCAATAGCGTGCCATTCATTTTCGGTGGTAGGAAACTAAAATAACAAGTATACGAGTATGTAATATATTAAAATATAGTAAAATTAAAAAAAAAACTTACTTTCATATAATTTTTAGAAAGATTTTTAATAATAGCAGTGCATGTTTCCGGAATTATTTTTGATAACGCTGACGATGAAATTAATGTAGAAAATTTTAAATCTTCATATGATCTTCCTGTTGCAAGAAAGCGAAGTGTAGCACTAAGACGTTCATGAGGAGAAATTGCTTTCCTCATAACAGTATCACTTCTTAATAGATTAGGTCTGAGAAGTGCTAACAATTCTAAATATGTTTCCTCTGACATCCTCAAATAATTTAGAAAATCTTGTGGAAACATTTTCAGTTCATTAAGTAAATTAATGTGTGAATAATTTTTCCGTTTTAATAACCACTCTCTGCTCCACTTTAATCGATTATTTCTTTTTTTTTTTAGCAATATCATTATAGTAATAGCAACAGCACACAGTTTGTAATTTCGCTTCATTTTCAAAACAACAGTAACGTACTGCGAGTTTTGAAAACTGTCACAAGATTCTATTCGTTTAAAATGTGTGTCAGCGGTCCGCGTAGTTCGGGTAAAACTGTACGTTTAAAACGGTACGTGCAAAATTGAAACAAATCACGAGCGTGTCAGGCACCCTTAAGTCCAGTTTTTCATCAAATTCGTCTACATACCTTCAGTCTGATACACGGCTTCGCTTTTCGGCCTGTAACTTTGAAACGAAGTGTCTCATGAATTCAAAGAATTTTTTAAGCAAACAAAAAAAATCGATTTTTTGAAACTTGCAGAGAGTACTACCCTTTTAATGTAAACCTAGATTTTCTTTATTTAAATATAAAACAACAATTTTTTATCTTTTCAACAATGTATAATTTTATGTATGAATTATAAGAAAAAAAATCGAAAAAATACGATAATTGAGAAATAAGAGAAATTATTTTTATTTAAAAATTCTTAGGCGGCTATGAAAACGCTCACGATACATTCTTTTTGCTCTTTTTATTACTCCAGTTGATTCGCCGGATTAATAGAATTATGTCAATTAATTCGTCCTTAGAAAACATTTAAAAAATTAATTTATTATTAACACACAACACATTAAACAAGTTATAACTAAATAATTTATTGTATTGTTAATAATTTAGTTGTTTGACATTATTATGTTTTATTTATATTCCCATAGCCGCCTAAGAATTTTTAAATAAAAACAATTTCTCTTATTTCTCAATTATCGTATTTTTTCGATTTTTTAAAACTAAAACTATACATCGTTGAAAACAGAAAAAAAAATGCTGTTTTATATTTAAATAAAAAATCTAGGTTTGCATTTAAAAAAAAAAAGTTGATAGTCGTATAGCGTAAACCTGGCTGTAGAAAAAATATCTATTTACAGCATCGAATAGTATATTTCAAATAATAAAACTTTTATAGGAGAGAAAATTTTCTATTACGTATAATAAAGAAATAAGAAAAAGTTATATTTAAAAAAATTTTAAAATATAACTTTTTTCAAAACTTGTTCAAAAAAATCTGAAAAAATTCAGTAAAATAGAAAAAAACTTTTTTCTCTAATTCATTCTGATTTAGCAGGAAAAATTTTTGAAAATTCTCAAAAACATTTAAAAAAAAAATGCTAGCGCCCAAACGGCACACGCTAGCAAATTAAAACTAAAACCAAGTTATAGAACTTTTTATTCCCTATCGAAAAGTATTCTAAGTATTTCTCCGAATTTTACTTCAGAAAGTAGTAATCTGCATATTATCGAAATCCCATGTTATTGCCCTATATCAACAAAATCTCAATCTTTGAAATTGAAAACAAACAAGAATTTATATTATTCTTTATATCTTATCAGTCTCTTATTTGCATGAATATATAATTACTCTTTGTAAAAGTAAATTTTAATTATTTTAGAAATTTATGTTCTCATTTGTAACAAATATGTATTTATACAGTGCGAGTGTAAAGTCTGGAACTATCGCAATAAATCTTTTATTAAACGTTATTGAAAAAAATTCTCGAACACGTCAATTTTTATCTTAAATAAGACATATTTTACTGTAATCGTCACTTAAAGATCGTCTTTTGTTTTTGAGTTATGACGTAAGCGATAATTATTTTAAATGGAAACCTATATTTTTTATTACTGATTTTGGTAGTACTTTTTATTCCGTTTCCAACCATATAAAATTTTAAATATGTTACATTTGAAAAAAATTGAGAAAAATTATCTTAAAGTTTAAATATTAAAAACTAATTAAATTGGCAAAATGAATCTAGTTATTAGTGAATAAAACAAAAAACATTAGCTACAACTGTCAGAATTATGCATTTTAAAAATGTCACAAGTGTTAGTGTTTTATTAAGTGTTATTATTTTGCATTTTCCAAATTTGAAAAACTATTTTATTAATAAAAATTGTGTAATTAAGCGAAAAACAGAGAAAAAACTAAATAATAACACTTATTTTATTTTGACATTTGTAAATTGTATAATTCTGACAGTTGTAGCTAATGTTTTTTGTTTTATTCACTAATAACTAGATTCATTTTGCCAATTTAATTAGTTTTTAATATTTAAAATTTAAGATTATTTTTCTCATTTTTTTTCAAATGTAACATATTTAAAATTTTATATGGTTGGAAACGGAATAAAAAGTACTACCGTAAAATATGTCTCATTTAAGATAAAAATTGACGTGTTTTAAGATTTTTTTCAAAAACGTTTAATAAAAGATTTATTGTGATAGTTCCAGATTTTACACACGCACTGTATATATACAAATGTAAATATAGTATCATTTAAATAACATAATAATTTTTTTGTGATTTACTTCATGAGAACGTGTTAAGAATATTGATTTTAATAAATTTTTTCCTTTTCAACTTTACGACGCAAACACAACACAAACAACTATATCACACAGAGCAGGTTAATTTTTGTTTCATTTTCGTTTTTTTTTCTGCTCGATGCACAAAACACTAAGAAATTAATAGCACTGCAAGGACATTTTCTTGAACACCTACAATTTACCAGATACTTAATTTGGATGAAACCGGCGTTAGATGTTGTTGCGACCGCTACTTGACTTATATCACATCCTGCCGGACATTTCTGTTTAAAGTCTATTTTTGCTCCAAGTAAGAAATGACAATCGGTTGTGTATGTGTTGTCGAACGTCTCGAAAATGCCAGTCCACATGTGCGAATTTCGTTCTGTTCGAACGATTGGGTAGTGATTCGTAAGCCGATAATTTTTCGGTGTAGCGTCTGTCAAAATTCATTGCGCTAAGTTCATAGCGGCGGCGTTTACATTATCATTACATGGCACATAGTCAACACAATTAGCCATTGCACATATTGAAACTATCGTAAAAATCAGTTTCACTTGCATGCTGAAGAACTACTACTTTTAATGCAGAACCAAACAAAAAAACCGAAACTGTTATTTTACAACTGCTTACAACAGACTGTTAGCAAACTGTTGAGATTATCGATTCCAGCTGATTCACTTGTTTTATCTCGAGAAAAAATGATAAGACAGATAGAATGTGTCATACTCTTTCTTCAGCACAGAACGAATAAAATTGTTAAACTGTTATTACTATTACAACATAAATTGTTAGCACTACTCAAAATGCGCAATATTTCATTTTATGCATTTTGATATGAATAAATTATCAGAAAATCTGCTGTGGTCACTACCAAACTTTCCCAAAAAATATGAACTTTTTTTTACATAAAACACAAATAAATGAAACTTTTTGCACAGAGAACGTATGCATAGAATATATTTGTTATATTTTTAGAAAATACAATTAGTATTTAATTAATTAGTATTTGGGTAGTTTGTTGTCTAGTGATGGCCGTTTTGATCGTGAAATTGAAAGGAGAGTAAATGCTGGTTGTAAGGTTTTGGGTGCTTTGAGAACTTTTGCTAGGAATGTAAATGTTTCCAAAGAAGCCCGTTTGAGTATATACAATGCAGTTTCGGGGTCTACTTTGATGTATGGAGTGAATGTTGAGTTTGGTTGTAAAAGCATAAACGGAAAATGAATGCCGTAGAAATGATATTTTTACGTGTAAACAGAAGAGATCGGGTACGAAATACAATTATTATTGTAAAAATAATAAATATCGATTTTTTTCTCAAAGTGCAAATTTTTAATTTATTTGTAGATCATTGTATGATGAGTGTGAAATTGAAAAAAAAAGTTGTAGCAAAAGTTGGTGTTAGTCACATAAGATGGTTTGGAATGTTGAGCGAATGTCTAATGATCGTTTGGTTAAAAAGATTTATTTGAATGTTTTTGATGGTATTCGTTTGCGTGGACGTCCGATGAGTAGTTGGAGTGGTATGATTGAGAGTGAGTGAGTGAGCGAAAGTGTCCAAGTAGTAGGAATAAAAGAGCATGTATGAGAGGAGGAATTATGAAAGTTGCTTGTTTTGATACAGTCTTTGGTCCAGTGTTCTTGGCCACACTTCAGACAGTTTGAATTTCTGTAGCAATTTGATGCGGTATGGTTCCAGTTTCGGCATCTATAGCATTGTGTTAGTTTTTTCTTATTTATATATTTATCCCATGTTATTTTTACATGTTTTAGATATCTTATCGTTTTTTCTAATTGTTTTATAGTATTATTTGGATAAGTAGCTATCATCTACATACTTAGGTTTATGAGTTCCTCTAAGTCTGTATATTTTTTGAATATTTAATTTGTATGAGTGTATTAATTCTTATTTTATATTTGCAATGTCCGTATCTTCAGATAAACCTTTTATGAAAAACTCATATATTTTGTTGGGATTTTCAGTATATTTGCGAAATTGTATTTTGATTTTTTAATTGCATTTATACATTTCTTTTTGTCTTCAATAGTTTTGATGTATATGTTTGCGTTGTGTGCTGAGTAATTTATATAGTACCCGTTTTTGATTATTGCAATTTAATTGGGTTACAAGTTCGTTATGTTCGTTGTATTTTGGTTTTCAGCAGGTTTGTCGATTTCGGTATCGGGGCGATGCGGCAAGTGGAGAGTAGTGGTTCTACGTAGGTGTTACAAACTGTTTATTAATCAGCTGGGCATATTGAAGTTGACTTGTATTTGTAGTATTTTGCATTTTTGTATTTCGTTGTGCTAACGACGATGTTAGTTTTCGTTTCTTATTTTGCATTATATATTCGTCACTAAATAACAGTTCTATTGCACTGTTTTTATTTACTAGCATGTTATTCGTTTGTTGTTCAACATGATAATTTTTTATTGTTTTATTAAGTCCAATGTTTCTAGATTGAAAATTTATTGTTGAATTTGTATCGAAGTCACTAACTACTTGCGTATCTAATTTAGTTACAGTAATGAACGAATTTTCACTATCACTCATTTCATTTATTGAATCACGGTTTTCAGTTATCGTTAAGTTGGGCTAATGTAAAAAAGAATTTAAGTCGGGGTAGCCACTCGTGTCGTGTGACTACGAGTGGACACACTTTAAGCGTCCTTTAAGATTATGAGTGCCTTTTTGTAAAGGTATATGCACATGCAAGATTTTTTTTGTTTTTATTTTAAGTTTATGTGCTTAGCACAGTTTAACAGATATGTTCAGGCGTTGCAATGTACAATGCAATCACTAATATTATTAGTGCAAATGACAATACATTGAATTTCTGCTACAAATTTTGCCACCGGGGAATCATATCAAAGTTTGTCATATAATTTTCGAGTTGGCAGGAGCACAATTAGTCAAGTTGTTCCAGAGATTGTAAATGCCATTTACGAATGCATGAAGGACAAATATATCATGGCAGTGGCGTAGCTAGAAACTTGTCAAGGAGGGGGGTTAATAATATTAATCAATAAAGATAATCTTGTCAAAAACAGACATAATCTTGTGAAAAACAGACATAATCTTGTGAAAAACTTCATAATCTTGTAAAAAAACAGTCATAACCTTGTAAAAAACAGACATAACCTTGTGTAAAACAGACATAATCTTGTGAAAAACTAACACAACCTTGTAAAAAACAGTCATAATCTTGTGAAAAACATACATAATCTTATGAAAAACAGACATAATCTTGTGAAAAACTTCATAATCTTGTAAAAAAACAGTCATAACCTTGTAAAAAAACAGTCATAACCTTGTAAAAAAACAGTGATAACCTTGTGAAAAACAGACATAATCTTGTGAAAAACAGACATAACCTTGTAAAAAACAGTCATAATCCTGTGAAAAACATACATAATTTTGTGAAAAACAGACATAATCTTGTGAAAAACTTCATAACCTTGTAAAAAACAGTCATAATCCTTTGAAAAACATACATAATTTTGTGAAAAACAGACATAATCTTGTGAAAAACTTCATAACCTTGTAAAAAACAGTCATAACCTTGTAAAAAAACAGTCATAACCTTGTGTAAAACAGACATAATCTTGTCTGAACCCGTACTGTTCGGCATGTAATTTCGCCTCGACTTCTTCTAGCAATCTGGTCGCTAAAACTCTTTCCAACAGTTTGCCTTCCACATTCAACAGGCAGAGAGGTCTAAAAGAGTTAGGCTCAAACCCCTTTTTCCCGGGTTTACGTAGAAGTACCAAGCGTGCCTCTTTCCAGCTCTCGGGGTACTCGCCCTCCTCCAAAATCTTTGTTGCCAGCCTGGACAGCGTATCAGACAACAGTGGTGCCGCTATCCTTATCGCTTCCGGCGGTATACCATTTGGTCCTGCCGCTTTCTTGGGCTTCAGTTTTTCGGCAGCTGCCAAGATCTCTTCGTTTGTAACTTGTTTTGCCGGTCCCTGGACTTCTTTGCGTTCAAATTCGGTAATTTCTTCGTATGGAAACAGCGCACGTACCATCTGCGCCTGGACGCCCGGCTCGAGCTTTTCCGGTGGAGCTCTCTTAAGCGCTCTCACTGTAATGTCGTACGCTGTCCCCCACACGTCTCTATCTACCTCCTCGATGAGCAGTTTCCATCGTAGGGTTTTCTCTCGCTTTATAGCCCGTCGTAACTCGTTTTTTCTCATCCGGTAGTTCACCCGTAAAACTTCTATCTCCTCAACTACTAGCCCTCTCCTGTTGGCCCTAGTGTATTCTCTCCTGGCTCTCGTACACTGTTTTCTAATGTGGGCAATTTCGTCTGTCCACCAGTACACTCCCATGCGGCGCCCAGCAATTATCCTCCGCTTCATAGATGCTTCGCATGCCCTCCGTAGGGTATTCTCCAGAACTTTACTGTTCGGTAAGTCCTCAACATTTTTTACCGCATTGTAAAACTCTTCTATGTTTACCGTTTCCGGTTTCCACAATTTTACGACATGCCGTTGTGTTAAGTCCTCCGTTGTTTCCATTCCTACAGCAAACATAATATATTGGTGAGGGCTAAGGCTTTCTCTCTCTTCTAGCACTAGCCACTCTGCCTCACTATTCGCCGCCTTGTCGTTAATGGCCGTTACATCTATGTGTGAACTTCCATTAGCATTTGCAAATGTAGGCAGCACTCCGTCATTAAGCACCACCATATCCAAGCTCTGGAGTAATTCCATAAGCAGCTCACCTCGTCTGTCTGGCACTGGAGATCCCCACGCTGCAGACTTTGCATTAAAATCCCCAGTGAGGACAATCCTCCGACGTTGCACAGCCATAAGATCTCCCTGTAGCCTAGTCAGATAGTCTTCGTATTCCGTTATGGTTATGTTCGGTGAGGCATAGCAGCTGAACATGGTCCAGCCACTTATCTCCCACCAAACATATCCCTGGCCCTCGCCACTTTTGCCCACTTGCGCCTCCATTTTGTTGACTACATATATTGCCGCGTCAGAATTTACATCTGTTGTCCAGCCTCGCTGCTGTGCCACTCGCCTTTTGTTTGGCTCCGAAACCATCATTACATCCTCCCCCATACTTACAGCCGTGGCGTAAGCGACATCATGCGCCCCTACGAACCTGTTAAGATTTATCTGTAGGCAACGAGTGCGCTTCATCCCCATTGCTCGCTAGGCTCGTTAGGGTTTCCTCCACCCCCATATGTTTCTCTGTTTTTCGCCGCTGTTGTTCACGCTGTATAAATTTTCTGAATGAGGGGCAGCTGGTGGTATTTGCCCTGTGCCCCGCTCTATCGCACGTCCAGCATTTCTCCACCTGCGTGCAGAGTTTAGCTGTATGTCCTCCCTGTCCACACCTGTAGCAGCATTTGCTCCTATCAGGTCCCTGACAGACCGCCGCAATGTGCCCTACTTCCAGACATCTGTAGCATCTCTCGGCCTGCACTCGCTCCCTGAACAGGCAACGCCCTAAACCGAGGTGCAGGTGTTTATTCTCCAGTAGTACCGCTGCCATCTCTCGCGGCACTCTAACCGTCCCAACCCGTGTGTCCCTAAATCCAGGTCTTAGCGGTTGTACGTCTACCTCTCTTGTGTCTTCAGTGGCGTCACGGATTGCTTCTCGCAGCTCGTCTGCCGTCGTAGCCGAGTCCATGCCCGTGACATGTAGAGCAATCGTGTCCTGCCGAAGGGGGATAGGTTCTACTACCGCCTCCGTGAATGCTTGCTTTATTTTTCCAGTAAACTCCGCTATCTTGTCCATCTTACCATCTATGGTAAGGACTACTTTTCCTTTCACATTTTTCCTGGCTGCCTTAATAGGCATTCCCAACGCCTGGAAATCCTTGGTCATTTTCCTAAGCCCCTGGACAAGTTCAGGGTAGGACTTTCCCTCGGCCGATATGGCAACTTCATTGGCTTTCTGTCGGACGGAGCTTTTGCCTCTGGGTCTTTTAGGTCCTTGGTACTGTTCATCCGGCCGCTTATTTGGCTTACCGGGTAGTCTCTGTCCGGAAGCTCCTTCTTGTGCTTTCCGCTTTCCTGCGGGAACGTATTCAAGGACTCTTATCTTCGTTCCGCGGCATACGTATTGGACCATTTTTTGGAAAAAAATATCCGGCTCCGTTCCAACATTTGCTGTTACAACAGTTTTTTCTTGTTGCAAGCCAATCTTTTGTAGCATCCTATGAAGTACCGCGTACACCTCCCGCCAATACTCCTCACCTCGTTCTGTTGTGTATGCCGTCTTTATTGAATGCATACACCTTTCTTTAGTGTTAATTGGGGCGCCCTCAATACCACGTTAGTACGGCATTTAAGTACCGCGTAGTTTGTGTTTTCTATGGCCCTGTCCAACAGCTCTCTGCCGCCCTGAAATCTGTTCCTTATCTGCCTGTGCAAACCAATCTCTTTATCTCCTTGGTCATGCATCATGACAAGGTCCTCCTCCGCGTCAAGAGGGTTACCGGGTTTTTGCGTAACTTGGAACACATCTTGCTGCCACGTCATATGCGCCAGTTGCCAAAAATGGTCAAATGCTACGCTCTCATCTTCCAGCTTCGCCAAAAATGCTTTCCTCTCCTGGCTCATACCTTTATAAGCGTAGCTCAGCTCAACCGCTCGACTCCTTTTTTCTTCTTCCAGTTTCTCGTTTTCTTTCTTATATTTTTCAATCTTTTGGATCAGCTTTGCCCTCTCTGACAGCAGTTCATCCCTCTCTTTCCGAAGTTCATTTGCGCTCCTGATACCAGAGTTGCCCTCTTTCATTGTATTATTAAGGTCACCAATCAAGACCTTCCTCTCATTCAGCAACTGTTCCCTCTCTTTTTTAAGTTCTACGGTCTCACTCATAATCTTAGCAACCAGTCCCCTATCCATCTCAAACTTATCTTTTACATTCCTAAGTTGATTAGCCATTTGACTAACCAGCTGTTTAATATGTCGCTGTGTATTCGGCGTCTTTTTAATGCAACTACGGAGCTCTTCCATTTGCTGGTTCAACCTAGTCAATTCTTTAGCCGTACACCTTGCTACCGTTGAGTCAACGGGCGACTTGTTTGTTGCTCCGCGCTCCTCCCTTTCCTTTGGTGACGTAATCTTTGTTTTCTTATTCTTTCTGTCTTCCGGGGTTGTTTCCGGAGACGGAGTTAAAGCCACTTGCTTTCTTTTCTTTAGATTCTCGAAGACCTTTTCGCCGCTTACCAGATCGATGGTTTCAATCTGCACCGTGTCACCTGGACATGGATTTATCTTCCACACAATATATCAAAATTTTCATTATTTCTGTGTAGTGTATTAATAACATTCAATGTTAAATTTAAAGGATTAGCAGACTATTTATCCGTGATAAAAATACAATGTCTTGGTTTTAGGTAAATACTAGGTACATAAAATGCTAATTTTTCTAACAAACTAATGGAATTGATTTTACCGTTTAATATATTTAAAATAAACATTATGGCATGAACAGATCGTCTATCACTTAAAAATTGAATTTTAAATATATTACTTTGATCTCTATATGATACCATCCAAGGTCACATATTGTAAGTCTTAAAATATAGATATCTTAATAATCTTTTTTGCACACATTCCATTTGTTTACTAGAAACGTTTGTATTAGGATTCCAAATCGTACATCCATACTCTAATATAGGACTTACTATTGCATTGAAAAGTATTAATATAGTATTTACTGATAATTCTTTAGCATTGCGTAATATAAAACTTAGATTCCTGTGTGCTTTATTTACAATGGTATCATAATGTTTATAAAATTTAAAATCATTTTGAAATATTATTCCAAAATCTTTTATTTCAGTTATTTTTTCAATGTTAATATTGTTAATTTCATATGTTTGGTTGACAACATTTAATTTTCTGGCAAAAGTAAGAGTTTTACATTTATTTATGTTGAATTCTAAAGTACTGTTGTTACACAAGACCGATATCGCATTAATGTCTTGTTGAAGAATAATGCTGTCATTTACAGTCGAAATTTTTTTAAAAATTTTCAAATCATCAGCATACAGCAAACATTTAACATTTGTAAGTACTAAAGGTATATCATTTGTAAAGAGAATAAACAATTATGGACCCAACAAAGAACCTTGTGGGACCCCAGATGTCGAAATAAACTCAGTAGATTTACTTTTGTTAAATGTTACATACTGCAAACGATTCATAAGATAAGAATTTAAAAATAACAATAAGTTATTATCAAAATTGTATAATTTTAATTTTTTAATTAATTTGTTGTGGCATACTTTATGAAACGCCTTACTGAATGAAGTCTGTATAAATTACATTTACTTGATTTTTTGTTATCAATTGCCTCTGACACATAATTAGTAAATGTTCATAGATTAGAGATGGTTGATCGATTAGGTACAAATCCATGTTGTTCATCAACTATTACCGGACGTACATGATTATATAATTTAGTATAAATAATTTTTTCAAATAATTTAGCTATACCCGATAATACAACAGCTCTGTAGTTTTCAACTAGTTGTGGATTTCCACTTTTAAACATGATTGCAATTCTACCAAGTTTTAATTTTTCTGGAAATACATTACCAACAATTGCTTTATTGAAAATCAATTTTAAAGGATCGCATAACCATTTGCAACAAGCCTTTAATATAAAAGTTGGAATTAAGTCAGGACCTGTAGCAGATTTAACATTAAATTAATTAATTGCTATAACTATGTCATCTTTTGTTATTTCATTTATAGCAAGTTTATCTAAGTTATAATTGGTTAAACAAGAAAAAATATAACTATTATTATTACCATCACTGATCGAATATACTGATTTAAAGAAATCGGCAAATGCATTGGCAATATCTTTATCATTATTTATTTTTGTATTGTTGTATATAAATGTTGCATTTATATCATTGTTTGCTCTTAAGTTATTTATGTATAACCAAAAACCTTTCGGATTATTTTTCAAATTATTATCAGCATTGTTTATGTGTATTTACGTGCTAATGCAATTAGTTTTTTAATTTGAACTCTTAAACATTTATATTTTTTAATGAATTCATTTTTCCTTTTAGAATTATTTTTTGATTTTTTATAATAATAATATTTTAATTTGATTTTCTTTACAATATCTCTGTTAAACCATGTTGGATATTTGAAATCTCTATTTTTCCGTTTATAAGGAATACATTTGTCAAATATATTATATATTTTATTATATAATATATTTAATTGTTCGTCAACAGAAATATTTGTATCTATGTCAGACCAATCACAGTTTTGTAACAAAAAATACAACTTTTTATAGTTTCTTTTTGAAAAATTATATTCTAACATTTGTTTATTTTTACTAGCAAATTTTTGTGCACATAAATTAACTTCAATGTTTATCGGCGGATGGTAAGTGTCTATTGCAAGTAGAGCATTATCCTCAATGTAAACTCTTGCTTCTACAACTGAAGTTAATATTAAATTCAAAATATTAAAGTTTTTATTTAAACAATTGTTAATTGAATACAAATTTAGCATTCCTGAAAGTTCATAAACTGACTTACTTTCATTATAGCCTTTTATGAAATCAAAATTAGATCCTGTAACTTCACTAATGTTCCAGTCACCCACAATAAATATCTGATCATAATTGTCTATCTTATCAATAGATGTGATCTCTTCTACAAAAGATTTGTGACCATTTACTTTTGAAGCTGGTGGAAAATATACACACACAACTAACACAACACTTTTATGCATTTTTATTTGAACACAAATCCAATCAACTGATGTATTGTTGCTACTGTTTATTAAAACAGTCTCATATTTTTTCTTTACAGCAATGAAAACTCCACCGCCTCTACTGTTATTTGAAATATTGTAGTCTCAATCTTTCCTATAAATTTGATATCGCTTATCAATGATTTCATTGTTGGAAATATTCTCAGTTAGCCAACTTTCAGTGACTGTAATTACATTATAATTACTACATAAAACGTTGTTACTGAAATCACCTAGTTTTGTTTGCATTCCACGCACGTCTTGGTAATATATTACTAACGTTTTATTGCTAGATACATTAACTATCGATTGCTGTTTGTCCTTTTTGCTGTCCGAAAAAACTTAAATCTTCGAATATGTACACCTTTTGGCCAGAAGGAAGGATTATTAATTTTGTCATGTAATTCAAATGGATAACCTATTTTAAAAGAAGCAGGTTCTCCAATTTTTGAAAGTTTAGAACATTGAAATTCATTATTTAATACTGATTTTTTTAAGAAATTTAATACTGATTCTTCAGTCGTATTTTCAATTAATCGAGAGATGTAAAGCCAACTTTTTTTAGTTGTAACAGCTAACATATTGTCAGTATTGGAATTTATTCCAATAACTCTTTTAGATTTACGTTTTCTCTGAAATTGGAAATCATTTTCATCTTCACCAATAACTAAAACAGCTGATTCTGTTAGTAGTGTCATGTCTGTGTCAGTTACCTTTTGCAAATTCATATTTGACGACTGTGTGGCTTTATTGTTTTCGTCGTTTTTATATGAATTTTTACGTTCTATAACTTGTTTGCTATTACTTTTCAATACCGGTGCCGACAGCTTCACATTTGATGTTGATTTATTGTCGACTTTAATTTTATTAGCAGATAACCATTCTACAGTTTGGTTTGGAACTTCACTAATTTTTGACATATCAATTTTGCTTTGAAATTACCTATTTTTTCAACAAGAAGAGCGAACTTGTCAAGTAACTCATTATGCATTTTATTTAATGCAGCATTTTCCCCCATTAATAACAAATTTGCTCGTTCCAAAGCTTGATAACAAAGTTCTTGAACACTTATAGGTGCACTTTTATCACCGCAACTGATGCAATTCCACTTTCCTTCACTGTTACCAGCACATTTTATATGAAAGATGAACTCACAACGCTCACAACCATTGCACTGGTACCCGTTTTTCACTTTTTTATTACATTTATCACATTTATATTCTACATCTTTTGTAGACACATAATCATCTATAATATGCGAATTCGCCTTCTTTAGATCTTTAAATCTTTAAATGGCAGTTTCTTAATTGTATCGGTGCTATAGATGTCAAGCATATAACTTTTCAACCCCTTCACGAAGAAGGATTATATTTTAGAAATTATAAAGGAACAGACAGCATCGTATTAATGGCAATTGTAGATGCAAATTACAAATTCGTATGTATAGATGTAGGTATCAATGGAAGAATAAATGATAGAGGTGTATATAAAAACAGTATTATGTCAAAAGCAATCAATGACAATTTATTGAATATACCAAAATCAGTAAAGCTTCCTAATAGTAATATTAAAATAGTACACCTTATATTTTGGTAGCCGATGATGCATTTCTTTTAAGTACATTTTAGGTTTCATGGTTTGTCAAAAGAACAACAAATTTATAACTATACCGAGAACGCCGAGTTGTTGAAAATTCTTTCGGTATTTTAGCAAATTGATTTAGAATATTTCTACAACTAATGAATTTAAGAGTTCAAAAACTTGAAAAAATTACTATCGTTTGTTGTATACTGCATAACTTTTTGTTACATCAGCAAGGAAATCAAAATTACTGTGATATATCTGCGGAGACCACAACACGAATAACAAGTGTACAAAGATCAGCTAGTACCGGTAATCGCAGTACAAATTCAGCTATAGAACTTAGAAACACTTTTGTACAATATTTTAAAGGAGTAGGAGCTGTTGAATGGCAAGACCAAATGTTGAATTAATAATTTACACTTACTTCAAACTCCGTAACTAAGTATTCGATGGAAAAATCTTTGAACGGCTCTCCTTCCATTCGCTTTTCCCCAATAATAGGCAGTTCACTAGGTATGCCAACGCATGCACTGACTCGTGGCTTAACATGATCTTTTAAAAAAAGACCATAAAACTGGTTTATATATAGTCAGTGTCCGCTTCACTTGATTTTGTTTTCTGAACTTTATTTAATTCGGTTACAAATTGAGTGCGAATGGTATTATATTTGTTTTTACAATCATCTTCTGCAAATAGAAAGTTTAATTAATTGCAATTTATATATATAAATATTCTTCGTTAATATTTATGTTATTTCTATATGTATTTATTTTTATATTTATTTTGTGTAACCTTATCTCAAAAATTTGAATTTTTTTATAGTTAATTATTTTTTGAAAAATAATTAACATTTGGTGACTATATTAATGCCACATTAAAAACTATTAATTGTAAACAAATTAAATTAAATGTTGAACATAATATCCTTATGGAAGCACGAAAACAAGATTTAGAAAAAAATATGCATTAACTAAAATTTTTTAATAAATTTACGTTTGTATACTTTGATATATTTGTCCTTCATGCATTCGTAAATGGCATTTACAATCTAGAACAACTTGACTAATTGTGCTCCTGCCAACTCGAAAATTATATGACAAACTTTGATATGATACTCCGTTGGCAAAATATCTCAATGCGATTGTTAATCTGTGGAAAAAGTTTGTAGCAGAAATTCAATGTATGTTATAATTTTGGCAGGAAAATTGTGAATAAATTAAATTCTTTTTTTTTTACTAATTTCTGTACAATTTACATTTACTTATTAATAATTGTTAAGAAAAGATACATTTTGTTTGTGCCAAAATATTTTAAAAAACAGAAGCATTTTGTAACAACCAGTATTTAACAATTACACTAACCTATCTCGCGCACAAATGCATTCTCTGTAATTTGTGTCAGTTCGTTGAATTTTATGTTCTATTTTTGAACAGTAGATCGAAGCAATCTTCATTCATTCTTAAATAATTTTGAAAAGAATAGTTACTGTCCAATCTTAATTCTTTGTGAACAAGTGTTAAAGCACCTGCTCCATTTTCACTATTTTTTTTTTTTTTTTAGCCATTTCTTATTCCAAAATCTTCTCTTTTTTCTGGTTTTTATTGCTTCGTTTAAAAGCACTAGGCCTCCTAAAATAATAATATTATTTTCTTCTGAACTGCTTGTATCGTTCATGTTGTCAATTTACATATGTTATTTTCGCGCACAATTCACACAAGCTTTACCAACTCTGCTTTACTTACTCTGTTTCAACTCTGGGGATTTTATTAATTCGAAGTTATTTTCTTCATTGATTTTAATGATGAGTGTGAACGATAAACATCACTTTTTTTTTATAAACAAACTTGCACTAACTTCCTTCATCATTAATCATTGAAAAATGATTGGTGTGAACGGGACATCATAATTGACTGACATTTTTATGCTGTAAATAATATGATTCACCTGTTGGCAAAAAGCGAAGCGTAATTTATAATCAGAAATTAAGTAATATGACTGCGAATTACACATGTATAAATAAAAATTAAATCTGACTTATCTCTTAATGGAATTACATTACGCACGAATGTACCTGGTTTATACAAATCATTATAAAATTAATTTCATATATAATCAAATTGTGGATCAGTTAATCTTAGAAGATTTTGATATGCTGTAGGATCTTCAATACGTAATTATTGATTTTATAAACTTAAAACACCTCTACTTTCTTCACGATGTTTTATCTAATTTATAAATCAATTTCTTTTTCTTCTTATTTTTTCTTTAATAAACTTGTCATTTGCACTAATAATATTAGTGATTGCTAAGTACATTGCAACACATAATCTTATTCAAATAAGGTTTAAATTTTTACTGCTAGGTTGAACTGGAACAATATGCGCAAGTGTATATACAGAATAATGTATAAAATTATATATGCAACAACAGTTAATAAAAGAATGTAGATTAAAATGCAGAAAATTTTGATCATTTTTCTTCATATAATTTTGTGCATTATTTTATACAAAATAATTCAACATGTCAAACGGCCCTAATACTGTCTTGTCTTAACCGCCGTAGCGTAAAGACATATTACTGAAGATATTTGTTAAACTGTGCTAAGTACATAAACTTAAAATAAAAACAAAAAAAAATCTTGCATGTGCATATACCTTTACAAAAAGGCACTCATAATAATGTAACTTTAATGTGTTTACTGTACGATTTTGTTAATTATTTTATATTTTCTTTTTAAATTTTCAAATGTAATTTAAATTATTTTTGTAAATTTTTAGATATGTCATTTGTAAAAGACGGCGATTACACTGCAATGCAAGTGGCAAAATTTTTTCAAATGGACACTTTGTGTTACTTAACCCTTCGTTAGTGTGGCGGAAAAAAGTTACACGACTAGTGTTCTGGGGTATGTCATACCGCAAACCAAAATATACCCAGGATGCAGAGAATTTGGATTATTGGTTGTCTCATTGGTAAAACATGACTCTCTGTTTATTTGTACGTCGAATAAAAATAATAAATTTTTTCTAAAAAAATTTATTTGAAAAATATAAATATTATCTCAAAACCACATTAATTCTGCTTCCAAAAAAACATGGGCAAACATTATTGAAAGTAAATATTTTTAAATCCGTAACTCAATATGGAAATGACTACAGATTCTGAAAAAAAAGTCCAACATACAAAAAAAAAGATTTGAAACATTATCATCAAAAATACAAAAGTTACGGTTCTTCAAAATTGGCACAATGTTCGCAAGCCAAAAATGCGTGTTCCAAGCAAAGTGGAATATCACATCTCATACAGACATAAAATGTCTTTCTGTCCTTGTTTCTTGAACAAACAGAACACCTACTGCTTGTCTTCCGTCGCTTAGATACCGGTGAATGACGTTCTGCCGATTGACTCTCACGTAGTTCTCGGCGTAAGCTAGGATTCTGTCTTCGTTGCTCTCAAAATTCTGATATCAGCTGTAGACCAAGTTCTTTCAAAAAAATACGCTGTTTCAAATTGAAATTTTGCGTATTGGCTTTATATATAACTTGAGCGTTTACTCCGGCGGTATTTAAAAATGAGAAAAACAAAATCAGAGACCAGCGACGGCTGTTTCTTGCTACACTGTAATTAGCAGATAATTCATCCAAAGTATCAACGCCACCCTTCGTGGAGTTATAAAACTCGATAATTTCAGGCAATTTTTTGTCGCCAGATTTTTCAACTATAGTGTCATCATGGTGTAGAGTAGATAAAAGGATGACATTTTTCGACTATCTTGGCACGTATGACACAGCCGTGATATCTTCTTTGAAGGCAAACATTGAACTGTGAGGTTCTCAGGTTCGTATGTTTAGGAAAAGTGAAGGAATTTGCCGTTTATTCTTTCTGACTGTCCCAACCGATGTAAGCCGATGAGTTTTGAGTAGATTGATCATGAGAGGGTAGCTCGTAAACCAATTGTCGAAAGTGATGTTGCGTTTTGTTCCAGATACTGGTCCAATCAAACGCTGAACTATATCATGCGGATTGTTACTTTGTCGGAAAGGTCCGTCTGGCTGTGTGCCGACGTAAACTTCCATTTTCAGACAATAATATGTTTTCGCGTCGACAAAAGCGAATACTTTTAAACCATATTTTGCAGGTTTATTGGATATGTACTGAAGGAATGATACCCGTCCTCTAAATGGCTCCAGTTTCTCGTCAATTGTTAGGTATTCACTGGGTGTATAGTGTGTCTTACAGTTATCAATAAAATAATCATAGATCCCCCTAATTGGAGCCAACTTGTCAATCTCTTTGCGTTGCGCTCTATTGTTTATATTGTCAAATCGTAAAGATTGCAACAAAATATAGTATCTTTGTTGGGACATTGTTGTACGAAACAAATCTATGCCACTACCATGGGTATTCCAAAGATCGGAGGTGTTTTGTCGGTTTGCCTTATATAACCCTGTCAAATAAAGTAAGCCAATAACTGCCTTAATTTCTTTCTTGTCTGTCTCTTTAACTAAGTACTGATGATTTACATCATATCTTGGAACTTTAGTTGCTAATTTGATATTCGTATAACGAACAATATCATCCAACATATCTTCTGTAAAAAAATAGTAACCAACAATCAAGCGCAGTATTCTTTTGTCGTGCAATTCCTCTCACACCAGGTAAATGGGTTATTATATTATCAGATCTTGTTTTTACATTTCTATTGTTCGGAAACTTTGACCATTTTGATTTATCCTTATCTAAAAAATACCTGTTACTGTTGGCATCTACATCATTTTCCACGTCATCAGATTGTTCTGCCGGTTCTTCTTCATCTCCTGATATTTCTTCTCCGTGTTCTGTTTCTTTGCTTGTATGTGATGTTTCTTCACTTATAACTCTAACTTCTTCTCATGCAGTTCCATCTTTATCTTCGGACTTACTATCTACAAAAGATTCCACCTCAGAAACTCCACAAAACTCTTCCCATAACCTCTGAAGATTTTGTTGGTCTTCTTCGTATGACATTTTGCTAAATAAATCATCAAAATAATCACTACATCTTGTAAAATAACAATAAAAACATTATAATTTACCTTCAGAAATGATATACACAGAAAGTTACGCCAGTAGTGTTCCGGGGTATATGATACCCCAACAGACTTTCCAGAGACGTTGTTTCGAACTGAAAGTTTCTAAACAGCCGACAGTGAGTCTATTCTATGAAGATATGTATGATCTTAAGCTACTGAGCGATAGATGTCGCCAGATTGTCAAAATTTTATTTTACAGCTATAAATCATGGTGTTGGGGTATGACATACCCCACCACACTAACGAAGGGTTAAAGAACATAATCATGGTCTAGAAGAGTCTGCCGAAGAAATATCATCATTTAAAACAGAATTACGTCGTGCTGTGTTAGAACGCCGTGCAACAAATAGGGAGATTTACGATGAAATTAGTGTTTTGTAAGAAAATTAAATTATATAAATTAGCAAAACAATATTAATATTAATTGCTGTATTAGATATCCCACTGCCGCAATATTTGGTATCGTATTGGAGCATACGCTCTTCAATGACAAAATGGCGAAAAACCGTCCAGCCGAAAGTGCCAATAGCAATAGAAGAACTAGCTACAATTTTGTTAGAAGATAATTGGCAACAGTTTTCAATTTGCACAACATTTTTATCTGGTTTCGTTACAGCTAGTGATAACAGCACTGCAGTTATATTTGGTTGCAATGATTTTTGCAACAATATATCGGACTGCAAAGAATTGCATATTGATGGAACATTTGCAGTCAGACCAAGTAATTTATAATATCTTTTTAATGTTTACTTTTAAAATGTATTTGAAAAATTGCGCTCGACGAAAATTGCTATTATGCTGCTCCCAAGCGAAGGAGTTTAACAAAACGGAACCCCATTAACACTTGATCAACTCTCCCCGCCAGGGGTCTACCGGTGTCACTTCTCACCCCGTAAACAGCACGGAGTAGGGATGGGAGCGTTCTCCTGTCTCTCTTGCAATAAGCTATATCTCACTTCTTACACAGTTTTCGTAATAATTTTTTCTTTTTCTTACGAAAGTAACAGGTTCCTCCACACAATTGAAATTTTTGAAAAACGCGTGTTAATACATATTAATTCATCTCTCTAATTGACAAATGTTTGTATGTATGTATGTATGTTTCTGCAGCATCTCCTCCTAAACCCCAGAACCGATTTTGATGGGAGTGATGTCATTTTAATTGGTTCATTCCCTTTTTGAGAATAGGCAGGTTTCATCTTTCTACAATTTCATCTTGGTTCTCAAAAATTTGAAAAATTATGTTTAATGCTAACCTGCAAATGTCAAATGACAGCGTAGTTGCGCAGCAACGCACAACGGGAAAGCTGCAGTTGCGCAGCAATGCGCGACAAGAAAGTTATCTTTCAAATACTGAATTTTTGCGCAGTTTCGCAGCAACGCGCGACGGGAACGCTAGTATATAATATATGGGTGTTGTAGTCATTGGTTGGAATAGATGTTAATTAAAAAATCTCATTTAAGATTTCCACCGAGCTTTCGTAGCAATTTTGCCTACTTCTTCAGGGCGCTACAATCAACATTTTTATTTATAAAACAATCTGGTACATGAATAAGTAAATACATACATCTTATAGCGATTTTTATGTTGAGACAGTAATTCGAATCGTGTTTAGAACAAAAATCATTGTAAAACATATATTACTAACAATTAATAGTCAATACTAAGTAAATGAACAAATAATAACAACATAAACAATATTACAACAAGTTACAAGCATCAATTTAGTTAAAACAATAAAAATAAATATATTATCATTAGTTCTAATATAAAATTATAAATGTCGTTTGAAAACTGAAAAATTCCAATTAAAACAAGTTCAAAATTTTTTTTTGAAAAAACAATCATGTGACTGAAAATAAAAAAGAGCGATAAGCGCTGTTATCGCCATCTGTGAGTAAAAACGGCAAACAACATATTAAAATTAATTAATTAGTCAACTGTCAACAAAAACAAAACAAAATAACTAACCTAAAACAATGACAATGAACTATTTTAAACAGAAATCATCGATAACAAAACTAACAGAAAACACATTTATTCTTATTAATATTCTACTATGTAACTGGTTAATGAGTTATAGGTTTCTTTTTAACGAATGTTTTTTATCAAATGGTCATAACTAGAACTTAGGCCTTGGACATCGGTACGTTTATTCATTGTGTTGTCGCATGATTTTATGAAAATCATTTCTAATATGGCTCTTTTGAACGAATGTTGTTCTGTAGTGAGTATGCTAACGTTGTCGTAATCAATGGAATGTTTATTATTATTAGAATGTATTGCTAGAGCTGTAGCACTTGCTTTTATTCTAGTATCTGATCTATGTTGTGTAAGTCTATCTCGAAGAATTCTACCTGTATTCCCAATGTACACTAAAGGACAACCTGCACAAGGAATTTTATAAACTACATTTGGTGTCTTTAACGTTTCATTCCTGTCTTTAAGGTTGGTGTAAACTGATTTGATAGATACAGTGTTCTTTTTGATAATTTTAATATTATCCCGTGGGATCATATTAATGATATTGTTTGTTAAACAAGGTACATTTGGCAACGTACAAATAACTTCTTTAGTTGTTTGATCATCGTGAAACAACCAATCTGGAATGACTTCTGTATCTACCATTTTAGGAGTCGATAGAACTAGTTTTTTGACTAATTTTGTTGGGTAGCCATTCTGCTGAAAGAGATTGATAATTGCCTTCAAATTTTCTTGTTTGTGCCTTTCATATATATGTATGTATGTGTATATGGAAGTTTATATTTTTTGTGTAGCTCAGAATAGAAGAAACTGTAAGAACTTCAAATCAACAAGTAAATGAAACAATGCAATTTTATGAAGAAAAACGTTTAAAATTGTATAATCTGTACTCGAAAAATGCGTCTCTAATGCGTTTACTCGAAGTAAGTACCAGTGCTAATACGAAAATAGCTAATCGTAGCCAAAAAACATATGAGACTCTTCAAAGTCTAGCTCAAGTATTTAAAGATACAGAAGCCATTATGCAGCTGCGATTAGAATGCTTAAAAGAGTTCGAATCGTCAACGAAGAAAGTTGAAGAAGATCTGATCAAGTATAACGATGAAACGGAACGTGAACGAAAGGAAAATCAGCATCAAATCGATTGTTGCATGAAAGAAATAGTTAATTTAAAACAAGAATCCGAAGATAATGCAAAACAATTTGAGAAAACTATCAAAGAGAAAAATGATCAAATCAATGCAAATCAAAAACACATAAAAAAGAAACCGAATCATTGGTTTCGGAACTTTCGCAACTGAAAATTGACCATAAAGAAATGATTGCAAAGAACGACAATGAATTAACAGAATTAAATAATAAAGTATCGACTTTAACTATCAAAGATAAAGACAACAAACATTTGTAAATATATTTTTATTTATTTATTTTTTTTTGCATCTGCTTTAGCGTATGCTGATGACGTGCTTGTTTTGGCTGATTGACGATTGATATAGATATAGAATGTTGTTGGTAAGGATATGAATCTTGTGTTGAATAAATATGCAAGGTATTAATTAGCTTTTGAGAAGAATGACTTGATGACTGAATGTGTAATGTAGATATCAAACCGCGGCTTTTCTGAGGGTGAAAGAATAGACTTTGAACTTGTTTCAGGAATTTTTATTTTTATTTTTGTTGAAAATTGTCCGAGTTCTAACTCTTTCTTCGAAGCTCTGCAAAACCGGACGGCCTATGCGATAACAATGATAACTCCTGCCCTGTTGATATGATATATTACCGCCCCGGGGTTTCCTAATTCAGCTCGAATTAATATTCTCAAGGAAGTTACTACTATCCCCGATCGTAGAATTAAAATGAGAATAGATTTGTTATCATTTTCAATTTATAGATTTATTTTTATAATTAAAATTTAATTCTTTAATTTTGTTTTTAATTATAAATATATAATAGTTAAAAAAATTAAAAATAAGGAAGAGAGCTTTAAGCCTTGGCAGGATTTATTCAATGATTTCCACCATCGTTATTATGAGCTTTAGGATTTGTATTTTTATTTACAGGAAATATTTGAAGGGGTAGGTAAATCAATTAAAGCATTATTAGCAATTTTTAATAAAGGATGTGAAATTCGTAAGGGTTTATTCATTAGAATTTTTGTCCAGCCGTCCGGTTTTGCAGAGCTTTGAAGAAAGAGTTAGAACTCGAATAAAAGTAAAAATAAAAATTTCTTAAACAAGTTCAAAGTCTATTCTTTCACCCCCAGAAAACCGCAGTTTGATATCTTTATAGTTTCGCAGAAAAAAATTCATAAAGTTAGTCGATGTTTTTCGGTCGTTAAGGTGTTATGGTTAACGTTTGCAAAATATTTTATCGGTTTCTGTCCTGTTTTTGTAATCAATACTAATATAGATTTTTTTGTCTTTGTAAAAAAGGTTGAAAACAGGTTTTTGTTATTTTATTAATACATGAAATTGTAATCAATACTAATATAGATTTTTTTGTTTCTGTAAAATGAAATGGAAAATATCAAACTTAAAGAAAAATCCGATAATTTAGATATTAAAATAGATAACAGAAAAACTGATATAGACAAATTGGAATTACAGATTCAACAAGATTACGAAAAATTTGAGAATGAAATTGTAAAAAATAATTGCCAAACTTTAGAAGAAGAAAATGCTGTTCTTAGGGAAGATGTAGAAAACTACATAGATAGTTAAAATGGTTCGATCATCTTGAGTGAATGTCTAATGAACGTTTGGTTAATATATATATATACTGGGTGTCCCATTTTAATCCGCCACTTGCAATAACTTTAAAATCGTGCATCGGACAAAAAAATTTTCCGAATGAAAAGTAAATGGTTTCGAGGGGGACATCTGATGCAGGGACCCTTGCTCCCCTCGGACCCCCTGGGGGGCGGGAACGGGGGACAACTTTGAAATCTTAAATGGAACTCTATTTTTTATTGCAGATACGGATAGACCATTAAAAAGTATGTAAATTTTATTTTGAGACTTTTTTTATCTTTGATAGATGGCGCTGCAAACAGCACTTTTTTTCTCAGTTTATCAGTCTTCAATTTGAAAAAAAGGTGTAACTAAGTACGATATTCAAGTTCTTTTCAGTTTTTTGGGAGGAAGGGGGAGAGCAAGGGTCACTGAATTAGGTATCCCCTCGAAACCATTAACTTTAAGTAATCCCCCTCGAAACCATTAACTTTAAGTTAATGGTTTCGAGGGAATATCTGATGCAGTGATTCTTGCCCCACCCCACTCCTCCCAAAGAACGTAAAAGAACTTGAATATCGTACTTAGTTACACCTTTTTCTCAAATGGAAGACTGATAAACTGAGAAAAAAAATGCTGTTTGCAGCGCCATCTATCAAAGATAAAAAAAAAGTCTCAAAATAAAATTTACTTACTTTTTCATGGTCTATCCGAATCTGCAATAAAAAATGAGAGCTTCTATTTAAAATTTCAAAGTTGCCCCCCGTTCCCGCTTACCAGGGAATCCGAGGGGGGCAAGGGTCCCTGCATCAGATGTCCCCCTCGAAACCATTTACTTTTTATCCGGAACATTTTTTTGTTGGATGCACGATTTTATAGTTATTGGAAGTGGCGGATTAAAATGAGACACCCAGTATATATATATATATATATATATATATATATATATATATATATATATATTTATATATATATATATATATATATATTTATATATATATATATATATTTATATATATATATATATATATATATATATATTTGAGTGATATTGAAGCTAAGTAGATTGAGTGTTTTGCACAAGCGAATGTTTCCAAGCGGTAGGAATAAAAGAGCATGAATGTTATTTGTCTAATTTCAGCATAATGAAAAGAGTTTGTGCCGCATCCTTTTTGGGGGTACATGATGGTGTATTATATGTGTTTTGTAAAATTGATGAATTCATTAACTTATTATAAAATATTGCTGCGTGAGAAATGATGATCTTCGATTCGAATAATCAACTCAAAAAAGATAATTTTTATGCCGAAGAACTGGAATCTGAATTGAATAAAATGCATAAAAATATGCAAGACGACGAAACGACATTCTTTACGACAATAAACGAATTAAAAGCAAAGCTACAACAAGAAGAAATGACATTTTGAAGCATTTCTTCTTGTTGTAGCTTTGCTTTTAATTCGTTTATATCATCAATATCATTATATTGCGGAAAAACAAAATAAATTAAAATTTGAAATGGAAGCATTTGAAAAAGAAATCGGCGCACTTGAAACGAATTCTGATACACTTGAAAAACAGTTTCCGGATGAAGAAATCGCAATGAATTTGCATTTAGATAAATTGAAACACGATAAACAGATGCTAAAATTGCAAATAGCCGGGAATAAGAAAGCGCTGAAAACGATTGAAGCCGATTCGAAAAAGAAGAAAGCAGCTGCGTTAAAGAAACGAAATCGTGTTCTAGAGGAGAAGGCTAAACAATTCGAGGAAAAAATAAAGCTGCTAGAAAGTGAGAGGCAAAATAAAAAGAAAGAAAACGATGAAGTGCTGAAGACGTTAGCGAATCAGAATACAACCCAAGAACTAGAAATGGCCGAACTGAAAAGCATGAAAAGCATGAAATTGAAATTGCCCGAAAATAAGATGCCAGTTTCGAAATCGTCGACTTCTAGTACCGGCGATATCAGTGATATCAGCAGCACCAGCATTGAGACAAGAGCTATGGTAGAAGCACGCCATAAAATGATATGTAAAAGAAAACGATCGACGACGGATGATCTGCGTTTTCTATTCGTAAGTTTATTTTTAAAAAATATTTTATTATCTACGACCGCCTCGAAAGTTTACGGCAAAATTACTATATTCAACGATAAATTAATCAACTATTAAAATAAAACTGCTTTAGGTTAAAGTTCTCTATTAATTTTTATTTAAAATCGATATTTTGACGAAACTCAACTCAATGATAGCATTTATTTTGATGAAAACGGACGTCGAGTTTTGTCGAAACGTCGATTTTAAATAAACATTAATACAGAATTTTAAACTAAAGCAGTTTTATTTTAATATAATGAATACTGAAAGATTTTTTTACTATGGTAATTCCACTATCATTTTATGTATTTGTTTAATACACATTTTTGGTCGTGAGAAAAATATTTTGACCTGCATTTACAGTTTTTGTTGTGAAAAACATTATCTGTTGCGCATTTTATTTTCCTATCGTAAATGATATCAATTTCGTCGTGAATAATACCAATCTTGTCGTGCGAAAAATAAAATCCTTTATAAATGAGGTATATATAAATAAACATTTAAATATGTCAATGAACGCTTGGTTATGCAAATTAACGCCAGAATAGATAACTTATTAATAATATTAAGTTCCGTTTCATTTCGTTAAGTTGTTTCATTTTATAAATTCATGTTTAATACAAATTTGAATGTGCATATCAAATAATGGTTGTAAATTTCTCTTAATAGTTGTTACGTTGTCCTTTTCTGGCGTTAATTCATCTTTTGTTCAGCGTGCATAAAAATCGCACTCTTTACAAATAATTAAAAACTGTCAAGATTTGATCTAGATCAAGTCAAGATAACTGTAATTTTCGTATCTTTATTTTGGTTTAGCCTCCATCGTTATTTCAGTTTGAATCAAGTAGTTCGAGCGGTTTGATATCTCCGCCATTATCAACTCAACAGGTAACATTTTTTATTTTATTCTTATGCTAAGTTTTTCAGTTATAAATTCGTTAATATGTTTTTTTTTAAATACATTGTTTTAGTAATAAAATTATTATTAAAATAAAACGGCTAAATAAAGAAAAAGATAACTTCAATCTACGTGAAAATTTATAAATTTCATGATCTAGTTACTTATATTTTGTTACCTAGTAACTTATTTCTTTGTTGTTTATTTACTGTAAATATTATTTTTGTATCTTTTGTCCCTGATGAGGACGTACCTACGATTATTAATATAAAACTGAAACCTAAAGTAGTTTTATTTTAATATGAGCTCGGTTTTATGTCCCATTGTCAATTATTTTATTTATTTTTTTAAAACAGAGTTTAGATGATGTCTTCAGTGCACTTCCTGATGAAAAGACTTCATCACTTCCAAAACCAGCAAAAAGGACTAAGCGAGGTGGACGAAGAAAGAAAAAAAAATAAATAAAAATATATTTACAAATGTTTGTTGTCTTTATCTTTGATAGTTAAAGTCGATACTTTATTATTTAATTCTGTTAATTCATTGTCGTTCTTTGCAATCATTTCTTTATGGTCAATTTTCAGTTGCGAAAGTTCCGAAACCTATGATTCGGTTTCTTTAGCAATTACATCTCTTATGTCAGTAAGCGTTTTATTTATGTTTTCTTCATCTTGCAATGTTTCTAATAATTTATTTATGTGTTTTTTTTTTGCATTGATTTGATCATTTTTCTCTTTGATAGTTTTCTCAAATCGTTTTGCATTATCTTCGGATTCTTGTTTTAAATTAACTATTTCTTTCATACAACAATCGATTTGATGCTGATTTCCCTTTCGTTCACGTTCCGTTTCATCGTTATACTTGATCAGATCTTCTTCAAGTTTCTTCGTTGACGATTCGAACTCTTTTAAGCATTCTAATCGCAGCTGCATAATGGCTTCTGTATCTTTAAATACTTGAGCTAGACTTTGAAGAGTCTCATATGTTTTTTGGCTACGATTAGCTATTTTCGTATTAGCACTGGTACTTACTTCGAGTAAACGCATTAGAGACGCATTTTTCGAGTACAGATTATACAATTTTAAACGTTTTTCTTCATAAAATTGCATTGTTTCATTTACTTGTTGATTTGAAGTTCTTACAGTTTCTTCTATTCTGAGCTACACAAAAAATATAAACTTCCATATACACATACATACATATATATGAAAGGCACAAACAAGAAAATTTGAAGGCAATTATCAATCTCTTTCAGCAGAATGGCTACCCAACAAAATTAGTCAAAAAACTAGTTCTATCGACTCCTAAAATGGTAGATACAGAAGTCATTTCAGATCGGTTGTTTCACGATGATCAAACAACTAAAGAAGTTATTTGTACGTTGCCAAATGTACCTGGTTTAACAAACAATATCATTAATATGATCCCACGGGATAATATTAAAATTATCAAAAAGAACACTGCATCTATCAAATCAGTTTACACCAACCTTAAAGACAGGAATGAAACGTTAAAGACACCAAATGTAGTTTATAAAATTCCTTGTGCAGGTTGTCCTTTAGTGTACATTGGGAATACAGGTAGAATTCTTCGAGATAGACTTACACAACATAGATCAGATACTAGAATAAAAGCAAGTGCTGCAGCTCTAGCAATACATTCTAATAATAATAAACATTCCATTGATTACGACAACGTTAGCATACTCACTACAGAACAACATTCGTTCAAAAGAGCCATATTAGAAATGATTTTCATAAAATCATGCGACAACACAATGAATAAACGTACCGATGTCCAAGGCCTAAGTTCTAGTTATGACCATTTGATAAAAAAATTCGTTAAAAAGAAACCTATAATTCATGTTTAACCAGTTACATAGTAGAATATTAATAAGAATAAATGTGTTTTCTGTTAGTTTTGTTATCGATGATTTCTGTTTAAAATAGTTCATTGTCATTGTTTTAGGTTAGTTATTTTGTTTTGTTTTTGTTGACAGTTGACTAATTAATTAATTTTAATATGTTGTTTGCCGTTTTTACTCACAGATGGCGATAACAGCGCTTATCGCTCTTTTTTATTTTCAGTCACATGATTGTTTTTTCAAAAAAAAATTTGAACTTGTTTTAATTGGAATTTTTCAGTTTTCAAACGACATTTATAATTTTATATTAGAACTAATGATAATATTTTTATTTTTATTGTTGTAACTAAATTGATGCTTGTAACTTGTTGTAATATTGTTTTTGTAGTTATTATTTGTTCATTTACATAGTATTGACTATTAATTGTTAGTAACATATGTTTTACAATGTTTTTTGTTCTAAACACGATTCGAATTACTGTCTCAACATAAAAATCGCTATAAGATGTATGTATTTACTTATTCATGTACCAGATTGTTTTATAAATAAAAATGTTGATTGTAGCGCCCTGAAGAAGTAGGCAAAATTGCTACGAAAGCTCGGTGGAAATCTTAAATGAGATTTTTTTAATTAACATCTATTCCAACCAATGACTACAACACCCACTATCAATCTTAATTATTAAATTATATATAAATTATATATATATATATATATATATATATGTATGTACAGGATGAGTCTGGGAAGACGCCCCCTCCCCCTTTTAATTTCTTTATTATACGTAATAGAAAATTTTTTCTCGTATGAAAGTTTTATTATTTGAAATGTACTATTCGATGCTGTAAATAGATATTTTTTGTAGAGCCAGGTTTACACTATATGACTATCAACTTTTTTTTAAGGGGATAGTACTCTCTGGCGGCCTGAAAAAAAGGTGATTTTCGGGATTTTTTTTAAAGATAACTATAAATGTATGACTCAAATGGAATACATATGTTTATTTTGCCGTATTTGGGCTACAAAAATTAATTTTTTGGCCTACATTGGGCAACTCCTTCGGCCGCTACACCAGGTGCAGCGTGCCACCTCCGACGGCAACCTGCTGATCGGCGGACATCATAGAGGCCGCACCGTTGGAGCTCGAACAAAATCGATATTTTTCCCTTAATCTCCGATAAATTTCCTGTCATCGTACTTAGGATTTTTTGATTATGTTGAAAAATGAAAAATTGACAACGTTTTGAAAAAAAAAATCAAGTTTTCGGGCGCAAAAACAGACATAAAAACTTGCACCGAAGAGCCATTTTTTAAGATAAAGAAAAACGGCTACGTACTATGACAGAAAAAATTGTGTAGAATTCAAAAATTCAAACCGCGTTCAAATCGGACGAACCGTTTTTGAGTTATGATGTCCGCCAACTTTGAAAACATGCTTTCGAGATAATCGCGTTTGAAGTTTTAAGTCCAGTTTTTCATCAAATGCGTCTGCTACACAGCTTCGCTTTTGGGCCTGTAACTTTGAAACGGAGTGTCTCATGAATTCAAAGAATTTTTTAAGCAAACAAAAAAAAAATCGATTTTTTGAAACTTGCAGAGAGTACTACCCCCTTAATGTAAACCTAGATTTTTTTATTTAAATATAAAACAACAATTTTTTATCTTTTCAACAATGTATAATTTTATGTATGAATTATAAGAAAAAAATCGAAAAAATACGATAATTGAGAAATAAGAGAAATCATTTTTATTTAAAAATTTTTAGGCGGCTATGAACACGCTCACGATACATTCTTTTTGCTCTTTTTATTACTCCAGTTGATTCGCCGGATTAATAGAATTATATCAATTAATTCGTCCTTAGAAAACATTTAAAAAATTAATTTATTATTAACACACAACACATTAAACAAATTATAACTAAATAATTTATTGTATTGTTAATAATTTAGTTGTTTGACATTATTATGTTTTATTTATATTCCCATAGCCGCCTAAGAATTTTTAAATAAAAACAATTTCTCTTATTTCTCAAATATCGTATTTTTTCGATTTTTTAAAACTAAAACTATACATCGTTGAAAACAGAAAAAAAAATGCTGTTTTATATTTAAATAAAAAATCTAGGTTTGCATTTAAAAAAAAAGTTGATAGTCGTATAGCGTAAACCTGGCTGTAGAAAAAATATCTATTTACAGCATCGAATAGTATATTTCAAATAATAAAACTTTTATAGGAGAGAAAATTTTCTATTACGTATAATAAAGAAATTAAGAGGGGGGGCGTCTTTCCAGACTCATTTTGTATATATATATATATATATATATATATATATATATATATATAAATTTACCTTTATCAAATTTAGGCAAAGCACCTGCTAAAATTTGATTACTACTTCCACTCGTATTATTATTATTATTAGCAGCAACTTGCATCAGAGCTGCTTTCTTCCCAGTTGCGCCCAACCCAGCTTTCCCCTGCTGCAAATTCTCCTGCTGCAAATTATAATTACATTTAATATTAATTAATTCCAAAACCAAAAGGAGGAGAAGAAAGAAGTCCTCGTCATCGTCTTACTTTACAAGCGCTACAAGTCCATGCAGTACTTGTAGGTACTTGATTCCAATTCGTCTTCAGTAATCGATGGATCATGACATTCCTGATGGTAGAGATTGTGACAGACGATGCATTCCACAAGACGATTTCGGGCTGCTACGCCCATTCCTCTACAAAACAACAACAACATTATTTACAACAAGATTAGATCGGTATATGGGTAAACCCATATATAGATCACAATCAAAATCTTATATAAAAAAAAATAACCTTGTAAAAAACCTTGTAGTGTTCAGCTAATAATATTATTAGAAAACCGTTGGGTAAAATTTTGCAAAAATTGCGATTACAAATTTAATAATACTAACTTGCAAATAATACACATTAATTTTGAAAAAAGTTATATTTAAAATTTTTTTTAAATATAACTTTTTTCGAAACTTGTTCAAAAAAAATCTGAAAAAATTCAGTAAAATAGAGAAAAAAATTAGCTACATAATAGCTAAGTAACTTTTTTCTCTAATTCATACTGATTTAGCAGGAAAATTTTTTGAAAATTCTCAAAAACATTTTTAAAAAAATGCTAGCGCCCAAACGGCACATGCTAGCAAATTAAAACTAAATCCAAGTTATAGAACTTTTTATTCCCTATCGAAAAGTATTCTAAGTATTTCTCCGAATTTTACTTCAGAAAGTAGTAATCTGCATATTATCGAAATCCCATGTTATTGCCCTATATCAACAAAATCTAATCTTTGAAATTGAAAACAAACAAGAATTTATATTATCCTTTACATCTTATCAGTCTCTTATTTGCATAGATATCTTATGCCCAATTAAAAAAAAATTACCTCGTGAATATATAATTACTCTTTGTAAATGATTTGGTTTGGAAGTACTCAGAAAATAACAATTTTTTATAAAAGCTTTTATTATATATACAAAAATTTTAATCTAAAAAGGTATAAGAAAAATACAAAATATTTTTAATAATATACATAGCGAAAATTATCCAAAATAGCAAAATAAATAATAAAATGAAAAATAAATGATAAGATATTTAATAAAGAGTTTATAAACAATCAAAACGTAGAAACATATTTTGTGACATCTTTTTTTTTTATAAAATTATACATTGTGTTTATAATGTACAAAAGCAAAAATTATTTTTTTGTTTGACATTATTTATAACATTTATTAATTTTTTCGGAAAACATAAAATTTTAATTATTTTAGAAATTTATGTTAACTCATTTGTAACAAATATAAAATATATACAGTGCGAGTGTAAAGTCTGGAACTATCGCAATAAATCTTTTATTAAACGTTATTGAAAAAAATTCTCGAACACGTCAATTTTTATCTTAAATAAGACATATTTTACTGTAATCGTCACTTAAAGATCGTCTTTTGTTTTTGAGTTATGACGTAAGCGATAATTATTTTTAATGGAAACCTATATTTTTTATTACTGATTTTGGTAGTACTTTTTATTCCGTTTCCAACCATATAAAATTTTAAATATGTTACATTTGAAAAAAATTGAGAAAAATAATCTTAAATTTTAAATATTAAAAACTAATTAAATTGGCAAAATGAATCTAGTTATTAGTGAATAAAACAAAAAACATTAGCTACAACTGTCAGAATTATGCATTTTATAAATGTCACAAGTGTTAGTGTTTTATTAAGTGTTATTATTTTGCATTTTCCAAATTTGAAAAACTATTTTATTAATAAAAATTGTGTAATTAAGCGTAAAACAGAGAAAAAACTAAATAATAACACTTATTTTATTTTGACATTTGTAAATTGTATAATTCTGACAGTTGTAGCTAATGTTTTTTGTTTTATTCACTAATAACTAGATTCATTTTGCCAATTTCATTAGTTTTTAATATTTAAATTTTAAGATTATTTTTCTCACTTATTTTCAAATGTAACATATTTAAAATTTTATATGGTTGGAAACGGAATAAAAAGTACTACCGTAAAATATGTCTCATTTAAGATAAAAATTGACGTGTTTTAAGATTTTTTTCAAAAACGTTTAATAAAAGATTTATTGTGATAGTTCCAGACTTTACACACACACTGTATATATATACAAATGTAAATATAGTATCATTTAAATAACATAATAATTTTTTTGTGATTTACTTCATGAGAACGTGTTAAGAATATTGATTTTAATAAATTTTTTCCTTTTCAACTTTACGACGCAAACACAACACAAACAACTATATCACACAGAGCAGGTTAATTTTTGTTTCATTTTAGTTTTTTTTTTCTGCTCGATGCACAAAACACTAAGAAATTAATAGCACTGCAAGGACACCTACAATTTACCAGATACTTAATTTGGATGAAACCGGCGTTAGATGTTGCGACCGCTACTTGACTTATATCACATCCTGCCGGACATTTCTGTTTAAAGTCCATTTTTGCTCCAAGTAAGAAATGACAATCGGTTGTGTATGTGTTGTCGAACCTCTCGAAAATGCCAGTCCACCTCTGCGAATTTCGTCCTGTTCGAACGATTGGGTAGTGATTCGTAAGCCGATAATTTTTCGGTGTAGCGTCTCGTCTGTCAAAATTCATTGCGCTAAGTTCATAGCGGCGGCGTTTACATTATCATTACATGGCACATAGTCAACACAATTAGCCATTGCACATATTGAAACTATCGTAAAAATCAGTTTCACTTGCATGCTGAAGAACTACTACTTTTAATGCAGAACCAAACAAAAAAACCGAAACTGTTATTTTACAACTGCTTACAACAGACTGTTAGCAAACTGTTGAGATTATCGATTCCAGCTGATTCACTTGTTTTATCTCGAGAAAAAATGATAAGACAGATAGAATGTGTCATACTCTTTCTTCAGCACAGAACGAATAAAATTGTTAAACTGTTATTACTATTACAACATAAATTGTTAGCACTACTCAAAATGCGCAATATTTCATTTTATGCATTTTGATATGAATAAATTATCAGAAAATCTGCTGTGGTCACTACCAAACTTTCCCAAAAAATATGAACTTTTTTTTACATAAAACACAAATAAATGAAACTTTTTGCACAGAGAACGTATGCATAGAATATATTTGTTATATTTTTAGAAAATACAATTAGTATTTAATTAATTAGTATTTGGGTAGTTTGTTGTCTAGTGATGGCCGTTTTGATCGTGAAATTGAAAGGAGAGTAAATGCTGGTTGTAAGGTTTTGGGTGCTTTGAGAACTTTTGCTAGGAATGTAAATGTTTCCAAAGAAGCCCGTTTGAGTATATACAATGCAGTTTTGGGGTCTACTTTGATGTATGGTAGTGAATGTCGAGTTTTGTTGTAAAAGCATAAACGGAAAATGAATGCCGTAGAAATGATATTTTTACGTGTAAACAGAAGAGATCGAGTACGAAATACAATTATTATTGTAAAAATAATAAATATCGATTTTTTTTCTCAAAGTGCAAATTTTTAATTTATTTGTAGATCATTGTATGATGAGTGTGAAATTGAAAAAAAATGTTGTAGCAAAAGTTGGTGTTAGTCACATAAGATGGTTTGGAATGTTGAGCGAATGTCTAATGATCGTTTGGTTAAAAAGATTTATTTGAATGTTTTTGATGGTATTCGTTTGCGTGGACGTCCGATGAGTAGTTGGAGTGGTATGATTGAGAGTAAGTGAGTGAGCGAAAGTTTCCAAGTAGTAGGAATAAAAGAGCATGTATGAGAGGAGGAATTATGAAAGTTGCTTGTTTTGAAACAGTCTTTGGTCCAGTGTTCTTGGCCACACTTCAGACAGTTTGAATTTCTGTAGCAATTTGATACGGTATGGTTTCAGTTTCGGCATCTATAGCATTGTGTTAGTTTTTTCTTATTTATATCCCATTTAATTTTACATGTTGTAGATATCTTATCGTTTTTTCTAATTGTTTTATAGTAATATTTGGATCAGTAACTATCATCTACATACTTAGGTTTATGAGTTCCTCTAAGTCTGTATATTTTTTGAATATTTAATTTGTATGAGTGTATTAATTCTTATTTTTTTATGACAAACTCATATATTTTGTCGGGTGTTTCTGTATATGTGCGAATTGTATTTTGATTTTTTAATTGCATTTATAAATTTATTTTTGTCTTCAATAGTTTTTTTTTTATTATTGTAGAACGTATTTTATTTAACAAAATTGTCATTCTTATGACTTTTATAATAGAAAAATATTCATCTGTTTGATTATTTATCACAAGATTTTAAACAAATACAAATAATTGTCAATTAAACTTAAAATCACAGACCACAACTAACATACATACATAAATAGAAAAAATATCGTACTTTATTGTTATTTATTTATTTATTTATTTTAATATAATCACTCGACAGGACAATTGTCCCAATTATGGAGTTTTAATGTATATGTTTGCGTTGTGTGCTGAGTAATTTATATAGTACCCGTTTTTGATTATTGCAATTTAATTGGGTTACAAGTTCGTTATGTTCGTTTTGTATTTTGGTTTTCAGCAGGTTTGTCGATTTCGGTATCGGGGCGATGCGGCAAGTGGAGTGTAAGGTTCTACGTAGGTGTTACAAACTGTTTATTAATCAGCTGGGCATATTGAAGTTGACTTGTATTTGCAGTATTTTGCATTTTTGTATTTCGTTGTGCTAACGACGATGTTGGTTTTCGTTTCTTATTTTGCATTATATATTCGTCACTAAATAACAGTTCTATTGCACTGTTTTTATTTACTAGTATGTTACTAGTTTGTTATTTAACATGTTAATTTTTTATTGTTTTATTAAGTCCAATGTTTCTAGATTGAAAATTTATTGTTGAATTTGTATCGAAGTCACTAGCTACTTGCGTATCTAATTTAGTTACAGTAATGAACGAATTTTCACTATCACTCATTTCATTTATTGAATCACGGTTTTCAGTTATCGTTAAGTTTTGCTAATGTAAAATAGAATTTAAGTCGGGGTAGCCACTCGTGTCGTGTGACTACGAGTGGACACACTTTAAGCGTCCTTTAAGTTTATGAGTGCCTTTTTGTAAAGGTATATATATGCACATGTAAGAATTTTTTTTGTGTTTATTTTAAGTTTATGTACTTAGCACAGTTTAACAGATATGTTCAGTAATATGTCTTTACGCTACGGCGGTTAAGACAAGACAGTATTAGGGCCGTTTGACACGTTGAATTATTTTGTATAAAATAATGCACAAAATTAGGTATATGAAGAAAAATGTTCAAAATTTTGTGCATTTTAATCTACATTCTTTTAATAACTGTTGTTGCATATATAATTTTATACATTATTCTGTATATACACTTGAGCATATTGTTCCAGTTCAATCTAACAGTAAAAATTTAAACCTTATTTGAATAAGATTATGTGTTGCAATGTACAATGCAATTACTACAAACTTTTTTCACAGATGAACAAACGCATTGAGATATTTTGCCACCGGAGAATCGTATCAAAGTTTGTCATATAATTTTCGAGTTGGCAGGAGCACAATTAGTCAAGTTGTTCCAGAGATTGTAAATGCCATTTACGAATGCATGAAGGACAAATATATCAAGGTATACAAAAGGAAATGTTTTTCACATAAATTATATAATATTCAATTGTAATTGTAAACACTCAATCATTATTTATATTCAACAATGTTCAATGCTCATCAACAATACTGTTGTGCTTTGACCAATCATAGCAAACTGTTCTGTAGTGGGGAGTAGATTATAAGTATCTGTTTGTAATTTAATGTAATATGTTCAGTTTGACAATGCCAATGTTTGGCGAAACTGCAGTCACGATTCAATATTAAAGAGTGAAATTATCAAAGTATAAAATAGTGTCTTATTAATTTACTTTAAGAGTTTTACATTTATTTATGTTGAATTCTAAATTACTGTTGTTACACCAGACCAATATCGCATTAATGTCTTGTTGAAGAATAATGTTGTCATTTATAGTCGAAATTTCTTTAAAAAATTTCAAATCATCAGCATACAGCAAACATTTAACATTTGTAAGTACTAAAGGTATATCATTTGTAAAGAGAATAAACAATAATGGACCCAATAAAGAACCTTGTGGGACCCCAGATGTCGAAATAAACTCAGTAGATTTACATTTGTTAAATATTACATACTGCAAACGATTCATAAGATAAGAATTTAAAAATAACAATAAGTTATTATCAAAATTGTATAATTTTAATTTTTTATTAATTTGTTGTGGCATACTTTATCAAACGCCTTACTGAAGTCTGTATAAATTACATTTACTTGATTTTTGTTATCAATTGCCTCTGACACATAATTAGTAAATGTACATAGATTAGAGATGGTTGATCGATTAGGTACAAATCCATGTTGTTCATCAACTATTACCGGACGTACATGATTATATAATTTAGTTTAAATAATTTTTTCAAATAATTTAGCTATACCCGATAATACAACAGCTCTGTAGTTTTCAACTAGTTGTCGATTTCCACTTTTAAAAATTAGTGCAATTCTACCAAGTTTTAATTTTTCTGGAAATACATTACCAACAATTGCTTTATTGAAAATCAATTTTAAAGGATCGCATAACCATTCGCAACAAGCCTTTAATACATAAGTTGGAATTAAGTCAGGACCTGTAGCAGATTTAACATTAAGTGAATTAATTGCTATAACTATGTCATCTTTTGTTATTTCATTTATAGAAAGTTTATCTAAGTTATAATTGGTTAAACAAGAAAAAATATTACCATTATTATTACCATCACTGATCGAATATACTGATTTAAAGAAATCCGCAAATGCATTGGCAATATCTTTATCATTATTTATTTTTGTATTGTTGTATATAAATGTTGCATTTATATCATTGTTTGCTCTTAAGTTATTTATGTAAGTATAACCAAAAACCTTTCGGATTATTTTTCAAATTATTATCAGCATTGTTTATGTGTATTTGCGTGCTAATGCAATTAGTTTTTTAATTTGAACTCTTAAACATTTATATTTTTTAATGAATTCATTTTTCCGTTTAGAATTATTTTTTGATTTTTTATAATAATAATATTTTAATTTGATTTTCTTTACAATATCTCTGTTAAACCATGTTGGATATTTGAAATCTCTATTTTTCCGTTTATAAGGAATACATTTGTCAAATATATTATATATTTTATTATATAATATATTTAATTGTTCGTCAACAGAAATATTTGTATCTATGTCAGACCAATCACAGTTTTGTAACAAAAAATACAACTTTTTATAGTTTCTTTTTGAAAAATTATATTCTAACATTTGTTTATTTTTACTAGCAAATTTTTGTGCACATAAATTAACTTCAATGTTTATCGGCGGATGGTAAGTGTCTATTGCAAGTAGAGCATTATCCTCAATGTAAACTCTTGCTTCTACAACTGAAGTTAATATTAAATTCAAAATATTAAAGTTTTTATTTAAACAATTGTTAATTGAATACAAATTTAGCATTCCTGAAAGTTCATAAACTGACTTACTTTCATTATAGCCTTTTATGAAATCAAAATTAGATCCTGTAACTTCACTAATGTTCCAGTCACCCACAATAAATATCTGATCATAATTGTCTATCTTATCAATAGATGTGATCTCTTCTACAAAAGATTTGTGACCATTTACTTTTGAAGCTGGTGGAAAATATACACACACAACTAACACAACACTTTTATGCATTTTTATTTGAACACAAATCCAATCAACTGATGTATTGTTGCTACTGTTTATTAAAACAGTCTTTTTTTTTTTCTTTACAGCAATGAAAACTCCACCGCCTCTACTGTTATTTGAAATATTGTAGTCTCAATCTTTCCTATAAATTTGATATCGCTTATCAATGATTTCATCGTTGGAAATATTCTCAGTTAGCCAACTTTCAGTGACTGTAATTACATTATAATTACTACATAAAACGTTATTACTGAAATCACCTAGTTTTGTTTGCATTCCACGCACGTCTTGGTAATTACTAACGTTTTATTGCTAGATACATTAACTATCGATTGCTGTTTGTCCTTTTTGCTGTCCGAAAAAACTTAAATCTTCGAATAAGTACACCTTTTGGCCAGAAGGAAGGATTATTAATTTTGTCATGTAATTCAAATGGATAACCTATTTTAAAAGAAGCAGGTTCTCCAATTTTTGAAAGTTTAGAACATTGAAATTCATTATTTAATACTGATTTTTTTAAGAAATTTAATACTGATTCTTCAGTCGTATTTTCAATTAATCGAGAGATGTAAAGCCAACTTTTTTTAGTTGTAACAGCTAACATATTGTCAGTATTGGAATTTATTCCAATAACTCTTTTAGATTTACGTTTTCTCTGAAATTGGAAATCATTTTCATCATCACCAATAACTGAAACAGCTGATTCTGTTAGTAGTGTCATGTCTGTGTCAGTTACCTTTTGCAAATTCATATTTGACGACTGTGTAGCTTTATTGTTTTCGTCGTTTTTATATCAATTTTTATGTTCTATAACTTGTTTGCTATTACTTTTCAATACCGGTGCCGACATCTTCACATTTGTTGTTGATTTATTGTCGACTTTAATTTTTTTAGCAGATAACAATTCTACGGTTTGGTTTGGAACTTCACTAATTTTTGACATATCAATTTTGCTTTCCAAATGATCTATTTTTTCAACAAGAAGAGCCAACTTGTCAAGTAACTCATTATGCATTTTATTTAATGCAGCATTTTCCCCCATTAATAACAAATTTGCTCGTTCCAAGGCTTGATAACGATGTTCTTGAACACTTATAAGTGCACTTTTATCACCGCAACTGAAGCAATTCCACATTTCTTCACTGTTACCAGCACATTTTATATGAAAGATGAGCCCACAACCATTGCACTGGTACCCGTTTTTCACTTTTTTGTTACATTTATCACATTTATTTTCTTCATCTTTTGTAGACACATAATCATCTATAATATGCGAATTCGCCATCTTTAGATATTTAAATCTTTAAATGGTAGTTTCTTAATTGTATCGGTGCTTTAGATGTCAAGCATATAACTTTTCGACCCCTTCACGAAGAAGGATTATATTTTAGAAATTATAAAGAAACAGACAGCTTCGTATTAATGGCAATTGTAGATGCAAATTACAAATTCGTATGTATAGATGTAGGTATCAATGGAAGAATAAATGATAGAGGTGTATATAAAAACAGTATTATGTAAAAGCAATCAATGACAATTTATTGAATATACCAACGTCAGTAAAGCTTCCTAATAGTAATATTAGTACATCTTATATTTTGGTAGCCGATGATGCATTTCTTTTAAGTACATTTTAGGTTTCATGGTTTGTCAAAAGAACAACAAATTTATAATTAAGCCGAGAACGCTGAATGTTGAAAATGCTTTCGGTATTTTAGCAAATAGATTTAGAATATTTCTACAACTAATGAATTTAAGAGTTCAAAAAGTTGAAAAAATTACTATCGTTTGTTGTATACTGCATAACTTTTTATTTCATCAGCAAGGAAATCAAAATTACTGTGATATATCTGCGGAGACCACAACACGATTAACAAGTGTACAAAGATCAGCTACTACCGGTAATCGCAGTACAAATTCAGATATAGAACTTAAAAACACTTTTGTGCAATATTTTAAAGGAGTAGGAGCTGTTGAATGGCAAGACCAAATGTTGAATTAATAATTTATACTTACTTCAGACTCCGTAACTAAATATTCGATGGAAAAATCTTTGGACGGCTCTCCTTCCATTCGCTTTTCCCCGATTATAGGCAGTTCACTAGGTATGCTAACGCATGCACTGATTCGTGGCTTAACATGATCTTTTACAAAAAGAAGACCATAAAACTGGTTTATATATAGAGTCAGTGTCCGCTCCACTTGATTTTATTTTCTGAACTTTATTTAATTCGGTTACAAATTGAGTGCGAATGGTATTATATTTGTTTTTACAATCATCTTCTGCAAATAGAAAGTTTAATTAATTGCAATTTGTATATGTATATATATATATATATATATATATATATATATATATATATATATATATAAATATATATATATATACTGGGTGTCCCATTTTAATCCGCCACCTGCAATAACTTTAAAATGGTGCATCGGACAAAAAAATGTTTCGGACAAAAAGTAAATGGTTTTGAGGGGGACATCTGATGCAGACTCTTTTGCCCCCTCCGGACCCCCTGGGGGGCGGAAAAGGGGGGCAACTTTGAAATCTTAAATGGAACACCCTATTTTTTATTGTAGATTCTGATAGGCCATTAAAAAGTATGTAAATTTTATTTTAAGACTTTTTGTTTATCTTTGATAGATGGCGCTGCAAACAGCATTTTTTTTCTCAGTTTATCAGTTTTCAATTTGAAAAAAAAGATGTAACTAAGTAAGATATTCAAGTTCTTTTCAGTTTTTCGGGAAGGGGGGGGCAAGGGTCACTGAATCAGATATCCCCTCATAGCCATTAACTTAAAGTTATACCCCTCGAAACCATTAACTTAAAGTTAATGGTTTCGAGGAAGATATTTGATGCAGTGACCCTTGCCCCCCCCTCTTCCCAAAGAACTGAAAAAATCTTGAATATCATACTTAGTTACAATTTTTTTTTTCAAATTGAAGGTTGATAAACTGAGAAAAAAAATGCTGTTTGCAGCGCCATCTATCAAAGATAAACAAAAAGTCTTAAAATAAAATTTACATACTTTTTAATGGCCTATCAGAATCTACAATAAAAAATAGGGTGTTCTATTTAAGATTTCAAAGTTGCCCCCTTTTCCCGCCCCCCAGGGGGTCCGGATGGGGCAAGGGTCTCTGCATCAGATGTCCCCCTCGAAACCATTTACTTTTTATCCGAAACATTTTTTTGTCCGATGCACGATTTTAAAGTTATTGCAGGTGGCGGATTAAAATGGGACACCCAGTATATATATATATATATATATATAAATAAATATTCTTCGTTATTATTTATGTTATTGCTATATGAATTTATTTTTATATTTATTTTGTGTAACCTTATCTCAGAAATTTGAATTTTTTTATAGTTAATTATTTTTCGAAAAATAATTAACATTTGGTGACTATGTTAGTGCCACATTAAAAACTATTAATTGTAAACAAATTAAATGTTGAACATAATATTTTAAATATCCTTATGGAAGCACAAAAACAAGATTTAGAAAAAAATATACATTAACTAAAAATTTTTAATAAATTTCCTTTTGTATACTTTGATATATTTGTCCTTCATGCATTCGTAAATGGCATTTACAATCTCTAGAACAACTTGACTAATTGTGCTCCTGCCAACTCGAAAATTATATGACAAACTTTGATATGATTCTCCGGTGGCAAAATATCTCAATGCGATTGTTAATCTGTGGAAAAAGTTTGTAGCAGAAATTCAATGTATGTTATAATTTTCGCAGGAAAATTGTGAATAAATTAAATTTTTTTTTTCTACTAATTTCTGTACAATTTACATTTACTTATTAATAATTGTTAAGAAAAGATACATTTTGTTTGTGCCAAAATATTTTAAAAAACAGAAGCATTTTGTAACAACCAGTATTTAACAATTACACTAACCTATCTCGCGCACAAATGCATTCTCTGTAATTTGTGTCAGTTTGTTGAATTTTATGTTCTATTTTTGAACAGTAGATCGAAGCAATCTTCATTCATTCTTAAATAATTTTGAAAAGAATAGTTACCGTCCAATCTTAATTCTTTGTGAACAAGTGTTAAAGCACCTGCTCCATTTTCACTATTATTTTTTTTAGCCATTTTTTATTCCAAAATCTTCTCTTTTTTCTGGTTTTTATTGCTTCGTTTAAAAGCACTAGGCCTCCTAAAATAATAATATTATTTTCTTCTGAACTGCTTGTATCGTTCATGTTGTCAATTTACATATGTTATTTTCGCGCACAATTCACACAAGCTTTACCAACGTAAGAAAGTTACTTACTCTGTTTCAACTCTGGAGATTTCATTAATTCGACATCACTATTTTTTGATAAACAAACTTGCAACTAACTTCCTTCATCATTGATCATTAAAAAATGATTGGTGTGAACGTGGCATAATAATTGCCTGACATTTTTATGCTGTTGGCAAAAAGCAAAGCGTAATTTATAATCAGAAATTAAGTAATTTGACTGTGAATTACACATGTATAAATAAAAATTAAATCTGATTTATCTCTTAATGGAATTGCATCACGCACGAATGTACCTGGTTTATGCAAATTATTATAAAATTAATTTCATATATAATCAAATTATGGATCAGTTAAACTTAGAATATTTTGATATGCTGTAGGATCTTCAATACGTAATTCTTGATTTTATAAACTTAAAACACCTCTACTTTCTTCACGATGTTTTATCTAATTTATAAATCAATTTCTTTTTCTTCTTATTTTTTCTTCGTTAATAAACTTGTCATTTGCACTAATAATATTAGTGATTGCATTGTACATTGCAACACATAATCTTATTCAAATAAGGTTTAAATTTTTACTGCTAGATTGAACTGGAACAATATGCGCAAGTGTATATACAGAATAATGTATAAAATTATATATGCAACAACAGTTAATAAAAGAATTTAGATTAAAATGCACAAAATTTTGAACATTTTTCTTCATATAATTTTGTGCATTATTTTATACAAAATAATTTAACATCTCAAACGGCCCTAATACTGTCTTGTCTTAACCGCCGTAGCGTAAAGACATTACTGAAGATATTTGTTAAACTGTACATAAACTTAAAATAAAAACAAAAAAAATCTTGCATGTGCATATACCTTTACAAAAAGGCACTCATAATAATGCAACTTTAATGTGTTTACTGTACGATTTTATTAATTATTTTATATTTTCTTTTTAAATTTTCAAATGTAATTTAAATTATTTTTGTAAATTTTTAGATATGTCATTTGTAAAGACGGCGATTACACTCCAATGCAAGTGGCAAAATATTTTCAAATGGACACTTTGTGTTACTTAAAGAACATAATCATGGTCCAGAAGAGTCTGCCGAAGAAATATCATCATTTAATATCTGCTGTGTTAGAACGCCGTGCAACAAATAGGGAGATTTACGATGAAATTAGTGTTTTGTAAGAAAATTATATTATATAAATTAGCAAAACAATATTAATATTAATTGCTGTATTAGATATCCCACTGCCGCAATATTGGTACCGTAAATTTAAATTAGACGAATATTTTGAAAGAAGCCCGGAGCATAAAATTATTATTAAAATGCTATGTAGTTTGGCACTTCTGCCAAATTATTTGGTTGAAGAAGGATTTCGTTACATTAAAGAAAAATATATAGAAAAAAAAACTAATTCCAACCATTACTTCAATACTTTGAAGAATTTTGGATTAAAAAAATTACTCCAGAAATTTTTTCGGTTTTTCAATTAATAAATCGGACGAACAATTTATTATTCTGAAAGTTTTCACAAGTTATTGAAAACAAAAATGGGATGCAGACCGACAGTTTGGACGTTTATTGGTAAAGTTTTTATACTAAAGGATAATTATTATAAATTTTTAAACAGAATTTTAACCAAGTTCTGGGAACTGGTCCGGCTTGGTTTAAACTTAATGAAGATACACCAAAAACAAAGCTTGATAATAAACATTATATACAAATATATTAATCAAATATTTTTTTAAATTTATATTTTACATGATGATTTGTTTATCATTTTTAAATATTTAATTTTTTTTATTACATTTAACATGAGCTGTTTAGTTTTAGATTAAGCGGGGCCAGTACTCAAAAATTAGTAAAAATCTAATATAAATTTTGATCCATGTGTTTTCTTATAACACTTGTCAAGAAACATACTCCATATTTATATTTTGTTTATAGAAAATTAACATTAAATTTGATTTTTATAAATTTTAATATTAATATTAATTGTTATTATTATTATTATATTTATATATATATATATATATATATATATATATATATATATATATATATATACAGTGTGTCCCAGGATTGATGTTACAAGAGGTGTAATGGACTAAAATTTTTTGAATTTCATTTCAAGATTCTGGAATTAAGCCCTGCTTGGCGTGAAACGAATTTTAAGAATTTTTTCGTTTTTTGAAAAACAAAATGGCCGTGACGGTGAAGCAAGAACTATTTTCTTTTCAGGTAAAGTACCCTTTTTGTTTAGGATACGACAAAATTTTATTAAGAAAAGTTGTTTATAATGACAAATCATGGCCGTATACCAAACTTCAGGACGATCTACCTACTTTCATTAAACTGTCTGTTTTAGATTGAACAAAATAAATTGTAGGTATCTATTAATTTATTAAAATTTTTATTTGTAGACCATTGAACGAAACAAATAGTATTTACAACAAATTTAACTTACGAAGCTTAATAATATCATTGATGTGCAATAAATTTATTAAAAATTACTCAGCGTTATCTGCGAATTCGGAATTTACGCCAAACGGCGTGAAATAAAGAAAATAACAATGGGAGGCCATGAAAAAACAATCGTTGAGTATAATCTCAAGTACTGTCAGATTGCAATTTGTAGTAACTGCCTTTAGTTCAAAGTATAATTACTGCTAGATTATGTTATCGTTACAACAGAGAATTTACGTTGTTCAGTGTTACGGGCTTGGACAAACTGCCCTAAGAGTAGTGGTGCAGCGGTTTAACGAGAAATTTCCCAACACCAATCTTACACGTATGACTGCCATGCGAATAGTTAAAAAATTTCTTGCAACTGGCAGCGTTGGTAACGTTAAGAAAGAAAGAAAGAAATATGACGAAAATGATACCGCAACTGTTCTTGCCCTTGATTCGGTGGATGAACATCCCAGACTATCATTAAGGGAACGTTCGCGTAATCTCGATATTAGTAAATCAGAACTGCAAAGAATTTATAAGTCGACCAATGTAAAGGCATTCAAACCAAAATTTGTGCACACTCTCGAAGAAGGTGATGAAGGCCGTAGATTATTATTTTGTCTTACCATCGGGGAGCAATGTCTTCAAGAACGAAATTTTTATAAAAACATTGTATTCTCAGACGAAGCAACTTTTACTACCAATGGCGTTGTTTCCTCTCAAAATTGTCGCTACTGGTCTACAGAAAATCCAAACTTTCGGATCAACTGTAGAAGACAGTATTACCAAAAAGTGAATGTGTGGTGTGCTGTTTCATATCGTTTTGGCATAATTGGACCTTTCTTCATAGAGGGACGGTTAAATCAAAATGTTTATCTACAGCTACTTGAAAAGTTCAGGGAAGACTACTTAGATGACTTGCCGCTAACAGAAAGACAAGCAATGTATTTCCAGCAAGACGGATGCCCTGCACATTCGACAGCACGCGTAGCTGAGTGGCTAAATTCTGTGTTCTCAGAACAGTGGATAGCTAGAAATGGTTCAATTGAGTGGCCTCCAAGGTCGCCCGACCTCACCATATTAGATTTCTTTTTATGGGGTCGCCTCAAACAACTGGTTTACTCTCAACCAATACCCAACAGTAGAGAAATCCTAAAAGAAAGGATAAGAAACGCAGTAACACAAATACACATAGAGGAAATTCGGAACAGTTTCATAGGATTCAGACGTCGCATAGAAAGATGTGCAGAAAATGATGGAGGTTGCTTTGAATAGATAATTTATTGCAGTACAATCTTGTGTTACGTTTTGTAAGTTAAATTTGTTGTAAATACTATTTGTTTCGTTCAATGGTCTACAAATAAAAATTTTAATAAATTAATAGATACCTACAATTTATTTTGTTCAATCTAAAACAGACAGTTTAATGAAAGTAGGTAGATCGTCCTGAAGTTTGGTATACGGCCATGATTTGTCATTATAAACAACTTTTCTTAATAAAATTTTGTCGTATCCTAAACAAAAAGGGTACTTTACCTGAAAAGAAAATAGTTCTTGCTTCACCGTCACGGCCATTTTGTTTTTCAAAAAACGAAAAAATTCTTAAAATTCGTTTCACGCCAAGCAGGGCTTAATTCCAGAATCTTGAAATGAAATTCAAAAAATTTTAGTCCATTACACCTCTTGTAACATCAATCCTGGGACACACTGTATATATAATATTTTCTACGTACATTACGCATTTTATTAAAAATATTAATATTTTGTTTGAATATTTCAGATAAACTCAGACAAATACAAGAAAGAGCTGTTCTTGATTTGGAAAAATTAAAAAGGGGCGAAAAAATATCGAGAAATATTGCTCCAATTTTTAAAAATCTTAATTTAAAAATTGAAACCGCTTGGCAAAATTTGTTAGAAAATAATATAAATACCAAACATTTTATTGATCAAATGTGTCACGTTACTTCCCAAACGCTAACCGACAGATTTCAGTCTGTTGAATTAATAGATGAAATGTAATGTTTATACAAATATAATATTAAAAAGAAATATAGAAAAATAAACAATAATTGTTTTATTTACCTATGTTATAATAATTACTTCTATATTTTAAATTAAAAGATAAACATCAACTTAAGTAATTTAAATAAATTACATAAAATATTAAAATTCAAAAAAATGTACGAAAATATTAAAAAAAAGAATTGTTTATATAACAAAATTTTTGTAAATTACAAGCAAAATATTAAGTAAAATATGTAATATCCATATAATACTATAATAGGTATAATTAATATTTATGTAATTTTTAATTAAATATCTGGTTGTTACTTTTGTTAATTTAATAATTAAAAATATTTATAATATTGTTAATATTTAAAGTAAATAATGTAAAGAAAATATTGTAAGTTAAAAAAATTCTTGTAAATTTGTTGTTTTAATTTGTCATTTCAATTAAATTTAGATTAAAAACAAAATTAGGAAAGAAAGCAATACTTGTATTATTTATTTATGTCATAATAATTACACCTATATTTTAAAATAAATGATAACCATCAACTTAGGTGAGACAAATAAATTATATAAAACAGTAAATTAAAAAAAAAAAACTGGACTTACTAAATTAACAAATTTATCAAATATGAAGAAAATATTGATTGTACAGCAAAAATTTTAAACAATATATATATATATATATATATATATATATATATATATATATGTATGTATGTTGAACAATATTACTAAGTTTTTAAAAAAATGTTATAACTATATTATTTATCTGTAACTAGCTTACCCGACGCGCATTGCTGCGTAACTGTCGACGATGCTCACAAATTCGCTGAAAATAAATAAATGGAAAACTTCAGTATTAAAAAAATTTATGCCAGAAACCTTCGCGAAAGAGTATTCAACAACTTCCCAAATTTTCACGGCGATCGGACGAATGGTGTAGTAATTTTCACAAAATATTTTTCTATAGTGCCCACAAAAATTATATAAAATTTTTAAAATTTAATTTTGGCTTTACTATTTATCTAGTTTTAAATAAACATGTCTAAAAGGATTAAAAAATTTACTTATTTTACAATATTGCCAATTTTTTAAGACCACGACAATAGTTTATGTTTAGAATGCAAATAACTAACTGGTAAGTTGTAAACTTATGAAATAATACTAATTTAAAATGCCTAGCAACCATTTTAATAGAGTTTAATTAGTAATAATAATACTGATATAAACACAATAATTTTGCATATATATATATGAGAATTTCAGCGGAACAGTCACGAATATGTCACTTTATGAATAAAAATGTGAAAAAATTCAGTGTTAAAAATATATATTTGAATTAGATGAAAATGTTACGAATTTTCGTATTAAATATAAATTCTATTATTGAGTACATTATGAGTCCTGAAATAATACTAGGCCTCAATTTTAAAACTTAATTTCTACAAAATTTCCAATTCTACAAGATTTCAGTTTCTCTCGCCCATCGTTCTCTAGCTGTAGATTTCGAATTCTAATGCTTTAAAACAGTAGAATTTATGGCCTTAATTTCTATTGCTTATATAGGGGCCTTACACGATCATTCCGATTAAAAGTGTAAGGTAAAGACTGATGGAATGAAGAATGGATTGACGGATTTCCAAATATTTTGAAATTCGAGCTTTAATTAAGAGAATTGGAGGGAAGACTGAGAGTCTAAATGCTTTTCCTAGTCGCACAACGAATCTTAAAGTAACCGCTAATCTCTCTTACGAACTGATATTGAATCTCTCATAACTGTATACATATTCCGGATAATATGGTGATCAACGTGTTTAAAACATTTTCGTTCATACGGTAATACTTACCATTTTTTTGTTTATTTTAATTTTTTTGTAATAAATAAAGGACAAAGAAGAGGAAAAAAATACATTCATATGATTAAATACATTTATGATATAAATTAATTTATTATATGTGTAGTAAGTTAAATACATTTTGATAAAACAACTTTTATTTAAAAAAAATTTCGAATAAGACACAAACAGACATAAATTTAAAAAATTAAAATGACATTTAGAACTTTATTAATTAATCACTCGGAACTGAACCGATATATATTTTTTTAATTGAACCGGAATGAAAAATATAACGGTACGAAATCCTGGAATAAATAGATAATAATAATAATAATAAATAATTATATTTAAATGCTTTTATTTAATGGTCCATTCATTATTGTTTTCTTATTAGGTATGTGATTAACAAGTACTTCGTAATCTGAATATTTGTGTTCTCTTCCACCAAAGCACACATGAATACATCTATTTTCTGGATGAACCTGAAAAACATTATATTTAGGGTTGTAATTTTGTATTAATTATCGACGTACTTAACGTAACTCAACGCATACATTGTAAAAAAAAATAGCGTTATTATAGAAAAATAATAGTAAAATTTGATTATAAAAAATCTGTACTTTTATTTTATCATAAATATACTGCATTTCTACCTTAAAATTCGATAACTTTTATACAATTCATAATAATCACATAAAGTAAATAAAAATGACGTAATAAGTATGTAAAATTGCTTATTTTCTGCAAATTATGTAAAATTACAGCTTGCATATAAATATCTATAATAATATTGTCAAATACATCCTTTATGTAAATTTCCAAATGTATGTAATTATAGTCTATTATACCAACAGTAATATTACAAAAATAATAAAATTTTCTGTATTTATGGAAAATTCCTAACAGCAAACTTACTGAAATTTTGTAAACTTATTAAAAAAAAATTTAATATTACATACATATGTACTTTTCCATCCCGTTGGTAATAATAACTGTGTTAATCTTTTAAACGAGCTGAGCTGAGCTGAGTGAGTTGTATTGATATATAAAATAGTTTATTTTAAAGTGAGGTTTAAAATCTAAGTTCCACATATGATATAACCTAAAATATTAGATGTATTTGAATTGTTTGCGTTGATAATTTATTGCAACTCGCCGAATATCTATTGTTTGATTTCGCAATAAAATACTCAAATATAAAATAATGTCAACGTATCAAACACGTTATCATATCTGAAACTAGGAAAATTTTAATTGCGCATGCTCGCTCACTTGAATCTCAGCTAAGCACTAGCTAAATATCAAGCTCAGTATCGGAAAGGGGGGGAGACAATTCACTCACTTCAAACTCGGTTACGAGACGATAAATAAAACAGCTATTATTTCAAGGTTACTGATATTTGCTGATCTGAGCCGAGATTTTCGATAAAAAAACACAGCTAATATCATATTAGATAATGTTTGTAATAGTTCTGATATTATGTATTATTAAACAATTATGTAAAATTGCAGCAGTTGATTAATTATACCTAGAAATATTGGGCATTGTTTCATAGTTTGAAGGGAAAATTACACAATTTTTTTTAGAGTGTACGTCTCCATGAAGAATAAAGAATACAAATGACAGAAAGCAATAGCAGATTTATCTGGATAGTTTAGACGTCATAAACCATCCAGATATCTCAGCTATTGCTGAACATGCGTTAAAATATCTTGATGATGCAAAATTTGTAGATACCGTAATAATTATTGCTAGACCAATCAATATTAGCAACAGTCCAGATTGATAAGAGAAGTAATAGAAATTTATAAAGAACAAGATTAGAAGTATATGGTTAAACCCATATATAGACCACTTTGACATTTCTCGGAAAGTTGGCAACATAATATTTTTAATAAAATTATAATTTATGTGGGCACTAGGAGAAACTTTCTTGAAATTTTGATCAAAATCGGATAAATAATGTAGCCACAATGATTTTTTTTTTTTAAATTGTGTTTTTCTCTCGATAAGTTGGCAAACTGTATTTTATTAAAATTGCATAATTTATTTAGGCAGCAGGAAATTTTTTTATGAAAATTTGATTAAAGTCGGTTAAATAGTGGTCATAATGAATTTTTTAAAAATTTAGTAATTTTTTTCTCGAAAAGTTAGCAACACTGGATATTAATAAAATTATATAATTAATGGGAGCATTAAGAAAATCTTTTCTAAAATTTTGATCAAAATCGAATAAATAATGTAGCCACAATGAATTTTTAAAAAAATTTGTGATTTTTTTTTCGAAAAGTTGGCAACACTGTATTTTGTTAAAATTACGTAAATTATAGGAATACTAAATAACGTCGGTTAAATCGGTTAAATAACGTGGCCATAATAAATTTTTAAAAAGTTTAGTAATTTTTTTCTCGGAAAGTTGGCAAAACTGAATATTAATAAAATTATATAATTAATAAGAGCACTAGGGAAATTTTTTCTGAAAATTTGATCAAATAAATTTTTAAAAACTTTAGTAATTTTTTTCTCGGAAAGTTGGCATCACTGGAAAAAAATAAAACCACATGACCATCTTGGGTACTAGACAAATTTATTCTGAAAATTTCATTAAAATCGGTTGAACCGTCTAGGAGGAGTTGCGATTACAAAATTTTGAATTACGACCGAGCGAGCTGACGACGCACATCCATACACCCACATATACTAAGTTCGGATTCGATATCTAGAGGCTATATGAAGGATTTTTATACTTTTTTTTTTTCGAAAATGTTACAGACACCGTACCAAACGCTATAACACTTTTCCCTGCAGTAAAAGTGGTAAGAAGATAATATCAATCAGTGTGATTAGTAACTGATTTAAATAAAATTTAGCTTTCATTAATTTATTAATTTTATGATCTAGTTAATTATTTTGTTACGTCTACTAACTTGTTTCCATGTTCTGTTTATTTACTGAAAATGTCCTCTAATGAAGACATACGTTGAGTACGTCGATTTTAAATAAATATTAATACAGAACTATTAAACTATAATAATTTTATTTTAATATAATGAGTTCTGCAATATTTTTTACTATGTTAATAAACGTAGGTGGTAATTGTTAATAGTTTCTACTTACATAACCAGGTATGCAATATCCATTGTGATAAGCTTTGCCGACATATAGCTTGCAGTTATTTTTATCATATCCACATGATACCGCATTAGCTGGAATATTGCCGTGATATGCTCGGATCCAAATATTTGGTTCATTTGCATGATTAACTAGTACCTATTAACATATACTTTGCTCTTATATTAGTATTAATCAGAGGGGCACAGAGGGGGGGGGGGGTACAGGTAGGGCAGTTTGCCCCAGAAAATTCGTTTCTGATGTTTCTGACTGAATTTCTGGAACTTTGCTTTTGTAAAAATAAAGAGAATGTAATTTATTATAAATTTAATTACTACTGTGAATATTTTCATTTTTATACCCAAAAAATTGCTTCTCTACAAAATATTTTAAATTAGCATAGGGCCCATCTTTTTTTTTTGCCCCAGGACCCTCAACCTCTCTAGTCGCCCTGGTTTTTGGTGAATAATCTGGTTTCTAATACACATTGCATATTTATATATAAAACACACATTGTACGTTGTTTTGTGGTTTTTTTCGTTGCTAACTTGTACACATGCCACATGTATAAATAGCCAATTGCGTATACATACTGTATGTATAAATAGCCAATTGCGTATACATACCGTATGTATAAATAGCCACTTTCTTTAATTAAAGCAAAAATAAGTATTTATAAATAAATAGGTACCTTAAAATTAGCAACTGGTCTTTCTTTACCATTATATGCCGTATATGCTTCTTTACGATTTGGCACGATTTTAACAATAATTTCCGATTTTTCTATCAGACATTTTCCAATAAAAACATCCGAGCCATCTTTATCCTTACAGCACCAAATTGAATTCAACGGTAATGGACTGCAAATATTCGCCTCCATCCAATCGTAATACATTTTTAATCGTTATTATTTTTAATTTAATATAATATGACACGAGCTGCAAATATAAAATAAATTATATGTTGTGAAATAACGATAATAATATTACTAATACACAGAATATACATTTATCATTATTATCTTATCAAAAAATATTTTAAAATCAATAACAGGTTATATTTACAAAATAAAAATATGTTATCATTTTAATACGCTTTACAATGGTTTCATATTCATGGATACATACATATATATATATATATATATATATATATATATATATATATATATATATATATATATATTTAACACGTTGAACGCCAATAGGATTTTTGCAAAATGTCTAAAAAACAATTTTGTGTTTTTAGGTTTTATTTGATAGATTATATGTAAATACAATTTTTTTATTTGTTTTGAGGTAATATTGAGGGAATTTATTGAGCTTTCCCATAAAAGAGTTTTATTCAGTAAATTTTCACATATACCACCATATATTTTGGACTATGAAGATAAACTCAGGCCAAACTGCAGGTACGTAGAGAAGGGCCACGTCGGTAACGCTGAATAGCAATTTATATGGAACGCGTGGCTGACAGCCCAAAAAATAGAGTCAAAGCTAGGTATGTCATGTCGGTCACCGGTGGCCGACGCGGCCCATTCGAAATGAGTCGGTGTCGGCGACCGGTGGCGGACACGGCGTTCAACGTGTTAAGTAATTGTTTGGTGTTTATTTTATTTGTAATATATTATAGCTTAGATTGAATAAATATCTAAGATTAATTGAAAATTAAATTAAAAATTTGTCATACATATATATTTTTTATCATATATATATATACCGTAGAACCTCGATTATCTGGGCCAGCCGGGACCGAGCTTTCGCCGAATAATTGAAAACACGGATAATCCAAAGACCTCATTTTTATTTTTTTTAATAATTTATTCAGACAAATACATGTGTCAAACGAATGTCTGTTTACGTTTAACTAACAAGTCGGTCGGCAGTTGGCGAAAATAATAAGTAAACACATAAACGGAGGATTTCTCGAGCCGAACTCGGGTATTCCCCGATGCGAACGTCTAAACGGTGCAGCCACGGTCAGCAACGGATAATCCGCGCACGGATGACATTTTAAAAATGCCGCACGAAGAATCCGCCGCCCGGATAATGCGCGCACGGATAATCGGGGTTCTACTGTATATATATATTATATACATACATACATAATCACGCCATGTACCCAACAGGGTGTGGCACAAACTCTTTTCATCTTCCCGAAATCAGTCGCCTCCAAACATTCCTATCCAAACAAGCAACTTTCGCTTCATCTACATTCATAATTCCTCTCATACATGCTCTATTATTCCTACTACTTGGAAACTTTCGCTCACGCAAAACACTCTCAATCATACCACTCCACTAGTCATCGGACGTCCACGCAAACGTCTACCATCAAAATCATTCAAATAAATCTTTTTAACCAAACGTTCATTAGACATATTCGCTCAATATGTCCGAACCATCTTAACTGACTAACACCAACTTTTGCTACAACATTTTTTTCAATTTCACACTCATCATACACTAATCTATTTCGTACCCGATCTCTCCTATGTATGTATATATATTAAATTATATTAAATATTATTTCTGGTAATAAAACCTTGTACCACTGAGCTGATATCGGCTGGATTTTGAATGATTCGGAACCCACAATAAACTGTTGGTCCCTTACTTGTGGGTTAACAAAGGGCACTGTTAACAAAGCTAGAAATAATTAATACAAAATTATATGTTCAGCTTCTCTAGCATGTAATCCTATGTTCCCGGAAACTGATGTTGAATAAAAAACATAAAAATAAAATGCTATTTATTGTTTAATTGATAATTATTAAATAGCAAAAATAGAAAAGTATTTGCGTGTAATTACGTGCAAAAAATAAAAACAATAATTGATATTAAATTGTATATACTTAAAAATGTACCATTTTCCTCATTCTAATTTACTGCTTGTTTCATCGCTAAATTCTTTATAGTTATCGATCGCAAATCAGTTCAATTTATTTTTATTGATATATTATATTATATTTTTTAGGTCTTTTTTCAGTTTGTTTTAATATGTTATTTGAACGGGCAGGATTTTTCAAAATATTCTTAAAAAATAATTCACACTATTCTTTTGTAAAAATTTTTGTCTGCTAATTGCACAATCATGAAAAAAACTATTATTGTGTTTTTATAACCTTTAAACAGAGCACATAAATTGCACGCCGCAGTCGAAAAATCCCAAGTTTGAATTACAAAACTGCACGCCGGTTCAACGGCTAGTCGATCCCAGCATTTTATCGGATTATAAGGTGCTTGGAATATATTTTCGTTATTCTGTACCATATTTTTAGAATTATTTGACACAGCACAATTTTAAATGTGAGCTTGAAATTAATATTGTATTGCTAGCGGACGAACTCAATTATGAGTTGCTCGGCCGGGACTGTGGCGCAAAGGCGCACTCGACTACCAGAATGCTTGCGGGATAATAAGCTGTTCGTCGAGGAAAATGCGAAGCCACTCCCCGCTTCAAGTACAACGCCGCGCCGTCTCGAACGCATCGTACCGAGTGATGATGAGCAACGAACAACACTACAATCACACACGGACGTGCAGGGACGGATTTACGTGCAAGCGGAACAAGCACGTGCTTGTGGCCCCCAACACAAGGGGGCCCCCGGTCAACCTTTTTTTAATTTTTTTTTAAAAAGGAAGTTCTCTACACGGATGTGTAGAGAAAGTTCAAATGTCGCGTGGAGAAGGTTGTAAAATGGTTTAGTATATGTAATTCTTGAAGTAACGTTTACTACACCTTTTGTAAACTTTCGTGTTTCATGGGTTTATACGATTGAATTAAAACTTTCAGTTTGAAATCTGAATAAATATAAATATTCTACAATATTCTATACAAGTATTGTAGAAATGTCCTTATGAGGTAAAATATTACTATAAAATTCTTGTATAAAAGAACATAGAAAAAGATGATTATTTGTAATACTGTATTATTTGGGTTTATTAGGATATTATATTATTACTTTATAAAAATCCGAACTTTCCAAAAAGTTTTTTTTTGCTTGATACATTTTTTTAAAGTAGAGATAGGGGCCCCATTCCTACCTCGTGCTTGGGGCCCCGCAAGCTGTAAATCCGGCCCTGCGGACGAGTGTAAGAAACTGTTGTCAACCTTGCAGTTGAATTATGCCACTGCACCATCCGCTGCGTTGCTGAAAAGCCATGAGAACTCTCTCAACGAACCGGAAGATCCACCAGCCAACGAAAACAGTGTCTGGACCGGAACAAGCTTCAATCACCTCCAGTCCACGAGCACAACTCAATGCATCTTTCGAGGAGCGAATGGCTCAAGCGTTTGAGTCGCTCTCGTTGACAAAATAGATGAATTCAGAGAAGGTATCAGCAATTAAATTGCATTAATTTTTACACTTCGTATTCATAAAATATAATGAATTATTAAAATAATTGTAAATAATGAATACATTTTGTAAAAGTTGTCTGACATTACACAGAAATTTATTATTTAACGTATAAAGTTTTATGAATACATGAGTAAGTGCTAGCATAGACAAGGGGCAATTATTATGACTAATTATGTAAACAGAACTGACTGTTTGAGTTGACATTTTGCTCGAATTATGACCAAAAAATTCATTTTTCTTCTGTAGGATAAATTATCGCTGGTAAAAGGTTCCCGCATCTTAATCTTAAAGAACAATGATGGTTGGTGGCGTGGTCAGAGCATCAGCAATCAGGGCTGGTTTACCAGTAACTACACGCAGGAAGAGAGCGACGCCGACGATACGTTGCATACGTACGCAATGGCCGAAAATGTGCTCGATATTGTTGTTGTCATCTATTCCTTCTCGTCGAACAACGATCAGAAGCTCTCTCATGTAAAATCTTGATCAAAATGTCTACAATCTTAGAAATTTCGTACAAAATCTGTAAAAATCAATAAAAAATTACTACAATCTCAACAAACATACTTAAAATTTGTACAATCTGATGTACAAAATTTGAAGAATTGGTTTTATCCCCCGTTTGTTCGTTATTAACCCGTGAAATTAATTTTCTTCATTTAGATATTGAGTTTATTTGTAAAAGTATATATATATATATATATATATATATATATATATATATATATATATATATATATATTTATATATATATGTATAAAATTAGGAATTTAGTAAAAATGTTAAAATATTTATTATTCAATTTATAATTAAATTATTTATTGAATTCTGGCGATTAATTTCCATTATATATCGTCATCAGGTCAACTACAAATGATAAATATACAAAATTAAGATCATTGTAATACAATCCAATTTACATACATTTCAAAAGAAATTCACGAAATTTATACATTTAAATAATAAATATTTTAACATCTTTACTGCATTCCTAAATTTATTATACATATCGAAATTGAAAGGAGAGTAAATGCTAGTTGCAAGATTTTGTGTGCTTTGAGTACTTTCGTTGGAAACGTAAATGTTTCCAAAAAAAGTCTATTTGTGTGTGTGCGTGCGCGTGTGTGTGTGCGTGCGCGTGTGTGTGTGCGTGTGCGTGCGTGTGTTTGTCCGTGTACGTGTGTGTGTACAATACTGTTTTGGAGCATTTGTCGTATAGCTGCACAGCATACAAGGAAAATGACAAAATTGAGAATGAGAATGAGAGTGCGAAATAGATTATTGTATAAAAAAAAAATGTTGTTATAAAAATTAGTGTTAGTCAGTTCAAATGGTTCGGTCATCGTGAACGAATGTCTAATGAACGTTTGGTTAAAAGTATATATATACTCGGCAAAAAAAAAACGCGCCACTTGCAAAAACAGAAAAATTACCGATTTTCAAACAAGTATAACTCGGCTAATTTTGAACTAAATTGAATGAAATTTTTTGTGCGAAAAAATCCAGGATCACGTCTTTAAGGTCATTCAAGGTATGTCCCATTTGAACCATTCTGCTCCCCACCACACCCCGCAAAAAATAACTTGTTTTGACTAAAAAAAATTTTTCGACTCAAATTACTTATTTATATTACTTATTATTAAATAATTAAATTAAGTAAATTTCGCTTAATTTTGAAGGGACTTGCGATGCTTTGAAGCAAAGATATAATTTTTTGAAATTTACCCTGCATGTGGGGTGTGGTGGGGAGCAGAATAGTTTAAATTGTACATCTTACATCACCTTAAAGATGAGACTTTAAATTTCTTCGGACGCAAAATTTCATTCAATTCCGTTCAAAATTGGGCGAGTTATACCTATTTGAAAATCGATAATTATTCAGATTTTTCAAGTGGCGGGTTTTTTTGTGTGACTAGTTTATTTATATACAAACGCTCGTCTTTATCAGGTCAAAAATTTATCAATGATATTAAAGTAAATAACAAGTACAAAGCAACAACTTACTACGTAACATAGAAACAGGGCTGGACTGGAAACAAATTTATGCCCGGGAAATATTGGTGACGTAGGCCCACAATATTAAATTTAAGGGAAAAAAATATACAGAAAAGTACGTTAGTAATTTATAAACATATTTATTAAAATAATAAAAAAGATTATTTTTTTTGAATAATTGCAACAAAATTAAGTACATAGTGAAGTAATTAAAAACAATTAAATAAATATTATTAATTAAACAACTTTTTTTAATATTTGACGTTTTTCTTTCAATATATTTGTGGGCCCACCGGGATATTCCCGGTATCCCGGTGGGCCAGTTCAGCACTGCATACAAGTAACTAGATTACAGGAATTATAGTTTTTTTAATTATCTATGCTTCTTTGCTTTTCCTGAAAAATATTACTGATCAAATAGGGAGCTATTTATCAAGAAAATATATTAAAATTTCCTATTTTCCACAAATGAAACTGCAACGCATGTTGAAGAGCTTAAAAAATATTATTCCTCTTTAATCTTAATATAACACCTTGTGAATGCGAAAAAGTTTATGTTGGTCAGACAGGTAGAACTGTTTCCTCTAGATTGATAGAACATAAAAGGTCAATTCATCTGAATCATCCAGATAAATCTGCTATTGCTGAACATGCTTTAGAGTATCTTCATGATGTAAAATTTGAAGATTCAAGGCCAATAAATTCTTTAGGTATATAAATGCTTTGGTTATTAATTTATTTATTTTTTCAACTTTATTGCTCACTGCATTTTTAAAATAAAAGGGTGGGACGGATGGTATTACGTATATATGCGTATTATTTTTTAATTTCATATATAATTTCGTCAATCCATGATTGTAATACGTATACTATATGTATAATATTTATTTATTAATTCATAACATGTTTATATATATATTTGATATAAGGACATCTGTAAACATAATGATTGATGAAAATCAATTAAGCTAGAAACTGTTTCATTTAGAAAATTATTTTGAACTATTTATTCTGTATTTATATTAATTAAAAAAAAAACTCAATCATTTTATCATATAAGTTTCTATTATCTTAAATTATACAGCGAGAACAAATATTTAAATTATTTTAAAGTGTACTTATTAAATTTAATTATCTTTTAATCTTAACCTCATGTTGGACGTCCATGTAATTTAACTAATCTAACTATCTATCTAACTATCTAACTAATCTATTATATTATCTAAGTGTGCCTTGTGTTTTCAAGATCACCATTTGTTTCTGAAAATGTTTATTAAATCGATTGTTTTATGTTTCTAATAGTTTATTATCTATATGAGTACCGACCAAGAAAGACATGTTATTCCTTCTAAAACTTGAAATCATCTTACTACTGTATTTAGATTTTTTTTAGTTTTACGTTAGGGAAAAAAAGATATAAAAAATACTTGTCATGTATTTAATTTACATGCAATTCGTTTAAACAAAATAAAAACCTGATATGATTACCACATTACTGCTTTTCTTTTGCAATTAAAAACTTACGTTAGTTTTCATAATAAGTGCTTTTTTACCTATAGTCAACTTTAAGCTGACAAAAAAGCATTGTTGTACTCTAATAATTATGCTATTAGGAGTTGAAAAATTGACAAAACAAAACTCATAAACGCTTATTATTTTTTATTTGTTTATACATTAAGAGCATTAATTCTGCGGCATCAAAAACTGTATATATATATATATATATATATATATATATATATATATATATATATATATATATATATATATACAGTGTGTCCCCGGATTGAGTTCACTATAGGTGTAATCGGTAAAAAATTTAAGAATTTCATTTTCATGTTTTGGGATTCCACCCTGCTTTCTCTGAAAACAATTTTAAGCATATTTTTAGCTTTTCAAAAATCAAGACGGCTATGAAAGATGTAAAAAACAATTTTATGTTCAGGAAAAGTGCCTTTTCTGGTCAATAATACGGCATATTGTTCTTGAGAAAAGTTGTTTAGAATATGAATTATGGCTCTGTGCAAAATTTTAAAAAGATCAGTTTAAAAAACCTATAGTAAACTCAATCTGGGGACACACTATATATATATAAATATATATATATATATATATATATATATATATATATATATATATATATATATATATATATATATATATAGAAATATATGTGTTTTTCATATTGTTTTATTCTACGATTATAATAATAAGTGTTTTATTTTCATTTAATTTATTGTTTTATTATTTTACAAAAAAACGACTTACTATTTAAAAGTTTTTATCTGTAAACAAACTGTTAGCAATAGTCATGTAATAATAAAAACCAAATATATATTTTTACAACAAAAACATACATTCATGTCATACATGTAAGTTATACATTAATTCATCCGTGAAACATATAATGTAATTTGTGTTATTGTAAATTTTCTTGTATATTTCTTCTTATGTTCAGTGTCAACCCTGAAAAAGCCAAAAAACTCTTGGCGAAATATTGGTCGCAACAATAAATTGATCAAATGATTATGTTTGTATTTTAATAATCAATACTATATACCGTAATCCCGTAAAAATTCATTACATTATATATATATATATATATATATATATATATATATATATGTATATTGTATATATTTATTTATCTTAAATTTATATACCAACATCAATTCATAAAAAAATATATTAAAATTATTTGGAACAATATCAGTAGACGAACATAATTATAGTACTTAAAAAATATATTTCTAAAAATATTTAATTACATTTCTGATTTGAAAAGATAAAGATTATAAGAAATTTTTGCGTATTTTGCGTTTATTTTCAATTTCATCACATTATCTAAAGTTATAAATAATATTTTTTTAGTTACGATATCATTATTATACCTTCAGTCACGAAATACACAATTGAATAATAAAAATTATTTCTTGTTTTGTGCGATAGGTGTTGTTGTCACGGGAACTAGGTTATTTTCTATTAAAATATGGATGGAAAAAAGAAAAATGAAAGGGAACCAAATCCGAGAGAGAATGCGAATTTTTTATCAGCGCTCACCTTTTGGTATGTATTTTAACACCATTTTGTTAGCCCGCATCTTGTTTGTGTGTTTGTTTATCTGTGTTCGGTACAAATTTTGCAATCGATTTTAAATTAACTTTCCGATGAACTAGACTTGAAACTTTAAACATAGCTCAGAATGAATGACAATACAACAGAAGACTAGAGACTTGAAACTTAAAAACCTAGCTCAGAAATTAATGCAATATTAACAAATTAATTAATAATATTAGAAATATTAAATTAAAGTTAATTAATCAAATTATAATTAATTAAAAGCAATACAATGAAAAAATAAGAATACGTGTAGGGAGTAGCTGTTCTTGCCCCAGGTTTTTCTGTATGGATCTGTATAAATCAGTATGGGGGGCTAAAAAAAATTATTTTATACTTTTTAGTCCATGTTAAAAACGTGGTATACTAAAATTTTTTTTTATTATTTAATTTTCATCTAAAATTATTATTATTTACAGAAAAATTTTGCAATTTACAGATTGTTAATACGAATTTTGCTTTATTTTAAGAAAGTGGCTATTTCTACATACGGTATGTATACGCAATTTGCTATTTATACATACAGTATTTTTACGTAATTGGCTATTTAGGGTTGGTTAGGTTAGAAGGTTGGTTTAGTTTTTTTTTTAGTATGTATAAATAAGCCAATTGCGTATAGATACCGTATGTATAAATAGCCTCAACCTAAAAAATATTTTACTTTATTTTTATTTATATTTATTTTACTTTATATTTATTTCTCTGATTTAATGATACTTTATAGTATATGTATTATTTATTGAACAATATTATAAATAAATTTTAATAAATAAAATTATAATTATTATTTATAATTGTGTAGTTATTATCAAAATATTAATTGTAATAATAGCACATACAATCAGTATATGTAAATCTGTAAATAGCCAATTGCATATACGTAAAGTATGTATAAATAGCCAATTGCAAATACATATCGTATGTATAAATAGCCAGTTGTATACACATACTGTATGTATAAATAGCCAATTGCGTATACATACTGTATGTATAAATAGCCAATTGCGTATACATACTGTATGTATAAATAGCCAATTGCGTATACATACTGTAGGTATAAATAGCCAATTGTGTACCGTATGTATAAATAGCCTCATCCTATTTAAAAACTTAAGGAAGCGTGCATATTTTATTTTTTTCTTGCATGACCGCATTCAATGTTAGGAGTAGATTGATAAGAGAAGCAATAGAAATTTATAAAGAAAAAGATAACATCAATCGTTGTGAAGTGGTACTGATTTAAAGAAAATTTCGCTTCCATTAATTAAAAATCTATGAAATTTTTTGATCTATTTTCCTGATAAAGACTGACGTTGAGTTCGTCAAAACCTCGATTAGAAATAAATATAAATACAGAACTTTAACCTAAAGCAGTTTTATTTTAATTTCAAAATAAATTTAGAAATTACATATCTATTACTTTACTAATTGGTTTATTTTAAATAATTTCTTAAAAATTGTTATGTTTAAATAGAATATAATAATTTTTATTAATCTATTTTTCTCACGATAAAATAGAAAATATTGATAAGTACGTCTAAAGTAAATATTGTAACTGATAAATATTTTAAATAATAGTTTGTTCTGGTAATTTTAAAAGTAATTTACGATTAATAAATATCATTATTAGAACTTAGAACTCATATAGGTAACTTATATACATATCTTAATTTTTTATACATATCGTAAATATTTGTCTAAATTATCTATGCTGTTGTTAAGTCATAAAAATCATAGGTAATTCTGAATATTTCATTAAACTTCTCCAGTTATTTTTTTTGCATAATATTATACACAATAAATACAGTTTTATAATGTATTTCCACTATCCCGAAATTAGTTTTCTCTAAACATTACTATCCAGACAAGCAACTTTAGCTTCATCCACATTCATGATACCTCTCTCTCTCGCTCTCAATCATACCACTCCATGTACTTAACGGACGTCCACTAGTAATTATAAAATCATTCATATATTATTATTCATTCGACATTTGCTCAAGATGTTCGAACCGCATCTTAACTGACTAATACTAACTTTTATAATATTTACTAATATAATTTTACATATATCATTTTAATTTTATATTTTTTATTTGTAATATGTACCTTTTATTTAATATTTTTAGTACAATTATCTAACAATAAGTTTAAAAATTTACGTGATGTAATTGAAAAAAAAAAAAAAGATTTTCTGACAATAACAAGTAAATAAACTGTTGTCTGATAATTAACTTCTTTTATCTGCCTCAACTTTACTTATAATTTGTTGTTCAATTAGAATAAAAATAAAAAAATTTATATAGTCTATGAATTTGAAAAATAAACTTTATTATTTAATTAGTTATCAACGAATTGTAATAATTGAGAACACAATATATCAATTTATATTTATGTGCTTTGTGAACTTTTGCTATTAGGATTGTAAATGTTTTGGTGCCTACGTTGATGTATGATAGTGAATGTTAGGTTTGGTTGCAAAAGTATAAACGGAAAATGACTACTGTGGAAATAAGATTTTTAGATGGGGTATGTGGTGTAAATAGGAGAGATCGGGTACGAAATAGATTAGTGTATGATAGAGTGTGAAATTGAAAAAAATGTTGTAGCAAAAGTTGCCCCGTGTTAGAGTCAGTTAAGATGGTTAGGACATGTTGAGCAAATGTCTAATGAACGTTTGGTTAAAAAAATTTATTTGAATGATTTTGATGGTATACGTTTGCAAGTGGACGTTCGATGAGTAGTTGGAGTGGTATGATTGAGAGAGTTTTGCGTGAGCGAAAGTTTCCAAGTAGTAGGAATAAAAGAGCATGTATGAGAGGAGGAATTATGAATGTGGATCAAGCGAAAGTTGCTTGTTTGGATAGGAATATTTGGAGGAGACTGATTTCGGGATGATGAAAAGAGTTTGTGCCACACCCTTTTGGGTACATGGCGTGATTGTGTATGTATGTACCTATGTATATATTTATTTTATAGTTTAGTTCAGTTCAATGTACTCATTATTACATTAAATATCTGTTTATTTGTTTTTTTTTTTTTGAATTATCAAACAGATTATCATTTTATAAAATTATAATTAATAAAATTAAAAAAGTAATTTCTTGACAAACCAACGTTTCTTTTTTTTATAACCGAAATAATAAATGTTTGCATTCATTATGACATAACATTTTCAAAAAAAGGACACCTGATGGTCGATATAGACAAAATTTAATGTCAAACATTCCTATCTACACAAGCAACTTTTGCTTCATTTACATTTATTATACCTATCTAAAAATACAATATTCTAACTCCACTTAGAATATCTTTAATCAAACATTTATTAGATTTTTGTTCAAGATGCTCAAACCATCATACACCAACTGTTGCAACAACAATTTAAAAATGAAAATTAACCAAAATGCAAATGGTTCTATAGGTGGACGTTACCAACATTTTACCAGGGCCGTAGAAAAGATTTAGAAGTATCCGATTTAACCGAAACGTTACGCACCCATCAATCGGCTCGTTTGGGTGATAAATTAGCCATTGCATGGCATCAGGAATTACGGAAAGCTGCTGCAAAAGGAAAAGGTACACCCAGCTTAAGATGGGCACTAATCAAATGTTTCGGCGCCGAAGTTTTTCTCTATGGGCTGATACTTGCCTTTGTTGAAATTGGACTGAGGTAAAAATATTTTTAGCTTTGAATATGAATTGTTTTAGTCATAACTCTTTAATTTAGATATTTATGAAATGATATTATTGATGATGGTATAGATGGTATAGATGGTTTAATACCTAGTACCTATAATTTAGATATTAACTTTTCTATTTATAAATGTGTGTGTGTGTGTGTGTTTTATTTGTAGTCTAGCCCGATTTAAAAATAGATTTTTTTTAATTGCTGTTTTTAGATTAATACTTGAACAGTGACACATTGCACTCAAATTAGCTCCTCTTATCTGTGAGCTGCGTAATTGAATTTATTTTCGTAATATTTGTAACGATAATTTTTCATTGTTTTATTTATCACGTACAATAGTTTTGGGTTTGATTAGATTATAGTTATTTCGTAGTTATTTCGTAAATTATAAAAATTAGCTAAATATACATAGGTAATTATTTGAAATTAATTACTCTATATTCTAATAACATCTATAAAACCTGTAGTGTTAGAAAATGTTTATATTTTTCTAATAAATAATTTTTAATAGATCGCTACAAGACTTTCAGATGTGATCAAAATAAAGCTTGAATTACATTATACTTTTTTCGTCTAGATTCATACTAGATTTCTAGTTCAATTTTCGTTCAAGTTTTGTTCAATTTTCATACTTTTTTCACAATCGGTCGTGTATTGTCGAGTTTCTTCGATTTTTCCGATGTATTGCCAGTACGCCAACTTAAAAATATAAAGTTCTTAATTTGACAGATACTAAAAAACACATTTAAACAAAAATAGAGACATATAAGGTTGGTACAATTGCGTGCGCATGCGTATAACGTATCTAGTATAAAACTTGAATAGGAAAATAGAGCATGTTGTACTAGGAAACTTGAAAGAAACTTGGATGTAAAAATCTGATTTATATTATACTAGAACTGATTATCTGTACTTGAACGAAATTTGAACTAGAAACCTAGTATGAATCTAGATGAAAAAAGTATAATGTAATTCAAGCTTTTGTATATTTCTATATTAGGAAACTTGGAAGAAACTTGGATGCAAAAATCTGATTTACATTATACTAGAACTGATTATCTGTATTTGAACGAAATTTGAACTAGAAACCTATTATGAATCTAGACGAAAAAAGTATAATGTAATTCAAGCTTAATAGGTCGATTCGGTTCACATCTGTAAGGCCTGTAGCGCTACAGAATATTTTGTCTTTTTCTATCAATAGAAAAATTGCATTCAGAAGAAAAAGACAAAAAATTCGTAACGCTACAGGCCTTACAGATGTGAACCGAATCGACCTATTAGAGTTATAAAATTTATTATTATTTACAGTAAATAACATTGAAATACAACAATATTTATTTAAGAATAATTATTTTAATATAGTATATTTTTTCGTATTATAATTATGATAATACGAACTCAGGGAACAAATTATATTATAGGTATTATATAATTATTTTAAATGTAATGGCTGTAAACTAACGACCCACATTGTCTACAATACTAGTAAAAATTAATAATACTATTTTTTTATTATTATTTTGAATAAATATAGGTACCTAGCTATTAAAGATTAAATATTTTAAAATAATTTTGTAGGACAATAATTGAATTGAAAACGATACATGGAGTTTCTACTATACAGTCTATAAAAACAAAAAAAATATTGTAATCAACTTTAAAATAAATTCATTTTTGAAAACTAAGCTTTTACCATCAGTAGCAAATTATTATTATATTTCAAACAAAGATGCTAATTAAGTAATTATATAGCGATCTTTAACCAGTATTTGTTAGTTATTTCATTATAAATTGTTACTGATGATAAAATATGTATTTAGCATTATTTAGGGAATTTATTTAGCACAGTAGATTATATTTGTACATTTAAAATTTCAGTAGAATTTAGATCTAGTTGCTTATGCAGTATTGGGATTTAAAATGTTCTGAATGGCCTCTGGTGGCGAAATGAGGAACTAAAATACTGCGTGCACTTGTGTCAACGATCAAAAGTGACAGCTTGCGGAAAGATTGAGAAGTGAAAATATTTGCAACATTATTGTATTATATTATAAATATTTAAATTCTAGATGTTACTGATTTGAATATGCGTTTGATTTAAAGTTCTGTTGTGCAAAGTGTCAACTAACCTATAACAATATAATAAGGTTGCGATGCAGTGTTTACATTTTTTCATCTAAACCAGCTTTGCAGGAACACACTACAGACTTAATCGCACCGTTTTTGTCAATTGTCATTGAGATTTCATGTGGAACATCTTATAAACTTGACGTTTTCAAACACAGAGATGTGACTGTCATCTTGCCATCACATCACTTTTCTAATGATTGTATAATATGTCCAGCGTTTAAAATACGCTCAGCTTGTGTAGAATTGTTCTGACAAAAGTTTAAGCCGGTCCATTTGTAAATTTGTTCAAGAGTTAATAATATTTTTTAACTAAAAAGAAACCATACACTTTGATTGAGTTTTGACAAGTGCACGCTTAGATCCGCCATATTGAATAGGCCACGCCTCCATTTTAGATCCCAATAACTTAAATTAATTTTCAAATTCCTTTAATATTAATAACAAAATAAATTCTATTATCAGAATGTTACAACCGTTGGCACTTGGCAAACTTATCAACTATTTCCGACGGAATCAAACCGAAATCAGTGAAACGGAAGCATACTGGTATGCTGGCGGTGTCATAGGATGTACTTTAGCCAACGTATTCGTTGTCCATCCGTATATGATGGCCATTTTGCACATGGGCATGAAATTAAGAGTTTCGTGCTGTTCGCTAATTTATCGGAAATCGTTGAAACTTAGTAAAACAGCGCTGGGTGAAACAACTGTTGGACAAGTTGTTAATTTATTGTCAAACGATGTAAATCGATTTGATATTGCGATTATGTTTCTACATTATTTATGGATTGGACCTGTGGAAACTGTTGTTGTTACGTATTTTATGTATGAACAAATTGGAATCTCAGCTATTATCGGAGTTGTTAGTATGCTAATGTTCATTCCTCTACAGGGTAAGATTTTTTTTTTTTTGAAACTATCTGTAATTTTTAAAAACTCTTGCAAAATTATCCATTATTATTTTTAACACTTTATAAGCAATCTCAATCGTTTAAAGCACAGTTAAAATTACTCTTTTGAAATTTATTTATAAACAAATATATATATATATATATATATATATATATATATATATATATATATATATATTATAAAAAAATCAATGTACTTCTGTTATTATTAGAAACTTGAAACAATTGACAATTGAGTTTAAATATTTTTAATAATGTTAGAAGCTCTCACTTTTTTAATAAAAAATAATAATAGTTTAAAATATTGAAAAATCTTTCAGAACTTATAATAAGTATAGACGCGACAAGATAAAAATATAGGTACGTTATAATCACGCGATAAAACTTAACAACATGAAACTCACTAATGAACAAAATTAATTTTATTCTATTCTACATGTAATGAACTAAATCTACTTGAAACTATTTACGTATGTTATTTTAATCAAATTAAAATGTAATATATACAAATATATCGTATATTATTGGATTTTTTTTATGAAAATCAACTTATTTATTTTTGTTATATTTGGCAGCATTGATTTTCAATGTCAAAAATCACAGTACGTTTATATTAGTTCATTTGACGTTATATTTTGAATGTGTATTTTTGTAATTTATTATGGCAAAAAGATGGTCTAGGCTATGTCAACAGTTAGTTGTCAATTTAATTTCATATTTTGAACAAGAAAAGGAAAATAATGGGCCATTAATGCCCCTGTCTGCTGTACGCAAGAAGCTCATATAATCATAGTAGTGAGTGACGTTATTTGCCTAGTGACAAAAACTGATGACTTCCCTATCTTTTTACCTTGTCGCCACTATAATTAAAACAACTCTTTTGGTTTAATGTATTGTTAAATAGTTTATGCCACACGCAAAAGTAATGTGGCTCAAACTTTTTCCACTATGTCGAAATTATTTTCCGTCAAATATTTCTATACAGATATTACTTCATCTTGACTAATCTTTTCATCAAGAGTCAAAACTGCTACATATAATTTAGACAAATCGTTAAACCAAAAGTTGTTTTAATTGTTTAATAATAAAGTTTTATTAATATTGGTTAATATTAGCGTTGGGTATTGATTAAATAATTACGAAAGATTAAGATCTATTTTATCAATGCACGATTAAAAAAAAAATCAAATAAATAATAATTGATTTTAATAATAATAATTATAATTATTTACTCATTCAACTTTATAGTTTTTATTTAGTCAAAACAACAAGTATATATACATATAAGCAAATTAATTTAATTTACACTGAAAAGCTATTATAAAAAGCTTGTGTCACTAGTAATTTTTTCATTTGCTTTTTAAACTGGTAAAATCTTAACTGTTTAATATAGCAAAAGTTGGTATTAGTCAGTTAAGATGATTCGGACATGTTGAGCGAATGTCTAATAAACGTTTGGTTAAAAAGATTTATTTGAATAATTTTGATGGTATACGTTTGCGTGGACGTTCAATAAGTAGTTGGAGTGGTATGATTGAGAGTGTAGTATATATATATATAAATAATATTTTTAAACTGGTAAAATCTTATCTATATATATATATATATATATATATATATATATATATATATATATATATATATATATATATATATTTAAATTGAATAAATACCATTAATTAATTGAAAATTAAATTAAAAATTTGTCAACTTGTATCGTCTGGGAATCGAACCCAGGACCACTATGTTTCCGGCACAGCGCTCTTACCTTCTGAGCTAACAATACAACAGACGATTAAGTTGAAATTTTTAATCTATATAAAGTATTCATAATTTTTGTAAATTCACCTGCATACTGCTACGATTACATTTAAGCAAATTTGTAGCCTAGTATATTGGATTATTACATATGAAAGATGAAATTGTATTTATTCGGATAACGTCAATTGTAAATAATTAATTTAAGTAAGTAAATCACGCCATAAGGCTAAATAGTATAGTTTAAATTGAATAAATACCATTAATTAATTGAAAATTAATTAATTAATTGAAAATTAATGGTATTTATTCAATTTAAACTATACTATTTAGCCTTATGGCGTGATTTACTTACTTAAATTAATTATTTACAATTGACGTTATCCGAATAAATACAATTTCATCTTTCATATGTAATAATCCAATATACTAGGCTACAAATTTGCTTAAATGTAATCGTAGCAGTATGCAGGTGAATTTACAAAAATTATGAATACTTTATATAGATTAAAAATTTCAACTTAATCGTCTGTTGTATTGTTAGCTCAGAAGGTAAGAGCGCTGTGCCGGAAACATAGTGGTCCTGGGTTCGATTCCCAGACGATACAAGTTGACAAATTTTTAATTTAATTTTCAATTAATTAATGGTATTTATTCAATTTAAACTATACTATTTAGCCTTATGGCGTGATTTACTTACTTAAATATATATATATATATATATATATATATATATATATATATATACTAGCTTTCCCGTCGCGCGTTGCTGCGCAACTGCGTAAAAATTCAGTTTTCGAAAGATTATCAGGGCCCCCGGGGACCCAATTCCCAGAAACCTTCGCGAGAGTATACTCAACAACTTCCCAAAGTTTCATGTCGATCGAATGAATGGTGTAGTAGTGCATAAAGGACAAACAGACAAACAAACAGACATACACTCGTTTTTATATTATGTATAATATAAAACCTTAACTGTTTAAATTTCTCTGGTAGGCAATTGCTGTATAATTTATAGGAGTACTAAACATTGATTTAATTAATATTTGTCAAGGTAATGAAAGATTACTACTGACACGAGTATCATCACTTCTTTTAAAATTAAAAGAATATTTTAATGATGAATTTTCTTCTAAATAGGATACCTCGGTAAACGATCATCTATTCTGCGTTTACGTACGGCAATCCGAACAGATGAACGTGTTAGACTTATGAACGAAATTATATCTGGAATACAAGTTATAAAAATGTACACATGGGAAAAGCCATTTGCTGCACTTGTGGCCTTAGCTAGAAAGTAAATATTCAATCACCAATCACCCCCTTCTTCAACATCATTTAGAATAATATTTCCTATTCGATTTATTTCAGAAATGAAATTAATGCAATCCGCCATACATCATACATACGTGGTATTATAGTGTCTTTCATAATGTTCTCAACAAGAATTTCTATATTTGCAAGTATTCTTGCTTATGTCCTTCTCGGCGATTATATAACCGCTGAAAAAGTCTTTGTTATCACGGCTTATTATAATATTTTACGTCAAACAATGACAATTTTTTTCCCGCAAGGAATCGCCTTAACCGCCGAAGCTCAAGTATCAATCGATCGTTTACAGAAATTCTTACTCTACGATGAAATACAGGATATAGATGATACGAAAATATTTAGTACAAAATTTGAACAAAAGACACTCGACGAATTAAAAGAGAGAAAAGGTATTCTGATGAAAAATGTCACGGCAAAATGGAGTGAGGCTGTCAGCGAGAATACATTATCGAATGTAACGTTAACGGTTAAACCGGGAAGATTAACCGCGGTTATAGGTCCGGTTGGTGCTGGAAAAAGTAGTTTATTGCATGCGATACTTAAAGAATTACCATTGAGTGAGGGTAATATTGATGTGAATGGTGTGGTTTCTTATGCATCGCAAGAACCATGGCTTTTCGCGGGCAGTGTCAGACAGAATATACTATTTGGATTGCCGATGATTAAGGAACGATATAAGAAAATTGTGAAGAAATGTTCGCTCGAAAGAGATTTTTCATTATTGCCTTATGGCGATAAAACTATTATCGGTAAGTTGTCTGTTTTGTGTTAGGTCTTTAAATAAATACAGTAGAGTCTTGCTAATCCGGCCTTCGATAATCCGGCATACCGGCTAATCCGGCGTGTTGAAAAAGCAATTTCGTCAATTTTTTCCAAGTAAATGAAAACTATTTATATTGGCGTATACTCTTTTCATATTGTTAAATATTATTATTTTGGGAAGAATTCTCGAAAACAAACACTAATTCGGCATTTTCAGAAATACAATAGGGCAAAACAAATTTAATTATGTATGTACATATATTTTATTATTGGAGAAAGAATTCTCGACAACAAACACTAATCCGGCATTCTTAGAGGTACAATGTGACAAAACAATTTTAATTATTTTAAAATTTAGTTAGAAATTTTGTCTGAGGGGTATATAAGCAATGTAAGCCAACATATTGCAATTAGTTGTTTGTAAAAGTTCAACAAATTTTGCATTATATTAAGTGTTTCGGTTAATCCGGCATTTTCAGAATCCGGCATAGGACCAGTCCCGTTTACGCCGGATTAGCGAGACAACTGTATACACTTTAAAAGAAATATGTAATTTTACAGCCACAAACCATGGGACACTATAATGCCCAGTATTTCTAGGTATAATTAATCAACAGCTGTAGTTTTAAGAATAATTGTTTAAAAATACTTAAATATCAGAACTATTACAAAGATTATGTAATATATGATATTACCAACGGGAGTAGAAAAGTACATATGTATGTAATATTACAGTTTTTTTTAAATAAATTTACAGAACTTCAGTAAATTTGCTGTCAGGAATTTTCCGTAAATAGGTAACATTTGTTTAGTTCTGTAATATTAATGTTGCAATAATTACATAGGTACATCTAAATTTGCATAAAGAATGTATTTTGCAATGAATGAATTAGTATTATTACACAAAATATTTACTAAATCTCATTATTTCGATAAATTATTACAGATATTAATGTGGAAGTTGTAATATTACATAACAATATTTAGTTCTACATTAAGTATGTAATATAATTTGCAAAACGTAAACAATTTTACATACTTATTAGGTCATTTTTACTTACTTTATGTGATTATTATGAATTGTGTACGAAATTACAAAATACAGAATATTTATGGTAAAATAAAATTACAGATTTTTTATAGTAAAATTTTAATACTACTTTTTGCAATTTCGCTATTTATTTATTTTTTTACAGTGTATATTTAGACTAATTTTACTTAATAATTTACTTTCAAATAACAATATACATACACTATCACGCAATCTACTCACAATGGTGTTACACAAACCTATTTTCACTATCCCGAAATGATGATGTACGTACTTGCAGTCTAAAGCTTGAATTACATTATACTTTTTTCGTCTAGATTCATACTAGGTTTCTAGTCAATTTTCGTTCAAGTTTTGTTCAATTTTCATACTTTTTGCACAATCGGTCGTGTATTGTCGAGTTTCTTCGATTTTTTCCGATGTATTGGCAGTACGCCAACTTAAAAATATAAAGTACTTAATTTGACAGATACTGAAAAACACATTTAAACAAAAATGGATACATATAATGTTGGTACAATTGCGTGCGCATGCATATAATGTATCTAGTATGAAACTTGAATAGGAAAATAGAGCATGTTGTATATTTCTATACTAGAAAACTTGAAAGAAACTTAGATGCAAAAATCTGATTTACATTATACTAGAACTGACTATCTGTACTTGAACGAAACTTGAACTAGAAACCTAGTATGAATCTAGACGAAAAAATTATAATGTAATTCAAGCTTAAGAGGTTTTTTAATCTTATTTAGGTGAACGTGGCGTATCTTTAAGCGGTGGACAACGTGCCCGAATAAATTTAGCTCGTGCTGTTTACAAAGAAGCTGACATTTATTTATTGGACGATCCCCTATCGGCTGTTGATACGCATGTCGGTAAAGAACTGTTCGAAAATTGCATTACCGGTTACCTGAGAGAAAAGACTGTTATTTTAATCACCCATCAAATTCAGTACTTGAAAGAAGTGGATCATTTAATCATTTTAAACAATGGCAGCATACAAGCAGAAGGCACTTATCAACAGCTGAAAGATTCCGGTTTGGATTTCGCTAAATTGCTGGAGGAAGTAGAGAAACCGAAAACCGAGGAGAATCCGGATGTGCGGAGGCAGAATTCGGTGAAAAGTGTTGCATCGGTTGAGGAGGAAACGGTTGAGGAACCGATTGAGATCGAGGAGCAGCGAACTAAAGGCCATGTATCGATGGATGTGTATCGTGCGTATTTTAGTGCCGGTGGAAATGTATGCGTTGTTTTCTTGATGTTTTTCCTGTTTGTTTTTGCACAATTATTCGCTAGTGCTGGTGATTATTTTATCACTTATTGGTAAGTTATAGTGAAAATTTTTATTCAAATAGGATTCCAAAGCTATGAGTCATTTACTACAGTTACATGATACCTTGTAAAAATTTTCACCTCACAAAATTGCACAAAATCTCGAAACTTTGACGGCTTTGACGTTTAGAAAAATACCAAACATTATTTATTTTTTGTTTCGTTGCTAGGATATGAGTTTAGGATTGTCAAATATGGGAAAAAAAAATAAAAGCACACTTACCATTTATATTGATTGACAGTTATAATTTTTTAAACGTTGGAAAACTATGCATAAACATAGCACGTTGAAAGCAACAAGCTAGTTCGGTTGAATCAAGCCACGAAACACGTGTTTTCATCGTTCAACGGAACGGATTAAAAGCAGTCAGTATGTAAAGACGTAAGTCAATTATTAAAAATTTCAAATTGGCTTTGGAATCCCATTTGAATAAAAATTGCACTATATTTCCAACTTTTTTTTAACACAGTCACACCCAAAATAATGTGTAACAAACTCATTTTCCGAAATCAGCTTCCTCCAAATATCCTTATTCAGACAAACAACTTTAGCTTCCTCCATATTCATAATTCCTCATCTCATAGCAATGCTCTTCTGTTCCTACTGCACTTGGAAACTTTCGCTCACGCAAAACACTCTCTCAATCATATTACTCCAACTACTCATCGAATGTCTACTGACAAATACTAATATATCGGTTTTAAGATAATGGAATTGTTTAGACCAGGTTTAAACAATTGAACTAAAACGCCCAAAAATACTATAGCCATTAAATTTAATGATTAAATTTCCAGGGTAAATCTAGAGGAGTCTCGAATGTTAAAATCCAACGATACAAGTTACGAACTGGGTGATGAAGAGGAAAGCGAAAGTTTTTGGGATTTTTCGCGTCAAGATTGCATCTATATTTTTTCGGCAATTAGTGCTTTAACAGTTGTCATCTCACTAGTTCGTTCATTTTACTTCTTCAACACCTGTATGCGTGCATCGAGGAATTTACACGATAACATGTTTAACAGTTTAACGCGAGCGACAATGCGATTTTTCAATACGAATTCGTCGGGCCGCATTTTGAATCGATTTTCCAAAGATATGGGAGCAATTGATGAAATATTAACTACTGCCTTAGTTGATGTCTTACAGGTAAATCAATTGATTTTATATTAAAATTCAACGTTTCGATATACTGCACGTATATTATGCTCAGGAAAAAATTCATATACAAATGTCATAAATAATAAACAAACAAAACGTATAGAAACAAGTTACTAGGTTACGGGTTTCTTCTAAACCATTCAGATAAATTTGCTATTGCACAACAGGGGGTCAATTCTGGAGCAATAAAATAGTGGTGACATATTCTCATCGAGTGACAAAATGGTCACGTGATCACTTTTTCACCTAGTGAAACAGAAATCGTATTCTCGAGCATTTTTTCATTTCACTTAAGTTTCATTTCCTTTCATCACACATAAAATATCTCATCATAGTTTAGTACGTGAGATTGCCGTGAAATTCAGTGAAATTTGACAGAAACTGCAATAAAGTTATATTTTAAGATTAAATTGACTTTTTGTTTAACGTCCATTACATATTACAGTTTTATTTTAATATAATGAGTTCTGAAAATATTTACATTATTTAGACAATCTTTCTTTATATAATTAACCAGTTTATAATATTAAAAAATTGATTAAAGAACGAAAAGCAATATTAAAATAGAGTTTTTGATACTGATTAACCGTTAACCAATATTTTTATCGGTTACATGCCCTGGCAATAATAAAAATATATACTATAATGAGCAAGTTACTAAACTGGAACACCAGTAACAAAATCCAGAAAATTTTGCATTGGATTTGTAGCTGAATGTTCTTACAATTTTTGGTACTCAATGTTTTTATAAATTTTTTTTGTTTGCTTTTTGTGCAAGATATAATAAAGAAACAAATAAATATATTTTTAATCTAATATTAAAACTAAAAGAATTTAAATAGATTATTTCACTAATTACATATTTTTTTTCCATTTTTAACAAAGAGTATCAGTGACAAATAAATAAATAATTACAACTGCCAAATTTTGATTGAAAACAAATGCGCGAGCATGTCAAATCTCACATGTCACGACTATAATTGCACATGCATTCGAGAATACAGTTAAATGAAAAAAGTGAAAAAGTCTATGAAATGAGATATAAATGAAAAAAGAAAATCTTCGTGACGTAAAATTAAAAAAAAAAAATAATTACAAGACCCAACTATATTAACAGTAAGAGAGGCAATAGAAATTTATACAAAGAAAAAGATAACATCAATCGGTGTGAAAACACAGATTTAAATAAAATTGGGCTTCCTTTAATAATTAATAAATTATATAATTTTGTAATCTAGTTACTTGTATTTTATTACCTAGTTTACTGATGATGATATATGTGCACTATATCGAAACGTTGAATATTAATATAAAATAAAACAGAACTTTATCCTAAAGTTTTTATTTTTTTATTTTCATATAAAATTTGTTCTAACCAAACACAAAATCACTTTGGAATAAGTTTAGAACTGTCCTAGCCATGCGCAATGTAGATTTAACTTGTAATTTACTATACTGCGCATGCTTCGTACAGTTTCTAATTAGTTTAGAATTTAATTGGAACAAACCTATAAATTAGAATTTTTTTTTATGATTGATTTTATTTTCTGTTATAGTTTGGCCTTCAATTGATTGGTGTTATTATTGTAGTGGCAATTATAAATCCTTGGTTATTAGTTCCGACAGTTGGCGTTGGAATCATATTTTACTTTCTTCGTATTTTTTATTTGTCCACTAGTCGTAGTGTTAAGAGACTAGAAGGAGTTAGTAAGTGAAATTTTATTGTATTAATTTGCTACTGATGATGGACGCCTAATATAATATTTAGCTTTATTTAGATCCAGATCCATAAATTTATCTTTCCAATAATTTTAAAATTAGCCAATAAAATTTTGTCATTTATTCTGAGGATACATTTTTAGCCAATCACATATTATTTTTTTGATTTATTTCAAAAATAAATTAAATTAAAGTCACATTCAGAGATTGAAAATTTTACTTTAAGTCCTTATTGTAACAAACGTAAATATTTGTTAAGCATTTTTATTGCATCGAACTTTGAGCTACTGTCAGCAATTTCAACATATATTGAAATAACGTTCAAAGTTTGATTGCACAGTGAACTAGTTTTTTATGTTTACGTTGCCTCCCCGCAAAGTTCAGTTCGATGGCCAAAATGTAACTTAAAAAGGGGTTAGCTTGAAGACTGAGGCAGTTACGGTCAACGGAGAATTACGGGCGGAGTTACGGTCAGAGAGTCAGTTACGTTCCGCGAGTAGCTACGGTCATAATGTAGTTACGTTTGACATCGAGTTACGAGCAGCAGTAAGAATGATTCAGTTTTAAGTTACAATTTGGATTCATATTTTATCGTTAGATTTATAAGTAATTACTTTGGATTTGTTCAATAATATCTGTTCAATTAAAGTTATTTATATTTTATTATATTTGTCTATCGTAATTATTTAATAACCAAGATCCAAGTGCAACTTTATCCAATCAGGTAAATGATATACTCAGAAGTATAATTTGCCATCTTAAGTTGCACAAAGATAGCAAATTGTTACATTATATTTGTCATAGACAGGCATAATTGAGGTAGAATTTTCAATTTCTGAACGCACCTTAATTAATTAGTTATTTTTGTTGTTTCGTGAATTTTCTAATTTCTATTTACATATATGAATTTGCGGCGCAGTAGATCATATTCATTGTTTGTGTTATAAAAATAATTCGTATTTTCAAAATTCAAAACATAAAATCTGGCAAAAAACCTTTCAAAACTCATTATAAACGTTTCAGTTTAACGTTATTTTAAATAACGTTAAACTGAAACGTTTTTATTTTAATAAAATATATCCTTATATTTTTGTATTACATTTTCATAATCGATAAATAAATTAACTTCATAAGTAAATTGTATTCTTCTGAAAACAAATGTTTCAACAATTTATTACCAGATTATTATCAATTAAAAATAATAACAATTTGTTTTAAACCAATAGATTTAATTTATTCTGTCATTTAAAATTCATAAATCTACGGAGTAAAAATACATTTAAATTTAACTAGCGTTTATAAAACCGAGTCTTAAAAATAAATTTGATATAATAATAATAATAATCTTTATTTCTGTTGATCCTTGCAATAGGACATAGAAATAATTATTATGTAAATACGTAAAAGTGAAAATACAGAAAATATAATAAATGATAAATTCATATTATATGTAATTTACAATTAAAAAATTCATTAACAGAATAAAAACATAGAAGCCCGTTTAAGTATATACAATGCAGTTTTGATGCCTACGTTGATGTATGGTAGTGAATGTTGGTTTTGGTTGCAAAAGCATAAACGGAAAATGACTGCTGTGGAAATGAGATTTTTACGTGGGGTATGTGGTGTAAATAGGAGAGATCGGATACGAAATAGATTAGTGTATGATGAGTGTGAAATTGGAAAAAAATGTTGTAGCAAAAGTTGGTGTTAGTCAGTTAAGATGGTTCGGACATGTTGAGCGAATGTCTAATGAACGTTTGGTTAAAAAGATGTATTTGAATGATTTTGATAGTATACGTTTGCGTGTACGTCTGATGAGAAGTTGGAGTGATATGATTGAGAGTGATTTGCGTGAGCGAAAGTTTCCAAGTAGCAGGAATAAAAGAGCATGTATTGGAGGAATTATGAATGTGGATGAAGCGAAAGTTGCTTGTTTGGATAGGAATGTTTGGAGGCGACTGATTTCGGAATGATGAGTTTGTGCCACATCCTTTTGGGTACATGGCGTGATTGTGTATGTATGTATCACTATATGATTTGAACAATGGACCATTCTGATTATTGTAGCTCGTAGTCCAGTATTTGGACACCTAAACGCATCGCTACAGGGTCTAACAACAATACGTGCGTTTAAAGCGCAAACCAATTTAGAGCGAGAATTTGATAACCATCAAGATCTACACAGCAGCGCCTGGTTCTTCTTTATTGCATCGTCGCGCGCATTTGGATTTTGGCTGGATCTAGTTTGTATCGTCTACGTTGGAATGGTAACGCTCAGCTTTCTCGTGTTCACCGACGAACAAAATGGCGGCAATGTTGGTTTAGCAATTACACAAGCAGTTGCTCTAACTGGTGTGTTCCAATTTGGCATGCGACAGTCAACCGAATTGGAAAATCAAATGACGTCTGTTGAAAGAGTAAGTTCTCTTTACTTCCTAACAAAGTAGTTAACTATATGTCAATATATTCAATGTGTCAAGAAACAAATTTTAAAATAGGTTTTTCAAATTGTAAATAAGTTTTAGCAAAGTTGATATATCTAGCTAAATTGTTTTCTTGCATCTAAAATAAAGTTTACAAACAAATAAATACACAAATATGTAATTATTCCTTTAATAGTATAAAAGAGTGTCGCACAAACTCCGTCAAACATTTCTATCCAGACAAGTAACTTTTGCTACACTGCCATACAGTGCGATATTTTTATCTCTGGACATATGAACTGAACTACATATAAATTTCCTATGTTCAATTTTAAAAATAACACGTCAATTGCATGGAGACATCCCTGATAGTTATGCAACCAATTTTACATAATGTAACAGTTATTTGAAAAAATTGAACTACTTTCAACAAAATATTTAGAAAGCATTAAACTATTCGCATTATTTCAAGAAATTTGTTTAAAAATGTATACAAAAGAAGAAAGATTAGAAATTTTGCATTGGTATTTCGACAAGAATAGTTTGAGAAATGTGAGAGATTCATTTGCTGCTAAATATCCTGACATTTCGAACATCTTTTATATATTAATAAATTTATTAATTAAAAATTATATTTTTCTCTATAAAATATAGAATGTCTTATTTTTATTTTTATAGTATTATTTATTAATTATTATTTATAAATTTTAGTGTTCAGCAATTTACAATAAATGACCATATTCTGTTAAACATTTCATTTTTTATTCAAATAAACATCATATTACGTAAGATTGATTGCATAACTGTCAGGGATATATCCATGCGATTGATGTGTTATTTTTAAAATTGAACATAGGAAATTTATATGAAGTTCAGTTCATATGTTCAGAGATAAAAATATCGCACTGTATGTTCTACCACTTGGAAACATTCGTTCACACAAATCACTCTCTCAATCATTAGACATCCATTGGCAGACGTATACTTTTAATATCATGTAAATTTTTTGAATCAAACGTTCAAGATGACCAAATCATTTTAGCCGATAAACACTAACTTTTGCAACAACATTTTTTTTTCCAATTTTACACTTTTCATACACTAATCTAATAAATTCTAAATCAAATGAATAATATTAGAAAATAATAACAAGAAAATATATCAAGGTTTTACTGTATATTAAAATATTTTTCCAAAGAATTAATCGTATAAATTTAAATATTTTTATTTATTAAATTTTATTTTAAAACACAATCAAATGAGTCGCTGGGTGCAATAATGACTTAAGTGCACTTAAGTTTTTGTACCAAATTAACGTTAAACGTTTTATCCTTACATATTGTAACTATTTGTGAACTTGAACATATTATAATTGGCATAATGAATAATCAACATCTCAAAAGAGTCTGGGGAGAACCAAAACGGTTGTATAATATAACCTCTAGGGATGGGAGATAAATTATCACGCCTTGAATTAGCTCGTTTTTCCATATAATTACTTAAACACATATAAATATATACAAATATACAAAGTTAGAAAGTTCTCACAAATAAAATTATGAATATAAAATAGAAATTGGTATGTATTTTCCAGAGTACATACAAATTGTACGCGGCGGTTGGGTTTTAATCCCTTACCGAAATTTTGCATAGCTAAATTGCACGCTGGTCTGTGGGGGATACCTATCATTTGCGCCGATGAGATAAGCGCCTATATTGAATAATAACATAACTAAACAACCTAAACCTAACCTAACCTACAACAGTTGGGGTTGACCGGCGTGCAATTTGGTTATTTAAATTTGGGGTTTCTGATCGCTACGTGCAAGTTACCTGCTCCGATTTTTCAAATTTTTAATCGCAAATCACTCGGAGTTTTGAGGATTGAATAGACACGGATGTGTACTTTCCAAAATTATGTACTCCGGAAAAACGACCTAAGTGCCCTTAAGTCGTTATTGCGCCCAGCGACTCAAATGTATTTTAATTATATAAGGTTTTTCAAACATATTTTAACTCATCATTATGTTTACATTTTTATATTTTGACAGCAAATATTTGAAATGTTTATATTTGTAAAACATTATTGACTAACATAAATAATATATTATTAGATGTTTTATTTAAAATACATACATAACAATTTTATGAGAATATTTATAATATGAGATACATTTATAAATAAAGTACTTTTATTTCAAAGCTTGAATTACATTATACTTTTTTCGTCTAGATTCATACTAGATTTCTAGTTCAATTTTCGTTCAAGTTTTGTTCAATTTTTAAAGCTGAATTACATTATACTTTTTTCGTCTAGATTCATACTAGGTTTCTAGTTCAATTTTCGTTCAAGTTTTGTTCAATTTTTATACTTTTTTCACAATCGGTTGTGTATTGTCGAGTTTCTTCGATTTTTTCGATGTATTGCCAGTACGCCAATTTAAAAATATAAAGTACATAATTTGACAGATACTGAAAAACACATTTAAACAAAAATGGATAAATATAGGGTTGGTACAAATGCGTGCGCATGCGTATAATGTATCTAGTATGAAACTTGAATAGGAAAATAGAGCATGTTGTATATTTCTATACTAAGAAACTTGAAAGAAACTTGGATGCAAAAATCTGATTTACATTATACTAGAACTGACTATCTGTACTTGAACGAAACTTGAACTAGAAACCTTAGTATGTATCTAGACAAAAAAAGTATAATGTAATTCAAGCTTAATATAGTAGAACTAAAATTGTTGGCTATGTGATATTTGTGAAATATAATTAATTTATGCAACAGACTATTGCAATTCTAGGTAGTAGAGTACAGCAAGTTGGAGCATGAACCACCGCTAGAATCCCAACCAGATCGTAAACCTCCACCATCTTGGCCGGAAGAAGGCCGTATTGTATTCCAAGGCGTTTATCTTCGTTACTTGCCGGACGATCCGCCCGTGTTGCGCAACTTAAGCTTTACCATCGACCCGAAAGAGAAAGTCGGTATCGTAGGTCGTACAGGTGCCGGTAAATCATCGCTAATTGCCGCCCTGTTTCAACTCACCGAATTGGAGGGCGCCATCTTAATCGATGGACGAAATATTAAAGAAATGGGCTTGCACGATTTACGATCGAAAATATCGATCATTCCCCAAGAACCCGTTTTATTTTCGGGAACAATGCGAAAGAATTTGGATCCGTTCGATAAGTATAGCGATGAGGTGTTGTGGCGTGCGCTAGAAGAAGTTGAATTGAAGCAGGCTGTTGCTGATTTAACCGGAGGATTGAACAGTAAAATGTCGGAAGGTTTGTAAGCTAAGTTTCAAAATAATAGTATATTATGTTACAAGAGGCAGAAAGCGATCTTTATTGTGTTAAGTCCAGATACTTACGGCCGAGGCTAAGCAATCTGAGCGAAATAGAAAAAAGAGTATTCTGTTTTAAGGGACATATGCTAATTTTTCTTCAAGCATTCTAAACGAAACTAAACAAAAAATAAAGTAAAATACATACTAAGTTACCTTAATCTTATTAGAGGTATATATATATATATATATATATATATATATATATATATATATATATATGCATATATATTGTTACGTAATTTGTGAGAATTAATGTTTCTTTGGTCGAATATGCAGTTTCTGACAAATCGACAATTTTTCACACATTTTCAACAATCAAATTTAAATTTAACCAAAAATAAAAAATACAACTGTCATTAACTTAATAATTTTCAGTATGACTACTGGAAATGTCAGATTAAATACACTTGACCGTGTTTCTTTAGTCGAATTTGCAATTTCTGACAAATCTGAAGGTTTAGGGATTACATCACATTTCTTGTACTTCTTTACACAGTTTTAATAATCAAATTCAAGCGAAAATAAACAAAGCAACTATCAATCAACTTAAATAAATTTCAATGTGACCGCCGGAGGTGTCATATTAAATACAATTCAAGTTGTAGTCATGTTTAACGCTGCCACCAGTAATGTATATATTAATTTACAAACTATATAATAATATTACATTATTGTACAAGTAACATATTGCAATATTGTAACATAATATCAATATTTTGATTTGCTTGAAGAAAAACGTCTTAGGGCCGGTATTTCACATTTAGTTTAAACTATAAATTTAAAGTTAAGCTTTACTTTTTCGAAATCAATCGTATTTCAGGTTCAGTTTATTTGAAAAACTAAAGATTAACTTAAACTACACATTGAGTATGGTTTAATAAAATTACAACTGTCAAACGCGTTGTCAAATATAAGTAAATATTTAAATATATAGAGAATTAAGTAAATATTTCTTTTATTTCCATTTAGTATTTGTGTTCCGAACATATAAAAGGTAATATATATATATATATATATATATATATATATATATATATATATATATTACGATGGAAGTAGATTTATTTAATTCATCGTCTAGTGAGGATGAAAAAATTATAAATTTTATAATAAGATTGGGACGACATTATTAATTTATTTAGGATTTTATTCACTGTGACAATTGCGGTAGCACATATATTTGACAGGTACATATGACAGATACTAACCAATCAATGTTGCCAATATAAATGAAAACCAGATAATCTGTAGTTTACTTAATCTAGACATTGAATTACAATGAAATACTCATATACTTATAAGCACAGCTTAAATTCTAACTTTCGCTTATTTAATCTATGGATTAATCGCAGATACGAAATACCGGGCCTCGTATAATGTGAACTATTCTGATTCTAAATTTCTTCCAGGTGGAACAAATTTCAGCGTCGGCCAAAGACAACTGGTGTGTCTTGCCCGTGCGATTGTACGAAACAATAAGATTCTGGTCCTAGATGAAGCAACGGCAAATGTCGATCCACAAACCGATACATTGATTCAGAGAACGATTCGAAGTAAATTTGCCGATTGTACTGTGCTTACGATTGCCCATAGATTGCACACTGTTATGGATTCGGATAAAGTACTAGTTATGGATGCTGGTACAATGGTTGAATTTAATCATCCTCATGTCTTACTACAAAACAGAAATGGTTTCTTATACAAAATGGTGCAACAAACAGGAGTTGCCATGACAGATAATTTAACTAGAATAGCTGAAGAGGTAAGGCACATATATTTCATGTAGATTAGAAATTTTTGAAAAATATTTGAGAAACATCTGTAAAATAGATGAACTGGGTTTTAAACAAGCTAACAGATTCCTATTTTATTTTTTTTTGTAAATTATAATATTCTACACGACTTCGAACCATTATATTTTTCGTTCTGGTTTAATTAAAAAAATGTATATATGTGCGGTTCCGGATTTCGGAACATTTAATTCCTAATTTTATAATATGCATACTACATAAATTGATAAATAATATAATATAAATAATAATAATTATTAATGAATTAAAGATAGTAATAATTAGAAGTATATAATATAATATATGATAGATAATATAATTTATTATTCAAAACTTATATAATTTGTATGTATGTTTTAGTTATATAACAATAAGATAACAATATGTTAACGTAATAAATTCTTGTATACAGGAAATTTATTTATTTATAATTAGAAAAAAAAATGAGAATTACCACTGATTATTAAAATATTTTCCAATGTCAAAAATTAAAAAATTATCAAAAAATCCAACTACCCCAACGTGATTCACTTTCAATTTCATTAACTGAGTATTCATCCAAAAAAAACAAAAAATGTTTCAACATGTATTGAACCAAAATAAACCAAAGCCCTGATATTCTATTCTGTTAATATTCTACCCTTTGAATGTTGAAAACTGATAAATTTGAACTAGTGTGTTTTTCTCTATCGAAAAGTATTTCACACAAAGTTTTCGCTGAAACTTATAGTTTCAGTGATATTACACTCTTATAAATATGATTTTTGAAATTTTGCGTATTTTTAAATCTATATTGCGTTGTACTTTTTGGTGGTAAGTTTTTAAGAAATCTAATCTATATATTGTCTTTTGTAATGTATTTTTCTCTATGGAAAAGTATTCCACACACATTTTTCGCTGAAACTATTTTAAAAATATATTTATATTAGATTTAGGGCCAGTCTCATAATAAACAGTTAAAAATGCAATGTTTTGTTAACAATAACAAATAACTTTACCATTACTTTTTCGAAAAATTGACTAAAGTACATATTTAAAAAATCAAATGAAGGCTATGGAAACATTATATATATATATATATATATATATATATATATATATATATATATATATATATACATATATATATATATATATATATATATATATATATATATATACATATATATCTTTATTCATATATTTAAAATTTACTGGAAAAACGTTCTATACATTCTTCAAAATTTTATATACTGCCAAAAATTAAAATTTTTTTCAACTATATCGTAAAATATTTGTATTGTTATTGTAGTCTGCAAAAAATAAAATGTAAATACCTTATATTAGGTTTTAGTAAATTTTTAAGAATTTGTGTTATCTAATTTGTTTTTTATCTTTAACTAATTACAATTATATTTTTTTTTTAATTTCAGAGTTACATAACCTCGCAAACCACAAATGATGAAGAAGCATTAGTAGATTAATAGAAAATTTTTATATATATTAGTTTATTTTATTTTAATTATTATAATTAAGATCTCGATTTTATTTTTATGAACTTGTGATAGTTCGTTTATAATTCTGTGTGTTAATTTTAATTTATCGATTATAAGTAGTGAATTTTTAAATTGTTTTTTTTTTTCAATATTACCAAATTTAAACGTGATATTTTGTTATAAATTATTACATCGTACTTAGTTACCAATGATTTATGTTTCAGTTGGTGCTTTTATATTATTATTATTGTATCTGAACATTTTTTTTTTGTATGTTACAAATCTGTTAGTTTTCTAATGTTTTATAATTTTGGAGAATGAATACAAAATATATTTTAATAAAATATTTTCGTTGTGTTATTTTGTAATCATATTCCTTTTTAATTAGAAATATTTTAACAATACGTAAGATTTTCTCACTATAATTATCGAATTATAAGTACTATGAGAAGAAAATAACAGTATTATATATATATATATATATATATATATATATATATATATATATATATATATATATATATATATATAGTGTCCAGTGTGTCTGCTTAAGTTTGCACTATATGGAAAACTTTTTTATTATTAATTTTACGAAAAAAAGTTATTCTTTATAAAAAGTTCTGCATGTTCTAAAATCTAAAATACAATCATCAGATATCAATTTTTTTCAGTCGTATACGAGGTTAGTTAGAAAATATTAATTTTGTCCAACAGTAAAGTAAATTTATTTTTGAAAATATCGGAAACTTTTATCTTTTATCTCTTTATTCGTTAAAAATTTGATAACCTGTACGTTTCTTAACCTCTATGTTGCATTAAAATAAATAATACATAACAAAATAATTAATTTTACAATAATTAAAAAAAAATTATAAATTTTTTTCCATGTAATTGGATATTTGAACGTAGTTTTTAGTTCTGATCAACCTTTCTTTATAACAATTTTCGATATTGTCAAAAATAAAGGTAATTTACTCTTGAGCTAAATTCATATTTTTTGTGAAACCGCGTATACGACTGAAAAAAATTAATATCTGATGTTTGCATTTTAGGTTTAAGACCATGCAGAACTTTTTATAAAGAATAACTTTTTTCGTATAATTAATAATATAACAGTTTTCCATATGGTGCGAATTTAAGCAGACACACTGTATATATATATAATTGTTTTATTTTTATATTGTATTTTCTATTTATGAAATAATCAAAAATGAGAGAGAGAGAAAAAGTAGTTGATGAAGCGAACTGCCTCTGTGAGGACCGTGGGTCACCCAGGTCGTTGGAGACGAGGTCAATGCGCGGCACTCGCGAGCCCATCGTGTGGCAAAACAAGAGCGCCGTCAATAACGTTAGGCCTCCACCACATCATATGGCCGCAGCCATGAGGCACGATACGAAAACTCACTCCAAACTCACTGGATTAACAAATTTGTCATTTACTAACCAAACTCTCTCCTCCCACGCGATATTTTATGAAATTGTTTATTCTAACCCCAAAAAAAAAGTACAAAACCATCTCCTTGTGTCCTACCAAATTGTCTTTCCACCTAGGTGCTACCGGTAATGCCCCGGAGGGTCTACTATTCGAATGATCAATGTGCTGATGCGCTTAGAAACGGTTTTTCATTCTAAACAAATTTTCAAGATCTAGTGTTGTTAATTTTTTTTTTAAACATTTCATCATACAAGGTGGCTTTGTTTAAAAATTTATATGTATTGTAATTGTAGTATCATTAAAATTTGTGTAATAGCAAAGTTTACTTCTAAAACAATCAATTGGTTATACAAAAAAATGCCAAAATTCTTAATGGAACTACTTATTTTATCAGATGATCTATTTATATTCCGAATAATAATTTTAATTATTTCCTTTTTGTTATTGTTCAATGAGTGTTTATAAGGAACATCCGAATTCTTTATCTCATCTATTTTGTAATTTAATTCGTTGATTCGTTAATACAAAAATAATTAAGGTTATAATTGAGTTATATATAAGTATATATCAAAATATTACATTATAATTTTTTTTATGTTGAAATGTTAGTTGTTTTAATAATATTTAACAAAATAGATGAGTTCAGATAAGGTATCCGAAATTAAATTGCATTAATTTTTACATTTCGTATTCATGAAACTTTTGTAAAATATAACGAATACATAATTAAAATAATTGTAATGGAACTTTATATAATGATTACATTATACTAAAACAGTAAAAGTTGCAGCAATTCTTACAAATTTACATGTCGGTTCTAATTTTATAATTGAAATTAAGTAATCATAAATAATACTTAAATTCTGTATATCACACCGATGGGTATCACCTAAAAGTGTTAATTTATACATCGATTATCTTGGTGTTTGTTTTTTAGTGTTAAGTTGTTGCCAACACATTATTTCTATTTTTATTTACTGTCAACACCTTCATATGGTTACCATAACATTTTATTGTATTTATGTTTTTATTTACATGTCAAAACGTTGTAATAATTTTGTTATAGCGGTTAAGTATACTTAAATTGTGCAAAAAAATTATTAACAATAATGTATATGTAGTTAAGTCCATAATTATTTAGAACAAAATAAATATTAATTATTTATATGTCATTATCTCCAATCTCGTAAGTTTGATAAAAAAAATGTTACGAATAAAAATTATTTCTTGGTTCTTTAGCTATAATTTTTTTCTCAACACATTTTTGTCTATTATGGTTGTTAAGTTATATCGGTTAATATAAGTTAATTTGCATGGTCCAAAAAAATATTAATTATATAATTGTAATTATCTCCAATTTGGTAAACTTTACAAAAAAATGTTCTCCGGTTCTTTAGCTATAACTTTTACTTTTTTGTATCTGTTATGGTTCTTATGTTATAATGATTAATAAATATAAATGCCTAAATATTATTGTAATATAATTAGTACTTATTTGTTTGTAAATATATAACAAAATATCATTGATAAACAACATTGACTAGATTAAATGTCGATTTAAACTATTTATATAATAATATAAAATTATTTACAAATATATATTTAAAAAATATATTTACTTCTGTGTTATTACCAACATAATGACTTATAATGCGTACAACACACACAATCACATGTATCATTTAAAATACTTAGGCCAGTATTCTCACCTCATTTATAAAAGTGATTTTTGCCAAAAGTACTTTTAAAATTCACTTAAAATCATTTATTAAGCATTTTAAAATAGTTTATTTAAATTTTATAATACCAAATATAATGAAAATGATCAGAAATAGAAAAATTATTTACAATTAATGAAAAACAAAAGCAAAAAGTTATTTTGAAATTAATGACAAAAGCACTTTTTCACGAAAACGTGAAGTGAGAATACGGGCCTTAATATTTTATTTAAAAAATAAAACCACTACTGCTTATTTACTATTTATTTGAAATTTGAATTATTTTTACTAACAAAAAATAATTATAATAATACCAATAAATTACAAATATCGTATATACATTCAACAAGAATTGAAATACATATTCTTTGGTGATAATATTATCTCTTCAGAGATATATATATATATATATATATATATATATATATATATATATATATATATATATATATATATATATATATATATATATATATATATATGATGTAATCTAAGTGAAATTTAGTTATATTTTTATGTTCCGCCAGTATAATTGAATCTTTTCTCTTCGCAATAGCAGCACGCAATACTTGTTTCTCTGATGTCCCAATACATACAATATCTCCTTCGTATAGTAACCAATTTTAACAAATACATCAGATTTAACTGACACAATGACAGCAGTACACGAAGCAAACATGTCATTATTTTCAATTGAGTGTTGCCTGCCATTCTTCTGAAGCAGCTGTTTGCATAGAACTTGTAAGATCATTGAACCATTCCTGTTAAATTAAAAAATTATTTGATTAATAAATAAGAATATACAGGATGATGAACACAGATTAATCGGGCATATAATTGATTTGACTTCTGAATAATTTAATTAGCACTACAATAATTTATTGTATCGTTATATATATATATATATATATATATACATATATATATATATATATATATATATATATATATATATATATATATAAATATACAGTACATCTATTCTAAGGTGGCAGCAACAGCATGTGTCCCGCGCAGAGAGAGAACGCATTCGGAGCAAAAGAGAAAGCGAAATACGCGCGAAGTATAGTCCAATGAATAATTTTTTTTTTAAAATTGTTTTAATATCCATATTAAATTATAATGTATTAATATTTAAAAATAGATAATAATTATAATAAATATTTTGAATTTATATTTTAGAGTGTTATATAATTAAATTATTGATTATTAAAGGTGAAAGATTATAAACAAATCAACATCAAAATAAAAAGCTATACTAAATTATAATGTATTAATATTTAAAAATAGATAATAATTATAATAAATATTTAGAATTTATATTTTAGAGTGTTATATAATTAAAGTATTAATTATTAAAGGTGAAAAATAATAAACAAATTAATATCAAAATAAAAATATATTTTAAAATAAAAGAATAAACTGCATAGCTAAAAATGTTTATTAATAACAAAGTTATAAGTCATTAAACATAAATAAGAACATATATATACCATATTGCACATCTATTATAAATATTTTTTATTCTAAATTATCCGATTCACCACTATCAGTATCATTATCCGATTCGTCACTATCACTATCAATATCACTGTCATTATTTAAATTAATTATAAATCGATCGATTATTTCGTCCACATTACCTTCTCTCGATAAAAATTCTTCTTCGAATTTTTTTGCGTGGCTACATCGTGATTTCCACTCTTCTTTACTGAAATTATTAAAAAAATCTTCGCATAATTTTCTGACATCATCTAATTTGAATGTCGTATTACGTGCACTCACATATTGTTTGAGAGATGCCCAAACTAATTCTATTGGATTTAAATCCGGATGATATGGTGGAAGTCTTAAAATTCTATGTCCATGCCTTTGCAAAAGTTGGTCAATTGCATATGTTTTATGTTTCTGCTTGTTCTGCAGCACAAGATTATATAAATCTGTTTTTAATAAAGTCATGTCTGCAGGTATATTTTTATTCTGTAGCCAATTTACCATTGTCTCCTTTCTATTATTAAACGTAGGAGCTTTGTCCAACTGTAAATTATGGTAGGGTGCATTATCAATTACCAAGACGCTCTTTTCAGGTAAATTAGGTATTAACTTTTCCTCCAACCATTTAGAAAAATTCTGAAAATTCATTTCTGAGTGGTAATCTCCATTCTTCGAATTTGATTTAAAAATTAATAAGGAATTTTCTACGAATCCTTCTTCACTACCTGCATGAACTATAATTAACCGTTGTCCCTTTCCAATAGGTTTCATTAGTCCTTCATTTGAATCATCATTCCATGATTTTTCTTGAGTATGAGATGAATGTATATATGTTTCATCTAAATATATGATAGGCCGTCCTTGGCTACGATAATTTTTAATAAGTCGTAAAAAATCAATACGTAATTTTTGTATATCATATCGCTCCATAAGTATTTTTCTATTCGTTTTTGTCTTTCTCCACCGAAATCCTAAATTAATCAAAATTCCTCTTAGAGTTTCTCGACAACCGCCAAAACCTGTGGCGTCTCTGAATTTTTGAGCAATTCGTCCTAAAGTTGGCACAATTTTTTCGGTTGTGTATGTATTTAAAACAATTCTTTTTAAAACGCCTTTATCAAAATCCGATATGTCACTTTTTGGTTTAGTTTTATTCCTTTTTTTTGTGGTGACGCCAAAATTTGAACGTTGTCCTGTAAGAAATATATTGTTAGAAATATATTGCAAGAAATTTACGTAAATAATTAAATACTTTTTTAAATATATATATAAAAAAATTATATATATATATATATATATAAATATATATATATATATATATATATATATATATATATATAATTATTTTAAAAAAAAATATTTCAAAATTCTTTAAAAATGAGTAATTGCATATTATATATGATAGTTTATATACACATATGTGACTTTTATTGTATATTTTTTTTGTTTTTTCTTTTTCTTTTTATATATTTTATATTAATTATATATATATATTTGTGAATAGCTGCATTTTTTAGCTAAACACACGTCTACTATTATTATTATAATTATTGTAAAAAAAAAAATTTGTTGTAGTAAGAAAGCAAAATTTTAAATTTAAATATAACTACACCAGTTGCTTCAACTACTTGTTTCACAATTTCACGTACTGTTAACGTATCTCCATATTTACGTTTAATAAAATTATATACATTTGAAACAATTTCCCTACTTTGACTATTTATCGGATGGCTAACAATTTTACTTTTAAATTCCATAATTTTTACCACAGACTATACTTATCAACGATGCTCAAGATGTTTGTAGCAATAAACCAGAGAGAGAAACAAGGGTGTTTGGCTTTTTCATACCCCCACCAGAATTTACAAACCATTGCGCATCTTAATTTTGCTGCCAGCTTAGAATAGATAAACTGTATATAAAACAAGATTAGAAGTATATGGGTAAACCCATATATAGACTACTTTGACATTTCTCGGAAAGTTGGCAACACTGTATTTTAATAATATTATAATTTATGTGGGCACTAGGACATACTTTTCTGAAAATTTGATCAAAATCGAATAAATAATGTAGCCACAATGAATTTTTTAAAAATTTTGTGATTTTTTTTTTCGATAAGTTGGCAACACTGTATTTTGTTAAAATTGCATAATTTATTTAGGCACTAGGAAAAACTTTTATGAAAATTTGATTAAAATCGGTTAAATAAAATGGTCATAATAAATTTTTAAAAATTTTACTAATTTTTTTCTCGGAAAGTTGGCAACACTGTATTTTGTTAAAATTACATAAATTATATGAATACTAGGAGAATCTTTTGTGAAAATTTGAGTAAAATCGGTTGAATAACATGGCCATAATAAAATATTAAAAACTTTAGTAATTTTTTTCTCGGAAAGTTGGCAACACTGAATATTAATAAAATTATGTAATTAATTGGAGCATTAGGGAAATCTTTTCTGAAAATTTGATCAAAATCGGATAAATAACGTAGCCAATATGAATTTTTAAAAACTTTAGTAATTTTTTTCTCGGAAAGTTGGCATTACTGGAAAAAAACAAAACCACATGACCATCTTGAGCACTAGACAAATTTATCCTGAAAATTTCATTAAAATCGGTTGAACCGTCTAGGAGGAGTTGCGGCCACAAAATTTTGACTTACGACCGAGCGAGCGAGTGAGCGAGCGAGCTGACGACGCACATCCATACACCCACATAAACTAAGTTCAGATTCGTCATCTACAGGCTATATGAAGGATTTCTATACAATTTTTTTTTTTTTTTGAAAATGTTACAGACACCGTACCAAACGCTATACTACTTTTCCTTGCAGTCAAAGTAGTAAATATATATATATATATAAATATATATATATATATATATAAATATATATAAAAATATATATATATATATATATATATATATATATATATATATATATATATATATATAGTATAATAAAGTTTACGGCTGGAAGATTTATAGTTTTAAAAAATTTATTTGAGGGCGAAGCAGCCAAAACAGTAGAATGATTAGGAAAAAATTAAACACTCAAGGTCTAAATATTAAATGAGTGTTTAATTTTTTCCTAATCATTCTACTGTTTTGGCTGCTTCGCCCTCAAATTAATTTTTAAAACTATATATATATATATCTAAATTTTAAATGTACAAATACATGTACATGCATATAGTTTAAAAATACGATTGATGATTTCATACCTTTCATACTGACGACAAAAACATTTTGCATAAGTTTTTTTGTATTTTTCATTCAATTATATTATTAATGTAAGATTTAAACTAAAGTTGATATTTTTCCTCAAAATTTCACAAGTTACTCATTCATAGTTTATTTCACAGATATACACACTAATGAACATTTTTGTTCAATGTTTTCAATGTAAAATTGATGTAAAATATTAATGCTGCATTATTCTTTTCTAAATAAAAATTATAAATTGCCTGAAGAAGATACGCTCAGTATCGAAACTATTCGCATGTGAAATAAAATAAAGTAGTTTTATTTAAAAAAAAAGTGACCTACAATCCTGTACAAGAATATTTTTATTTATATTATTTTGAAGAAAGTGTTGCTATGGCTGTGTTGCTGTTTTCGCGACGGTAAAAATCATAACTGTTTTGCTATAATAAAGTGGTAGAATGAAAAACAAATTTGTGTAACATTCATTAGAAAATTATTTGTTAAATAATTATATAACGGATTGTGTGCCAGAAAATAATTCCGAAATAGAAGAGACTTAGAAAATCGGCCCTAATTCGTTCATACCTGTATGAAAGCTAAATGAAGCTATTGTAAAATTACTAAATTTAATTATAAAAATAAAGGTTTTCAAAAGTAAATCTTAATCATTGTAAATAAAATAATTATCGATTTATTTGCTTCAAAAAATTATTTTTGTTAGTTTCTAATCCTAACAAAAAAATTGTATTTGTATCTTTATTGTCCAAATTACAACTTTATTTATATCGATTAATTCAATTAAACAAAACGAGCAAAGGTGTGGAAATTTAAAATAGGTACTCTAACTTAGGTTGTGTTAAATGTGGTCTGTTATCAGAACTTGTGGAAGACAATAAATATTAATTTATATATAATTTTTTTCGTGGACCTGGTTAAAGCTAGTATTTTACTTACAATTTCCGATGCAATGGTTTCCAATTTGCATGATAATAAATTATCCGAATCCATTGTGGTTAAAATAAATGTTATATTACCACGACCAGCACATAATCGACAAAGTGCTTCATTTAAATGTTGTTTTAATATTATTTGAGAATCGGAACATTGTTTTATAAATTTATAAGCATCATTCAACCGAACAGCGCAAATTGTACAAATACCAGTCGGTAATTTAATCCTGCAATGTACCTAAAATAAGAAAAGTAAGAAATTCGGAAACAATAATGTATATTACAATCAAAACAAATTATTTTATTCTTACAATTTCTGGCATAATTGCTTCTAATTTATCTACGAAACGTTTGCCATCTCTGAATCCAGATTAAGTATTGTGAATACATTTTCATCACTTGTAAATAATTGACAATGTTGCATAAAACTATTCATGATTATAATTAATTCTCTACCAAAAAAGCTTCATACAATAAGTAAAACATAAAGTATTTTATTTGATAGTATTAGAGGTTAATAAAAAAAACTGACACGAATCCAATTGGCCAGATGAATTCTGTGTAATATTTCTAGTATAAGAAGAAGAATAAATAGCAGCTTATTTCAATTGAAAGCACCCACAGAAATAATGGAAGAGAATTTCAATGTTTAGCCATTGAATATATAATCTTAATTATTCTTAGTTATTCAATGGTTTAGCTTTATTTACAGATGCGTTTGAAATTTAAACAAACGATCTATTTTCCTATCACAATGTGGAATGAATAGTGAAGAAACAAATGACATTCTCATTTTTAATTTTGTTGTGTACTAAACTCTATATAAAGATTAAATGAAGTAGACTCTTTAATTGGTGTGTGATTGGTGTGCTAGCCATAGATTACTATACGCGTACGCTATATACTAAACTTAATTTTCAATGTTTTTTCTTTTGTTTGAATTTTATTTAGACAAACAGCTAAAACCTAGACCTAGATCAACTAGCAATTGATGAAATATTTTCAAAATTAAATATGTTGCGTTCAGCAAAAAATTCGTTGCTATTTATTCTTCTTCTTATACCAGAAACATTACACAAAATTCATCTGGCCAACTGGATTGCTGACACAATTTCGTAATTTAACCTCTAATACTTATCAAATACAATATTTTTGTGTTTTACTTATTGTATGAAGCTTTCTTTTTGGTAGAAAATTTAATTTTAATCATGAATAGTTTTATGGAACATTGTCAATTATGTATAAGTAATAAAAATGTATTGTTCACTATACTTGATCTGGATTCCGATGGCAAACGTTTCGTAGATAAATTGGAGGCAATTATGCCAGAAATTGTAAATATGAAATAATTTATTTTGATTGTAATATACATTATTGTTTCTAAATTTTTACTTTTTTATTTTAGGTAGCTTGCAGGATCAAATTACCAAATGGTATTTGTACTATTTGCGCTGTTCAGTTGAATGAAGCTTATAAATTTATAAAACAATGTTTCGATTCGCAAATAATATTAAAACAACATTTAAATGAAAAACTTTGTCGATTGTGTGCTGGTGGTGATAATATAACATTTACTTTAACTACAATGGATTCGGATAATATATTGTTATCATACAAATTGGAAACCATTGCATCGGAAATTGTAAGTCAAATACTAGCTTTAAACCAGGTAATATGCTTATAAATTGATAAATAATCATTTATTTATTGTCTTTTCCATAAGTCTCGAGAACAGATAACATTTAACCTAATCTAATTTAGAGTATTTTAAATTTTAATACGTTTGTTGGTTTTGTTTAATTGAAATCTACATATACCAAGTTGTAATTTGAATACATGTACATTTACAATAAAAATTACATGATACAATTATTTTATTAAGTTTTAGCTTAAAATAACCTTATTAATTATAATATGTTTTCGCTAAACTAAAATTTGCTTCTATAAGATTGGTGGGAATGGCTATTATGAGAAAAATGTCTTTGTTCAGGCTGGTAAAAATTTTGTCTTGCATTTTTAATTGTGTGCGGGTTATTTTTCATCATTTGCCACCTCATAACCTAGTAACGTACTTACACAGATTATAGTGTGATTTAGATCTCTCAAATCAATTAAATATTAGTTAAATATCATAGGGAGTTGGTGTTATTAGTAGAAATATATTTTTTTTTTATTAAGCTCCCTTTATTTTATAATATGTAATTTTAATTTATATTTATAGCTGGAATGTACTGAGAAGTTATCGGATTTTATTTGCTCAATTTGTTTTGTTCGATTAAATGAAACGTATAAATTTGTAGAAAAATGTTTTAAATCGCAAGAAATTTTAAAGCGATATGCAAAACAACAATCGCAAAATAGTGAAGTTATGAAAAACGAAATTAAAAATGAAAGCGAAATTAAAGAAGAGAATATTGATGATGAATACATTAAACTAGAATTGGAAACTGTTAGAAACATTAAAGTTGAAGAAAGTTTAGAATCACAAAATAATACAAATGTTGATGCTGTTTGTATGAAAGAAGAAGCTATTAATGAAGAGAAAATTGAAGTAGATTTGGAACATGGTACAAATATTAAATTTGAAGAAAGTTTGAAATCAGAATCTTTAGATTTACATTCGCAATTAATAATTAAGGAAGATTATTCGGATTTTGAGAATGAATCCGATATAAAACGTGGTCAAGCCAGTAGAAATTTGAATGAAATTGATGAATCTGTAATGAAACGAAAATCTCATAAATGTACATTATGTGAGAAAACTTTTGCTAGACGTTTTAATTTAAAAGTACATATTCGAACACATACAAAAACTAATGACATACTTAAATGCGAAATATGTGAGAAAACTTTTGCTAGACGTTGTAATTTAACAGTGCATATTCGAACACATACAAAAACAAAAGACAGACTTAAATGCGAAATATGTGAGAAAACTTTTACTGAAAGTGGAAAATTACGAAGACATATCCGTTCTCATACAAAGGAGAAACTTTATAAGTGCAAAATATGTCAAAAAGCATGTACTCAAAGAGGAAATTTAAAATTACATATGCGTATTCATACAAATGAGAGACCTTATAAATGCGAAATATGTGAGAAAGCATTTAATCAAAGTGGAGCTTTAAAAGTGCATATTCGTTCCCATACACAGGAGAGACCTTATAAGTGCGAAATATGTGAAAAACAATTTATTACAAATGGAGATTTGACAAATCATATTCGTACCCATACACAGGAGAGACCTTATAAATGCGAAATATGTGAAAAACAATTTAATACAAATGCACGTTTGACAGAGCATTTTCGTAATCATACGAATGAGAGACCTTATAAATGCGAAATATGTCAGAAAACTTTTACGATAAGTCACAGCTTAAAAAGGCATATCCGTTCTCACACAAATGAGAGACCTTATAAATGCGAAATATGTGAGAGTACTTTTACTGTAAGTAATAGCTTAAGAAGACACATTCGTTCTCATTCAGAGAAGAAACATTATAAATGCAAAATTTGTAAAAAAAAATTTACACGGAGGGAAAGTTTAACGACACATTTTCGTACTCATACAAAAGACAGACTTTATAAATGCAAAATGTGTGAGAAAACTTTTAGTAGGAGTGAATTTTTAAAGAGGCATATCTTTTGTCATGTCAATTAGAAGCGAAATAGAAAACTTTAACTCAGAGTAGAAATTAAAAAGAAACATATTCGTATTCATAGATTTAATTTTTGTATTTCTCTTTTTATTAATGATTAGTTTTCAATTATCGTTAAGCCTCATTTAGACTGCTGTTTTGCTAGCGAAATCAGTGTTATGTTTTAGCGCAGAACTAGTGGTTCTGAACCAAACTACATGTTTTCTTATAGGAATACATTGTAAATGCACAGATTTAGTTTCAGTAGCAAATTTTGTTTCATCGCAGCCAAAGTCTGATCTGACCGAGGTTTCTTAACTAAAATTCACTTATGTTTTAAGAACGGCCAATTAGATTCCAATAAAATGAGATAGCGATGTACATCTGTTTTTATGAAAGAAACGTCAAATTTATAATATGTAAATGAGCGGTTTGGGAAATAAAATTAATATTATTTTAAGAGGGCGTATTTAATATACTAAACTAACATTTATTTTAAGAAATAGAAGAAAAATTAGCGAATACAAAGAAGATGGTGAATTCATCGTATATAGCAAGGGTGGGCAACCTTCTTTATAACACGGCCAGAATACATTTTATATTTTTTCCGCGGGCCGTAGTAGTTAATTGACACCTTCTTGTGACCTGTAATTTTTTAGTCTGCAAATATTAAATAAAAGAAAAAAAAAGAAGTTAATTACTACATTTATTTCTCTTATCGTCTTCGAAAAATTACAAAGAATTAGATAAAAATAACCTATTAATTATAAAACAATAAATATACATGATTGTATAAATGAAAAAAGTATTTATTTAATGTGACAACTGGTGCTGCAAAGATTTTGTTAGCATAAACTAGACGAATTACATCAAAAAAATATTTATTTATAATTTCTTCTGAAAATCTCGCGGGTCGTAGTTGGCCCGCGGGCCGAGGGTTGCCCACCGTTGGTATATAGTACGTGCAAAATTATATTTATGTTCTATACTTATTCTAAATGTTCTGTTACGCATTCGTATTTTCCAAATGATTATACAGGTTTTATTTTGTATAATCATAAATTCTTCTTCAAACATATTTAACACAACAAAACAAATATAAAAAAAAACTTGAATTTGACCAATCCAAACACTTGACACATTTTTAGTTTTTACTCCAAAGTGTTTGGATTGGTTAAATTCTTATGCCTGTTCACAAAACTAAAACGGTAGTATGAATTAGGCTTTCTGTACAATAATGTTTTTTAATTTCTACAAAAATCAACATGTATTTGGAAATTTATAACATAATATGTAATGACAATAAACTTTATTTATGTGTTTCTAAGCAAATTAAAATTTTCAGACTTCATTGTGACAAGAAGATACCAGTTTGTTAATAATCTAAAGTAAAGGTGACACCATTTGTCGAAATCAATTTTATATATTTATTTTTTCAATTTATATTAATTTTATTATTATTAAATATTTATTTATAATAAAATTCAAATTAATAAGTAAATTAATATTATTATGTAATATGTATTGACAAATTGTTTTAACTTTATTTAATAATGTGAATGAAATTTTTTTTTCAAGTGTATCATAGGACCTATAGTAGTTAAGGTTAGATTAAGACCAATCTAAGTAATGGTCTTTTATATTTAGTCAAATATTTATTGTTTATGTATGTAGATAGTAAAAATTTATGAAAATTATACATTTTCTTACATATTACAGAAAAACAAATAAAGAAATGTTTTGAAATGTCTTTTTTTGTCAGCTTAAATAAAATGTTCCTAATTTGAATACTAATCAATCAATCAATTGAAGTTTTAAATGATCGTCCGAATGCTGAAGAATATGCAAATTCATGAAAAGTTAGACATTATTATTAATATTATTTTATTTTTCAATTGAAAATAGCTTATGTTTAATCAAAGTTTACTTTCAAAAAGCAATAAAAATTATATTAATTTTTAATGCATTTTTTACAACTTTTTTTTTATTTTTTTATTACCTTCAAATTAGATTATTGTTGTTATTATTATAATAAAAATAATATAGCATGCACAATTCATAATAGATTTTAGGATAATACCTAATTTTTTGTTTATCAAACAACAAACAATGAACTTATACACAATACAAAAAATATAAAAAATAAACAGCTAACAAAATAAATATTTATTAAAACATTTGCAATTTTAGGAATTTATAACGACATGTGCTAAGATTAATCTAATACTTAAACTACATCATCAAATTACTCGGATTGAATTGTAAGTTAGAAAAGAGTTGGTGCTACACCCTTTTGGGTAGGGTAGATGGTGTGATTGTATATATATATATATATATCGGTGTCAAATATCACCACCATAAACGTTATAAAAATTGGAATCTTTTTTATGTGAATTTGACAATAGTATCAAAGGATGTGCGAAATTTATTCAGGTGTCAAAAACTTGTTCTTGAAGAATGCTTGCAAGTTCTCTATTGTTTTAGTTTTATCATATATTTTGTGTCTGTATGGTTGTTGGATGTTGTTGTATGTTGTTGGAATACAAAAAAGGTTAATTTTACATTCGATTTATTCGTTTAATACTACATATTTATGGTAACTAATTATTGGAAAAATTAGCTAATTTATGTACAATTAATAATTTAATAACAATTTTTATATATTTACAGAATTAGCATATACAAAAATTTAATCAAATATTTAATTGTCAATATTTTCTTTGTTTATTATTATTTTGATTTCCAAAAAATATATATTTTGTTAATTGTAATAAAGATTAACCATATTTTTTTTCAATTAAAATGTATGTGTGAAATAAGAGAAAATGATGATGAATTTTTTTACAAATAAACCACACATACAAAAATTCTGAAATTAATACGTAAGTACTATAATAACAAGTAACAACATATATATTTTTTAGAAATCAAAATAGTAATAAACAATAAAAATATTGACAATTAAATATTTGATTAATTTCTTATATGCTAATTCTGTAAATATATAAAAATTGTTATTAAATTATTAATTGTACATAAATTAGCAAATTTTTCTAATAATTAGTTACCATAAATATGAAGAATTAAACGAATAAATCGAATGTAAAATTATTCATTTTTGGATTCCCACCACCTGTCTGAATATAGCCTTTTGTTTGTCTTGAAATGGCCTTAATATTACTTTACCATATTGCCGAAAGAAATTATTATGTTACTATAGTACAATAATGTTATTATTGTACAGCAGTTAGTTACTATATGCAACCATGTTAAGTGTATTTAACTTGACATTTTCGGCGAATATATTGAGAAAATTATTACGTCAAGTTAAATTAATTGACAGTTGCATTGTTTATTCTCGATTGAAATGGAATGGGGTTGTTCCGTTTTTTCTAACACTATTATTTTTATTTTTTTCTGAATGTTGAAGGCTCAAGTAATTAAAATATATCATACATATTTTTTAATTTTGTTTCATTACAAAGAAAAAAAAATATTAAAAAATATTCACAAATTGAAATTGTTTCTGTATGACGTACATTACATTGAAGTAGAACACTGGCGCTGTCTGCTGGATGTTGCCGTTAATGACAATTTTCAATTATGAAATGATTTTCCTAATGCTCCCATTAATTATATAATTTTATTAACATCCAGTGTTGCCAACTTTCCGAGAAAAAAATTACTAAAGTTTCAAAAAATTTATTATGACGAGGTTATTTAACGGATTTTACTCAAATTTTCACAAAAGATTCTCCTAGTATTTATATAATTTATGTAATTTTAACAAAATACAGTGTCGCCAACTTTCCGAGAAAAAAATTACTAAAATTTTAAAAAATTCATTATGACCATTTTATTTAACCGATTTTAATCAAATTTTCATAAAAGTTTTTTCTAGTGCCTAAATAAATTATGCAATTTTAACAAAATACAGTGTTGCTAACTTATCGAGAAAAAAAATCACAAAATTTTTTAAAAATTTATTGTGGCTACATTATTTTTATTCGATTTTGATTAAATTTTGAGAAAAGTTTCTCCTAGTGCCCACATAATTTATAATATTATTAAAATACAGTGTTGCCAACTTTCCGGAAATGTCAAAGTGGTCTATATATGGGTTTACAAATAATGAAAATAGAAAATATTTAATTCAGTTCTGTTTATGTAATTAGGACAAAGTTGATTAAAACAGATTTCTGAGTTTTAGAAAAATTTAAGAACAGATTATTCCAAAAACAATGATATATATATATATATATATATATATATATATATATATATATATATTGAATGCCGGTATTAATAACTTTTGAATTAATAACAAATTTAATTAATAAAAAATTAAACATATATATTAAAAAAAAACAGTTAAAATTTGAGTTATTAGATTTTCCAAGAAAATGGTACACATTTATTATCATCTTACATACATACATACATACACAATCACGCCATGTACCCAAAAGGGTGTGGCCTCCAAACATTCTTATCCAAACAAGCAACTTTCGCTTCATCCACATTCATAATTCCTCTCATACATGCTCTTTTATTTCTACTACTTGGAAACTTTTGCTCACGCAAGCCACTCTCTCAATCATACCACTCCAACTAGTCATCGGACGTCCACCTGCAAACGTATACCATCAAAATTATTCAAATAAATCTTTTTAACCAAACGTTCATTAGACATTCGCTCAGCATGTCCGAACCATCTTAACTGACTAACACCAATTTTTGCTACAACATTTTTTTTCAATTTCACACTCATCATACACTAATCGTATTTTGTACCCGATCTCTCCTATAATTACACAAGCTACCCCACGTAAAAATCTCATTTCCACAGCAGTCATTTTCCGTTTATGCTTTTGCAACCAAACCCAGAACATTCACTACCCTATACATCAACGTAGGCACCAAAACTGCATTGTATGTACTCAAACGGGCTTCTTTGGAAACATTTACATTTCATCTTAAACGATGAAAATTAATATTTTATTTATAATGAATCCGATGACATATGCTAATTTATTCATTGTTTATAAATTAGTGCTAACAATATTTTCCAAAATTAAAGTACATTTTAAATAGATTGCGAAATTGTTTTAGTCAGAATAATTTCGAGGCTTTCATGCTCATGTCATGCGAGAAGGATATTTTGGAAAAATAACTTAGATTTAAACAAAGCATTATATTCAATTTTATATGTGTCATTTTTTACAATTTATTTTTATCTTTCTGTAATATCATTTCCATTATTATTAGAATACAAAAATATAAAAACGTAACGGTATCCGGACAATTCACCGAAAACAATTCACCGAAAACCGTTCACCGAAAACAATTCACCGAAAAACAATTCACCGAAGTACCAATTCACCGAAGTACCAATTCACCGAAAAACAATTTATCGAAAAACAATTTATCGAATAACCAACTGAAATAGAATTAAATTAAATTAAAATTAATATTAGAAAGTGGTTAGGTTAGAAAAGGTTAGGTTATTAGGTTGGTTTAGGTTTTTTTTTCAGTATGTATAAATAGCCAATTGCGTATACATACCGTATGTATAAATAGCCTGATTCTTAATATTATGAATATTAGGAATGTCTTTAAAAAAAGTGTATTTATTTTTTTATTTTTTTCTTTAACACTTTACGGAGGGGTGATGAGTAAGTTAGGTTAGGTTAGGTTGTTTAATTCTATTTTGTATAATTATTATTTATAATTATTATGCAAGTTGATGTATGGTAGTGAATGTTGGGTTTGGTTGCTAAAGCATAAACGGAAAATGACTGCTGTGGAAATGAGATTTTTACGTGGGGTAGCTGGGTGTAACTATAGGAGAGATCGGCTACGAAATACGATTAGTGTATGATGAGTGCGAAATTGAACAAAAATGTTGTAGCAAAAGTTGTCCCGTGTTAGAGTCAGTTAAGATGGTTCGTACATGTTGAGCGAATGTCTAATGAACGTTTGCTGTTAAAAAGATTTATTTGAATGATTTTGATGGTATACGTTTGCAGGTGGACGTTCGATGAGTAGTTGGAGTGGTATGATTGAGAGAGTGGCTTGCGTGAGCGAAAGTTTTAAAGTAGTAGGAATAGAAGTGAGCATGCTGTGAGAGAGGAATTATGAATGTGGATGAAGCGAAAGTTGCTTGTTTGGATAGGAATGTTTGGAGGCGATTGATTTCGGGATGATGAAAAGAGTTTGTGCCGCACTCTTTTTGGGTACATGGCGTGATTGTGTATGTATGTATGTATTATGCAAGTTACAACTGACAATAAGCCTATGTTCTTTATATATTTTTTCTTATTTAATTTACCATCGCTATACGATCATATACCTAATCGGACCTTACCTAACCTATTGCCTATTTTTATGATAAATATTTGAGTAAATTAATTTACATTCTTGCTTATTATTGATAGAATAATACAATATTAATTTCAAGTTCACATTTAAAATTGCTGTGGCCAAATAATTTCAAAAATATGGCTATAGAATAAACGAAAATATAATCCAAAACCCTTATAATCCGATAATCCGCAACCAGCGTACAGTTTCGTTATTTAAACTTAGGATTTTCGACCGTGGTGTGCAGTTTATGTGCTCCGATTCAAATTTGGGATTTTCGATCCACGTGCAGTTTATATACTCCGAAGTTATAATACTATCGTTGTGATTATATGTTTGCAAATTTAAATTTGAAACAAAAATATAAAAAAATTGTTTCTGATATTTTGTTCGTTTATTTGACGTTCCCTCTGAACAGCTATTGCGCCCCACAAGTTTGAGTACCGCTACTATAATGAATAAGAAGTATCATTATTAATAGACCTTGAACAAATAAATGTTCGTATTGTCATTGTGAAATTTAATATAATAATACTCAAAAATATTTGAGATTTTATATTTTTCCCAAAATTTCACAAGATACTCAGTCATTGAATCGGCTTGTTAGGCTATGCATCAATGACTGGCCAGTCTACACACGTGCCTACGGTTAAAAATTGTATACAAATCCTTCATATAGCCTGTAGATGACGAATCTGAACTTAGTTTATTTGGGTGTATGGATGTGCGTCGTCAGCTCACTCGCTCGGTTGTAAGTCAAAATTTTGTGGCTGCAACTCCTCCTAGACGGTTCAACCGATTTTAATGAAATTTTCAGGATAAATTTGTCTAGTGCCCAGGATGGTCATGTGGTTTTGTTTTTTTTTCCAGTGATGCCAACTTTCCGAGAAAAAAATTACTAAAGTTTTTAAAAATTCATATTGGCTACGTTATTTATCCGATTTTGATCAAATTTTTAGAAAATATTTCCTTAATGCTTCTATTAATTACATAATTTTATTAATATTCAGTGTTGCCAACTTTTCGAGAAAAAAATTACTAACGTTTTAAAATTTTTATTATGGCCATGTTATTCAACCGATTTTACTCAAATTTTTACAAAAGATTCTCCTAGTATTCATATAATTTATGTAATTTTAACAAAATACAGTGTTGCCAACTTTCCGAGAAAAAAATTAGTAAAATTTTTAAAAATTTATTATGACCATTTTATTTAACCGATTTTAATCAAATTTTCATAAAAGTTTTTCCTAGTGCCTAAATGAATTATGCAATTTTAACAAAATACAGTGTTGCCAACTTATCGAGAAAAAAATCACAAAAATGTTTAAAAATTCATTATGGCTACATTATTTATTCGATTTTGATCAAATTTTCAGAAAAGTATCTCCTATTGCCCACATAAATTATAATATTATTAAAATACAGTGTTGCCAACTTTCCGAGAAATGTCAAAGTAGTCTATATATGGGTTTACCCATATACTTCTAACCTTGTTTTTTACAACTTTCGACGTGGATTAACTCAAGTAACTCAAGTGTAGCGATAAACTTGATTCAACTCTTGTGTGATGAAGCGCACCATCAAGGACCAGTGTTTATCGATGTTTTACCGAATTCAATCGTGGAACGTAAGTTGGCCAAAATCGTTTCTTGTTCCGGAAAACATTGGCCCATATTCTCACCTCATTTATAAAACTGATTTTTGCCAAAAGTGCTTTTGATGTTTACTTAAAATTATTAATTAAGCAATTTATAATAGTTTATTTAAATTTTTTAATACCAAATATAATAAAAACAAGATTAGAAGTATATGGGTAAACCCATATATAGACTACTTTGACATTATGACATAAATGATAAGAAATAGGAATAAAAAAAAATTTCATCGAAAGTTGGCAACATTGTATTTTGCTAATATATAATATTATAGGCGCTAAGGGTATCTTCTGTAAAAATTTCATTAAAATCGGATAAATAATGCGGGCATAACAAATTTTTAGAAAATTATTAATTTTTTTTGTGAAAATTGGCAACACCGTATTTTAATAAAATTATAATTTATATGGGCACTAGGAGAAACTTTTCTGAAAATTTGATCAAAATCGGATGAATAATGTAGCCACAATGAATTTTTTAAATTTTAGTAATTTTTTTCTCGGTAAGATGGCAACACTGTATTTTGTTAAAATTGCATAACTTATGCGGGCACCAGGAGAATTTTTAGTGAAAATTTGATCAAAATCCGTTAAATAAAGTGGTCATAACAAATTTTTAAAAATTTTAGTAATTTTTTTCTCAGAAAATTGGCAACACTGTACTTTGTTGAAATTATCTAATTTATATGGATACCAGAAAAATCTTTTGTGAAAATTTGAACAAAATCGGTTAAACAACATAGCCGTAATAAATTTTTATAAAATTTAGTTATTTTTTTCTCAAAAAGTTGGCAACACTGTATTTTATTAAAATTACGAAATTTATATGGGCACTAGGGGAATCTTTCCTGAAAATTTGATCAAAATCGGATAAATAATATAGCCACAATGAATTTTTAAAAATTTTAGTAATTTTTTTCTCGGAAAGTTGGCATCACTGGAAAAAACCAAAACCACATGATCATCTTGGGTACTAAACAAATTTATCCGGAAAATTTCATTAAAATCGGTTGAACCGTCTAGGAGGAGTTGCGATCACAAAATTTTGTCTGAGGACCGAGCGAGCGAGCGAGCTGACGACGCACATCCATACATCCACATAAACTAAGTTAAGATTCGTCATCTAGACGCTATATGAAGGATTTATATACACAATTTTTTTTTTTGAAAATGTTACAGACACCGTTCCAAACGCTATACTACTTTTTCCTTGCAGTCAAAGTATTAATGATCAAAAATAGAAAAACTATTTATATTTGATCAGAAATAAAAGCAAAAAATTATTTTGAAATTATTGATAAAAGCACTTTTTCACGAAAAAGTGAGGTGATGCTGTGCGTGAACTGATACTGTAAGATTGTCATGTGACAAAATACATTAGTTTAGAGGTGCCTCAATAGGAGCGGAAAAAGTGCTTCGAAATTGGTTAAAACGCGTGCGCAAGAGTCGTATTGGACTTTATGGGGGATATTTGGAAAAACAATAAAGCCATTTTTGATGACAACTATTTGTTTTTACCACTTTGACTGCAAGGAAAAGTGGTATAGCGCTTGGTACGGTGTCTGTAACATTTAAAAAAAAAAAATTGTGTATAGAAATCTTTCATATAGTCCCTAGATGACGAATCTGAATTTAGTTTATATGAGTGTAAGTTAAAATTTTGTGGCCCCAACTCCTCCTAGACGGTTCAACCGACTTTAATGAAATTTTCAAACCTACCCTAACCTAACGCACTTCTTAACATAACATAACATAAGGAACAATCACACTTCTTAACATGATATAAGTCTTAACGGACGAAATTGATAAAATTACTAACGAAACATTTTGAGGTTCATTGGTTTATACACACCAAACATGGTCGTTCCGATATTCACGCATGCGCAAATCTGGTTTTTCAGTATTTGTAAATATAGCAACATCTGTGTCATCTATTCTGGAGATCAGCCAAGCTAAATATCAATATTTCGAAATTTTCCTTCCATTATATCTGTGGGTGCATTCAACAAAAATACGCTGCTATATATTCTTCTTCCTATTCTAGAAACAATACACAAAATTCATCTGGCCAACTGGATTGCTGACACAATTTCGTAATTTAACCTATAATACTTATCAAATACAATATTTTTGTGTTTAACTTATTGTAAGAAGCTTTCTTTTTGGTAGAAAATTTAATTTTAATCATGAATAATTTTATGGAACATTGTCAATTATGTATAAGTGATAAAAATGTAGTGTTCACTATACTTGATCAGGATTCTGATGGCAAACGTTTCGTAGATAAATTGGAAGCAATTATGCCAGAAATTGTAAATATGAAATAATTTATTTTGATTGTAATATACATTATTGTTTCTAAATTTTTACTTTTTTATTTTAGGTAGCTTGCAGGATCAAATTACCAAATGGTATTTGTACTATTTGCGCTGTTCAGTTGGATGAAGCTTATAAATTTATAAAACAATGTTTCAATTCGCAAATAATATTAAAACAACATTTAAATGAAAAACTTTGTCGATTGTGTGCTGGTGGTGATAATATAACATTTACTTTAACTACAATGGATTCGGATAATGTATTGTTATCATACAAATTGGAAACCATTGCATCGGAAATTGTAAGTCAAATACTAGCTTTAAACCAGGTCACGAAAAGAATAATATGCTTATAAATTGATAAATAATCATTTATTTATTGTCTTTTCCATAAGTCTCGAGAACAGACAACATTTAACCTAATCTAATTTAGAGTATTTTAAATTTTAATACGTTTGTTGGTTTTGTTTAATTGAAATCTACATATACCAAGTTGTAATTTCAATACGTGTACATTTACAATAAAAATTACATAAAATAATTATTTTATTAGGTTTTAGCTTAAAATAACCTTATTAATTATAATATGTTTTCGCTAAACTAAAATTTGCTTCTGTAAGATTGGTGGGAATGGCTATTATGAGAAAAATGTCTTTGTTCAGGCTGGTAAATATTTTGTCTTGCATTTTTAATTGTGTGCGGGTTATTTTTGATCATTTGCCACCCTATAACCTAGTAACGTATCCATATAGATTATAGTGGGATTTAGATCTCTCAAATCAATTAAATATTAGTTAAATATCATAGGGAGTTGGTGTTATTAGTAGAAATATATTTTTTTTATTAAGTTCCCTTTATTTTATAATATGTAATTTTAATTTATATTTATAGCTGGAATGTACTGAGAAGTTATCGGATTTTATTTGCTCAATTTGTTCTGTTCGATTAAATGAAACGTATAAATTTGTAGAAAAATGTTTTAAATCGCAAGAAATTTTAAAGCGATATGCAAAACAACAATCGCAAAATAGTGAAGTTATGAAAAACGAAATTAAAAATGAAAGCGAAATTAATGAAGAGAATATTGATGATGGATACATTAAACTAGATTTAGAAACTGATAGAAACATTAAAGTTGAAGAAATTTTAGAATCACAAAATAATACAAATGTTGATGCTGTTTGTATGAAAGAAGAAGCTATTAATGAAGAGAAAATTGAAGTAGATTTGGAACATGGTACAAATATTAAATTTGAAGAAAGTTTGAAATCAGAATCTTTAGATTTACATTCACAATTAATAATTAAGGAAGATTATTCGGATTTTGAGAATGAATCCAATATAAAACGTGGTCAAGCCAGTAGAAATTTGAATGAAATTGATGAATCTGTAATGAAACGAAAATCTCATAAATGTACATTATGTGAGAAAACTTTTGCTAGACGTTCTAATTTAACAGTGCATATTCGAACACATACAAAAACAAATGACATACTTAAATGCGAAATATGTGAGAAAACTTTTGCTAGACGTTCTACTTTAACAGTGCATATTCGAACACATACAAAAACAAATGACAGACTTAAATGCGAAATATGTGACAAAACTTTTACTGAAAGTGGAACATTACGAAGACATATCCATTCTCATACAAAGGAGAAACTTTATAAGTGCAAAATATGCCAAAAAGCATGTACTCAAAGAGGAAATTTAAAAACACATATGCGTATTCATACAAATGAGAGACCTTATAAATGCGAAATATGTGAGAAAGCATTTAGTCAAAATGGATCTTTAAAAGTGCATATTCGTTCCCATACACAGGAGAGACCTTATAAATGCGAAATATGTGAGAGAACTTTTCCTGAAAGTAGAAACTTAAAAAGACATATCCGTTCTCATACAAATGAGAGACCTTATAAATGCGAAATATGTGAGAAAGCATTTGGTGAAAGTGGAGTTTTAAAATTGCATATTCGTACCCATACACAGGAGAGACCTTATAAATGCGAAATATGTGAAAAACAATTTACACGGAGGGAAAGTTTAACGACACATTTTCGTACTCATACAAAAGATAGACTTTATAAATGCAAAGTGTGTGAGAAAACTTTTAGTAGGAGTGAATTTTTAAAGAGGCATATCTTTTGTCATGTCAATTAGAAGCGAAATAGAAAACTTTAACTCAGAGTAGAAATTAAAAAAAAACATATTCGTATTCATAGATTTAATTTTTGTATTTCTCTTTTTATTAATGATTAGTTTTTAATTATCGTTAAGCCTCATTTAGACTGCTGTTTTGCTAGCGAAATTAGTGTTATGTTTTAGCGCAGAACTAGTGGTTCTGAACCAAACTACATGTGATCTTATAGGAATACATTGTAAATGCACGGATTTAGTTTCATTAGCAAATTTTGTTTCATCGCAGCCAAAGTCTGATCTGACCGAGGTTTCTTAACTAAAATTCACTTATGTTTTAAGAACGGCCAATCAGATTCCAATAAAATGAGATAGCGATGTATATCTGTTTTTATGAAAGAAACGTCAAATTTATAATATGTAAATGAGCAGTTTGGAAAATAAAATTAATATTATTTTAAAAGGGCGTATTTAATATACTAAAATAACATTTATTTTAAGAAATAGAAGAAAAATTTGCGAATACAAAGAAGATGGTGAATTCATCGTATATGCAAGGGTGGGCAACCTTCTTTATAACACGGGCCAGAATACATTTTACGTTTTTTTCGCGGGCCGTAGTAGTTAATTGGCTGTAAAAATTATTGAAAATAAAAAAAATAAAATGCAAAAAAAATTAATTTTCAATAATTTTTCCAGCCAAACCAAAATGAGTTAAAAAAAAAGTTACTTAGATATTATGTAGCTAATTTTTTTCTCTATTTTACTAAATTTTTTCAGATTTTTTTAAGCAAATTTTGAAGAAATCCCAAGGGTGCAGCTTATGTTTAACTTTAAATATCTCGAAAAACAGTGACTTTATCGTTACAAAGAAAGAGAATGTTTTTTACACAGCAAGTATTGGAGAATCGAAAAATTGTGCTAAAATGACAATTACGCCAGTGGCGTAGAATTTAGGAAGGATCAAGCTCTCACTTGCCCTGTTGTACGCCAATGGCAGTAGCCAGAAACTTTTATTTAACATAATTTAGTATGGTGTACGGTACCTACATTTTCTGCCAAGTATGATAAGGATACGTCAAATAGTTTGTAAGTACTGGGCAAAAATCGTTTTTAAATTTTTATATAAAACACCCTGTAGCTCAGTAAGGAGCCACATTTTATCTCAGTGATTTGCATTAAATCTTCATATTCTGAGCCCAGGATACTCCAGTTAAAATTAGGAATAGTTATTCTGTTACACCCTGTATACAACGTAAACGAAAATGTCAAAAATAATTTTTAACAGCATTTAAATTGTCATCACTGCGCAGGCGTAACTGAAAATTAAACAAGACGAACATTCAATGTGAATGGTCAAGTTTTTGCGTTGTGTTAAATCATGAAACTATTTTGGCAGTCCGAATGAGGTTTTACTCTGAATATAATTTGTCAGTATTTTTTTACATGATTATTATTTTAAACAAAATTTTAATGATAAGTCTTATTCAGGTTGACGTTTTAGTTTTATGCAGAAGGACAAGAATTTGACCAATCCAAACACTTGACACATTTTTAGTTTTTACTCCAAAGTGTTTGGATTGGTTAAATTCTTATGCTGGTTCACAAAACTAAAACGGTAGTATGAATTAGGCTTTCTGTACAATAATGTTTTTTAATTTCTACAAAAATCAACATGTATTTGGAAATTTATAACATAATATGAAATGACAATAAACTTTATTTATGTGTTTCTAAGCAAATGAAAATTTTCAGCCTTCATTGTGACAAGAAGATACCAGTCTGTTAATAATCTAAAGTAAAGGTGACACCATTTGTCCAAATCAATTTTATATATTTATTTTTTCAATTTATATTAATTTTATTATTATTAAATATTTATTTATAATAAAATTCAAATTAATAAATAAATTAATATCATTATGTAATATGTATTGACAAATTGTTTTAACTTTATTTAATAATGTGAATGAAATTTTTTTTTTCAAGTGTATCATAGGACCTATAGTAGTTAAGGTTAGATTAAGACCAATCTAAGTAATGGTCTCTTATATTTACTCAAATATTTATTGTTTATGTATGTAGATTGTAAAAATTTATGAAAATTATACATTTTCTTACATATTAAGAAAAACAAATAAAGAAATGTTTTGAAATGTGTCTTTTTTTGTCAGCTTAAATAAAATGTTCCTAATTTGAATCTAATCAATCAATCAATTGAAGTTTTAAATGATCGTCCGAATGCTGAAGAATATGCAAATTCATGAAAAGTTAGACATCGCAAGTGGTTCTAACATGACGGTACTTTAATCAGTAATGCATTATTTTTCAATAGAAAATAACTTATGTTTAATCAAAGTTTACTTTAAAAAAGCAATAAAAATTATATTAATTTTTAATGCATTTTTTACAACTTTTTTTTTATTTTTTATTACCTTCAAATTTGATTATTGTTGTTATTATTATAATAAAAATAATATAGCATACACAATTCATAATAGATTTTGGGATAATAAATTTGCATTTATCAAACAACAAACAAGAAACTTATACACAATACAAAAAATAAACAGCTAACAAAATAAATATTTATTAACACATTTGCAATTTTAAGAATTTATAACGACATGTGCTAAGATTAATCTAATACTGAAACTATATCATCAAATTACTCAGATTGAATTGTAAGTTTGAAAGAGTTAGTGCTACACCCTTTTGGGTAGATGGTGTGATTGTATATATATATATATATATATATATATATATATATATATATATATATATATCGGTGTCAAATATCACCACGCTGTTATAAACGTTATAAAAATTGGAATCTTTTTTATGTGAATTTGACAATCATATCAAAGGATGTGCGAAATTTATTCAGATGTCAAAAACTTGTTCTTGAAGAATGCTTACAAGTTCTTTATTGTTTTAGTTTTATCATATATTTTGTGTCTGAATGGTTGTTGTTTTTTTTTTTCAATTTGTACGTTTGCAAATGTCTTTTTAATTTAATTTAATTCATGTGACTACGAATATGTATCGTTAAATTAGTACTGTGCGCAAACGATTTTACATTGATATGGTCTTTCGTTTGAATGCATACGATTGTGTTTAGTTAAATCAGAATGATAACAAAAAACTTTCTTGCATATTTTGCATATGTTTTGTTGAATTGTGCATGTTTAAGCATGCAATTTCCTATTTACTGTATCAGTATTGAAAATATCTGAATTTGTTTGACTGTAATTTGATTCATCATTTCCAAAAATCACTGACAATCTTTTCTGTATTTACACAAAGATGCTCCAATTTACTATCATTCGCTGAACTAATTTTAGTATAATCAAAAGATTCTATTGTGTAGTCACAACTTGCCTCCTTCATTCTTGTTTCAAAATCAATATGAAATGGTTTAATATTAATACTATCTTTTAAATTCATTTGTTGAGTACGATCGGAATCAATATTACACTCCGTAATATTTTCTTGTACATTGCTGTACAGAAAGTCTTATTTAGACTACCGTTTTAGTTTTACGCACATGTACAAGAGTTTGAACAATTCAAATGGTGTAAAAACTAAAAATGTGTCAAAACTAAAACAACAGTCTGCATAATAATGTCATTATTGTCATTGTAATTAATCTTACTTTAATAAATTATAAAACTTATTAATTAATTCAATATCAGAATATTTGCTTTTGTCACAGTTTTGATGTATTTGCATTTCGTTTATTGGTAACATTTATATATAATAAATAATGTTTCGTGTCCTTTTCCTAACAAATACGTATATTCAAACATCTGTATCTAAGCGTTTGACCTAGTTTAGGTAAAAAAATAACTGTAGACTGTTATTACAATGTGTACGACAGAGAAGCTTCGCACCCTTATATCCTAACGTATCTTACCTAAGCCAATAGGTTTTTATAATGTCATTCACCATCATTACGAATTTTATACTTAATTTGTTCTTATGTTTTTCATATGTACAAATGTATATATTTATTCTGCTCTTTTATTTAGTTGTATTATAATAGAAATATTCAAAACAACTTGTTCACTAATTTGTCCGTAATGTTTATTCGATCTTTCACATAATTATGTCTAGAGTCTAGACTCATAAATTTATGACCTTCTTGTAATTTGACACCTTGTTTAGTTTTAAGCTATAACTTCATTTCTGACAGGCAACATTCCTTTCTTTGTTGCCTAAATATACCAATTTTACCTAACTTATTTCTATTAAACATTATTATTATTATAATTTAACATTAACGATAACATACATATTAACAAAAAAAAAAAACTTACCAATACCACCTGTTTCACTATATATTATTTAAAGTAAATTCACATTGTAAGATTCGAATTATACAGAATTTTCATAAGTTATTGTGCCAGCGACCAGATTTCATATCATAATCGAAACATTGTTCTGTCGCAGTTGACGTCATTTCCGATGAATGTGATTCGATAAGATTTTCTATCTTTAATCATATCATAATTTTAATATTGCGTTACCATATTGCCGAAAGAGATTATTATGTTACTGTAGTACAATAATGATATTATTGTAGGTGTATTTAACTTGACATTTTCGGCGAATATATTGAGAAAATTATTACGTCAAGTTAAGTTAATTGACAGTTGCATTGTTTATTCTCGCTTGAAATTTAATTTGATTATTGAAAATATGTGACGAAGTGCAAGAAATGCCATTTGCATTCAGGCGGTCCGAAACTGTATATTCGATCAAAGAAACACGATCAAATATAGGTACTTAATTTGACATATTCGATGGTTATATTGAAAATAATTAAGTCAAATTAATTAACAATTGCATTGTTTATTTTCGTTTAAATTTGAACTTGATTATTGAAAATGTGTGAAAAAGTGCAAGAAATGCAATGTATACTGCCAGATTTATCAAAAACTGCATATTTAACCAAAGGGACACGATCAAGTGTATTTAATTTGACATCTCCGACGGCTACATTAAAAATTATTTAGTCAAGTTAAGTTAGTTGACAATTGCGTTGTTTATTTTATTTTTTGCTTCAATTTGAATTTGATTATTGAAAATGTATGAAGAAGTGCAAGAAATGCAATGTACACTGCCAGATTTATCAGAATTCGTATATTCGATCAAAGACACATTAATTCTCACAAATCACGTATGAAATATAAATAATATATATTTCCATTCAAATAATGCAAGTGTCAAATAACTTAACTCGATTTAATCATTTTTAATTGAAATATCCGTCAAAGATGTCAAATTAAATATACTTGACCGTGTTTCTTTGGTCGAATATACAGTTTTTGACCATCCTGGAACAAATATTATCAATAACAATTCTACTAACGATAAAAACTCGTGCCGTCACTGAATATATTTAAAAAAAATAATAGTTACCTCCTCAGATCAAACATAATTAAAGTAACACAGTAAAAAAATTTGCAGAACTCATTATATTACAATAAAACAGCTTTAGGATGTAGTTCTGTATTAATATTTATTAATACTCGACCTACTCTACGTACTCGAACGTACATCTTCATCAGGAAAAATGATATAAATGACATAATGTTGTTGTCTAGAGATGGCTGTTTTGATCGTGAAATTGAAAGGAGAGTAAATGCTGGTTGTAAGTTTTTGGGTGCTTTGGGAAATTTTGCTAGGAATGTAAATGTTTCCAAAGAAGCCCGTTTGAGTATATATATATATAATGCAGTGTTGGAGCCTCCGGTGATGTATGGTAGTGAATGTTGGGTTTGGTTGCAAAAGCATAAACGGAAAATTACTGCTGTGGAAATGAGATTTTTACGTGGAGTATGTGGTGTAAATAGAAGAGATCGGGTACGAAATAGATTAGTGTATGATGAGTGTGAAATTGAAAAAAAATGTTGTAGCAAAAGTTGGTGTTAGTCAGTTAAGATGGTTCGGACATGTTGAACGAATGTCTAATGAACGTTTGGTTAAAAAGATTTATTTGAATGATTTTGATGGCATACGTTTGCTTGGACGTCCGATGAGTAGTTGTAGTGGTATGATTGAGAGTGTTTTACGTGAGTGAAAGTTTCCAAGTAGTAGGAATAAAAGAGCATGTATGAGAGGAATTATAAATGTGGATAAAGCGAAAGTTGCTTTTTTGGATAGGAATGTTTGGAGAAGACTGATTACGGGATGATGCAAAGAGTTTGTGCCACACCTTGTTGGGTACATGGCGTGATTGTGTGTGTATGTATGTATGTATGTATGTATGTATGTATGTATGTATGTATGTATATAGAAACAAATTACTAGGTAATCAAATACAAGGAACTAGATTATAAAATTATAAATTATTAAATAAAACTGCTTTATATTAAAGTTCTGTAGGGGGGAAATACATGTAAAAAAATTTTTTTTTCATTTTTTTACATAAATTAATTGCTTATACATCGAAGATTTATCCAGAAAAATATCTAACCGATCAGAAATGTATTTACCGAGATATAACCATTTAAAACCATTTATTACCGTTTAATCTTTTATCTTACTTAAAACTTTAAAAGAGTTTTTCTCGAATCGGTATTTTTATAAATGGCGGGCGTGATAAGTCGAGCAATTTTCATACAAATGAATTTAAACTTTGTGCGTTTAAAAGGAAATAGAATTTTATTCTATATGAACTTGTGATATAACGAAAATATTAACATTAAATTATTTTTAGGGGTGTCTAAAGTAAAAAAAAATGCTGAAAATTTGACCTTTTTTTTACAATGAGTTAAAATGATAAAATATCCGTTTTTTTGTAGTTTTAAAAGTTCATATAGAACAAAATACATCAGAGAATCATGAACAGTGACTAAAAGTAAAAAAAAAAATGTTTCCCGGTTCCAGGAATTCCCGCCATACGACCGGGTAAGGCGGACGCGACATCACTTAAGATTGGTTCCGAGATCACCCAGAGGTCACAGAAAGTTAAAAAAATTCTTAAGTGTAGTTGATTGTATGTCACATAGAATAAAAGAAACTCCAGCATTGTAACTTGTTTCATTCAGCCAAAAGAAAATCCTAAAATACCTTATTTTTTTAGGTCGTTACATGTATTTCCCCCCTTAATATTTATTTATAATCGACGTTTCGACAAACTCAACGTCCGTTTTCATCGGGAAAACTGGTACAAATGACATTTACAGTAAATAACAGAAGCAGAAGGTAACAAATAAGTAACTAGATTAAAAAAAAATCATAGACTTTTAATTAGTGGAAGCCAAATTTGATTTAACTCATTGCTTCACAGTGATTGATCTTATCTTTTTCTTTATACATTTCCTATTGTTTTTTCTGTTAATATTCATTGAGAAGTAATCGAAGTGAAGGCACTGAGTTAAATAAAATTTGCCTTACATTAATTAAAAATCTATAAAAAAAAATATGTTCTAGTTACTTATTTGTTACCTAGTAACTTGTTTCTATGTTATGTTATTTACTGTAAATGCCATTCGTAGCAGTTTTCCTGATGAAGACGGATGTTGAAACCGTATCCGAAAACCGGATCCGAAGCACTATATATATTTTTTTAATTAAACTGAAACGAAACGAATTTGTGAGCAATATGCGCATACATGTCATCTACCACTGCCACCAACTGACACAAAAGATCATGAAACATCAATTTTTTTTGCACTATACACACGTCATAAAATATTCATTATAAATTATCTATCATTATTTGTTATTTTCTGTTATTAACTGTAGCTAACTTTCGCAATTTATTTTAATATAAAATATAGCTTTAAATTTCAATATACATTCAATTATTTTTTAAATTTCATTTTATGTAATCATTTAATTATCTTTTCCGATTCTCGTTTACAGTTTCTTTGCAATCATTAATAATTTGTAAGATAATTGCTTAATTTAATTCAAACGAGATCATGCACGCATGAACAATATTTTAAAACTTGTTAAGGGGGAAAATACATGTAAACGCAAAAAAGATTTTTTCAACAATTTTTGATATTTTAATGAAATTTTACAAAATAAAACTGTTTATTCCATGTAATTATAGATATATTTTCAGCTATAAATACGGTTTATTTTTAGAGTCGAAGTCCATGTACACAGGAAAATACTTACGATTAGTAATGTAGACTTTAATTTAATAAATTAGATATTTAACTCTTTAACTACTAATACTAGCAATGCTAATGGTTTTTTTTTTTTTTTTAATTTTAATCAAAAATATACATTAAAATAACTATACATATGTAAAATAAAATGTAAATTGTTTAATTTATTGTTTTTTTTTCATATTATATTTTGTATGTGACGTTCCTTATATGTACAAACATGTTTATCAAAAGGATTTAAATAAATTATTATTATTATTACGAAATGAGCTATTATACGTGGTTTTAAGACAACGTAACTGTCATAAAAGCTGAAATAAACAAATGAACTAAAACACCCAAAAATCGAGCTTGTAATATTAGCCAATAGTTTTACTAAGCAAATATCCACGCGTCGCATCTGTAAATAATTATTTATAAAATAAGAAAGACGAGATAAATAATTGTTACACAATATTGACACAAAAACAGTTACTTTATCGTAAATACGTAGATTAAAATCGTTATTATCTGTTATCAAACGTTATCAGTTTTTGGACGGATCAGTGTGTATAAGTATATGAGGCGCGCGTTACTAAACATAGTTAAACACAACAAAAAGATCTAGTACGTGATATTCATTTTATTAAAATATTTTCAAATTGCCGAATAAATTTGTTTATCATTAAGTAAGTGTTGCACAATTTGTTAAAATAAAAACTTATTCTAAATACACTTGAAATTAAGTAATTGATATTAAGGTAAGTTAAATGTCTGTGTTTTTAACATGTTTTTATTAACTCGCTTTTTTTCCTGTTTGTTTGTTTGTTTGTCGGTTCGGTACAAATTTTGTAAACGATAAACTAACTTCCCGACGAGCTAGAGACTTGAAACTTTAAACATAGCTCAGAACTGTAGATGACAGTGCAATATTAACTAATTAATTAATTAATAATATTAGAAATATTAAATTAAAGTTAATTAATTTAATTAATTAGGTTAAAGTTAAAGTTAAACAAGACTAAGAAGCAGAAAATAAATATTTAAATAAAAAAAAAATATAGGTACCACGTTTTTAAATGTTTAGATAGCAATCAAGTTAACAACATGCACTAAATTTGCAGATGAAATGTTTTTGAAATTTTCAAGGTTTTCTGTACCGCATTATAAGAGTTTGTCATTTTCTTGGTTGTGTGTTTATTTGTACATACAGCTAAGTATTATTATATTGTAAGTTATTCAAATTTATGTATATATTTTAAGGCTTTTTATTAATATTAATTTCATGTTTTGGACAGCTTATAATTTTATTTGTTTTTTTTTTTTAATTTTTAATTTAGTAACAAGGAAACAAAGGTTGTATACGTAATGTGTGTGTCAATTTTTATTTTTGTGAATTTAATTTTTAATTATTTTATTTTAATTTTATTTCTTTGCTATTCTTCGTTTTTAACCTTTTTTCTTTTGTTGTGGACTAGTCTGGTAAGCTCTTATTTACCAAAAAAAAACTCTTTCCATCTTGAAAGGTATGAAAAATGGCAGAATGAATGTAGATTTGCTACTAGGAATGTAAGAGGAATTAATGCAAAAGAGGATGAATTGATAGATTTAATGCGTGTCTACAACATTGATGTGTTATGTGTAGCTGTCGTTGCCTCACGTTTTTCTGTATAGGGTTATAAATCTGTATGGTACTAGGAGAAATTATTTTATTATTTTTATTTTGTATTAAAAACGTAGCATATTAAAATATTTTTTTTATTTAAATAATTATTTTCTGCTTTTTATTTTTGTTAAACTTTAACTTTAACCTAATTAATTATAATTTAATAATTAGAATGCATTCACCTGATGATGGCCAACAAGCCGAAATGTACATTGTTTAATAAGTTAAATTAATTTTGAAACAAAAGACCAAGAGTCATGTGTTTCCTTTTTATTATAATAATAATTTTATTAATTATAATTTTATAATTATAATTAATTACGTTAATTAATTAACTTTAATTTAATATTTCTAATATTATTAATTAATTAATTAATCTTGAATTGTCATTCAATTTTGAGGTATGTTTAAAATATCCAGTCTATAACTCATCGGGAAGTTTAAAATCGATTGAAAACAGGAAAGAAAGCGAGTTAATAAAAACGTGTTAAAAATATATATGATTCTTTTATACATACTTGAATATAGATACGAACGAAATTGTTTTATCAAAATCAGATTTTGATTTTCAAAAATATTTATGTAATAAAATAATAACATAATTTTATAACTTCTTTTCCAGTTTTAATATTTTATTGAAACATGCCTTATAAGAGAACCGATAATTTACCAAAGAAGTAAGTTAAAAATACGTAATAAATAATAATACAACTATTTAATAATATTTTTTTTTTCAATAATTTTGTAGAGTTCTTTCATCAGCAGTTGCCAAAATTAATAAAACGTCCACATCACCAGTGGTTCCATTTCACAAATTGGTAATTGAATTTTTTTTTTACAATTATTATAATAGTGTTAATTAAATATTTCGATATGGTAAAATTTTTTTCAGAACGCATTATTTTAAAATAAAACTGCTTTAGGTTAAAGTTCTGTATTATTATTTATTTATAATCGATTTTTCGACAAACTGATACTAATGACATTTTCAGTAAATAACAGAACATAGAAACAAGTTACTAGGTAACAAATGAGTAACTAGATCATAAAATATTATAGATTTTAAATTAATGGAAGTCAAATTTTATTTAAAATATATAAAATTTGGCTTCCATTAATTAAAAAATCTATAATATTTTATGATCTAGTTACTTATTTGTTACTTAGTATTGTTTCTATATTCTATTGTTATTTACTATAAATGTCATTTTTATCAGTTTTCCTAATGAAGACGAACGTTGAATTCGTAGAAATGTCGATTATAATAAATATTAATTCAGAAATTTAACTTAAAGCAGTTTTATTTTGAATATTTCGAGTTTATACTTATTTGTAAAACTTAAATTAATTAATATTCTTATCTCATTATACTATATACAAACAAAAGCAAAAATAACAAGATTAAAAGTATATGGGTAAACCCATATATCCCACAAATACTAAGAAATTAAAATAAAAATTTTATATTTTTTCTCCAAAAGTTAGTAATAATGTCTGTCATATTATATAATTTTTAATATTTTTTTCTCGGAAAGTTGGCAACACTATAAGACACTAAAATTATATAATTTATATGGAACACTATTAGCATATTTTGAAAAATTTGATTTAAATTTTTAGAATTTTAGTAATTTTTTACTGCAACTTAGTAAAAATTATGTAATTTATGTGAACACTAGAAGAATTATTTGTGCAAATTTGATTAAAACCGGTTATATAATATAACCATAATAGATTTTTAAGAATTTTAATAGGTTTTTTTCCCGGAAAGTTGGTATCACTTAAAAAATAAAACCACGTGACCATTTTGGGCACTAAATAAATCTATCCTGAAAATTTCATCAAATTCGGTTGAACAGTCTGTCTAGTAGCACGTACACCCTATAACTAAGTTTAGATTCGTCATCTAGAGGCTATATGAAGGAATTTTATATATTTTTACGGACATCGTACCAAACACTATACCCCTTTTTCTTTCAGTCAAAATTGTAATACTACATATACATTTTTCAGTATCAATTTGCAACATGTATGGAAGTAAATGCAATATTTCTAGCTATAATATGTGGAATAATAAGTGGCACATGTTTTCCTTTTCAAAATATTTTATATGGAGAATTTACAACTATTCTAATTGATCGAGTGGTCCAAAAAGGAAAATCGACTCCTAGTTTTATACTTGAGATATTTGGAGGTGGTGCAATTTTGTAAGTAAACGCATTGTTTTTTTCAATCGTTTAAATTTTATTTTTTATTATTTTTTTCGTTAAAGTATGATCTCTATTTACCTAACAAAAAAAACTTTTTTTTTACAAATCTAAATAATCTTTAATAACTTCGAACAGGTATTAAGTATTTTTATCAATAATTTTTTTTTCAAACTTATCAAAATATTGACATTACGTTACTATATTGCCTATGTCAAAAGTCATTATATTAGTAATATAATAATGTACATTTTTATAAAGCAGTTAGTTACTATATACATCACTGCTGGCAGCGCCAAACATGATAAATTAGAGAATTTTGTCAGACATTATCTACAAAGAAATCGATAAAAAAAAGCTGTTTTAAGATAAAAAGAAAACGTATTAAAGAAATTTATGATTTCTCATATGATCGATTGTGATTCAACAGCCAAACTAAGACATATAATTTTTGTTTCTTGATTCGCAGGATCGACGCAAGTCCAGAAGAAAATAAAAAAGCTTTATTAGACGATTCGGTAGCATTTGCCCTTGGCTGTGTTTCCATATCCATGGTGCAGTTTGTAACTGGAGCTTTTTGTATAGATTTATTTAATTACACTTGTTTGAAACAGGTTCGTACACAGTAAAAAAATAGTAATTTTACTATAAAAAAAATTTTTATTTTTATTTTACTATAAATATTCCGTATTTCTACTTCAAATCTCAGTAGTTTTTATATAAATCATAATAATTTTATAATAAAAAAATTGTAGTATTACATACATACATCCATCTCGTTCGTAATGTTATATTACATAATGTTTGTAATAGTTCTGATATTATGTATTTTTAAACAATTATGTTCAAATTATAACAGTGAAGTAATTATACCTAGAAATACTGGGCACCATAGTGTCTCATGATTTGTACATATATTTCTTTAGAGTGTATAAAATTGTGTTTTTAATTGAATGTAACTGAGATGACGATTATTGATAGAATTAATGTTGTTGGTAAGAATATGAATCGTATGTTGAATGTTGATAATTGCGAATTATTTTTATGAAAAGGGTGACGACTAAATGTAGTGTATCTGTTGATGGTGCACGTTTAGAGCAGGTAGATATTTATTTGGGTAGTTTATTGTCTAAGAATGATCGCATTGATCGTGAAATTGAAAGGAGAGTTAATGCTGGTTGTAAGGTTTTGTAGGCATTATATGCATTGGGTAGTATTGCTAGAAATATAAATGTTTCCAGACAAGCCTGTTTGAGTATATACAATACTGTTTTGGTACCTACGTTGATGTATGGTAGTGAGTGTTGGATTTGACTGCAAAATCATAAAAGGAAAATAATTGCTGCAAAAATGAAATTTTTATGTGGCATATATGGTGCAACTAGAAGAAATCAGGTACAAAATAGATGAGTGCAAAATTGAAAAAAAAATGTGTTGAAAAAGTTAGTGTTAGTTCAAATGATTTGGTCATCTTGAGCGAATGTCTAATGCATATTTGTTTAAAACAATATGTGTGAATGATTTTGAACGTATACATTTGCGCAGACGTTTGAGTAGATGGATTGGTATGATTCAGAGTGTGGTTTGCATGTGCGAATATTTGCAAGTAGTAAGAATAGAAGAGCATGTATGAGATATAGGATTGATGAATATGGATGAAGCTAAAGTTGCTTATCTGGATAGGAATGTTTGGAAGAAACTAATTTCGAGATAATGAGAAGCGTTTGTGATACATCCTTTTTGTATGTATATACTTAGTCGCATTGGATGCATCGTAAGAATTACAAACTAATATTCTTTATAGTATAACTAAGAATGCTTAAACTGAACATTGCTTCTAGAATTTTTAGGGGCTAAATATTAATTATCGCAGTGTAAAATAAATAAGTAGTAAAAAATAATACGATTAGGATTGCTTATAGTTTTATTCAAATATTAACAAAATTTATATATGTAATATTATAATTCTAGATAAAGATAGTTAAATATTATTTTCTTTTACAGATCGATCGAATTCGTAAATTATTTTTCGAAGCAGTTCTTCGTCAAGATATATCATGGTACGATATGAAATCCGGCACAAATTTTGCAGGCAATATCACAGAGTAAGTGTAACTGCGGGTAGCTTAGTTCTTCAGAGCTAAAAAAAAAAACTAGTTATTTTCAAATGCGCACAGCTCAAAGGAGAATTAACATTTTGGAATGGAGTAAAAAGTACTTTATTTTACGTCAATTCGAACAACAATATAATATCGCGAATGTTTTTTGTCATGTCCGCAAAATGGCGTCGTCCGAAGGTCCTCCAAAAAAAGGTAGTGGCCTGATTGTAAAATGAAAAACAAATGTTTTCACAAAACTCAACAGATACAAATCTTTTTTTTTAACACGTTTAAATTAGTGATGGGACAATTCGAATGAAAAATAATCAATCATTCGATTATGAAAATCATTCGAGATATCTCGAATTAAACTGAAATCATTCGAATTCAGTTGAAATCATTCGGATGATGAACAAACAAAAAAGTGGCAGTTTTCCGTAAAAATATAGAAAATACAAAAGTGGGGAGAAAAAACATGTCAACATATAACTAATAAATAATTATATTTATAATTAAATATAATATTTTTATTATTATATACCATCTAGCGGTTTTAATATATTATAAGTGACAGATAAAATCGTTCGTTCTAGTTGTATTATATTCATTTCTATCGTGTCATTCGAGTGATATTATTCGATTATAATATTCATTCAAATACCGATAGTTCGATTAATAAAATCTTTCGATTATAAAATATATTTTTTATTTTAATTGCAGAGACTTAGATAAAATGAAAAATGGAATGGGAGAAAAAGTCGGCATATTTATTTATCTTCTATCCACTTTTATATCTTCCGTTATATCTGCATTTATTTATGGATGGGAATTATCGCTAGTAGTAATTAGTTTTGCGCCAGTAATTATAATATCATCAGCCATCGTTGGTAAAGTACAAAGCAGTTTAACAAAGAAAGAACTTAAAGCTTATGATTTGGCCGGTGCAATTGCTGATGAAGTCTTAGGAGCAATTCGAACGGTTGTTGCTTTTTCTGGTGAACAGAAAGAAATTGATAGGTAGGTAATATAAGATTTGCTTTTTCGTAATTGATTCCTGATTTTCCCTTATAACCACATTGTAACAAAAAAAAATAGCGAAAATACAGAAAAATAGTGATAAAATTTTACTATAAAACATCTGTAATTTTATTTTACCATAAACATTTTGTATTTCTGCCTCAAAATTCTGTAATTTTTACATAATTCAAAATAATCATATAAAGTAAGTAAAAGTGACCAAATAAGTATGTAAAATTGCTTAATTTCTGCAAATTGCATCACATACTTAATGTAGAATTACATATTATTGATATAACTTCTTAAATTATGTAATATTACAGCTTGCATATTAATATCTGTAATAATTCATAAATATTTTAAGTGTAATTCATTCACTTCAAAATACATCTTTATGTAAATTTAGAAATGTATATAATATAATTATACGTACAATAATATTACAGAACAAAATTTTTTTTTATCTATTTATGGAAAATTTCTGACAATAAAATTTACTGAAGATTTGCAAATTTACTAAGAGAGACATTACTAAAAAACTGTAATATTACATACATATGTACTTTTCCATTACGTTGTTAACATTATATTACATAATGTTTGTAATAGTTCTGATATTATGTACTTGTAAACAATTATGTAAAATTACAGCAGTTGAATAATTATACCTAGAAATACTGGACATCATAGTGTCTCATGGTTTATAAGTAAAATTAAATAATTTTTTCTAGAGTGTAGTGGCGGACCAACAAATTTGGGAGCTTATAGTTACTTTCAAAAAATATTTGTACAAAAAAAATCATTCTGAGGTTGCATAAATCATACTACTAAAACCTTTGAGTAGCATAGTTTTTAATAACATATAACATTTAATCTTTTTTGTTGCTTATCTTCTAATAAATAATTTAAATTGTTTAACGAAAAATATCAATTTAATTGCTGCTGCTAATGTTCGTGTTTCATTATGAGAGTAAATAAAATTAATTATAGTATGTTTAAAATAAAACGGTTTTAGAATTTATTTCTGTTATTAAGTTTTGTTAATAATCGACGTTTCGACGTACTCTACGTACACCATAATCAGGAAAAATAATACAAATGACATATACAATAAATAAACAAAACATAGAAACAAGTTACTAAGTAACAAAATACTCCTAACTAGATTATAAAATTTTTATAAATTTTTTTTCAAAGGAAGCCAAATTTTACTTAAACCATCTAGATGAATCTGCTATTGCACAACAAGCGTTAGAAAATATTTATGCTTCTCATACGCTAACATATGTTTTTTATCAGATTTCATTCAATACGTCTACTAATTTAAAAGTTATAAGGAAAAATCAGGATTCAAAAGCAAGTGAAAACATTTTTTTATAAAATTATAAAATTAGGTTTTCCAAAAAACTCGAGCCAGCTACAAAATGGGGTGCAAAAAAGGGTATCTATACTGGTCTAGGAACCGGTTTAACATGGTTCTTTTTATATGGAGCTTTTGCACTTGGAAATTGGTACGCAGTAGGATTAATTTTAGATGACAGAGATAAGCTTAATAAGGATTATACACCTGCAGTAATGATAACTGTAAGAAAATTGATAAATATTTATATTTTTAATTACACATGGCGTATTATATATTAAGTTATGTTATTTTGTTTTTTGCTTAAATCGCCATTGATTTATTTTGATGAACTAATTAAATTATTAGTTATTTTTTTTAATGCAGAAAAATGCATTGACCTTGCCAAGGTTCGAGTCTGGATCTTCTGCTTTCGTGGCAAGGTCAATGCATTTTTCTTCATTAAAAAAAATTAACTAATGATTCATTTAAGCAAAAACAAAATACTATAATCTAAATTGATAAATATTTTTTGGTATAATTTTATATAGGTATTTTTTGGAATACTCGGCGGTGCTCAAAATATGGGTTTAATAACGCCACATTTAGAAGCGTTTGCAGTTGCTCGTGGTTCTGCAGCTTCTATCTTTTCGGTTCTTAAACGGAAACCAGCTATTGATTCGTTAAGTAAAGAAGGTAGACAACCCCAAGCCATGAAAGGAGATATAGAATTTAACGATATACATTTTCAATATCCTTCTAGACCCGATATTAAAGTACAAAATTAAATTTATTTGTGTAACAATAAAAATATTTAAATAAATATTTTATTTTTGTCTTGCAGATTTTAAAAGGTTTAAATTTGAGAATTCATTCAGGTGAAAGAGTAGCGTTCGTAGGCGAATCTGGCTGCGGAAAATCGACATTAATTCAATTAACCCAACGTTTATACGATCCAAGTCGGGGTACTATTTTAATAGATAACACAGACATATCAACTTTGAATGTAAAATGGCTTAGAGAACACATTGGCGTCGTTGGACAAGAACCGGTACTTTTTGCAACAACCATCGCAAATAACATAGCTCTCGGTTATCCTGGTTCAACGCAAGCAGACATTGAAAAAGCCGCTATTGAAGCAAATTGTCATGATTTTATCAAAAAACTTCCCAATGGATACGATACAATTATAGGCGAACGAGGGGCTCAATTATCCGGTGGTCAAAAACAACGTATTGCTATCGCTAGAGCATTAATACGAAAACCTAGAATTCTTCTTTTAGATGAAGCAACTTCCGCACTTGATTTCCACAATGAAGCTAAAGTACAAAATGCTTTAGACAAAGCAAGTTTTCATTGTACTACTTTAATAGTTAGTCATCGTTTGTCAACTGTTCGAAATGTGGATCGAATTGTTTTTATTAAAAATGGAGTTGTCGCTGAAATGGGAACCCATGAAGAATTAATGACTTTGAAAAGTTTTTATTACAGTTTAGTTAAAATTGATGTACCTTTAATAACTCCTGATAATAAAAGACCACATTTTAATAAACAAATCTCTATGCTTAGTCAAAGAAGTAAACAAACAGAATCCGATGATGATGAAAAATCTTCAACGGAATTGTCTGAAAAAAGTGAAGAGGAAGAAGTTGATGGAAGTAAAATATCTATGTGGAGATTGCTGAAACTGAATTCTCCAGAATGGTTTTATCTTCTTATAGGTGCATTATCTGCAATAGTAGTCGGTGCATCCTCTCCTGCATTTGCTATAATTTTTGGAGAAACTTTTGCAGTATGTATAGATGATATCATTAAAATAAAACGGCATTAGGTTGTAGTTCTGTATTAATATTTATTAATAATTGACGTACTCTACATACATATTTATCAAGAAAATGATGCAAATGAAATTTACAATAAATAAACAGAACATAGAAACAAGTTACTAGGTAATAAAATAAGTAACTAGATCATAAAATTTATAAATGTTTAAATAAGGAAGCCAAATTTTATTTAAGGCAGTTACTATTCACACTAATTGATGTTATCTTTGTCTTGATAAATTTCTATTGCTTCTCTTATCAATCTAGTATTAATATTGATGGTCGTACAGATTGATAAGAGAAGCAATAGAAAGTTACAAAGAAAAGGATAACATCAAGTCGTTGTGACTAGTAACTGATTTAAATAAAATTTGGCTTCCTTTAATTAAACAAATATAAATTTTATAATCTAGTTAGTTGTAGTTTCTTACCTAGTATTTTGTTTCTATGTATGTAATAAATATTAATATACAGAACTACAAATTAAAGACGTTTTATTTTAATATAATGAGTTCTAAAAGATTTTTTACTGTTATATATATATTATTTCTCTAAAAAATTTAAAATCAACAAAAATATTTTGTATTATTAGATTCTATCTGCTGAAAATGTCGATGAAATCAAAGAAAAATCGTTGACATATTCTATCTTGTTTGCCGTTATTGGTTTAATGACCGGTGTAGGAGGATTTTTACAATGTTATTTGATTAACGTGGCTGGAGTTAGATTAACTACTCGAATTCGTGTACTTACTTTTGGTTCTATGTTAAAACAAGAAATTGGATGGTATGATGAAGCAAAGAATAGTGTTGGAGCATTATGTGCAAGATTATCAAGTGATGCTGCTGGCATACAAGGAGCCACAGGAACATTGGTATGTTTACAATTTCTTCAAGCGTATCAAACTATCGATACATATAACTTTACTAATATTTCCTATGTAAAATTATTATAAAGTAGCTATAGTTCTCGCCATGAGAATCTGTCGTTTGGTCATAATTATTATACATAGTTATGTTTAGGCAATACAAATTTTTCGAACTAAGCTAAGACCCCTACATCTATAATACAAATTAATCTGCCATATCAGTAGTGAGAAGCAGAAAATAATCGCTACATATGTCTAACAAAATCATACACTTAGTTTTCCGAAAGGACAGATTTTTATGGCGAGAACTATAGTTACTATAATGTGGAAATTAAGTAACACACAAATTCAGTAACTAACCATATGACATTTTCAATATATTACATTTGAAAAAAATTTGGAAAAATAGTCTTAAAATTCAAATATTAAAAATTAATGAAATTGGCAAAACGATTCTAGTTATCGGTGTATAAAACAAAAACCATTTGCCACAATTGTCACAATTATACAATTTATAAATGTCACAATAAAATAAGTGTTATTATTTTGCTTTTTCTCTGTTTTTCGCGCAATTGTACCATTTTTATTAATAAAAGAGTTTTTCTAATTTGGAAAAAGCACTGGTGGTACTCGTAGTAGCACAAACACATAACTACAACGTCAATTGTATTTAATCTGACATCTTCGGTGGCCACATTAAAAATCATTAAGTCAAGTTGACAGTTGCATTGTTTATTTTTGTTTAAATTTGAATTTGATTATTGAAAATGTGGGAAGAAATGTAAAAAATGTGCACCGCCAAATTTATCGGAAATTTATAGTCAACCAAAGAAACATTAATCCTCACAAATCATGTGACACATATTAATAATACATACCAATATACTATCTTACAACTGTTAGTAAGTTTAAGGTTACTTGGCATGTATTTTTGTTAATTTTTAGTTTAGTTTCGTATAAAACGCGTGAAGAAAAATAGCATATTATCACTTGGAACAGAATATTCTTTTATGTTACTCCCAGATTGCTTAGCCTCGACCACTAGTTTTTAGGCTCAACACGATATAGATCACTTTCTAATCCTCGTAACATAATATCCTATTTTTGTTTGTATATTTTTTCTAATATTATAATTACGCAGTTAACTAATTTCACGAAAACAGCGCGTAAATTGAATTATGGAAAAATTATATCGAGACCTGTTTTATATTTTCAAACTAACAATAAGATTAAAAAAGAAAAAAATTATTAAATTTGTTTTGCTTTCTTAAACATACGACATGTATAAGAATACTAATAACAAAAAACACACTTTGATCATTTATTATGATTACTGAATAAATTAAGTGAATAGTATCTTCATTATTTTTTCAACATAAATCTATCTATTTTTTGCAACAAATATTTTAAAATAAGCTACTCATAAACTGATGATAATAATTGTACATACACAGGTACTCAAAAGGATGTGGCACAAACTATCTTTCCACTATCCCGAAATTAGTTTTTTCCAAACATTCCTATCCAGACAAGCAACTCTAGATTTATTCACATTCCTACTGACATTCTGTCATACATGCTTTTCTATTTCCACTACTTGAAAAAATTTATTTACACAAGCTACTCTCTCAATCATGCCACTCCATCTACTCACCGAATGTCCACGGGCAAACATAAAATCATTCACATAAATTCTTTTAAACAAACGTTCATTACATATTCGCTCAAGATATTCGAACCATCTTAACTGAATAATAATTATAAAGATGTGCATACTAATAATAATAAATAATAGAACAAACGTTGCATGCTATTTATTTTAAAAAAATTCTTAGTGTTTGTGTCTGTAGTTCAACTTAATTTTTTTCTAATAAAATTTTAAACTTAAGAATAAATACATATACAGGATGTTTCATTAATAATTGGAAATATTTTAACTGGAAAATCCTGGGCTCAGAATATGAAGATTTAACACAAATCACTTAAATAAAATGTGGTTCCTTACTGATTACAGGGTGTTTTATTTAAAAATTTTAAAACGATTTTTGCCCAGTATTTTAAAAATATTTGACGTATCCCTATCGTACTTGGCAGGAAGTGTAGGTACAGTACAGCATACTAAATTATGTTAAATAAAAGTTTCTGACTACTGCCAAAGACGTACGACAGGGGAAAGTGAGAGATTGACACTTCCTAAATTCTACGCCACTGGCGGAATTCTCAATTTAGCACAATTTTTCGATTCTCCAATACTTTCTGTGTAAACAACATACTCTTCCTTCGTAACTATAAAGTTATTATTTTTCGAGATATTTATAGTTAATCATAAAGCTGCACAATTATTTTAATTTTATTAATCATCTCGGTGTTGGCATGTTGTTGTAGTTGACTCTGGTCTGAATTAATCGTTTCAATTTAGTAGGATGGTGTTATTGCTATAGTTTTTGTTTTTAATGTCACAAAGATTGTAATTGTTGTAAAATTTAACAAACTGATTAAATAAAACACCCTGTAGCTCAGCAAGGATCCCACATTTTATCTACATGATTTGGGTTAAATTTTTATATTCTGAGCCCAGGATTCTCCAGTTAAAATATTTCCAATTATTACTGAAATCCCCTATATACACAATTATGCCATGTGCTTATAAGCGTGTGGCACAAACTCTTCATTTAAACACTCACTTACCACTATCCCGAAATCAGTTTCCTCCAAACATTCCTATCTAGACAATCGACTTAGCTTCAGCCACATTTCTGATACCTAGAAATACATGCTCTTTTATTAATATTTTATTATTATTATTGCAGATAGGAGCAATATTTCAAGCGATTTCGACATTTGTAATAGGCGTAATAATCTCTCTATTTTTTGCATGGAAACTAACTTTAGTAGCAATGGTATCAGTTCCAATAGTGCTTGGTGGAGTGTTTTTAGAAGGACGTCTTATGGGTGCATTTGATGCAACTGAAAAACAAGCAATGGAATCCGCGTCTGCAATAGCTGTCGAAGCTATAAGCAATATTAGAACAGTTGCAAGTCTAGGCCAAGAAAGGCATTTTATCGAGAAATATTTAATCGAATTGGAGAAGGTCAATGTCGCATTGAAATTAAAAAGTCGTTTAAGAGGTATTGTGATTTCTTTTTCACAAAGTATTCCATTTTGTGGCTATGCACTGACTATGTGGTACGGTGGAAATTTGGTTGCTGAAGATGAAATACATTACAAAAACGTAGTACAGTAATTTTTTTCATAATCTTTTAGAATTTCGTAAATTTGGCGTAATAATTGTGTTTTTTATTTGCAGAGTTGCAGAAGCACTTATATTTGGTTCCTGGATGATGGGACAAGCACTGGCATTTGCACCGAATATTAATGCAGCTAAAATTTCTGCTGGTCGAATATTTAAACTGCTCGATAGGTATCCCAAGATTGTTTCTAAACCAGAATTACCAGGAGAGAAAGACTGGGTAATATATTACATAACATAGTAAAAAATCTTTCAGAACCTATTACCCTAAAATAAAATGGCTTTAGGTTAAAGTTCTGCATTAATATTTATTAATAATCGACGTAGTCAACGTACATCTTCAGCAGGAAAACAGATACAAATTACATTTACAGTAAATATACAGAACATAGAAACAAGTTATTAAATAACAAAATAAGTAATGAGATCATAAAATTTATAAATTTTTAATTAATGGAAGTCAAATTTTATTTAAATCAGTCCCTTCACATTGATTGACGTTATCTGTTATAAATTTCTATTGATTCTCTTATCAATCTATTCTTAATATAGATATAGGTCTTAATTATTACAGTATCTTAAAATTTTATATCACAAAGATTTACCTGGATAGTTTAGACGTAATGTTCTCTTATGTTCTGTCAATATAATAGAAGCAGTGCTACCTGTCTATCCAATATAAACCTTACCACATTCACATGATGTTCTATATATAACCGAAGATTGAAGAGGAATAATATCTTTTACGCTCTTTAACATGCGTTGCAACTTCATGTGTGGAAAATAAGAAATTTTAACTTTATTTTATGATCTAGTTACTTATTTTGTTACCTAGTAACTTGGTAAAGACGTACGTTGAATGCGTAGAGTACGTCGATTATTAATAAATATGAATGCAGAATTATAACCTAAAGCCGTTTTATTTTAATATGATACATATTTAACTATTTCTAAATATTTCTACTATCACAACACAATCATAAAAAATTAATTAATTCCTATAAAATTTTGAAATTATATTTTATTGTTTAGGGAACAAAAGGCCAAATAAAATATTCAAAAATCGAATTCTGTTACCCAACCAGACCAGAAGTCCAAATTCTTCAGCAATTAGATTTAAAAGTGCAAGGAGGCACAACAGTTGCCCTTGTAGGAAGTAGTGGTTGTGGTAAATCTACTTGTATTCAACTACTTCAACGTTTATATGATCCTGATTCCGGAACTGTGGTAAGTAATAGATCATTCCTAGGACGAGTGAGGAACATTATCGCAAATTTTTTATATTTTATTATTTATATTTTTTATAATATATATATATATATATATATATATATATATATATATATATATAGTATATATATATAGTATATATATATAGTATATATATATATAGTATATATATATATAGTATATATATATATATATATATATATATATCTGCATACTTCTTATGGAACATCTTATACCTAGTCATTGTTAAATTTAAATTTGTTTCACATTGAGGGAATTTAATCATTACTATAATATTGAAAATTATAATACCTATGCTTTAATTTTGAAGATATCTTTGAAAAATCCTACATCAAAAGTTCATATTTAGATTGTCTCAGAAATAGCATATGTAATATATATATATATATATATATATATATATATATATATATATATATATATATATATTGATACGTGTTAAGGAGTCACTTCCGGTATGTTTCAAAGGCGTCCACACCTCCATATTTATTAGTTAAAATAAGTAAATATAAAATATATATATGGCTTTAGGGGAACTTGCTAAATAAGTTTTTCAAAAGAGGGGAAACGATATATGACTTTAAAATTTCATATATATATACAGATATAATAAATACGAAATCACTTCCATCACTGTTGTTATATAGGAACAATGAGTGCAACTTACGGACTTCCACCAGCGTTGCCAAATATCTTAAATTAGTGCAGTTATACTTTAGTAGAAAATACAAGTTTTTATATATTCTTAATTTGTCATTAAGAAGGTACTGCTACGATCCCGGTGAGTTAAGTTTGTGCATTGTAACTGAACAAAAATTTGGTTTAGGAAATATATAAATATTGAGAAGATAAATTAATAACGAAAAAATCCATATTTAGAATTAAAAATGTTTTTTATACAAATGAACATTATATTTTAACTTTACTTCAACTATAATTTTTTAATAGTTAAATTTATATTATAAAAGAACTAATATATTCGCGTTAAATAAATTAAATTTTAAAATATTGAAAGCATTTAAAAGTAAATAAAATATATTTCTAATAATTATAATTATCAAGAACAAATAACTTACTTGAAAAAAATCATAAATTAGATAAAATATATTTTACAAAAAAAAATACTACAAAAATATTCTTTATTTATCTTTGAATAATTTAAATTATTAGAACACAATATGGAAAACAGTATTTTTTAAAATTAAAAATAAGCAATACTCCTATAATTTTTGGAGTTTATTATAATATTGTACAATTAAATATAATATGAAAATTAATACCTAACAAAAATTATTATTTTTTGAAAAGTATGAAAATTTGCTGTGAATATAAATATTTAAAATAAATCCCCTATTTTATCTATGTTATGGTATATTAACCTCATAAATGAGATTACTGTATCAATCAATATTTTGTTTGCAATTTATGTTTAAATGACAAAATATACAATTTTAAATTGACAATGTATGAAAATAAAAAGACAACATATTTTTATATTCAACGAAAAAAATATGTTATAAAGGGGGTAGCAAGATAAGCATAGGAAATCGGCCCCAGACGAATTTTGACTTGTCGTAGCTTTTGATCACTTAAAAACTAGTAAAAAACAAGATTCAGATGGTTTTTAAATTTCTAGTCCGTAACGATAACCTCAAAACGGTAAAAACCGGTTTTTTTTATATAATTGTGAAAAAATTTTTTTTTCATGTAATTAATTTGTTTTAACCGAATTATTAGTAACAGTATAATATTCTACAGACTTTAGAGTATACAAACAATTATTTACAAGAGTTTTTTTTACCCGTTTTGACCGTTACAGAATTTTTTAAAACGAAAAAAAACTTTTAAAATATCATATTTTTCGTATAAAAGTCGTGTTTTCTAAGATTGTATTTGATGTAGAAAAAAGTCGCAAATACAAAATGTAGCCCTTTTCTTGGGGAACACGATTGTCTAAACCGCGGTTAAATATCTTGGTCCTATAAGGCGATAGATAAATGAATTTTAGTAAAGGATTGCATATACAGAATGAACCAAAAGTCCCGGAACGGTCAAATATTTCTAAAAATATATTTCCGATCAACAAAATAAAAAACACGTGTTTAATCTTTTTCAAAAAGCTATCCACTGATATCCCATCTGACCCCCTACACCTACCTCCAGGCGGTGGGGGGGTGGTCAACTTTGAAATTTTAAATAGGAACCCCTAATTTTTATTGCAGATTTGGATTCTATGGCTAAAAATACGTATTATTTGTCTAAAACATTTTTTTCTATTTATGATAGATAGCGCTGTAATTAATAGAAATATAGAAATATAGAAAATATAGAAATATACAGTGTGTTGACCGCGACCCCAGAGCATAGGACTTTAACATGTAATTTCAATAAATTGCGATATACTACTTTTTCGAGTAAAATTCGAAGAAATACTTAGAATACTTTTCGATAGGGCATAATAAGTTCTATAATTTGGTTTTAGTTTTAATTTGCTAGCATGTGCCGTGTGGGCTTTAAAATTTTTTTTTGATTTTTTGGTTTTTATTTTTTTTTCTCAAAAACTATGAAGTGTAGTAAAATAAGCATGATATGGAAAAATGCGGAATAATGAGTACTATAAGTTAGTAAATAAACCATTATTCTAGGATGCATCGTTTAGTAGAAAAAAAAATTAAAAACTGAATTTTTGAAAATCTCTCAAGGCCGCGGGGGGGGGGTATAATTGGGATTTTTTCAAAATAAGACTTTTTTCAAAATTTGCTGAAAACAATCTGAAAAAATTCAGTAAAATAGAGAAAAAAATTAGCTACATAATAGCTAAGTAACTTTTTTCTCAAACTCATGGTGGTTTGGCACGAAAAATTATTGAAAATTCTAAAATGTTTTTTAGAAATTTTAATAATTTTTCCGCGCTATCTATCATAAATAGAAAAAAATGTTTTAGACAAATAATACGTATTTTTAGCCATAGAATCCAAATCTGCAATAAAAAATAGGGGTTCCTATTTAAAATTTCAAAGTTGACCACCCCCCCCACCGCCTAGGGGTGGGTGTAGGGGGTCAGGTGGAATATCAGTGGATAGCTTTTTGAAAAAGATTAAACACGTGTTTTTTATTTTGTTGATCGGAAATATATTTTTAGAGATATTTGACCGTTCCGGGACTTTTGGTTCATTCTGTATATGCAATCATATACATCACTAAGTTAGATTATAAAATTTGCATCAAAGAATTATAAAATAAAAAATATATATATTATTTTAGAATCAATTAAATCAAGGTACAGGATGTGTTATTTTTTTCAATTAAAATATTAAATAATATATATTATATATAAATCTATTAATATTATTTAGATATTTAATCGCTAAATATCTAAATACCACAATGAAATAATTTTTATATTTGTTATTTAAATTCTACTTATTAATTATATAAAATATCTTATTTATAAAGTTATAATTTAATTTGATAAAAAAAAAATTGTAAAAACTGGAAATCACAAAATATTACTTATTGAACTGTGTCCCGAATTAGTATAAATTACAGAAGAAAAAATAATTTTTTTCAATTTTACTTATTGTTGTAATTAGTTAAATGAATATTTTGCAAATACGTTATATCCAATATTAAAAAGTAATTGATGGTTCATTTTTTTAACAAGCTTATATATAAATGAACTAATAAGTCAAACACTAGCAAATGTATACGAAAGTCAGTTATTAATTAAATATAATAAATATTACATGTACAATACAGCCAAATAAATTTTGATGAAGAAATAAAATGACATAATACTTAATGTATTTTTTCGAATACACACGAAATAAAAATTAATAGTATTATAAGTAAATACAGATAAGCAATTAAAATATTTTTTCAAATTTTTTTGGTAAGAATAATTTTCAAGTCCTATATAACAGCTTTCCTCCAAGCAAGATATTTGAACATATAGAAATTTAACTCTTATCCGCTGTTGCCAGTTCTCGGAAGAGACCAAGTACCTTCAAATGCTATATATAATCAGAAGTGATATCGTATGTAGCATATCCAACTGTAAAATTGATCGCAGCGCCAACGGCCAAGGCTTGAACTAAGGGACACTTTTTGAGGATATTTTGGGTCAATTTGACTTCTAACACAATTTTTGTATTTCGTCATCATTTGATCCAAAGTGGCAGAAAAACATAAAAAAACATGTGCAACGTTGTGACTTCCAAAATTGGAAGACACTGCGTTATATATGAAGTGACAACGTATAATAAGTATCTATATATGAAGTGATATCGTAGTCTTTATCAATATATATATATATATATATATATATATATATATATATATATATATATATATATATACATATTTTGACGATACCTTAGCGGACGGCACAAATATCCAGTTTTATTTAGATTTACAAATTTAAAACATGTAATTTAGATTGAATAATTTGTATAATTGTATAAAAGTGTAAAACTCGCTATGAGACAATACCAGTCAAAAATTGTATTTTCTATAAACGTTCTTCTATAAATTAAGATTTGAATTATTTTGTTACAATATAACAACAAAAGGAACAGAATTATCTCATAGCGATGTTTATTCGTGTCCAATGTTTTCAATGTGTTATGTTTCATTGTGCTAAGGCACGCCGTATGTCATACAAGTAAAGGCATCTATTCGGGCGTTTGGCTACGAACGCCTATAAATGGGAAGATTCGTAGCTTAAAGATTCATTCGGTCTCGCGTCGAGACTGAACCAACTTACTCCTGATTGACTGGCGTCTGGTTTCAGGCAAAAGAGATTTCGCTTAGTGTCTGAGCGAACTAACTAGTTGGCTGGCTCCCGGCCCTAGATTTACGATTTTGCGGACTTTTTGCGTTTTCAGTTTTAAATTTTCGGGACTTGGAAAAATTTCTGAATTAATTTTACGGATTTAGAAAAATTTAGCAGTCAGTATTAAATTTGATTTTGCGGACTTAGACAAATTCAGCAGTCAGATTGAATCTAGTTTCGCGGACAGAAAGAACGGTGTTGATTTATATTTCTGGATTTTATAAAATTAGGCGGTCAGCACTGATCTGTGTTTTATTGAATCTTTGTTGTTTGATATTTCTTTATTGTTACTGTTGTAAATGGGTTTAGAATTAGAGTAATTTATAATTTAAATAATTTTTTGATATAATTTTTAAACAAAATTTATGTCGTTAGTATTCCACACTGTGTTCTTTTAATTATATATATATATATAAACAATTGTGTATCTTCAATTAAACGGGTGTACGAACCCCGGACAAACGCGACAGAGCTATCTGCAACCCGTTCCCCTTTCCCGTATTACACGTTGCAGGAAGTACTAGGTTGGCGCCCGATCAAACCGGAAATAAAAGGGTAACCAAAATAACGGCACCTAAATCGTCGTTACAATATATATATATATATATATATATATATATATATATATATATATATAATGTCTTTTTCGTACAAATAGTATATTTCAAAACTTATATAGGTAAACATAACCTAGAAATTATTATTTATACCTAATACTTTTACAGACAATGGACAACAAAAACATTGCAGAAGATATGTCTGTTAGCACTTTAAGGTCCCAACTCGGAATTGTATCGCAAGAACCAGTGTTATTTGATAAAACCATAGCGGAAAATATCGCATATGGTGATAATAATCGAAATGTTAGTCAAGATGAAATTATCGAAGCTGCTAGGAAGGCTAATATCCATAATTTTATTACATCTTTGCCATTAGTATGTTATTGAGATGTTTTATTACTCATTTCATTATTTTTGCGTAATTGTTTTTCATTTGTTTTTAGGGTTATGACACTGGTTTAGGATCGAGAGGTACTCAACTTTCTGGAGGGCAAAAACAAAGAATTGCTATAGCAAGAGCTTTACTTAGAAATCCAAAAATTTTATTGCTAGATGAAGCTACATCTGCTTTAGATAACGAAAGCGAAAAGGTACAGATATTAATATTTTTTAAGTTATAGTCTAATTCGGAACGTTTACATTGGATATAGACGGCGCGGCGTGCTAATATTTAGTAGTGTTTTATTATATAAATAACTGCTATCTCTTAATTAATTACAATCTCTTAAGCGGACCTTACACGATCATTCGGAATGACATTCAGACCGACGATTGATATTCTGATGGAAGGTGTAAGGTCATGATTGATGGATTGATAAATGGATTGACGGATTTCCAAATATTTTGAAATTCGAGATTCAATCACGGGAAGTGGAGGGGAAGCTGAAGTGTGAATGCTTCTTCCAGTCGCAAGAAAGTAACCGCTAATCTCTCTCCCGAACTGCTATTGAATCAGTCATAACTGTATTTATTCTAGATAAATATGGTGTCAACATGGTGATCAGCGTATTAAAAAATTTTCGTCCATACGCTAGTAATTTTTATAGTCATTTAAAGCATTGGTTGCTGAGATCTCAGTTTGTCTCAGTTGATCTCAGACTGTCAGTTTGACTGATAAATGTAGGGGCTTTGTGATTGAAGTCAGGAATGACAATCAGATTTTTCAATCAGACTGTCTTTCCTAATTGACCGCGTAAGGTTCGCTATATATTTTATAATTTCACTACATAAACTATTTACTACGAAAACAATTCAAGCAATAATAAAACAAAAAAATTTTTTGTTTGTACAAGCGTATTTAACTTGACAGTTCAAAACACAAATTAGTTCGTTGCACGAATAAACACGGATCAGTTTGAGCACTAGTACACAACTCTAGCACAATAGCACCACACTATTAGCTCTTGAGCACTTTAACAAACCGAAACGAATAGTTTATTAATCGAAAAGCACTAGTTCACAACGAAGTCTAGCTCAGCGAACTTATTTATTAGTTGACACTAGTTCACTTAACGCAGTCCAATATTACACTGAACGAAGTCCAATTTACGTCTCAACGTAGTCTATTCACGACACAACGAAACTAGCAAAGATAAATATCTTTTAACACTTGAACAACACAAGTTTGGTCACGAAAGTTAATACACAATACTCCCTATAGCATCTTACTATGATCTGTTGAATATGCTAACAAAAAATGCTTAGTCGAACGACCGCAGTTCACCCGATTAAAACTTAGTCTCAACTCAACCCCGCGCTGATGTTCCCTCTTTTATAAACTCCGCTACTACTCTGCTACTATTGGCTGCCGTCACGCAGAAGACCAGCCAATAAGCGCGTTCGTATTTTCAGTCCCAGTTCTCACTTCAGTCCGCGCTCGCCGAAGTTTATAAATATAGGTGCCACCGCGCGAGGCCTTGCAACATCCTTACAATTATCAACCTACTTGCGGGCGAGAATTTAATGTCCGAACTCTTTTGATAAAATATTTTGCAGAATTTCTTGTCATTTGTATTTCGATAAACTTAATAAAGTAATCTTATGTTTGATGTATATGTGTTTGTAATATATATTTAACGTTTATTTATTTACAGATAGTACAGGCTGCATTGGATGCAGCTTGCGAAGGTCGTACATGTATTGTAATAGCGCATCGTTTGGCAACAGTACGCAATGCTGACGTTATTTGCGTTTTGGATGGCGGCAAGGTCATTGAAAAAGGCACACATAACGAATTGATTGCCAGTGATGGTATGTATAATCAATTGTACAATGTTAATAAATAATTTTTTATTAAATATGTACAATATGTATTTTATTTATTTGTTTGTACTGTATTTGTTGTTAATTTTTTTATTTATAATTTTGTAGATAAGATTTGTTTTTTAATAATATAAAAATGTAAAATAAATATGTTTTATAAATGATTTATGTAGAACAGATTATTATCAATACAAAAATTAATGAATAAATTCCTAAACATTAAATATATAAATATTTAGTTTAAAATAAAAAATCAAGCGGATCTATTTGTATCCTACTATCGTCATCCTTGTCTAATTATTACCACTTCAAACCTTCAAATCTCTTGGTGGCAGCACTTATGCTATAAATTTGTAATCATGAAGATACATACATACACAATCTCGCCATGTAGGTACACAAAAGGCTGTAACACAAACTCTTTCCATTATTCCAAAATTAGTTTCCTCCAAACATCCTTATCCAGACAAGCCAGTTTAGCTTCATTCACATTCATAATTCCTTTCATATAAACTCTTCTATTCCTATTACTTGGAAACTTCCGCTCACGCAAACCGCACTCTCAATCATACCACTTCAATTATAGCTTCATGAAGATGTGCATCTGAAATTGTATATGATTTGTGACTGATATAATAATTTATTTTGTTCATAGTCTGTATGTTTGTGATATGCATGACAACATTTGAAATAAACTATTATTTGATATTTGCTTTTATTAATAAATTTTCTAGTATCTCATCACAATTTAAGATATTATTCCAAATTCTTTACTAAAAATTTTCAGATGAAAAAAGAAACACAGGGCAAGGAACTTGTTAATTTTAACTTTAGTATCCAAAATTAAAAACTAAATTATACAAAAATATTACTATCCAATTTTTGGGTATGTGATTCAACATTTCGACACATAATGTAAACTAACTAATGGAAAGTATCTAAACTAACCAAGTGCATTCTATTGTGATTCAAGTGCATTTATATATTTCCCTTATGCAAATATAACTCTTTTAATGTGCTTGTTTTAGGAAATGCATTATTTCCAATATAACTTATTTTATTTTGAAATGTTCCACTTTCAATTTTGATAAGAAAATTATGATAAAGCCATATTTTATTTAAGTTTTTATTATTCCTACATGTAGTATTTTCTATTTCAAATAAGATATTATAGTCTGATCCTAATGTTTGTGATTGTAACAATTTTGAAAATAAATCTTTATCTACTTTGGTAAGTCTTTAGCTGGTAAGTGATTCAACTGATCGAAAACTACAGAAGACATTCTTATCAACTTTTTCAATTAGACAATTTTCAATATATAATATTTTTAGAGCAAACATATTATAATCCGAAAAAAAAAATGATGGTTTAAGATTATCATTTTTGTATTCCTTTGTTAAAAATGTAGTAGTTTACAGTGAATAAATATGCATGATGGTTTGATGGTACAACAGAATTAACAAATTACTTAGAAAAAAATACATAGGATTATGTTAAAAAATTATTCATTTTGCATACACTGATTTGCACAAATGTTACCGAAAAATCAATTGCAATTTTCAGACTAATAAACAATGCGTTTTTAACGGCCCTAAATACTAATTCAGACACATTTTCAATTACATTTTTAATTAATTCTATGAAAATTCAAGTTTAGCAATTATTTATTTTATTATTCTATTTGATTTCGCAATTAAATATTTTTTTAATAATTGAAACTGGAAAAAATGAAATGAAAAAGAAATTATTTTAATAAATATACAGAATGCGTCAGAAATAAGTCCCACATTTCAAAGGGGGATTGAAAAAAAAATTGTACGAAGTATATCATCAAAACTTTTTATTTTCCTAATAAAGATATAAAAAAGTTATTTCTACTTTAAGTTTTGAAAATTATATCGTCCAAATGGTGGCCTTGACGGTTGATATACATTTGGAGCCGGTTTTGGAAGTTTCTTGATTTTACAAAACTTGGGAGTTATTTCTGACGCAGCCTATATAATAATCGTTTAATAGTTTTTTAACAGTATCGTTTTTAATAGTAATTTATTAACAATTGCATAAAGTTGTACTTTTTTTCACAAATGGAAAGTTTGAGCGCACGAGCCAGAAGCGAGTACGACAATCTCACGACTTTTATAATTACCATATACAACTTTCTTTCAGGGCTTCGAATTGTTATATTTTTCGTTCCGGTTTAATTTAAAAAAATATATATCTGTTCGGTTTCGGATTTCATTCCGGAACAAATAGCGGTTTCTTTCGGTTGTCGGTTCAATTCCGAGTTATTAGTTTTTAAATATTTTCAATGTTTTTATTTGTATTAAAAACTTATTTTCTACTATAATTTAAAATTTTTTGTTTCCACTTTTATAAAAAGCATACTACATAAAATAATACAATACTACAATATGAATAATAATTATTATTATTAATAAATTAAAGGTATAATTATTAGAAGTATATAATATATGATAATAATATAATTTATTATTTGAAATTTATATAATTTAACTGTATTATAATCATTTGTGTCAAAAGCATCATAATGAATCATTATTTCCTTACTCTTACAAACTCAAAATTGAGGCTTGCACAAGCCACTACCGCGGATCCTAGGCGATAAATTATTATTATAAATTTCCGCTAAATTTTATATCAATGTGTCTTTTTTTTTGTCAGCTTAAATAAAATGTTCCTAATTTGAATACTAATCAATCAATCAATTGAAGTTTTAAATGATCGTCTGAATGCTGAAAAATATGCAAATTCATGAAAAGTTAGACATCGCAAGTGGTTCTAACATGACAGTAACTTTAATCAGTAATGCATTATTTTTCAATAGAAAATAGCTTATGTTTTATAAAAGTTTACTTTAAAAAAGCAATAAAAATTATATTAATTTTTAATGCATTTTTTACAATTTTTTTTTGTTTTTTATTTCCTTCAAATTTGATTATTGTTGTTATTATTATAATAAAAATAATATAGCATACACAATTCATAATAGATTGTGGGATAATAAATTTTTGTTTATCAAACAACAAACAACCAACTTATACACAATACAAAAAATATAAAAAATAAACAGCTAACAAAATAAATATTTATTAAAACATTTGCAAATTTTTTTTTCAATTGGTGCGTTTGCAAATGTCTTTTAATTTAATTTAATTCATGTGACTACGAATATGTATCGTTAAATTGGTACTGTGCGTAAACGATTTAGTTAAACCTGAATGATAACAAAAAACTTTCTTACATATTTTGCATATGTTTTGTTGAATTGTGCACGTTTAAGTATGCAATTTCCTATTTACTGTATCAGTATTGAAAATATCCGAATTTGTTTGACTGTAATTTGATTCATCATTTCTAAAAATCACTGACAATCTTTTCTGTATTTACACAAAGATGCTTCATTTTACTATAAGTTGCAAATTTGCTGAACTAATTTTAGTAGAATCAAAAGATTCTATTGCGTTGTCACACTTGCCTCAGCCATTCTCGTTTCAAAATCAATATGAAATGGTTTAATATTAATACTATCTTTTAAATTCATTTGTGGAGTACGATCGGAATCATTACACTCCGTAATATTTTCTTGTACATTGCTGTACAGAAAGTCTTATTTAGACTACCGTTTTAGTTTTACGCACATGTACAAGAGTTTGAAGAATTCAAATGGTGTAAAAACTAAAAATTTGTCAAAACTAAAACAACAGTCTGCGTAATAATGTCATTATTGTCATTATAATTAATCTTACTTTAATAAACTATAAAACTAATTAATTAATTCATATCAGAATATTTGCTTTTGTCACCACAGTTTTGATATATTTGCATTTCGTTTATTGGTAACATTTATATATAATAAATAATCTTTCGTTTCCTTTTCCTAACAAATACGTATATTCAAACATCTGTATCTAAGCGTTTGACATGTCTAGGTAAAAAAATAACTGTAGGCTGTTATTACAATGTGTAGGACAGGGAAGCTTCGCACCCTTATATCCTAACGTATCTTACCTAAACCAATAGGTTTTTATAATGTCAGTCACCATCATTACGTATTTTATACTTAATTTGTACTTATGAGGAGTCAATGATGTACCTACCTATAATTTTTATATTTTGTTCCGGAATTTATTTAAATAAAAATTATTTTGTTATCGTATAAGTAAGTATTAAAATAAAAATTTCATTTAATTTACATAAAAACAAAAGAAAACATCATCTTTCAACAAATTTTTCGTGTTTTAAGTATGGGCCACATAGAACTTAATTTATTTTATAATTATTTGATCTAAATTTTAATCCGGTTTATAATTTATCAATTTAAGGTACAATTTTCATAAACTTATATTAATTAAATTAAATCTTTGTTTTGATACTTATATATAATAAAATATTTTTTATTTAAATAAATTATGGGACAAAATATACAAATTATGCATCGTTGAATTCAGAAAATTATTGTCTTTTAGAAATTGTAAAAATAAGAATATATTGCTATTTTAAAAAAATAAAATTTTCTTTTACACCAAAACATGCATTAATACAGAATTTCAACCTAAAGCAGTTTTATTTAATATAATGAATTCTGAAAGATTTTTTACATTGTATATTGTTGAGCACATTTATTTCTGAAACACATTACATATTCATATATAAAAAGCACATTTTACATTAAATTCTTTAGGCAGATTGTATATGTAATTCTACAAACACATTGTATCTATATAAAATTCTTTAGACACAATTTTATATAAAGATTATATAAAATTGTTTATGTACATTTTATATAGCTGAGTATTTTCATTTCTTAGACAAACTGCATATTTATATATAAAAAACACATTATTTTTCAAAAATTTTGGGCACATGATTCTTTAGATTGTATAGACATTTTTTCATACATATTTTATATAGCTGAGTACATTTATTTTTGAGACACATTGCATATTCATGTATTAAGACATATTGCATATATGAGGGGACTGATTTCGGGATAATGAAAAGAGTTTGTGCCACACCCTTTTGGGTATATGGCGTGATTGTGTATGTATGTATGTATGTATGTATGTATGCATATATACTGCTTATACACATTGTATACAATAGTTTTTGGACACACTGAATCTATGATTTTTATAGACACATCATATAGAAAATTCTTTAAACACATTATATATTACTAAGAACATTTATTTCTGAGAGTCATTACATATCCATATATAAAAAACATATTGTACATAAAATTCTGAAGATACATTGTATATATATATATATATATATATATATATATATATATAATTTTTTAAACACATTTTATACAATATTTTTTAAACATATTGCATATATGATTTTTATGCACATATTGTATAAAATGTTCTTTAAATACGATAAATTCGATAAATAAATTCGATACATGTTTAAACACGCGCTTTAATACAATCGTACTTTGACTTTTTTTTTCATTTTCGGGGTCTCGCAGCGTAGTCGCAAGTCGCAATTTGTCTTATGTAAAAGAGTATTTGGTTTGTTTTTTTTGGATGAATACTGATTTATTGAAATTAAAAATGAAATTAAGGATCACTTTGAGGCAGGTGTATTTTTTTAAATAATGCCTTTGCTTTTAATAATCTTTAAATAGTTTAAATGAAAATACATTGGAAAATGTTTTAATAATTAGAGGTAATTGTCATTTTTTGTAATTATAAATAAATAAAAATTCTGTATACAAGAATTTGTTACGTTGACGTATGTTATCTTACTATTATATAATTAAAACACGTACAAATTATATAAGTTTCAAATAATAAATTATATTATTATCATATATTATATACTTCTAATTATTATACCATTAATTAATTAATAATTATTATTATTCATATTGTAGTATTGCATTATTTTATGTAGTATGCTTATTATAAAATTGGAAACGAAAAATTCTAAATTATAGTAGAAAATAAGTTTTTAATACAAATAAAAACATTGAAAATATTTAAAGACTAATAACTCGGAACTGAACCGACAACCGAAAAAAACCGTTATTTGTTCCGGAACGAAATCCAAAACCGAACAGATATATATTTTTTAAAATTGAACCGGAACGAAAAATATAACAATTTGAAGCCCTGAAAGAAAAGATAAATAAATAAAAATAACTTTGTTATATCACTAAAAAAACTTTAATTTCGTTACGTATATGTATATAATATGTATATATATATATATATATATATATATATATATATATATATATATATATATATATGTATATAAATGAGTAGGGACGTCATAGATAAGAAACTCGAGCTCCCCTAACCCCACCTAACCCCACCCAGCATGATCTTGCATAACCTAACCCATAGATTAACTATATCGCTTACGCTCAAGATGGGAATCTCCCATGTTAATTTTTATGACACAGTTGTTATTATGCTTGGGCAATAATAGATGTCACTAGTATGGATTTTATAGACTTTGTTTTCTTCGGGTTCGGGTCTTTGCTTTTATTTAAATTTTCAAGCTAAATTATTTTCTGATAACATGATTAGAAAATATCTATAAAGTAAGCGAATTTACTTTATAGACATTTCAACAATCATGTTATCAGAAAATACTACTTATTTATAGAAATATAATAAAAATTAAATAACAACTAAATATTTTGTAGAACAAAATACAATTAAAATATGTTTTTTTATATATCGTTTGTATTTCTTTAAACATATATCCAAAAAACATTTTTAAAATACATATATTTAATGTTAATATATTTATCTTAAGGAATTATCTGTTTAATAGCTCACAAATAACTTAAATAAAAATAAATGTAGTCTATTTTGTTTTTATATAATATATAGAAGGATATAGTGCAATTTTAATATTTTATTAATGAAAATGTTCGCGCACAAAGCACTACAAAGCAAATGGTCGCCTGTTTTTTCAAAAAAAATTTCCAAATTAATAATAGTGTTTTAAAATATCAATGTTTATATTTATAATTTAAATAAAAAATAAATAAAAGAACTCTTTACAAAAATAAATATAATAAATTATACAATCAGAATATACTAAACATTTCTAATCTAAATCACAATATATACAACAAAAATATTATTTTTATTTATAAATTACTAATGTAATTTATGTATATTTAATACTTTGAAAAGCATTTGTGAAAAAAAAAATCTTTTACGAAAAAATTGGTGGCCCTAAAAAGGGCCGTTTTAAAGTTTTAAAAGACGAAAGAAGAACGCAAACGATTCATTTTGCTGAAGCCTTCTTTGCAGCTTTTGATTTGGCAATTTTGGATTTCGGTGATTTTGGCTTTGTTGGAACTTTTGCAGTTTTCTTGGCTCGTAAAAATGTTAATGCACGGTGACAGCGACACTTGTAACTTGCGAATTTTACAAAATTGATTATCAAAAATATAAATAATAATTTCACATCGTGGACCTAATAAAATTATCTATAATTTCATTAGGTCTCTGATCTTTATTATTTATTTTTAAGTTAACCCTTTTTTCAAGATAGCTTACCATAACTAAACACACACAATGTTTTAAAATGACGTTACATCAAGCCACTGCAGCCATGAACGATATCTAGTAACACGAAAAGAAAACAATATCTTCAGAAAGTACATTCTCATGCCATCTAGTATTGCCCAGGCAAAATAATATAGCGGCAAATTTCGTCCTATGTCAGATTCCACCCCCTGACCTAACCCAAGTCAATGGTGCCACCATAAACTCTACCTTACCGACACCAGTCCTATCGCCACTAGATGGTGCCACCATAAACTCTACCTTACCGACAACCGGTCCTCTCGCCACTAGATGGTACCACCATGAACTCTACCTTACCGACAACCAGCCCTCTCGCCACTAGATGGTCAACAGTTAAAATTCAAACACAAATTTAAAAAGACATTTCCTGTGTGTGTTGTAAGTGAAAGGGTTAAAATTTTTTATAAAATAAAAATAAACAAACATGAGCAAGGCCAGAGCTGTAACATAATTAGCGACACCGCAGCTGTAACCGCAAGCCTAGCCCGAGTGCATAACGGAAGTAGCTAAACCGCAAAATAAAAAAACATACAAAATATGTTTAATAAAAAATTATTTTATTTCATTTATAAAAAACAACTGAAAAGACAACATGAACATGAATGAAGAAATTCATAGTTTCATTATTAATTCTTTAAAAGTGAGTGTTTTTGAAAATTTATAATTAATTAAAAATATTGTAATGTGATTTTATTTATAGTATGTGGATTTCGATAAGATCATACACGGTTTCATACCCGTTGGCAAAGTGGAGGTGTTATATGTAGGCCCCGTGGGTAGGCGGGGATATATAATCGCAAAGAAAAAGCGTACTTTGTACGCGCAAATGTACAGGGATAATTAATGGTGAGTGATTTTATATATTTTTTTATTCATATTCAAATATACATTTTAATATGTATTTTTTTTTTGTTTCAGCCACCTGTTTTTTTATTAATATTTTATTTATATTTTATATTTATATATTTTTATTTTTAAGATTAGTAAATAAATATTTTTAGTATGGTATATTTAATTTAACCCTATCTCAATAATTAATTTTAGAAGTATTTTTTTATTTAAGAATTTATTATTAATATTAAAATATAAACATTTTTTTTTTTTACAGTAACAATTTTAATTATTTTAATACTATAATATAAATATTTTTCAATTTAGTTTTTTAATAATTTTAAATTTATTTCAGTAAAGTTTTTGAATTAGTATAATAATACAATTAATTTTTTTTATAATATTATAATAAAATACATTTTTTAAATATTACAATGACTACAGTTACGTATATTGAAGAGGGAAAAAAAACACATCATAAATGGTAGGTACAAATTAATATTTATTAATAAAATATTTAAATTTTTACTATAATAATATATTTTTTATATAAACATTTAATTTTTATACAATAAAATGTACTATTTGGAGCCATATTGTAATAATTAAAACAAAATATATTATAAAATGATTAATAATTATTATATACTAAAAAACGTGACGTGTCAAAAAAAGGCACTTTTTAAATTTAATTATAAAAACAATTTTCGTTCTTCCGCTCTCCTCCTTTATTTCAAAAAAGATACCTTTTAAATTTTGTACTTTCTCTGCTGGCGCCTCGCCAAAACGAGATGGGAAAAAGCTACTAAATTCTTCTGTCGCAACTAACAGTTTTTTCCCATATTGTAAGTAATCGAAATCCATATTTCTGAATAAAATTTTTTTCTTTAAAATAAATAAATAAAAAAAAAAGAAATAAAATGTACTTACACAGCTTTTTTGATGCGACGATGTTGCACAACACATGTCTTTGTAAATTTGTGTTTAACTTTTTAAATTTTTTTGCCTTTTTATACTAAATTATATATGCATAGCAGGATATGTGGTGATAAGAAAAATTTTAATTAGGTTTTTTTCTGCACATAAGTGATATACATATACATATAAATGTATAATGTATAAATGTATAAATGTATATAAATGTATATAAATGTATATATTTATTAAAATAATTTCTTTTTCATTTCATTTTGTCCAGTTTCAAGTATTAAAAAAATATTTAATTGCGAAATCAAATAAAATAATAAAATAATTAATTGCTAAACTTGAATTTTGATAGAATTAATTAAAAATGTAATTGAAAATGTGTCTGAATTAGTATTTAGGGCCGTTAAAAACGCATTGTGTATTAGTCTGAAAATTGCAATTGATTTTTCGGTAACATTTGTGCAAATCAGTGTGTGCAAAATGAATCATTTTTAACATAATCCTAAGTATATCTTTCTAAGTAATTTGTTAATTATTCTAAGTTATACCATCATCCACTGTAAACTACTACATTTTTAACAAAGGAATACAAAAATGATAACCTTAAACCATCATTTCTTTTCGGATTATAATGTGTTTGCTCTAAAAATATTATATATTGAAAATTGTCTAATTGAAAAAGTTGGTAAGAATGTCTTCTGTAGTTTTCGATCAGTTGAATCACTTACCAGCTAAAGACTTACCAAAGTAGATAAAGATTTATTTTCAAAATTGTTACAATCACAAACATTAGGATCAGACTATAATATCTTATTTGAAATAGAAAATACTCATGTAGGAATAATAAAAACTTAAATAAAATATGGCTTTATCATAATTTTCTTACCCAAATTGAAAGTGAAACATTTCAAAATTTAATTAATTTAGAATATATAAAACTTGACAACAATAAAATAAGTTATATTGGAAATAATGCATTTCCTAAAACAAGCAAATCAAAAGAGTTATATTTGCGTAAGGGAAATATATAAATTCACTTGAATCACAATAGAATGCACTTGGTTAGTTTAGATACTTTCCATTAGTTAGTTTACATACCTAAAAATTGGATAATACTATTTTTGTATAATTTAGGTAAATATAAATTGAATTTTATATAATCTAATATTGATATTGTACCAGAGCCGTATTTATGCACAGGCGCATGAGGCGCAAGCTGGGGCCTCGTAGCTAAGGGGCCTCAGATTTCAAATCAGGTATCAGTCATTGAGATCAATTTGAAAATTATATTTTAATTTCTAGTTTCTAGTTTTAATTTACGAGTAAATTGTTTTTCAATACGTTTCTAATGTTGAAGTACTGGTGTTGTCATTGTCAATAAGATAATAAAAACCTGCATATTAAGTAGGGTTGCTATTATAAAAAAAGGAACTATTTTCTCTCTACTTATTGTTTTTTGAAACAGAGTTACAAAAATCTATCAATTATGATGATATTGTTGATATGTTTGCTAAGAGAAAAGCGCGTAAAAAGTTTATTTAAGATTATTATTATATTTATAGCCATGTGGGTATTTTCCTTTTTTCTTATGTACCTATACATTATTTTGTTTTGATTTTGCTGATTTTTTGATCTAATACCAATGTATAAACAATTTAAACAAATTAAAAACATTTTCATATAATAATAATAGGCCTAAAACAAATTTTTTTCCACTGACAATTCCTTTTCAATTGAAGAATATCTGCAAGGGGGCCTCATATTTCAATTGCGCCTGGGGCCTCGAAAGAAGTAAATACGGCTCTGTATTGTACTCTGTAAATAGTTTATCTTTTGGTTAATAAAGTTAAAATTAACAAGTTTCTTGGTCTGTGTTTTTTTTTTCATCTGAAAATTTTTAGTAAAGAATTTGGAATAATATCTTAAATTGTGATGAGTTACTAGAAAAATTATTAATAAAAGCAAATATCAAATAATAGTTTATTTCAGATGTTGTCATGCATATCATAAACATACAGACTATGAACAAAATAAATATTGAGTTTTACCCACTTTCATAATGATTATTATTTTATTATTATTATTATTATTATGATCGTAGTAGTTATTACTTTGTATTTTGTCTTTCAATTTTTGTTTTTGTTTTTGTCAAGTTTGCATTGCATTGTATTGTGAATATTGGTAATTGGTTTTAATAAATTAAATACTTATTTCATTCAACTTTTGTTTATCATTTGGTGCTTCCAATAATCTTCATCAATAAATTATTATATCAGTCACAGATCGTATACAATTTCAGATGCACATCTTCATGAAGCTATAATTGAAGTGGTATGATTGAGAGTACGGTTTGCGTGAGCGGAAGTTTCCAAGTAGTAGGAATAGAAGAGTTTGTATGAGAGGAATTTATTATAAATGTGGATGAAGCTAAAGTGGCTTGTCTGGATAAGGATGTTTGGCGGAAACTAATTTTGGAATAATGGAAAGAGTTTGTGTCACAGCCTTTTGTGTACCTACATGGCGAGATTGTGTATGTATGTATCTTCATGATTACAAATTTATAGCATAAGTGCTGCCATCACGAGGTTTGAAGTGGTAATAATTAGACAAGGATGACGATAGTAGGATACAAATAAACCCGCTTGATTTTTTATTATAAATTAAATATTTATATTTAATGTTTAGGAATTTATTCATTAATTTTTGTATTGATAATAATTTGTTCTACATAAATCATTTATAAAATATATTTATTTTACATTTTTATATTATTAAAAAACAAATCTTATCTAAAAAATTATAAATAAAAAAATTTCAAACAAATACAGTACAAACAAATAAATAAAATACATATTGTACATATTTAATAAAAATTTATTTATTAACATTGTACAATTGATTATACATACCATCACTGGCAATCAATTCATTATGTGTGCCTTTTTCAATGACCTTGCCGCCATCCAAAACGCAAATTACGTCAGCATTGCGTATTGTTGCCAAACGATGCGCTATTACAATACATGTACGACCTTCGCAAGCTGCATCCAATGCAGCCTGTACTATCTGTAAATAAATAAATGTTAAATATATATTACAAACACATATACATCAAACATAAGATTACTTTATTAAGTTTATCGAAATACTAATGACAAGAAATTGGACCGAATTCTGCAAAATATTTTATCAAAAGTTTATTTGTTTTATTATTGCTTGGATTGTTTTTGTTTAATACTGTATTATAAAAGATTGTATCATTAGAGTAAATAGTTTATGTAGTGAAATTATAAAATATATAGCGGACTTTACACGGGCAATTAGGAAAGACAGTCTGATTGAAAAATCTGATTGTCATTCCTGACTTCAATCACAAAGCCCCTACATTTATCAGTCAAACTGACAGTCTGAGATCAACTGAGATAAACTGAGATCTCAGCAACAAATGCTTTAAATAACTATAAAAATTACTAGCGTATGAACGAAAATCTTTTTAATACGCTGATCACCATGTTGACACCATATTTATCCAGAATAAATACAGTTATGACTGATTCAATAGCAGTTCGGGAGAGAGATTAGCGGTTACTTTCTTGCGACTGGAAGAAGCATTCAGACTGTCAGCCTCCCCTCCACTTCCCGTGATTGAAGCTCGAATTTCAAAATATTTGGAAATCCGTCAACCCATTTATCAATCCATCAATCATGACCTTACACCTTCCATCAGAATATCAATCGTCGGTCTGAATGTCATTCCAAATGATCGTGTAAGGTCCGCTTAAGAGATTGTAATTAATTAAGAGATAGTAGTTATTTATATAATAAAACACTACTAAATATTAGCACGCCGCGCCGTCTATATCCAATGTAAACGTTCTGAATTTGACTATAATTTAAAAAATATTAATATCTGTACCTTTTCGCTTTCGTTATCTAAAGCAGATGTAGCTTCATCTAGCAATAAAATTTTTGGATTTCTAAGTAAAGCTCTTGCTATAGCAATTCTTTGTTTTTGCCCTCCAGAAAGTTGAGTACCTCTTGATCCTAAACCAGTGTCATAACCCTAAAAACAAATGAAAAATAATTACGCTAAAATAATGAAATGAGTAATAAAACATATCAATAACATACTAATGGCAAAGATGTAATAAAATTATGGATATTAGCCTTCCTAGCAGCTTCGATAATTTCATCTTGACTAACATTTCGATTATTATCACCATATGCGATATTTTCCGCTATGGTTTTATCAAATAACACTGGTTCTTGCGATACAATTCCGAGTTGGGACCTTAAAGTGCTAACAGACATATCTTCTGCAATGTTTTTGTTGTCCATTGTCTGTAAAAGTATTAGGTATAAATAATAATTTCTAGGTTATGTTTACCTATATAAGTTTTGAAATATATTATTTATACGAAAAAGACATTACGAATATTAGTGAAAAACAACATAATTAGATTTCAGTATAGAGGCCTGTATATTTTTATGCGATATATATTGTAACGACCCCTTGATTTAGGTGCTGTTATTTTGGTTACCCTTTTATTTCCGGGTTGATCGGGCGCCAACCTCGTACTTCCTGCAACGTGTAATACGGGAAAGGGGAACAGGTTGCAGATAGCTCTGTCGCGTTTGTCCGGGGTTCGTACACCCGTTTATTTGAAGATACACAATTGTATATATATATATATATATATATATATATATATATATATATATATATATAATTAAAAGAACACAGTGTGGAATACTAACGACATAAATTTTATTTAAAAATTATATCAAAAAATTATTTAAATTATAAATTACTCTAATTCTAAACCCATTTACAACAGTAACAATAAAGAAATATCAAACAACAAAGATTCAATAAAACACAGATCAGTGCTGACCGCCTAATTTTATAAAATCCAGAAATATAAATCAACACCGTTCTTTCTGTCCGCGAAACTAGATTCAATCTGACTGCTGAATTTGTCTAAGTCCGCAAAATTAAATTTAATACTGACTGCTAAATTTTTCTAAATCCGTAAAATTAATTCAGAAATTTTTCTAAGTCCCGAAAATTTAAAACTGAAAACCGAATTTTCTAAGTCCGCAAAATCGTAAATCTAGGGCCGGGAGCCAGCCAACTAGTTAGTTCGCTCAGACACTAAGCGAAATCTCTTTTGCCTGAAACTAGACGCCAGTCAATCAGGAGTAAGTTGGTTCAGTTTCGACGCGAGACCGAATGAATCTTTAAGCTACGAATCTTCCCTTTTATAGGCGTTCGTAGCCAAACGCCCGAATAGATGCCCTTACTTGTATGACATACGGCTTGCCTTAGCACAATAAAACATAACACATTGAAAACATCGGACATGAATAAACATCGCTATGAGATAATTCTGTTCCTTTTGTTGTTATATTTTAACAAAATAATTCAAATCTTAATTTATAGAAGAACGTTTAATTGACGAACTTAAAATATAGAAAATACAATTTTTGACTGGTATTGTCTCATAGCGAGTTTTGCACTTTTATACAATTATACAAATTATTCAATCTAAATTACATGTTTTAAATTTGTAAGTCTAAATAAAACTGGATATTTGTGCCGTCCGCGAAGGTATCGTCAAAATATATATATATATATATATATATATATATATATATATATATATATATATATATATATATATATATATATATATATATGCTATTTCTGAGACAATCTAAATATGAACTTTTGATGTAGGATTTTTCAAAGATATCTTTAAAATTAATGCATAGGTATTATAATTTTCAATATTATAGTAATGATTAAATTCCCTCAATGTGAAACAAATCTAAATTTAACAATGACTAGGTATAAGATGTTCCATAAGAAGTATGCAGAAGAAGTATAATATAATTATAAAAAATATAAATAATAAAATATAAAAAATTTGCGATAATGTTCCTCACTCGTCCTAGGAATGATCTATTACTTACCACAATTCCGGAATCAGGATCATATAAACGTTGAAGTAGTTGAATACAAGTAGATTTACCACAACCACTACTTCCTACAAGGGCAACTGTTGTGCCTCCTTGCACTTCTAAATCTAATTGCCGGAGAATTTGGACTTCTGGTCTGGTTGGGTAACAGAATTCGATTTTTGAATATTTTATTTGGCCTTTTGTTCCCTACACAATGAAACACAATTTCAAAATTTAATAGGAATTAATTAAATTTTTATGATTGTGTTGTGATAGTAGAAATATTTAGAAAAAGTTAAATATGTATCATATTAAAATAAAACGGCTTTAGGTTATAATTCTGCATTCATATTTATTAATAATCGACGTACTCTACGCATTCAACGTACGTCTTTATCAGGGAAAATAATACAAATGATATTTACAGTAAATAAACAGAACATAGAACCAAGTTACTAGGTAACAAAAGAAGTAACTAGATCATAAAATAAAGTTAAAATTTCCTATTTTCCACACATGAAGTTGCAACGCATGTTAAAGAGTGTAAAAGATATTATTCCTCTTCAATCTTCGGTTATATATAGAACATCATGCGAATGTGTTAAGGTTTATATTGGACAGACAGGTAGCACTACTTCTATTATATTGACAGAACTTAAGAGGACATTACGTCTAAACTATCCAGGTAAATCTTTATGATATAAAATTTTAAGATACTGTAATAATTAAGACCCGTATCTATATTAAGAATAGATTGTTAAGAGAAGCAATAGAAATTTATAACATATAACATCAATAAATGTGTAGGCACTGATTTGTATAAAATTTGACTTCCATTAATTAAAAATTTATAAATTTTATGATCTAATTACTTATTTTGTTATTGAATAACTTGTTTCTATGTCCTGTATATTTACTGTAAATATCATTTGTATCTGTTTTTCTGATGAAAACGTACGTTGACCACGTCGATTATTAATAAATATTAATGCAGAACTTTAACCTAAAGCCGTTTTATTTTAGTGTAATAGGTTCTGAAAGATTTTTTACTATGTTATGTAATATATTACCCAGTCTTTCTCTCCTGGTAATTCTGGTTTAGAAACAATCTTGGGATACCTATCGAGCAGTTTAAATATTCGACCAGCAGAAATTTTAGCTGCATTAATATTCGGTGCAAATGCCAGTGCTTGTCCCATCATCCAGGAACCAAATATAAGTGCTTCTGCAACTCTGCAAATAAAAAACACAATTATTACGCCAAATTTACGAAATTCTAAAAGATTATGAAAAAAATTACTGTACTACGTTTTTGTAATGTATTTCATCTTTAGCAACCAAATTTCCACCGTACCACAAAGTCAGTGCATAGCCACAAAATGGAGCACTATGTCCAAAAGAAATCACAATACCTCTTAAACGACTTTTTAATTTCAATGCGACATTGACCTTCTTCAATTCGATTAAATATTTCTCGATAAAATGCCTTTCTAGGCCTAGACTTGCAACTGTTCTAATATTGCTTATAGCTTCGACAGCTATTGCAGACGCGGATTCCATTGCTTGTTTTTCAGTTGCCTCAAATGCACCCATAAGACGTCCTTCTAAAAACACTCCACCAAGCACTACTGGAACTGATACCATTGCTACTAAAGTTAGTTTCCATGCAAAACATAGAGAGATTATTACGCCTATTACAAATGTCGAAATGGCTTGAAACATTGCTCCTACCTGCAATAATAATAATAATAAAATATTAATAAAAAAGCATGTATTTCTAAAAAGAGAGAAAGAGAGAGAAAGAAAGAAAGAGAGAGAGAGAGAAAAAGCAAAATAATAACACTTATTTTATTGTGACATTTATAAATTGTATAATTGTTACAATTGTAGTTAATGTTTTTTGTTTCCTACACCGATAACTAGATTCGTTTTGCCAATTTCATTAATTTTTAATATTTGAATTTTAAGACTATTTTTCTCAATTTTTTTCAAATGAAATATATTGAAAATGCTATACGGTTAGAAACTGAATAAAAAGTGCTACCAAAATCAATAATAAAAAATATAGGTTGTCATTTAAAAAAGTCGATAAGGTCATAACGTGAAAAACAAATGACATCCGAAACTGAAAATAGGCTGAAAGTATTGGGTGTAGTCAATATCGCTATACGCCTTCGAGATTTTTTCCAAAAAATTAATATCAACGGAATTACTGAATTTGTGTGTTACTTAATTTCCACACTGTACAGTAACTGTAGTTCTCGCCATGAATATCTGTCCTTTCGGAAAACTAAGTAATGATTTTGTTAAACATATGTAGCGATAATTTTCTTCTTCTCACTACTGATATGACAGATTAATTTGTATTATGGATGTAGGGGTCTTAGCTTAGTTCGAAAAATTTGTATCGCCTATACATAACTATGTATAATAATTATGACGAAAGGACAGATTCTCATGGCGAGAACTATAGCTACTTTATGATAATTTTATATAGGAAATATTAGTAAAGTTATGTGTATCGATAGTTTGATACGCTTGAAGAAATTGTAAACATACCGATGTTCCTGTGGCTCCTTGTATGCCAGCAGCATCACTTGATAATCTTGCACATAATGCTCCAACACTATTCTTTGCTTCATCATACCATCCAATTTCTTGTTTTAACATAGAACCAAAAGTAAGTACACGAATTCGAGTAGTTAATCTAACTCCAGCCACGTTAATCATATAACATTGTAAAAATCCTCCTACACCGGTCATTAAAGCAACAACGGCCAACAAGATAGAATATGTCAACGATTTTTCTTTGATTTCATCGACATTTTCAGCAGATAGAATCTAATAATTCAAAATATTTTTGTTGATTTCAAATTTCTTAGAGAAATAATATATATAACAGTAAAAAAACTTTTATAATTTATTATATTAAAATAAAACGGCTTTAATTTGTAGTTCTGTATATTAATATGTATTAATAACCGACGTATTCAACGTACGTCTTCATCAGGAAAAAAGATACAAATGACATTTTCAATAAATAAACGGAACATAGAAACAAGATTACTAGGTAAGAAACTACAACTAACTAGATTATAAAATTTATATTTGTTTAATTACAGGAAGCCAAATTTTATTTCAATCAGTTCAGTTACACTGATTGATGTTATCTTTTTCTTTATAAATTTCTATTGCTTCCCTTATCAATCTGTACGACCATCAATATTAATACTAGATTGATAAGAGAAGCAATAGAAATTTATCAAGACAAAGATAACATCAATTAGTGTGATTAGTAACTGCCTTAAATAAAATTTGGCTTCCTTATTTAAACATTTATAAATTTTATGATCTAGTTACTTATTTTATTACCTAGTAACATGTTTCTATGTTCTGTTTATTTATTATAAATGTCATTTGCATCATTTTTCTTGATAAATATGTATGTAGAGTACGTCAATTATTACTAAATATTAATACAGAACTACAACCTAATGCCGTTTTATTTTAATGATATCATCTATACATACTGCTAAAGTTTCTCCAAAAAGTATAGCAAATGCAGGAAAGGATGCACCGACTACTATTGAAGACAATGCACCTATAAGAAGATAAAACCATTCTGGAGAATTCAGTTTCATCAATCTCCACATAGATATTTTACTTCCATCAACTTCTTCCTCTTCACTTTTTTCAGACAATTTCGTTGAAGATTTTTCATCATCATCGGATTCTGTTTGTTTACTTCTGTGACCAAGCATAGAGATTTGTTTATTAGAATGTGGTCTTTTATTATCAGAAGTTATTAAAGGTACATCAATTTTAACTAAATTGTAATAAAAACTTTTCAAATTCATTAATTCTTCATGGGTTCCCATTTCAGCAACAACTCCATTTTTAATAAAAACAATTCGATCCACATTTCGAACAGTTGACAAACGATGACTAACTATCAAAGTAGTACAATGAAAACTTGCTTTGTCTAAAGCATTTTGTACTTTAGCTTCATTGTGGAAATCAAGTGCGGATGTTGCTTCATCTAAAAGAAGAATTCTAGGTTTTCGTATTAATGCTCTAGCGATAGCAATACGTTGTTTTTGACCACCGGATAATTGAGCCCCTCGTTCGCCTATAATTGTATCGTATCCATTTGGAAGTTTTTTGATAAAATCATGACAATTTGCTTCAATAGCGGCTTTTTCAATGTCTGCTTGCGTTGAACCAGGATAACCAAGAGCAATGTTATTTGCGATGGTTGTTGCAAAAAGTACCGGTTCTTGTCCAACGACGCCAATGTGTTCTCTAAGCCATTTTACATTCAAAGTTGATATGTCTGTGTTATCTATTAAAATAGTACCCCGACTTGGATCGTATAAACGTTGGGTTAACTGAATTAATGTAGATTTTCCGCAGCCAGATTCGCCTACGAACGCTACTCTTTCACCTGAATGAATTCTCAAATTTAAACCTTTTAAAATCTGCAAGACAAAAATAAGATATTTATTTAAATATTTTTATTGTTACACAAATAAATCTAATTTTGTACTTTAATATCTGGTCTAGAAGGATATTGAAAATGTATATCGTTAAATTCTATATCTCCATTCATGGCTTTGGGTTGTTTATCTTCTTTACTTAACGAATCAATAGCTGGTTTCCGTTTAAGAAGCGAAAAGATAGAAGCTGCGCAACCACGAGCAACTGCAAACGCTTCTAAATGTGGCGTTGTTAAACCCATATTTTGAGTACCGGCGACTATTCCAAAAAATATCTATATAAAATTATACCAAAAAATATTTATCAATTTATATTATAGTATTTTGTTTTTACTTAAATAGCCATTAATTTATTTGATGAATTAAATGAATCATTAGTTATTTTTTTTTAATGAAGAAAAATTGACCTTGCCACGAAAGCAGAAGGGCCGAGCTTGAACCCTGGCAAGGTCAATGCATTTATCTGCATTAAAAAATTAACTAATAATTTAATTAGTTCATCAAAATAAATCAATGGCGATTTAAGCAAAAAACTAAATATTATAACCTAATATATAATACGCCATGTGTAATTAAAAATATAAATATTTATCAATTTTCTTACAGTTATCATTACTCCAGGTGTATAAACCTTATTAAGCTTATCTCTGTCATCTAAAATTAATCCTACTGCGTACCAATTTCCAAGTGCAAAAGCTCCAAATAAAAAGAACCATGTTATACCGGTTCCTAGACCAGTATAGATACCCTTTTTTGTACCCCATTTTGTAGCTGGCTCGAGTTTTTTGGAAAACCTAATTTTATAATTTTATGAAATAATATTTTCACTTGCTTTTGACTCCTGATTTTTCCTTATAACTTCTAAATTATAGACGTATTGAATCTGACACAAACATATGTTAGCGTATGAAAAGCATAAATATTTTCTAACGCGTGTTGTGCAATAGCAGATTTACCCAGATGGTTTAAGTAAAATGTGGCTTCCTTTGAAAAATAAATTTATAAAAAATTTATAATCTAGTTACGTGTATTTTGTTACTTAGTAACTTGTTTCTATGTTTTGTTTATTTATTGTATATGTTATTTGTATTATTTTTCCTGATTATGGTGTACGTAGAGTACGTCATAACGTCGATTATTAACAAAACTTAATAATAGAACTAAATTCTAAAATCGTTTTATTTTATAGATACTATAATTAATTTTATTTACTCTCATAATGAAACACGAATATTTTCAAAACTTCAGTAAATTTGTTGTCAGAAATTTTCCATAAATAGATAAAATTTGGTTTGTTCTATAATATTATTGTAATTTATTTTTGTACGTATAATTATATACATTTCTAATTTTACATAAAGGATGTATTTTGAAGTGAATGAATTACTCTTAAAATATTTAGGAATTATTACAGATATTAATATGCAAGCTGTAATATTACATAATTTAAAAAGTTATACCAATAATATGTAATTCTACATTAAGTAAGCAATTTTACATACTTATTTGGTCACTTTTACTTACTTTATATGATTATTTTGAATTATGTAAATATTACAGAATTTTGAGGCAGAAATACAGAATGTTTATGCTAAAATAAAATTACAGATGTTTTATAGTAAAATTTTATCACTATTTTTCTGTAATTTCGCTATTTTTTTTGTTGTTACAATGTGGTTATAAGGGAAAATCAGGAATCAATTTCGAAAAAGCAAATCTTATATTACCTACCTATCAATTTCTTTCTGTTCACCAGAAAAAGCAACAACCGTTCGAATTGCTCCTAAGACTTCATCAGCAATTGCACCGGCCAAATTATAAGCTTTAAGTTCTTTCTTTGTTAAACTGCTTTGTACTTTAGCAAAGATGGCTGATGATATTATAGTTACTGGCGCAAAACTAATTACTACTAGCGTTAATTCCCAACCATAAATAAATGCAACTATAACAGAAGATATAAAAGTGGATAGAAGATAAATAAATATGCCGACTTTTTCTCCCATTCCATTTTTCATTTTATCTAAGTCTCTGCAATTAAAATAAAAAATATATTTTATAATCGAATGATTTTATTAATCGAATTATCGGTATTTGAATGAATATTATAATCGAATAATATCACTTGAATGACACGATAGAAATGAATATAATACAACTAGAAAAAAACGATTTTATCTATCTATTCCTTATATTATATTAAAACCGCTAGATGGTTTCGAAATCGCAACGTTTTATAATAATAAAAATATTATATTTAATTATAAATATAATTATTTATTAGTTATATGACGACATGTTTTTTTCTCCCCACTTTAAGTGCATCTATCAGTCAAACATGGTTATTTGCTACTTGATTAAGTTGATTGGCTCTGATTTACAATAATTTTAAAAAAATTAGCATCTATTTTTGTATATTTTTACGGAAAACTGCCACTTTTTTGTTTGTTCATCATCCGAATGATTTCAACTGAATTCGAATGATTTCAGTTTAATTCGAGATATTTCGAATGATTTTCATAATCGAATGATCGATTATTTTTCATTCGAATTATCCTATCAGTAATTTAAACGTGCTAAGAAAAAAAAAACATTTTTTTTTTCATTTTACAGGCGGCAATCCCTGCAGCAATCAGGCCACCACCTTTTTTTGGAGGACCTTCGGACGACGCCATTTTGCGGGCACAACAAAAAAAATTCGCGATATTATATTGTTGTTCGAATGGACGTAAAATAAAGTACTTTTTACTCCATTCCAAAATATTAATATTCTCCTTTGAGCTGTGCGCATTTGAAAATAACTAGTTTTTTTTTTAGCTCTGAAGAACTAAGCTATCCGCAGTTACACTTACTCTGTGATATTGCCTGCAAAATTTGTGCCGGATTTCATATCGTACCATGATATATCTTGACGAAGGACTGCTTCGAAAAATAATTTACGAATTCGATCAATCTGTAAAAGAAAATAATATTTAACTATCTTTTTCTAGAACTATAAGATTACATATATAAATTTTGTTAATATTTGAATAAAACTATAAGCAACCCTAATCGTATTATTTTTTACTACTTATCTATTTTACACTGCGATAATTAATATTTAGCCCCTAAAAATTCTAGAAGCAATGTTCAGTTTAAGCATTCTTAGTTATACTATAAAGAATATTAGTTTTTAATTCGTACGGTGCATCCAATGCTACTAAATGTATACATACAAAATCACGCATTATACCCAAAAGGATGTATCACAAACGCTTTTCATTATTACCAAACATTTTCTATTCTTACTACTTGCAAATATTCGCACATGCAAACCACACTCTGAATCATACCAATCCATCTACTCAAACGTCTGCGCAAATGTATACGTTCAAAATCATTCACACATATTGTTTTAAACAAATATGCATTAGACATTCGCTCAAGATGACCGAATCATTTGAACTAACACTAACTTTTTCCACACATTTTTTTTTCAATTTTGCACTCATCTATTTTGTACCTGATTTCTTCTAGTTGCACCATATATGCCACATAAAAATTTCATTTTTGCAGCAGTTATTTTCCTTTTATGGTTTTGCAGTCAAATCCAACACTCACTACCATACATCAACGTAGGTACCAAAACAGTATTGTATATACTCAAACAGGCTTGTCTGAAAACATTTATATTTCTAGCAACAGTACCCAATGCATAATGCATCCAAAACCTTACAACCAGCATTAACTCTCCTTTCAATTTCACGATCAATGCGATCATTCTTAGATAATAAACTACCCAAATAAATATCTACCTGCTTTAAACGTGCACCATCAACAGGTACACTACATTTAGTCGTCACCCTTTTCATAAAAATAATGCGCACTTATCAACATTCAACATACGATTCATATTCTTACCAACAACATTAATTCTATCAATAATCGTCATCTCAGTTGCATTCAATTAAAAACACAATTTTATACACCCTAAAGAAATATATGTACAAATCATGAGACACTATGATGCCCAGTATTTCTAGGTATAATTACTTCACTGTTGTAATTTGAACATAATTGTTTAAAAATACATAATATCAGAACTATTACAAACATTATGTAATATAACATTACGAACGAAATGGATGTATGTATATAATACAACAATTTCTTTTATTATAAAATTATTATGAATTATATAAAAACTACAGAGTTTTGAAGTAGAAATACGGAATATTTATAGTAAAATAAAATTAAAATGTTTTTATAGTAAAATTTGACTACTATTTTTTTACAATGTACGAACCTGTTTCAAACAAGTGTAATTAAATAAATCTACACAAAAAGCTCCAGTTACAAACTGCACCGTGGATATGGAAATACAGCCAAGGGCAAATGCTACCGAATCATCTAATAAAGCTTTTTTATTTTCTTCTGGACTTGCGTCGATCCTGCGAATCAAGAAACAAAAATTATATGTCTTAGTTTGGCTGTTGAATCACAATCGATCATATGAGAAATCATAAATTTCTTTAATACGTTTTCTTTTTATCTTAAAACAGCTTTTTTTATATCGATTTCTTGGTAGGTAATGTCTGCAAAATTCTCTCCTTTATTATTCAGTATGTAGAAAAAAAAAAGATAAAAATAGATAATATATCCATTTCTTTTCTACTAATTAATATTCTCAATAATGTTTTACTTGTTACTTGTAATATTAGAAAGAAAATATAAAAAAACATAATACAAAATAGCTATATGTGCTATCTGTGGTTGTAGGTATATAAGTACAATATGTATATATATATATATATAAAAACTTTAAACCCAAGCGAAAATAAACGATGTAATTGTGAATGAACTTAATATAGCCGGCGAAGATGTCAAATTAAATACACTTGATGTTTCTTTGGTCGAATATACAGTTTCTGACCACCCTGAATGATGCACATTGTATTTCTAGCACTTCTTCACACATTTTCAATAATCAAATTCAAATTCAAGCAAAAATAAACAATGCAATTGTCAATTAACTTAACTTGGCATACATATAGCCGCCGAATATGTCAGATAAAATACACTTGACGTTGTAGTCATGTTTCGTGCTGCCACCAGTGATGTGTATATTAACTAACTGCTGTATGAAAATGTAAATTATTATATTACTAATATAATGACCTTTGACATAGGCAATATAGTAACGTAATGTCAATATTTTGACAAGTTTGAAAATAAAAATTATTGATAAAAATACCTAATACCTGTTTAGATTATTATGATTTGTAAAAAAAGTTTTTGTGATAGGTAAATAAAGATCATAATTTAACGAAAAAAATAATAAACAATTTAAACAATTGAAAAAAAAATACGCTTACTTACAAAATTGCACCACCTCCAAATATCTCAAGTATAAAACTAGGAGTAGATTTTCCTTTTTGGACCACTCGATCAACTAGAATAGTTGTAAATTCTCCATATAAAATATTTTGAAAAGGAAAACATATGCCACTTATTATTCCACATATTATAGCTAGAAATATTGCATTTACTTCCATACATGTTGCAAATTGATACTGAAAAATATATATGTAGTACTACAATTTTGACCGAAAAGAAAAGGGGTATAGTGTTCGGTACGATGTCCGTAAAAATATATAAAATTCCTTCATATAGCCTCTAGATGACGAATCTAAACTTAGTTATAGGGTGTACGTGCTACTAGACAGACTGTTCAACCGAATTTGATGAAATTTTCAGGATAGATTTATTTAGTGCCCAAAATGGTCACGTGGTTTTATTTTTTAAGTGATACCAATTTTCCGGGAAAAAAACCTATTTAAATTATTAAAAATCTATTATGGCTATATTATATAACCGGTTTTAATCAAATTTGCACAAATAATTCTTCTAATGTCCACATAAATTACATAATTTTTACTAAGTTACAGTAAAAAATTATTAAAATTTTAAAAATTTAAATCAAATTTTTACAAAATATGCTAATAGTGTTTCATATAAATTATATAATTTTAGTGTCTTATAGTGTTGCCAACTTTCCAAGAAAAAAATATTAAAAATTATATAATATGACAGACATTATTACTAACTTTTGGTGAAAAAATATAAAAAAATTTATTTTTATTTCCTAGTATTTGTGGGATAGTGTCAAAGTTGTCTATATATAGGTTTACCCATATACTTTTAATCTTGTTATTTTTGCTTTTGTTTGTATATAGTATAATGAGATAAGAATATTAATTAATTTAAGTTTTACAAATAAGTATAAATTCGAAATATTCAAAATAAAACTGCTTTAGGTTAAATTTCTGAATTAATATTTATTATAATCGACATTTCTACGAATTCAACGTTCGTCTTCATTAGGAAAACTGATAAAAATGACATTTATAGTAAATAACAATAGAATATAGAAACAGAATACTAAGTAACAAATAAGTAACTAGATCATAAAATATTATACATTTTTTAATTAATGGAAGCCAAATTTTACATATTTTTAAATAAAATTTGACTTCCATTAATTCAAAATCTATAATATTTTATGATCTAGTTACTCATTTGTTACCTAGTAACTTGTTTCTATGTTCTGTTATTTACTGAAAATGTCATTAGTATCAGTTTTCCTGATAAAGACGGACATTGAGTTCGTCGAAAGATCGATTGCAAATAAATAATAATACAGAACTTTAACCTAAAGCAGTTTTATTTTAAAATAATGAGTTCTGAAAAAAATTTTACTATATCGAAATATTTATTTAACACTATTATAATAATTGTATACAGTCAGTCTACTGACTGTAATGACTGCTTTGGAAATGAGATTTTTACGTGGGGTATGTGGTGTAACTAGGAGAGATCGGGTACGAAATAGATTAGTGTATGATGAGTGTGTAATTGAAAAAAATGTTGTAGTAAAAGTTGGTGTTGGTCAGTTAAGATGGTTCGGTCATGTTGAGCGAATGTCTAATGAACGTATGGTTAAAAAGATTAATTTGAATGATTTTGATGGTATTCGTTTGCGTGGACGTCCGATGAGTAGTTGAAGTGGTATGATTGAGAGTATTTTGCGTGAGCGAAAGTTTCCAAGTAGTAGGAATAGAAGAACATGTATGAGAGGAATTATGAATGTGGATGAAGCGAAAGTTGCTTGTTTGGATAGGAAAGTTTGGAGGCGACTGATTTCGGAATGATAAAAAGAGTTTGTGCCACACTCTTTTGGGTACATGGCGTGATTGTGTATGTATGTATAATAATTGTAAAAAAAAAGATTACCAATTTGTAAAATGGAACCTCTGATGATGTGGGCGTTTTATTAATTTTGGCAACTGCTGATGAAAAAACTCTACAAAATTATTGAAAAAAAAATATTATTAAATAATTGTATTATTATTTATTACGTATTTTAACTTACTTCTTTTGTATATTATGGGTTCTCTTATAAGGCATGTTTCAATAAAATATTAAAACTGTAAAAGAAATTATAAAATTATGTTATTATTTTATTATATAACTTCGATAAAATTCGATTTTGATAAAACAATTTTGTTCGTATCTATATTCGAGTATGTATAAAAGAATCATATGTATTTTTAAGGGCATTTCAAGACAAACAAAAGGCTATAGTCAGACAGGTGGTGGAAATACAAAAAAGGTTAATTTTACATTCGATTTATTCGTTTAATACTACATATTTATGGTAACTAATTATTAGAAAAATTAGCTAATTTATCTACAATTAATAATTTAATAACAATTTTTATATATTTACAGAAGTAGCATATAAAAAAATTAATCAAATATTTAATTGTCAATATTTTCTTTGTTTATTATTATTTTGATTTCCAAAAAATATATGTGTTGTTAATTATAATAAAGATTAATCATATTTTTTTCAAATAAAAAACATGTGTGAGATAAGAGAAAATCGCATTTTTCAAGGAAAATGATGCAAATTATTTTTTTACAAATAAACTGCACATAAATAAATTCTGAAATTTATACATAAATACTATAATAACAATTAACAACACATATATTTTTGGCAATCAAAATAATAATAAACAAAGAAAATATTGACAATTATATATTTAATTAATTTTTTTATATGCTAATTATGTCTGAATATAAAAATTGTTATTAAATTATTAATTGTACATAAATTAGTTAATTTTTCTAATAATTAGTTACCATAAATATGTAGTATTAAACGAATAAATCGAATGCAAAATTATTCATTTTTGTATTCCCACCACCAGTCTGAATATAGCCTTTTTTTGCCTTGAAATGGCCTTAACACGTCTTTATTAACTCGCTTGCTTTCTTGTTTGTCTGTTCGGTACAAATTTTTCAATCGATTTTAAATTTCCCGATGAGTTATAGACTGGATATTTTAAACATACCTCAAAATTGAAAGACAATTCAAGATTAATTAATTAATTAATTAATAATATTAGAAATATTAAATTAAAGTTAATCAATTAACGTAATTAATTATAATTATATACTTATAATTAATAAAATTATCATTATAATAAAAAAGAAACACATATTTCAAAATTTATTTAACTTATTAAACAATGTACATTTTGGCTCGTTAGGCCATCATCAGGTAAATGCGTTATAATTATTAAATTATACTACTAATTAATTAGGTTAAAGTTAAAGTTAAACAAAAATAAAAAGCAGAAAATAATTATTTAAATAAAAAATTTATTTTAATATGCTACGTTTTTAATACGAAATAAAAAGTATAAAATAATTTCTCCTAGTCCCATACAGATTTATAACCCTATAGAGAAAAACGTGGGGCAACGACAGCTACCCATGACAGCTATCAATGACAATGACAATCATTAAATAGTGCCATTTGCGTACAAATAAGGGTCGGGTCAAACCCAGGTAGTGAAGCTAGTTAGGCCGAGTGCCAGATGCGTACAGCGGTTATATAATATTTAAAATACGCTATAATATCATCGCACATAATTTTTACAAATAATCAAGTCAGTATTTAATTTTAAAATTGACCAAGTTTATATTTATTGGTTTAAATTTGATTTGTGTAGATTAATATTTAATAAATTCATATCGTTTACCAACTTCCTTATTTTTTACTATATTATGGATAAATTATGCTTAAATTCGTGATGTTAAATTTGTAATAATAATTACATAAACTTTTCCTCACACTTTTCCGTAATCATTTTCGAAATATGTAAATTAAAACACTCGGTTAAAATTTCCACAATAACAATAAAAAATCCTTTATTGGCCAATTTCGGCTGTTATCACTAGAAATACCGGCTTTTGCGTATTCCTAGAACTACCGAATACGTCAATTGGACGTATCTTATATTTTCAAATTATAAAATACACTTTTGTGTAATATTTTCATAATAATGATTATATACGAGTAAGTTGGTAAACGATATGAATTTATTAAATATTAATCTACACAAATCAAATTTAAACCAATAAATATAAACTTGGTCAATTTTAAAATTAAATACTGACTTGATTATTTGTAAAAATTATGTGCGATGATATTATAGCGTATTATAAATATTATATAACCGCTGTACGCATCTGGCACTCGGCCTAACTAGCTTCACTACCTGGGTTTGACCCGACCCTTATTTGCACGCAAATGGCACTATTTAATGACTGTACGCAACTGGCACGACACCGCATTAAATCCATCAATTCATCCTCTTTTCCATTTATTCCTCTTACATTCCAAGTAGCAAATCGACATTCATTCTGCCATTTTTTCATACCTTTCAAGATGGAAAAAGTTTTCTTGGTAAATAAGAGCTTACCAGACTAGTCCACAACAAAATAAAAAAGGTTAAAGACGAAGAAGAGCAAAGAAATGATATAAAAATAAAATAATTAAAAATTAAATTCACACAAATAAACATTGATACATACATTACGTATACAACCTTTGTTTCCTTGTTACTAAATTAAAAATTAAAAAAAAAAAACAAATAAAATTATAAGCTCTCCAAAACAAGAAATTAATATTAATAAAAAGCCTTAAAATACATACATATATTTAAATAACTTACAATATAATGATACTTAGCTGTATATAAAAGTAAACACACAATCAAGAAATTGACAAACACTTATAATGCGGTACAAAAAAACCTTGAAAATATCAAAAAAAAATTATCTGCAAATTTAATGAATGTTGTTAATTTGGTTACTATCTAAACATTTAAAAACGTGGGACCTATATTAATTTTTTTTATTTAAATATTTATTTTCTGCTTCTTACGCCCGTTTTCATAATCAGTTTCACTTTAAGACTTTAACTAAAGTAACTTTATCACTTTATTTTAATTTTAAAGTTCACGATTTTCATAATAGTAACTTTAGTAAAAGTGTACTTTAAACTATTTTAATGTATGTTGGTACTCCTGACTAGCTCTCGCTTTTATAGTTTGACAGATAACTAACCTTAAAAATTAGCTGTTTGTCATTTTTCAAATTGTAATTGTAATTATAATTATTATAAATAATAAATAATGACGTCGAAAGACAGAATTCGGGGTACAAATTTTACAAAAGAGGAAGAATTATCTTTACTAAATATAATTTTCAAGTTTAAAGATATCATAGAAACAAAAAATAGTAATACTTTTACACCACAACAGCGAGTAAGTGCATACAATAATTTCTTGTCAAATTGTTATTAAAAAATTTTTTATTTAAAGGAAAAATCATGGTTAACCATATTAAATGAATATAACAGTTCAAACCCACATAGAACTTTGCATCAAATAAAAAGTAAATATGATAATTTGAAAACAAAAGCAAGGAAATATGCTGCTGTCAATAAAGAAAATTTAACAAAAACGGGGGGTGGTTCTTCTGGAAGTACCGATAATATTGTCCTAGAGAAAATGTTGGAAATTCTTAACAAAAAAACAGTATTTGGATTACATAATGAATTTGATGATGATGCCGCTAATAATGTGCCAATACCAATCAAAATTTTTTCACATGGTTAATTGTCAATATATTATTTACATACCTGTTTGTGTTAGAACTAATTCTTACATTTATATATTCTAATAATCTGGTAACTGCTGCTTTACTTAATCTAAATCGCTGATAAAATTCATAATCAGTCCACATATTAAAATTATCAATGCGGTTTTTATAAATTTTCCGTTTTCTTACTATGAAATATTCATTATCAGAATCAGTTTCTGAAGAGGACGAATATATATTCATTCTGAATTACAAAAATGACATTTGAAACAGCAGAAACTAAATAATTTAAGGTTAAAGTTAAAATAAAGTGATATCTTTGTTCACTTTAGTTTAAAGTGATGCTAAAGTGCTAAAGTAGTATTATGAAATCCAATTCAACTTTAACTTTAAGTTAAAATCTTAAAGTCAACTTAAAGTTGATTATGAAAATGGGCGTTAGTCTTGTTTAACTTTAACTTTAACCTAATTAATTAATTTAATTAGTTATAATTAATTAAATTAATTAATTAATTTTAATTTAATATTTCTAATATTATTAAATAATTAATTAGTTAATATTGCAATGTCATCTACAGTTCTGAGCTATGTTTAAAGTTTCAAGTCTCTAGCTCGTAGGGAAGTTAGTTTATCGATTACAAAATTTGTACCGAACAGACAAACAAACAAACAAACAGGATAGAAAGCGAGTTAATAAAAACATGTTAAAAACACAGACATTTAACTTAAGTAAGTTTTTTTTTAACAAATTGTGCAACACTTACTTAATGATAAACAAATTTATTCGGCAATTTGAAAATATTTTAATAAAATTAATATCACGTACTAGATCTTTTTGTTGTGTTTGACTAAGTTTAGTAACGCGCGCTTCGTATACTTATACACACTGATCACGTGATCTAGGGTTTTACGACCCAAAAAAAGTTAGCACCCCCACTTCGTCAAAAATTTAAAATTTTTGGTTTATAATTTTAGACTAATTTTAGACAATTTCAGACCATGTCACTCAAATTTTAGACCAGCTCCTGGAAGAAGTTAGAACAAAATCAAAAGTGGGGATGCTAACTTGAGCTCAAGCCAACACCCCCACTTTCAAATCTACTTGAATTCAATATCCTAGATTAATTTAAAGTACACTTTAATTTTAGACTAATTTTAGACCATCGATTGATGACAGTACCAATTAAAAAAAAACTACCCCGTATGTGTCAATGCCACACCCCCGTCATATACTCGGTACATCAAATTTGAAAAAACCGAAAGGGGTAGTTTTTGAAAATCACCACTACGTTTTATCGGTAGTCTAAAATTAGTCTAAAATTGTAGACCTTTCGTTTTGAAATTTTTTCAAACTTGATGTATCATATATATGATGACATATATATATATATATATATATATATATATATATATATATATATATATATATATATATGACATATATATATAACTTCTTCCAAGAGCTGGTCCAAAATTTGAGTGACATGGTCTAAAATTTTCTAAAATTAGTCTAAAATTATGAGCCAAAAATTATAAATTTTTGACAAAGTGGGGGTGCTAACTTCTTTAGCAGAATTTATATAGCATTAAATCAACACTAGTAATAATAATAATATTTTATTTATTCTGTTGACCAAGATACATAGGTATAGAACAAGTCACAAATGTTAATAAATAATAGATAACATAATGGAAATAAGTACTGATAATTAAAAAAATTAAGGAAACATATTTCTTGTGCTATTATAAAGTTGCATATTGCTAATTGTTTTTAATTAACGGATCAAAATTTTTTTATTAAAATTAAAAGTAATAAATAATTAATAATTGATGGAATTCAGTATTTTGAAATTAATGCTTTTATAAACATATTAGTATTGACATACTTAAATGAACGATGCACGTCAATTTAAATAATGGTCACCAAAAACTTTTAAATATAGTGACATGGTAAAAAAAATTCAAAAAAGTTTCTTTCGAAATTATAAGCACAGAGCCCCGGAAGCCAGGAGGCCTCACACGGCAATAAAAAATTATACTTATATGTAACAAATAATATATTAATAAGCTTAAATTAAAAAAAATCTTTTTAAAAACCACGCTTATTACAATTTTATTTTTATCTATCATTTACATTATTCAATTGTTAATTGAACAAAAAAATAGTTCATTTGACAGATGTCATTAGTTGTTTTAAAAAAATAAATATAAGCGTTTCATATCTTGTAATCGGTTTTTTTTTCATATAATATTGTGTTGTTTCCTGAAATGAAAGTACATGCAAAATTTCAGTGAAATCAAATGATAGGAAGTGGTCTAAAAATTGGTTACAAAATTTGACCGCGACAACAGAGTGAGTTAATATAAGCGTGGTAAAAACAAGATTAGAAGTATATGGGTAAACCCATATATAGACCACTTTGACATTTCTCGGAAAGTTGGTAACACTGTATTTTAATAATATTATAATTTATGTGAGCACTAGGAGAAACTTTTCTGAAAATTTGATCAAAATCGAATAAATAATGTAGCCACAATGAATTTTTAAAAAAATTTGTGATTTTTTTTCTCGATAAGTTGGCAACACTGTATTTGGTAAAAATTGCATAATTTATTTAGGCACTAGGAGAAACTTTTATGAAAATTTCATTAAAATCGGTTAAATAAAATGATCATAATGAATTTTTAAAAATTTTAGTAATTTTTTTCTCGGAAAGTTGGCAACACTATATTTTGTTAAAATTACATAAATTATATGATTACTAGGAGAATCTTTTGTGAAAATTTGAGTAAAATCAGTTAAATAATATGGCCATAATAAAAATTTTTAAACTTTAGTTATTTTTTTGTCGGAAAGTTGGCAACACTGGATAGTAATAAAATTATATAATTAATGGGAGCATTAAAAAAATCTTTGCTGAAAATTTGATCAAAATTGGATAAATAACGTAGCAAATATAAATTTTTAAAAATTTTAGTAATTTTTTTCTCGGAAAGTTGGCATCACTGGAAAAAATAAAACCACATGACCATCTTGGGTACTAGACAAATTTATCCTAAAAATTTCATTAAAATCGGTTTAGCCGTCTAGGAGGAGTTGCGGCCACAAAATTTTGACTTACGACCGAGCGAGCTGACGACGCACATCCATACACTCACATAAACTAAGTTCAGATTCGTCATCTAGAGGCTATATGAAAGATTTTTATACAATTTTTTTTTTTTTGAAAATGTTACAGGCACCGTACCAAACGCTATACCACTTTTTCCTTGCAGTCAAAGTGGTAATAAAAATATTAGGTGTCCTTTTAAGATGTATAAAATAATAATCAATGGTTTGCAATCGACTTTTCCTAATGTTGGAATTATTTTGTTTTTTTTTAACACTACCAATATGTAATGCAACAGGAGAACGATCCTTTTCTATTCTTAAACGTATAAAAAATTATTTAAAGAATAGTTTTTGTCAGGATCATTGGCAAAATTTATCGGTTATGTTTATAGAAAATAACATTTTGCAAAATTTAAACTTCGAAAATATTATTGATAAATTTGCTGCATCTAAAAGCAGAAAAGTTCCATTATAGAGAAAACTAACTTTGAAATAAATTAATATGGTACATACATACATACACAATCACGCCATGTACCCAAAAGGGTGTGGCACAAACTCTTTTTATCATCCCGAAATCAGTCGCCTCTAAACATTCCTATCCAAACAAGCAACTTTCGCTTCATCCACCTTTATAATTTCTTTCATACATGCTCTTTTATTCCTACTACTTGGAAACTTTTGCTCACGCAAAATACTCTCAATCATACCATTCCAACTACTCATCGGATGTCCACGCAAACGTATACCATCAAAATCATTCAAATAAATCTTTTTAACCAAGGGTTCATTCGACATTCGCTCAACATGTCCGAACCATCTTAACTGACTAACACCAACTTTTGCTACAATTAATATGGTGTTACGATTATATTACATTCCTATTATAATGCGTAATTGTATTACCCTATATTAATTTTTTGGTGTTTACTACTGTCATACGAATTTAATTTCGAATAAACATAATTTTTTGCTCACATTAAAAACGATTTTAAAATTATAATATGTAGTCCATTTTTTCAAAATTTCCTACCCGGGAAGGCGACCCGCACTATACGACTATTTTTTCGATAGGGCGATGGGGCTCAGGAATTGTTTAACGCCTCGTGCCCCTTAAATGTTAAATCCGCTACTGTATAAACATGATGTTTCTTATTACAATCTTACAAATGAGTTTAATGTAGTTCAATTAAACGTAAAAAGGGATATGCTTCTAGATTAATAGTAGTTAAAATTTAATTGATACATCAGATGTATTATGTAAAATATACTTTCATGTACCAAATGTTAGTTTAAGAAGTACACAAATGTGATTTGTTACTCGTTATTCTACAACTCCTATCGATGGCGCACTTAGATTAACAAATGAAATATGTTGTAAAAACTCCAACAAAGATATGTTTGCTATGACTGCAAAACTAGTGACAAAAATATTGTGCAATATGATTAATTTTGTTATATTTTATTACTGGTGCGTTGTAATGGGGAAGTTTAGCGTGATTGAAGTTGCGTGTAAAATAATTTTTTCTCAAATATGTATATAAAATAATAACAGAAACTGTCATTAAAATTTTTGATAATTGTTTCATTTATTTGTTATTAACAATTTTTGTAAAGACATTACTGACGTCACAAGTCTATTGTGCGCAAGCACAAAAGAGTTGGTGAGATATAATTTTGAAAACGTATGTCGTAGTAAATGTTTATTTTTGTTGATTCGGTTACGCCCAGCCAATAGTTGTATCGGTAACCATGGCAATACATGTGCGTCTGATTCAGAAATCGACATAAGTTTTGCGATGACATTACTGACTTCATCGCGACATGTTTTTGCATTTTTTAAGAAATGTGGGCATCTTCGAGAAAAATGATAAATGAAACATCACTTTTTAAGCCAAGTCCAACCAAATAAAGAAATAAAAAAAATACGCTAAACTTCTTCATTGGTGTACACAGTAATGTTTCAGTTTTAATTAAATCTTATTATTGTTATCATTATTATTATTAAAAAATATAGATTTTTTTGAGTATTATAATTAATGTGTACCAAGAATGAATTATGAGTATTTACAATATTCTGCATTTTATTATTTATTGAAAGATAGCTTTGGGTTTTTGAGTAGTTTATTGTCTAAAAAAGGTCGCTTTGTCCGGGAAATTGAAAAGAGAGTAAATGTATAATTTTTTTAGACATATCGTATATAATTGTCTCGTACACTGCATCTCGGTAAAATAATATTTTTTAAAAAATATGTTATTTAAAGAGAAAATTAATGTACCTTGTACACTTATTTAGCATCTCGGTGAAATAATACAGCTTATGCTTTCAACAGACATAGCTTATGTAGAAAGAAAAAAAAAAATGCATAAAATACCTAAAAATATCACATTAAAAATATAACAACCGACATAGATAGCTTTGAAAAAATGAACAAAATTTTTTCCAAAATTAATTATTTTATCTTCTTAAAAATGTCAAAATAACATAAATGTTGAAAATACCTCTAATATAGCATTCTCACAGTAAAATTTATTTGTCTATTGGTTAGGGGGTTCGTATATCTACAGTTTAGTGTGCATCAACAAAATATTTGCGAATCACTTCTAAAGGAAATGCTTGATTATAATTTTAAATTCAAGCATTTGCTAGATACGTAAATGTATTGTAACGTGCCGTGGTTCAATCCAGGGTTGGGCAATAACATAGAAATAGTAAATATACTAAAAGAAGAAGCGACAGTACCGTGTATTTTGTCATTTACTATATTGCTAGACAAGGATAGAATATAACCCATCAGACCCATCTCTAGTCGCACAAATGAACTAAATTTTTAACGCAGAATTTGGATCCTAGTAGCTTATATTTAGTTATATATATATATATATATATATATATATATATATATATATATATATAAATGATAAAATAGAAAAAAAAAACATATTTAATATTTATTACAAAATATATTGCCCAAAAATAAATGATACATCGTAATACAGATAACATAAATAGATCAAATAAATATATAAATTAACTATAAGATTTAGCATTTTAAAATATACATACAATTATCAAATGAATTGAACAGATTGACCAAAATTTTACATTATCTTCATACTTATTTGATTTTGACAAAACATTCATTTTTTTCAAAGCAATCTATTGAAATATATTTTTTAAAATTTAATTTGTACGACTACAGATGGCACCACGTTATTTAAAGTGATATTAAAAATGTAATGCTATTGTCATGCCGCTGGGCAATAACTAAAACAAGCACCATCAGCACGTACGATTGGTTCTTACTTAACTTTTATTTATAAACAACTTACATACTAAATAACAACATCTGTACACAACAATACATTACATGTATAACAACTATTGGCCGAGCGGAGTCAAACAAGTATTTACACTATTCAATTACAATATTTACAACTACTGATATTAACAATACAATTACATTTACACAATCACTGTTTATATTTACCACAATAATGCATTGACGATTCAAACACTATTTATATTTAAAATATTTATACTAACCCGAGCCATCACAGTTCGACATCTGTGATTTGACTAGATCGATTGCTTCGATGTGATTAATTGTGCTTATGATATCGCAGCCCTTATATACTGCAACCTGGTTTTCTAGAGTGTTACTCAGGCTGATGTAATTTGCCGCGAGAACTATGTAGAACAAACATACATATCTCACAGAAGTAAACAGATTCCAATGATACAACCCAGGCATTACAGTATCTAAAGAAGCCCGTTTGAATGAATGAATATATATATATATACAGGGTCCGGCACAAAGAACGGACGTTTTTGAAATGGCTAGTTTGCGCATGATATTATAATGCGATTTCGGGCGGTAAAACGGTGCGAATCAAATGTTGTCGCATATTAAATTGTAGCTAAACGTACCTGTTAAAGAATGTGCGATGAGATTCTATTGTGGAATTGCTCTAAATATGGTATTTTTTATCAATTTTCGATATATTAATTTGACATTTTGACATATTTTTTTCAATATAGCAGTGAGATTCTTTTTTTTCATAGCTATCTATGTTTATTCAACATACATATATTGAATTTTTGAATGCGATATCTCACACACATACACATATACACACATACACATACACATATATACACACATACACACACACACATATATACACACATATACACACATGCAATTTCATTTTGAACCCGAACCCGTAAATAAATTTGTTTTTGAGTAAAAATTACCTATTTTATGATTATTTATAAACCATCCGTCCTTTGTGCCGGACCCTGTATATATATTGCAGATTTAGTTCTTATTTTGATGTAAGTAAGTGTTGAGTTTGGCTGCAGAAAAATAAAAGAAAAATGATTACTGTAAAATAACATTTTTGCGTGTAGTATGTGGTGTAATTAGAAAGGATCCGATGTGAAAAAAATTTGTGTATTGAAGAAAAAAAAATGTTGCTGCTAAAGTTAGTGTTAGTTAATAAGTTGGTTTAGTCCTTTTGAACAAATGTTCAATAAACGTTTGGTTGAAAGAGTAAATGTGATTAATATTGAAGGTATACGTGTACGTGTACGTTCGATGAGTAGATAGTTAGATACGATTGAGAATGTTTTATATGAGCGAGTGTTTTCAAGTGGTAAAAATAAAAGAGCATGCATGAGAGGAATTACAAATGTCGATGAAGTGAAAAATGTTTGTCTGGATAGGAATGTTTTGGCGTAAAATAATTTCTACTTAAATAGAAAGAGTTTGTAACACACCTTGATGGGTATATAGCATGATTGTATATGTACGTATGTATTAATAAAAATTGATTTGTAAAAACTGGCAATACATATTTTTATTTGTAATATATAATGTATATTGTTTATTTGAGTGTCTCAACTATTGCATTATAATATAATTTCAGTTAAAATTCATTAACTATTTTGTTTAAAATTCTGATATCTTACGTAATTAAAAATAAATGACATATTGCTTCGAATTTTTCAGATTACATCTGTTTTTAGAAAATTATTTTAAGCATCTTTTCTGTTTATGTGCAATGAAAAATGATAAATAATATTTATAAACTTGAATTTAAAAATATTGAAAAAAATTAAATTACTATACGTCGATTTTTAATTAAAATCAATGCCTTTTATTTTAATACAATGAGTTCTGAAAGATTTTAACTATGTTAAAAATAGAAGATCTAAATTACTGTAATTTGTTTATATATGATTATTATTTAATAACGAATTAGTGAAAAAGATAAGTAGTAATCAATATTACTACTTTTTATCCTTCCGTACAAAAAATTATTACAAAAATAAATTTATTAGGCCACTGTTAATATTTTTATATTTCATAACAAATTATGTTATTTTAAAAAAAAGTAACAATGAATAATTTAACAACGCATTTGTTTTTATTTTATAACCAATAGCGTACACAAATACATTTTAAAAACAAAATATCATTTAACGTAATATATATCAGGGTGTTCGTTCGCTTGGTTGATATAGGGCAATAACATGGGATTTCGATAATATGCAGAATACTACTTTCTGAAGTAAAATTCGGAGAAATACTTAGAATACTTTTCGATAGGGAATAAAAAGTTATATAATTTGGTTTTAGTTTTCATTTGCTAGCATGTGCCGTTTGGGCGCTAGAATTTTTTTTTTATTGTTTTTTAGAATTTTCAATAATTTTTCTTGCTAAATTAGTATGAGTTAGAGAAAAAAGTTATTAAGCTATTATGTAGCTAATTTTTTTCACTATTTTACTGAATTTTTTCAGTTTTTTTAGAGCAAATTTTAAAAAAAATCTTATTTTAAATTTTTTCAAAATATAACTTTTTTCAAAATTTGCTAAAAAAATCTGAAAAAAATCAGTAAAATAGAAAAAAAAAATTAGCTACATAATAGCTAAATAACTTTTTTTTTTAACTCATACTAATTTAGCAAGAAAAATTATTGAAAATTTTAAAAAACATTAAAAAAAAATTCTAGCGCACAAACGGCACATGCTAGCAAATTAAAACTAAAACCAAATTATATAACTTTTTATTCCCTATCGAAAAGTATCATAAGTATTTCTCCGAATTTTACTTCAGAAAGAAGTATTCTGCATATTATCGAAATCCCATGTTATTGCCCTATATCAACCAAGCGAACGAACACCCTGTATATATATATATATATATATATATATATATATATATATATATATATATATATATATATATATATATATTTAAAACAAGTTTATCTTGGAAAATTAATGTTTTAAAAGAAAATACATAACATATTTTTAAAATATTTAAATTTTTATCTATTATTTTATATGAAGATAATATTAATTATGTAACATGCAATAAAAAAAGAAATAAAAAAGCAGTAATTACTTCGATATTTTGTTATTACTATATTCTTTAACGATAAATTATCACATAATCACTTACGACAAACAAAAACTTACATAATAATAATGTCATAATTACTAACAATAAATACAAATACTTTGATATTGAATTAATTAATTAGTTTTATAGTTTATTAAAATTAGATTAATTATAATGACATTATAATGACAATAATGACATTATTGTGCAGACTGTTATTTTAGTTTTGACACATTTTTAGTTTTTACATCATTTGAATTGGCCAAACTTTTGTACATGTGCGTAAAACTAAAACGGTAGTCTAAATAAGACTTTCTGTACAGCAATGTACAAGAAAATATTAGGGAGTGTAATAATGATGCCGATCGTACTCCACAAATGAGTTTAAAAGATAGAATTAATATTAAACCATTTCATATTGATTTTGAATCGAGAATGGCTGAGGCAAGTGTGACTACGCAATAGAATCTTTTGATTCTACTAAAATTAGTTCAGCAAATTATAGTAAAATGAAGCATCTTTGTGTAAATACAGAATAGATTGTCAGTGATTTTTGGAAATGATGAATCAAATTACAGTCAAACAAATTCAGATATTTTCAATAATGATACAGTAAATAGAAAATTACATGCTTAAACGTGCACAATTCAACAAAACGTATGCAAAATATGTGAGAATTTTTTTTATCATTCAGGTTTAACTAAACACAATCGTATGCATTCAAACGAAAGACAATATCAGTGTAAAATCGTTTGCGCACGATACATATTCGTCGTCACATGAATTAAATTAAATTAAAAAGACATTTGCAAACGCACCAATTGAAAAAAAAAACAACAACCATACAGACACAAAATATATGATAAAACTAAAACAATAGAGAACTTTTAAGCATTCTTCAAGAACAAGTTTTTGACATCTGAATAAATTTCGCACATCCTTTGATACTATTGTCAAATTCACATAAAAAAGATTCCAATTTTTATAACGTTTATAACAGCGTGATGATGTTTGACACCGATATATATATATATATATATATATATATATATATATATATATATATATATATATATATATATATATATATATATATATATATATACAGGGTGATTTATAAGTAATTGGAAATATTTTAACTGGAGTATCCTGGGCTCAGAATATGAAGATTTAACCCAAATCACTTAGATAAAATGTGGCTCCTTACTGAGCTACAGGGTGTTTTATTTAAAAATTTAAAAACGATTTTTGCCTAGTACTTTACAACTATTTGACGTATCCTTATCATACTTGGCAGGAAGTGTAGGTACCGTACACCATAATGAATTATGTTAAATATAAGTTTTTGGCTACTGCTAGTGGCGTACAACAGGGGCAAGTAAGAGATTGATCCTTCCTAAATTCTGCGCCACTGGCGGAATTGTCATTTTAGTACAATTTTTCGATTCTCCAATACTTTCTGTGTAAAAAACATACTCTTCCTTCGTAACGATAAAGTCACTATTTTTCGAGATATTTAAAGTTAAACATAAGCTGCACCCTTGGGATTTTTTCAAAATTTGCTCAAATATCTGAAAAAATTTAGTAAAATAGAGAAAAAAATTAGCTACATAATAACTAGGCAACTTTTTTCGCTATCTCATTCTGGTTTGGCAGGAAAAATTATTGAAAATGAAAAATTAAAATGCCAAAAATATTAATTTTCAATAATAAAAAGAGAAATACAAAAATTAAATCTATGAATACGAATATGTTTCTTTTTAATTTCTACTCTGAGTTAAAGTTTTCTATTTCGCTTCTAATTGACATGACAAAAGATATGCCTCTTTAAAAATTCACTCCTACTAAAAGTTTTCTCACACATTTTGAATTTATAAAGTCTGGCCTTTGTATGAGTACGAAAATGTGTCGTTAAACTTTCCCTCCGTGTAAATTTTTTTTTACAAATTTCGCATTATAAGGTTTCTTCTCTGAATGAGAACGAATGTGTCTTCTTAAGCTATTACTTTCAGTAAAAGTACTCTCACATATTTCGCATTTATAAGGTCTCTCATTTCTGTGAGAACGGATATGTCTTTTTAAGCTGTGACTTATCGTAAAAGTTTTCTGACATATTTCGCATTTATAAGGTCTCTCATTCGTATGATTACGAAAATGCTCTGTCAAATGTGCATTTGTAATAAATTGTTTTTCACATATTTCGCATTTATAAGGTCTCTCCTGTGTATGGGTACGAATATGCATCTTTAACGCTTCACTTTGATTAAATGCTTTCTCACATATTTCGCATTTATAAGGTCTCTCATTTGTATGAATACGCATATGTCTTCGTAATTTCCAACTTTCAATAAAAGGTTTCCCACAGATTTCGCATTTAAATTTGTCATTTGTTTTTGTTTTTGTATGTGTTCGAATATGCACTGTTAAATTAGAACGTCTAGCAAAAGTTTTCTCACATATTTCGCATTCAAGTATGTCATTTGTTTTTGTATGTCTTCGAATATGCACCGTTAAATTAGAACGTCTAGCAAAAGTTTTCTCACATAATGTACATTTATGAGATTTTCGTTTCATTACAGATTCATCAATTTCATTCAAATTTCTACTGGCTTGACCACGTTTTATATCGGATTCATTCTCAAAATCCGAATAATCTTCCTCAATTATTAATTCTGAATGTAAATCCAAAGATTCTGATTTCAAACTTTCTTCAAATTTAATATTTGTATCATGTTCCAAATCTACTTTAATGTTCTCTTCATTAATAGCTTCTTCTTTCATACAAACAGCATCAACATTCGTATTATTTTGTGATTCTAAACTTTCTTCAACTTTAATGTTTCTATCAGTTTCCAAATCTAGTTTAATGTATTCATCATCAATATTCTCTTCTTTAATTTCGCTTTCATTTTTAATTTCGTTTTTCATTACTTCACTATTTTGTGATTGTTCTTTTGCATATCGCTTTAAAATTTCTTGCGATTTAAAACATTTTTCTACAAATTTATACGTTTCATTTAATCGAACAGAACAAATTGAGCAAATAAAATTCGATAACTTCTCAGTACATTCCAGCTATAAATATAAATTAAAATTACATATTACAAAATCTCTAATTTAAAGGGAGCTTAATAAGAAAAATATATTTCTACTAATAACACCAACTCCCTATGATATTTAACTAATATTTAATTGATTTAAGAGATCTAAATCACACTATAATCTGTGTAGATACGTTACTAGGTTATGAGGTGGCAAATGATTAAAAATAACTCGCACACAATTAAAAATGCAAGACAAAATTTTTAACAGCCTGAACAAAGACATTTTTCTCATAATAGCTATTCCCACCAATCTTACAGAAGCAAATTTTAGTTTAGCGAAAACATATTATAATTAATAAGGTTATTTTAAGCTAAAACCTAATAAAATAATTATTTTATGTAATTTTTATTGTAAATGTACATATATTCAAATTACAACTTGGTATATGTAGATTTCAATTAAACAAAACCAACAAACGTATTAAAATTTAAAATACTCTAAATTAGATTAGGTTAAATGTTGTCTGTTCTCGAGACTTATGGAAAAGACAATAAATAAATGATTATTTATCAATTTATAAGCATATTATTTTTTCGTGACCTGGTTTAAAGCTAGTATTTGACTTACAATTTCCGATGCAATAGTTTCCAATTTGTATGATAACAATACATTATCCGAATCCATTGTAGTTAAAGTAAATGTTATATTATCACCACCAGCACACAATCGACAAAGTTTTTCTTTTAAATGTTGTTTTAATATTATTTGCGAATCGAAACATTGTTTTATAAATTTATAAGCTTCATTCAACTGAACAGCGCAAATAGTACAAATACCATTTGGTAATTTGATCCTGCAAACTACCTAAAATAAAAAAATAAAAATTTAGAAACAATAATGTATATTACAATCAAAATAAATTATTTCATATTTACAATTTCTGGCATAATTGCTTCCAATTTATCTACGAAACGTTTGCCATCGGAATCCAGATCAAGTATAGTAAACAATACATTTTTATCACTTATACATAATTGACAATGTTCCATAAAACTATTCATGATTAAAATTAAATTTACTACCAAAGAAAGCTTCTTTACAATAAGTAAAACATAAAACTAATTGTATTTGATATTATTAGAGGTTAACTTACAAAAGACTGTTACGAATCCAGCTGGCCAAATTAATTTTCAGTAACATTTCTGGTATAAGAAGAAGAATAAATAGCAACATATTTTTTGCTGAACGCAACATATTTAATTTTAAAAATATTTCATCAATTGCTAGTTGATCTAGGTTCTAGCTGTTTGTATAAATAAAATTCAAACAAAAGAAAAAACATTGAAAATTAAGTTTAGTATTCATTCTGCAGCTAAGGTCAATGAAATTGAATGAAGTAATTGCTATCACACACACCAACTAAGGAGTCTACTTCATATAGACTTTATAATATAAAGTTATAATAAAGTTTATATAGAGTTTAGTACACAACAAAATTAAAAATGAGAATGTCATTTGTTTCTGAACTATTCATTCCGCATTGTGTTAGGAAAATAGATCGTTTGTTTAAATTTCAAACGCATCTGTATATAAAGCTAAACATTGAAATTATCTTCCATTATTTCTGTGGGTGCGTTCATTTGAAATAAGCTGCTATTTATTCTTCTTCTTATACTAGTAATATTACACTGAATTCATCTGGCGAATTGGATTTGTGTCAGATTTTTTTATATTAACCTCTAATACTATCAAATAAAATACTTTTATGTTTTACTTATTGTATGAAGCTTTTTTGGTAGTGAATTAATTATAATCATGAATAGTTTTATGCAACATTGTCAATTATGTACAAGTGATGAAAATGTATTAACAATACTTAATCTGGATTCAGATGGCAAACGTTTCGTAGATAAATTAGAAGCAATTATGCCAGAAATTGTAAGAATAAAATAATTTGTTTTGATTGTAATATACATTATTGTTTCTGAATCTCTTACTTTTCTTATTTTAGGTAGATTGCAGGATTAAATTACCGACTGGTATTTGTACAATTTGCGCTGTTCGGTTGAATGATGCTTATAAATTTATAAAACAATGTTCCGATTCTCAAGTAATAAAACAACATTTAAATGAAGCACTTTGTCGATTATGTGCTGGTCGTGGTAATATAACATTTATTTTAACCACAATGGATTCGGATAATTTATTATCATGCAAATTGGAAACCATTGCATCGGAAATTGTAAGTAAAATACTGGCTTTAACCAGGTCCACGAAAAAAATTATATATAAATTAATATTTATTGTCTTCCACAAGTTCTGAGAACAGACCACATTTAACACAACCTAATTTAGAGTACCTATTTTAAATTTTCACACCTTTGCTCGTTTTGTTTAATTGAATTAATCGATATAAATAAAGTTGTAACTTGGACAATAAAGATACAAATACAATTTTTTTGTTAGGATTAGAAACTAACAAAAATAATTTTTTGAAGCAAATCAATCGGTAATTATTTTATTTACAATGATTAAGATTTACTTTTGAAAATCTTTATTTTTATAATTAAATTTAGTAGTTTTACAATATCTTCATTTAGCTTTCATACAGGTATGAACGAATTAGGGCCGATTTTCTAAGTCTCTTCTATTTCGGAATTATTTTCTGGCACACAATCCGTTATATAATTATTTAACAAATAATTTTCTAATGAATGTTACACAAATTTGTTTTTCATTCTACCACTTTATTATAGCAAAACAGTTATGAGTTTTACCTTCGCGAAAACAGCAACACAGCCATAGCAACACTTTCTTCAAAATAATATAAATAAAAATATTCTTGTACAGGATTGTAGGTCACTTTTTTTTAAATAAAACTACTTTATTTTATTTCACATGCGAATAGTTTCGATACTGAGCGTATCTTCTTCAGACAATTTATAATTTTTATTTAGAAAAGAATAATGCAGCATTAATATTTTACATAAATCTTCATAAGTGTATATATGTGAAATAAACTATGACTGAGTATCTTGTGAAATTTTGAGAAAAAATATCAACTTTAGTTTAAATCTTACAATATTATTAATAATATAATCGAATGAAAAATACAAAAAACTTATGAAAAATGTTTTTGTCGTCAGTATGAAAGATATGAAATCATCAATCGTATTTTGAAACTATATGCATGTACATGTATTTGTACATTTAAAATTTAGATATTTATATATATATATATATATATATATATATATATAAATATATATATATATATATATATATATATATATATATATAAATATATATATATATATATATATATATATATATATATATAACGATACAATAAATTATTGTAGTACTAATTAAATTATTCAGAAGTCAAATCAATTATATGCCCGATTAATCTGTGTTTATCATCCTGTATATTTTTGTTTATTAATCAAATAATTTTGCAATTTAACAGGAATGGTTCAATGATCTTACAAGTTCTATGCAAACAGCTGCTTCAGAAGAATGGCAGGCAACACTCAATTGAAAATAATGACATGTTTGCTTCGTGTACTGCTGTCATTGTGTCAGTTAAATCTTATGTATTTGTTAAAATTGGTTGCTATACGAAGGAGATATTGTATGTATTGGGACATTAGAGAAACAAGTATTGCGTGCTGCTATTGCGAAGAGAAAAGGTTCAACTATACTGGCGGAACATAAAAATATAACTAAATTTCACTTAGATTACATCATATATATATATATATATATATATATATATATATATATATATATATATATATATATATATATATATATATATATATATATATCTGAAGAGATAATATTATCACTAAAGAATATGTATTTCAATTCTTGTCGAATGTATATGTACGATATTTGTAATTTATTGGTATTATTATAATTATTCTTGTTTAGTAAAAATAATTCCAATTTCAAATAAATAGTAAATAAGCAGTAGGTAGTGGTTTTATTTTTTAAATAAAATATTAAGTATTTTAAATGATACATGTGATTGTGTATGTGTGTGTGTACGCATTATTAGTCATTATGTTGGTAATAACACAGAAGTAAATATATTTTTTAAATATATATTTGTAAATAATTTTATATAAGATAATATTTAAATAGTTTAAATATAGTCAATGTTGTTTATCAATGATATTTTGTTATATATTTACAAAGAAATAAGTACTAATTATATTGCAAAAATATTGCAAAGAAACAATTTTTATTCGTAACATTTTTTTTTATCAAACTTACGAGATTTTGTTCTAAATAATTATGGACTTAACTACATTTACATTATTGTTAATAATTTTTTTGCACAATTTAAGTAAACTTATATTAACCGCTATAATTTAACAACCAAATATATATATTTTATATATATATATATATATATATATATATATATATATATATATATATATATATATATATGTATATATATATATATATATATATGTATATATATATATATATATATATATATATGTATATATATATATATATATATATATATATATTTTATCTATGTGATTTGCGTTAAATCTTCATATTCTGAGCCCAGGATACTCCAGTTAAAATATTTCCAATTACTAATAAATCATCCTGTATATATATATATATATATATATATATATATATAGATTTGTTTTATAAACCGAAATAAACCGATATTTTTTTTCGGTTCAATTCCGGTTCTGTTTCCAGCAAAAATAACGATTTTTTTCGGTTTTCGGTTTAGTTTCGGTTTGAAGCCCTGCAATATGCAATGTATTTAAAGAACATTCTATACAATATGTGCATAAAAATCATATATACAATATGTTTAAAAAATATTGTATAAAATGTGTTTAAAAAATTATATATATACATATATATATATATATATATATATATATATATATATATATATATATATATATATATATATATATATACAATGTATCTTCTATGGATATGTAATGACTCTCAGAAATAAATGTACTTAGTAATATATAATGTGTTTAAAGAATTTTCTATATGATGTGTCTATAAAAATCATAGATTCAGTGTGTCCAAAAACTATTGTATACAATGTGTATAAGCAGTATATATGCAATATGTCTTAAGACACATGTCTTAATACGTGAATATGCATATGTGTTTTAAAAATAAATGTACTCAGCTATATAAAATATGTATAAAAAAACGTCTATACAATCTAAAGAATCATGTGCCCAAAATTTTTGAAAAATAATGTGTTTTTCATATGTAAATATACAGTGTGTCTAAGAAATGAAAATACTTAGCTTGGCAGGAAAGAAAAAATAAATTAATGCAAAAATACTAATTTTCAATAATTTTTCCTGCCAAACCAGCATGAGTTAGAGAAAAAAGTTACTATGTTATTATGTAGCTAATTTTTTTCTCTATTTTACTTATTTTTTTCAGATTTTTTTGAGCAAATTTTGAAAAAAGTCTTATTTAAAAAAAATCCCAAGAGTTACTTATACCCCCTTGAGAAATTTTCAAAAATTCAGTTTTTAATTTTTTTGTACTAAACGATGCATCCTAGAATAATAGTTTTTTACTCAATTATAGTACTCGTTGTACTCAATCAACTAATTGAATATCAATTCACAATTAATAATTATTATTTTTAGTTTTACTTCGGAAAAGCATAGGTGCGATTTCTCAAGCAATGTAAATAATTATTTTTTGGTAGATATGTGTTGGTTCTAATTAAGAACATGTATATTAAAAACAATTTATATAACATATATAGACTGAAAAACATTAAATGAATTATAAGGATGCATGCAAGTGAAGGTATTACAGCTATTATTATAAAAAAAACTGAAATTTTAGCTCAGATAGCCAAGCAAATAATTACAGTACTTCAGTAATACTCAACCGATTTTGACTACAATCGTTCTGCAATCTTTCTAATACTGTTTTCGAATACGAAAACATGAATTATTGCATAAATAATGAATAGACGTGAATAAAAATTAAGAAGTCTCCATAATCGATAATTTGTAGGAAACGATAACAGGTTATCGACTCTAAATGTTAACCGATGTGGCTCAAATTCGACATACTGCCATGTTTTTATGTATTGTTGTGACATATACTAAAAGAAGAGCGTGAAATTAGAATTTTCTTTGGCACAGTCTAATATATAACGGGTGTTCATTCGTTAAGTTCGTATGGGCGTTTAACATGCAAATTCGATAATTTGCGATATACTTCTTTCTCGAGTTAAATTCGGAGAAATACTTAGAATACTTTTTGATAGACAATAAAAGGTTCTATAATTTGGTTTTAGTTTTAATTTGCTAGTATGTGCCGTTTGGACGCTAGATTTTTTTTTGGATTTTTTGGTTTTTATTTTTTTTTTCAAAAACTATGAGGTCTAGGAAAATAAGCATGATATGGAAAAATACTGAGTACGATAATTTAGTAAAAAAAACCATTATTCTACGATGCATCGTTTAGTAGAAAAAAATAAAAACTGAATTTTTCAAAATTTGACACCCTTGGGATTTTTTCAAAATAAAACTTTTTTCAAAATTTGCTCGCAAAAATCTGAAAAAATTCAGTAAAATAGAGAAAAAATTTAGCTACATAATAGCTAAGTAACTTTTTTCTCTAACTCATACTGATTTTGCGCGAAAAATTATTGAAAAATCTAAAAAACATTTTAGAATTTTCAATAATTTTTCCTGCCAAACATATTCTAAAGCAGACGTATACCGAGGTACACCCCTGTAGTACAAATTCAAAATTATTGGAAAGGAAAAAAAGAAGATGGTTAATATATGCATCGTTTTTGGTTAATCGCATTACGTAAAGCTGATGAAGAACAAGAATTTGAGATTGAAATTTGGGACTTAGCAACGAAGTACTAGGTAAAAAAAATATTGAAAGTGGCTATTTATACATACGGTATGTATACGCAATTGGCTATTTATACATACGCATGTGTACAAGTTAGCAACGCCAAAACCGCCAAAACCACGCATTCAGCTAAACCTAACACTCCTGTAATATTGTATTAAAATGAACTTTTCCGCTGGTGACAGCAAAGCATCTATGAGTGCCGTCTGCCGTGCAAGAAAGACTAAGCAGACCACTTTTTACAAAAATAAAATAATTAAAATTTTATTTATATTTATTTTACTTTATATTTATTTCTCCGATTTAATGATACTTTATAGTATATGTATTACTTTATTGAACAATATTGTAAATAAATTTTAATAAATAAAACTATAATTATTATTTATAATTGTGTAGTTATTATCAAAATATTAATTGTAATAATAGCACATACAATCAGTATATGTATACCCATATCGTATGTATAAATAGCCAGTTGTATACAAATACTGTATGTATAAATAGCCAATAGCGTATACATACCATATGTATAAATAGCCAATTTCGTATACATACTGTATGTATAAATAGCCAATTGCGTATACATACCGTATGTATAAACAGCCTCATCTAAAAATATTATCAATAAAATAACGAATAAAACTATACGCAAAATTCGTAATTCAAATATTTTTTCTTTATGAGATAAACACATATTGAATCAATTACCGCTGCATGATCATAAAATTCAATTAATTAAGCTTATATCATTATTTTAAAATACAAAAACATAATCTAACTCAATCCATAACTTTCAGAACAGAACATCATTATATAAAAATGGTACATTTTAAAAATCAATAATTTGATAATTGTATTTATATTATTAGAATTAAGTATTGGTGAAATAATATTTATGTTTATGTTTTTGCATTATTAAGCATATTATTAAGTTTATAAATATCAAACAATTTATTTCATTGATATTATTTAGATATTTTATATATATCATTTTTATCTTATGACATATATGTATATAAATTAATATACCTAATTAACTAAAAAAAAACAACATTTCTTTATTTGTTTTTCTGTAATATGTAAGAAAATGTATGATTTTCATAAATTTTTACAATCTACATACATAAACAATAAATATTTAACTAAATATAAAAGACCATTACTTAGATTGGTCGATGTCCCAAAATCTTAACCTTAACTAGGTCTTATGATACACTTGAAAAAAAAATTTAAAACAATTTGTCAACACATATTACATAATAATATTAATTTATTTATTAATTTAAATTTTATTATAAATAAACATTTAATAATAATAAAATTAATATAAATTGAAAAAAATAAATTTATAAAATTGATTTGGACAAATACTGTCATCTTTACTTTAGAATATCAACAAACTGGTATCTTCTTGTCACAATGAAGGCTGAAAATTTTAATTTGCTTAGAAACACATAAATAAAGTTTATTGTCATTTCATATTGTGTTATAAATTTCCAAATACATGTTGATTTTTGTAGAAATTAAAAAACATTATTGTACAGAAAGCCTAATTCATACTACCGTTTTAGTTTTGTGAACAAGCATAAGAATTTAACCAATCCAAACACTTTGGAGTAAAAACTAAAAATGTGTCAAATGTTTGGATTGGTCAAATTCTTGTCCTTCTGAATAAAACTAAAACGTCAACCTGAATAAGACTTAACATTAAAATTTTGTTTAAAATAATAATCATGTAAAAAAAAATACTGACAAATTATATTTAGAGTAAAACCTCATTCAGACTCTCAAAATAGTTTTACGATTTAGTTTTAGTTTCATGATTTAACACAACGCAAAAACTTGACCATTCACATTGAATGTTAGTCTTGTTTAATTTTCAGTTACGCCTGCGCAGTGATGACAATTTAAATAAATTATTTTTGACATTTTCGTTTACGTTGTATATATGCCAAACAGTATTTGGTTATCAACAGATGATCAACAGTACAGTTGTTTTTTTTTATAGTTGTTTTGTTGTGTTAAATATGTTTGAAGAATTTATGATTATACAAAATAAGACCTGTATAATCATTTGGAAAATATGAATGCGTAACAGAACATTTATAATAAGTATAGAACATAAATATAATTTTGCACGTACTATCGGCGGGCAACCCTCGGCCCGCGGGCCAACTACGGCCCGTGAGATTTTCAGAAGAAATTATAAATAAATATTTTTTTGATGTAATTCGTCTAGTTTATGCTAACAAAATCTTTGCAGCACCAGTTGTCACATTAAATAAATACTTTTTTCATTTATACAATCATGTATATTTATTGTTTTATAATTAATAGGTTATTTTTATCTAATTTTTTGTAATTTTTCGAAGACGATAAGAGAAATAAATGTAGTAATTAACTTCTTTTTTTTTTTCATTTATTTAATATTTGCAGACTAAAAAATTACAGGTCACAAGAAGGTGTCAATTAACTACTACGGCCCGCGAAAAAAACGTAAAATGTATTCTGGCCCGTGTTATAAAGAAGGTTGCCCACCCTTGTTATATATGATGAAATCACCATCTTCTTTGTATTCGCTAATTTTTCTTCTATTTCTTAAAATAAATGTTATTTTAGTATATTAAATACGCCCTCTTAAAATAATATTAATTTTATTTTCCAAACCGCTCATTTACATATTATAAATTTGACGTTTCTTTCATAAAATCAGATATACATCGCTATCTCATTTTATTGGAATCTGATTGGCCGTTCTTAAAACATAAGTGAATTTTAGTTAAGAAACCTCGGTCAGATCCGACTTTGGCTGCGATGAAACAAAATTTGCTAATGAAACTAAATCCGTGCATTTACAATGTATTCCTATAAGATCACATGTAGTTTGGTTCAGAACCACTAGTTCTGCGCTAAAACATAACACTGATTTCGCTAGCAAAACAGCAGTCTAAATGAGGCTTAACGATAATTAAAAACTAATCATTAATAAAAAGAGAAATACAAAAATTAAATCTATGAATACGAATATGTTTCTTTTTAATTTCTACTCTGAGTTAAAGTTTTCTATTTCGCTTCTAACTGACATGACAAAAGATATGCCTCTTTAAAAATTCACTCCTACTAAAAGTTTTCTCACACACTTTGCATTTATAAAGTCTATCTTTTGTATGAGTACGAAAATGTGTCGTTAAACTTTCCCTCCGTGTAAATTTTTTTTTACATATTTCGCATTTATAAGGTTTCTTCTCTACATGAGAACGGATGTGTCTTCTTAAGCTTCCACTTGCAGTAAAAGTACTCTCACATATTTCGCATTTATAAGGTCTCTCATTTGTGTGAGAACGGATATGCCTTTTTAAGCTGTCACTTAACGTAAAAGTTTTCTCACATATTTCGCATTTATAAGGTCTCTCATTTGTGTGAGAACGGATAGGTCTCTCATTTGTATGTTTACGTAAATGCTTTGTCAAATCTCCATTTGTAATAAATTGTTTTTCACATATTTCGCATTTATAAGGTCTCTCCTGTGTATGGGTACGAATATGCACTTTTAAAACTCCACTTTGACTAAATGCTTTCTCACATATTTCGCATTTATAAGGTCTCTCATTTGTATGAATACGCATATGTGATTTTAAACCTTCTTTTTGAGTACATGCTTTTTGACATATTATGCACTTATAAAGTTTCTCCTTTGTATGAGAATTGATATGTCTTCTTAATTTTCCACTTTCAGTGAAAGATTTCCTACATATTTCGCATTTATAAAGTCTCTCATTTGTATGAGAACGGATATGTCTTCGTAATTTTCTACTTTCAGTAAAAGTTTTGTCACATATTTCGCATTTAAGTATGTCATTTGTTTTTGTATGTGTTCGAATATGCACTGTTAAATTAAAACGTCTAGCAAAAGTTTTCTCACATAATGTACATTTATGAGATTTTCGTTTCATTTCAGATTCATCAATTTCATTCAAATTTCTTATGGCTTGACCACGTTTTATATCGGATTCATTCTCAAAATCCGAATAATCTTCCTTAATTATTAATTCTGAATGTAAATCTAAAGATTCTGATTTCAAACTTTCTTCAAATTTAATATTTGTATCATGTTCCAAATCTACTTCAATTTTCTCTTCATTAATAGCTTCTTCTTTCATACAAACAGCATCAACATTTGTATTATTTTGTGATTCTAAACTTTCTTCAATTTTAATGTTTATATCAGTTTCCAAATCTAGTTTAATGTATTCATCATCAATATTCTCTTCTTTAATTTCGCTTTCATTTTTAATTTCGTTTTTCATAACTTCACTATTTTGCGATTGTTGTTTTGCATATCGCTTTAAAATTTCTTGCGATTTAAAACATTTTTCTACAAATTTATACGTTTCATTTAATCGAACAGAACAAATTGAGCAAATAAAATCCGATAACTTCTCAGTACATTCCAGCTATAAATATAAATTAAAATTACATATTATAAAATCTCTAATTTAAAGGGAGCTTAATAAAAAAAATATATTTCTACTAATAACACCAACTCTCTATGATATTTAACTAATATTTAATTGATTTGAGAGATCTAAATCACACTATAATCTGTGTAGATACGTTACTAGGTTATGAGGTGGCAAATGATTAAAAATAACTCGCACACAATTAAAAATACAAGACAAAATTTTTACCAGCCTGAACAAAGACATTTTTCTCATAATAGCCATTCCCACCAATCTTACAGAAGCAAATTTTAGTTTAGCAAAAACGTATTATAATTAATAAGGTTATTTTAAGCTAAAACCTAATAAAATAATTGTTTTATGTAATTTTTATTGAAAAATGTACATGTATTAAAATTACAACATGGTATATGTAGATTTCAATTAAACAAAACCAACAAACGTATTAAAATTTAAAATACTCTAAACTAGATTAGGTTAAATATTGTCTGTTCTCGAGACTTATGGAAAAGACAATAAATAAATGATTATTTATCAATTTATAAGCATATTATTCTTTTCGTGACCTGGTTTAAAGCTAGTATTTGACTTACAATTTCCGATGCAATGGTTTCCAATTTGTATGATAACAATACATTATCCGAATCAATTGTAGTTAAAGTAAATGTTATATTATCACCACCAGCACACAATCGACAAAGATTTTCATTTAAATGTTGTTTTAATATTATTTGCGAATCGAAACATTGTTTTATAAATTTATAAGCTTCATTCAACTGAACAGCGCAAATAGTACAAATACCATTCGGTAATTTGATCCTGCAAGCTACCTAAAATAAAAAAGTAAAAATTTAGAAACAATAATGGATATTACAATCAAAATAAATTATTTCATTTTTACAATTTCTGGCATAATTGCTTCCAATTTCTCTATGAAACGTTTGCCATCGGAATCCAGATCAAGTATAGTGAACAATACATTTTTATCACTTATACATAATTGACAATGTTCCATAAAACTATTCATGATTAAAATTAAATTTTCTACCAAAAAGAAAGCTTCATACAATAAGTAAAACACAAAAATATTGTATTTGATAAGTATTAGAGGTTAAATTACGGAATTGTGTCAGCAATCCAGTTGGCCAGATGAATTTTGTATAATGTTTCAAGAATAGGAAGAAGAATGAATAGCAGCGTATTTTTGTTGAATGCACCGACAGAGGGAAATTTCGAAATATTGATATTTAGCTTTATATACTGATGCGTTCGAAATTTATATAAACGATTTATTTTTTATCACAATGTGGAATGAATAATTCAGGAACAATGACATTCTCATTTTTACTACTTTGACTGCAAGGAAAAAGTAGTACAGCGTTTGGTACGGTGTCTAACATTTTCAAAAAAAAAAAAATTGTATAGGAATTTTTCATATAGTGTGTAGATGACGAATCTGAACTTAGTTTATGTGGGTGTATTGATGTGCGTCGTCAGCTCGCTCGGTCGTAAGTCAAAATTTTGTGGCCGCAACTCTTCCTAGACGGTTCAACCGATTTTAATGAAATTTTCAGGATAAATTTGTCTAGTGCCCAAGATGGTCATGTGGTTTAGTTTTTTTCCAGTGATGCCAACTTTCCGAGAAAAAAATTACCAAATTTTTAAAAAATTTATATTTGCTACGTTATTTATCCGATTTTGATCAAATTTTCAGAAAAGATTTTCTTAATACTCCCATTAATTATATAATTTTATTAATATTCAGTGTTGCCAACTTTTCGAGAAAAAAATTACTAAAGTTTTAAGAAATTTATTATGGCTATGTTATTTAACCGATTTTACTCAAATTTTCACAAAAGGTTCTTCTAGTATTCATATAATTTATGTAATTTTAACCAAATACAGTGTTGAGAAAAAAATTACTAAAATTTTTAAAAATCCATTGTGGCTACATTATTTATTCGATTTTGATTAAATTTTCAGAAAAGTTTTTTCTAGTGCCCACATAAATTATAATATTATTAAAATACAGTGTTGCCAATTTTCCGAGAAATGTCAAAGTGGTCTATATATGGGTTTACCCATATACTTCTAATCTTGTTTATTCGATTTTGATTAAATTTTCAAAAAAGTATCTCCTAGTGCCCACATAAATTATAATATTATTAAAATACAGTGTTGCCAACTTTCCGAGAAATGTCAAAGTAGTCTATATATGGGTTTACCCATATACTTCTAATCTTGTTAATTTTGTTGTGAACTAAACTCTATAAAAACATTGAATGAGGTAGGCTTTTTAGCTGGTGTGTGATTGGTGGATAGCAATTATTTCATTCAACTGCATTGACCTTAACTGTAGAATGAATACTAATTTTAATTTACAATGTTTTTGGTAAATAAAAAAAAAATTTTTTTTTTCAAAAAAAACATATTTTTAACTTTTTTTGTCCAAACTATAAATACGAAAAAATTCAAAAAAATATATATTATTCTACATAGAATATTATATCTCAGGTATTTTTTCGGTACATTAATTATCGTTTTTGTAGAAAATAGAGCCAGTTAAAAAATATATTATTTTTTATTTTATATAAATCAATTAATAATATTAAATTTGTTATTGAGTTATTAATTCAACAATCATTATGTAATTTTTAGAACAGTCAGTTACAATGAATAAGTTATATTAAACGGATAAATTCAATATGAAATTCAACATATTTTGTATTTTTCTTTATTTTAGATTAGCTTGATTCTCATGTATTTTCTTTTTCAGTAACAATAATTTCTCTGTTAGAAAGTACATTGTAGTAACGGTCGGTTCTGTTGGTCGTCACAGCAGATTTATATATATATATATATATATATATATATATATATATATATATATATATATATATATACCGGGTGATTCATTTAACATGGAATTTGTTATATTTCGAAAAATACGCATCGGACAGAAAATTTGCCGAATCCAAACTTTAATATCTTAAAGGGGGCATCCGTTAGTACTAAATTTCCGCCACCCCCCACCCCCTGTGAGCGGGGCGGGGGGCAACTTTAAAATCTTAAATACGAACCTCTATTTTTTATTACAGATTCGGATTCTACGATAAAAACTACGTACATTTCGTCCGAAAAAAATTTTTTATTCTCGACACATAGCGCTGTAATCGCAAAACATAGATTTAACCTGGAATTTGTTATATTTCGAAAAATACGCATCGGACAGAAAAATTTGCCGAATCCAAACTTTAATATCTTAAAGAGGGACATCCGTTAGTATTGAATTTTCGCCACCTCCACCCCTTGTGGGCGGGGCGGGGGTCAACTTTGTAATCTTAAAAATTTCTTGCGATTACAGCGCCATCTGTCGAGATTCGAAAAAATTTTTCCGGACAAAATGTACTTAGTTTTTATCGTAAAATCCGAATCTGTGATAAAAATAGGGGTCGCTATTTAAAAATTCAAAGTTGCCCCCCGCGCCGCCCACAGGGAGTGGGAGGGTGGCAGTAATTCAGCACTAGCGGATGCCCCCCTTTGAGATATTAAAGTTTGGATTCGGCAAATTTTTCTGTCCGATGCGTATTTTTCGAAATATAACAAATTCCAGGTTAAATCTATTTTTTGCGATTACAGCGCCATCTGTCAAGAATTGAAAATTTTTTACTGACGAAGTGTACGTAGTTTTTATCGTAGAATCCGAATCTGTAATAAAAAATAGGGGTTCCTATTTAAGATTTCAAAGTTGCCCCTCGCCCCGCCCACAAGGGGCGGAGGGGTGGCGGGAATTTAGTACTAGCGGATGCCCCCTTCGAGATATTAAAATTTGGATTCGGCAAATTTTTCTGTCCAATGCGTATTTTTCGAAATATAACAAATTCCAGGTTAAATGAATCATCCGGTATATATATATATATACATATATACTTATATATATATATATATATATATATATATATATATATATATATATATATATATTTTGTTTTTCACTATCAACAGAAACATTATGAAAGTTATATTTGTAAGTATACAATTTTTAAATTTATTTTTATTATAACAGTTATTTACTAGAAGTTGTTGATAAACACAAATTTAGCTTAATGTCCGTCTGTCGGTCAGTCCGTCTGTCGGTCAGTCAGTCTGTTTGTCGGTCTGTGGACACATATAAAGAACATTCAGCTAAAAGAATTATTATAAAATTTCATAAGGTAAATATCTTAATTTGATTAACTGTTGGTAAAGATATGCCAACCAGAAATGGTAATTTACAAATATTACTTTTGTGTGTTTTACGAATATCTCGCAATAGAGATATATTTCGAGAAAACATTATTTGCTAAACAAGTTATAACTAACAACTTTTATTTGTAATTATTTTCTATACGGCTAAATAATTTTTTTATAATTTTTTTGATATATGTCGAGACAGTTATATTTTTATTTACGATGAATACAGTAGTTGCTATACAAATTTCTCTATTCTATAAATTTATTTAATACGATGACGGTTGGTTCTGTGGTGGTCACAGCCGATTTTTGTCAATTTTATTTTTAACACAATCTTAAGGATTTTGGCAATATGTAGTATGTGTTAGAATATATGTATACAGGGCCGTATTTAAGCATAGGCTACATATAGGCTGCAGCCTATGGGCCCGCACCACAAAGGGGCCCGCACCACACATTTCAAATTTAAAGTAAATAATTGTTTAATCAATAACCTTTTAAGTATTTTACTTAAATTTTCATAAAACAGAATAACCCGACTTGCAACCAGTGACAATACACTTCACTAGTACATACAGCTTCATTAGTACTAAGTGTTAGCGCAAAACCAATTAGCCACTAAGATTATTTGATATTTTCATTTCTAAGTTTATTATTTATTTTTTTAAATACTCTATTTTAATTAACTAAATATAAGTAAAATTTACTTGTTTGTTACATTCCTTTTTTATCTTGCATTTTCCTAACATGTTTATTTAAAATTATAAAATCACAACCCCCCCCCCTCGTAAGGGCCCGCACCACAGGTTCAGCCTAGGGCCCTACAGATCCTAAATACGGCCCTGTATGTATATATATATATATATATATATATATATATATATATATATATATATATAGAGTATCCAAGATAACTCTGTATGCAAGGGGATATCCGGAACTGTTAAAGATACGACCTAGATTAAATTAGATAAAAGTTGCCTCATTAGTAGGCGAGTTTAGTCTTCTTTTGTTTTTTCCAAAAAATCCTTAGGTTACCAGATATGGACAAAAATGCAAATTTTGCTGTTTTATATTTTTGCAAAAATGAATTATTACTTTGCAAAATAGATTTTTTTTAATTTTCCATGTTATTATATAAAATAATGTAGCACTATGTTATATCATTGGAAAGAGAAAAATAATATCTTTTTAATGACACTACATTGAAATACTAGTTACATAAGAAAAATAAAGGTTGCATCATAAATCTCTAAAACGGTACATGGCACAAAAATTTTGGTTACTTCTGGAAATTCTTTGTAAAAAAGGTGTTTTAAGAAAGTGCAAACCAAAATAATGTATCGTTTTGCATGTACGAGTTTAAGCGAAAATTTAAAAAAGCAAAATTTGCATTTTTGTCCTTATCTAGTAACCTAAGAATTTTTTTGGGAAAAACAAAAGATGACTAAACTCGCCTACTAATGAGGCAACTTTTATCTAATTTAACCGAGGTTCTTATCTCTAACAGTTGCGGAGATCCCCATGCATACATAGTTATCTTGGACACTGTATATTAGTGTTTCTGGGCAAAAAAATGCATGTTTTTAGTGAGAGAAGAATCCTCGTTTACCTGGAAACACTTTCTGGTCATTCCAGAGGGAGCACCGATCGATCAAAAACGAGTTTTTTTGCACTTTCTTGCAATTTTTTTTTAGTTTTTTAAATAAAACTGCCTCTTATGTTAATCGAAACTGATTCAACTTTTGATATTTTATTTTTAGATAACCCCCGATAAGGTCATTGTAATAATATGATATGTCATACTCTCTCTCTCTTTCTCTCTCTAAAATTTTCGAAACTTTGTATTTACTACCGTAACATATTCAGAAAGGTAAATTTATCATTTTTGTAATTGTAAAAACTCATTTCAATAAAATAATAATACTTACAGGTGGCAACACGATTTCTGTTGAGAGGAATTAGGTAGGTACAGTCTATTTCTGAAGAAATTAAATTTATTTCTGTAATTTATATCGCATATTTTTATTAATTCTGTCACTATTTCTAACTCTTTTTGTATTTACCTTTAGGACTTAATGCGCATTTAAATTCTTATATTTACTAAAAATATCAATGTAGTATAGTATAATCATGGATGGAAATAGATTATAAAATTCAATTGCTTTTCTAAGTTTATTTAATTTAAGTATTTCATACAAAGTAATTCCTTTATTAGCCATATGTTCACAATAATATACGTTTTTTTTATAGTTATATATATATATATATATATATATATATATATATATATATATATAATATTCATTTAAATTGCTAAAAACATCATTCAACCACTGAATAGGTAATATGTGATATAAAAATACTGACAAGACATGTGCCAAAAATTTTACATTATATAATCTTATTAACCACATGTTTGAACGAATATACTTAATGTGGGCTAGGATAGATGGAATGGTTAGTTTGTAACTTTATAATAAAATATCAGTTTTTCATTTGAAATATTTTAGATATTCTTCTTGTGAAATATTGCTTGTGACATTGAATTATACATGTGTTACATCATTACAGATTTTTGTGAATAAAATATACTACAATCTACGCAAATAGACAATTGTAATATATTGAAAATTTTTAAATTATATAATTACTGCTATATATGTGTAAATATAATTTTATAAATTATTTTTTTATTTTTTATAGTAAAACACAAATATGCAAACAGAAATATGCAAATAGTGATGGGGAGTGGTTACATAGAAACACTGGCTTCGGGACTTAAAATTCAAGACCACCTAATTATTATATCAGATTATTATTATCATAATAACACTCAAAAATATTGAGATTTTAAATTTTTATCCCCAAAATTTCACATGCTAATCAGTCATTGAATCGGCTGTTAGGCTATGCATCAATGACTGGCCAGTTTTAACCGTAGACACGTGTTTCGGTCTTTAGGATCGCATCAGAACGGTGCTCTGATCAGTTGCTGAAAGGCAACTGATACCGGTGTTAGTTCTGGCTGCCTTTTTATGGCAAGTACTTTGAACCAATAACGGAGAATAGTAATAAATACCACCAACGCCATCTACACAATAATGCGATAAGCAAGTATAATATAATATAATATAGGACATTGAACAAATAAATGTTCGTATTATCTTGTGAAATTTAATATAATAACACTCAAATAAAAATTTAAAATCTCAATATTTTTGAGTATTATTATATGAAATTTCACAAGACAATACAAACATTTATTTGTTCAATGTCCTATATTATATTATATTATTATCAATTAATTTTCAAAAAAAAAATATAAATTTGCGTATATACTCTATTTCAAAATTCGTTTGCCTTATTGTCCGGAATTTTTAAATTGATTGTAATCACATTTGTGTATATACTCCATTTCAAAATTCGTTTGCCTTGTCTGGAATTATCAATTTGATTATAATCATAGAGCAAAGTTAAAGTATAATAAAAATGTAAAAAATTAATATTTCAAAATTTTTACATTAAACGCTAATTACACTATTTTTGTACAACTAAAATTTATTTTAGTTAACTTTTTTTAAATCTGGATTGTTTTTTTACAATTTTTTCAAGTATGATGTGCAATAAAACAGAAATATAAAACCATAATGTAATTATTTCTCATACTTCCGAATTTAAACAGAATTTCTGTTTTGCTAGTTAGTGAGCAATAAGCGTATCTACTAAATAATTTTAGATAATTTTCCAGTATTATTTCTTCAAAAATATAATGATTTATTTCATTAAAATAATAAATAATAGCTACAATTTAGAATAAATAGTACTTTTTGTGCACATTTATAAAGGAATTTCAAATGTACAATTATTTTCCGAAAACTTTTCTTAAATCACTAACGGACAAAATTGTCAAAATTACTAATGAAACTATTTGAGATTCACTGGTTTTTACACATGGGGCATGCGCATTCCGATGTTCACGCATGCGCAAATTTGGCTTTTAAAAACGGGAGGCTATTCTGAAGTCCAGCCAAGTTTAGTATTAATTCTGCAGCTAAGGTCAATGAAATTGAATGAAGTAATTGCTATCACACACCAACTAAGGAGTCTACTTCATATAGACTTTATAATATAAAGTTATAATAAAGTTTATATAGAGTTTAGTACACAACAAAATTAAAAATGAGAATGTCATTTGTTTCTGAACTATTCATTCCGCATTGTGTTAGGAAAATAGATCGTTTGTTTAAATTTCAAACGCATCTGTATATAAAGCTAAACATTGAAATTCTCTTCCATTATTTCTGTGGGTGCGTTCATTTGAAATAAGCTGCTATTTATTCTTCTTCTTATACTAGTAACACTACACTGAATTCATCTGGCGAATTGGATTTGTGTCAGATTTTTTTATATTAACCTCTAATACTATCAAATAAAATACTTTTATGTTTTACTTATTGTATGAAGCTTTTTTGGTAGTGAATTAATTATAATCATGAATAGTTTTATGCAACATTGTCAATTATGTACAAGTGATGAAAATGTATTAACAATACTTAATCTGGATTCAGATGGCAAACGTTTCGTAGATAAATTAGAAGCAATTATGCCAGAAATTGTAAGAATAAAATAATTTGTTTTGATTGTAATATACATTATTGTTTCTGAATGTCTTACTTTTCTTATTTTAGGTAGATTGCAGGATTAAATTACCGACTGGTATTTGTACAATTTGCGCTGTTCGGTTAAATGATGCTTATAAATTTATAAAACAATGTTCCGATTCTCAAGTAATAAAACAACATTTAAATGAAGCACTTTGTCGATTATGTGCTGGTCGTGGTAATATAACATTTATTTTAACCACAATGGATTCGGATAATTTATTATCATGCAAATTGGAAACCATTGCATCGGAAATTGTAAGTAAAATACTGGCTTTAACCAGGTCCACGAAAAAAATTATATATAAATTAATATTTATTGTCTTCCACAAGTTCTGAGAACAGACCACATTTAACACAACCTAATTTAGAGTACCTATTTTAAATTTTCACACCTTTGCTCGTTTTGTTTAATTGAATTAATCGATATAAATAAAATTGTAACTTGGACAATAAAGATACAAATACAATTTTTTTGTTAGGATTAGAAACTAACAAAAATAATTTTTTGAAGCAAATCAATCGGTAATTATTTTATTTACAATGATTAAGATTTACTTTTGAAAATCTTTATTTTTATAATTAAATTTAGTAGTTTTACAATATCTTCATTTAGCTTTCATACAGGTATGAACGAATTAGGGCCGATTTTCTAAGTCTCTTCTATTTCGGAATTATTTTCTGGCACACAATCCGTTATATAATTATTTAACAAATAATTTTCTAATGAATGTTACACAAATTTGTTTTTCATTCTACTACTTTATTATAGCAAAACAGTTATGAGTTTTACCTTCGCGAAAACAGCAACACAGCCATAGCAACACTTTCTTCAAAATAATATAAATAAAAATATTCTTGTACAGGATTGTAGGTCACTTTTTTTTAAATAAAACTACTTTATTTTATTTCACATGCGAATAGTTTCGATACTGAGCGTATCTTCTTCAGGCAATTTATAATTTTTATTTAGAAAAGAATAATGCAGCATTAATATTTTACATAAATCTTCATAAGTGTATATATGTGAAATAAATTATGACTGAGTATCTTGTGAAATTTTGAGAAAAAATATCAACTTTAGTTTAAATCTTACATTATTATTAATAATATAATCGAATGAAAAATACAAAAAACTTATAAAAAATGTTTTTGTCGTCAGTATGAAAGGTATGAAATCATCAATCGTATTTTGAAACTATATGCATGTACATGTATTTGTACATTTAAAATTTAGATATTTATATATATATATATATATATATATATATATAAATATATATATATATATATATATAAATATATATATATGTATATATAACGATACAATAAATTATTGTAGTACTAATTAAATTATTCAGAAGTCAAATCAATTATATGCCCGATTAATCTGTGTTTATCATCCTGTATATTTTTGTTTATTAATCAAATAATTTTGCAATTTAACAGGAATGGTTCAATGATCTTACAAGTTCTATGCAAACAGCTGCTTCAGAAGAATGGCAGGCAACACTCAATTGAAAATAATGACATGTTTGCTTCGTGTACTGCTGTCATTGTGTCAGTTAAATCTTATGTATTTGTTAAAATTGGTTGCTATACGAAGGAGATATTGTATGTATTGGGACATTAGAGAAACAAGTATTGCGTGCTGCTATTGCGAAGAGAAAAGGTTCAACTATACTGGCGGAACATAAAAATATAACTAAATTTCACTTAGATTACATCATATATATATATATATATATATATATATATATATATATATATATATATATATATATATATATATATATATATATATATATATCTGAAGAGATAATATTATCACTAAAGAATATGTATTTCAATTCTTGTCGAATGTATATGTACGATATTTGTAATTTATTGGTATTATTATAATTATTCTTGTTTAGTAAAAATAATTCCAATTTCAAATAAATAGTAAATAAGCAGTAGGTAGTGGTTTTATTTTTTAAATAAAATATTAAGTATTTTAAATGATACATGTGATTGTGTATGTGTGTGTGTACGCATTATAAGTCATTATGTTGGTAATAACACAGAAGTAAATATATTTTTTAAATATATATTTGTAAATAATTTTATATAAGATAATATTTAAATAGTTTAAATATAGTCAATGTTGTTTATCAATGATATTTTGTTATATATTTACAAAGAAATAAGTACTAATTATATTGCAAAAATATTGCAAAGAAACAATTTTTATTCGTAACATTTTTTTTTATCAAACTTACGAGATTTTGTTCTAAATAATTATGGACTTAACTACATATACATTATTGTTAATAATTTTTTTGCACAATTTAAGTAAACTTATATTAACCGCTATAATTTAACAACCAAATATATATATTTTATATATATATATATATATATATATATATATATATATATATATATATATATGTATATATATATATGTATATATATATATATATATATATACATTTTATCTATGTGATTTGCGTTAAATCTTCATATTCTGAGCCCAGGATACTCCAGTTAAAATATTTCCAATTACTAATAAATCATCCTGTATATATATATATATATATATATATATATATATATATATAGATTTGTTTTATAAACCGAAATAAACCGATATTTTTTTTCGGTTCAATTCCGGTTCTGTTTCCAGCAAAAATAACGATTTTTTTCGGTTTTCGGTTTAGTTTCGGTTTGAAGCCCTGCAATATGCAATGTATTTAAAGAACATTCTATACAATATGTGCATAAAAATCATATATACAATATGTTTAAAAAATATTGTATAAAATGTGTTTAAAAAATTATATATATACATATATATATATATATATATATATATATATATATATATATATATATATATATATATATATATACAATGTATCTTCTATGGATATGTAATGACTCTCAGAAATAAATGTACTTAGTAATATATAATGTGTTTAAAGAATTTTCTATATGATGTGTCTATAAAAATCATAGATTCAGTGTGTCCAAAAACTATTGTATACAATGTGTATAAGCAGTATATATGCAATATGTCTTAAGACACATTTCTTAATACGTGAATATGCATATGTGTTTTAAAAATAAATGTACTCAGCTATATAAAATATGTATAAAAAAACGTCTATACAATCTAAAGAATCATGTGCCCAAAATTTTTGAAAAATAATGTGTTTTTCATATGTAAATATACAGTGTGTCTAAGAAATGAAAATACTTAGCTTGGCAGGAAAGAAAAAATAAATTAATGCAAAAATACTAATTTTCAATAATTTTTCCTGCCAAACCAGCATGAGTTAGAGAAAAAAGTTACTATGTTATTATGTAGCTAATTTTTTTCTCTATTTTACTTATTTTTTTCAGATTTTTTTGAGCAAATTTTGAAAAAAGTCTTATTTAAAAAAAATCCCAAGAGTTACTTATACCCCCTTGAGAAATTTTCAAAAATTCAGTTTTTAATTTTTTTGTACTAAACGATGCATCCTAGAATAATAGTTTTTTACTCAATTATAGTACTCGTTGTACTCAATCAACTAATTGAATATCAATTCACAATTAATAATTATTATTTTTAGTTTTACTTCGGAAAAGCATAGGTGCGATTTCTCAAGCAATGTAAATAATTATTTTTTGGTAGATATGTGTTGGTTCTAATTAAGAACATGTATATTAAAAACAATTTATATAACATATATAGACTGAAAAACATTAAATGAATTATAAGGATGCATGCAAGTGAAGGTATTACAGCTATTATTATAAAAAAAACTGAAATTTTAGCTCAGATAGCCAAGCAAATAATTACAGTACTTCAGTAATACTCAACCGATTTTGACTACAATCGTTCTGCAATCTTTCTAATACTGTTTTCGAATACGAAAACATGAATTATTGCATAAATAATGAATAGACGTGAATAAAAATTAAGAAGTCTCCATAATCGATAATTTGTAGGAAACGATAACAGGTTATCGACTCTAAATGTTAACCGATGTGGCTCAAATTCGACATACTGCCATGTTTTTATGTATTGTTGTGACATATACTAAAAGAAGAGCGTGAAATTAGAATTTTCTTTGGCACAGTCTAATATATAACGGGTGTTCATTCGTTAAGTTCGTATGGGCGTTTAACATGCAAATTCGATAATTTGCGATATACTTCTTTCTCGAGTTAAATTCGGAGAAATACTTAGAATACTTTTTGATAGACAATAAAAGGTTCTATAATTTGGTTTTAGTTTTAATTTGCTAGCATGTGCCGTTTGGGCGCTAGAATTTTTTTTGGATTTTTTGGTTTTTATTTTTTTTCTCAAAAACTATGAGGTCTAGAAAAATAAGCATAATATGGAAAAATACTGAGTACAATAATTGAGTAAAAAAACCATTAGTCTACGATGCATCGTTTAGTAGAAAAAAATAAAAACTGAATTTTTCAAAATTTGACACCCTTGGGATTTTTTCAAAATAAAACTTTTTTCAAAATTTGCTCGCAAAAATCTGAAAATCAGTAAAATAGAGAAAAAATTTAGCTACATAATAGCTAAGTAACTTTTTTCTCTAACTCTTACTGATTTTGCGCGAAAAATTATTGAAAATTCTAAAAAACATTTTAGAATTTTCAATAATTTTTCCTGCCAAATCAGAATGAGGTAGAGAAAAAAGTTACTTACCTATTATGTAGCTATTTTTTTTCTCTATTATACTAAATTTTTTCAGATTTTTTTGAGCAAATTTTGAAAAAAGTTTTATTTTGAAAAAATCCAGGTGTCAAATTTTGAAAAATTCAGTTTTTAATTTTTTTCTGTTAAACGATGCATCCTAAAATAATGGTTTATTCACTAAATTATAGTACTCATTATTCCGCATTTTTCCATATCATGCTTATTTTCCTAGACCTCATAGTTTTTGAAAAAAAATCCAAAAAATCTAAAGAAAATACTAGCGCCCAAACGGCACATGCTAGCAAATTAAAACTAAAACCAAATTATATAACTTTTTATAACCTATCGAAAAGTATTCTAAGTATTTCTCCGAATTTAACTCTAGAAAGAAGTATATCGCAAATTATCGAAATTGCATGTTAAACGCCCATACGAACTTAACGAAAGAACACCCGGTATATATATATATATATATATATATATATATATATATATATATATATACAATCACACCATCTACCTAAAAGGGTGTAGCACCAACTCTTTCAAACTTACAATTCAATCTGAGGAATTTGATTATGTAGTTTCAGTATAAGATTAATCTTAACATATGTCGTTACTAATTCTTAAAATTGCAAATGTTTTAATAAAGCAGCCGGCGTCCTTTGTGTGACAGGTAGGACAATTTTATTAAGAATGAGGCTATTTATACATACGGTATGTATACGCAATTGGCTATTTATACATACAGTATGTATACGAAACTGGCTATTTATACATATAGTACGTATACGCAATTGGCTATTTATACATACGATGTGTATTTGCAATTGGCTATTTATACATACTTTATGAATGTATATGCAATTGGCTATTTACAGATTTACATATACCGATTGTATGTGCTATTATTACAATTAATATTTTGATAATAACTACACAATTACAAGTAATTATAGTTTTATTTATTAAAATTTATTTACAATATTGTTCAATAAAGTAATACATATAATATAAAGTATCATTAAATCAGAGAAATAAATATAAAGTAAAATATATATAAATAGGATGAAGCTATTTATAGATACGGAATGTATACGCAATTGTCTATTTATACATACTAAAAAAAAAACCTAAACAACCTACTAACCTACCCTAAATAGCCAATTACGTAAAAATACTGTATGTATAAATAGCCAATTGCGTATACATACCGTATGTATAAATAGCCACTTTCATAACTTAACTCTTATCAATCAAGCTACTACACTTACAAAATGAATTTAATTGCACGGCAGACGGCACTCATAGCTACTTTACTGTCCCCTGCGGAAAAATTCATTTTAATACAATATTATAGGTCTGTTACGTTTAGCTGAATGCGTGGTTTTGGCGATTTTGGCGTTGCTAACTTGTACACATGCTGTATGTATAAATAGCCAATTGCGTATACATACCGTATGTATAAATAGCCACTTTCATAACTTAACTCTTATCAATCAAGCTACTACACTTACAAAATGAATTTAATTGCACGGCAGACGGTACTCATAGCTACTTTACTGTCCCCAGCGGAAAAATTCATTTTAATACAATATTACAGGGCTGTTACGTTTAGCTGAATGCGTGGTTTTGGCGATTTTGGCGTTGCTAACTTGTACACATGCTGTATGTATAAATAGCCAATTGCGTATACATACCGTATGTATAAATAGCCACTTTCTTTTATTAAATGTGGTATTACAAAATTTTATTTATTATAACAATTTTCATCTTTTAAAATCAATGTCACACAATATAATTAATGTATTTACTTACTAGTTTATTTGACTGCGCCATGTAGAAGAACGACTTTGTTCTTGTATACCAAAATAGCTAAATCTATTGAACGTTTACTAAAATATTACAAGTCGTGGCATCATTAATAAAGAAATTACCTGACTACGACACTGCGTTATTTTAATACAGCTTCACACAGGATAAAGGAACAATAATTTGGATAACTAGGATTTTACTTACTCATGGCGGTTACTTGATTAGTTGCTGGATTTCCAAAGTGTAGCTCAATAAAACACCACACTAACTTTTAAATATGACATGAGAATATATTGATGAATAAAACACAAACATAGAAGATTAATATAAATGCACTTGTGATATGTAAGCGGTTGCGTTTGCTGGTAATTACTTGCGTGCGTTACAATTTTGCTTGGTAAGGTGACTAAACTGCATTTTACTTTCTTTGCTTGTTAGCGGCTTGCTTTTGGATAGCGAGAATCGAAAATACTAAAAGACCGTGAGAACTCAACTGTAGCGAATAAAAACAAGTGTTTTCTCCAACACATTTAACGAAACTGTCGCGTCGACTTTAATATTGTGATATGTTACATCCTGATGCACAAACTTCGATTCTGTCAACGCAAATGGCCCTTTGGCCGAAAAACTATTACATTACTATTATTTAGTTTTCTGTTGCTTTTCGTTTGAGTTTTTGGAATTCATGATTAATAAAATTTTACTTAAAAATTCAAATTAGAAGAAACTTAACAAAGTTATAGAGTATGGCTCCACGTCGTAGGTTTGATACACCGAAAGAGCAGACACCAACCAAGGACTCACTCCATCAGAAATTACATAGTTTCAAATCAAATGAAGTCAATATAAATTCGTGAATAGTGTAGATATCATAGTATTACTTGTTCATAGATGGCGCGTATAATTGAATTAAGTCGTATACCGAGCAAAATTTGTTTCACCCAAACAGGACGTATTCCGAATTGGACATATTCTAAAGCAGACGTATACCGAGGTACACCCCTGTAGTATAAATTCAAAATTATTGGAAAGGAAAAAAAGAGGATGGTTAATATATGCATCGTTTTTGGTTAATCGCATTACGTAAAGCTGATGAAGAACAAGAATTTGAGATTGAAATTTGGGACTTGGCAACGAAGTACTAGGTCAAAAAAATATTGAAAGTGGCTATTTATACATACGGTATGTATACGCAATTGGCTATTTATACATACGGTATGTATACGCAATTGGCTATTTATACATACGCATGTGTACAAGTTAGCAACGCCAAAACCACGCATTCAGCTAAACCTAACACTCCTGTAATATTGTATTAAAATAAACTTTTCCGCTGGGGACAGTAAAGTAGCTATGAGTGCCGTCTGCCGTGCAATTATATTCATTTTGTAGGTGTAGTAGCTTGATACATACGGTAAGTATACGCAATTGGCTATTTATACAAACAGTATTTTTACGCAATTGGCTATTTAGGGTAGGTTAGGTTAGTACGTTGGTTTAGGTTTAGGGTTTTTTTTTTTAGTATGCATAAATAGCCAATTGCGTATACATACCGTATGTATAAATAGCCTCATCCAAAATTAAATCCAAAGGACGTCCGAAGAAGCAGACCACTTTTTACAAAAATAAAATAATTAAAATACAGAATAAAAAATAATATATTTATTGTACTTCATTTTTATTTATATTTATTTTACTTTATATTTATTTCTCCGATTTAATGATACTTTATAGTATATGTATTACTTTATTGAACAATATTGTAAATAAATTTTAATAAATAAAACTATAATTATTATTTATAATTGTGTAGTTATTATCAAAATATTAATTGTAATAATAGCACATACAATCAGTATATGTAAATCTGTAAACAGCCAATTGCATACATAAAGTATGTATAAATTGCCAATTGCAAATACATATCGTATGTATAAATAGCCAGTTGTATACACATACTTTATGTATAAATAGCCAATAGCGTGTACATACCATATGTGTAAATAGCCAATTTCGTATACATACTGTATGTATAAATAGCCAATTGCGTATACATACCGTATGTATAAATAGCCTCATCTAAAAATATTATCAATAAATTAACGAATAAAACTATACGCAAAATTCGTAATTCAAATATTTTTTCATTATGAGATAAACACATATTGAATCAATTGCCGCTGCATGATCATAAAATTCAATTAATTAAGCTTATATCATTATTTTAAAATACAAAAACATAATCTAACTCAATCCATAACTTTCAGAACAGAACATCATTATATAAAAATGGTACATTTTAAAAATCAATAATTTGATAATTATATTTATATTATTAGAATTAAGTATTGGTGGAATAATATTTATGTTTATGTTTTTGCATTATTAAACATATTATTAAGTTTATAAATATCAAACAATTTATTTCATTGATATTATTTAGATATTTTATATATATCATTTTTATCTTATGACATATATGTATATAAATTAATATACCTAATTAACTAAAAAAAAACAACATTTCTTTATTTGTTTTTCTGTAATATGTAAGAAAATGTATGATTTTCATAAATTTTTACAATCTACATACATAAACAATAAATATTTAACTAAATATAAAAGACCATTACTTAGATTGGTCGATGTCCCAAAATCTTAACCTTAACTAGGTCTTATGATACACTTGAAAAAAAAATTTAAAACAATTTGTCAACACATATTACATAATAATATTAATTTATTTATTAATTTAAATTTTATTATAAATAAACATTTAATAATAATAAAATTAATATAAATTGAAAAAAATAAATTTATAAAATTGATTTGGACAAATACTGTCATCTTTACTTTAGAATATCAACAAACTGGTATCTTCTTGTCACAATGAAGGCTGAAAATTTTAATTTGCTAAGAAACACATAAATAAAGTTTATTGTCATTTCATATTGTGTTATAAATTTCCAAATACATGTTGATTTTTGTAGAAATTAAAAAACATTATTGTACAGAAAGCCTAATTAATACTACCGTTTTAGTTTTGTGAACAAGCATAAGAATTTAACCAATCCAAACACTTTGGAGTAAAAACTAAAAATGTGTCAAATGTTTGGATTGGTCAAATTCTTGTCCTTCTGAATAAAACTAAAACGTCAACCTGAATAAGACTTAACATTAAAATTTTGTTTAAAATAATAATCATGTAAAAAAAAATACTGACAAATTATATTTAGAGTAAAACCTCATTCAGACTGCCAAAATAGTTTTACGATTTAGTTTTAGTTTCATGATTTAACACAACGCAAAAACTTGACCATTCACATTGAATGTTAGTCTTGTTTAATTTTCAGTTACGCCTGCGCAGTGATGACAATTTAAATAAATTATTTTTGACATTTTCGTTTACGTTGTATATATGCCAAACAGTATTTGGTTATCAACAGATGATCAACAGTACAGTTGTTTTTTTTTTATAGTTGTTTTGTTGTGTTAAATATGTTTGAAGAAGAATTTATGATTATACAAAATAAGACCTGTATAATCATTTGGAAAATACGAATGCGTAACAGAACATTTAGAATAAGTAGTATAGGACATAAATATAATTTTGCACGTACTATATACCAATGGTGGGCAACCCTCGGCCCGCGGGCCAACTACGGCCCGTGAGATTTTCAGAAGAAATTATAAATAAATATTTTTTTGATGTAATTCGTCTAGTTTATGCTAACAAAATCTTTGCAGCACCAGTTGCCACATTAAATAAATACTTTTTGCATTTATACAATCATGTATATTTATTGTTTTATAATTAATAGGTTATTTTTATCTAATTTTTTGTAATTTTTCGAAGACGATAAGAGAAATAAATGTAGTAATTAACTTCTTTTTTTTTCATTTATTTAATATTTGCAAACTAAAAAATTACAGGTCACAAGAAGGTGTCAATTAACTACTACGGCCCGCGAAAAAAACGTAAAATGTATTCTGGCCCGTGTTATAAAGAAGGTTGCCCACCCTTGCTATATACGATGAATTCACCATCTTCTTTGTATTCGCTAATTTTTCTTTTATTTCTTAAAATAAATGTTATTTTAGTATATTAAATACGCCCTCTTAAAATAATATTAATTTTATTTCCCAAACTGCTAATTTGCAAATTATAAATTTGACCTTTCTTTCATAAAATCAGATATACATCGCTATCTCATTTTATTGGAATCTGATTGGCCGTTCTTAAAACATAAGTGAATTTTAGTTAAGAAACCTCGGCCAGATCAGACTTTGACTGCGATGAAACAAAATTTGCTAATGAAACTAAATCCGTGCATTTACAATGTATTCCTATAAGATCACATGTAGTTCGGTTCAGAACCACTAGTTCTGCGCTAAAACATAACACTGATTTCGCTAGCAAAACAGCAGTCTAAATGAGGCTTAACGATAATTAAAAACTAATCATTAATAAAAAGAGAAATACAAAAATTAAATCTATGAATACGAATATGTTTCTTTTTAATTTCTACTCTGAGTTAAAGTTTTCTATTTCGCTTCTAATTGACATGACAAAAGATATGCCTCTTTAAAAATTCACTCCTACTAAAAGTTTTCTCACACACTTTGCATTTATAAAGTCTATCTTTTGTATGAGTACGAAAATGTGTCGTTAAACTTTCCCTACGTGTAAATTTTTTTTTACATATTTCGCATTTATAAGGTTTCTTCTCTACATGAGAACGGATGTGTCTTCTTAAGCTATTACTTGCAGTAAAAGTACTCTCACATATTTCGCATTTATAAGGTCTCTCATTTGTGTGAGAACGGATATGCCTTTTTAAGCTGTGACTTATCGTAAAAGTTTTCTGACATATTTCGCATTTATAAGGTCTCTCATTCGTATGATTACGAAAATGCTCTGTCAAACGTGCATTTGTATTAAATTGTTTTTCACATATTTCGCATTTATAAGGTCTCTCCTGTGTATGGGTACGAATATGCTCCTTTAAAGCTCCACTTTGATTAAATGCTTTCTCACATATTTCGCATTTATAAGGTCTCTCATTTGTATGAATACGCATATGTAATTTTAAATTTCCTCTTTGAGTACATGCTTTTTGACATATTTTGCACTTATAAAGTTTCTCCTTTGTATGAGAACGGATATGTCTTCGTAATTTTCTACTTTCAGTAAAAGTTTTCTCACATATTTCGCATTTAAGTCTGTCATTTGTTTTTGTATGTGTTCGAATATGCACTGTTAAATTAGAACGTCTAGCAAAAGTTTTCTCACATAATGTACATTTATGAGATTTTCGTTTCATTACAGATTCATCAATTTCATTCAAATTTCTTATGGCTTGACCACGTTTTATATCGGATTCATTCTCAAAATCCGAATAATCTTCCTTAATTATTAATTCTGAATGTAAATCTAAAGATTCTGATTTCAAACTTTCTTCAAATTTAATATTTGTATCATGTTCCAAATCTACTTCAATGTTCTCTTCATTAATAGCTTCTTCTTTCATACAAACAGCATCAACATTTGTATTATTTTGTGATTCTAAACTTTCTTCAATTTTAATGTTTATATCAGTTTCCAAATCTAGTTTAATGTATTCATCATCAATATTCTCTTCTTTAATTTCGCTTTCATTTTTAATTTCGTTTTTCATAACTTCACTATTTTGCGATTGTTGTTTTGCATATCGCTTTAAAATTTCTTGCGATTTAAAACATTTTTCTACAAATTTATACGTTTCATTTAATCGAACAGAACAAATTGAGCAAATAAAATCCGATAACTTCTCAGTACATTCCAGCTATAAATATAAATTAAAATTACATATTATAAAATCTCTAATTTAAAGGGCGCTTAATAAAAAAAAATATATTTCTACTAATAACACCAACTCCCTATGATATTTAACTAATATTTAATTGATTTGAGAGATCTAAATCACACTATAATCTGTGTAGATACGTTACTAGGTTATGAGGTGGCAAATGATTAAAAATAACTCGCACACAATTAAAAATACAAGACAAAATTTTTACCAGCCTGAACAAAGACATTTTTCTCATAATAGCCATTACCACCAATCTTACAGAAGTAAATTTTAGTTTAGCAAAAACATATTATAATTAATAAGGTTATTTTAAGCTAAAACCTAATAAAATAATTGTTTTATGTAATTTTTATTGAAAATGTACATGTATTCAAATTACAACTTGGTATATGTAGATTTCAATTAAACAAAACCAACAAACGTATTAAAATTTAAAATACTCTAAATTAGATTAGGTTAAATATTGTCTGTTCTCGAGACTTATGGAAAAGACAATAAATAATTAATTATTTATCAATTTATAAGCATATTATTCTTTTCGTGACCTGGTTTAAAGCTAGTATTTGACTTACAATTTCCGATGCAATGGTTTCCAATTTGTATGATAACAATACATTATCCGAATCAATTGTAGTTAAAGTAAATGTTATATTATCACCACCAGCACACAATCGACAAAGATTTTCATTTAAATGTTGTTTTAATATTATTTGCGAATCGAAACATTGTTTTATAAATTTATAAGCTTCATTCAACTGAACAGCGCAAATAGTACAAATACCATTCGGTAATTTGATCCTGCAAGCTACCTAAAATAAAAAAGTAAAAATTTAGAAACAATAATGGATATTACAATCAAAATAAATTATTTCATTTTTACAATTTCTGGCATAATTGCTTCCAATTTCTCTATGAAACGTTTGCCATCGGAATCCAGATCAAGTATAGTGAACAATACATTTTTATCACTTATACATAATTGACAATGTTCCATAAAACTATTCATGATTAAAATTAAATTTTCTACCAAAAAGAAAGCTTCATACAATAAGTAAAACACAAAAATATTGTATTTGATAAGTATTAGAGGTTAAATTACGGAATTGTGTCAGCAATCCAGTTGGCCAGATGAATTTTGTATAATGTTTCAAGAATAGGAAGAAGAATGAATAGCAGCGTATTTTTGTTGAATGCACCGACAGAGGGAAATTTCGAAATATTGATATTTAGCTTTATATACTGATGCGTTCGAAATTTATATAAACGATTTATTTTTTTATCACAATGTGGAATGAATAATTCAGGAACAATGACATTCTCATTTTTACTACTTTGACTGCAAGGAAAAAGTAATATAGCGTTTGGTACGGTGTCTAACATTTTCAAAAAAAAAAAAATTGTATAGGAATTTTTCATATAGTGTGTAGATGACGAATCTGAACTTAGTTTATGTGGGTGTATTGATGTGCGTCGTCAGCTCGCTCGGTCGTAAGTCAAAATTTTGTGGCCGCAACTCCTCCTAGACGGTTCAACCGATTTTAATGAAATTTTCAGGATAAATTTGTCTAGTGCCCAAGATGGTCATGTGGTTTTGTTTTTTTCCAGTGATGCCAACTTTCCGAGAAAAAAATTACCAAATTTTTTAAAAATTTATATTAGCTACGTTATTTATCCGATTTTGATCAAATTTTCAGAAAAGATTTTCTTAATACTCCCATTAATTATATAATTTTATTAATATTCAGTGTTGCCAACTTTCCGAGAAAAAAATTACTAAAGTTTTAAGAAATTTATTATGGCCATGTTATTTAACCGATTTTACTCAAATTTTCACAAAAGATTCTTCTAGTATTCATATAATTTATGTAATTTTAACCAAGTACAATGTTGCCAACTTTCCGAGAAAAAAATTACTAAAATTTTTAAAAATCCATTGAGGCTACATTATTTATTCGATTTTGATTAAATTTTCAGAAAAGTTTTTTCTAGTGCCCACATAAATTATAATATTATTAAAATTCAGTGTTGCCAACTTTCCGAGAAATGTCAAAGTGGTCTATATATGGGTTTACCCATATACTTCTAATCTTGTTTATTCGATTTTGATTAAATTTTCAGAAAAGTATCTCCTAGTGGCCACATAAATTATAATATTATTAAAATACAGTGTTGCCAACTTTCCGAGAAATGTCAAAGTAGTCTATATATGGGTTTACCCATATACTTCTAATCTTGTTAATTTTGTTGTGAACTAAACTCTATAAAAACATTGAATGAGGTAGGCTTTTTAGCTGGTGTGTGATTGGTGGATAGCAATTATTTCATTCAACTGCATTGACATTAACTGTAGAATGAATACTAATTTTAATTGACAATGTTTTTGGTAAATAAAAAAAATTTTTTTTTTCAAAAAAAAACATATTTTTAGCTTTTTTTGTCCAAACTATAAATACGAAAAAATTCAAAAAAATATATATTATTCTACATAGAATATTATATCTCAGGTATTTTTTCGGTACATTAATTATCGTTTTTGTAGAAAATAGAGCCAGTTAAAAAATATATTATTTTTTATTTTATATAAATCAATTAATAATATTAAATTTATTATTGAGTTATTAATTCAACAATCATTATGTAATTTTTAGAACAGTCAGTTACAATGAATAAGTTATATTAAACGAATAAATTCAATATAAAATTCAACATATTTTGTATTTTTCTACGTGTCTGAATATAGCAATTAGATACGTGATGCCTAACGTTAATCTTTCTAATTTTTTTTCTTTTGTTTGAATTTCATTTGGGCAAACAGCTAGAAAATAGATCAACTAGCAATTGATGAAACATATTCAAAATTAAATTTGGTAGGTTCATCAAAAAAAATATGCTGCTATTTATTTTACTTCTTATACTAGTAACATTCACTCTTTACAGTTCATCTACTAACCGTTGACTCATCTCATAAACATCATCTTCTTCTTAAGTCACTCTTAATATATATATGTAAAATTTTGTAAAAGTAATTTGGAATAGCTTCGCTAATAAAGTTCTTATTATATTCTTTTGTTTATATAATAAATATCAATTTCGAAGAGATTTATGCAACAGGTTAGAGATGACTTTGTAAATGATGTAATTATTAATTTAACAATAATATGACACTCAGAATACCACATACTTAACAAATAACTGTAATGTATGCATATTAGTTTAGTTGGTAAACTGAGTTGATAAATTAAGTATCACTAAAGTATATTAATGCCGCTTACAAATTATAATCTCACTAAAAAAATTTTTTTGTTTTAAACAGGTAAATACAATGTAAACACAATGAATATGCAAATCATAACTTTGTAATAAAAGAAAGTGTGATTTAGTCACTTTATTATATATGTATATTAATTATTAACTAGCTATACATTTTTTAAATTACAAATATCTAAAATAACTAAAAATATTAGATAACCAAATTACCATACCAGCATTGCAGTATTTCTTATATTTACTTCATAATTATAATATTTAATTATTTATTTATTTTATTTTAATATTTACTGTTTGATATGAAAAATAAGACAAAAAAATATATTTTTTACTTTAAACGGAATTACAAAAATTTTACTAAAATGTTATTTAAATTATAAATATGTGCATATCGTAAAAAAATTATTTAAAATGCGGTTTAAACCTATTACAAGTAAAAATATTATTAACACAAATTTCAAATTTGTGGCACGACGGCTGTAGCCGTCGTATAGTCTAAAAGTCTAAATGGTTATTGTAGCTCAGTTAAGATAAAAAAAATAAGAATTATCTGAGTTGATCTGAGTTTATCTGAAGTGAGGTGAGATCTCAGTAAATTTTAGGTAAAAAGAATACAGCTATTGTATTCAGTCAAAAAATAAAATAGTACCTATATTATATCTCTAGGTCTAGATACTTAACTTGAATTTGCTTTAAGTAGGATATATAAACTTACCTCAGCAAATTTAACTAATTGCATGTAAGATAGAAAGTATTAATTTTTGTTCAATAGAAACTTTCATATTGCAAAATTTCATTCCCAGATTATGACGGGCTTTGTAGATTAGCTTGATTCTCATGTATTTTCTTTTTCAGTAACAATAATTTCTCTGTTAGAAAGTACATTGTAGTAACGGTCGGTTCTGTTGGTGGTCACAGCAGATTTATATATATATATATATATATAAATTTTTATTTGATTTATTTATTTATTTATTTATTTATATATATATATATATATATATATATATAATAAAAAATGTTGACTTTATATAAATGTTGAAAGGATATTATTGGGATTAGAAGTCAATACAGAATATGATATTAATAACTCAATTCATTGTATACGTTGCAAGCTTTCGGAGGTTGCTTGCCTCCTTCATCAGGCTGACCTATTTATTGTAAAATACAAATTATGTTAAAATACAATCAAATCTAATTAGTAATTACAATGTACAATGATTTAATTGTAAGTTTATTAAATCATTGTACATTGTAATTACTAATTAGATTTGATTGTATTTTAACATAATTTGTATTTTACAATAAATAGGTCAGCCTGATGAAGGAGGCAAGCAACCTCCGAAAGCTTGCAACGTATACAATGAATTGAGTTATTAATATCATATTCTGTATTGACTTCTAATCCCAATAATATCCTTTCAATATATATATATATATATATATATATATATATATATATATATATATATATAATGAGAGTATATCAAATATAAGCATAGAATAATTATTAACTGAAAATGAAAAAACTTTTATCACCTAGACCTGGAATCGAACCAGGATCCTTCCACTTGCCGGGCGGAGACTCTACCGATTGAGCTATCTAGTTGACGCCATACGGCCTATGTAAAAAATTATGAAAAAAGCATTGTACTGAATTAAAATGATTAAACTTCGGTCACTGGGTCTGGCGTCAACTAGATAGCTCAATCGGTAGAGTCTCCGCCCGGCAAGTGGAAGGATCCTGGTTCGATTCCAGGTCTAGGTGATAAAAGTTTTTCATTTTCAGTTAATAATTATTCTATGCTTATATTTGATATACTCTCATTCTAATACGTTACAACGGTTACAACAGTAAAAATCCCATTTCAATATAAATATATATATATATATATATATATATATATATATATATATATATATATATATATACAGTCGATTCCGCTTAATTGGGACACCGCTTAATTGGGACAGCCGCTTATTTGGGCCAAATCTCAAAGAACAGAAACTAAACCAAGGAACCAACAGTAAATTTACATGTTTAATTGGGACAACATTCCGCTTAATTGGGACAGTAAATTTAAGATCACAGTATATATTATGTTACAAATATGTATTCACAAGAAAAAATATTTACAAAAAATTTAATATGATACGCTTCATATCTTTTTGATTCACAACATGGAAAATTATATTTAAAAAACTAGCAAATATGTATCAATTAATTACATTAGTATCGCGCGCTGTGACCTTTTTTTCCAACACATTCATTCACGTATGAAGTACGGACCCACGCGCGCTCAAAGGTTAATGTTTACCCTCGCGTCGGCGTGGCGCGGCACCGGTCATTAAAGCTGTGAGAGTCTACCCTGCTGTCTCAATCGTTACGTATTCAGTTATGATTCAGTTACCACTACACCTCGCGCGTGGAAGGTTCGTTAAACTTACATTTTGTCGATTTTATTTAAAAAAAATTGACTCTTGCCAAGATGCCAAGAAGTGATATGACAGTTTCTAGTAAAATTGCTTTGCTGGATAAGTGTAGAAGTGAAATGTTTCAAAAACAAAAGACAGACTACACTTGACACATTTTTGAATTGAATTAAAAATGTATGTATTTATTTATTATTTTATTTTGGAATTTATTATTATTTTTTCTTAAAAGTTTATATTTTTTTGGTTATATGTAGTTTATAGTTTTTTCCAAGAATTTATAAAATAAAATTATTGAAAGAAAAATATGGATTGCTTAATTTTATGTAAAATTCGGTTAATTGGGACAGCCGCTTAATTGGGACAAAATGCCCTAGTCCCGATGTGTCCCAATTAAGCGGAATCGACTGTATATATATATTGTTTTTCACTATCAACAGAAACATTATGAAAGTTATATTTGTAAGTATACAATTTTTAAATTTATTTTTATTATAACAGTTATTTACTAGAAGTTGTTGATAAACACAAATTTAGCGTAATGTCCGTCTGTCGGTCAGTCAGTCTGTTTGTCGGTCTGTGGACACATATAGAGAACATTCAGCTGAAAGAATTATTATAAAATTTTATAAGGTAAATATCTTAATTTGATTAATTGTTGGTAAAGATATGCCAACCAGAAATGGTAATTTACAAATATTACTTTTGTGTGTTTTACGAATATCTCGCAATAGAGATATATTTCGAGAAAACATTATTTAACAGAAGTTGCTAAACAAGTTATAACTAACAACTTTTATTTGTAATTATTTTCTATACGGCTAAATAATTTTTTTATAATTTTTTTGATTTATGTCGAGACAGTTATATTTTTATTTACGATGAATACAGTAGTTGCTATACAAATTTCTATAAATTTGTTTAATACGTTGACGGTTGGTTCTGTGGTGGTCACAGCCGATTTTTGTCAATTTTATTTTTAACACAATCTTAAGGATTTTGGCTATATGTAGTATGTGTTAGAATATATATATATATATATATATATATATATATATATATATATATATATTTATATATTATATATATACAGAGTGTCCAAGATAACTCTGTATGCAAGGGGATAACCGGAACTGTTAAAGATACGACCTAGATTAAATTAGATAAAAGTTGCCTCATTAGTAGGCGAGTTTAGTCTTCTTTTGTTTTTTCCAAAAAAATCCTTAGGCTACCAGATATGGACAAAAATGCAAATTTTGCTGTTTTATATTTTTGCTTTATATTTTTGAAAAAATGAATTATTACTTTGCAAAATAGATTTTTTTTAATTTTCCATGTTATTATATAAAATAATGTAGCACTATGTTATATCATTGGAAAGAGAAAAATAATATCTTTTTAATGACACTACATTGAAATACTAGTTACATAAGAATAATAAAGGTTGCATCATAAATCTCTAAAACGGTACATGGCACAAAAATTTTGGTTACTTCTGGAAATTCTTTGTAAAAAAAGGTGTTTTAAGAAAGTGCAAAGCAAAATAATGTATCGTTTTGCATGTAAGAGTTTAAGCGAAAATTTAAAACAGCAAAATTTGCATTTTTGTCCTTATCTAGTAACCTAAGAATTTTTTTGGGAAAAACAAAAGATGACTAAACTCGCCTACTAATGAGGCAACTTTTATCTAATTTAACCGAGGTTCTTATCTCTAACAGTTGCGGAGATCCCCATGCATACATAGTTATCTTGGACACTGCTACATTAGTGTGGGTCGAAAAAAATTGATTTCGCCCGCTGGGCAAAAAATGCATGTTTTTAGTGAGAGAAGAATCCTCGTTTACCAGGAAACACTTTCTGGTCATTCCAGAGGGAGCACCGATTGATCAAAAACGAGTTTTTTTGCACTTTCTTGCAATTTTTTTTTATTTTTTTAAGTAAAATTGCCTCTTATGTTAATCGAAACTGATTCAACTTTTGATATTTTATTCTCAGATAACCCCCGATTAGGTCATTGTAATAACATGATATGTCATTCTCTCTCTCTCTCTCTCTCTCTAAAATTTTCGAAACTTTGTATTTACTACCGTAACATATTCAGAAAGGTAAATTTATCATTTTTGTAATTGTAAAAACTCATTTCAATAAAATAATAATACTTACAGGTGGCAACACGATTTCTGTTGAGAGGAATTAGGTAGGTACAGTCTATTTCTGAAGAAATTAAATTTATTTCTGTAATTTATATCGCATATTCTTATTAATTCTGTCACTATTTCTAACTCTTTTTGTATTTACCTTTAGGACTTAATGCGCATTTAAATTCTTATATTTACTAAAAATATCGATGTAGTATAGTATAATCATGGATGGAAATAGATTATAAAATTCAATTAAGTTTATTTAATTTAAGTATTTCATACAAGGTAATTCCTTTATTAGCCATATGTTCACAATAATATACGTTTTTTTTATAATTATATATATATATATATATATATATACATATATATTCATTTAAATTGGTGCACATCAATAATTTAATATAAAAACTTAAAATGTAGATATTGATAAGTTGTACGAAATGGAAATCAAATCCGCACGAATTTACTACTATATACTAAAAACATAATTCAACCACTGAATAGGTAATATGTGATATAAAAATACTGACAAGACATGTGCCAAAAATTTTACATCATATAATCTTATTAACCACATGTTTGAACGAATATACTGAAATGTGCTCAAATATATGATTTCGGACAGTTTTAATGTGGGCTAGGATAGATGGAATGGTTAGTTTGTAACTTTATAATAAAATATCAGTTTTTCATTTGAAATATTTTAGATATTCTTCTTGTGAAATATTGCTTGTGACATTGGATTATACATGTGTCATTTCATTACATATCATTACAGATTTTAGTGAACAAAATATACTACAATCTACGCAAATAGACAATTGTAATATATTGAAAATTTTTAAGTTATATAATTACTGCTATATATGTGTAAATATAATTTTATAAATTATTTTTTTATTTTTTATAGTTAAATTACGTAGTTAAAACACAAATATGCAAACAGAAATATGCAAATAGTGATGGGGAGTGGTTACATAGAAACACTTGCTTTGGAACTTAAAAATAAAGACCACCTAATTATTATATCAGATGTACGAAAAGTTAATTTTTAAAAAAATTTCATAAATTTGCGTATATACTCTATTTCAAAATTCGTTTGCATTATTGTCCGGAATTTTTAAATTGATTGTATTGATTAATATAATTAATAATTGTATTGAATTGATTAATATAAGAGGCATTTGTTTGCCTTGTCTGGAATTATTAATTTGATTATAATCACAGATCAAAGTTAAAGTATAATAAAAATGTAAAAAAAATAATATTTTCGAATTGTTACATTAAACGCTAACTACACTATTTCTGTGCAACTAAAATTTATTTTAGTTAACTTTTTTTAAATTTGGATTGTTTTTTTTACAATTTTTACAAGTACGATGTGGCATTAAGACAGAAATGTAAAACCATAATGTAATTCCTCATACTTCCGAATTTAAACAGAAATAATTTCAACAGTTTTTGGAATATTAAAGCAAGAAATATTTTCAAATAAAAATTTCTGTTTTGCTAGTTAGTGAGCAATAAACGTACTAAATAATTTTAGATAATTTTCCAGTATTATTTCTTCAAAAATATAATGATTTATTTCATTAAAATAATAAATAATAGCTACAATTTAGAATAAATAGTACTTTTTGTGCACATTTATAAAGGAATTTCAAATGTACAATTATTTGCCGAAAACATTTCTTAAATCACTAAATAATAGCAAAAAACTAAAGTTGGTCATCCTCTTTGCATTAAGCATTTTAGTGTGTGGTTTGTTAAGTAGTAAAATTGATAAATATGACATCCAAAGTTTGATTTTACTAATCTTAACATTGAATTTTCCATTTCATAAAATAAAAACATTAATATAGATGAAAAAATAATAAATTTATAATATTTTAAAATTTTTATTTCTGTGCAATAAAAACTAATCATAAATTTCTAAATTTAGTAAAATAACGATATAATTTTTTATTCAACATTTAGTTCTGGACGGTAAGTGTATGGAACAACACTTACTACTATATTAATATGTCAACTTGATATAAAAAACGAAAATTAATTTACATATACTTATTTACTTTTTTTTATTCAATGATTCAAATACTTGTGGAAACGTAGCAAAAATAATTTAATATTTAATATTTGATTAGCAATTTCAAAAATGCACTATTGAACTTTGTTCAAAATTGTATATTGTTAGTTTTACTTGACGTACGCGCTGAATTGTTTGGTTTATCAAACAGCTGTTATACAACGGTAGAATCTGTCTGTTAGAGAATAAGTTATACAAGATTACTTTTTGTATGTTATTAATTTATACAATTTTGTTACACTTTATTACCACTACTTTTATTATCAAATAGTCGAAATTGATTTTGAGTTTTTACGTTCATCGGAGAATATGAACCACGCTGTCTTCACTGAGCATAGCCGTATCTGGGAGTCCTGTCCAACAGTATTTTGTGACGAGTTTGCAGGATCACAAATGCACAGAAATTATTATTTAGGAGAAACTTATGCAGCTTACTTTGAAAAATTTAATGTTGAAATTATTTTGTATCAGTGTCTAATTTTTCGATGTTTTTAGATTAATTCTATCATCAAAATTTTATAAAATTTTTTGTTAAATGTTGATATACAAAAATAATATATATATATATATATATATATATATATATATATATATATTATATATATATATATATATATATATATTATATATATATATATATATATATATATATATGTAGTTTTAATATATATCCTGATAATCATACATTTAATAAAAAATAAAAACTTAGTAAAAATTTTGTACCACACTTAATGGATACATGACATGATTGTGTTTGTGTGTGTACACACACACACACACACACACACACACACACACACGCGTACGCACACGCGCACGCACACACGCACGCACACACACACGCACGCACGCACACACACACACACATATATATATATATATATATATATATATATATATATATATATATATATATATAATTTCCATAATTTTATTTAGATGGCCTTCCTATAAATTATAACGAATCTATGTAACCCGCTGACATTAGCAAATATGTACATTCCTGGTTTAAATAGTGCTTTAAGTACTAAATAAAAGTGCAAAAAATACATATACAAAAGTGTGTCAAAAATATCAGAAATGTAGCTATAAATTTTATTTAAATATAATAAAGATATTAGAATATCAAAATATGAGTAAGCTTTCTTATGCTTTCTGAAAAAATATTTTGTCAAAGTATAAGACATTTGAGGAGCAGACATTCAAAATGCGTTTTGTTCAAATTCCATAATTTTCAGAAAGAGGAAAAATGTTTTTGGTTAAATCTGAAAGTACATTACGTGCCCATTGGACAAAACGCGTTTTGAATGTCCAAGTAACTTTTAATATTTATTTCAGACGGGACAATATGAGTTTTAAATGTCGAATTTGTCTTAAAAGATGCGTGTTTGCGCATAGAACGTAATACCATCACTAACTAAAAATTTTACATTTTGGACAAAATGCATTTTGAAAGTCTGCTCCTCATTTATGCACCGCTTTTGTCAGTTGTAAATTCAAGTAGTTTAATAATCATTAGAGTGAGATACTTTTTTATAGGTTAAAATTTTAAAGTCGAAAGAAACTCCAAAGCATACTGTCAAAAGAAATTATTCTGTTGCGACAATGCTTGTTCAAACAGTACTAGAAATTAGAGTTTAAGATATTGGTTCATGTTGTACATAACCCCGAACTCACCCATATAGACTAACAAACCTAGAACTGAAAAAAGCAGTTCATAAATTATTTGCTGCACAACTGAATTTTTTTAAATTTAAATATATAAAGACGTTGGTGTAGCGAATTGAACAAGTATGTTAAAAATGCAAGAGAAATGTAAATAATATTAAATTATGTTACTAGGGGTAAAAAGAAATTATTTTGTGTTGAGCGGGCAAGTTGATAGCCGAGGCAGTACAAACTGGGCAAATCTCAAAAAAAGAAAATTTTTTCGAGGAACATATAATAATTTTTCATTAAACTTTCTAAAAATTTATGTTTTTGTCAATATTTGAGACTGGTTAAGATTTTCCAGTTTTTGTCAAATTTTGACAATTTAAACTATATCTGATAATTTTTGTAAAATTTGATATTTTTATCAAAATTTGATTATTTTTCTAAATTTCATTTCTGTCAAGATTTTGATCTGCTTTTAATATTTTATTATTTTTTTCATTAACAATTTTTAACAAACTTTAACAATTCGTTTAGTACCCTTTAAGGGAATTATAATATATATAGCTGCATTTCGGATAATAATTATAAACTTCTTATTATCTTTATTTTAATCATGTTTTATATTCTTAATTAGAGTGACGAATGAAAGCATTGCCCGACAAACCTGAAACAAATAAAAAATGATTTAATAATTAAAACAACTTTTGATTTAACTTTCTGTTTAGATTAATATGGCTAATGTTTAGACACTACATTTATTTCAGAATAAAAACTAATATATTAAACAAAAGAAAACTATGTAATTAGAAAAGAAATTTATATAAATTACATGGCCATGTTTTATTTATTTATGATTTTTTTAACTGAATTTTTAGTTCTTTTTCAATACCCTTTTTTATAATATTACAGGCCTTATAAATATAAAGTTACTATCGTGACAACATGGCAAAATATAATATAAGATTTCAAAAAGTTTTTTTTAGATAAAAAAATCAAGTAATTGTCTTTTATCGTATATTTCCACTTTTATATATATTTTTAGACAACAATTTCAGGGTTATTTATAACTAGTTAAAGGACCTAGTCACTATTGAACGCAGTATTAGATCGACAAATTTAGAGAGCCTGTTGCTGAATATATACTGAGGCAGATAGCTTTTCTAAAAAATATTTCTATAATAAATTCTTTTAAAATTACATAGCTCATAAAATCAGTACCACACACCACATCTCGAAAAATAGTGACTTTATCGTTACGAAGAAAGAGTATGTTTTTTATACTGAAAGTATCGGAGAATCGAAAAATTGTGCTAAAATGACAATTCCGCCAGTGGCGTAGAATTTAGGAAGGATCAACCTCTCACTTGCCCCTGTTGTACGCCACTGGCACTAGCCAGAAACTTTTGTTTAACATAATTTAGTATGGTGTACGGTACCTACACTTTCTGCCAAGTATGATAAGGATACGTCAAATAGTTTTTAAGTACTGGGCAAAAATCGTTTTTAAATTTTTAAATAAAACACCCTGTAGCTCAGTAAGGAGCCACATTTTATCTAAGTGTTTTGGGTCAAATCTTCATATTCTGAGCCCAGGATACTCCAGTTAAAATATTTCCAATTATTTACAAATCACCCTGTATATATATATATATATATATATATATATATATATATATATATATGTATATATATTGTAATAGGCAGCATTTTATGCTATTTAATTTTAGTTTTTACACAGAAAATAATTCTGATTTTGATAATACATACAAAAATATTTTAACTTTTTATGATGCATAGTAGAGTACTATTGTTTCGATAAACAATATGTGAGACGCGCGCTAGACGTAACATAAAGATATATCTTTGTTTATAAACAAATACTGATATTGCTATAAATGCACTTTTCTGTGAGAGCTGTATATTAAAAAAGATAGAGATATATAGATCAATCCTTGTCCTACTTATTGTTCTTATGAACATTCTTTAATCCCTACCATTAGCCTACCCGTGCAAACATTTGAATTGAACCTAATCGGAGTGATGTCATTTTTCTCGAGTATTATTTTTTAATTAAAACAAAGAACTTTGATTTAATTGGAAAGCAAGTATTGTTCCATCACTATTATATATTATATACTTGTCTAACTAAGATAAAGATGTATTTCTATTTCTGTTGCAAAGGACTCTGCTAGTGGGGGGTTACGCTGTCCGTCCTGGTGGGGCTTGCCCCATATTAGAAGCATTTTAGACTCTAGTATCGTTCAGCTACCGAGTACCTCAAGATTTCTCTTCAACTACCAAGGCGAAACTCTGTCCAATTGCGAATCAAGATACAGTCAGTCGAGATGCTGTCCGTCTGAAGCCCATCGCAGTTCGATATGCTGTTCAATTGATGTCCGAAGTCAATTACTTGCCCAGTCCGTTGATGCGGCCCGTTATTACTGAGCGCCAATCACCAATACTTCGCCCGAACGCAACGCCACGTAGCCCGGTACAATCTTATCATATTCCCGGCTATATCAAGGCCTAGCTACTGCCCAATTACTACTGGTTGAACTATTGTCGATCGCTCTGGTATCGCTAGCTATTTCATTTTGACAATTTTGAAATAAGTTACAGTTAAGTTTCAGTCGAAAAAATTAGACAGGTATAATTTATAAAAAAAATATGTTGATGTAAATTTTTTTTTATTTATGTAGGACAAATTTATTTAGGACTATCTTTTAAATTTTTTTTGCATATCCAACTAAGACTGCATAGTGAAATAAAAATATTTTACTCTGTTATTGTTAATTTATATTTTTTGCATATTTACAAATAAAATAATATTGTAATGTTTTTTATATGAACATACTAGCAAATATTTTAGAAAGTCTTCACATTTTGAAAAATAAAGGCAATCGTATAAACGCAGATGACGGATCAATCCCACGATCTATTCTTTTTGACGTACTACCCAATTAAATTTGACCACTGACTTTTAACCCACCTCCCTTTAATTTTACTTTTTTAAGTTATTATACTTTTTCGACTCACCAGTGATCTTTGACAAGTGCTTAAGTGTTTTTTACACAGGTAAGATTTTTTGTAAATTTAATTTAGCTACTGAAGGTGGAAGCTAAACTACCGAAATACGTATATAGCTTTATTTTAAGAAAGTGGCTATTTATACATACGGTATGTATACGCAATTGGCTATTTATACATACAGTATTTTTACGTAATTTGCTATTTAGGGTAGGATAGGTTAGTAGGTTGGTTTAGGTTTTTTTTTTTAGTATGTATAAATAACCAATTGCGTATACATACCGTATGTATAAATAGCCTTATCCTTATTTTAATTTAAGTGTAGTTTCGGGATTTTTTATAATCTTATATTTAAATACTAGCAAAGCATTTGTAAATAAATTTCTAATAAAAATAATTTAATTATTTTAAATAATAATGAAAATATTATAAGTTAAATATCTTAAAAAATATGAATATATTAAAAATTATATTTCTTTTTGAACAATCAGAATTTTTGATACTCTCCACTAAGATTGAGAATTGCGCTTAAAACCACTGAATTTGCCATAAAAAAATTTCATGAAATTATACAAAAAAAATTAACTTTTCCTTAAAATTAATGAGTCATAAGCGTTGGAGTCAGGCCTAAAAAAATGTTAATTTTCACAAACTGCAGACAGCTAAGATATATGGAGTTGTGCCTACTCTTTTCAGCGCAATAAGATTTTAGAAACAATTTATTACTATGAGTACTTTATGTACTAGTTATGTGCTTTTAAACTTTTAACTATTAAAATCACTTAAATTGCGTAATAAATTATGAGTAATAATATATTTAGGCGAATTATATTATTGCCAAAAAATTATAAAATTACCAATAAAAAACATTTGAAAACATTATTTTGTATTATTAACACAAAGTTTGTATAGGGGTCTTAAATATCAATTTAATTTTTTTTATAAATAACTTATTTCAAAATTGTTACAAATAAATTTTTTTTATATGAAATTTATTTGTATTAATCATTTATTTATATTCTTAACAATAAATAGTAAATAGTACTAAAATATCTATAACTAAATACTTATTATTATTATATTTATTAACAATATTTTACATTTGTATGATAGTTAACAAAAAGAGTATTTTATTTACGTTTCAAATCATATCTATATGCAAAGTTTTTTTCAATTCATTAATTTTACATATTCCTTTTCATAATTTTTGAACATAAATTTTAACAGTTACTATAATTATTTTTTATAGTTATAAAAATTTATGAAAATACTATAAGTCAGTATAATTAAGTGAAATTTTTTTCGAATATATGTAAAATTACATGGAAATATACCAGAATATCATGAAATTATATAAAATAATTGTAATAAATTTAATATCAGCTAGTGTTAAAAACATATGTTTATTTTTTTCAAATTTATCATATTTAATATAAAATTAAATCAGATAAAAAGAAACAAAAAAATAAAATAATAAATATTTTTCCCAATTTTATTTATATTTTTAAGCGCAAGTTTGAAACATTTAGTTTACCTACATATATTTAAATAAATTTATTTATTTAAGTCAGCCATGGACCTATAATTTTGTATAGGGATCTAAAACATTTTATCTAAAACTGTTTTTGAACTAACATTTTTAAAAATTTTGCAAATAAAATAAATTTACTTCAAATATGTTTATAGTTTGACTTATACCGAGAGTAATAACTATACTTCCGACTATTGTATTTTAGTTTTTGGACAAGCATTAAAAGTCCCTTTTAAATGATTTTCAAAAACCAAATAATACTTTTTTCCCCATATGATGCAGACTTTTTGTTGAACACTAGTAATTAATAAATAGTATTGTGCAAATCAAATGTACGTGTTCGTTTAATGGGATTGTCTTTAGCAAAAGTTATTCGAACACATTTCTTGTTAAATGTTTCCTATAAATAATAATATTAAAAATCATTAAGTTATTAAATTAGTGCTTACACGAGTAAATGTTTCCAAATTAAGAAGTAATATTCCGCCCATAGTCATATTAACGGGTTTATGAGATCTCTGAATAATCATTAGTATACTCATTCGTATTTGCGGATCGAATATATTTTCCCAATTGGAATTGTACGCAGCATCAGCAACTGATATTGTCTAGAAATAAATTACATAATCAGGTAGATTTATTTATTACACAAAATTAGCAAAATATATTTGTTTTATAATTTCATAATTTTTATTAAAATTATTATAAAAAAATAACTTACTTCATCGTGTATAAGTTGTCCTAATACACAATATATAAATAATTGTCCATTAGCAACAATTACTACAAATATGAAAAAAAATAGTTGATCTCTAAAACATTAAAATTATATCAGAAATCTAAACATACAAATTTATATATATAGTGCACATCAAATGGTCCGAAATATTTTCTATTAATAACTTTAAGAATTAATACCAATATCTACTTGTTGTAGTACATGAAAATTCTGTCTTAACAACATATGTTATTTTTATAATTAAGCATTTTCAGTATTATTTTTTTGCACAAGAATAAGAATTTGACCAATCCAAACATTTAGTGTTAAAATTAAAAGTGAGTCAAGTGTTTGGTTTGGTCAAGTTTTTGTGTTTGTGTATAAAATTCAACTAAAACGGCAGACTGACTAAGACTACTTAATTGTAAATATTTTTAACAAAAATATAACACATCATTGTTTCCACACTTCATTTATAGTAATTATATTCTATTATTTGCTTAGCTTTGTTATGGTATTTAATTTCTAAATAACTACTACTTACAGTACTATTACTGCTACAGATATAAATTCCAGATATTCTATATATTCTATAAATTTAATTCCGAATCTGGATTCGTCTCCCTAGAGATTGAATAAAACAAAATCTTGAATTAAGATTTAAAATATTTTGTATGAGCAACATTTTTAAATAGCAAGATAATCAATAAGGAAAGATCTATAATAAAATATAATACCCAATCTTTTTACTTTCTTGAAGGTAGAATTTATATATATATATATATATATATATATATATATATATATATATATATATATATATATATATATATATATATATATTAGAGTATCCGTTAAAAAAAAATTTTCCAGTAAGGCTAAAATCGATAAATTTTTCGAACATCAGAAATAATATTTTTTTCTTTTTTTTTACGAAAGTAACAAGCTCCTCTACACAATTGAAATTTTAGAAAAATGCGTGTTAATACATAGGCGATATAAAAGATATACAGTGCGATATTTTTATCTCTGAACATATGAACTGAACTACATATAAATTTCCTATGTTCAATTTTAAAAATAACACATCAATTGCATGGATACATCCCTGACAGTTATGCAACCAATCTTACATAATGTGACAGTTATTTGAAAAAATTGAACTACTTTCAACAAAATATTTAGAAACCATTAAACTATTCGCATTATTTCAAGAAATTTGTTTAAAAATGTATACAAAAAAAGAAAGATTAGAAATTTTGGTATTTCGACAAGAATAGTTTGAGAAATGTGAGAGATTTATTCGCTGCTAAATATCCTGACATTTCGAACATCTTTTATAAATTAATAAATTTATTAATTAAAAATTATATTTTTCTCTATAAAATATAGAATGTCTTATTTTTATTTTCATAGTATTATTTATTAATTATTATTTATAAATTTTAGTGTTCAGCAATTTACAATAAATGACCATATTCTGTTAAATATTTTATTTTTTATTCAAATAAACATCATAAAACGTAAGATTGGTTGCATAACTGTCAGGGATGTATCCATGCAGTTGATGTGTTATTTTTAAAATTGAACATAGGAAATTTATATGTAGTTCAGTTCATATGTTCACAGATAAAAATATCGCACTGTATGTATTAACACGTGTTTTTCAAAAATTTCAAGTGTGTAGACTCTACACAACTCTACACTGTAGAGGAACCTGTTACTTTCGTAAAAAAAGAAAAAAATATTATTTTTGATGTAAATTTATCGATTTTAGCCTTATATATATATATACCGGGTGTCTACTTTTTTTTTGTTACATAGGGAATACAATGCTAAAATTTTCATTTGGTGATAAATTTTCCCCTAATTATTATAGAACAAAAGTACAAATACAAAAGTTGTTTAGAATTCAAAAATGCATCAAATGATGCCAAATTTATCAATATAGGATGTTCCGATCAAGAATTAGAAGCAAATTAAAATTTCCATTTTTGCGCTCTTTACATCAAAGTGCCATGGAAATTAAACAAATAATTTCATTTCTTCTGGAGTTTGAGTTTGACAGATCGTATTTATTTTATTGTTACGTTCTGTATTATTATCATTATTATTGAAAATAATGAATAAACTTAAGGTAAATGAAAAAGTTCAGTGCGTAAAATGGTATTTTACTGGAAATTCGATACGACGAGTAAGAGATTTATTCAGCGCTTTCTTTGAAAACCGTCCCATACCTTCCGCTATGACTATTCGTAGGATAATTAAACAATTCGAAGAAACTGGAAGTGTGTTAAAACGTTGTAAAAATTGTAGAAAAATCAACGCAGAAGATCAGGAGGAGAATTTAAATCAAAATGCAATTAAAGAAAATACATTGAATATACTTTTGTGTGTAACGGAAAACCCAAATGTTAGTGTGCGTCAACTTGGTGCTGAATTAAATTTGCATCCTTCAACAATACATAAGGTACTAAAAAATGAAAAATATCATTCTTATAAATATTCCACGCACCAAGAGATATTTGAAGCGGATAAAATGGCTAGAAGCGAATTTAGTAACATTATTATGGAAAAATCCAATTTAGACAGAAACTTCTTGAAATCTATTTGTTTTACTGACGAGTCTACGTTTACTTTACACGGCGAACCTAATACACAAAACTTTAGAATATGGAGCCAAACAAATCCTCATTTAATGGTAGCAACACGTACCCAATATCCAGAAAAAGTTAATGTATGGGCTGGAATTTTTGGCAGGTGTATAATTGGGCCATTTTTTATTGAAAATAATTTAAACAACGAAAAATATTTGGATATGTTGCAAAATCATATTGGTCCGCAGTTAGAAGAGTGTGCAACTCAAGATAATGTTGTCTGGTATCAACAAGACGGATGTCCGGCACATTACAGCTGCAACATTAAATTATATTTGGATCAATGTTTTCCAAATTCATGGATTGGTAGAGGTGGTCCAATTAATTGGCCAGCTAGATCGCCCGATTTAGCACCGTGCGATTTCTTTTTATGGCCATATTTGAAGGAGAAAATTTATAAACGACATATCAAAAATCTTGTTGATTTGAAAAATGCCATTGTTGAAGAGTGCAATAATATAACACAAACACAATTAAGCTCTGTACGTCACGAATTTTATAACAGATTAGGTTATTGTTTGGCAGTTAATGGCGATTTATTTGAACATTTAATTTAAATTGTTAGTTTCGTTTTTGTTCTCCTATATCTTGTATTCATGAATTTTTCTGTTTTATAGGTATATTGAATATTGTAATAAATAAAGAAAGTTTTACGGAGTTCAGCTATTTACTATTTATTAAACTCTTATCCGACGTTTCACTGCACAACTTACAGCATCCTCAGGGATAAGTTTAAATTATTATAATAAATATATTAGGCATAATGCCAGTCATCTAATTCAAATGTATTGTTTTTATAACTTGAAGTTAATAAATAAATTAAACAATTACTTAAAATTATAATGGAGACATTCACAATTTAAAACCACAGCTAGTACGTAGTGTACAGCCGAGTAAAATACCCTTTCATTGTAATAAATAATAAATACTTAATACTTTTTATACTTAATAGCTTTTCATTTACATTAAGTTTATTCATTATTTTCAATAATAATAATAATAATAATAATAATAATACAGAACGTAACAATAAAATAAATACGATCTGTCAAACTCAAACTCCAGAAGAAATGAAATTATTTGTTTAATTTCCATGGCACTTTGATGTAAAGAGCGCAAAAATGGAAATTTTAATTTGCTTCTAATTCTTGATCGGAACATCCTATATTGATAAATTTGGCATCATTTGATGCATTTTTGAATTCTAAACAACTTTTGTATTTGTACTTTTGTTCTATAATAATTAGGGGAAAATTTATCACCAAATGAAAATTTTAGCATTGTATTCCCTATGTAACAAAAAAAAAGTAGACACCCGGTATATATATATATATATATATATATATATATATATATATATATATAATGGGTGATTCATTTAGAGGTACTTTTTTCAAAAATAAAAACAAATAGAAAAATTCGATTTTATCGGGTAATCTTTATTATCATACAAAAGAACCATTCTTTACATTTATTTTTTAAAGATTATTTCTTTCAAATGTTGGCCGAAACTGCGGCTAATATACTCCATTCTGAAGTTCCAATTTTTGATGACACGTTCGATCATTTCGAGCGGTATTGGGCGAATGACGCAAGTAATGTTGGCTTCCAATTCCTCAATCGTAGCCGGCTTATCCCTGTAGACTTTGGACTTTACGTAGCCCCAAAGAAAAAAGTCTAGAGGTGTGATATCACACGATCTAGACGGCCAATTCACCTGTCCGAAGCGTGAAATTAACTTTTTACGGAATCGTTCTCGCAATAAAGCCATAAAGCAATAAAGGAAGGTCGGCCGGCATCAGTTTTTGCACGAGTTGAATTTTGTATGCTTTTAAACCAAGATCTTTACTTAAAATACGCCAAGTTGTTGCATATGACAAGCCAAGTTGTTGAGAACGGCGTCGAATTGATTCATCACGTTCAACGCGGACACTCTCAGCTACTACCGCTATCCTTCTTTTACTATGTGCTGGATGTGGTCTATTTGGTCGCGTATTATCCAATAATGAAAATTGGGTTTCAAATTTTTCGATGATACGGCGAATTGTGCGTTCGGTAGGCCGATTATGTGGACCATAATTTGCTCTAAGCGCTCGAAACACATTCTCCGTAGAACGTTGATTTTCGTAATACAACTGAATAATTTGTAGACGCTGTGCCGGGCTAAATCTTTCCATAATGAAATGTCAAACAATACTGAACAAAAATACAATGACAGGTTGTCACGACTCGCGCGTCAATTGTCATAAAATCAGCTGTGAAAAAAGTACCTCTAAATGAATCACCCTATATATATATATATATATATATATAAACCTATATAAATTGTAAACAAAATGACAAAAATTTGATATAACTTTTTATCAACATTATTGAAGTAACTTTTCTAATAAAATTTTATGAACAAACAATTAATTATCTTTTTTAAGGGAGATCATCTGCGAACATGGCCAAAAAATAGTCAAAGTTTAGACTTGCATTGTAGAAAAGCTACTGAGCCGATTTTAATGCAATTTTTTTATTAAATAGGTCTATGTTCTAACTACATTTCTTCCAGTAAATAATTTTTAATAAAAATTATCATTATTTTAAAAAACATTGTTCTTTCAAAACGTCTTTGCGGGGGCCATCAGTTTTAATCTGTAATAATTTTTTAACTCATGGTCTATTATAGGATAAATAGATTTTTCTGTCAACCCAAATTTTCAATATAGTTTTTATAAAAGAATGGCGGCCACTTCAACATAAAAGTCAAATTTCGATCTCTTTTTTACATTTAAAAATAAAAAAAATTGTTAAAATTAAAAAAAAAAAACAGAAAAGCTGGAATGTCACAAAGAAGATAACATATTAAGGAAAATGTAGTCAAAATGTAAACTAAATCAGTTTACTTAATAAGCAACACTTTGAAAACATGGTTTTTTTAATAATGAAAATTATTATTAAAAATTATTTTAATGTAGCCAAAACATGTACCTTTTTAATAAACAAAATTTCATTCAAATCGGCTCATTAGTTTTTCTTCAATTTAAGATAAATTTCGACTACCACTTTGGCCGTAAAGTTGAATGATCCCTTAAATAAAATAAATAAATAAAATAATAAAAGTGCCTCATTCTATAAATTCAGCAAGTTAGCCATTTTTTTATTGCACATTTAGTCTAACAACAAGTAGATATAAATACCATTAATACTATTTTAAGTCGTTAAATAATAAAATATGCCTGAAATTTTGACGTGCTCTTTACATATATTACAAACTAACAAATTTTCAGCTGTTACAATTGAATATAAGCACATCGTTGAAAAAATCATATTTGTGCCTAACATATGTAATACTACTGGAGAATACACATATTCAAATTTTTCAAAATATCTGAAAATCAAAATTTTATAATAGTAACATATAATAAATCAATGACAAATATAAAGTAAGATAAAGTAAGAAATTACGGTAATACGGTATGTATATATCACTTTCGCTGTACATAGATGGCTATGTAAAATATAATTTTGCTTGCTTATTACTAATGTGGTTTAAAATAGATTTTTTAAATACATATAATTCTAGTAATTGTAGCTTCATAATTATTACTTTCATGCTACCAAGCAATGAAATATCAAATAATTTATTGTAAGTCTCAAACAACGCTAACAATATTTAGTTTAACACTGTGTAATTGTGTTTGAAACGTAAGCTTAATGTTACAGTAATAATTAACGGTGTAGTTCAATAACCCTTTTACGTTTTTGCCACTTTGACTGAAAGGAAAAAGTGGTACATTTCTCGGTACAGTATCTGGAATATTTGGAAAAATTGAAAATATTTATATAAAAGTTTTTCATATTGCCTCTAGATGACAAATTATAACTTAGTTTGTGTGGGTGCATCTTATGTGATTGCATCTCCTTCTAGATCATTCATCCGCTTTGCATCAAATTTTATGTTCAGTTAGTACCCAAGATGAGCATGCCAGCTTTCCGAGAAAAATATTATTAAAATTTTATAAATTTATTATGGCCACATTATTTTTCTGAATTTAATAAAATTTCCATAAAAGGTTCTCTTAGCGCCTACATAAATTACACAATTTTAGTAAAATGCAGTGTTGTCAACTACCCAGAAAAAAAATACTAAAATTTTTAAAAATTAATTACTGCTACTAACTACGGCAAAACTTATTAAGAGAACATTCTACTAGGTATTATATGTCATCTGCCTGTAGAAAATGCATGTTAAAATTTATATTTTTGGTGATATGTAATGACATATTGCTTTTATAATGCAACAAATCAAAATACCTTTGATGAGCTGGTTATTTTGTATAGTTAGAGACTGTAGTATATAAGTGAGACTTTGTCAAGCAGCTGTATAAATATTAACAATAAGACTTACGTAAATAATAAATTATGATGCTGCACACATTCTATTATAGTTTTCATATCATCATTGTTATTTCGATTGTCGCTTCTTCCAATAGCTTCAAGTCTATGTTTTAATAATTTTAACTGTGCTAAACCGTTACCAATAAATAATATTGAAAGCATATCAAGTTTAATAAAGAAAAAAAATGTAAGAAGAAACAAAATTATTATTTGAGTAAACAAACTTTCATAAAAATAATTATTTCTAATATGTTTCGGTAACCATACGTTCATAACAAAATGTCTAGATAAAATGTTTGTTATATAACATACAATTAAAGTAATTATTATAAAATAATTGTAAAACATTGCAGCATTGTAGCTATATTTATTAACAGCTTGAACGTCTTTTTTTGATGTGTCTTTCCAAAAATCTTTGAATACGTTATCAATCATCGATGACAAAACGTCCGACTTAAAAACAAGAGTAGCAACTTTTGTTATTATCTAAAACAAAATATTTTTTATTATACTTTAATTCATTTATACACAATTTACAAAATTTTTGTTGCCTAATACATTGTCACTTCAAATTTTGATATACAAACGTTATTCAATAAAAACTAAGCTATTTTTTTCTGAAAACTAAAACATAAACTTTACAAATCGACGGCAATAATATTTGAAATTAGCCATTTTTTCTTTTATAAATATGTATACTAGGTATATTTATATACGATATGTACGGTATATACGATAAATACTATGTGTTTATCGTTCGTTACAATGAAATCTCAAGAAGTTTTTCCAAGACTTTTATATTACTATTTGACATCTAAATTGAATATTTCATACAATTCATCAATTATTCAACTTAAAAGTAATTTTATTTATTTAAATTTACAAATTCCTTTCTACAAATATATTACAATCGATTTTATAACCTGCAACAATTTTTTCACTACATGTGGAATCTCAACTTATTGTAGCTATCAGACGTTGGCCTGACGACGGTATTTTACCGAAACTAGTCGCAAGAAATCAAAATAATAATTCAATTATAAATTGGACTTAATCTTTTGACACCATTACTTCAATTCCTACTCAAAATATCTTAAAGAAGTTATAAAGATAGACGATAACTTAATAAATTGTTGTGTAAAAGATAGTGACAAAGATATTGACTTAAGACACTGTGTAAATCGATTTTTTTTTACTTAAAATGTTTCTTAGAATGTGTACTTTAGTTTAGTAAACATTCCAAGTCCGCCAGGAATTTTCTTACCACTTTACAAAACGATCTTGTAAAAAATGTACCGGTGCGCTGAAAGAGCATCTGATCGCGCAGGCAGCGGTTACAGACGCAGCCAGCGATCCATTGATGCCTAAATCAGGTGTTAGTACAGGTCCAATTTGGCGGAAAGAAAATACAAGGACTACATAGATGCCAACGCAGAAGGGCAACTGTATGGCGCCGGCATCGCGGATTGAAGGTAAATATCACTTTTGCACGAGAAAAAAGAAACTATCTTTAAACTCGTTTATCTCGAAATGGGTTTTTCAAACTGGCGTGCGAAATAACTCAAACAATTTACATCCGATTTTGATGTGATCTACACTGTAGTGTTCAGAATTAAATTTTGCATGGAAAATACCTAGCCATATTTTCGATTTTTTCAAAAATGGATTTTTATTCCACGATTTTGTGACGATTTTTTGGGTGAAAAAATAGATTTTTTTTTCATAAGGCCACAACTTTTTTAAAAATAAATATTTTAAAAATTATTTTAGGTGTTTCCATCCGAAATTTCATTACTAATCAGGTTTTTATTTCATTTTTCTCCAGGATAACCTGGGAGGCAGGATTTCGTACGCCATTTTAGGTGTTCCGCGCGAAAATGTCCGCGCGACCTGGTGCAGCGGCCACGGAGGTCGGCCAATGAAATAAAAAAATTCTCAATTGTTGACAAAAGGACGAGCTATAAATCAGTGAAAAAAATTTTGCCCTCCATTTGTGTTTTATTTTTGAAAAAAATTCCCAAAAATGACCTACTTTTCCGACGTACACAGTGTACTACCCCCTTAAACCAGTCTTCTGATAGTGCTGAAACTTTTGTAAGTACAGATAATATTGACAATGCAGTAAAGACAGAAAATCGATATTTAAAAGAAATGTTAAAACAAAAAGATTTATTAATTGATATTTCATGACCTCGTTCATAGTTTCAAACAGCAAATACGCCTAATTAGTAATTCTTGTGAAAACAAACAAGTGGAGATACCTAATAAAGAAACAGAAAAAACAATAAATAATGACCGGTCGGTAACAATAAATAGTACCATTAAACAAAAAGAAGAAAAGATTTGTCAAACACGTCTTAGTAATATAAACAAAAACATAACCAAAGTTAACGAAGCAAAATCAAGCACAAGAATGAAATCACCAAATAATATTAATATAACAGAGCAAAATTTCAGGAAAAACAGTTGATGGAAATAATTGCTTTTCAGCAGCTGAGAAAAAGGCGTGGCTTATATTGGAAACGCAAATTCAAATACAACTTCAGAATCATTAGAAAAGTACTTAGCATCAATATGTTCAAACTCGGATTTTACAATGGAAAAAATAAAGAAAAATGAAAGAAACAAAAGCAATAATAAGTTATATAAAGTAGGTCTTAATTTCGATAAATAGAAGAAATGACTAAGCCAGAAATTTGGCCTCAAAACATAATTGTGAAAAGAAAGTTTTTTCAAGAAAAGACATATTACTAAAAATAAGTTTAGAGCTATGAATTACAATGTACAATGTATTGCAAACAAAATTGATATTATAAACTTTATTCTAGCTGAAGAAAAAATTGACGTAATGTGTATTACAGAACACTGGCAAACTACCGAAATATTTGGTAAAATAAAATTTCCAAATTATAATATAAGCAGTGAATACTGTAGAAAAATATATAAGCATGGTGGAGTACTCATGTTATCCAAACATAATTATAAAACAAAGGATATGCCAGAAATAAGAGTTTTAACCTCTGAAAAAGTAATAGAATTATGTGCAATTGAAATAAAATCACATAAAATTGTAATTGTAACAGTGTACAGAAATGGAGATGGAAATTTTGACATATTTCAGCAAAAATTAAACGACACATTAGCGTATGTTCAAGATAATTATTTCAATTGGGAAATAATTATGCCGGAGATTTTAACATTAACTTTAGAAGTAACATTTGGACTCCAAATAACTACAACTGAACCATCAAGATTGCAAAATTGTATCGACAATATAATTGTATCTGTCAAATATTGTTTTAATGTTAAAACATTTTTAAGAAAAAAAAAATATTAAACAGTAATATTTGTGCATTAATCGTCATTAATTTTATTACGAAGAATAATTAATTAAACATTAGTACAATTGTACTAATGTGTAATTAGTTATTATTTTAATTGAAATTAAGTTATTAAAATTAATGATATTGCACAAATATTACTGTTTAATATATCCTATCGTCGAATTAAAATTTATAAAAAAATCTTATCTTCAAAAATTCATAGCTTTTTTCTAGGTTGATGAAAAAAGCTAATATTTGCTGGAAAAATACTCCCAAAAATCGCTTTAAATTATCTGAATAGATTTTAATAAATAATTCGTTCCAAAGACATAATTATGAAATGTCAAAAATCGGCTGTTTTTAAGAAAAATCTTGTCTTCAAAAATTTATAACTTTTTTCTAGGTTGATGAAAAAAGCTAATTTTTGCAAGAAAAAAAAATTTAATTAGCTTTAAATATCCTGAAACTATTAGGCTTGGGAATTTTTTGACCCAAATTTTTTTATAGAAAAATATATACTTATACCTATATGGCGTTAAACATTTACTTATATATATATATATATATATATATAAATATATATATATATATATATATATATATATATATATATATATATATAGAGTATTTAAAAAAAAATTAAATGTTGTTATCCGATTTTTATTTGTTTTCAAGTTTAACAATAATAGAACAACTGAATTAATAGTAATGTAAAAACATTCTTGCTTATATAGATGTGTTATAAATATACATTTAATAAAATAATTTTATATTGACATTAAGTTTTTCTTTATTTTTTTCTTAAATATAAAAGATTCAACTTAAACAAGCACTAAGTAGTCCCGTAATGAAAATTATCATATAACAAATAAAAATTGTTTTTTATATCATGCTGCTTTTTTGGCGAATACTTTATTTAATTTAAATTTAAAATTGTGCCTTGAATTTTGGCCTGCATCTGTTGTGAAAATTTTGGATTTATTTATTAATTAGTTAGATTTAATAATGACAAAATTTAAGTAAATTTTTAAATTATTATTTTTATAAAATTAAGAAAATCTTAAATTTATTTGTTTTACATTTGGGTATTTTTGATACTGTATATTAAAAATCGACCAATAATTATTTCCCAATAACCTGGCTCTGTTAAAAGCGAGTGACATTGCCCAGTGGGCAAATTTGATTTTGTAAAAGTAAATTCTTTTAAGTGTTTTTTTTTATTTAACATTTTAAATTTTCATTATTTTGGTGTTAATAAACACCAACAACTGTAATCTGCTTTTTGTTGAGTAATATTTAGTAATATAGTGGAATATTGTAAATTAAAATAATTTTTGTTAAATTAATCCTTAATTTTTATTTATTTTCTATTGTTATTTTACAAAAATTTTGTCATTTAATTTAAGTTATATTGTTTTTTTTTTTAATTAATTAATAGTATTCCAATTTATGTTTTTCTCAATAATGTTTAAGCGAGGTATGTTGGAGAGAGAGACTTTCTTGAATGCCATAAAATATAATAATAAATCTTTTGCAAAAAGAGAGATAGAAATATACTGTTCATGTAACACAATTATATTTCGGTAAATGGTTAATTGCAACAAAATGGTTACTAATTTACAATACTTTATTAATCTAGTGACTTTAGATATAACGGAATACCAGTGCCATCTATGCGCAGTAGAAAAACTAGAGCATCCGATTGGCAATGTGTACGAGAAAGTGTTAAAAAATTAGAGAATGGCCGCGAATCGTAAATGTTCTTGTTAATTTGTTATTAATCATTTTTTAAAAATTAAATTTATATGATTAACGACGCGTGTAATTGTTTATAAATTATTTAATAAATAAAAATATGTAATATTTACAACAGCGCTAAAATTTATTAGTAACAATATAAAATTCACTTACTTGCCAGAATCCAATTAAAAAAACAATATCGTATATTAAAACATTAAGATCCTTGTTGTCAAGATTATATAGATAAATTCCCTCTAAAATAAAAACAATTATTGAAAGAAATAGATAAAAAACTGAATAAATTCTCATGAATCTGGAACGATTTTTTGGATTTGCCCCACCATAATTCATTATGTTGATTTGAGCTTGTATTATTGCAGCAGGATTCAACTATAAGAACATATAAAACATGTAATTTTTATAGTTAAATATGTGGTAAATATTTATTTATGTAATAGTATACCACAAAAAAATTAATAACAAATTAATTTTATATTAATTAATAAATTGACATACATATTTCTGTTTCGGGGTCATTTTTAAACTGCAAGAGACAGAATAGTAATACGTTACATTTTATTAATACTTGCAAATGTAACATTCTCATATTTATATACAATTAAAAAATTTCTTTTTATAATTATAGTTTTTTCTTTACAAGCAAATCAAATTAAAATGAAGTATATCTAAGAACTATAAATAATTTAGATAAAAATTATTGAAATTTTTAATTGACCCACCATAAAAAAACAAAACTTTGTCTTACAAAGCAAATTTATCAGGATATTAAAAAGATTTAAATAATAAAAAAAACATTTTTAGATTATTATATTAAAAGATACCTAGATTATTTTTGTACAAGATATATATATATATATATATATATATATATATATATATATTTTCACTAATTTGTCACTAATAATTATATAAGAAAACGGTTTTATGTTCTAGTTCTGTAATAATTTATTGATAAATCGACGTGTTAACAAACTGAACGTGCATCTTCATTAAAAAAAATATTAATAATTATATAATTTTATATTGTTTGTATATTTAGTTATAAAAAAGACTTATACAATATATTTAAAGAATTACAATAGAACGGTAATTATTTGCAATAATTTTACTGTCAGTTAAATTATGTTTTTAATTTTTTATCCACTTTATTAAAAAACATGTTAATTTTTAAATATTTTAAAACACTACTATTTTAAACACAAACGACTGTTTTTAAAAGATATTTCAAGTTATAAATTTTATGTTCATAATTCTAACAAATAAAAATTAATTGATTATTATTTTCAATTAATTAATAAAGTTATCTTAATTAATATTTTGGAAAATTTGTATCATATTTCATATTTGAATTTTTTAATTACACATATTACACGTAATTAATACAAACTTGTCATAAATTAAATCGAAAATTTTTAGTAGCATATTAAATTTGTTGTATATACATAATATTATTACTCCAGAAAATTTTAAATAAAAATGAAATTGCATTTCTTTAACAAGTCGTTGTACAATTTTTCTTTTTGAAGAAAATTTAAATATCTTATTTGAATTTGTAATCTAATCATGTAAATATTGTGATTTTATAAGTTAAAATGAATATGACACATGCATGTGTATAAATAAAATATAAATCATAATAATGTTTATGTGTAACTCAATTTTTTAAAATATGTGTTTAATTTTAATGTTTTAAAAACTTTATCATGTGTATGTATTTTTGATTAATAATTTATTTTTTTAATACATTGTTGTTAAACTAAAATTCTGTTACAATTCAAAAGTAATTTTTATATTTATAATAGTTAAAACTAATTATAATTATTTTCATCAAAAATATAAAGTTAAATTTGTTTGTTATTTTAATTACGTTTTTTTTATATAATGCTATAAATATATTAAAATAGAAAATTAATTTCTTGCCTAAATAAACAGAAATATTTTATTAATTTTAATAAATTATATATATATATTTATAATTTTATTTTTAATTTTTAGTTAAATACATAACGTAAAACGTTAAAATATCATCCTATGATAATTTTTTGCGATTTCGGTTACTGTAGTTACACAAACATAAAAATCTCTTTTTGATATCGTAAATAGTTTTTCAATATTTAAATTTGGAAAACAATTCATTTCACAGTTCCAAAAGCGTAGCATGTTCGTGAATATATTGCAAATGATTGACAAAAATTAACGTGCTGTCAAATATTTTTATGTTTGGATATGTAATTTTATAAAAGTGATAAAAGAAATTAAGACCATAACATGAATATATATTACGTAATTTTCAATATTATATTCAAAAGAAAGAGTGAAAAATGAATGAAAATCACCTCATTGAATTTATGTTATCAGAAAAAACAAATATTTTTCAACTAGTATTAATTACTCGAAAATTAAAATCTAAATTAAATTTTGCAGAAATATATCTGAGCCCATAATTATGATAGTGGTCCAAGTCAAAATTAAAAAAAAAAAGAGTTTTCACACCACATTATTTTAAACTAAATTAATTCAATGTAATTTTTACGATATTGTCAAAAATGAATCATTAGATAGTGGTTGTAATTTCAACATTATATGGAATTCATTTAGTGTTAATTTTGCAATTTAGTAAATATCTCAAAACAAGAAATATATGACTTAGACCACTTTCATAATTATGGGCACATCTGACAACAATTACCTGAAACCAACCGCACAAAAAGTGACATATTTTCCATAATATTTCTACTTGAATCATATGTTGAAGAAATAAAATTTAAAACCATTAATACAACAATAATGAACGTTATTGTGGTTATAAAATTACCATTAAATTTGCAATAAATGTTCAGTTTTTTGGATTACATCCAATATATGATATACCTTTCAAAATATCTAATGTTAGTATTTTAGCTGTAAACTAAAACTATTTAATTTTTTTCTATTAAATTAAAAAAAATAGAAAAATACAGAGACTGATGTTATCTTTTTCAATTTAAAGGAACTGATTCCTGAAGGAACTGCGTTCCTTTAATTAAAAATTTATAAATATTAAGATATAATTATTTATTTTGTTTATGTTGTTTGTTCTGTTTATTTACTGTTAATATAATTTTTATCATTTTTCCTAATGAAGACGTACATTGAGTTCGTCGAAACATCGATTATTAATAAATATTAATACAGAATTAAAACTAAAGCCGTTTTATCTTAATATAATGAGTTTATAAATATTTTTTACTATGATGAAAAAATGTATATTTACCTGATTCCACTTTATCATTTTAAAAATTTGGAGTATTGCAGAATATTTTGAAAAATATTTTTTTGTAAACAATTATAATGTTTTCTTATAAGAAATTTTATTTATTTAAAAATATATGTACGTTAAATTTTAGTAATTGTAAAAATAAATAATATCAGTATAAGAGTGTTTTTATTCAACCCTGTTAGCTAGTTTTAAATATATTGTGTCATTCATAATTTAATTTATAGCAAGAAATTTTTTCAAAGAAACATATAATTATATATAATTAAAAGGCAACAAAAAAAGTTTTTTTAGTTTTTAATTAGTTTTTTTTTTTTTACAAAGAAAAAATTCAAATATGTTTCGTGCATTATGAAATAAGCTATATATTACTAATAGAAATCGATTTTATATTATTAATTATTAAAAAGTACTTGAGAAAATTTAGGATATGTATTTAGTTTTACTTGCAATGAAAACCATCTTCCTAAATCCTGAATATCTAGTTTTATAGGAGTATTATATTTAAATATTTCTGATAAAATATTTTTAAACAAGTCTAAATCTATATTAATCGCATTTTTTTCTAATTCTAAATCATAATTTAGAATAAAATTAAAATTTATGTGAATGTATGGTTATTATTGTTTTATGAAAATATTTTATATATACGTACAATACGAGCAGAAAAATGAATGAACTATGGAGCTGTATGTTCGAAAAAATTGTCAAATAGTTTCTTAAAAATTTATACTTTTATTGCCATTGATACTGGAATTAATCTAGAACAAAATAAGTATTCCAGCTTTTTTTTTAAGTTCCAAACCACTTAAACAAAGACGCCATCAGTTCAATATCAGAAATAATATATTTCTGTAAATTTTCGTGTGAGAACAACGCGAACAAGCTTTCGGAATCTGATTTCTACACGCTACTATTGTTATAAATTGTTATAAGTTATTTTGTTAATTATTTCTTTTATTACCATTTTGACTGAAAGTAAAAGTGGTATAGTTTTTGGTACAGTTTCTGTAATATTTTCAAAAATTTTCTTCTAATTTTGTGATCGCAACTCCTACCAGACCGTTCTGATTTGCACCAAATTTTCAAGGTAAGTTTAGTTAGTGTTCAAAATGGGCAGGTAAATTTAGTTTTTTCCGTGTTACCAACTTACCAAATAAAAAATTATTAATGGTTCTAAAAATTTATTATAGCTATATTAGATATCTGTGATTAACCGAATTTTCATCCAGTGTGGGATAATATTATTTCAAGGTAATTTACGGCAATAATATCTAAATGTTATTACTTTTTAGGTATAAATATTGTTTGAGATTAAGTTGAGAGAAGACAGTAATATTTGAAGACGAAAGGAGTGAAAATCTAGGGACGAACTCAAAAATCTACTAGCAGATTCTATACAGGAAATAAAACAGGATATTAATAAAAACAATAAAGAAATTAAAAAGAAAGTTACCGGGATACAGAACATAGTAAATAAGTTACTTAAGGGAGGAAATAAAAATAAAGAAATAGAATTGGAAAAAAAAAACAAATACTTCACAAAAGAATTAATTGACTTGAAGAAAAAATTGAAATCCAAGAAAAGGCAAAACAAACAACAATATTGTAATCACAAGACTGCTTATAAAATCTAAAGATAAAAAAATGAAAGAATTGCAAAAATTGTTAGAAGAAAAGTTAAATATAAAAGCCGCAATTAAATCAGCACGTAAAATAATCACTAAAAAACAGAAGACCATAATCTCAGTAGAATTAGAACATTTTTAAGAAAAGTTAACTATAATGAAGGAAAAAAGTAAATAAAAAAAATAAATATACATATATCGTTGTTGAGATGGTATCGACTGTAATGATATGATTTTATTTTTAGGGTTATATATATATATATATATATATATATATATATATATATATATATACAGGGTGATTTGTAAATAATTGGAAATATTTTAACTGGAGTATCCTGGGCTCAGAATATGAAGATTTGACCCAAAACACTTAGATAAAATGTGGCTCCTTACTGAGCTACAGGGTGTTTTATTTAAAAATTTAAAAACGATTTTTGCCCAGTACTTAAAAACTATTTGACGTATCCTTATCATACTTGGCAGGAAGTGTAGGTACCGTACACCATACTAAATTATGTTAAACAAAAGTTTCTGGCTAGTGCCAGTGGCGTACAACAGGGGCAAGTGAGAGGTTAATCTTTCCTAAATTCTACGCCACTGGCGGAATTGTCATTTTAGCACAATTTTTCGATTCTCCAATACTTTCTGTGTAAAAAACATACTCTTCCTTCCTAACGATAAAGTCACTATTTTTCGAGATATTTAAAGTTAAACATAAGCTGCACCCTTGGCATTTTTTAAAAATTTGATCAAAAAAATCTGAAAAAATTTAGTAAAATAGAGAAAAAAATTAGCTACATAATAACTAAGTAATTTTTTTCTCTAACTCATTCTGGTTTGGCAGGAAAAATTATTGAAAATTTATATTTTTTGCATTTTAATTTTTTATTTTCAATAATTTTTCCTGCCAAACTAAAATGAGATAGAGAAAAAAGTTGCTTAGTTATTATGTAGCTAATTTTTTTCTCTATTTTACTAAATTTTTTCAGATTTTTTTGATCAAATTTTTAAAAAATGCCAAGGGTGCAGCTTATGTTTAACTTTAAATATCTCGAAAAATAGTGACTTTATCGTTAGGAAGGAAGAGTATGTTTTTTACACAGAAAGTATTGGAGAATCGAAAAATTGTGCTAAAATGACAATTCCGCCAGTGGCGTAGAATTTAGGAAGGATCAACCTCTCACTTGCCCCTGTTGTACGCCACTGGCACTAGCCAGAAACTTTTGTTTAACATAATTTAGTATGGTGTATGGTACCTACACTTTCTGCCAAGTATGATAAGGATACGTCAAATAGTTTTTAAGTACTGGGCAAAAATCGTTTTTAAATTTTTAAATAAAACACCCTGTAGCTCAGTAAGGAGCCACATTTTATCTAAGTGTTTTGGGTCAAATCTTCATATTCTGAGCCCAGGATACTCCAGTTAAAATATTTCCAATTATTTACAAATCACCCTGTATATATATATAGGATATGATCTAACATAATGAAGAAAGAAATTTTCAGAAACGCATCAGAGATATAGCCAAAGAAGCGATTAAAAAAGGAAATAATACGAAAATCGAATATATGAATTTACATATAAACGATACGAAATATGAATGGAATGAAAACGCTAATGGAATAGAAATTGCAACCAAAAATAAAACAAAAAACTATTTAAAAAACAACTGTTAAAACTAACGCATTTTAATTTTAAGATGACAACTATAGATACGAACATGACAAAATTTTAAAATGGGTAACTAGAACATTAAAAGCATAAATATACAAAAAGGGGAAATAATAAATGAAATAAAAAAAACTGAAATTGAAATTTTATGTGTCACAGAAACAAAGAAAAAAGGAAAAGACGTAAACAATATGACAGACGGATACACATTTCTATATTCATGAGTTGATGTATGCAAACATGCAAAATCAGGAGTAGTATATGCAAAATAATTTGTGTTAATGGGCCAAACGACGAAAATAGCGCCGAAGAAAAAGATAAATTTTTCGAAAAGCTTTAAGAAGAAATAAATGAAGCAGAAGATTTGATCATAATTAATAAGCGAGTTGGAAATAATACAGATGATATATTCGGATGCATGGGAAAGTTCGGAGAGAATGTAAAAAACAATAATGGTAAAAGAATAATTGATCTTTGTATTCAGTACGATATAATTATAGCAAATACAATGTTTAATCACAAATATATACATAAATACATTAGAAAAGTGATGTATTGATATATTTATATTATTTCCTTATAACAAAAAAACGTCTGCAAAGAGACCATACATGTACAAATAAGAAGAGGAGCAGTAATTGGAAGCAATCACTTTCTGACAGAGCTTATATATAATGTTACTACGAGCAATATGCTAGAAAATATAAAGCAGAAATATAGGAATGCGACCAAGGGGAAGACATAGCAAAACGTAGATGTCAATAATACAGAAAGCGGCAAGCAATAAAGAAATTAATAAAGATAAACTACCGATACTAGCAAAATATAAATTAAAATGGAGAAAAATGAGCAAAATCCCACCAACAAAAAAAAAAATTTAACAAAATAATCCTCGACACATCTCCGTGTAAGAGAAACAGATTATTGTAAATGAATGAAATAATTTTGAATTTGCGCTTTATATTGACAATTTATTAAATTTATAACTGTATTTATAGTATTGAATTATTTCATTTATTAACAGGAAAAAGAATTACATATTTAATTTCTTTGAAAATAAACAGTTATTAAAAACAGCAAAATTATTCCAGATATTTATCTTATGTGTACAAATATCATTATATTTGATATTTAAAACTAAGAAATAAAAAAATATTGATACCAACATATTTTCAGTTTAATACCAACTCGAAGAAAATAAATTTCTTAAATCAGTCGCCAGTTGTTAACTTTAGTTACTGGAAATTAGAATAGGTACTATTATCTCTAAATTTAACGACATTCGGGGTGACTTCTTTCCAGAGGGAGGATATGTGAATTAATTTTTTCCCTCCTGTTATTGTTGAAAAATCACTTAACAAAAAGATATGTTTTATGATTTTTTCGATTTAAGGTAAGCTTATGACAATGTTTTTCGAAAATTCTTGTAGAATGTATTTTGTGAATACAGTGTAAATTACAATATTTTAGAAATAATTCAAGTTCCGTATGGTGGAAGTGAGGCTGCTGTATGAGGTGATGAAAGTAATTGGTTTCGTATAGATATTGGTATGAAACATGGCTGTGCAATGCTATTTAGTTTATACTTTGGCAAGCTTGGTGTTGTGATGATGATATACATATAGGTAATTATATTGATGACGTAGTTGTTTTGACTGAAATTGAAGAGCAATTGAGGAGCAGACTTTCAAAATGCGTTTTGTCCAAATTCCATAATTTTCAGAAAGAGGCAAAACGTTTTTGACTAAATCTGAAAGTACATTACGTGCCCAATGGACAAAACGCGTTTTGAATGTCCAAGTAACTTTCAAAATTTATTTCAGACGGGACAATATGCATTTTAAATGTCGAATTTGTCCTAAAAGATGCGTGTTTGCGCATTGAACGTAATACCATCACTATCTAAAAAATTTACATTTTGGACAAAATGCATTTTGAAAGTCTGCTCCTCAATTGAGAAAGATGATTGTTAATAATAATAAATAATAATATCTTTATTTAAGTTTGTAATACAAAAAAAAACTGTATATAAAACTAAGTCTTACATTAATTTATAATTCTTTTTCGATTTCTTTAACATTTTCTGTAAATTCCCTAACCGAGTAGAAAGCGTTCTTTTCTAAAAACGTTTTTACAATTTTAAGAAATTTATTTTTATTTAGATTTTTAATTTTTGGCGGGAGCATATTATAAAATGTTCCCCCCACATTCATAGGTAAATTTTTTGTTACATTTAACCTGCAAAATGGTAACCTGAGATCGTCTCTTTTTCTTGTCTGGTATTCGTGGATATTACAATTTTTTTGTAGCACGTTTGTGTTGTTTTTGGTTAGTTCCAAACATTGCAAGATATATATACATGGAAGTGTCAGAATTTTTAAATTAATAAAATGTTGTCGACATGATTGTCTATAGTGACTTCGTGTAATTATTCTGATTGCATTTTTTTGAAGTTTAAAAATTCTGACACTAGCTGTAGAATTTCCCCAAAGTAAGCAACCATACGTAAGATGACTGTGTATGGAGGAGTAGTATAATGTTATAAAGTTAGAATTAATGTTGTGGGTAAGGATATGAATTTTATATTGTATGTCCATTAGGGTTTGCTTTTACAAATGACGGTTAAACTATAGTATAATTGAGGGTATCAATTCACCGAAAACCGTTCACCGAAAACAATTCATCAAAAACAAATTCACCGAAAAACACTTCATCGAAAAACAATTCATCGAATAACCAACTGAAATAGAATTAAATTAAATTAAAATTAATATTAGAAAGTGGTTAGGTTAGGAAAGGTTAGGTTAGTAGGTTGGTTTAGGATTTTTTTTTCAGTATGTATAAATAGCCAATTGCGTATACATACCGTATGTATAAATAGACTCATCCTTAATATTATGAATATTAGGAATGTCTTTAAAAAAAGCGTATTTATTTGTTCTTTTTGCTTTAACACTTTACGGAGGGGTGATGGGTAGGTTAGGTTAGGTTAAGTTAGGTTAGGTTAAGTTAGGTTGTTTAATTCTATTTCATTTGGTTATTCGATAAATTGTTTTTCGATGAATTATTTTTCGGTGAATTGGTACTTCGGTGAATTTGTTATCGATGAATTGTTTTCGGTAAATGGTTTTCGGTGAATTGTTTTCGGTGAATTGTTCGCGACCCATAGTTGAGGTATAAATTTATCCTAGCCATTATACCTCAGATAATTATAGTTGGCTTTTATAATGCATTCTTAAATATTGAATAGTTATACCAAGAAAAACGATTATTCAGTTTATGTTGGTAGTGAAATAATGAAATAAACCAATTTTCATGACATTCACGTCTTCTCATTATTCTTTTTCTTCAAAATTATATATTTTTATATTTAATCATGTTACAACAGTTGAACGCTATACGACGTTTATATGTATAATAATTTTAAAAGTGGCCTTAAGTGCAAAATATTAATATTTTGGATGGGTGATTTAATAATAACAATGTAATTTATCTGTTGATGGAAAACGTTTAAAACAGGTAGTTGAGTTGGTATATTCGGTTAGTTTACTGTCTAAGGATGACCAAGGGAATGAAAAAAGAGTAAATGTTGGTTGCAGAATTTTGGATTCTTTGGGTACATTTACTATAAACATAAATGTATTCAGATTTTGTAAATTAAATTATCGTATTTTATACGCAGCATTAATTAAAGTTCTTGTTTATTAATATACCTTTAAAATAAAACGGCTTTAGGTTGTAATAATATATTAATGTTTATTAATATACTCCTATTAATTTATTAACAAATTTTAAATAATTACAATTATTTATAAAAATGTATATGCAAATTTAATAAAATATCAATTATTAATAATTTAAATGCACCAGGTCAGGATAAATCATACTTACAATTTTGAATGTTTTGCAATTTTACACAAATTTTACATATTTTATGTAATTTTACAATTAATTTTTTAGTATTATAATTATATCATTTATGTGTTATAAATATTTTACATAAAAACAGTAAATTATAGTTTTACATAATTTTTTTTAATATTCAAATGCGCTAATAATAAAAATAATATATACATATATATATATATATAAATATATATATATATATATATATATATATATATATATATATATATATAGAGAGAGAGAGAGAGAGAGCTTTTGAAACACGTAGTATATCTAGGTTACATTTTTTTAAATATTGATTCGACAATGGTTCTTCAAGTTTTATTGGCAAAATCGCGTTTGCATTCCGCCAACAATTTTCGCATTTCTCGGACTCTTTCGGAATATGAATATATCAGGTGTTTGTGGAATTATTATACATTATATTAAATTCATCTAAAGAATTTTAGTTTATTAAAGAATTTCGTACATTCTGCATATACCATGTGTTCAAAGAATCACATGTTATAATATAAATGTTATTTTATATACTACGTGCCTAAAGAATTGTGTACACAATGTATCTTAAGAATCATAAGCAATGTATCTAAAAAAAAAATTATATATAGTGTGTCAATAGACATAGACATAGACCTGATCGTTTTTGAAAATTTTATGACTCTTTGGAATATCATTCAACTTGGATTTTTACGCGTAGAAATTGGTTTTACAATTTATTGCAGTTACTGAAACATTAAACCCTATATGCTCTTTGTTATTTTTTATCAGTTTTTTAAAAATAAATAAATAAACAGTTTATTTGCAAAACAAAATTGTATTTTAATTAATAAATATATACATTATTCATAAATTATTTTCTTACAATAGTACAAATTTAATTAAAGTAACTTCACTGGCTTTATGGATCTTAATTCCTGTATATATCAAACAAACTGTTTATTGGTTGTAAAAATGTAATTAAATATTTTCGTCGTTTATCCAAACTTAATAGTTTTCGCAAAGGTTTTTTAATTGTCGAATTTCATTTAGTTTTTCTAAGAAAAAGTCTGCATCATATGAGAAATATTTTTATTATTATTACTGATTAATGTTAGCTTTTTCTTTGATGGTTTCTGTTGCTTATTTAATTATTCTGCTATTAATATTATTAGATCAAAAAACATCTAAAAAAATTTTTACTTACAAATAGTGTAATTATAATATTTTTTTTATTACTTACGAGCAAACATATCGAAAAGTTACACGCCAATTTAAATTAGAAGCTTCAGTATTCAAGTAGAACACTAAAAACTAAGCGACACGTATTTTTTTTATCGGCAACCCTCAATGTTTAGGGGATAAAAATCATCCCCAAATCTTAGCAAATGTTAATATTAACAATAACGTTACTAAATTAAAGAAAGTTGTCTTTTATCATATTGCTTATGTCAAAAGAGGTCATTATGTTAATAGTACAGTAATGACATTATTATACAGTAATTAGTTATTATATACATCACCGGTGGTAGCACTAAACATATAGGTACACATGATCTAGTGTATTTAATCTGATATTTTCGGCGTCCATAATAAAAACTATTACATCAAGTTAAGTTAATTGACAATGGTATTGTTTATTTTTGTTTGAATTTAAATTTGAATTTGAAATGCATTGTATACCGCCCAGGGTGATCAGAAATTATAGTGACCAAAAAAAAAATTATTTTTATAAATCACGTAACAAATATAAATAATATATACATATACATACTATTCTAAAACTGCTAATTCTGATTATGGTTACTAGGCATGTATTAGGTATTATTTATTTTTGGTTTATTTTCATTTAGAACGCTTGAAGAAAAAAAATAATAGATATCACTCGGAAGAGAAAGCTCTTTTTGTGTTTCGCTCAGATTACATAGCCTCGGCTTTGCCTCAATCACAAATATCTGGGCTAAACACAATAACTTGTTGATATAAATGTTTTCAGCTTCAACTTTAATTTCAACTCTTACTAGAAATCTAAATTCAAGTATAATTTTTACATGTTTATTATGCGCTGTAATGTATATTAATTAACTATTAACATGTTGTATGTTAATGCAGAAAATATAATTAATATTATTTTCTTTTATTAATATAGAAAATTTGATTTAAATTGAATGTAAATAGGTCAATTGAAATTACCTCATATTGTTATTGTTTTAGATTATATTCTACTGGTTGTTAATTGCATTTCACACATCAACTAGTTAAGAGTCGAATTCATATTGCAAAACAATTATGATATATAAAAGAGCTTTGTTTTATTAACAAAACATAATACGATTAGAAATGTGAAAAAAGTGTGACAAAAAAGCATCGTTCTATTAACAACAATAATTACTATTATATAGTAGAATTTAAAATAAATGCTTTTTGGTCGATTTCAAGATGACTTTACTTAAAATATTTATTATGGAACCGACAGTTATTTGTATTACTAATATTTAAAAGGGTATATACATTGTATCTATTAAAAGATTAAAATTGCAAATATTACACTTTATCAGAGAAAATTTTAAAAAGCATCTTATTGAAAAGTAAAATTAATATATTTTTGTTTTAAATATAGATAAAATTGTATCTTTTTAAGAGTACATTAGCAATATACGCTTTTAAGAGAAGTACGTACGTTGAGTTTGTCGAAACGTCGATTATTAATAAAAATTAATGCAGAACTAAAACTTAAAGCTGTGTTATTTTGAGCAATAATTACTTAAGAATGCTTAAAAAACACACTTATAATAGGTAATAAATCGATTAACCTTAGAAAACTCTATTCAATTATATATTATACTTTTTGAATTTAGTGAGAGAAATATGGTAGTTTTTTAAGTCCAATTAGTTTATGATAAACGAATTATATTTTCTATTCAATTCTATTTGATTTTTTTATAAATACTAGTTTGATGTAGGACTTTAGTTTAATTTTTGGTCATTATTTTTTTTTTTAGGGAAAGGATATGTTTGACATCTACATACCGGGTGTTCGTTCGTCAAGTTCGTATGGGCGTTTAACATGTAATTTCGATAAATTGCGATATACTACTTTCTCGAGTAAAATTCGAAGAAATACTTAGAATACTTTTCGATAGGACATAAAAGGTTCTATTATTTGGTTTTACTTTCAATTTGCTAGCATGTGCCGTTTGGGCGCTAGAATTTTTTGATAATTTTTTGGTTTTTATTTTTTTTTCTCAAAAACTATGAGGTGTAGGAAAATAAGCATGGCATAGAAAAATGCGGAATAATGAGTACGATAATTGAGTGAAAAAACCATTATTCTACAATGCATCGTTTAGTAGAAAAAAATTAAAAACTGAATTTTTGGAAATTTGACAAGGGGGGACCCTTGGGATTTTTTCAAAATATGACTTTTTTCAAAATTTGCTCAAAAAAATCTGAAAAAATTCAGTAACATAGAGAAAAAATTTTGATATATAATAGATAAGTAGCTTTTTTCTCTAATTCATACTGATTTTGCAGGAAAAATTATTAAAAATTCTAAAAAACATTTTAGAATTTTCAATAATTTTAGCATACTTATATATAATTTAGCATACTTTGTGTTTTGATTGGTAAAAAGATCTTGCTCTCTGACGAAATTATTTTCTTGTTACTACTTTGACTGCAAGGAAAAGTAGTATAGCGTTTGGTACGGTGTCTGTAACATTTTCAAAAAAAAAAAAAAATTGTATAGAAATCCTTCATATAGCCTGTAGATGACGAATCTGAACTTAGTTTATGTGGGTGTATGGATGTGCGTCGTCAGCTCGCTCGCTCACTCGCTCGCTCGCTCGCTCACTCGCTCGCTCGGTCGTAAGTCAAAATTTTGTGGCCGCAACTCCTCCTAGACGGTTCAACCGATTTTAATGAAATTTTCAGGATAAATTTGTCTAGTGCTCAAGATGGTCATGTGGTTTTGTTTTTTTCCAGTAATGCCAACTTTCCGAGAAAAAAATTACTAAAGTTTTTAAAAATTCATATTGGCTACGTTATTTATCCGATTTTGATCAAATTTTCAGAAAAGATTTCCCTAATGCTCCAATTAATTACATAATTTTATTAATATTCAGTGTTGCCAACTTTCCGAGAAAAAAATTACTAAAGTTTTTAATATTTTATTATGGCCATGTTATTCAACCGATTTTACTCAAATTTTCACAAAAGATTCTCCTAGTATTCATATAATTTATGTAATTTTAACAAAATACAGTGTTGCCAACTTTCCGAGAAAAAAATTAGTAAAATTTTTAAAAATTTATTATGACCATTTTATTTAACCGATTTTAATCAAATTTTCATAAAAGTTTTTCCTAGTGCCTAAATAAATTATGCAATTTTAACAAAATACAGTGTTGCCAACTTATCGAAAAAAAAAATCACAAAATTTTTAAAAAATTCATTGTGGCTACATTATTTATTCGATTTTGATCAAATTTTCAGAAAAGTATGTCCTAGTGCCCACATAAATTATAATATTATTAAAATACAGTGTTGCCAACTTTCCGAGAAATGTCAAAGTAGTCTATATATGGGTTTACCCATATACTTCTAATCTTGTTTTTTTTTTCTTTTTGGAGATTATCTTTTATCCTATCGGTGTTACCTGGGAGGGGGGGGATGGGTGCAGTATCGACAAAAAGCAAATCTTTCAACTGCAACAGTGATTCAAATGCTTTTTAAAAACATTACCGTGCAATTTATATGCAAGTTGAAGTTAAAGCTATAATTAAAAGTAATTTTCAGTAAACTACTTTGCAACCATATTATTGCAAAGTAGTATATTTAAGTTAGTCGAAAATGCAAGAATTTATTCATATTTATTATCTTTTGTAATATTGCAAGAGTATTAATATAATAGTTTTACAAACGTCTATTTGCTGGAAAAAAAAATTAATTTTTAAATCATGTGACAGTAATAAAATTAAACATATTCATACTTTTAAGAAAAGCTGGAGTGTTGCCGGAATTGTATTATAAATTGTTGGGAGTGGGGAATGATCTAAGCTTTGAATTAGCAATGAGTTCCGCTACAGAAAAAAAGAATATAAAAAAAATGGCTATTAAATTTATATTATTGTAAATTTTGTTACCAGTTCTGCTAGCTGCTTATTTTCATAGCAAATTATTATGAGTCCCAATTTTGCTGTTAGATTGCGTTCCTAAAAAATAAAAATTATACAATAAAATTATACTTATATTTTACATTATAAAGAATTTTCAAGAATAATGGTGGGATTTGACGATATTCCGGTGAAGTAGTAACGCATTATGCTTTGAAAATAATAAAATACTATTTATTACCACTTTGACTACAAGGAGAAGTGGTATAGCGTTTGGTATCGATATCTGTAAGATTTTCAAAAAATTTTTTTTATAGAAATTTTTCATATAGCCTCTAGATCAGACGAATTCTAACTTAGTTTGTGTGGGTGTATGTCAAAATTTTGTAATCGCAATTCTTCCTAGACGGTTTAAATGATTTTAATTAAATTTTCAGAATAAATTTGTCTAGTACCCAAGATTGGGTCATGAGGTTTTATTTTTTTCCAGCCAACTTTCCGAGAAAAAATTACTAAAATTTTTAATAATCTATTGTGGCTACATTATTTATCCGATTTTGATCAAATTTTCAGAAAAGATATTCCTAATGCTCCCATTAATTATATAATTTTATTAATATCCAGCGTGGCCAACTTTTTAAGAAAAAATTACTATAAAATTTTTAAAAATTTATTATGGCCATGTTATTTAACCGATTTTACTCAAATTTTCACAAAAGATCCTTCTAGTATTCATATAATTTACGTAATTTTAACAAAATACAGTGTTGTCATTTTTCCGAGAAAAAAATTACCAAATTTTTATAAAATTTATTATGACCATTTTATTTAACCGATTTTAAGCAAATTTTCCAAAAAGATTCTCCTAATGCCTAAATAAATTATGAAATCTTAACAAAATACAGTTTTGCCAACTTATTTAGAAAAAAATGACAAATTTTTTTAAAAATTTATTGTAGTTACATTATTTATTCGATTTTGATCAAATTTTCCTCCAAGTTTCTCCTAGTGCCCACATAAATTATAATTTTATTAAAAAATTTGTGTTGCCAACTTTCCGAAAAATGTCAAAGTGGTCTATATATATGGGTTTACCCATATACTTCTAATCTTGTTATCTTTGTTCACAGATTCTGTACCTTGCTAGTACCTAGTACCTAGCATGCGCAATTCGATTTTAAGCGTTCACGTAGGCTCAAAATTGCATTGCGCATGCGTATTTGTCAGAGACTGACTCTGTGGGCAAAACTATTAACAGCGTGACACATATTATAATGATATTTAATTTAAAAAAAAAAACAGAACGGTTTCCGGTTATAAATTTGTATTAATATTTATCAATAATCGATGAACTCAACGTCCGTTTTCATCAGGAAAATTGATACAAATGATATTTACAGTAAATAAACTGAACATAAGTTCAAATTACTAGGTAACAAAGGTAAGTACATAGATCATAAAATTTATAAGTTTTTAATTAATAAAAACCAAATTTTATTTAAATGCTATTTCTAGTCACATTGATTGATATTACCTTTTTACTACTTTGACTGCAAGGAAAAGTAGTATAGCGTTTGGTACGGTGTCTGTAACATTTTCAAAAAAAAAAAAAAATTGTATAGAAATCCTTCATATAGCCTGTAGATGACGAATCTGAACTTAGTTTATGTGGGTGTATGTGTGTGCGTCGTCAGCTCGCTCGGTCGTAAGTCAAAATTTTGTGGCCGCAACTCCTCCTAGACGGTTCAACCGATTTTAATGAAATTTTCAGGATAAATTTGTCTAGTACCCAAGATGGTCATGTGATTTTATTTTTTTCCAGTGATGCCAACTTTCCGAGAAAAAAATTACTAAAGTTTTTAAAAATTCATATTGGCTACGTTATTTATCCGATTTTGATCAAATTTTCAGAAAAGATTTCCCTAATGCTCCCATTAATTACATAATTTTATTAATTTTCAGTGTTGCCAACTTTCCGAGAAAAAAATTACTAAAGTTTTAAAAAATTTATTATGGCCATGTTATTCAACCGATTTCACTCAAATTTTCACAAAAGATTCTTCTAGTATTCATATAATTTATGTAATTTTAACAAAATACAGTGTTGCCAACTTTCCGAGAAAAAAATTAGTAAAATTTTTAAAAATTTATTTTGACCATTTTATTTAACCGATTTTAATCAAATATTTATAAAAGTTTTTCCTAGTGCCTAAATAAATTATGCAATTTTAACAAAATACAGTGTTGCCAACTTATCGAGAAAAAAAATCACAAAATTTTTAAAAAATTCATTGTGGCTACATTATTTATTCGATTTTGATCAAATTTTCAGAAAGGGATCTCCTATTGACCACATAAATTATAATATTATTAAAATACAGTGTTGCCAACTTTCCGAGAAATGTCAAAGTAGTCTATATATGGGTTTACCCATATACTTCTAATCTTGTTCTTTATAAATTTCGATTACTTCTCTTATCAATTTTGTGTTAATATTAAGTTCACAAATTTATAACTCGAAAATGGTACAAAATATAAAAAAAAATTACAAATAAAAAAACGTCTTTAGACATCATTCTAAAACTTCGTCATATATAATATTTACTTATTTCTTAAGGCCGAAAAGTTTGTAACTATGAGAAAAATTTGTCTTCACGTTGAAAAAAATCGTGCCCACAAATTTGTTTATTTATTTTTTAAGTTAATTAATATATATATATATATATATATATATATATATATATTATTAACTTTTTAAAAAAAAAACGTACACAGAAATAGTTAGTAAATAAAATTAAAAAAGAATTATGTTAATAATTTATCTAGTAACCGAGATATGATCGGTTAAAGTTAAAAAATAATTAAATTTAAATTTTTCAATTTTTTTAGAAAAAATGGATTTTTGAAATTATGCAAAGAATTAAAAAGTGCGTCTACGCACCATCAGATCGGGCGGAAAATTTCCTATAAGATGTTGTTTTCAAAAAATATATACCAAAAAGTTAAATTTTGCTTTTTAAACAGCGATGTTACTTGCATGGGAACTAAGAATGAAATGAAATTCATTGGTTCAGCTTGCAGGTGATTGGCTGACTTAGCAGGAATTCATTTGTTTAATTTCGCCGCTTTGCTCTCCGCTCTCATTACTAAAGTTTTAAAAATTTTATTATGGCCATGTTATGTAACCGATTTTTTCTCAAATTTTCATAAAAGATTCTCCTAGTATTCATATAATTTATGTAATTTTAACACTTAGATCATAAAGTAGAAACTAGATGTAAGGTATTGGGAACGCTTAAGACTGAGAGAGACAGAAGATCGCCTGAAACAAGCATACTGCGCAAACTCAAGAATTCTTGAGTCAGTGGCGTATCTGAAACTTTTTAAATTACAACATGCACTTAATAAATATATAGTTGATAAATATCATTGAAAGTAATGTCTAAGTAATGTCTATTAAAGTGTGCACAACAGCCGAGAAAGTGATTAGAGAACATAAAAATATATTTCACAAAAATATAAAATTATTAATAATGAACAAATGTTTTCAGTCATTGGCAAATACATTTTCACTTTTAGAAGAGCATGACAAAAAATATTTTTTATTAATTAGAAGTAACGAAGAAAATATATTAATGTCTCACAGACATCAAATTATTAGTGTAATTTTAGAATGTTATATCAATTTACGAATTCATCATATTTGTAAAAATTCATATAAAAAAACTGGCATCAGAAATAAATTTAATAAGTTAATTTTATTCCGTAATGAATAAAAAATAATCGGGTCTATTCACTAAAAAAATTGTAAACTGTAAAATTGCCACAATATTTCGATAAACAATTGTATAAATGATATATGTAAATAAAGCAAATACTAAAAAATATTCTTTTATTCATTTATTTCTTTCTTTCATTTATTAGAAAATGCAGATAATATTTCAATATTCATAATTTAATCGTAACATGTAATATTATTACAGAAATTACTTTTATAAGTTTACAAAAGGGATAAAATGTATTTGTAAATAAAATAGATAAATGTAAAATATTTATAATTTTCTAAATAATTGTCTACAAATTTATTAACATCGAAATTAATTATATTAATTGGTTAAAAATATTATATTTACATACAATATTTTCATCTTACTATTTCTTCTTTAATATTTAAAGTAATTTATTGTTTTATTTTATTTCTTCTCATTTCAAACCTGCTCTATTCTGAAAATTCTGTACCGCGCGACCATGCTCTCCTTCGCGTTTGCGCAGTTACGTTGATTCAGGCAAAATCATTCTTTCCTTTTCTTTTTCACATTATACTATATATTTATCTTACTCAGGCATAAGCGTTCCCAAAACTTGCACTATATAACATACACCTTCTTACATCTAGTCTCTACTATATGATCTAAGTTTTAACAAAATACAATGTTGCCAACTTTCCGAGAAAAAAATTAATAAAATTTTAAAAAATATATTATGACCATTTTATTTAACCGATTTTAATCAAATTTTCATAAAAGTTTTTTTTAGTGCCTAAATAAATTATGCAATTTTAACAAAATACAGTGTTGCCAACTTATCGAGAAAAAAATCACAATTTTTTTTAAAAATTCATTGTGGCTGCATTATTTATTCGATTTTGATTAAATTTTCAGAAAAGTATCTCCTAGTGCCCACATAAATTATAATATTATTAAAATACAGTGTTGCCAACTTTCCGAGAAATGTCAAAGTGGTCTATATATGGGTTTACCCATATACTTCTAATCTTGTTCTTTATAAATTTCTATTGCTGCTCTTATCAATCTGCAAGACCAATTAATTCATGAATTAACTAAATCTGTCTGCGAAACATTTGAATTCTTAACATGTACTCGTAGCAGTACGGAGTGCGTAATATACGCTGATGTGAAATCAACAACATACAATTTTACAACAGTTAAAATTGAAATAACTTTTACAAATTTACTTCTTGATTCCCAATTTTTTGCATACAAAAATACCTATTTAAATGAACAGCTAAATGACAGTGCTGAAAACCAGCAAGAAGTTATTATTCATTTAAATTTAGATGAAAATAATTCTAAATTAGAAACAGAATTATAATATGTTGATAATATAAAATAATAAATTATGAAAGCATTTATATTATAAATATATGTGTTTTCGTTACATTAAATGCTTGTTATTTCACTATACTGCCAATCTTAATTTGGTTGTAAACTAATTACTAAGCAAAGAAATGTATATTCATAAACTTTATTATAGTGTCTTTTATAATTAGTATTACCGAGAAATAACATTAAGCATACATTAAATAAAAAAAAAAGGTACTTCAATAATACCATAATATAATAGCAATGCAATTTAGAATCGCTGTATAATGAGTACGTCACAGGTTTTCCCCCACTTTTTTTGATTTAGTGCACATGCTTTATAACGATGACGCACATGCTATCTAAGAAAAAACGGACTATACACTTAAAATGGGGCGAAAAAAGATGCCAACATATAACTTATAAATAATTATAATTAATTTTAATTTTCCATATAACAAAAAAAAAGTAAAAATAAAAGTATATGTATTTAGTGTTAAATACTGCAAGTTATTTTTTTATAATCCAGTCGCATGTATAGTTACATACACTTTTCACTTTATTTAATAAATAATTTAAATATTAATTTATTTAACATAATATGTAAATCTGTAAATAGCCAATTGCATATACATAAAGTATGTATAAATTGCCAATTGCAAATACATACCTTATGTATAATTAGCCAATTTCGTATACATACTGTATGTATAAATAGCCAATTGCGTATACATACTGTATGTATAAATAGCCAATTGCGTATACATACCGTATGTATAAATAGCCTCATCCTAAAAAAAATTATTCAAAAATGTTTTTCATAAAAAATTAAAACAACTTGTATGAAGTTCTTCTTCAAATGAAACATTTTTTATTAAAAATACTAAATTCAGGTATTGAATTTTATTAACACATAATTATATGTAAGTACATAGAAAATATCGAATTAACAGTCAACACTAGAGAAGCATGTACATTTCTGTTTTGGATTCATGTACGATCCAATTGGACAATGAAAATCTCCAGCAAATTCTTTCGAGTTTCTTAGAGCTGTCATAATATCGTATACATAAGAATCAGAATATTTTACAGTAACTTTTCGACAATAGACTTGAACATAATTAATCCAAAACAATTGTTTTGCGTTGTATGGTATGCCATATAATTCTAAGTCAGGTTCATGCTTATCGTCTATCCACTTGTTATAAGCTGTATATGCAATATATTGATGCAAAGCGTATTCCTCAAAAATTCTCTGATGTAAATACAAATTCTGAAATGAAAATTAAAATAATTTTTCTTATCATTACACTGTTCGAAATTTTGTATCCTCTTTATTGCCTGAATAAGGACAGAAGCACACTTGGGTAATCGCCAAAAGGGCACTATTTTTTAAATTTCTCATTACAGTATTAAATTTAAATGGAAAAGTAAAAATTTATTACACTTTTTAAAAAGCTTTTTTTCTTACTATAGTCTACTTTCAACGTTTATTCCGAAAATATAGGAGTAATAATTACTTTTAAATAATGGTAAAATTTACTTTTGGAAATTGGAATTATTTTCCATTTTTTTATATATATTTATAATAATAATAATAATAATAATGCTTTATTGCCCAACAGTACAATCCATTTCGAGGACAAATTAATAAATAAATACAAAATTTACATACAATAACAAGTACATATTTGATATATAAACATTTTTAATACAATAGGAAAAGAAACTTAAAACAAATCAAAGTAATCACAGAAACGAAAAAAAAGAAAAAAAAATTACATAGAACTGCAACCAGCAAGAAGTTTAACAATTTATTCAGTAATTACTCAATCTAAAATTGATTGTAATATGACATTCAAAGAATTATAGAACAAATCAGTGGTATTTTCTATATTATTATAATTATTGCACATTGTAAATATTGGAGATCTTTTTGACATATTTGTTCTTCCAACACTGATGTAGAAAGTAAGTGGTGATCTAGATGTTATAATGGCAATAATAGTGTAAAATTTCAATGAAATCAGTACCTAGGCTGCCGTTTATCGTGAGCATTATGTATCAAGACATATGTAGTGACAATTGTATTATTTCAGTTGATAGCTTGTACTTTTTTCGGCAGTCCGTGCGCCAAGCGAGGACTGTACCGTGTAGTGAGTGAATACGAACACGTGTGTGTTTTTTTTGTTCTATCGTACATAAAGCCGTTATAATCTCGCCATTTCTGTATATGCGTTAGATTATATTACATTGTAATATAATATGGTATTACATATAATTTACATATAATAATTTATATATATATAATTTACATATAATAATTTATATATATATAATTTACATATAATAATTTATATATATATATATATATATATAAAAACACATATAAACGTATATAAAAATACTATTACATATGAGGCGTATAGATGCAAAACTCACTATTTGACAAAAAGTGAAAAATGAGAATTTGCGCGATTTGGACGTAGAATTTTACAAGGAATACGATATTTAGATTAGTTAGAAAAAAAACTCAGTATTTAATATGAGAAACACTCTTTAAAGTTTAGTGTTGGATGCAAAACTCACTATTTGCGTTGATAGTTTAGATGCAAAAGTAACTGTTTGCATTCCACCAATAAAAATGTTATTGGTGGGAAGCAAACAGTTACTTTGTATGAATTAATGATGTATAAAATCAATGATTCACGATTTTAAATAAGTATTGCCATCTAGTAACAAGATTTTATCATCAAAATACAATTACGCTTAGCTATAACAGTTTTTTGCAAATATCTCAGAACTTAAAATTTGCAAATAGTGAGTTTTGCATCTATACGACTCATATAACAAACTCTTTCATTATATTTTAGTAAAAAAAATACAGCAAAAAAAAAATATACTTGTTGTATAATGAAAATAGATATTCAACATATTTTACTAGATAAATTAAAGTAAATATTTATTAACTTAGTAAAAAATCTTTCAGAATTCATTAATTAAAATAAAACGGTTTCAGGTTCAAGTTTGTTAATTATATTTATTAATAATATACGTTCTTATTTATTTAGATCAGGGCCCCTTTACACCAATTAATATTATCTTTTTCTATATAAATTTCTGTTGCTTCTCTTATACCAATCTGGTGTTAATATTGATTGATCTTGCAATAATTATAGTACCTTTGAAATTCACATTATGAAAATATACTCTATCGTATGTTGAGCAACAATAACAGATTTATCTGAATGACTTTGAAGTATTGGCTTTTTACGTTTTGTCAATCTAGTAGAAAGAGTTTTATCTGTTTGTCGACATAAACCTTATCGCATTCGCATGTAGTTGTATTTATAACCGAAAATTGAAGAGAATTAATAGGTTTTACATTCTTTAACATGCGTTTCAATCATTAACAATTATTTATATTACTAAACAAATGAATGAAATATATTAAACAATAATTATAAAATATTTGTGAACATAAAGTGTTATTAGGTAATTAAATTAAACTTTTAAATTGCATTGTACTTCTCCAACAATTATTAACGTCATTATTACATGTTAACAGAAATAGGCAGAGAGAGAGAGAGAGAGAGAGAGAGAGAGAGAGAGAGAGAGAGAATCAAGGTTTTAATAAGATCGATCGACGGCAAGCGAGCGCAAATTTTTTTTTGTTCTACTTGTATTTCACTTTATTTATGTTTTAAAATATTTATTCTGCTGAATGGTAAATATAGTGTTGATTATTATTACTTCATACTCGTTACTCCCTGTTATACAAATATATAAAATGTTGTTTTAATAGCTGGCTTCTTCAGGCATCTATGAGAGGTAGAAGGGGTAAATACCGTTTCTTTGTAGCCTATCAATAAGCTATTACCAGGTCGCGAAACGACCACTTTAATATTTGCGTAAACTACTATATTATAATGAATTGTAGTTAACAATCCAACGTTTCTAAACGATTTTCTCATCACAATGAACTAATTTAAATTAGTTACAAATTGAAAAAATGTATTGATTTCGCCGGGATTCGAACTCGGGTCCTTCGTCTTTCGCGGACGACACTCTAACCAACTGACCTACGATATCACTATATTATACTTACTGAACTAGTATGTTTTTCTTTGTTATCTTCGATTTTATCAAAATATTTATAACTCTTTAATTGTTTATCAAGACATACATTATCTTGTTTAATTCTATTCCAAAGATAATGCGATGCATAACTAATAAAATATCCAGCACTAGCATAATTCATGCTTGCCGGTCTTCCTGATGTAAATAGTAGATCTTGCATATACATTGGTGAAGGTCCTGTAATAAAATGAAACTCTTTTTTATAAACTTATTTCTAGTATGCATGTTTCTTTATTATAATATGTAAATTTAAAAAAAATACTAATATTTACCGTATATATTATTTCTGAAAATATAGAATCCATAAAAGAATTCAGAATAAACACGTAATTTGCTCTGTAAATATAACTGCGTTTCAAAATAACGGTTTTCATTTATATCAATCTAAAAATAATTAATATATATTAGTTTATTTATTATAAATCAGATATAATTCACATTTTTACATATGAGGAGCTGAGTGACTAATCAAATATTTTATCGAAATTACATACATACATCTACAACCACGACACATACTAAAATGAGTGTGGCACAAAATTTTTCAGACAAACAACTTTAGCTTCTTCTACATTCGTGATAATTAGAAATACATGCTCCACTATTCCTATTACTTGGAAACCTTCGCTAACGCAAAACTCTCTCAATCATACCACTCTAAATACTCATCAGATGTCCACAAACACGTATATCTTCAAAATTATTCATATAAATTCTTTTAATTTAAACTTTCATTAGGCATTCGCTCAAGATACCCGAACCGACTTAACTGACTAACACCAACTTTTGCAGCAACATTTTTTTTTTCAATTTTGCATTCATCATAAACTAATCTATTTCGTATCGGATTCCCCTTAGTTACACCGCGTACCTCACGGAAAATTTTTATTTTCACCGCAGTCATGATCATTTTATACTTCTGCAGCCAAACATCAACGTAAACACCAAAACAGTAAGTGTATATACTCAAACGGGCTTATTTGGAAACATTTACATTTGTAGCAAAAGTACCCAATGCAACCAAACCTTATAATCACCATTACTTTTTTTTCAATTTCACCATCAAATCGACCATACTTAGATAATAAACTACCTATATACACATCCACTCATCTACTTGCTCTAAACGTGCACCATTAAAAGATACATTACATTCAGTCGTCAAATCATCCTGCTCAAAAACTAATATTTTAGTACATATCAACATTCAATAAAAGATTCATAACTTTACCAACAACATTAATTCTATCAATCATTCTTCTCAGTTGCTTATCAGATCCATCCAAAACATTCAATTTTTTAGCATACGATAAAGCAAGTTCAACACTAATCACGTATATATATATATATATATATATATATATATATATATATATATATATGTAAGTATATTTAAAGTGGTTAGGCGTTGAATTAAACTTACATTACAGATACTTTGTCAAGCTTTCGGTGGTATTTTCCACTTTCTTCAAGACGTATGTTTAATATACAAAACAATTTATAAACAGCAACAATAAATAAATAAATAACATAAACTTACATGCTCTCTTTTTGAGAATCGGAACTGCTATATGAATAATAATACAACAATGATGTGATATAATGTGAAACTACAAGATTCATGAAGTCATAAAATAAAACTAAGCAAAATTTAACAAATTTTGTACATCTGATAAAAAAACAATGAAATATGTAAACTTGTAATATGAAATGTGTTCCATTTGATTAGGGACAAGGTCACAGAATTATAATAATTATGTTACTCTACAAAAAACTTTTTTTTAAAATCATTTTCAATTAATTTTTAGTAATTTTGTTTCTGCTACACCATTTTGTTTTATAACACAAAAAAATGTAAAAAAAAAAAACAAGAATAACAGTGAAGGAAAATAATAGTTTTGACTCTTTGTTTTTATCGTTTTATTCAAATATTTATTACAATTTTACATATTTTATTGTTTTATTATCAGACGTACAAAATGTGTTCAATTTTACTTAGTTTTATTTTATGACTTTATGAATCTTGTAATTTCAAATTATATCACATTATTATTGTAACATTTTTTATGTAACTGCCGCGTTATAACTGCCTCGATCAAAAAAAAATATATTTTTTTACGCACCCCCTAAATAAAATTTACTAAAAGAGAAATTTTTGAGCCAAGTTTTCACTCAAGCAGAACTTTCTAGAATTCAGACAGTTATAACGCGTCATATATGAAACTGTTCAAAACCTATGTTAAACTCCATTTAAATTTCAACTTGAGTGGGGTACGGATTAATATCAATATTTTTTGACAAAACTTTGCTCAAAAAATTTCTTTTTTAATGTATGTTTTTAGAGGGTAAGTAAAAAAAATATTTATTTTGATCAAGGCAGTTATAACGCGCTATATATGACACTTTCCAAAACCTAGGTTAAACTCCATTTAAATTTCAACTTGAGAGGGGCACGAGTTAATATCAGTATTTTTTGATAAAACAGCTTAAAAATATTCGTTTTTAATGTAGTTTTTTTAGGAGGTGCGTAAAAAACTACTTTTTTTTGGAACATCTTTATATATATATACAGGATGTAACAGAATAACTATTCCTAATTTTCAGAAATGATAGAGTGCACTTAGAGAAACATTTTTTATTAATAAACTAGTGTCCGAAAATTTCTCGGTGTCAAGATACACTAGATATCGTTAAAAACAATTTTAATTATTACAACGTCAAAGAGTAGTTAAGTTAAGGAACATTTTATTTGAAATAATAGTGCATTAAACTTTATAAAAATTGTTCGAAGTTACGACCACCATTTTCGATACACAAGTTGTAACGATGTACAGGGTAGGCAAATTTGGACGTTTTCATAGGGGAACTCGGAAACTATAAGAGATATGGAAAAATGGACCGCGCATCCTCGATCGCTTTTTTTGAGAGAAACTCAATTATGAAAACAAAAATTAGCTATCGTCTTTTGTTTTCGAGTTATGGCGAAAAGTTCGCTTTTTCCGTATTTTGATAAATGGCGATATCTCGATGGTTTTTTAAATTAGATGAAAATAATTTTCACATTCTTAAGGCACTTTTTTGAGTAGAATGAAATGGTCTTAACGGATATTATAAATCTCCGTTAATTCTCGGGTTATAACATAAAGTTGTGCTTTTTACAATCGACTGCCGAATAAAAAAAAAATTCCAGACACTAGTTTATTAATAAAAAATGTTTCTTTATGTGCCCTCTATCATTTCTGAAAATTAGGAATAGTTATTCTGTTACACCCTGTATATATATATATATATATATATATATATATATATATATATATATATATATATATGTATATTAGGGTGTCCCTTAAGAGGGGTCAAAATTGTTTTTTCTTTTCTCACTCCTTAAATCGTCTCCAAATATGCTAAAAAAATTTATAAAAATACTCCCACATTTTTACTCGTTGGTTAAGTGGCCCACCTAAGCCCATATGTATTTTGATAATAGAGCTTATAAGTGAATATTTTCATTTATATTTCTAATGCAAAATACAAAAATTTTCATTGTGGTACAAAATTAGCACATATAATTAGCCCAAAATTATGGCATATTTTCTTCTTAATTTTGGCAAAGTGGGGGGCGCCAACTATATGGGGCTCGGTAAATATTCATTTTTTGTCATGGTGGCGCCATCTAGAAATGGTTAAAACTCAATTTTGACCTCAGATTTGTACTGAGCGAAGTGAAATACCTTTACATTTTTTTTTGGCGTGATTTAGTGAAAACTTTAATTTAATGAAAATATTCACTTATAAGCTCGATTATCAAAATACATATGGGCTTAGGGGGCCACTTAACCAACGAGTAAAGATGTGGGAGTATTTTTATATTTTTTTTAGCATATTTGGAGACGACTTAAGGTGTGAGAAAAGAAAAAAAAAATTTGACCCCTCTTAAGGGACACCCTAATATATATATATATATATATATATATATATATATATATATATATATATGTATATATATATATATATGTATATATATATATATATATATATATACCGGGTGGTCTAGAGTCTAGACCAACGGTGGGCAACCCCCGGCCCGCGAAAAGTTTCTATCCGGCCCGCGAAAAGTTTCTATCCGGCCCGCGAGATTTTCAGAAGAAATTATAAATAAATATTTTTTGATGTAATTCGTCTAGTTTATGCCTACAAAATCTTTACAACACCAGTTGTCACATTAAATAAATACTTTTTTAATTTATACATGTATATTTATTCTTTTATGATTAATAAGTTATTTTGTTCTAATTCTTTGCAATTTTTCGAAGACGATAAGAGAAATAAATGTAGTAATTAACTTCTTTTTTTTCATTTATTTAATATTTGCAGACTAAAAAATTACAGGTCACAAGAAGGTGTCAATTAACTACTACGGCCCGCGGAAAAAACGTAAAATGTATTCTGGCCCGTGTTATAAAAAAGGTTGCCCACCCTTGGTCTAGACCACCCTCTTTTATAATGCAAGGGCTTGGTATATTTTTAACAAAACAAAGGGCATTCTAACTGATGTTGATGTCCTCTATCGAATGACGTAAAAAGCGAATAACTCCGATCTTTCCTTGTGGGGGGTAGGGGGTTAACTTTGAAATTACAAATAAAAACCTCTATATTTTATTATATATTTCGTTGTTAATATTGTAAATAAATATGAAAAACTGATATTTACAATTGTAATTATTTTTGCACACTTCTAAACACCGAGAGAGATGGCCGAAAATGCAAAAAAATGCGAATAAGCACAACCTGTAACGAGGACAAAAAAATATTCCAAATAAATTCTTAATATTTTTATTAACAAAATCTAAATATGTAATAAAATATAGGAGGTCCCATTTGAAATTTCAAAGTTAGCTCCCTTCCCTACAAGGAAAGGTCGTAAGGTCGGGGATTAGAATGCTCCTGCATTATAAAAGTGGTGGACCGGTGGTCTGGAGCACCCGGTATATATATATATATATATATATATATATATAAATAGCAAAAAAAAACATTACACAATCCTGTTTTACACCAACATTTATGCGTAACCAATCACTTAAACAATCATCAACTCTATCACTTTTATTACCAAAATAAAAATTTAATGATTAAAAAAATATAGAATAAAATCTAGGTTAGCATACTTTTAGTTTCTATAGTAAAATACGATTTTATTTTCAATAAAACAAAGTTTGAATATTTACAATTTTTGTTATTTTTATCCTCATGTTTCCACTGCCGGTATTCATTAAATTTATTGAATTTTTTGAACTGGTATGCCAGTTGTTCAATTACCTGGCACTGAGGATGTCAACTAAAATGTATGGCAAAACGTCAATGATGAAGATAGATCAACCACTGACTGCATACCAGCCCAGAATATTCTATATTTTCAAATTTTTACGTAAATGAAATCAAAGTAAGTCTATTAATTACGTGACAGTACATTTAATATTATTGTAACAATTTGCATATGGTATTATAAATTATTACCTCCTTGTATAAATTATTCACAAAAGAATCATCCAAAAATTCCTTTGGCATACTATATCGTATTTGTTTGTTCCGGGACACATCACTTGTCAAATTAAACATTTGTTCTATTTCAAGACCTGTTCTAAGAATATGTTTTCTAATTTGATACAATTCATTTTCATCTTCTTCATTAAAATATTTCTTGTTATACTTCGACATTAATGCAGGAAGAAAATACCCTTTCACTTCTCTAACACAAGTTTGCCATCTAAGTGGATCTTCATAGTTTTCTATAGGATTATAATATGATAATTTTGTTTCGTACAAATCTCTAGGTACAATATTTATTCCATTTAATATATAATGTAATGTTGACCAAGCAATAAAATCAGCAATTGTAGATTTTGATGTTTGCATAAATAATTTATTCAACGATTCAATCATATTTGGTTCCTGTAACAAATTTTAATTTATATAGTTTTTAATATGTTGTATGTCTAAAAAAACAAATAAATACAAGATTAGAAGTATATGGTTAAACCCATATATAGACCACTTTGACATTATCACATAAATGATAAGAAATAGGAATAAAAAAATTTTCACCAAAAGTTGGCAACATTGTATTTTGATAATATATAATATTATAGGCGCTAAGGGTATTTTTAGAAAATTATTAATTTTTTTTCGGAAAGTTGGCAACACCGTATTTTAATAAAATTATAATTTATGTGAGCACTAGGAGAATTTTGTGAAAATTTGATCAAAATCGGATAAATAATGTAGCCACAATAATTTTTTTTTAATTTTAGTAATTTTTTCTCGATAAGTTGGCAACACTGTATTTTGTTCAAAATGCATAATTTATACGGGTATCAGAAGAATCTTTAGTGAAAATTTGATTGAAATCGGTTAAATAACGTGGTCACAATAAATTTTTAAAAATTTTAGTAATTTTTTTCTCAAAAAGTTGGCAACACTGTATTTTGTTGTAATTATCTAATTTATATAGATACCAGAAGAATCTTTTGTGAAAATTTGAACAAAATCGTCTAAACAACATGGGCGTAATAAATTTTTAAAAATTTTAGTAATTTTTTCTCAGAAAGTTGGCAACACTGTATTTTATTAAAATTACGAAATGTATGTGGGCACTAGAGAAATCTTCCCTGAAAATTTGATCGAAATCGGATAAATAATGTAGCCACAATGAATTTTTTAAAATTTTAGTAATTTTTTTCTCGGAAAGTTGGCAACACTGTATTATATTAAAATTATGTAATTTATGTGGGCACTAGGGAAATCTTTCCTGAAAATTTGATCAAAATCCGATAAATAATGTAGCCACAATGAATTTTTAAAAAATTTAGTAATTTTTTTCTCGGAAAGTTATTATCACTGGAAAAAACCAAAACCACATGACCATCTTGGGCACTAGGCAAATTTATCCTAAAAATTTCATTAAAATCGGTTGAACCGTCTAGGAGGAGTTGCGATCACAAAATTTTGTCTTACGACCGAGCGAGCTGACGACGCACATCCATACACCCACATAAACTAAGTTCAGATTCGTCATCTAGAAGCTATATGAAGGATTTCTATATACAAATTTTTTTTTTTTTGAAAATGTTACAGACACGGTACCAAACACTATACCACTTTTTCCTTGCAGTCAAAGTGGTAATGATAAAAAAATTCAAATAAAAAGCTGTAGGTTATATTATTTATGTCAATTGCGTATATTTTTTTCTAATGGTAATATACATACATGCAGTATATTAGAGAAACGTAAGATTTTTAATAAACAAGATTAAAAGTATATGGGTAAACCCATATATAGACTACTTTGACATTTCTCGGAAAGTTGGCAACACTGTATTTTAATAATATTATAATTTATGTGGGCACTAGGAGATACTATTCTGAAAATTTAATCAAAATCGAATAAATAATGTAGCAACAATGAATTTTTAAAAAATTTTGGGATTTTTTTTCTCGATAAGTTGGCAACACTGTATTTTGTTAAAATTGCATAATTTATTTAGGCACTAGGAAAAGCTTTTATGAAAATTTGATTAAAATCGGTTAAATTAAATGGTCATAATAAATTTTTAAAAATTTTACTAATTTTTTTCTCGGAAAGTTGGCAACATTGTATTTTGTTAAAATTACATAAATTATATGAATACTAGGAGAATCTTTTGTGAAAATTTGAGTAAAATCGGTTGAATAACATGGCCATAATAAATTTTTTAAAATTTTAGTAATTTTTTTCTCGGAAAGTTGGCATCACTGGAAAAAAACAAAACCACGTGACCATCTTGGGCACTAAACAAATTTATCCTGAAAATTTCATTAAAATCGGTTGAACCGTCTAGGAGGAGTTGCGGCCACAAAATTTTGACTTACGACCGAGCGAGCGAGTGAACGAGCGAGCGAGCTGACGACGCACATCCATACACCCACATAAACTAAGTTCAGATTCGTCATCTACAGGCTATATGAAGGATTTCTATATAATTTTTTTTTTTTTGAAAATGTTACAGACATCGTGCCAAACGCTATACTACTTTTTCCTTGCAGTCAAAGTAGTAAAAATAAAACCAAACTTCAACTTTAAGCTTTTTAATTTTAATGTAATAAATTCTGATATATATTTTATAATTTTATAGAAAAATTATTTATCAATTTTACGAGTATGAAGAATATTGCTTCATAAGTCAAAACATGAATATTTAAATTACATTTTTCCGTTATATTATTCATTTTATTGTTAATAAAATTATTGAGAGAGATTATTTTACAAAAAAAAACTTTGAATATATTTTAAATTAAATTTTTTCCTAAAATTTTGTACATGGTAGTAAAATATTGTATAACAAACAACTTTTGTCAATAATATATTTCTATATTTTAAAAAAACAATGTTAAAGTAATTGAATTTTCTTTTAAAAATTCATTTTTATTTACTGGAAATGATGTTTTATTTACATCAAAATAAATATTTTAGCAACCACCAACTTGAAAAAAATTAAGATAAATTTATTAATATTTTTTTTCCATGCCTACTTTATATATATATATATATATATATATATATATATATATATATATACATATACACAAAAAAAATGTTTCAAACAACAGTTTAACGGTTTTGAGGAGGCCATTGGAACCTACAAAATTTTCTTTACCACTAAACCCCCAGGGGTTGGGGAAGAAGGAAAATTTGAAATCTTTAATAATAACCATTATTTTTATTTACATACATACATACATACATACACAATCACGCCATGTACCCAAAAGGGTGTGGCGCAAATTCTTTTCATCATCCCGAAATCAGTCGCCTCCAAACATTCTTATCCAAACAAGCAACTTTCGCTTCATACACATTCATAATTCCTCTCATATATACTCTTTTATTCCTACTATTTGGAAACTTTCCCTCACGCAAAACACTCTCAATCATACCACTCCAACAACTCATCGGACGTCCAAGCAAACGTATACCATCAGAATCATTCAAATAAATTTTTTTAACCAAACGTTCATTAGACATTCGCTCAACATATCCGAATTATCTTAATTGACTAACACCAACTTTTGCTACAACATTTTTTTCAATTTCACACTCATCATACACTAATCTATTTCGTACTCGATCTCTCATACTTACACCACATACCCCGGGTGAAAATCTTATTTCCACAGCAGTAATTTTCCGTTTATGCTTTTGCAACCAAACCCAACATTTACTACCATACATTAACGTAAGCACCAAAACTGCATTGTATATACTCAAACGGGCTTCTTTGGAAACATTTACATTCCTAGCAAAAGTTCCCAAAGCACCCAAAACTCTCCTTTCAATTTCTCGATCAAAACGGCCATCTCTAGACAACAAATTACGCAAATACACAAATTCATCTACCTGCTCTAAACGTGCACTTTTAATAATATACATTACATTTAGGCGTCAAGTCACCCTCCTCAAAAGATAAAACTTTGCAGATTCGAATTTTACACCAAAAATTATGTAGGTTTTACCCGACCCCCTTTGTTTAATTTAATTTTTAAAATTCGTGTTGAATTGAAATTCTGTTCTTTTATCAAAAAACAGACGGATTGTAAGACAAAATATTGACGATTCTATCGTCTTCTAACGGGAATTAAAAAACTCAAAAATAAAATTTACATACTTTTTACCTACAAGGACTTACAGTTCCCGTAAACGCCATTTTTTTAATTTCACGGTGATCGTTTTTATTTTTGCGATTACAGCGCCATCTATGACAAATTCAAAAAAAATTCATGAATAAAACGTAAAATTTGTAGTGTACAATCCGACTCTGCAATAAAAAATTGAAATTGAGATTCCTAATTAAGATTTCAAAGCTAAATCAAAATCATTAATCTTTTGTTCGCAACATTTTTTTTGTACAATGCAAATTTAACTTACTATACTCTATTTTTTTTAAGAAAGCAGTTGTAGGCGGTACCAGCGCGGTCCGTTTTACACTGTTCCAAATTAAATTATATATATGAAAATTAAAATATTTAGCGGTAAATTCAAATTTAATAATAATATTCTTTATTTAACATTCAATAATTATATCGAAGAAAAATTAAAACAAAAAGAAAATTTACAATAGAATATTTAAATAGGACTATTGCCCCTATTCTGGTCATGAACTTTAGCTTAAATCTTTAAATTTAAAGAACTTTAAGTAAATTTCAATTCTGGTCACAACTTTAGCTTAAATCTTCAGCTTAAAGTCCTTTAAATTTAAATGTATATGGGAGGTGCTTTAACAGTTAAATTTGAGGTTACTTTAAGTAGTTGTCAGAAAAGGTTGAAATTTATATTGGTGTGAAAAATATTTGCATAAAAATCAATATAGAAATGTTTGCAGTTTTCCTATATCTAGATGATTTTGAAAAGAAAGTAATTAAATAATATATATGTTTCGTTAAATGTAGGCTTAATAAAATAAAATTATTTTTATAGGAACAATACAAGAATAGAAAGAAAAATATTACGAGACAATTTAAATACATTCGAAACAACTAAGAACAAATTTTTAATTGATTTTTGCTTAAAAAAATTAGTAGTAATTAACATTATTAATAAATTGAAGCCATATATATATATATCCGCATTTGAACGATCCGATTCCATACAATTCCACCTAAAAGTGTTAATAGCAATTTACTATTATGCAAATGGACACGTTTTGACGTTTTGACAGTTTTCCACTTAAAGATAACATACTGCGCATGTGCACAGCATTGCCAACTTAGGAATAAAATTCTTTAAATTGCTAAGCTTAAAGATGCATGACCAGAATTGCTTTATTTAAATTTCTTTAAGTCGTTAAGTTAAAGTTTGCTTTAAGCTAAAGATCTTTAAATTTAAATGTGATGACCAGAATAGCGGCATATATTCAATACATTGTTTTGATATATTATAACTTTTTAATATAATTTTTATTTTATCATTTATTTAAAATTAAATAGAAATGTTTTTTTTTTAAATTTGTCTTTTATTTATATGAAAATAATAATATTATTATAATTTGAATTTATTAAATTATATATAAAATGCCTATACAACTTTCAAATTATATTTTTGTGAAATATAAATAAAACTTATGTGTTTATGACCTAAATGTTAATTTATAAAACCCGCATGAAAAAGTATAACAATAACAAACATACAGTAAGTATAGAATAAAGTACATAATTATATTTCCTATAGTGCAACTTGTTATAAAAATAAAATTAAATATTATAGTATAACATATATTTTTGCAAATTTCGTTATTCACAATGTGCGTACATTAGCACAGTGAAATACTACTACTTTTATTATATTATTATTCGAGTAGAGATATAATTTCCAACACTGCAATATTTTAAGAAAATATGTAAAATGACAATAGTTTTCGATAATTTTTATTTACAAAAACAACCAAACAATGTTCTGAACGTAACATTGCACATGCGCGATATTTCTGTTGTGTTCGCTACCAGAGGCGTACGAACATTAATTCATTTTAAAACTACTTAATTTTAAAACATTTCTCTTAATATATACTTTCAAAATTATTTTTAAATATATTTATTCACTAACTTTTATATTTTAACATTATTTAAACTTCTGTTTCCGTGTTAATAATCAAAAAATACGCTAGCATTATATCCACTATAAACTTTCGTTTCTACGCATATGCTTATAAATTTGGATTCAAACAACAGAGACAAATAGAAAAAGTTGAGATAGAAATTTATTCTTCTACAGAGTAAACTTGCCCACAATTTTAACCAATTACAAGCAAGGAAAAATAGCTCCTATCTTCTGCCTGTCTGTCTTCTTAAAATAAATAGAGTATAACATATATTTTATGGACGGAAATATTTCTAATGAAAAACTTACCTTCAAAAGAACTATCGTATCATTATCAACGTGAACTAAAGGTATAGTAAAATTTATCAATTCCAACCAGGGAATATACTGATATTCTTGCAATGTTTCAGCAAGTGATAAACGTTTAGAAGGATCAGGGTCAAGTGATGATATCTGCAAAAAATATTATTTGCATAAAATGCATAATACGTATATAATTATGTTAATATTGTATTAACAGTATGTATAATTATATATATATATATATATATATATATATATATATATATATATATATACATATACAGATATATATCCTAATTATTACTACTGAACTGTTGTTTTAATTAATTAATAAATTTGTATATCCTGACGAGGTGGAAAATATCACCGGATGCTTGAAAACAGAACCTTGAATAAGAGTTCCATTTTTATTATCTAACGTTTTTTAACTACCTTCCCATAGAAGTTTCATCCTACATATTTAAATTTACATATATATATACTCGTATATATTAACAAGACAAAAATTTTCTATCGCAAAATATAATCAGAAATTGAAAATAAAATATCTTGGTGTACGAAAAAAAATTGAAAAGTATTTGCTTTTCATGCATACCTCTTTTAAACTTTTCAAAAATGTTAGTAAATTAGCTATGTTTTCCTTTATTGATTCTGAGTTTATGTCATCATCTAATATTTCAACGTATTCTGTCACGAGTTTACGTATAGCTTGATAATCTTCAATATCTAAGCTTTCCAGTATTAAATTTTCTGGAAAATTTTCTTCAATTTCTATGAGAATCTGAAAAAATATTTCATTATTTTTTCATATAATTTATAATTTTGGGACGATTCAAATATTGCAATTAAACTAATAATCTGAAAATGAAAAAACTCATATCACCACGACCTGAGAACGAATCGATGGGGGGGGGGTCACTCCACTTATCGGGTGACTGCTCTAATCACTGAACTATAAAGAAGACACCAGATCAAGTGACAGAATTCTAATCATTTTCAGTATATGCTATACATAATTTTAAAGTATACCTAAGTAAAAAATATATGTATATATATGAAATATATATACACAAAAATTTACTCTGTTACACATCTTTCTGTAACAAAGAAACATGATCCAAACTACTTATTAAAATTCTAGAAATATTATTAAATTATTCAAAGCAAACAAAGCAAACGGGACATAATTATTGTTACCTCTATCTCTTTCTCTATGTTTTGAATACGCATAAAGTACTTTTTGTTTATATGGATTTGTTTTAAATTTTTCATTGCAACAACCCAATTAAATGTCTCTTCATTCCATTGATTACCTTCCAACATCGGCCAACCGCCAATCAACTTGAATATTTCAAAAAGAGGTTTGTAACCTCGACGTCGAATCTGAGCTGCAAATATATTATTAGATATATCTAAATATTTCTGTTGTTTAATATTAATTATAAAATTATTTAGTTTTATTTTATAATAGAGAACATGCTTTAAATATATTTTTTTTTCATGTAAATAAAACCTGTAGCGGCATTGATAGTATGTCATAAAGTTCTCGGTTTGTATTAGTGCTGTTAATATTTGAAAAATATTAACTTGAAATATTCGGATCCAAGGGTCATTTCACAAAATTTAAATATTAAAAAAAACGTATCACAATCGAGAGACGAATATAAAACATAATTTTTCATAACAAAAAAAAAACAACAAAAGTTTTATAGTTCATTTTTAATTAATAATTGAAAATCAGTGTACATTTTCAAATCATTTTAAAAATAATGACGTATGTAATGAACAATGGAGCTATAATATGACGCTTTACTACGTTTTACAACCTGATTGGCTGACAACATTTAGCAAAACAAGTTACAAAATTCAGAACGTTTTATATATATTTTAACTAATAATATAAATGAAAAAATATACAAGTTCTAATATAATACTTTATTATATATTTATAAAATTAATTATAAATATAATTAAATTAACAGAATAAATCTTGAAGCAATTTTGAAAAAGTTTATTTTTGTAGAAAATTAGGAACCTTGCAAAACAAACGCACTTAGTTACTTGAATTTAAAATTAAGCTGTACTATTTGTCATATATCAAATAACTTGTTCTTGTTCTTATGAAGTTTCTTATTTATATATTTTACAAATGAGATTAAAAAAGCACTGCGTAATTGTATCATGCAATAGGTACCAGTCAAATGATAGTAACAAATTATTTATTACTGTACCATTTGATTATTATAGAAGAAGAGTTTGGTTGGAAGCAACAGGACAAAATATTTCAGATTATAGTTTTTCAAGATCTACATTTGTTTGCGAAGATCATTTTAATGTAAATATATGTGTACTGCAAGCAATATTTTCTTTTAATTGTTACCGGTATGACAATACTATGCATAGCACGTGTTTCAAAGGTGACGTTGCGATGACGTCAAACAACTCTATTGTGCATGAAAGACGTCATAAAATGGCCGAAGTCGATTTTTGGAAACTCGTTTGGCGGGCAAATCTTTTTGTTAATTACGGCTATAATAATGCGAAAAAAAAATTGTTGTTGCTGTTTATGCCTATAAATACATAAGATCTTTCAATTAAAGTAATAAAAAAAAATTTGAAATAACCCTATTCGATATCTGGATCTAAAATCCGGATCCGATATTCGGACGTAAGATACGATTTTAATATCTGGATCTAAGATTCAAATCCGATATCCGGTTTTAAATTGTATATATGATTTTTGAAATACATTTCATATATGTGCATGATTCTTTAAACATATTGTATATAAAATATATTATATACATAGTATATAACCCAGTACTTTTATTTCTGGGACACATTGCATATATATATATATATATATATATATATATATATATATATACAGGCTGACCCAAAAGTCCTGGAACGGTTGAATATCGCGAAAACGAAACAAAGAATCGCTAAGTTATAAAACACGCCTATCTTTATTTTTGGAGAGGTATTGAACCGTGGCACTGAACTACTGTATTTTTCGATTTTCGACCAAAAACTGTTTATGAAAGACCATATTAATTTTTAAAAGTTATTACAGAACATAGACTAGAAATTACTTACTTTCATTCGTGCATGCCCGAAATAATTTTTGTGCTTTCAGAAACGCACCACTTCCATTTTTCGTATTGTCCAACAATTCTACCAACTGCATTTCAAATTTTTGCTGTATTATCGCTTTAAGAGTAAGATATTCTTCAGAAATAGGTATTCGGGTTTCACTCAGATAATTTCCGCACGCAAACTCATAAAAATCATCGCACGGATTCACCGAATCATTAATCCTATTCAGTACTATTGACGCAGATTTTATGCAAACTGTAGAGTTACATTTTCCTGTAATATCTGCAAACAAAATATTTCATTTATTAATATTTCAAAAATTTCGATTTTTAGAAATTATTTGTTTTCATTTATTATAGATTATAATATAGTAAAAAATCTTTTAGAACTAATTATATTAAAATAAAACTGCTTTAGATTAAAGTTTTGTATTAATATTTGTTTATAATCGACGTATCAACGAACTCAACGTTTGTCTTTATTAGGAAAAATTATACAAATTACATTTACAGAAAATAAAAAAGGATACAAACAAGTTAGTAGGTAAGGAATAAGTATAACCAGATCATACAATTTATAGATTTTTAATAGGTGGAAGTCAAATTTTATTTATTTAGTTTTGAGTAAAATTTGGTATTTTTCCGTAGTTGCTATTTTACTTTTAATAAAAATAATGTCATTTATGTACTTATATATTTAAATATAATTATAGTAATTATGTAAGTGTTAAAACTATGAAAAAAAAAATAAATCAGACAATGATATGCTTACCTTGAATATCCTTAGTCGTGAATATCGTAAATAGAGCCAGGCATAATAAGATAGTAATGAAACAAAGGACAAATATCGTCAGGATTAGTTTTTTCCCTAATTTTGTTTCTGGTTTCCAGCAACATGGAAAGCTGAATAAAACAAAGAAAAAACATATTATTAAAAATAAAATAATCGTTATATTTCATTTTCAATGGGAATTTTTCAATTAATTCACTTAATTTACTTTATTATTGACGACAAAAATTTTATAAGCGTAAATATTTTTATTTAATTCAAAGTTTTATAATCACATACAAAAATGAAAAATAACTTTGCAAAGTACATGCGAGTATATCTAGTAATTATAATATTTTGACGACAAAAATATATATTTACTGCATATATTGGAAAATAATTTTCTATCACTTTATTACAACTTTGACTGCAAGGAAAAAGTAGTATAGCGTTTGGTACGGTGTCTGTAACATTTTCAAAAAAAAAAATTTATAGAAATCCTGTAGCCTGTAGATGACGAATCTGAACTTAGTTTATGTGGATGTATGTGTGTGCGTTGTCAGCTCGCTCGGTCGTAAGTCAAAATTTTGTGGCCGCAACTCCTCCTAGACGGTTCAACCGATTTTAATGAAATTTTCAGGATAAATTTGTCTAGTGCCCAAGATGGTCATGTGATTTTGTTTTATTCCAGTAATGCCAACTTTCCGAGAAAAAAATTACTAAAGTTTTTAAAAATTCATATTGGCTACGTTATTTATCCGATTTTGATCAAATTTTCAGAAAAGTATCTCCTAGTGCCCACATAAATTATAATATTATTAAAATACAGTGTTGCCAACTTTTCGAGAAATGTCAAAGTAGTCTATATATGGGTTTACCCATATACTTCTAATCTTGTTTTATATAAATTTTATAAAAATAAATGGAAAAACACAAGTCTATATACATCATGGCAAACGTCCGTCGTAGGCCGCTCGCACATCTGAGTATGTAGGCACACGAGGCCACACGAGGCCAAAGCCGAACGAATGCCTCGCTCGTCAAATTTTTGGTCGCGAACGAACTGTACTAGTTGTATTCGTACGTTCGGGGAGTTAAACATTATAAATATGACCGACACATTTTTTTTTCCAATAGTGTGATTACCAACTCAACATAAACTATTTTACAAATTAATTATAAAGAAATATATTTTTATCTGAAAAATCAATTCAAATAATAAACTAGAAAATTTAAATATTAAATGATAAAATTCAACATGCGTAAATAATATATGAACACTAAAAAATATTGATAAAAAAAAATTAAACAATTATCGAACAATCGTTGTGGAAAAGAGAGTAATAAATAAACAAAAAACAATAAAAGCAGAAAAGTTTTATAAGGATAATTAATTCATATCATTACAATTTTATTTATTAAAATATTGTAAAATAATAAAATTATTACAAAATAAACTTATGTAACTAGTTAAATTTTGATAAATTGTTATATACAAAAAAAAACTAGCTATTCTATTGAAAACAAAAAATGTACATAAGAAAAATACATTCAGTTTCGTTCGTAAGTTTGGCAGTTTGCCGCGTTTTGCTTTAGCATGCTCGTGTGTTTATGTGTGTGTGTGTTTGGCTTGCCTCGTTCGGGTTTTTGCTCAGATGTGTATGCGGGACTTTCAGTAATTATGAAATATTGAACATAATACCGTTTCTAAAGATTTGACAATTAGATACAAGAGTTTATTACTACACAGATTTAAGTAAAATTGTTAAAAATTTGGTGTGACAAAAATTTTCAATAGAGATTATTTTAGCGAACATATGTCGACTATCATATAGTTATCCAGTTTTACACGGTTCAAGCTAATCGGTTCTTTGCACTCAGAAAAATGTACTATTTCAAAGCAAAAATATTGAAAGATTATATAAGATTGCATATTTATTTGAAATATGCTACAGCATTCTAATAAAAAATTCGGAATAATAATGATTTTTGCGCGCCACGAGTTTTGCTTGCTGGGAGTGACGGCATAGTATTTTTCAAACAGTGTGATATATATATATATATATATATATATATATATGTATGTGTGTGTGCGTGTGTTTGTACTATCATCTATCAATATTAACAGTAGGTGAATCGATCAGTGTTGCCCTGTGTTATGTTTACATTTTGAAATTTAATTGAATCGGAGATTTCGAAAAGGATTTATCTCGAGAAAACAAAGTCTTTAAGTAAATGAAAAACTGAATTTAAACTATTGTATAGTAAAAACTATTTTTCTTGAACTATAATTGAACAATAGTCGGTAAGAGATAAAATTAAAAATATATGGGAAAAATAGCATTTTTCTGAAATAAACCTTTTTTGAAATTAATCAAGATATTTAATGTAAATTATGAAATTAATGTATATAATTTTTTAGAAGAATAATACAAAATAAGCATGTAAAGTAAATAAAATTACAAAAATAATATATTTTATTTAAATTTTTGAAAATACATATTTTTACTTGATCAGAAATTCCCGTTTCCGTTTCTTAACACATTATCACATATTTTTGCAGCAGGAACTATATTTCCTGTTTATTTAAATGCCTTTTTACAAAGGTAATACGTATTTGCAAGTTTTTCTAGCTTAAAAAAAATATGAGTAATTCTCGTTAAGAAACGAGAGAAATCCTATTCGGAATCCCCGATTCAGTTTAAGATTATATAATATTATATTTGTGAAATAATATTGTTTTACACTCATTATTATTATATTGTTTAATTTTTAAAATAAGACATGTGGTTTTGATTTTTACGTCACTGTTTTGTTTTTACCGCAAGAGGCGATGATAACACTTCTACGTCACGATGATCAAATTCAAATTTGGCGTTCAACTTTAAAATAAATTTATTTTCTTACTTATTATAAATAATTTTGTTTTGAAACATATATTTGCGTAGTTATTATAATGTATATTTTTAATTAAAAAAAATATACCAGCAACCTCAGTCTCAATAATAAAATCTAATTTAATTTTAAATATATTTTTTTAATTATACATTAATTACATAAGTTTACAATGTCTGAAAGAACAAAACTATCTCTCTTTCTAATCCATACTAAAAGTATTATTAGATACCATATGAAAATTGAAAATTAGTATAAATTTCTCAAAAATTGTACGACAGAAAAAAAAATTGACGTCTGCAGTATATTTATCATAAAAAATATCATTATAACGTGAAAGATGAATTCTCTTACAAATTTAAATAAAAACGTTAGAATCTGAAAATAACGAAAACAAAATTTATATCCTTACTTATATCAAATCATTTTGCTTATATCAAAAGTATACATTAAAATGACTATGTAAATATAAGTTTTGAAGCAAAATTTTCTGTAAAAAATAAGAAAATAAATGGAAAAGTTGAATGTCAAATTTTAATTTGCTTGTCATGACGTATTAGTGTGTATTGCGTTAAAACAATACAGTGTTACCTATATCTGTTATATCAAAATCCACTGAAATATAGTAATAACTGGAATGTGCACTGCCTATGTGTTCTAGTAGCGCCAATGCGAGCCGAGAGAGATAAAAGATACGGGGGATCACTGTCTCACACTTCTGCGCATTTGAAATTCAAATGCGATTTCTTACGGTAAAAATGCGACAATCTTATGTTGTTGCATATTAAATTGTAGCTAAATGCATCAGCTAAACGATACGTAATGAGATTTTATTGGGGAATTCCTCTATAAAAGGTATTTTTATCATTTTTGATATATTAATTTGACATATAGTAGTGAGATTCTTTTTTTTTGATAGCTATCTAAGTTATCATGTAGTAGCAATGCTACGCCATTAGAAAGACAAAGACGCGAATACCACATATCTCCTATCTCTCTCGGCTCGCATTTGAGCGGCCAGTGCCCGTTCCAGTTATTACTATATTTCAGTGTCAAAATCAAAAGCACGTGTTTCATTAAAAAATTTATGTTTGTTTTCACAACACGTAATTATATAATATATAATAATAATAATTGTTATAAAATACTATTTCACTGTCATAAGTTGTAATTCAAGCTGTAAGCTGTAATTCAAATTTCAAAATGTAAACATAAATTGACAAATACCTTGACAAATGCTAGTATCATTGCACTGTTCAAAACACACTATGAAGTCACTCACAAAGAAAGCAAAACGCATGACGTGCAAAAATTCTTATTTTTCCGATTTTTTTTTTATAAAAATACTGTAATTTATTTTAAATAAGTAAAATACGTTATAACATTTTTTGTATACAATCTTTAAATATTTCATTTTCCTATCTTGATAAGAATTTAACCAAAGTTGTAATTGTAATAGTTTTAATAAAATTGGCTTATTAATATATAAAAAAATAAGGTGGGATATTTATATACTTATGCTAAAAAAAGGTGTATTAACGCCAGAATAAGATAATATAACAACCATTAATAGTAATTTACAGCCGTTATTTGATATGCACATTAAAATTGCATATTAAACAACAATTTATAAAATTATAAACAACATAATATATGAAACAAATAAAACCTAACCTAATCTAACCTAACCTAATATTAATAGGTTATCTATTTTGACGTTTGCTTTTACTGACCGTTTATTTATTACATCTGGCGTTAATTTGTATAACCTGATGTGTAAATAGCCTAAATTGCAATATATATATATATAACCCTAAAAAAAATTACACAATTTTTAATAATTTTAATCTGATATTTGTTGCAAAGAAGAAACAAATTATCCGGATTGCGAATGTTAAGCAATTAATGATAGCAAAATATTAAAAATACTATAAAAACATATTGCTTCAGGACAACATATAAAATAATATATCACCAGTTTTAAAAATTATAAAACTACTAATTTTAGTAATTGACAATCAGGCATGCATTCAGATATAATTGAGATTGTTTAGTTCTAGTATTTTCAATTAATATATATATATATATATATATATATATATATATATATATATATACATATACATACATATACATATACATACATACATACACAATCACGCCATGTACCCAAAAGGGTGTGGCACAAACTATTTTCATCATCCCGAAATCAGTCACCTCCAAACACTCCTATCCTAACAAGCAACTTTCGCTTCATCCACATTCATAATTCTTCTCATACATGTTCTTCTATTCCTACTACTTGGAAACTTTCGCACACGCAAAACACTCTCAATCATATCACTCCAACTACTCATCGGACGTCCACGCAAACGTATACCATCAAAAACATTCAAATAAATCTTTTTAACCAAACGTTCATTAGACATTCGCTCAACATGTCCGAACCATCTTAACTGACTAACACCAACTTTTGCTACAACATTTCTTTCAATTTCACAGTCATATATATATATATATATATATATATATATATAATATAGATGTTTTAATCTTTATTTGAGGGCAAAGCAGCCAAAAAAAAAGCACTTATTTGACACGTTTTTCTGTTAAAAAAGATAACTATTTCTTGATGGTTTTTGGATTATATATTACAATTTATATATTTTGGAATTACTCGCATTTATTGCACAAAATTTTAATTACACACACGAGAGACGCAATATATATATTTTACATTTTTATGGTTTGACGACAACACTTTGTAATATCAACGACTTGAAAAACGCAAAAACTTTGCCGAAAGCTCTTCATAATACTGAAATGAGTGTTTAATTTTCCTAATTATCAACTTTTTGACTGCTTTGCCCTCAAAAAAATTTTGTTAGTGCCCACAAAAATTATATAATTTTATTTCAGTACAAGGGCGTTAACTTTCACGAAATAAATTACTAAACTCTTTTAAAATTAATTTTTGGCTTTACTATTTATCCAGTTTTCAACATATATATATATATATATATATATATATATATATATATATATATATATACAGTGTGTCCCCGGATTGAGTTCACTATAGGTGTAATCGACAAAAAATTTAAGAATTTCATTTTCATGTTTTTGAATCCCGCCCTGCTTTGTCTGAACACAATTTTAAGCATATTTTTAACTGATTTTTTTGAAATTTTGCACAGAGCCATAATTTCATATTCTGAACAACTTTGCTCAAGAACATTATGCCGTATTATTGACCAAAAAGGCCGTTTACCTGAATATAAAATAGTTTTTTACATTTTTCATGGCCACCTTAATTTTTAAAAAACTAAAATTATGCTTAAAATTGTTTTCAGACAAAGCAGGGCGGAATCCCAAAACATAAAAATGAAATTCTTAAATTTTTTGTCGATTACACCTATAGTGAACTCAATCCGGGGACACACTGTATATATACAGGATGTAACAGAATAACTATTCCTAATTTTCAGAAATGATAGAGGGCACATAAAGAAACATTTTTTATTAATAAACTAGTGTCCGAAAATTTATTTATTTTTTTTTTCGATAGTCGATTGTAAAAAACACAACTTTATGTTATAACCCGAGAATTAACGGAGATTTATAATATTCGTTCAAACCATTTCATTCTACTCAAAAAAGTGCCTTAAAAATGTGAAAATTATTTTCATCTAATTTAAAAAACCATCGATATATCGCCATTTATCAAAATACGGAAAAAGCGAACTTTTTGCCATAACTCGAAAACAAAGGACGATAGCTAATTTTTGTTTTCATAATTGAGTTTCTCTCAAAAAAAGCGATCGAGGATGCGCGGTCCATTTTTCCATATCTCTTATAGTTTCCGAGTTCCCCTATGAAAACGTACAAATTTACCCACCCTGCACATCGTTACAACTTGTGTATCGAAAATGGTGGTCGTAACTTCGAACAATTTTTATAAAGTTTAATGCACTATTATTTCTAATAAAAAGTTCCTTAACTTAACTACTCTTTGACGTTGTAATAATTAAAATTGTTTTTAACGATATCTAGTGTATCTTGACACCGAGAAATTTTCGGACACTAGTTTATTAATAAAAAATGTTTCTCTAAGTGCACTCTAGCATTTCTGAAAATTAGGAATAGTTATTCTGTTACATCCTGTATATACATATTGCTTGAAAAAGTTAAACAATTTAATTATTATACAATGTTGTCAATTTTTCCAAAAAAAATATTCTAGTTCTATTTTAAGCATACTGTTCGTATGATTTAAAACAAATTTTCAGGATAGATTCTTTTTTATACATAATAATTATAAAAGTCTTGGTGAAAAAAATATTAAATTTTATCTCTATTTCTTAGCATTTATGTGATAATGTCAAAGTGGTTCGTTTATGGGTTTACCTACATACTTCTAATTTTGTTTAATCTAGTAAATGTGATATTTTATTCTATTTGTCTATGCAGTAATTAAAAATTAATAAATTTCATCACTAGCGTTTATAGATGTTAACATAAGTAAGTATATATATAATTTGGATGGACACGGCTGTAGGCACTTGTTGAAACATAATTAAAATTAAAATAAAAATAAACACACAACTCTTGGTTTTTTGTTTCAAAATTATTATTTTATTAATACGATGTACATTTCGGCTTATTATAACAAAAACAAACTAAAAAATTCAATAGTAAATAATAAAATAACTAATAAAAATATTCTCAACCAATCCGGTATTTATAAAATAAATTGCAGTAATTGCTCGGCTATTTACCTCGGTCAGACAGGAAGAGCTTTTCAGACACGTTTTAACGAACACATTAGGTCGGTTAGGCTGGAAAAAACCGACTCAAATGTAGCCAAACATTGTTTAGATCTAGGACACAAATGTTTTATTGAGGATATGGAAGTATTGCATATTTGCGACAAGGGTCTTAGAATGAATTTCTTAGAAGCGATGGAAATACAAACAGCCTTGGCTGATAATAAAATCTTAATAAATGAACAAACCGACTTATTTTCATCCCCACTGCTAAAACCATTTTAGGTCCCTAGTACAATTATGTTTTAGTTTAAGTATTAGTATATATAGTTAGAAATGTATAATTTTTTGTATTACATTTTCGTCACCTGATGATGGCCTAATAAGCCGAAATGTACATCGTATTAATAAAATAATAATTTTGAAACAAAAAACCAAGAGTTGTGTGTTTATTTTTATTTTAAGTATATATATATATATATATATATATATATATATATATATATATATATATATATATATATATATATTCTTACCTTACTAGAAAGTTATCCATGTTTATAAAATAAATTTTATTACACTAGTAAAAGAATCAATTCACAAGTTCTCCGTCAAACACAAATTCTCAACTGATTGTAAAATATTTTGTTATTTTGCATAAATTATTAACAGGTTTTTCCTTTCTATTCATCTTCTATTCTACAGTAAACAATTTTAATATTACAAAAATATGCTGAATTTATAATCAAGATTGTTTACTGTTTATATAAATATAAACTTGGTGTCATATTAATTATATAATACTAAAAAAAAAATTCAATTTTATTTCTTAAAAAATTATTTTCGCTTCCGGACAAATTTAATGTGTATATCTTTTCAGTTACTTTTATATATACATATATATATATATATATATATATATATATATATATATATATATAAATTTAAAATTAAGAAACAAAAGTGTTTTGTCAATTTTAAAATTCATCTATACCGGGTGTTCGTTATGGGCGTTTAGAATGTAATTTCGATAAATTGCGATATACTACTTTCTCGAGTAAAATTCGAAGAAATACTCAGAATACTTTTCGATAGGGCATAAAAGGTTCTATTATTTGGGTTTAGCTTTAATTTGCTAGCATGTGCCGTTTGGGCGCTAGAATTTTTTTTAATTTTTTGGTTTTTATTTTTTTTCTCAAAAACTATGAGGTGTAGAAAAATAAGCAAGACATGGAAAAATGCGGAATAATGAGTACGATAATTGAATAAAGAAACCATTATTCTACAATGCATCGTTTAGTAGAAAAAAACTGAATTTTTGAAAATTTGACAAGGGTTTCAAAATTGAAATTTGCTGTTTGTATATAAACATCTACTTCATAATAAATTAATAAAATTAAGGACTAAGTTGCTGTAGTAAAAATATGTTAAAATATGAATATATATCACCAAAAATAAAGTTTTCTTTACTTGAGTTTGTATAACTTGAAAATATTTGACACACGTTTTGTTTTTTGTGCCAACTTTGTAAGTTTCATAAGCTTTAATTTAATTTAATAACTTTATTTATTTATCGTCAATTTTTTTAATCCAATTTTAACCAACTACTACATATCATATTGACTTAAGTCTTTGCATACATTGCCAGTTCAGTTGAAATATAATATTTAATTTAAATATTTAAGAATTGTTTGTTCAATTGTTATTTTCATGCTTTTTTTTAAGACAATTTTTAATTAGGTTTTCATAGGTATGAAAGCATATTGCGTTATATTGTTAATATTATATAATAATAAGCTTTTTTCTGAAATATTAATAATTCATAAATATAATTTGTTTTAATTTGATTTATTTACAAAGTAAAAACTATAATAATTATAAAAAAGTTTTCTAATTGTATATAAATATGAGAATGTTTCATCTGCAAACAATACGTATTACCATTCTACAATTTACAGTTTAAAAATGACTTCAAAATAAGAATATATACGTTATTTAATATATTAATATGAATTAAATTATGTTATTTATTAATATTTTTATAACATTTTTCCAGTTAAACTATGCTGCTGGAGTAATACAAACTCAAATAAACATGACGAATCGTAGAGCAATTCAAAAAATCGTTCCAAAACATTTATTCAGTTTTTAATTTATTTCTTTTGGTAAACATTTTAATCTTAGAGAAAAGTCATCTTTATAAACTTGAAGACAAAGATTTTAATTCTTTAATACATGACATTGCTATATTTATTAGAACCTGGCAAGTAATTGTCATAAATAAATTTTGCGTTTCAGTTAATATTACATACCTTTATTTATTTATAAAAATAATTTAGAAATAGCTACATGCGATGCTAAACATATAATTTTGATTTTTATGTAGTGGTCAATAATAATAAATTTAATATATATATATATATATATATATATATATATATATATATATATAATTAATGTACACTTATCCCCCGATTTACACGGCACTTGTTTTACACGATTTCGCTCTTACACGGTTAATAAATTAACGAATTTCAAAAAACTGGTAAAAATGTATATTCACATCAAGAAAGCTCAAGTAATGAAAGTGATATCAGGAAGAAAAAAACTGATAGTTTATAAAAGTGATGACAGTAATTATACTTATAATTAACGTTTTAAGGATCTTTTTATTTTTTTTAATTTTTGTGTCTAATGTAAAATGAATTAAATATGTACTTATATTACCTACATATATTAGTTATTTTATGAAGAAAGTATAATTTTAAGTTTTTAAAGATGCCTTGCTTTTGTTTTACGTAAATAAATGACTGGACATAATACACATTTTGGTTTTATCCAAGATTTCAATTTACACGGTTTTGTGCGGAACCTATCTTTAGTGTAAATCGAGGAATAGATGTATTTAAATTTTATCGGGATACAGAGTCATTGAATGGTATGGAAATCAATAATCAACCATTACTGTAAAATTATTAATTAAAAAAATATATTTATACGTGGCAAATGAAATAGATTTGTTACATGAAATTATGACATGTCAAATCTAAAACGTAACGTGTAAATCCTCAATGTCTCTTTGACTGCCAAGTGCCGAAGACCATTGCTAAGAATTAATTTTAATTTTTTAATTTTAAACTTTTAGTTTTTGCTACTGAAGATGAAAGCTTAGTGTTGGAAAGAATCATAATTCATATTCGTATTATGCGCGCGCCGATTGTTTCCGCACAACGCCACTTATCGTCGTTGTGCGCATGTGTTATTTTTACGTACATCCGGCATTATCGCTGGCTGTTGTACACTGCTGTAATGTGACGCGCAATGGTTTACATGTATATTTATATAGTGTGAATATAACTAGTGTTTATCGAATGTTTTGTGTTGTTATTTATTACTTGTTTGAATCTATCAACCTCACACCAACAGAAATATTATCGTTTGATAAAATATTAAAAAAAATGTTTATTTTGTAATATTATTCTCAAAACAAAACAATCTCTATCGTCACAGTATTTTAAATAAAATATTACAAAAAATAAATTAGGAGGTCAGTTATTATGTATATGATCAAATTCACGTAGGCTTTTAATTAGACTGTAAAAAATGAATATAAATTTATATTGATAATTATAGTAATGTTAGATACTGTATTTATACATATATATATATATATATATATATATATATATATATATATATATATATATATATATATATATATATATATATTATAAACAATCTCCAATATATTTTGTATATGTAATTTTTTGTAAACTTATTGTATTTTACATTCTAAATGTTAAACATCCTATATAGCCCAGACAGTCAAAATTTGAAGTTAGAAATTTAAACAAAGAATAATAATAACAAAATTTATAACTATAGTTTTTCTACGTGTAAATTAGTCAGTTTCCTTTTTAAACAATTACTAATAAAATTTTGGTTGTCTGAGCGTAAGGTACACAGGAAATCTAGCGTCTGGCCAAATCTAGTTAAAATGCAACGCGACGAAAAACACCTCTTTTCGTCGCTTGCCTATCAAAACTCTACTCAATTTTTATACATATGCTTTGGTCCTTCGTTGGAACAATCAGTTCTGATTCATCTTTCGACTTCTACAGATCACTAACTAACTTCGACAAATTATAACTTCAATTTATACTTTACTTATATTTTACTTATATGTTACTTTAATAAATATAGTGTTACAATTAAACTCTATTTTATTTCTCACCAATAATAAAAAGAAATCAATCGGGCACACAACATAAAATTGGCGCAGTTGGTACTGGATTTGCCAAAGTTTGCAAAAAAATTAATAACGCGAGATAACGTTTCGATTTTCGAGTGTTTTTCGAATCGAAGTTTTTTAAACGCAAGTTAACGTTTCGTGTTTTAAGTGATTTACAAACTGTGAGTTTCAACTCTTAGTGGCAAAAACAAAACAACAATAATCAAGTGCAAAAGTCTACACGGCTACTGACAACATTGTTGAGAAATCTTCGTAAGCTATTATCCGGTAGAAAAATCATACGATCACCGAGAGACAGTCTATGTAAGTACATTTTTAAGATTTGTTTTTGTGTCTGAAAGATTTATTTTTGTGACTTAATTAAACTCTTTTCCCTTCCAAAACTCATTTTATATATATACAAAAGTAATAATAATTTTTAAAAATGGAACCACAAACACCTGTTTCAAACTCCTCTAATCCCGAAATCTTAACCTTTTCTATGGAATTTCTTTGTAAACTAATACCTAAAGAATTTTCTGGCAACAGATACGAGGTTGGACAATTTATTGCTAATTGTAACAATTCAAATAATTTAGCATCACAAAACCAAAAAACTCCTTTATTGTATTTTATTTTATCAAAAATTTCTGGCCGAGCTAAAGAACAATTAGCTCAACAAACTTTTTCTGACTGGGACGAGTTAAAAGAAAAATTAAAAATTTTATACCAAGATAAAAAACATTACTGTCAGATTATGGAAGAATTAAATAACAGTAAACAAAATTCAAACAAAACAATTTCAGACTTTTTCCAAAAATTAAAAATTTTAAACTCGAGAGCTCTATCTGCTGTTCAACAATACGCTACTAACCCAACTATTATACCTGGAAAAATTCAAGCTATTAACGAAATTACATTAAATCGCTTTATTTACCATTCACACCCTAATATTTCCCAAATGTTAAGATGGAAAGATTTCGACAATTTAAATTCAGCATACACTGCTGCATTGGGTGAAGAACGTGCGTTGAATATACAAAAACAATTCAAACAAAAATTCTGTAAAATATGTAAAAGAAATAACCACGATACCGCACAATGCCGATCAAAATCTTTTCAAATTAACAAATCTATTAACGTTATACAAAATCCAAATATACAACATAAAACCTGCAATTATTGTAAAAAACCAGGTCATTTAATAAACGAGTGTAGAAAACGTCAATACAATAATAGTAAGAAAGAAAATCAGAATTCACATCAAAACTTTTCAAAATTTAACACACAAAATAATTCCTATCAAAAACAAAACCAAAGTAATGCATCTAATCAAAACCAAAATGTTCATTTAAACTACCAACAGTCCCCAGTGGCAGACACCACACTGGAGGATTCAATTGCAAATTTAACGGTGTTCCAGAATTAAAAATCCTCATATCCGACAAAAATCTAGATTATATTTATATCAACTCAAATAACTTAAATTCATGCAACAAACAGTTTCAATTTCTCTAATTAAAGCATGTAAACTTACACCAGAAACTAAATATAATTCAAACGATAAAATAATTTTACATGGCCTAAGTCCTAATAATCCTGTACAAACAGTCGGCAGTTGCATTATCCCACTTGATATCTGTAATCAAACTCTTTATGTAAAATTTCATATACTAAATTCGGCTACAAACGTCCCATATGACGGTCTAATCGGTAAAGATTTTTTACTTAAAGAAAAAGCTAAAATTGATTACAATACTCAATCTCTACAATTATCTTCCATCGTAACTCCAATTAAATTCTATATAAAAAACCAAGAAACTCATTTATCTATTCCAGTCAATCCTATCATACTAAATCCTAGATCTGAGACAATTATCGAATTAAATATCCTAAATCCAAATATCAAAGAAGGATTGATTCCGGAAATAGAATTAGAGCACGGTATTTATTTGTCAAAAGCGATTGTTCAAGTAAATACAAACAATAAGGCACTTGCAACAATGCTTAACACAACTTTATACAAAAAACAATTTAAAGAAATATTAGTCGAATTAGAGCCAATACCAGAACAATTTATTAATTTAAATATAAATTATGAAAATTCTAAAGTCTCAAACTCAAATCGAATTCAATTATTAAAAAATAATCTCAGACTAAATCATTTAAATTCGGAGAACAAAAATTAATATTCGATATATGTACGAAATATAATGACATATTCTATCTTCCTAATGACAGCCTATCTTGTACCAATGCCCTAGAACACGAAATCAATGTCAATGACCCCAAACTTATCTATACAAAATCATATCACTATCCTGAAGCCCATAAAGCTGAGGTAAACAAACAAATAGATAAAATGCTAAACCAAGGCATCATTCAACCGCCCGTCTCCCCTTGGTCTAGTCCCCTTTGGGTCGTTTCGAAGAAACGTGACGCTTCCGGTGAACAAAAATGGCAAATTGTAATAGATTATCGCAAATTAAATGACGTTACAGTAGGCGACGCTTATCCATTACCTAATATAGTAGACATACTTGATCAACTAGGACACTCAAAATACTTTTCAACCCTTGATCTAGCTTCCGGTTTTCACCAAATTCCTATGAAAAAATCAGATCAACAAAAAACTGCTTTCACTACTCCTCTTGGTCATTATGAATACACACGCATGCCATTCGGATTAAAAAATGCACCCGCTACTTTCCAACGACTAATGAATTCAATCTTATCCGGTTTAGAAGGTATACAATGCTTTGTTTACATCGACGATATTGTCATTTACGCATCCTCAATCGAAGAACATTCTCAAAAAATGAAATTAATATTTGATCGATTACGACAAAATAATTTAAAATTACAACCTGATAAATGCGAATTTCTCCGTCGCGAGGTCGCATATCTAGGTCATATCATTTCCGACAAAGGTGTTCAACCAAATCCCGACAAAGTTTCCGCTATCAACAAAATGACACTTCCAAAAAATCAAAAAGACATTAAAACTTTTCTTGAACTAGTAGGATACTACAGAAAATTTATTAAAGATTTCGCAAAAATCGCAAAACCTATGACTACATTATTAAAGAAAGACACAACTTTTACTTGGACAGATGAACACACACATTCATTCAATACATTTAAAAATATCTTAACTAAAGAACCACTATTACAGTACCCAAATTTCAATAAAGAATTTATTTTAACAACAGATGCATCTAATTATGCAATCGGTTCTGTTTTAAATCAAGGCGAAATTAACAAAGATTTACCTATCGCTTACGCATCACGTACACTAAATAACACCGAACAAAACTACAACACAACAGAAAAAGAATTATTATCTATTGTGTGGAGTGTTAACCATTTTAGACCTTATCTTTTCGGTCGAAAATTTACTATTGTGACAGATCACCGACCGCTTACCTGGCTATTCAATTGTAAGGACCCGGGTAGTAAGCTAATACGTTGGCAACTAAAACTTTCAGAATACGATTACAACATTCTTTATAAACCTGGCAAAATTAATTCAAATGCAGATGCACTTTCTCGACCTTTTCAAATTAATATAATTAGAAAAGACGATGTTTTTGAAAATTTTATTCAATATCATTATAAAACTGAAATTATACCTAGAGTTGAATCTATTCCATTTGATAAAAATATTCATTTTCCTAACATATTATTATATTCAAAAGATTTAGATGATAATAATTTATATTCTGAATTAATTAAAGATACTTATGACTTATCGACAATTAGCGATCCAGATCAAATACAATCTTTTGTCAAATTACAAAATAATAATAAATTAACTTATCTTTCAATCTGTAAAAATTTTCATTTTGACAAAGTCGAATATAAAGATATATTTTATTCTCTCAGAAACATAAGAACTGAATTAATAAAAAATAGTAAATTCGATAAAATATTTATTCATGATATTTCTATTAACAATATATTAACATTATATCAATGACAAACAATCTGACTGGGATGAATTTATACCTTTTGCTATGTTTGCTTACAACACTCACGTACACAAGTCGACGGGACTCACCCCTTACGAAACTCTCTTCGGAGAAAAACCTTTCTTACCCTCATCTATCACAAATGAACCAACATTTACCTATTCATATGATGATTATGTCATTAATTTAAAACAAAAACTAAATCATACGCAAAAAATTGCTAGAGAAAATCAAATAAATTCAAAAAACAAATCAAAAATATTTCACGATAATAAAATAAAAACTTTTAATTATAAAATAAATGACTTAGTTTATATTGTAAATAATCAAAGTAAACCTGGATTGAATAAAAAGTTAAGTCCAAATTTTAAAGGTCTATTTAAAATTTCAAAAGTATATTCAAATAATACTGTACAATTACAAATTAAAAATCGTTTTGTTACTTATCACATAAATCAACTGAAACCTTTTGTTTCAGGTCAACATGACTAGTAGACTCTTAAATAATTTATTTCCGAAAATCTTTCTAATATCCATTTACTTATTCCTTGTTATTGCAACTGACGCTACTAATCACCCTAATTACGAAATACGTTACTTTAATAATCATGTAGGACTTTACTACAACCATTTAGGAAATGTAAAGTTATCAAATTCTAAATTTACACTTTTAGCACACTTTAATCTTTCAATAATGAATGAAAATTTTGATAAATTTTCTAAATTATACACAGACTCACTTAATTTATGTAGTCATCAAAAAACAAAAAGTACTCATAATCATGCAATTTATTTCTGTAAAAACTCATTTGAATTATTGAATATTAAATTAAATAAAATTAAGGAAAAAATTGAAACAGTACATCATATCACTGGACATAATTTACAAATTAATAACAGATATAAACGAGGATTATTCAATGGCGGCTCATACGCATTACACTGGCTTTTTGGTACCCCTGATTACAATGATGCTAAATTTTACGAAGAATCAATTAGATCAGAGATGTACAAACTACGGCCCGCGGGCCAGACCCGGCCCGGCAGGTAATTTTATTCGGCCCGCGAAAGTTTTCGAATTCTGTGGACTGTTTAGTATTGGTGTATCTGTAATTAAGTAACAATAAAAATTAAAATTCAAAGCTGTCTTAGTCATAATGAGATTTTTAAATTGGCATATTCACGTAGCCCACCGCAAATGGATTTAAATCCCAATCTGGCCCTTGCGGCAAAAAGTTTGGACACTCCTGAATTAGATCTTTAATTAGCAGTAATCATAAAACACAATCTTTAATGAAACAACAAATTGGAATTATTTCAAGTACTATTTCAAACTTTAATGCATCGATTTAAAATCTAAGAATTAACGAAGACAAATTAAACGCAAATATTTTATTATTTAACAATTTTTCAAAACAAACAACACAATCTATTAACGAAATTCACTTACAACAAATAATTACTGAGCAAATAACTTTATTAACTCATACTTTAACTGACTTAGATGAACAGTATAATTCTTTAATAGCATCAATAACTTTAGCTAAGCATAATATTTTACATCCTTATGTAATTTCTCCATTTAATTTGTTAAAAGAACTATCAACTATTAATCTACATAACGGACAATCGTTTCCGATTTCGCTTTCTTACTCAACAATTCATAAATACTTTGAACTCTGTAAAACTGAAGTAATTTATATAAATAATCTGGTCATTTTTGCAATAAAATTCCCAATAGTCGACGATTTATTTTACAATCTTTATGAAATGTTACCATTACCAATCCCACATAATGTATCTAATGTCTATTCCTATATTATACCATCCAGTAAATATTTATTAATGAGTTCTACAAAAGTCTTTTGTGCACAAATTCAAAATCTTGAAAAATGTAAGGAAATCTCAACATCCGACTACATATGCAACCAAATTACACCAATGAGAGTTACAGAGAAGATGACGTGCGAAGTTTCCTTTATAACATCTGTAATGAAAAATATTCCACACTCATGCAGTACCCGTACTGTAAACGCCGATCTAGAAATCTGGCATCCATTACCAGATAATAGATGGATCTTTATCATCAGTCAAGCACAACAACTAACCCTATCTTGTCAATCAGCACCGATAGAAGATATCACACTTAAATCAACTGGCATTCTATCATTACCAGAAAACTGTAAAGGCTATTCCGAAAATTATGTAATCGAATCATCATCCGAAAAAGAACAAAACTACTCGCATAAGATACCGGAATACAACATCGCTTATGACGATTGCTGCATCTCAAATATACCAAAAACAAGATTAAATAATCCATTACAATTATCTACAATCAAATTATCAAATTTCAAGTTAGAAGAACTCAAATATTCGAAACACGCATTAAATCAATTAGACGAAATTTTAAAAAAAGAGCTTAACAAACCCATTCACGAACAACATCATTCTTGGTTATCGACATTATTATCCATAATAATAACATTAATCAGTCTAATTATAATTTACAACTTATTTCGCTGGTGCGGAATTTTTAAGTTATTCAAAAAATATTTCTTTTGCTCAAACGAAACACGAGCTATAACCGATGGCTGTTGTTTGAAAATTTTCAATACAAATATAAATTCGACTCCAACAAGTAGACTTCAACTCTCAGAAATCTTAGAAGAAGAAGAACGTCGTCGTGCAGAAGAAGAAGGTCTAGATACCGGCTTAAACCAACGTTTAATCAATACAGCTATCCTAAAACCTAGAAGATCGACGTCCCGCGAACCCTCAATTAACATGAACTGACGTAATACCACTCTCATATTAGTGCAACGTCCATGTGCAGTGTTAGTGAAAAAAGAAAAGAAAAAAATCAGTGAAAAGAAAATCGTGCGACAAAAAAAATAAAATAATGAAAAGTGAACAAAATCGTATAATAATAAGTTAATAATATACATAAGTTACAATTTAGTTACATTTTAAGATCACATAAATTCATATTAAGTTAGTTTAAATATAAACTAACACATTTCACGTAATTGATAAATATATCTTATATTCTTATAATCTTATAATCAATTACCTTTTATTATCTATAAATCATTTATTATTCTCATCACGAGATCATTAAAGTATTATAAAAGAATAAATCTAATCATTATCGATTATTTTACTATTATTATATGTAAATTTTATCATTAGTACCTATTTTAGAAAAAAAAAATATATATACTTACCTGTAATTAGATATTAAATTATTAAATAATTAATCTGTTGGTAATTAATCCGCTGATGATACTGCGAATTTAATTGTTTATTTTAAAATTGATTTATTTAATCTTACCCCCTATAAATCAATCTTAAGGAGGGAGGTGTTAGATACTGTATTTATACATATATATAATTATTATAAACAATCTCCAATATATTTTGTATATGTAATCTTTTGTAAACTTATTGTATTTTACATTCTAAATGTTAAACATCCTTTATAGCCCAGACAGTCAAAATTTGAAGTTAGAAATTTAAACAAAGAATAATAATAACAAAATTTATAACTATAGTTTTTCTACGTGTAAATTAGTCAGTTTCCTTTTTAAACAATTACTAATAAAATTTTGGTTGTCTGAGCGTAAGGTACACAGGAAATCTAGCGTCTGGCCAAATCTAGTTAAAATGCAACGCGACGAAAAACACCACTTTTCGTCGCTTGCCCATCAAAACTCTACTCAATTTTTATACATATGCTTTGGCCCTTCGTTGGAACAATCAGTTCTGATTCATCTTTCGACTTCTACAGATCACTAACTAACTTCGACAAATTATAACTTTAATTTATACTTTACTTATATTTTACTTATAAGGTAAAACCGTCAAACATTGACACATCTTTAGTTATTAATTTTTTAAAATTTTATTAAGATTTATAATTTTTTTTTTCTTAGTAGAATAATTAGCTACATATATTAGTTTCTAAAATGTAAAGTAATTTTTTGATTATCATAAACGGTATTGAGAATATTTAATATATATGTATATACCATAATTAGTCAATGTTACCCTACATGTGGGTAACATTGACATGCCTTGTTTTTTCTTGCTTTATGCATTGAAATGGCAATGTTACAATATAGGAATTTAATTTTGACATAGAACTTCCTTTTTTAATTTGACAATTTTAAATTTATTTACAAAAATTGGTCAAAAGTGCATTTTTATGAAACCAATTATTTCCTTAGTGATAAATAATTCTTCTATTCTTATTATAAGTAAATACTAGGTAGTAAATAAAGGAATAATAACATAAGAGTGAACTTTATTGTAATTTTAAGAAAATTTATAATATACATGCAATTAATTAACAATTAAAGAATTTTACTCCGCATCAAAAAAATTTGTTTGAAAAAAATACATGTCACGACGAATTCGTGGTTGAGTCAGCACACGTACTATATCTGTAGCAAGAACGTAACTTTTGTCTGTAATGTCCGGAAAAGTAAAATGACCTCCTCGCTTTCTTAAAAAAAACGAATTGTGCATGAAATGGTACGCGAATTGCAGGTAAAAACCTCTTAGAATGGAAGTTTCAAACACGAATTGTCACCATATAAAAAACAACACGTCGGTATCCATTCGCCATAAGCCCTAAGCTTCGAGCAACGAGCGATGGATGGTGATATTATCTACAGTAGTCATATACATTATTTTTAGAGCTAATCAACAGCGTTCTGTGACTCACTATGAAAATTTTAAAAGCCGTTTTCAAAGATGTGTCAATGTTACCCTACTGTCAATGTTAGCCTACTTTACCTTATGTTACTTTAATAAATATAGTGTTACAATTAAACTCTTTTTATTTCTCACCAATAATAAAAAGAAATCAATCGGGCACACAACAGTAATTTTATTTTAATTTTATAATTTTTTGGCAAATTCACAATAGTTTATAAAAATTACAATATAAAACATGGTAAAATTACTATGATTATCAATGTAACTTTAAATTATTTTTTTACAGTGTAGTTAATTACAGTTACATTATTTCTTGAGATATAAAGATAATACATACATGCATACACAATTACGCCATGTATTCAGAAGGGTGTGGCACAAACTCTTCCCATTGTACCGAAATTAATTTTCTCTAAACATTCCTATCCAGACAAGCAACTATAGCTTCATCTACATTCATGATATCTAAAAATACATTGCTCATATATTCCTACTACTTGGAAAATTTCGTTCACACAAGCCATTATTTCAATCATACTACACCATATACTCCTCGGTCCTCCACGCAAACTTATACCTTCAAAATTATTCACATATATTCTTAATAATTCGCTTAATTATACTGTTAAATACTGTTAAATGTAAACACATTAAATAATTTTATAAATGATTTAAAAATTTAGCTACGCACATAAATTCAACATAAAACTTAACAGAAAACTTAAAAAAAAAATTATTACATACCTGTTTAACATTAATTTTATCAAAACAAAAATTATCACTTTATTTTAGATAATTTCACATGTAAAAATAAATTATTTCACGAATTATTATTTATAACTTGAAATATTTATTTTACTTTGTATGTAATATTAAATTATTATATATCATAAAATTAAATTATTTTCGCAAAAAAAAAAACACATTTTGTAATTGACGTATAAATATTATTTTGAAAATACCTATATAATTAAAAATAAAAATAGTTTATTGATATATTAATAGTATGTAATATTCCGTAATATATAATAAAATTATAATTTAAATTTATTATTATTTAAATATTATTATATATAAATATTATTATTATATAAATTTCATGATCAAAGCGACTATCCTTAGACAATACATACATACAAACACAATCACGCCATGTGCCCAAAAGGGTATGGCACAAACCCTTTCCACTATCCCGAAATCAGTTTCCTCCAAACATTTCTATCCAGACAAGCAACTTTAGCTTCACCCACATTCATAATTTCTCTCATACATGTTTTCTTCTATTCCTACCACTTGGAAATTAACAATCTTACACAAAGAAAAGAATGGGCTCAGACTAACCTTCCTGGAAAATTTAGAAATTAAAACAGCCATAAAATCAAAAGTCAACCTTATGAATGAACAACTTGACCTAATACCATCACCCTTCATAAATATAGTAACCAGATGTTTTTCCAATACTTCTTCTCCCTCCCACTTAGACACTTAAAAAAATTTTGTAAGATTTTTGTATCATTCTTCTGATGGGCGTATACAAATTGGGCACAACATCTTTATAATCCGCTTCAGCAGTCAAGGTGCAAAACAGGTACCAGAATCGACGCATGCAAACTGGGCAGAGATTCCAGGTAGCCAGTTTAAATACGTACTTACTTAAATACGAGAATCGAAATGATACAGCATAATTTTTGTAATAAATATAAAAACATATCAATTTAACAAAATTTATTCTACTTATCATGTTGTCTTCATGTTTTTTTTATCATTTCTAAAATATAATTAAGCACATCATGATTATAATGAATAACAACTAAACAACCTTAACCTAACCTACCCTAAGCCAACATAATATTTTGATTGCGCTTATGTAAGGTTTTTTTTTTCTCGCTTTTATGCAATTCACCTTGTAGTTTTTAGCACCCAGGTACGTTAAGTTTGGAAATTCTCTTGATCTCTTTCACTTCCATCATTAAATAAAATACAATTTCTCTGATCTTAACGTCAAAAGAATCAAATCAATATTAATGAATATTTATTTCAAAGCAAAATATATACACCCTTCGTATAGGTACGAAAGGATTAGTACCTGTGCACTGAAGGGGATTTTAGGGGTTAGTTGTGCCCTATTTGTATGTGCAGATTAAGGCTACCTGAAATCTGTGCCCAGGTTACTTGCGCCGCTTCTGATGATGGCGTAACTGCCTTAATCACGTGATCAAGACTTTTTTTAATAAAAAGAAAAATTGTAAAATATACCAAGTGATTTATTAAAATTTAATATTACAGTAAAAGTTTGTTGTTCGATTGTTATATTTATTATTATATGTATATTTGAATATATTTATATGTATACATATTTGTATTCATTGTAGTGCCCTAAAGAAGGTAATAGTGATTGCCGAAACGTTGGCTTAGTAGTTAATAAAAATATATAAAAGACTAATTTCTGTCAATTACCAATTATTTATTTTTACATTATTTATGTTATTTGTATATTTTTCTTAATGATGATATACGTAGAGTATATCAAAATGTCGATTTTTAATTAATAATTATACTGATATTAATTCTAAAGTTTTTATAATTTAATATAAAAATTAAATTTTATATAACCAAATTCGTATTTCTCATGATACATGAATTTTAAAATAAATCTTTAAATGTACAAAATTGAAAAAAATAATATCGAAATAGGTTTAAAAATATAAAACAATATTATTTCGTAAAAAATAATCCAATATTTATTCTGTATATTTAAATTGACACATTATTATAACATATGTGGACGCATTTGCAAATATCTGAAAAAAAAATATTTATCAATAAAATATATTTTTTAATAAATTATTACAGAACCAGGACCTAAAGCCGTTTGTTTCTATTATTATTATTATCAATAAAAACAATGGCCCGTATTCACACTTCACTTTTAAAAGTGATTTTTTTCAAAAGTGTTTTTGACGTTTGCTTAAAATTACTTATTAAGCAATTTGAATTAGTTTATTCGAATTTTATAATATTAGATATAATATATATATATATATGAAAAATAGAAATACTATTCATATTTGATAAGAGGTAGAAATAAAGATTTATTTTAAAGAAAAAATAAAAGCACTTTTTCTTAAACAAAAGAGGTACGAATACCAGTGTTATTTGGTCAACTTTTAAAATTTCTAATCGTAAAATTATTTATTGTAAATTAATAAAACGATGCCTTTTTGTCGCCTTGAAATTGACTTTGGTTAAATTATTTATTATGAAATCGGTCCTAAAGTTTCATATTATTGAGATTAATTAGATTTGATATACTTACAATATATAACAACGAATTGTCGATACTAAAAATTTCACAGATGTTAAAAGTGACCTTTTGTGTTTTGAAACGTAATAGAAAAAGACCTATATAATCGCTTATGTCATTATTATAATTCTTATTATATCTAATTTCACGTAAAATATGAATGCATTTACTACTCTGAAACAAAAACATTAAATCATTAATAATATTTCATGTTTTACAATTAATGTAAAATTAAGAACCGAATCCGGATAATTTTAAATCCGGATACAAAACTATCCGGATATCAGGATAATTAGGTTTTTGGATCTCAGATCCGGATTTCAGGTATAAATTTTTCACGCATTATACAAATATGTATGCATGTTTCTTTTAAAAATACAGGTGATTTATGACTTCGGGGAAAAACTACACTGGATGATTTCTATGAATAATCTAAATAAAAAACTTTAAATAAACATATACCTGAAAATGCTTTCTAACGGAACTGTAGCCGTTAGAAGTTTATTACATGTAACATCAATCGCGTTAGCCTTATTTATTATGTCAAGAAAAAAAAAAAAACAAGTCATAAACTTCTCAATAATTGTAAAATTACTGATTGAATTTCTAACATGTTATTTAAGCACTAGTAAACCAATTTACTACTTTATAAATTTTTGTAAACACATAAATATATATTTAATTTACAATAATTATAAATCGAAGACAAATTTTGTCAGGACGCAGTAAGTCATTGGTTTACTAGTGTTTAAACAAAATGTTAGAAAATCAATCAGTAATTTTACGACGTCATAAATTACCCTGTATATCTATTTGCACTCTAAAAAAATATATCTAATTTTACCAACAAATCATGAGACACTATATGATCGACGTTGAGATCGCCGAAACGTCGATTATTATATACGTACATACATACACAATCTCGCCATGTACTCAAAAGAGTGTGGCACAAACTCTTTCCATTATTCCGAAATCAGTTTTTCTCAAACATTCTTATCCAAACAAGCAACTTTAGCTTTATCCACATTCATAATTCCTCTCTCATATGTTCTTCTATTTCTACTAGTTGGAAACTCAATCATACACCACTCGTCGGACGTCAACTGGCAAACGTATATCGACGTAAACGTTGGTTATTAATAAATATTAATACAGAACTTATACCTGAACTCGTTTTATTTAAACAATTGTTAAATCTTAATTAAATACTTACCGCATCAGAAGTATATTTGAAAAGAGATGTGATAAATATTAAAGCAATATAGTTATAACCATTCCAAAATATTACCAATATAACATCGAGAAATGTTAAATTTTGAAAAAAAATATTTATAATTAATTAAATATTTTTTGGCGTTGAAAATTGTTTTTAACATTGATTTTTTTTTGCATTTTACGCCGTGTATATTTATTACAAAGAACTAAATAAACATTAGTTATTTTTTAGATAAAAAAAAGTATTGACTCTGCCGGGAGTCAAACCCAGGTCTTCTGGCTTTCGCGGACATAGTACCATAATACCAAGATAAAATGTAAGCACACATTAGTGCAAGTTGTATAATTATTGAAGAAATTTTTATATTTTCTATTTGAACTTGAGTGCCATGTTTGATATTTTTAATGCTATAAGGTAATATTGGTATTATCCGACATACTAAATAAATAATTTTGATACTAGAAAGAAAATTATTACTCTTTGTAGACATTTCACTCTTTTACAACGTTGTTATGATTATATTTTACTCGATCTAAATGTTTTTATATTACATTAACTTATTAAATGAGAGTTATGAAAATCAATATTTATTTATATAATTATTTAGAAATTGTAAGAGCTATTATGCAAAGTATTACTGGATTAAAGAGCGAAGCTCAAAATTTGAATTTTTCTTGAGTTGTTACGCATGAAAAAAAAAGAGATGCTGTTCTTTTACGTAATAATATATCGTGTGAATATAGCATTAATAAATAATACACTGTAGAAAACATATCTTAAATTTATGTAATTTTACAGTCGTTTTAACAGTAAAAATAAAAACTTTTGTAATTTTAATGTGAGAATTTACGTAATATTATTTTTTTTCTAAAAAAATTACATACACAAAACATCACAGTGTAATTATGATTGGCTAAAACGGGTTTTACTTTTATGTAACTATATAAAGTTTAAAATTGCTCATTATGCATTTTGCTATATATGTGTAAAAAAAATGTATAATTTTCTGTACAAATAAAATTTTCTGTATTACACGATTCAATATTAGTTTTTATATAGAAATCCGTACAGTTCACTGGCAAATATATATCGACGTAAAAGTTGGTTATTAATAAATATTAATACAGAACTTAAACTTGAACCCGTTATATTTAAACAATTGTTATACCTTAATAAAATACTTACCGCATCAGAAGTGTATTTGAAAAGAGACGTGATAAATATTAAAGCAATATAGTTATAACCATTCCAAAATATTACCAATATAACATCGAGAAATGTTGGATTTTGAAAAAAATTATCAGTTACATAATACGTAGATATAAGACAATTATTAAAATATTTTGCATAACTTGCTAATAAAATTATCTGAAAGAAATTATTAATATTTTTACAATTTTTTGATATTATACCGTGGATATTAATAATTTTTTCCAATTTTTCAATCAATATATTTTCATCATGTTTATCTTTTACAATATTTTTTAATTTTTGATTTAGCAAGTTGAATTTTATTTTGCAATCGAAGAGTAATGTAGCCAACAAAACAAGTGATAAACTATTTATAAATTCAGCGGAATTATAATTTAAAGTAAGTATCAGTGAAATTACTTCACTAGTAATATCAATAATAATCATTACTACACATATTAAAATAAAAAAAGTAAATATTTTTCGAACATTTCTAGTAAATCTTGCATAATTTACTTCAATATTTAAGTTTTGCAGTAACATATCAGTTTGATATATTTTTTGTAAAATATTTTGAAACTTATTTCGATGAATATGAAAAGTCAGTAAATTTATCAGTAAAGAAATACTTCTAAGAAAATCTTGTATAAGCCAATCAACAATTTCTACCGTTATATACTCTGAGAAGTTGAATGTTTTCATGCCGTAATAAAAAGATAAAATGTAAGCACACAATACTCCCAATTGTATAATTTTTAAAAAAAAATTTATATTTTTTATTTCAACTTGAGTACCATGTTTGATATTTTTAATGCTATATGGTAATACTGGTATTATCCGACATACTAAATAAATAATTTTGATACTGGAAAGAAAATTATTACTTTTTCTAGACATTTCACTTTTGTACAACGTTCTTATGATTATATTTCACTCGATCTAATTGTTTTTATATTAGATACATTAACTTATTAAATGCGACTTAAGAAAATCAATTTTTTTTTTAATATTATTATTATTGGTTTTTAAATTAATTATTTAAAAATTGTAAGAGCTATGTAGAGTATTACTGGATTAAAGAGCGTAGCTTAAAATATGAAATTTTAATGTTCAAATGTTATGTTGTTACGCATGAAAAAAAAAGTGGCTATTTATACATACGGTATGTATACGCAATTGGCTATTTATACATACAGTATTTTTACGCAATTGGCTATTTAGGATAGGTTAGGTTAGTAGGTTGGTTTAGGTTTTTTTTTTTAAATTTTAGTATGTATAAATAGCCAATTGCGTATACATACCGTATGTATAAATAGCCTCATCCAAAAAAAAGAGATACTGTTTTTGTACGTAATAATTTATCGTGTGAACATAGCATATATATATACAGACGATTTCGCTTAATTGGGCCACCGCTTAATTGGGGCAGCCGCTTATTTGGGCCAAATCTCAAAGAACAGAAACCAAACCAACAGTAAATTTACATGTTTAATTAAGACAACATTCCACTTAATTGGGCCAACATTCCACTTAATTGGGCCAGTAAATTTAAGATCACAGTACATATTATGTTACAAATATTCACAAGAAAAATATTTACAAAGAATTTAATATGATACGCTTCATATCTTTTTGATTCACAAGATGGAAAATTATATTTAAAAAACTAGCAAATATGTATCAATTAATTACATTAGTATCGACTATACATTTTTGCATTGAATTAAAAATGTTTTTACGTATTTATTATTTTATTTTGGAATTTATTATTAATTTTTCTTAAAAGTTTATATTTTTTGGTTATATGTAGTTTATAGTTTTGTCCAAGAATTTATAAAATAAAATTATTGAAAGAAAAATACGGATTGTTTAATTTTATGTAAAATTCGCTTAATTGGGCCAGCCGCTTAATTGGGCCAAAATGCTCTAGTCCCGATGTGTCCCAATTAAGCGGAATCGACTGTATATATATATATATATATATATATATATATATATATATATATATATATATATATACATATAAATATATATAAATAGTTCGAAGAAAATCTTGTATAACCCAATCAACAATTTCTACCATTACAAACAATAATAAGTTCAATTTTTTTGTGCCATAGTACCAAGATAAAACGTAAGCACACATTAGTCCCAACTGTATAATTATTGAAGAAATTTTCGTATTTTTTATTTGAACTTGAGTGCCATGTTAGATATTTTTAATGCTATAAGGTAATATTGGTATTATCCGACATACTAAATAAATAATTTTGAAACTGGAAAGAAAATTATTACTTTTTCTAGACATTTCACTTTTGTCAACGTTCTTATGATTGTGTTTTACTCTACCTAACTGTTTTTATATTACATTAACTTATTAAATGAGAGTTATGAAAATCAATATTTATTTATATTATTATTATTGCTTTTTAACTTGACGAACGATCACCCGATATATATATATATATATATATATATATATATATATATATATATATATTTAGCAAATCTACAGGATCTTCGCTCGGGTGCTACAAATAATTTTACTGTATTATTTCACGGGTAAATTTGTTAAATTTGTTGTTCTTGTATATTGTATTTTCTTTAATTTTACGTTAAAATAGGTTTAAATTAGTGACTACGGTAGCGAAGCACAGACATTCTACTAACATTTTATTGAACAAGATTAGAAGTATATGGGTAAACCCATATATAGACTACTTTGACATTTTTCGGAAAGTTGGCAACACTGTATTTTAATAATATTATAATTTATGTGGGCACTAGGAGATACTTTTCTGAAAATTTAATCAAAATCGAATAAATAATGTAGCCACAATGATTTTTTAAAAAATTTTGGGATTTTTTTTTTCGATAAGTTGGCAACACTGTATTTTGTTAAAATTGCATAATTTATTTAGGCATTAGGAAAAGCTTTTATGAAAATTTGATTAAAATCGGTTAAATAAAATGGTCATGATAAATTTTTAAAAATTTTACTAATTTTTTTTCTCGGAAAGTTGGCAACACTGTATTTTGTTAAAATTAAATAAATTATATGAATACTAGGAGAATCTTTTGTGAAAATTTGAGTAAAATCGGTTGAATAACATGGCCATAATAAATTTTTTAAAACTTTAGTAATTTTTTTCTCGGAAAGTTGCCAACACTAAATATTAATAAAATTATGTAATTAATGGGAGCATTAGGGAAATCTTTTGTGAAAATTTGATCAAAATCGGATAAATAACGTAGCCAATATGAATTTTTAAAAATTTTAGTATTTTTTTTCTCGGAAAGTTGGCATCACTGGAAAAAAACAAAATCACATGACCATTTTGGGCACTAGACAAATTTATCCTGAAAATTTCATTAAAATCGGTTGAACCGTCTAGGAGGAGTTGCGGCCACAAAATTTTGACTTACGACCGAGCGAGCGAGCGATCGAGCGAGCGAGCTGACGACGCACACACATACACCCACATAAACTAAATTCAGATTCGTCATCTAGGGACTATATAAAGGATTTCTATACACAATTTTTTTTTTTTTGAAAATGTTACAGACACCGTACCAAACGCTATACTACTTTTTCCTTGCAGTCAAAGTAGTAAAAACAGAATGAACAAGATTAGAAGTATATGGGAAAACCCATATATAGACTACTTTGACATTTCTCAGAAAGTTGGCAACACTGTATTTTAATAATATTATAATTTATGTTGGCAATAGGAGATACTTTTCTGAAAATTTGATCAAAATCGAATAAATAATGTAGCCACAATGAATTTTTTTAAAATTTTGTGATTTTTTTTCTCGATAAGTTGGCAACACTGTATTTTGTTAAAATTGCATAATTTATTTAGGCACTAGGAAAAACTTTTATAAATATTTGATTAAAATCGGTTAAATAAAATGGTCAAAATAAATTTTTTTTAATTGTACTAATTTTTTTTCGGAAAGTTGGCAACACTGTATTTTGTTAAAATTACATAAATTATATGAATACTAGGAGAATCTTTTGTGAAAATTTGAGTAAAATCGGTTGAATAACATGGCCATAATAAAAATTTTAAAACTTTAGTAATTTTTTTCTCGGAAAGTTGGCAACACTGAAAATTAATAAAATTATGTAATTAATGGGAGCATTAGGGAAATCTTTTCTGAAAATTTGATCAAAATCGGATAAATAACGTAGCCAATATGAATTTTTAAAAACTTTAGTAATTTTTTTCTCGGAAAGTTGGCATCACTGGAAAAAAACAAAACCACATGACCATCTTGGGTACTAGACAAATTTATCCTGAAAATTTCATTAAAATCGGTTGAACCGTCTAGGAGGAGTTGCGGCCACAAAATTTTGACTTACGACCGAGCGAGCGAGCGAGCGAGCGAGCGAGCTGACGACGCACACACATACACCCACATAAACTAAGTTCAGATTCGTCATCTACAGGCTATATGAAGGATTTCTATACAATTTTTTTTTTTTTTTGAAAATGTTACAGACACCGTACCAAACGCTTTACTACTTTTCCTTGCAGTCAAAGTAGTAAAAATCACTAAATCCAGGGTGACAGAAGTGCCGTAAAGTCAAACAAATACTAGATTTACTAATACCAGACCTGCAAGCTTGAAAAAGACACTAAGTTCTGGAAAAATCCAAAAAATCTAGGTAGGTACAATCGTCCTAGATTTTCTGGGTTTTTTACATAACTGGATTTCCAGTTATTCCGGGTAATAAATTAGAAACTTAGTATATTTCTGTAAATAGGTGGCATATTTATGTCAAGACAGTTTTGTTTCTAGTTAAGCGGGATTTACAATAGCCCGGGAACGGGAACGAGAACGGAAACGGGAACGAGAACGAGAACGGGAAAAGTTGAGTTACTAGCAATCATATGAGATAGATACACAATGCACGTGAAACATGACCTTACCATGACTACAGTGTTTGTCGTTATAGAAATTTTTCTGTGGTAAGGCATAGCAGATTTTCTATTATTTAAAATTTATATTAAATTTTCTAAATTTAACAATTGTTAACATAGTAAAAAATCTTTCAGAACTCATTATATAAAATAAATATTATAATACAGAACTTAAACTTAAAGCCGTTTTATTTAAACAAATACTTACCGCATCAGAAGTGTATTTGAAAAGAGACGTGATAAATATTAAAGCAATATAGTTATAACCATTCCAAAATATTACCAATATATCATCGAGAAATGTTGAATTTTGAAAAAAAATATCAGTTACATAATACGTAGACATAAGACAATTATTAAAATATTTTGCATAACTTGCTAATAAAATTATCTGAAAGAAATTATTGATATTTTTACAATTTTTCGATATTTTACCGTGGAGATTAATAATTTTTTCCAATTTTTCAATCAATATATTTTCATCACGTTTATCTTTTACAATATTTTTTAATTTTTGATTTAGCAAGTTGAATTTTATTTTGCAATCGAAGAGTAATGTAGCCAACAAAACAAGTGATAAACTATTTATAAATTCAGCAGAATAACAATTTAAAACAGATATCAATGGAATTACTTCACCAATAATATCAAAAATAACCATTACTATATATATATTAAAATAAAGAAAGTAAATGTTTTTCGAACATTTCTAGTAAATCTTGCATAATTTACTGTAATATTTGAGTTTTGCAGTAAAATATCAGTTTGATATATTTCTTGTAAAATATTTTGAAATTTATTTCGATAAATATAAAATGTCAATAAATTTATCAGTAAAGAAATAGTTCGAAGAAAATCTTGTATAACCCAATCAACAAGTTCTACCATTACAAACAATAAGTTCAATTTTTTTGTCCCATAGTACCAAAATAAAACGTAAACACACATTAGTCCCAACTGTATAATTATTGAAGAAATTTTCGTATTTTTTATTTGAACTTGAGTGCCATGTTTGATATTTTTAATGCTATAAGGTAATATTGGTATTATCCGACATACTAAATAAATAATTTTGATACTGGAAAGAAAATTATTACTTTTTCTAGACATTTCACTTTTGTCATCGTTCTTATGATTGTGTTTTACTCAACCTAACTGTTTTTATATTACATTAACTTATCAAATGCGAGTTATGAAAATCAATATTTATTTAAATTAGTATTATTGTTTTTTTATTAATTATTTAAAATGAATTATGTATCGTAATTGCTAGAGCTGATAGTACGTTCAAAAATAAGGGTACCTTTTTATATACACTTTTTTCCAAAACTCAATAATAAGGGAGATACAACCCTTTAAAGGGGTGATATAGAAAGCATTTTTTTTTTAATATTTCAGACGCTTTTGAATAACAGGTTCATATTTTAGGGGTGAGTATATGACATTAGAACAATGAAATTTATGTTACCACTTATTCCATCCCTTATGATTAAGGGGTAGTTTTGGGGGGTACGTGTGAGTTATTACGTCATATTTTTTTTAATTTGCAATTATTTAAACAAAATTCTAAAAAACATGATTCTCCAGACTATTCTACGCAAAAAAGGTATACTTGTTACATTTCGATAAATATTACCGTTTTCGAGTAATTTAAAGTTAAAGTAAACGTGCATTTTTATGTAATCGTAACAGTCATTTAATAAGTAAAGTAGGCTTTGGTTGTATCTCCCTTATTGTTGAGTTTTGGAAAAAAGTGTATATAAAAATGTACCCTTATTTTTGAACGTACTTTCAGCTCTAGCAATTACGGTACATAATTCTGGACCACCCTGTATAGAGTATTATTGAATTAAAGAGCGAAGCTTAAAATATGAAATTTTAATAATCAGTACTCCATTGTTTAAAAATATTTCAGCCATCCTTACTTTATACTTTTCTTTCGTTCGTTCTAAATTAGACTATTGTGCGTCCATTTGTGGGTCCGCGACATTTTGCCGCCGGACATTTTGCCACGGGACATTTTGCCGCCGCGACATTTTGCCGCCGGGACATTTTGCAGCCGGGACATTTTGAAGCCGGGACATTTTGCCGCCAGGCAAGTATTAGGCGTAGAAGACAAACACCTACAAACAACCTATTAACCTAACCTACCCTAACCTAACCTAACCAATATTTCATCGAATTATCTCTTCTTTTGTTTCCTACCGAAAGCTACGCATAATACTTGCCTGGCGGCAAAATGTCCCGGCGGCAAAATGTCGCGGCGGCAAAACGTCCGTGGCAAAATGTCCGGCGGCAAAATGTCGCGGCGGCAAAATGTCGCGGCGGCAAAAAGTCCGTGGCAAAATGTCCGGCGGCAAAACGTCGGCGGCAAAACGTCCCGGTCCCTCCATTTGTAACCCCTTTTATGATGTCCATCAAAACCGGATTGAAATCATCCAGAGAAGATTTTTAAAATACTTTCACTATAAAGTAAATAATAGTTACCCTGACTTAACTGTTTCATACAAAAAACTAATGGATATAGTTGAACTGCGTAGTTTTCTTGAACGTCGAGAAAATATTTTAGTTTATCATTTCTCAAAATTAATTCATCGTACGGTGAATGATGCTTACTCCTATTCGTTTTTTTTTTTTTGCACTAGAAATTCTATCACATTCTACCTGCCTAATGCACGAACTAAACTTTTCCTAGCATCGCCCATTGTGAATTCTATGGCTTAGTGCCAATAATTATTGTAAATATTCTGTGTAACTTTTATTTTGCAATTTCGTATTTTATATTATTGTTTGGTTGCAAAAGCATAAACGGAAAATGAGTGCTGTGGAAATGAAATTTTTACGTGGGGTATGTGGTGTGACTATAGGAGAGATCGGGTACGAAATACGATTTGTGTATGATGAGTGTGAAATTGAAAAAAATGTTGTAGCAAAAGTGTTCGAGTCAGTTAAGATGGTTCGGACATGTTGAGCGAATGTCTAATGAACGTTTGGTTAAAAAGGTTTATTTGAATGATTTTGATGGTATACGTTTGCGTGGATGTCCCATGAGTAGTTGGAGTGGTATGATTGAAAGTGTTTTGCGTGAGCGAAAGTTTCCAAGTAGTAGGAATAAAAGAGCATGTATGAGAGGAATTATGAATGTGGATAAAGCGAAAGTAGCTTGTTTGGATAGGAATGTTTGTAGGCGACTGATTTCGGGATGACGAAAAGAGTTTGTGCCACACCCTTTTGGGTACATGGCGTGATTGTGTATGTATGTATGTATGTATGTATGTATGTTTTTATATTTTAATCTATTCTGAAATTGGATTCGTCTGTTGGATAGTGTATTTTTAAATAAATAAATAAATATATTAATCAATACACTGTGAAAAAAAATTTATCTTAAAACAGTAAAAATTACATTTTGTAATTTCGCTGTGATGAATTACGTAATGTAAAATTACATAAATTTAATGTACATAATTTTTTTACAGTTTAATTATGATTAGCTGAAGCGGGTTTTACTATTATATAATAAATATTGATACAGAACTTACACCTAAAGCTGTTTTATTTAAACAATTATTATATCTTAATAAAATACTTACCGCATCAGAAGTGTATTTAAAAAGAGACGTGATACATATTAAAGCAATACAATTATAACCATTCCAAAATATTACCAATATAACATTAAAAAATGTTAAATTTTGAAAAAAATTATTAGTTATGTAAATCGTAGCTATAAGACTATTATTAAAATATTTTGCATAACTTGCTAATAAAATTATCTGAAAGAAATTATTGATATTTTTACAATTTTTCGATATTTTACCATGGATATTAATAATTTTTTCCAAATTTTCAATCAATATATTTTCATCACGTTTATCTTTTACAATATTTTTTAATTTTTGATTTAACAAGTTGTATTTTATTTTGCAATCGAAGATTAATGTAGTCAACAAAATAAGTGATAGACTATTTAAAAAATCAGCAGAATAATAATTTAATATAAGTATCAGTGGAAATACTTCAATAATATCAAAAATAATCATTACTATATATATATATTAAAATAAAGAAAGTAAATGTTTTTCGAACATTTCTATCTTGCATAATTAACTTCAATATTCAATTTTTGCAGTATAATATCAGTTTGATATATTTTTTGTAAAATATTTTGAAACTTATTTCGATAAATATAAAATGTCAGTAAATTTATAAGTAAAGAAATAGTTCTAAGAAAATTTTGTATAACCCAATCAACGATTTCTACCATTACATAGATTGAGGAATTCAATGTTTTTATGCCGTAATACAAAGTTAAAATGTAAGCACACATAAGTGCCAGTTGTATAATTATTGAAGAAATTTTTGTGTTTTCTATTTGAACTTGAGTGCCATGTTTGATATTTTTAATGCTATAAGGTAATATTGGTATTATCCGACATACTAAATAAATAATTTTGATACTGGAAAGAAAATTATTACTCTTTGTAGACATTTCACTCTTTTACAACGTTGTTATAATTATATTTTACTCGACCTAAATGTTTTTATATTACATTAACTTATTAAATGCAAGTTATGAAAATCAATATTGATTTATATTATTATTATTGCTTTTTAATTAATTATTTAAATATACATACACATACATAATCACGCCATATACCTAAAAGGATGTGGCACAAACTCTTTCCATTATCGCAGATTCTGACAAATATGTTAATCCAATACAAACTACGATTTTTAGGCAATACTTGTTAATATCGAAAATTGCTCATGTGTGTATTTCTAAACTTCTTCTTGATTTACTGATTTTAAATGAATATTATTTTGAATTTTTATTATTGCAAGTTTTATTTCTATTCTACTTCCACAATAAAATCGCGCCGGAAGTTGAAACCGATAGGTTAATACATACATACATACACAATCACGCCATGTACCCAAAAGGGTGTGGCACAAACTCTTTTCATCATTCCGAAATCAGTCGCCTCCAAACATTCCTATCCAAACAAGCAACTTTCGCTTCATCTACATTCATAATTCCTCTCATACATGCTCTTTTATTCCTACTACTTGGAAACTTTCGCTCAAGCAAGCCACCCTCTTAATTATGCCACTCCAACTACTCATCGGACGTCCACGCAAACGTATACCATCAAAATCATTCAAATCAATCTTTTTAATCAAACGTTCATTAGACATTCGCTCAACATGTCCGAACCATCTTAACTGACTAACACCAACATTTGCTACAACATTTTTTTCGAATTTCACACTCATCATACACTAATCTATTTCGTACCCGATCTCTCCTATTTACACGACATACCCCACGTAAAAACCTCATTTCCCCAGCAGTCATTTTCCGTTTATGCTTTTGCAACCAAACCCAACATTCACTACCCTATACATCAACGTAGGCACCAAAACTGCATTGTATATACTCAAACGGGCTTCTTTGGACACATTTACATTCCTAGCAAAAGTTCCCAAAGCACCCAAAGCACCTTACAACAGCAGCATTTACTCTCCTTTCAATTTCACGATCAAAACGGCCATCTCTAGACAGCAAACTTCCCAAATAGACAAATTCATCTACCTGCTCTAAACGTACACCGTATCAATATATACATTACATTCAGTCATCAAGTCACCCTTCCCGGAAAAACTAAAACTTTGCACTTATCAACATTCAACACAAGATTCATTGAATCTTTACCAACAACATCGACCAAAAACGGTTCTACGATCAACGGGTTGATCACCATTCATTTAAACTTATATTATTTGTAAAACTTTTTAATAAAATACTCACCGCATCAGAAGTGTATTTAAAAAGAGATGTAATAAATATTAAATTAAAATAGTTATAAAAATTCCAACATATTATCAATACTATATCGTAAGATTCGGCAGTTTGAGGTAAATTTAAAATCGAAAAATATATAGATATCAGACAATTGTTAAAAAAATTCGCATAACTCGCTAATAAAATTGGTTGGAATAAATCGTTGATATTTTTACAAATTTGCGATATTTTTCTATGAATATATAGAAATTTTTCCAATCTTTCAATCAATCTATTTACGTCACTCTTATCTTTTACAATATCTTTCAATTTTGTATTAAACAAATTGAATTTTATCTTGCAATCGAAAATCAATGCAGCTAATAAAACTATCGATACAGAATTTATAAACTGAGCGAAATAATAAAACGAAATAAGTATTCGTGACATAAGTCCACCAATCATATCCAAAATAAACAATACTATACACATAAAAACAAAACAAGAAATTGTTTTCCAAACATATCTTGTAAATCTTTTATAATTTACTTCTATGTTTAAGCTATGCAATAAAATATTTGTTGCATAGATTTCTTGTAAAATACTATAAAATTTATTTCGATAAATGTGAAATGTAATTATAGTTATGAAATAGGAATTAGTTGTCAGAATACTTTGTAAGCCGCATACAACAAAATCGATCATTTTATACATCGACATATCTGATAATTTTAAGCCATAATATAGCGATAAAATGTAAGCACAGATTATTCCCAATTGTAAAATTATTGAAGTAATTTTCATATTTTCTATTTGAACTTGAGTGGTTTGTTTAATATTTTTAATGCTATATGGTAATACTAGTAAAATTCGACATATTAAATAAATAATTTTGATACTGGAAAGAAAATTATTACTCTTTGTAGACATTTTAATTTTTGTGAAATGTTGCTGTATGAATAATGTATTTCTCGACTTAACTGTTGTTTTCACATTAACTTATTAAGTACGAGTAATAAAAATTAATATTAATGTATGGTATTATTATTTTCAAATTAGTATTTCTCATTATGCAGATTAAATATATTAATGAAATGAAAAAAATACACTGTAAATTTTTTATATATGTACTTTGTTACCAACGATAATTATGTAATTATAACAAAATGTATTTTTACAATCAACTAATTTTTTAATTGTAAAATTACAATGGGGAAGTTTAGCGTGATTGAAGTTGCGTGTAAAATTATTTTTTTTCAAATATATATATAAAATAATAACAGAAACTGTCATTAAAATTTTTGATAATTGTTTCATTTATTTGTTATTAACAATTTTTGTAAGAGCATTACTGACGTCACAAGCCTATTGTGCGCAAGCGCAGAAGAGTTGGTGAGACATAATTTTGAAAACGTATGTCGTAGTAAATGTTGATTTTTGTTGTGCCAATAGCTTGTGTCGGTAACCATGGCAATACATGTGCGTCTGTTTCAGATATCGACATAAGTTTTGCGATGGCATTACTGACGTCATCACGACATGTTTTTGCATTTTTTTAGGAAATCTGGGCATCTTCGAGAAAAATGATAAATTAAACATCACTTTTTAAGCCATGTTCAACCAAATAAAGAAATAAAAAAAATACGCTAAACTTCCCCATTCTAAAATGTATCATACATACACAATCACGCTATGCACCCAAAAGTGTGTGTGGCACAAACTCTTTCCACTATCGCGAAATCAGTTTCCTCCAAAGCAACTTTAGCTTCATCCACATTCATAATTCCTCTCATATGTGCTCTTTTAATCTTACTACTTGAAAACTTTCAATCATGCAAGCCACTGTCTCAATCATACCACTTCAACTTTTCAAATTTTTTTAACCAAATGTTCATTGGGCATTCGCTCAAGATGCCCGAACCATCTTAACTGACTAACAGCAAATTTGTCTTTTATATTTTTTACACACAAAATTGTTATATCCCTATTTAGTTTTACAGAATACATATGTAAATATGTATAAATATTTTTAATCGTTTTATTTATTAAAAAATGTAAAATAAAACACTCGGTTAAATTTTTGCAATAACAATAAAAAAAAATCTTTTATTGGCCAATTTCGGCTGTTAAGTAGGGATCCCATAATTATAAAATGCAAAAAAGAGACACTTCAAATTTTATTAAAAAAAAATATTTTTTTCTTGGATGTGTATTTCTATTTTAATTCTAAAAAAAAAATTTAAATTATACATTGAATTCTAATAAAATAAAGTAATATCCATAAAAAATTTGAATTTGATAGTAAAAATTCAAATGATTAAATGTGTTTAAATCACAATTTCACTAAAATAATTCAGTTGGTGAAATGTGTCACCCCCGAGAATAGTGTCAGCCCTAAAATGATGTCACTCGGGGCTGATCGCCCCCTTGCTTCCCTCTAGCTACGCCACTGTACTAAGCCAACGTTTCGGCAATCTCTATTGCCTTTTTCAGGGTAGCAGAATGTTATTTTAATTGATTTTACATGTAACGCAAAAATACATTATTTGATCAGTAAATTTAAAAATACAAAATATCACTGTTATATAAAAACGTAAAGGCAATAGAGATTGCCGAAACGTTGAATTATTAGTTAATAAAAACATATAAAAGACTGAATTACTAATTATTTACTTAAGTGTTAATATTTATAAATAATATATTTTATATTTTCATTTTGCATAATTTTTCAAAATTAATTTCAAACGTTTAAAATTTATTACTACTTTGACTGCAAGGAAAAAGTAGTAATAAATTTTAAAGGTCTGTCTGTAACATTTTCAAAAAAAAAAAAATTGTATAGAAATCCTTCATATAGCCTGTATATGACGAATCTGAACTTAGTTTATGTGGGTGTATGGATGTGCGTCGTCAGCTCGCTCGCTCGCTCGGTCCTCAGACAAAATTTTGTGGCCGCAACTCCTCCTAGACGGTTCAAACGATTTTAATGAAATTTTCAGGATAAATTTGTCTAGTGCCCAAGATGGTCATGTGGTTTCGGTTTTTTCCAGTGATGCCAACTTTCCGAGAAAAAAATTACTAAAGTTTTTAAAAATTTATATTGGCTACATTATTTATCCGATTTTGATCAAATTTTCAGAAAAGATTTCCCTAATGCTCCCATTAATTACATAATTTTATTAATATTCAGTGTTGCCAACTTTCCGAGAAAAAAATTACTAAAGTTTTAAAAATTTTATTATGGCCATGTTATTCAACCGATTTCACTCAAATTTTCACAAAAGATTTTCCTAGTATTCATATAATTTATGTAATTTTAACAAAATACAGTGTTGCCAACTTTCCGAGAAAAAAAATAATAAAATTTTTAAAAATTTATTATGACCATTTTATTTAACCGATTTTAATCAAATTTTCATAAAAGTTTTTTCTAGTGCTTAAATAAATTATGCAATTTTAACAAAATACAGTGTTGCCAACTTATCTAGAAAAAAATCACAAAATTTTTTAAAAATTCATTGTGGCTACATTATTTATTCGATTTTGATCAAATTTTCAGAAAAGTATCTCCTAGTGCCCACATAAATTATAATATTATTAAAATACAGTGTTGCCAACTTTCCGAGAAATGTCAAAGTAGTCTATATATGGGTTTACCCATAATCTTGTTTGAAATAATTTTTGAATTATTGATTTTCAGTTTTTGTGAAACACATCGAAAAATACAAAAAATTACGTGTTTGATGTTAAAAATACCAAAAATAGTTTTTATGAACTTAACTTAACTTCAGTCAAATAATGATTAATATTACCACAAAATGATTTAGTAGAAACGTATTTTTCTAAAGCAGCAGTACGATATTTTTCAAATGTCAGTGAAATAATGAATGATGGGTCCCGATTTAAATTTCATTAGCTGGAGTGGAGGAATCTCGTGCGGATGAACCTCGTACGGATGACGCTCGTGCGGATGAATCTTTTGGGCTATCGACTACAGTTGTACAGCAGTTTGGGGGCTGCGATTTCTACCTCCACGTCCACCACGTCCACGACCACCGCGACCTCTTCTGCTATTCTGGTTATTACTCCAATTCGAATTATTCGCATTTGAAGAACTCCAGTTGCTATTCTGATTTCGGTTCTGGTTGCTATTATTTGAATTATTGTTCCAATTGGAACTGTTCGAGTTGTTGTTGTTGCTATTTCTAGTTTTTCTATTTTTTTGATTAGAACGATGCGATTTCATCAAATTCATGAAATCCGTTAGCGAATAGAATCCATTTGTCTTCTTTTCTATTGCACCAAATCGTATTCCTCGATGGAGCGATTGTGCAACAGCTTTTTTGCAACTTCGGCGGGCACATTACATTCAGCAATAACATAATCGATCGGTTATTGCCTCAAAACTTGAACCTCGAACATCTTGCAAATTCTTGATAGCCCCAACAACCAAAGCAGCTTGTTTTGAATTAGAAATCTCCATTTTGATTCATCAATCAATTTATTTTAGCAAACAATGTAGTACAGCAAATAAAAGCAGAAGCAGTACGGTTAATTTAAAGAAAAATATAAAAAAATAATTATACAATAAATTTACTGTTTACAAACGCGTCGCTAAAAGAAAACTGATATGTTATTTGTTTTTTCTGCTGACTTAGAAAACAACGAATCAAAGCAATCTGGATTCCGAAAAACTTAGATACGGTTATTTATTTTACATAGCTAACTCATGGATTTTTCTGATATTTTGAAAGATATAAAACTATTTATATGAAAAAATTGCAGCAATATTATGAAATATTTGAATATCAAATTGATCGGTATTATTGAAAAGAGCTAATATTTCTATGTACCTCATTAACTATTACAGTAAAAAAATAGATTGCTAGAAATGAAATTATTTAAGGGCGTTTTCGTGTTTGAAGCACCGATTTTTAGATGTTTTTCAACATTTTTTTGGGAACACATGCAATAAAAATCAATTACACGGTTGGAAAGGGTATTAAATAAGCTTTTTCACTTGACCTCTTTGAACCAAGGTATATGTGTTTTTAGGTTTCTATCGTAGTAGTTAAATAGTTCTTTTGTGTTATCCTTCTCTTTCTCATTGTGTCTACAATCCTTTCCGTTCTCTCATATATATATATATATATATATATATATATATATATATATATATATTTCGGATTACTTTCCATTCCTTCTTCTCAAGTTCGTTTAATTGTTTGGCTGTGTTCATCGCCATGCACTCAGACGTGTACTGACTTTCGGATTTAATTACAGTGTCGTAATGTTTCAGTTTCGTATTTAGTGAGACAGAGTTTTTTATTATTAACATTATATTATAAATATAAATCAACTTTATGGTTGAGTTTTTTTTTAAACATATAAAAATTAATTTTTAGGCTGTAACAATCGAATGGCAATACCATAGTTCGATGTATAATCATTTAACATGGCGATTATTACAAGCACCAAGAATATATCTTACAAAAGTTACCATTGATAAGTTGGAAAGTGGTAAAAGGTAAGTTTTCAATTTTTCCAAATTTTAATAGTAACAATCATTAAAAGATAATAACTAAAATATTGAAATTTCATCTGTAATCATGATCAAAGATGCAATTCTATATTGTAAATTTTACGGAAATTAATTATACATTAAATTAATACACTGTAAAAAGTAGAACTAGATAATAACAAGATTAGAAGTATATGGGTAAACCCATATATAAACTACTTTGACATTTCTCGGAAAGTTGGCAACACTGTATTTTAATAATATTATAATTTATGTGGGCACTAGGAGATACCTTTCTGAAAATTTGATCAAAATCGAATAAATAATGTAGCCACAACGAATTTTTAAAAAATTTTGTGATTTTTTCTCGATAAGTTGGCAACACTGTATTTCGTTAAAATTGCATAATTTATTTAGGCACTAGGAAAAACTTTTATGAAAGTTTGATTAAAATCGGTTAAATAAAATGGTCATAATAAATTTTTTAAAATTTTACTAATTTTTTTTTCGGAAAGTTGGCAACACTGTATTTTGTTAAAATTACATAAATTATATGAATACTAGGAGAATCTTTTGTGAAAATTTCTAGTAAAATCGGTTGAATAACATGGCCATAATAAAATTTTTAAAACTTTAGTAATTTTTTTCTCGGAAAGTTGGCAACACTGAATATTAATAAAATTATGTAATTAATGGGAGCATTAGGGAAATCTTTCCTGAAAATTTGATCAAAATCGGATAAATAATATAGCCACAATAAATTTTTAAAAACTTTAGTAATTTTTTTCTCGGAAAGTTGGCATCACTGGAAAAAACCAAAATCACATGACCATCTCTGGCACTAGACAAATTTATCCTGAAAATTTCATTAAAATTGGTTGAACCGTCTAGGAGGAGTTGCGATCACAACATTTTGTCTGACGACCGAGCGAGCAAGCGAGCTGACGACGCACATCCATACACCCACATAAACTAAGTTCAGATTCGTCATCTACAGGCTATATAAAGGATTTCTATACAATTTTTTTTTTTTTTTTGAAAATGTTACAGACACCGTACCAAACGCTATACTACTTTTTCAAAGTAGTAATAATATAGGTAACTTATTTCTATATATGTATTTATTTCAGCAGTTTGTCCAAAGAAACGGAATACACCGCTTATAACAAGTACCTACACCGCAAACTTGGTTACCACAAATATTGTGCACAAACGTAAATCATTCAGTTTTAGATAGATTGTGAAGCGAGTTTTGTTTTTGTTTGCCAAAGACAGACAAAAGATTTACAATAATCTTGAAAATTGTACAGAAATATGACAGAATGTGCATTCAGAGCACATTATTTTTAATTTACACTTATGTATTACATGTATTAATAGGATTTAAAATAGAATTAGATTTAATTAGGTATATATAGATATGAGCTATTCACTGCACAAATCGATTAACTCCATAAAACAAGAAGTGGAGAAATGTGATGAAGTGCCTTCGGAAATAAATTATTTTTTATTTAATGGCCAAAACAAATTTTGTCGTTTAATTGGTGGTAATCATTATTATTTGAGAAATTTATTATAAATATGAAAAACTATGACTAAATCAAGTGCTGCTTTGACAACAATATGTAATTCTACATTAAATAAACAATTTTACATACTTATTAGGTCATTTTTACTTATTTTATGTGATTATTATGAATTACAATTACGTAAAAAATACAGAATTTTGAGGTAGAATATTTATAGTAAAATGAAATTATAGATTTTTTTATAGTATAATATTACTATTATTACTACTTTGACTGCAAGGAAAAAGTAGTATAGCGTTTGGTACGGTGTCTGTAACATTTTCAAAAAAAAAAAAAAATTGTATAGAAATCCTTCATATAGCCTGTAGATGACGAATCTGAACTTAGTTTATGTGGGTGTATGGATGTGCGTCGTCAGCTCGCTCGGTCGTCAGACAAAATTTTGTGATCGTAACTCCTCCTAGACGGTTCAACCAATTTTAATGAAATTTTCAGGATAAATTTGTCTAGTGCCCGAGATGGTCATGTGATTTTGTTTTTTTCCACTGATGCCAACTTTCCGAGAAAAAAATTACTAAAATTTTTAAAAATTCATATTGGCTACGTTATTTATCCGATTTTGATCAAATTTTCAGAAAAGATTTCCCTAATGCTCTCATTAATTATATAATTTAATTAATATTCAGTGTTGCCAACTTTCCGAGAAAAAAATTACTAAAGTTTTAAAAAATTTATTATGGCCATGTTATTCAACCGATTTTACTCAAATTTTCACAAAAGATTCTCCTAGTATTCATATAATTTATGTAATTTTAACAAAATACAGTGTTGCCAACTTTCCGAGAAAAAAATTAGTAAAATTTTTAAGAATTTATTATGACCATTTTATTTAACCGATTTTAATCAAATTTTCATAAAAGTTTTTCCTAGTGCCTAAAAAATTATGCAATTTTAACAAAATACAGTGTTGCCAACTTATCGAAAAAAATAATCACAAAATTAAAAAAAAAATTCATTGTGGCTACATTATTTATTCGATTTTGATAAAATGTTCAGAAAAGTATGTCCTAGTGCCCACATAAATTATAATATTATTAAAATACAGTGTTGCCAACTTTCCGAAAAATGTCAAAGTAGTCTATATATGGGTTTACCCATATACTTCTAATCTTGTTTTTTGTAATTTCGCTATTATTTTTTTTATCGTCTACACAAAATTTCGCATTTTAAAGAACAAGCTAAGAATAATAAAATTTGTAGTCAAACAAAAGTGATAGTAAAAGTGAATTACTGATATAACTCAAATAACAAAACGTAATAACAATCCCAAATAGAAACTGGATTTTTAACTGTTTTAGTTCATTAGTCTTAATACATTTGCATTGTCTTAAAACCAAGCTTATACTAACCACCTAGTGTCACTAAATCATAATAATAAATTTTCTTAAATTATATGTAGTAAAGAAATTCAACTAATAAATAAATTTAGCAAAGATAAATAAAGTGTTACATGGAAATTGGAAGTGAAAAAACTTAGTTCGTTAATTATAATTAGAAAAAATCGAATAAAATTAAATTAAAAGGGGAATAAATTAAACACTATATTAAAAAAAACAAAGACTATATATTGAAAAATGTCGTTGCTCTAATAAAAATACAAGCGCTATAAATAAGCAACAAACGCTATATATAAATAACAAATGCTATATTAAGTAACACACGCTATATATAAATGACATGTGCTATACAGAATTAACAAACGATATATATAAGTAACATATGCTATACAGAATTAACAAACGCTATATATAAGTAACATATGCTATATTTAAATTACAAATGCTACATTAAATATTACTTAGATTTGCAAAATAACCTCAACATCAATAAAAAAGTTTAAAAAGACGGATTTAAAATTATAGGGGAAATGGACAATAATCAAACGGATACAAATAAATAAACATTCTGTATTTTAACTTTATAACCAAATATGAATAAGATAAAACAATAATCAAACGGATACAAATAAATAAACATTCTGTATTTTAACTTTATAACCAAATATGAATAAGATAAAACAATAATCAAACGGATACAAATAAATAAACATTCTGTATTTTAACTTTATAACCAATTATGAATAAGATAAAACAATAATCAAACGGATACAAATAAATAAACATTCTGTATTTTAACTTTATAACCTTGCTTAATGTGTTTTGGACTTGTCTTCTAGTAGGCAATTGTACTTTATTTTTTGCCAGCAATTCTATTACTTTTTTGGGTTTAACATTGTAATCTTCTTCAACAAATTGTTTAATTGCCATTCGTGCCTCATAATTTATAGTCTGTTTTGCTTTATTTTCACTTAATGCGTGTGAGTGTTCAGAACTTGATCTGTACAATAGTACTTCATTGCTTGATGAAACGTAAAACAAGCGAACTCTGCCAGCACACTGCTCTCCTTTAAATTTCACCTTATTGCATCTATATATTACTATTATATTTCCATCACTGTCTTTATAATTTGTCCATCGGCTCCAACATTTTTCTTGGTCAATTGCACTTATTGCGGAAACACTATCCGGGAAAGAGCATTCCTTGTTCCATATTATGGGTGTTCTCTTCTTCCTTTTCTTGGGAACTTCGTTTTCCACTTCTTCATCGGACATATATTCCGTAACATATTCTTCCATCTAGTAGAGGATTAGATGTAAAATTATTTTATTACAGCAATTTAAATTAAATTTACAAAAATAATTAAATTAAACATACCTGTGAATATATTCTATCCTGCAATTGAAGACAAATATTTCAGACGCAGGTGCTTCGATGTTTTGATTTAGTTTGTGAGGTTAGGACGCGGGACATTTCACTAGACATGAATATAGCAGAAATCTATAAGTTTAATAAAATTGTATATATAGCAGAATTGTTTTACATATATAGTAATATGTATTTCAATTTATTATTAAAGATTTATAGCAAATTGTTTTAATTTTTATAGTGTTTATCATTTCATAATATAGTATTTGTAAATTTCTTATATAGCGATTTTATATATTATATATAACGTTTGTAATTCTTATTATAGCGTTTGGTATTTGAATATATAGCGGTTTATTGGTACCCAATTAAAAGTATACTAGTGAAACCACTTTGATGTTAAATTAAATTCAAATTAAATAATTAAAATATAATTATTAATTTATATATATAAAAAAAAAATAATACCAAAAGCCCTAATAAATATTAAGAGTATTCTAAAACAAGCCAAAAATTAAAAAAAAAAAAACTATTTTTTTGTACACAATAGAACCAATTAGGTATGAGGTATGGAAACATTTTTAACACTCAAAGATAATTATCCTTGATAACACTTGCTATATAGAATCAATATAATATACAACACAACAAAAGAATACTTACAGTTTAGAATTAAATTCATTGTAACAAATACAATATAACAAGATTAGAAGTATATGGGTAAACCCATATATATACAATATATATATATATATATATATATATATATATATATATATATAAATATATATATATATATATATATATATATATATATATATATATATATATATATATATAAATATATATATATATATATATATATAAATATATATATATATATATATATATATATTATTATTATTATTATTATTATTATTATTATTATTATTATTATTATTATTTATCTGGACACAAAATATCACAAGCACGACTTGGTCCGATTCGTGTAAGACAAGTTTTTGGGCAATTTTCTGGAAAAAGGGCTAAAAATGGCGTTCTTAAGAGCATGGTGGATCCTATAAATATTGAATTGTAAATTATAATATAAATTTATCATTTATTATATATTCTGTATTTTTCACTTTTATACATACACAATCACGCCATGTACCCAAAAGGATGTGGTACAAACTCTTTTCATCATTCCGAAATCAGTCGCCTCCAAACAAGCAACTTTCGCTTCATCCACATTTATAATTGATCCTCTCATACATGGTCTTTTATTCCTACTACTTGGAAACTTTCGCTGCAAGCAAGCCACTCTCTCAATCATACCACTCCAACCATTTATATATTATGTTTATTTTATTCACTGTATTTTCACATCATTTCTTTTGATTTGGATCCGAATTTAAACATCCCATCCCCCCGTTTTGCTATAAAAATAAATTTAGTAATATTTCTAGGGTGACCATAGACCAATTAATTTCAAAATAAGTTTTCTTATTATAAAAAGAGACAGCTAGCTAAATCTTCTTTTGCACACCCAAAAAAATATAAGTTCACTAAACTTCATAAAAATTGTTAAAGATCAAAGCCGTAAAATAAAGTTTAGTCCGCCCACACAAATAAATAAATATATAATTTTAGCGCCTTTAATAATAAGTTTGTGCCAACGAAATTCTGATCTATTTTGGAACTATTCGAAGTAAGCCCAATATAATAAATTACAAACTAGACTAGGGAATCCCGTAACCCTTAAAGGATCACGTTTGAAATCGAAAATAGTAATTAAACATAAACATAATAAAAATAAATAAATAAACAAATAATAATAATATAATAATAATAAAATATCAATTGCACTATTATATATTACTCAAAAGCAACACTTCTATCAGTAGTGTACATAACTTCACACAGCTGTCATTTGACATTTGTATTATAAACATAATTTTTCAAATTTTTGAGAACCAAAATGAAATCGTAGAAAGATAAAACTTGCCTATTCTCAACAACTCTCATTAAAATCGGTTCAGAGGTTTAGGAGGAGACACTGGAGAAACACATACATACATACGAACATTTGACAATTTGGGAGATTAAAATAATGCACATTGCGCATGTCTTGGACAGCTCTAAACTGGTTCCAATTTGATTTGATGGTACATACACAATCACACCATATACACAAAAGGTTGTGGCACAAGCTCTTTCCATTATCCCGAAATCTATCTCCTCCAAACATTCCTATCCAAACAAGCAACTTTGGCTTCATCCACATTCATAAATGGTCGATTGGAACAAATCTAATATAAGATAAATAAAATAAAACAATCAGTTGCAACTGTTTTTTTGTATTTTATTAAAAATTAGTAATATTTAATAGAGTATACATAATTTGTAAATATGGAACAAGTATTTCTCAAAATAAATATTCTATTTAAGACGGCTCTCATCATCTTATTGGATTTCACATCTTATATGACTAAATTATGATTCTAACACTGCATTATTTACAATAATTATATTTAATCTGGAAAAATAAAATTTCATTCTAATAGTTTTCGACAAAATCAAAGTAAAAAATGGACGATTATATCTGTACACGTCAAATACGAAATATAGACCCAATCCATGAAAAAAAAAAAACAAGCTAGTTTTTTAAAATATTTCTTTTCAATATAATATTTATTTTCATTATTGTTCCCAGTATATATTTATCTCAATAAATAATATATATATATACATATTGAGATTATGTTCATTAATTTAATAATTTGATTTATAAAATATATAATTTAAATATCATGAAAAGTTATTATTGTACTCATTATTCAATAGAAATTCATGTAACGGGTCTTTCATTAGAAAAATGTAAATAGAAATAAAAGTAAATTATGTACAAAACGTTAACAATAAAAATCATCATTCTATCTGCAATACAAAATCGTTTAACACAATATATTATTTCCATTTTTTTGCAATAAATTCATTGTAATCGAGAATATAAATTTCATTAAACAGTGAAATTTAAATAATATACAAATTAGTTTAAATAGAATAATAGAAAAATATATAATACCATTGATTAAAGAAGTATACTTCTTTAATCAATGATAATACTCAGCAGTGTAGGGATTTATCTAGATAAAATGTCGTTATCTTTTTATCTTATTTAGATAAATTTTTTATTCATTATCTAATGTAGATTAATTTTTAAATTTTAAAATCAATCAAGTAATTATTATTGATCAATTCAATTGAAGTCGCTGTTGGCACTCGGTGAAACATTATGAAAAAATGTAAAATACAACACTCGGTTAAATTTTCACAATAACAATAAAAAATCATTTATTGGCCAATTTCGGCTGTTAAGCCATCATCAGCTACTACTAATACTACTATTACCTTCTGATGATGGCTTAACAGCCGAATTTGGTCAATAAAGGATTTTTTTTATTGTTATTGTGAAAATTTAGCCGAGTGTTTTATTTTACATATTTTTTTAATTATTATTGAATTAATAACAGAAACACAAAAAAGGTTGCAAAAACAACGTTTGATATTTATATTTTAAACTAATTAATATTATATATAATTATAATTAATTAATATTATAAATTAATTTTATAAATATAAAATATATAAGAAATATAAAATTAAGGTTTTTTTTATTTAAAAAATGTGTAGTTATATATCTATGAAGAATAAGTGAAATGGATATAAAAATAATATTTTGATTAAGGTTAAAAAAAGTTATCGCCTAGTTATATCTATTATTTCATTTGGATAAAAAAAAATATTGTATATTAATCTTTATCTAGGTTATTTTTTTTTATCTTTCTATCCCTACACTGATACTCAGTATATAATACATACTTTGTATAATATAAAATAAAGTGTATTACAAAATCAATTAAATATAAATATTGGATATAAAAATAATATTCAAATAAGCTAGCCATGTAAAAATGAATAACAATAACTAAATTTTTACGAATCCAGATTGCTTTGTCCGTCTAGAAACCAAATAAAAAAAAAACAAAATTTGTGTCACTTTTATTTTAGCATTATTGATATCAATTTTGTTTTTCGTGTATTTTTCTCTTTTTGGTGCTTTTTAAACGAGCTCCTGTTTTTATTTTAAAAAGAGAACTTGCAGCTGCTTTGGTTGTGAATGCTATTAAGAATTTGCAAGACATTCGTGGTTCAATAATAGATTATGTTGTTGCTGAATGTAATGTTCCCGCCGAAAATGTTAAAAAAAAATTGTTACTATATCTCTAAATCGTGGAATACAGTTCAGAATGATCGAAGGAAATCCTGATGGATTGATTGTATAGAGCATACAATCCAGCAGGATTTCCCTCAATCATTCCGAACTGTTTTTCAAGAATTTGCTGCAATCCCATCACTCGAACAACAACCGGAGTACAAGAAGAAAAAAGTATTATAATTTTTATAATATATATTATTAACTAATATTATAACAACAAATTTAGTAATAATTATTGAAAATAATTGCATTGTGTTAAACGATTTCTATTTAAATAAATCAACAAATATGTAATCCATCAACTGCCACTTAGAATACCTATGCTAATTTTGGAATAATTTCTAACTTGTACCAGACAAGTATTTCTTAAAACTTACTTCACACTAACCTAATTTCAACCCCGGCTAGCTAATGGATTAGTTATAGTTATAACCAATCACAAACAGGCGATTAAATCTTTAAAGGGGGTGCCCGGCATATCTTTAACCTTATTAAATGTTTCGACAAACGATTCTTTTTGATTATCATTGCTGAGATTTCGATAGAAATCGGCGCCAGCGATGCAAAGCATTTTCTTATCATCGAATTCGTAACGACCAATTCGTGATTGGACGTAAGGAAAAAGCGATCGTAACCAGGTATTGGTACTAGCGCTAATAAAGTTAAACACCATGTTGCCATGCCAACGGGTAGTGACTGAGTGAAGTTTGATAAACTACATACAACCCAATCTTGCAGAAGCATCAACTGAGAACGATCACACGCTCTTTCAAATACCTAAAGAAAAATCAAAGATATATTATAGCATAGTTTATCCTTCACATCAATAGATTCACGTCATCATTTTCAAGAACAACATAACAAACACAGAAACATAATAATAAATTTAACTAATTATTACAATTAAATACAGGATGTTTAAAGTTTTTTATGTTTCCATTCAGGGAGCGATAGTATACCTAAAAAGCAGTCGATAAACCTTAAAACGCCTTAGTAAAAGTCGTCTCATAAGCGAGATAATAATTCTTATAGTTTTTACATTAAACGATTAATTTGTTTTAAGGCCATTTCAAGGCAAACAAAAGGCTATATTCAGGCTATATAATTATTGGAAAAATTAGCTAATTTATGTACAATTAATAATTTAATAACAATTTTTATATTTTTACAGAAGTAGCATATAAAAAAAAATAATCAAATATTAAATTGTCAATATTTTCTTTGTTTATTATTATTTTAATTGCCAAAAAATATATATGTTGTTAATTGTTATTATAGTACTTATGTATTAATTTTAGAATTTATTTATGTGCAGTTTATTTGTAAAAAAATAATTTTCCTTGAAAAATGCGATTTTCTCTTATCTCACACATACTTTTTATTTGACAAAAAATATGATTAATCTTTATTACAATTAACAACATATATATTTTTTGGAAATCAGAATAATAATAAACAAAGAAAATATTGACAATTTAATATTTGATTAATTTTTTCTATATGCTAATTCTGTAAATATATATAAATTGTTATTAAATTATTAATTGTACATAAATTAGCAAATTTTTCTAATAATTAGTTACCATAAATATGTAGTATTATACGAATAAATCGAATGTAAAATTATTCTTTTTTGTATTCCCACCACCTGTCTGAATATAGCCTTTTGTTTGTTCAGTTTTTTGTTTGTCAGTTCAGTTTTGTTCAGTTGTTATTTCGTTCGTTATTTGACAGATAAAGTTGTTACCACCTTTACATAACCTTTGTTTGTCTAAAATTTTATTACTTTTATCTTGTTGTTTAAAAATCGCGATGGTGATAACTTCGAACATCTTTTGTAGTAGACAATGTTGATTACGTAGAGTTTAAAAACAAATTAATCGTTTAATGTAAAAACTAAAAGAATTATTATCTCGCTTTGGAAACGACTTTTGTTAAGGCGTTTTAAGATCTATCGACTCTTGAGGTGTACTAAAAGTACAAAGAAGACCGTAAACACACTGTATAATAATTTTTAAAACGGATTTATATTTTTGAGTGGCAATATTATGACAGTGTCGGTTCTGAAAGGATTTTTTACTGTTACCTTTATTTATTCACAGAGTAATTTAAATAAGAATAACTTTTAAAAATCTTACCAAAAACACAACACCACTCAAAATCTTCGGATGAGGCTGTTGCGGTGATAAAAATTCACCAACAACTTTCGTTAGAATTTCCGAAGGCGGAAAGAAATCATTTAAGATATTCGGTAAAACCGAACAGAGCAGTTCAACTTCAAACGGACAACTCCTCTTAATTCGATCGAAGACAGCTGAAATTTTCTCGATCATTTGCACAAACAATTCGGGATCGTTGTGAACAACACCATCGGCATTCTCCTGATCCAATTGTTCTTGCGAACTCATATACATGCATGTTACCAATAACTGTAAACCTGGCAGTGCATAGTTTGGATTCGAACTTTTTAATTTGTCTACTGCAATTTTCGTAACTTGTTCCATCACTTTTCCCCCGCCATACTTTTTTTAAATTATAAGTCGTTCAAGGCCCTACAAGAATTGTTAACATCAATCACAACATTAAATCTGTCTCTGATGTATTCATCAATTTTTTTGTCATATTTACAGTCTGATTAAAAATAATTAATTTTAATATATTATTAAAATTAAATTATTATATTACTAAAATAAAACTGCTTTAGGTTCAAGTTCTGTATTGAAATTTATTTATAATTAACGTTTCGACGAAACTCAACGCTAGTCTACAAAAAAAAAAATACAAATGATATTACCGTAAACAACAGTACATAGAAACAAATAACAAATAAGTGATTAGATCATAAAATTTTATAGATTTTTAATTAATGGAAGCCATATTTTATTTAACTCAATGCCTTCACAGTGATTGATGTCTTTTTCCTTATAAATTGAAATATTAAAACTAGGATAACATTAATCACTGTAAAGGGTCATTGAGTTAAATAAAATTTGGCTTCCGTTAATTAAAAATCGATAAAATTTTATGATCTAGTCACTTATTTGTTACCTAGTAACTTGTTTCTATGTTCTGTTATTTACTGTAGATGTCATTTATATCAGTTTTTTTTTATGCTGAAAACGAGCGTTGAGTTTCGTTGAAACCTTGATTGTAAATAAATACTAAAGCAGTATTATTTTATATAATAAGTTCTGAATGATATTTTACTACTACATATATTTAAATTTTTCAATATTGATATTAAAAATGTATATTTAGAAGTAAAATGTTGTATATATTAACTTCTTTTTATATTTATAAACTGTTTCATAAATAAAAACATTGTTAATGCCTCATTTTTTCTTTGAAGCGTCATAATTATACCTATTTGAACTAAAAAAATTTAAAAAAATCAGTCTTTTTCTATTATTATGGCTGAAAGTACTTACAATTTATGAAAAATAATAATAACAATAATAACTTTCACTAACAATAAACCAATTATAACAGAAAATAACAATATTTTCAAACTAAACATAAAACCAAATCATTAGGCTGAGAATAAACCGTGACGTTATTATTATGACGTTTTACACACCGCTCAGCTAACCAAAACCAAAACCAAACCAACCAAAGCAAACCAAAAATGCCTTATAGAAGTTAACAAGCATGAATCATATTAAAGACTTTTATATAATTCATTTTTGTTAATTATTTGATTAAAACCAGAAACTAATTTAATGTTTGATCAATACATCAAAGTTTTACTATATTTAATTGAAATAATTTACCTTTCTGTTTTAATCATAATTTCCCTTGAAGTTGATCACACAATTTCTCCAATTTCCATTTTTTTTCCGATTCATATTTCTATCTTCAGATAGGACAGGTCTTCAATTTTGATTCTTTCGGCTGCTTTGTCAACACACAGTATTTTGATTCTGAAAACACAAAATAGATATTTCATTCATGAATGTTTAACGTCCGAAAATAAATTTAAACATCGATATATACAGTGTGTCCCCGGATAGAGTTCACTATAGGTGTAATCGGCAAAAAATTTAAGAATTTCAATTTCATGTTTTCGTATTCCGCCCTGCTTTGTCTGAAAATAATTTTAAGCATATTTTTTAGTTTTTTAAAAATCAAGGTGGCCATGAAAAATGTAAAAAACTATTTTATATTCAGGTAAAGTGCCTTTTTGGTCAATAATACGGCATAATGTTCTTGAGAAAAGTTGTTCAGAATATGAAATTATAACTCTGTGCAAAATTTTAAAAAGATCAGTTTAAAAAAAAAATGTGTTTGGACATAACGCCGGCTGGACAAAACGCCGACTCTGATTTATTAGAATATCAACCATTTTTTTTTTAAAGTAAGTTGTTTGCTATGCAATTTTACACCTATATATAAATTTGTAGCGAAAAATTTTTTAAATAAAAATTATTTTAAAAATCTTTCACATCAAATTTTATTATTAATGAACGTTTTCTTGAAATTAAATGTTGTTTCGTAGTTGATTTAATTTCTAATAAATTAATAGATTTTGCAAAATAACTAGACAATTTACTAAATATCTTATATATGTATAAAGTAAATCCAAATTTAGTCCCTTATAATCATGTATCTATTAATTAAACAAAAAATAGTAATATAAGTTTAAACAACTAGTTTTAAAAAAGAAAACTTACTTTTTCATGATTTGTGTGAATTACATTGAATTTTCTTGCTAAAAGTAAGTAGTTAAATGAATTTAATGACTAATTTTTATTAGTAGTATGATATGCTATTTTGCAAAATATATTTATTTGCTACAAATAAAAACAACTTCAGAATAACATTTTCTATGTGATTCGGAAGAAAAAGTTTAATTTTAAGAAAACGATTGTTATTGAGAAAATTTGATATAAATAACATATTTATCAAAAAAGGTGAGTGAATTTTAAGTGACATAGAAACATATAAAATTATATAGAGATAGCAGAATTTAATTTTTGTTTTTATTTAAATTTTGCACTGCAAATTTGTACATAGGTGTGAAATTGAACAATAACTTTTTTCAAAATTTAACAAATAAAACTAAAATAAAACAATTGAAAAATTATATTGATATTTTCGTTTGTTTGTTTTGTCTATATAAAAATAAACCTTTTAAGAAGCGCACCAACAATGACCCTAATTTTTTTCACATTGAACAAAGGCAGCCGTAAGCTACTGGTAACGTATTCGACTCGGAATTGAATTGAAATAAAATATTATTTCTCTAACTACATAAGGATGTAGCCGATATCTTGCGACACACTGTATTATTTAGTATAGTCTATTTCTAATAAAGTTGCATGAATACTTAATAAAAATCACTACGTACCTATCTGTAGCAAAATCTAGATTATCTTGCAAAGCACTCCAACCAAAAACGACAACACAATCCCCTTGATCAGTAACAGTTGCTTTGAAGCCCCATTTATTCACTGCCTTCGATCATCACATCATAGGCGTCGCGTCACAAGGTTTTCTGATAGCTAACGCTTAAACATTTAAATCCACGTAATTCCACGTTCTTGTCTAAAAAAATAATTATTAAATTTGTAATATTGTAATTATTTCAAAACTAATCAATATTAACAGCATATTAATTTAAAAAAAAAAAGAAAAATAACATCGATCATTGTGAAGGCATGGATTTAAATAAAGTTTGGTTTTCATTAATTAAAAATTTATAAAATTTTAAAAATTCATGTTCTGTTATTTATTGTAAATGTTATTTGCATCAGTTTTCGACAAACTCAGCGTTCGTCATACGTCATCGATACGTCGATTATCAATAAATATTAATACAGAACTTAAACCAAAAGCCATTTTATTTTATAAATTTGACAGTTTTAAAGATATTATAGATTTCAGTTGCAAACAATCAGCGCAATGGATAAGAGATGGCTTTGAAACTTAAAAAAATTAAAATTTTAATGTCAAAACAGTTTAATTAAAATTTTCATTTTATCAAATATTATAAATCACTATTCGTCACGTAAAACTATTTTTCTGTATTTCTTTACTGAGAATTTACAGTTAAAATGATAAATATATCAGTACTAACAAATTTAGTAAATTTTTGATTTGAATTTAATGATTTTTAGATTGAAAAAAGTGCTTAGAATTAAAATTATTATCGAAAGAAAAATTTTAGTCATTGAAATATATTTTAAAGCGTCTATTTGTTTTTTACGGAATTTTAACATCTCTTTCAGACTTGATGTTTTTGGCGTTAGGAGTTTCAAGTGAAACAAACACTCTGTGCGTCAAATAAAGCAACAATGAATTTTCAACAAAAAATTTAAACATAATTACCGGAACAAATAAAACAAATAATAATAAAAGTTCTTACCTATAACTTAAGTAAGTATAGCTATTTTTGTTAGATAATTTTTTTCGGAATATTTCCCTAAATCGCGGCTTTGGAGCTGGAATCGAACTTCAAAATAGTATAATTTTTCTCGGAACTGGGAAAATACTGACTGCTCCATTCTTAGCAACGCAACGTATAAACCTTTTTGTAAAATCTGTCCAGTAATTTTAATATATATAATATTAATTTCCTAATCGTCATTCAAAGCTTTTACACTTTTTACAATTAAAATTGGATTTGTTATCTATAAGGGGATTTAAAAATCATTTTAAAATTATCTGTCAATATATTTACATAACATAACTTAAATCTAGAGATAGATTACTAAAAGAAAAAAATCAATAAATTTCATATTAAATATCGAACGTAAGAAAATCACAATCCAAATAAAATAACATAAATTCAATGTAAAAATAAAAATTTAAAATTTTGTTAAGTTATAATATTAAAAAGTAAAACTTTATATTAAAATAATAAAACCGAGTTATTTTAAACTTTACTACCCTGTTATTTTTTCACATTTTATTAATGAAAAATCATTTAAAAAAAAAATACCTTGCAAAACTAATATTTGCGATATAGATACATTGAATATTGAAAATTTGCTGTTATATTTTGATCACGTTTATAATAACTACAACCAGATATTTTTAATGCTTTACTTTGCAAAACAATGAAAAATTCTTAAACTTTTCGGAACAAAATTCATTTATTAAGCTGTACACCAACCACATTTGTTACATACAACCAGTTTATCTTACCTATAACGAATTGCACATTAAATTTCTCTAGTTTAAATATTAATTTAGCACAGGACTTTCATGCTTTTCATTAATAAAATAAGTCGGTCATAAGCGGTCACTTGTTTTACACGATTTCGCTTTTACACGGTTTATAAATTAACGGGTTTCGAAAAACGTAAAAATATATATTCGGCTGCATATACATATATTTGAAGACATTTTTTAATTTTATTTCTTTGGTAACACTGATGGCAACAACAGGCGATTCCCCGTGTTGTAAAATATACAATATACATTTTAGCAGCAAAGCTTATATTATTGTGCGTTTATGTATTTGAACTGGTAAGTTTTCAAAATTTACAGTTTTTCTGGCATTTCCATAATTTGCGTAAATTTTTTAAGGTTTTCTAATGCAAAAAAGATTTAAAAAAGAATCAAATGAAAAGAAAAGTTATTTCTTTAGAAACAAAAATTAAAATGTTAGAAAGTCTACGTAATTGTCTCCTTATGAATTAAATATGTACTTATATTACCTACATATTTTTAATATTTTATAAACGAAGTATAATTTTAAGTTTTTCAAGATGTCTTACTTTTGTTTTACGTAAATAAATTTACAAACAAAATTGTATGATGATCCTTTTATATATAGTTTAATGAATTAATTGGCGATATGGATCGGATGAAATAATTTGAACAATGAATGTTGAACGTTTCGGCTAGAAATCCTAGCCATCTTCAACTATTAAATACAATTAGTACATTAATACTATTACAATATAATACATTATAAATATGTTAAGAGAATTACATACCATATATTTATAATGTATTATATTGTAATAGTATTAATGTACTAATATATTTAATAGCTGAAGATGGCTAGGATTTCTAGCCGAAACGTTCAATAAAATTAGTTAACATTCATATATTTATAATGTATTATATTGTAATAGTATTAATGTACTAATGTATTTAATAGCTGAAGATGGCTAGGATTTCTAGCCGAAACGTTCAATAAAATTTGTTAACATTCATTGTTCAAATTATTTCATCCGATCCAATTCGCCAATTAATTCATTAAACTAAATAAATTTACGTGAATAATACACACATTTTGGTTTTATTTTCGTTTTACACGGTTTTACTTAGCAAAATCCAAGATTTCAATTTACACGGATTTGAGCGGAACTTATCTTCAGTGTAAATCGAGGAATAGGTGTAATCTTAAAATCTTATATCTAATAAATAATAATAATTCGTACAAAATGTTATTTTACTTACTTTTGAATGTAGATCTTCTGGTATTGATTAACCATTTTTATTTCAAGTAGGAAATTTATTAAATTCAATAACAAATGTCTTGTGAAATGACATGTCTCAAATACTGAAAAAATCTGAATAAATGCCGTACAACTTCTGCAACAACAAAAATAAACAATATTTATTCGTTCATTCAACAAATAATTAAAAATATGATTACCTTTATGTAAATTAACTTCACATTGTAGAAAATCCTTTCATCTTAAATATCTTCTACTATTTGCAGTGAAATTTTCAATTTGTGGATTTTATTGAGTTGAATAATATTTGTATACTCATTTCATAGCATCAATATCTATCTAAATTCAAATTAATTAATTGAATTCAAATTAATTTCAAATTAATGTCAAATTATAACCTTACTTTTAGACTAGCTGGCTCTTACAAATACATATTATGTTTTGCAGCTAATTGTAACGCTATCCAGTTTTTAAATACATTTCAATTAATTTGGTTTTATAACAATAAATAACGATTATTTACAAGCATTTTGACAAATGCTTCTGTGTATGACAGTACCAAAATATATTTGTACAAATGAGAAAAATTTAGCAGATGGCAGCACTGTCATTGTAAACACTGAAAAAAAATATTTGATTAATATAAAATATTCATTTATAATATTAATTTTAAATGTTTTAATAAAATAGCACATAATTAAAAAAATTTAAATAGTTTTTATCTATATACATAAAATAGTTATTCTTGATATAGTTTATAGATGACACTAGCGGTATATAATTCATTATGTGAGCAGATTTTATTATCATTTTTAATTTATATAGATCATTAATAAATATATAAGAAAAATTATGTATTTAGATTTAAAATACAGTTCTAAAATATACCAAAATTAAATTATATAAACATTATAATAATATTCATCTGAAAATAAAAGATTTTAATTAAACAAAATAATTTTAATCAAATAAAAATCTAAAGCTTAATTTTCTTATATATTTAATTTATTATTATTTAATTATATATTTATTTTATTATTAATTTAGACAACAATAAAAATATTTCCCATATGATGCGGATATTTTGGCGGACACTGTATAAGTAACGTCAATTATTAGATTTTTACTACATTAAAGAAATATATGGAAGAAATGGGGCATGTGCTCAGTTTTGTTTTTGTTTTTATTAGAGTGTGTATTGACTAACATTACTTATGTTTAATTAAAATCTGACAAATTATATTTCCATAGTAAGCTCATGCGAACCAAAAAATATGAATCGCATTTACAAAAATCAATACAAATATGATTGCATAATTCCATAACAATTGCACGAAAAACAGTATATATGATACATATAGGTATAGTTTGGTTAAATGCTAATAACAAAATCTCGTAAATTGAATTAGCTCAATTTAATCTTATCTCGTTTCTGCGTTATAGTGCATTTACCAACCTTGTATCGTTTTACATTAGGAGAAATATAAATAAAACAAAGACAAAAAAAATCACACTCACCTATAACCACGAGTCGTTGTAAACTTTCCGAAGATATTCTTTTCAGTTGTAGGTATAACTACAATATTACAGCACGACTCCAGTCCGAACGCATTCAAATTTTCCAAAATTGACAAACTTGCGTTGTTTTACCGCAACCGATTTTATTCCTAACAAGATTAGAAGTATATGGGTAAACCCATATATAGACTACTTTGACATTTTTCGGAAAGTTGGCAATACTGTATTTTAATAATATTATAATTTATGTGGGCACTAGGAGAAACTTTTCTGAAAATTTGATCAAAATCGAATAAATAATGTAGCCACAATGAATTTTTTAAAAATTTTGTGATTTTTTTCTAGATAAGTTGGCAACACTGTATTTTGTTAAAATTGCATAATTTATTTAAGCACTAGGAAAAGCTTTTATGAAAATTTGATTAAAATCGGTTAAATAAAATTGTCATAATAAATTTTTAAAAATTTTACTTTTTTTTTCTCGGAAAGTTGGCAACACTGTATTTTGTTAAAATTACATAAATTATATGAATACTAGGAAAATCTTTTGTGAAAATTTGAGTGAAATCGGTTGAATAACATGGCCATAATAAAATTTTTAAAACTTTAGTAATTTTTTTCTCGGAAAGTTGGCAACACTGAATATTAATAAAATTATGTAATTAATGGGAGCATTAGGGAAATCTTTTCTGAAAATTTGATCAAAATCGGATAAATCATGTAGCCAATATGAATTTTTAAAAACTTTAGTAATTTTTTTCTCGGAAAGTTGGCATCACTGGAAAAAACCGAAACCACATGACCATCTTGGGCACTAGACAAATTTATCCTGAAAATTTCATTAAAATCGGTTGAACCGTCTAGGAGGAGTTGCGGCCACAAAATTTTGACTTACGACCGAGCGAGCGAGCAAGCGAGCGAGCGAGCGAGCTGACGACGCACATCCATACACCCACATAAACTAAGTTCAGATTCGTCATCTACAGGCTATATGAAGGATTTCTATACAATTTTTTTTTTTTTTTGAAAATGTTACAGACACCGTACCAAACGCTATACTACTTTTTCCTTGCAGTCAAAGTAGTAAAAATAACAACACTATTATCAATATTTGTTTCCATTAGCTGGAATTATATCGCAAAAACGAGTACCTAATTACATTTACTTCTTTTATTCAATTGCTACACTCGAAAAAAAAAACGGAGTATTTATGCAACAAAATTTGTCTCTGATAATACCAGAAATTGTAATATGTACAAAAAAAAGAAAATATACAACTTTTGATAAAGGCATAACTTTATTCAACAAATTAAATTCAGAAATAAAAAATTCTAAAAATGCCATTGCATTTAAAAAGAAATTAAAGTCATACATGCGACGGGTATATTTATTATTCAATCATTATTTGATATTGGTTATGATAATAAATTTTTCCAGTAATTTATTTCTACTAATTTACAACCAGGGTTGCGATTCAAAAAAAATCGAAAAAATCAGATTTAAAAAAACAGTTCATGCCTTTATAAATATAATATATATTTTTATACGTGTAATATTTAACGGAAACTTGCTACTCTAGGTCTGGTAACTCTATATTTTTTAGATTTTAGTCAAATTTTTTACTGTCAAATGTGTAATGTTTTTTTTTACAGTATTTTATTTTATAAACCTTCCTATTATTAGTGACGATAATACTGTGTTCACTGAATATTTTAGACTATATTTTTGTTTCTATTTTGAAATATCACTAAGTTTAATGTGAAATGAAAACAATATTTTTTTATATTTTTATAATTTACTAAATATTAAAAATAAAAACTAAAAAGATGTATCTAGACCTAGATATTTTAATTAATCAATTGTTAAAATAAAATTTAGTAAAAAAAACTATTTAAATAAAATTGATTTAAATCATTGATTATTATTTAAAAAAATCAAATGATTAAAATTGTGATTTAAATCATGATTTAAATCAAATGATTAAAATAGGGTCAACTCTATTCGCATCTGAAGAAAGTACTACAAATTATACAAAATAAATAATAACTAGAATAGTACCTACAAATATTATTATTCTATTATAGTAAATTATAGATTTAATAAAATATCAGAAAAATTTGTTGAATTATCAAAAAAACAGCTGATCTGATTAAAGTTATTCTTGAAGAATATAATAATTACTGCACGCATCAATGATTATTGAAATAATTTTGTGTAAATTCAACGATAATTATTTTATTTTCATTTATTTTAATATGTCATAAGTAACGCCATCTCAGAGTAACTTTATTATTTAAAATTTGGGCTTTAGTTTGAAAATTCAATTAAATTCGCTGTTATTCTGTGTATAATTAAATTTAGTAGGTATAGTATTTCGGTTAGTTTAAAATAAATATAACATTTTAAACAATACAATATAATAAATTTAAAGTAAATTACCTTAGGGTAGACGAGCGTGTCCATCTATCGTAGGCTTCCGGAATAAAGATATTTCTGTAGGTAATTTAAGTTGGGATACCATCACGTCGTCACTGTTTAACTTGTGAACAACTACATGCCCCTTTTATCCAAGATTTATTTTGGAGGTCATCCTCACGGCAAAAGTTTTCAGCGTAGTACTTTACGATGGTGGCTTCACAGCTGAAAATCGCGGTTTGACCAGTAAACAGCAAGTTCTTTAAGTTTCTTTCCATTTTGTTCCGTATTGTATTTGTTGTGTTCCTTCGTTTAGTCCGATAAGTTATCTACACATTATGTACTTATATATATATATATATATATATATATATATATATATATATATATATATATACTGTAGTTAATAAATTGTCTGTTGCAATATTTTCAATACGCAAATAACTAGTAGATAGTATTGGACTGAGCATACTATTAAAACATAACCTGGAAAACGTTAAATATTGAATATCTAGTTGGTCAAAACATCAAATTAAACATAAATATGTATACAGGTAACCCTCCTATAAAATGGTAGCATAATGCACTTCTTGCTTCCATTTTTACAATTCATTATCATCAGCGAAAACAAAAACATTCGTAAAAATCAATTATGGCAAAAATTAGAATCTGAGATGAAACAATTCATGCAACACAAAAAATCATTTATCTTGGTGTAATACTTACGTAAACGCAACTATAGAAACTGCCAAGAAACGTCATAGTGGAGTACACCACAGGTTAGGATAAAGCTTTTTCTTGTCCTGAGAATGCTTCCATTGTCTCTGCGTCATAAACCTCTTGGTTTTCCTACACAGTCCCATTTTTGCTACAGCATACTAAAACATAGAATTAGCTCATATTATTATATCTAGAAAACAATTCATCTGATCTGTGTTCTTATCGTCCGATTCCGCTCAATATTATCAGAAAAATAATCATTTAAATCCTTTAAAAACAAATTAAAAGCTTTTGCCACGTTGCCAACTTGATTTAAAGATACAGCAACTATTAGATTATTTACCTATGAATAACTTTTTACTTTGCATTTTCAACTAAAATTCTGCCGTTAGATGTGCCAACAACCTATTCACTAGATCAGCAATAGAGTATTTACATACATACATACACAATTACGCCATGTACCCAAAAGCGGTGTGGCCGAGTTGGGCATTTTAATGCCTTACGGTGTAGATATCCTCGGCCTCGGAGTTAGGGATTAGTATTCTTTTAATAACCGAAGCGTGCCATCCAAAAATTCAGGCGCTTATTTTAATTTATTTGTCCAGTTAACTTCGAAATGCAGTGAAAAGAATTTAATATTTAAACCGAAAAATATTGTAATTGATTTTGAAATCGCTATCCACACTGCAGTAGTGAAAATGTGGTCAGAAGTCAAGATTATTGGATGCAGATTTCATCTCTGCCAAGCACGGTTCCGGAAAATACAATCCTTAGGACTTTCAAATGAATAATATTTAATATTTTAAAAATACAAATCTTTATTTAATAGGATCAGAACGTTGATGCGCGTATGATAATTTAAATTTTAAAATAAAAACAAGTACAGGTAGAAAAATGCCCAACTCGGATACCTTTACCTACCCTTACGATTGCAAGGGATTATCTCAAGTACAATGCTAAACTCAGCTGCGGCCCCCAAAAGGATGTGGCACAAACTCTTTTCATCATCCCGAAATCAGTCGCCTCCAAACATTCCTATCCAAACAAGCAACTTTTGCTTCATCTACATTCATAATTCCACTCTCATACATGCTCTTTTATTCCTACTACTTGGAAACTTTCGCTCACGCAAAACACTCTCAATCATACCACTCCAACTACTCATCGGACGTCCACCTGCGAACGTATACCATCAAAATCATTCATATAAATCTTTTTAACCAAACGTCCATTAGACATTCGCTCAACATGTCCGAACCATCTTAACTGACTAACACTAACTTTTGCTACAACATTTTTTTCAATTTCACACGCATCATACACTAATTTATTTCGTACCCGATCTCTCCTATTTACACTACATATGAACACAAAGCTCATATGAAGACAAATTAATTGCAAAAACTTACTCTAAAATTTAAATACTAGATCCATCATTCTTGTCAAAAATTTTCCGGGCAATGCTGTTATGGAAAAATAGCAGAAACTCCTCTAAAAATTAGAATGTACAACATCTAACGTTTCCAGTTGTTGATAAGGTATTTTCGGAATGTCATCAACACCCTTCACATGCGTATATTCCAGTTGAAATTCTAAATTTATAACAAAAAAATGTGTGTGAGTAAAGTACAAGTAGAGCAAAATACACTGTTATTTATTTAATATAATTAAAATTAGCATTAGTTTTTAGGTTTAGTATATATTATATACTAGAAAAATACTAAAAAATAAAATTTAAAATTTCATTTGTATTATATGTAATAAATTTAATTTGTGAAACTATATAAATAGGTGTTATGCCTGTTTAGTTTCCTAATTAATAAATTAATAAAATAATAAAATAAGAATAGTTTAGCAGATTTAAGAAATTTAATAAAAACACAGATGCATTAAATCACTACAAAATATATAACCAATACAATTAGTAAAAGATATGTTTATATATCAAAATTCTAAGTCAATAAAAGTAACCGAAAAAATGTTACGTTGCGACCGCATTATCAGCAAGTATAATTCTATAATAATTTTATTTATTTTCTCATATGATTCTCGATTGTGCCCTTCCAAAGACACAACCTGGGCTCAAATGTAACAAAATAACCTGGTTCGATTAGGGTTAGTTAACAAACGTCAAATGAAATAAATCATACCTTTGTCTTTGGAGTTTTATAAAGTAGAAGTAGAACCGGTTTCAAGATGCACCATAATTTCGTCCATGATTTTAAAGTTCCACGAACAATAACGGATGCATCTTTTAACGAACTAAATAATTCATTTCCTACACATTTCCTTCAACGACGGTAATTCTTCCTTTGTGCTTTATAATATTCTTTACGTGTTATTTCGATGCAGAAGAATCAATTAACTGGAAAAAAAAAGAAATGTAAAATACGTTGTTTTATTTAATAGATTTTAGTTTTGACAAATGTAGTAAAATGTAAATTATAGAAAACAACACAACCGTAGCTGTATTGTCTTAATAAACATTGATCGTATTTAAGTTAAAAATAAGTTAATAAAAAAAGAATATGAATGTGTACCTGGAAACGCTAGGCCTAGACTATTGCTTAACTTAACTTCACTAGAAGGCAATTTTGGTAGTATTTGCAATATGGTTTTGATTTTCTTATCATCACTTTGAACAACAGCACGAGAAGTACTGTTGGTGAAGTCATTTCGTTATTATTTCCTGGTAGATGAAAACATTCCAATTTCCAAGTTTACTCCAACCACCCTGCTACACTTGTCACTTAACCACATTAAACAAATGATTCCGATACACACATAATATTCAGGTTAACTTTTATAATCGCATCATCATATAACTAAACTAAACCTAACTAAATAAAGTGCAATGATATAATCATCTTTGCTTTTTATTTTAACTTGACACAATTAACTGGACTTAACTTTGACAGCACACGAATTGCAAATAACAAATATTCCATTCCACTGGTTATGATTCAGCACAATTCACAAAGTAAGGTTCATTGGATTGACAACGCAACGCACCGACGGACGTTTAACGCAGAATTGTATTTATTCAATGGTTGATGATTTTTAATACACTAATATTTAAGGTCGAATTTTGCTTGTGATGTAAAATTCGGCTGCCGGCCAATAGGATTACGCTATTACGAGTTTGCGCAGATCCGAGGTCAGCGAGATAGTTTTTATTTTATTATAAAAAAAGCCCCCTCTTACTATATTATATATTATATATACAATAGTACGATCTTCTATAGCTCTGTGGTAAGATGTTGGATTCGGAGCCTGAAGATTACTAGTTCGAATCCGCGCCTAGACAAGAATTATTTTTTGTTTTTTTTTTATTTTTTTTAATAATAATAATAGTAATTTTAGAGTGTTAATGAAAATTTTAGTTATGTAGAATTTTGTTTTGTTTTTAATGTGTATTTATGAAATAATAATAATAATAATAATAATAATAATAATAATATATAAATACGAAGTTGGTATTGAAATTTAGTGATATTCCTGTCAAATGATGTATAAAAGGCGATAGTAAAAGAAAGAAAAAGATATGAAAAAAGTGATCATGATATCAAGTAAAAAGTTAATTATTAATTTTATGAAAATATTATGTGTGTGTGTGTGTGTGTGTGTGTGTGATTGTGTATATATGTAGATGTAAAGAAAAGCATTATATTATATATGTAGTAAAAAATTTCTTTTATATGAAAAAAAAAATGATGGTTCTCAAAAGAACCGGTGATTGATTTTATATGTATAAAATTTCTTCTTTTTATGCAGATGGGGAAAATGCTGAAGAGAAATTAAGCACGTTCGCCACGAATACGTCTGGCTAATTGAATATCTTTTGGCATAATGGTAACACGTTTTGCGTGAATAGCACACAAGTTTGTATCTTCAAATAAACCAACAAGATATGCTTCGCTAGCTTCTTGCAATGCCATAACGGCTGAACTTTGGAAACGTAAATCGGTTTTGAAATCTTGAGCAATTTCACGAACCAAACGTTGGAAAGGTAATTTTCTGATTAATAATTCAGTACTTTTTTGATAACGACGAATTTCTCTAAGTGCAACAGTACCTGGCCGATAACGATGTGGTTTTTTAACTCCACCAGTTGCTGGTGCACTTTTTCTTGCAGCTTTCGTAGCCAGTTGTTTTCTTGGTGCTTTACCACCAGTCGATTTACGGGCCGTTTGCTTGGTACGTGCCATTTTGTTGTTTTTATTTTATGGTAATTGTAATTTAGAAAAACAACACAATAATATTATGAATGGAGATAATGACGCAACGACAATACGGATACAAGTGACAAAATTAAGCTATGAGAAAACACCGAAAAGCGGTAGTATTTATAATCTGTTATTTGTAAACTTTTACGATTGGTTGAAACACATATCCCCTCTACATTGTGCGGAAGACTTTATAAATATGACGGTCGATCTTGCAGGTTTTGTATTCATTGTTGCTTAGTTCCACGCCGTGTACGTGTTGTGTTTGTTGTAAATTTTGTGAAAACAAGTAAATAACAATATAAAATAATGACTGGACGTGGAAAAGGAGGCAAAGGATTGGGTAAAGGAGGTGCTAAACGTCATCGTAAAGTTTTACGTGATAATATCCAAGGTATTACCAAGCCCGCTATTAGACGTTTAGCTCGTCGCGGTGGTGTAAAACGTATTTCTGGTTTAATCTATGAAGAAACACGTGGTGTATTGAAGGTATTTCTTGAAAATGTAATCAGAGATGCAGTTACATACACCGAGCATGCTAAACGTAAAACCGTAACAGCTATGGATGTCGTTTATGCATTGAAACGCCAAGGACGCACATTGTACGGTTTTGGTGGTTAAATAAAACGCGCTGTTTCTATATAATTTTTCTGGAAAAACAACCAACAAGAAATCTAGAAGAACCAAATGTTAAAACAAGGCCCTTTTTAGGGCCATAAATTTACATTAAAAAAAGATTTTTTTACACATATAAAAATGCAAGCGTTTAATTAATACAAAAATCTTACAATATTCATATTTATTTTATCGTTTTATATTAATTAGATATAAAATTTATATAAATGTTGATATATTTTTTACTTAAATAAACAACTATATTTTATTAAATGCAATTTTAATAATCATACATATACAATAATACATGACATATGTTTAAATAATGCGCCAATACATTAAGAAAAGAAAAAAGAATTATCACCCTGTATGCAGTCCATTTACATTACTCATATGATTCACGGGCGGTTTGGTTTCTCATAATTATTTATTATAGTTCTAAATATTTACATTTATTGTTACACATACACACACACATATATATATAAATAATTTCCGATTGTTTTAAACAATTTCAAGTGCATTATCAAGCAACATATAACAAATTTTTAGATATAATTGTAGTTTTTTTTTTTCTAATTAAAATTAAAAAATGTCAACGACACGCGGTGTTCCCAGGCGGTCACCCATCCAAGTACTAACCGCGCCCAATATTGCTTGACTGCCGTGATCGGACGAGAACGGGTATTTTCAATGTGGTATGGCCGTTGACGTAAATAATAATTTTAATCCATTTACTTATATAAGCATTATATATTGAAAACTATTCTTTTAAAAATATATTTTGTGGTTCTGAAAAGAACCTGTATATTAATATAGAAAAGAATTAATCTTTTCCCGTCTTTTTTTTTTTTTTGATTTGTTATAAATTTACTTAGAACTAGTGTATTTAGTAACAGCTTTTGTTCCTTCAGATACAGCGTGCTTAGCTAATTCACCAGGCAATAATAGACGAACGGCAGTTTGAATTTCCCGACTGGTAATTGTTGAACGTTTATTATAGTGTGCCAAACGAGATGCTTCGGCAGCAATACGTTCAAAAATATCATTTACAAAACTGTTCATGATGCTCATGGCTTTACTAGAAATACCAGTGTCAGGATGAACTTGTTTCAATACTTTGTAAATGTACATTGCGTAACTTTCCTTCCTGCGCCGTTTCCTTTTCTTATCATCCTTGGAAATATTTTTCTGAGCTTTGCCAGCTTTCTTTGCTGCTTTTCCACTGGCCTTTGGCGGCATATTGATTGATAAGCACAAATTAACGTAGTATACTTCTCACACACACACGAACGAACGAAGACGAGAACTAACAGAATGAGTAGTTCGGCTTGAAAACGCTTGGCTTTATGTACGTATCTGTACTAAACACTAACAGCTGTGCCCTGTCACTGAAACGGAAATAGTTAGTTCTTACTCTTTCTAGTATATTGAAGCGTTGTACGATTGGTTAAAATTTTAAGCATGCTTAATCGTATATATAGCTGAGTGGAACAAAAATTTTCGAATCAGATTCTATTTTACTTTCGATACGATACGTTCGTCAAGTAAAGTTCGTATTAATTCTTTATTTTAAAATAAAATATATTTAATTTACCAACATGTCTGGCCGTGGCAAGGGGGGAAAAGTTAAGGGGAAGGCAAAGAGCCGTTCCAATCGTGCTGGATTACAATTTCCAGTTGGTCGTATTCATCGTTTATTACGTAAAGGCAATTATGCTGAACGTGTTGGTGCTGGTGCACCAGTATATTTAGCAGCCGTTATGGAATATCTTGCTGCTGAAGTTTTGGAATTGGCAGGCAACGCTGCTCGTGATAATAAGAAGACAAGAATAATTCCACGTCATTTACAATTGGCTATTCGTAATGATGAAGAATTGAATAAATTATTATCCGGTGTTACTATCGCTCAAGGTGGTGTATTGCCAAATATTCAAGCTGTATTGTTACCTAAAAAGACAGAAAAATCAACATAAACAAACAACAACAACTAACAAACAAAAAATCCGGCCCTTTTAGGGGCCACAATTTACTTATATTTAAAAGAAATTTTTGCGCAATAAAATGCACCGCTTACAATTAAATATATATATATATATATTATTATATATTATATATATATATATATATATATATATATAATAAATTAAAAAAAAAAATTTATCACCTATTTATTGATATTATATTTTCATTTAAACGGTGTGCTATTGAATAATAAATTTTCAAATCATCACCTGGTATGCAGTCCACCTGCATTACACATATGGTTTACGGGCGGTAGTCATTGCTATAATTGACATTTACAACTGAGCGCATGCTTTTGGTTTGCCATTATAATTAATTATTATAGTGCTAAATATTTAAGATATTAAGATATTTCATACCCGATTTCTCCTAGTTACACCACATATCCCACGTAAAAAATCTCAATTTACAGCAGTCATTTTATGCTTTTACAGCGAAATAAATCCAACATTTTAATACCATATATCAACAACGTACTGCACCAAAACAGCATTGTATATATTCAAATGGGCTTCTTTGGAAACATTTACACTTCTAGCAAAAGTACCTAAAAACACCCAAAACCAGCATTAACACTTCTTTCAATTTCACGATCAAAATGATCATCTTTAGTTAGATAATAAACTACATAAATTCATCTACCTGCTTTAAACGTTCACCATCAACAGATAGATACATTACACATTCGGTAGTCATTATAATTATTAATTTGTCATTATAATGTTACATATAGATATATTTAACCTAAGCATTTATGCCATATGTATGTAAAAGTGAATTTTATTTACTACATAAATTTGTGCATGCATTTATCATAAAATTAAATCTAAATTTATAGTTAAATTACTCACTCAGCAGATATATTATAGTAATTCCAGATTATTTCCAATAATACAATCGTAACCGTACTAAAGTGTACTAAACGTATATTGTGGAACCATTCTTGGTAAATTATTGAATAATATTATTTTTATCTTCATCAATATTATAATATTTAATATATGTAGTTCTGATGATCGAACATATTTAAGTAATACATTTATATCTTGCATGATTTCGGTTAACCTAGAAACGAAAAAATAAAAATCTGTCAAATTAAATCACATATATTTCTATAAACTTAAATCACTTAAGTAAAACATAATCACAATTTACATAGTTATCCTAATAATATATTTGCATTTACTTTCATTACTGTATAATACAATAAATTGGTTAATTAAAATCACCAAATTAAATCATATATCTCTATATGAATTATATATGTATATAAGCACAAATAACTTAAATAAAATATAATCACAATTAATATAAAATTATTACCTGTAAATTAAATAATCAAAACCGTTTTAATTAGAGTAATTTGACACTTTGATAATACAGCCAAATGTCATTTGCAATTGTCAGAAATAAGTTTTAAATTTTTTTGCAAAAACTGTATTCATCTAATGCCATCTAATGAGAAAAAGTTAAACCGCATATAAAAGTTTGTGTTGAAGGGAAATGTATGTCTGTCGGAGGGGCAAGGGAAAAACATATATATATTTTTTTTGTTTTTAATATTTAAATCATATTAATTTATAGTTATCAATAATTCAATTATATTACATTTTAATTAAAATAAAAATAATTATATATTTTATTCTAAATATATTTTCGCTTTAAATTATTATCATTATTTTAAAACTATATACAATATTTGATGAATCTACTCGACGCTTTTGTCTCAATCAGCTGATTGATGTTACAACTGATATAGCTGCTATAGTTTTATTAAGATATACATATATTATTCGTGTTGTGTTTTTGTTTTATTTAATATTGTTATAAAATAATAAAGTAAATTAATTCATTGATATATAAATGAATAATTTAGTGTTAATATGAAAGTGTGCATTTTATTGAAGATAAAAATATTGTGTGATATTTTGTGGGAAGCAAAAAGATGTGATATTAATTTTGTGTTTAATATATGTAAGTATTTTATATAGATATTTATTATTATCATTATTATTGTGATACTAATATAAGTATATTTAGCATATTCATATTAATTTTATTTCGCATAAAAGTATAATATGTTATAATTTGATAATAAGGTAATAATGTAACTATTAGCAAATATTATTTTTACATTAACAGTTTTTATAATTATACATTTATAATACTTTTACTATATGTACATTAACCTCATGTACCCAAACCGGTGTGTGGCACAAACTCTTTCCAAGACTAATGTAATTATTAGCAAATAGTATTTTTACATCAACAGTTTCTATAATAACATTTATAATACTTTATACTACATAACACTATCATGTCATGTATCCAAACGGAGATATGGGACAAACTCTTTCCAATATCTTGAAATTAATTTTCTCCAAACAATTATATTTAATATAAAACTATTTTTAATGTGTTTATACTTTAACAAAACAATTATGTTATATACGAATTTAGATGAATAGCAAAATATAGTAATTTTTTAATAATTTACGACAATGTAATTATTACTAATTTGTACGCTTGTAAATAACCATAGAGTTTTAAAGCTTTTACAAAACAAATAATATATTCAATTTACTTAATAGCTGCAAATGCACTAAATAAATATTTGCATTGACAATGGCTTTCAATTTGTATACGAGTTACGACGAGTTTGTACAATATAGAGAATTTCTATATACCTATATATTTTTCTAATACATATTTATTTTTAAATATAAAAATTATTATGATATATTTGTATATTTATTAACCTTTGTGTATCTGAAACCATTTTATAAATTTTTTTACTATTTAATTTAGTAGAAAAATAAATATATACTTGAATTGAAAATTATTATTAATTATTTTTTTCTTTTTTTTAAATTTTTTTCTAGAAAAACATACTTTCATATAAAACTTATCAAATAATTTTACTATAATATACTATTATTTATTATTGTTTTTTTTTTTTTAACTATAATATACTTACATAGGACAATTATGAAATATTATATAAATAATAATTAATGAAATATAATGTAATAAAAATTAAATAAAATAACTAAAAAGAGAGAATATAGGTATATTTTATTTTAGATATTATTTATTATTAAAACTTGAAAAAATTAATACCAAATGCTAAATATAATTATAGAGCAGAAAACTAATTTCAAATTGGCTAGAGTAATACTAGAATCTGAGAATGTTTTAAATTATATCAAATTTTCGTAATTAAATAAAAAATAAGTATAATAGAAATATGTTAAAATAAAAATATGATAAAATATCTAATGTAAATAATAAAAATATGATATGATTTAATAATATAACTAAGTAAAAGAAAAATGATGTAATGTCATATTTGAAACATACATATAATAATAATTTTTGTAACATAGTAAAAAAAAAAAAAAATCTTTTCGAACTAACAATATCAAAATAAAAGAGTATACCTATTAACAGTATATTGATAAAAGAAGAAATAGGAATTTAGCTAAATAGATAAAGTGTGAAGGCACTGATTTAAATAAAATCTGGATTTCTTTAATGAATAACTTGTAAAATTTTATAATCTAGTTGAGTTAAATTTTCTTAGCTAATACCTTGTTGTTTCTGTTTGTTTATTATTTATAGGTACTATATAATTTTAGTTTTTATTTTATTATAAAAAAAAGCCCCCTCTTACTATATTATATATTATATATACAATAGTACGATCTTCTATAGCTCTGTGGTAAGATGTTGGATTCGGAGCCTGAAGATTACTAGTTCGAATCCGCGCCTAGACAAGAATTATTTTTTGTTTTTTTTTTATTTTTTTTAATAATAATAATAGTAATTTTAGAGTGTTAATGAAAATTTTAGTTATGTAGAATTTTGTTTTGTTTTTAATGTGTATTTATGAAATAATAATAATAATAATAATAATAATAATAATAATATATAAATACGAAGTTGGTATTGAAATTTAGTGATATTCCTGTCAAATGATGTATAAAAGGCGATAGTAAAAGAAAGAAAAAGATATGAAAAAAGTGATCATGATATCAAGTAAAAAGTTAATTATTAATTTTATGAAAATATTATGTGTGTGTGTGTGTGTGTGTGATTGTGTATATATGTAGATGTAAAGAAAAGCATTATATTATATATGTAGTAAAAAATTTCTTTTATATGAAAAAAAAAATGATGGTTCTCAAAAGAACCGGTGATTGATTTTATATGTATAAAATTTCTTCTTTTTATGCAGATGGGGAAAATGCTGAAGAGAAATTAAGCACGTTCGCCACGAATACGTCTGGCTAATTGAATATCTTTTGGCATAATGGTAACACGTTTTGCGTGAATAGCACACAAGTTTGTATCTTCAAATAAACCAACAAGATATGCTTCGCTAGCTTCTTGCAATGCCATAACGGCTGAACTTTGGAAACGTAAATCGGTTTTGAAATCTTGAGCAATTTCACGAACCAAACGTTGGAAAGGTAATTTTCTGATTAATAATTCAGTACTTTTTTGATAACGACGAATTTCTCTAAGTGCAACAGTACCTGGCCGATAACGATGTGGTTTTTTAACTCCACCAGTTGCTGGTGCACTTTTTCTTGCAGCTTTCGTAGCCAGTTGTTTTCTTGGTGCTTTACCACCAGTCGATTTACGGGCCGTTTGCTTGGTACGTGCCATTTTGTTGTTTTTATTTTATGGTAATTGTAATTTAGAAAAACAACACAATAATATTATGAATGGAGATAATGACGCAACGACAATACGGATACAAGTGACAAAATTAAGCTATGAGAAAACACCGAAAAGCGGTAGTATTTATAATCTGTTATTTGTAAACTTTTACGATTGGTTGAAACACATATCCCCTCTACATTGTGCGGAAGACTTTATAAATATGACGGTCGATCTTGCAGGTTTTGTATTCATTGTTGCTTAGTTCCACGCCGTGTACGTGTTGTGTTTGTTGTAAATTTTGTGAAAACAAGTAAATAACAATATAAAATAATGACTGGACGTGGAAAAGGAGGCAAAGGATTGGGTAAAGGAGGTGCTAAACGTCATCGTAAAGTTTTACGTGATAATATCCAAGGTATTACCAAGCCCGCTATTAGACGTTTAGCTCGTCGCGGTGGTGTAAAACGTATTTCTGGTTTAATCTATGAAGAAACACGTGGTGTATTGAAGGTATTTCTTGAAAATGTAATCAGAGATGCAGTTACATACACCGAGCATGCTAAACGTAAAACCGTAACAGCTATGGATGTCGTTTATGCATTGAAACGCCAAGGACGCACATTGTACGGTTTTGGTGGTTAAATAAAACGCGCTGTTTCTATATAATTTTTCTGGAAAAACAACCAACAAGAAATCTAGAAGAACCAAATGTTAAAACAAGGCCCTTTTTAGGGCCATAAATTTACATTAAAAAAAGATTTTTTTACACATATAAAAATGCAAGCGTTTAATTAATACAAAAATCTTACAATATTCATATTTATTTTATCGTTTTATATTAATTAGATATAAAATTTATATAAATGTTGATATATTTTTTACTTAAATAAACAACTATATTTTATTAAATGCAATTTTAATAATCATACATATACAATAATACATGACATATGTTTAAATAATGCGCCAATACATTAAGAAAAGAAAAAAGAATTATCACCCTGTATGCAGTCCATTTACATTACTCATATGATTCACGGGCGGTTTGGTTTCTCATAATTATTTATTATAGTTCTAAATATTTACATTTATTGTTACACATACACACACACATATATATATAAATAATTTCCGATTGTTTTAAACAATTTCAAGTGCATTATCAAGCAACATATAACAAATTTTTAGATATAATTGTAGTTTTTTTTTTTCTAATTAAAATTAAAAAATGTCAACGACACGCGGTGTTCCCAGGCGGTCACCCATCCAAGTACTAACCGCGCCCAATATTGCTTGACTGCCGTGATCGGACGAGAACGGGTATTTTCAATGTGGTATGGCCGTTGACGTAAATAATAATTTTAATCCATTTACTTATATAAGCATTATATATTGAAAACTATTCTTTTAAAAATATATTTTGTGGTTCTGAAAAGAACCTGTATATTAATATAGAAAAGAATTAATCTTTTCCCGTCTTTTTTTTTTTTTTGATTTGTTATAAATTTACTTAGAACTAGTGTATTTAGTAACAGCTTTTGTTCCTTCAGATACAGCGTGCTTAGCTAATTCACCAGGCAATAATAGACGAACGGCAGTTTGAATTTCCCGACTGGTAATTGTTGAACGTTTATTATAGTGTGCCAAACGAGATGCTTCGGCAGCAATACGTTCAAAAATATCATTTACAAAACTGTTCATGATGCTCATGGCTTTACTAGAAATACCAGTGTCAGGATGAACTTGTTTCAATACTTTGTAAATGTACATTGCGTAACTTTCCTTCCTGCGCCGTTTCCTTTTCTTATCATCCTTGGAAATATTTTTCTGAGCTTTGCCAGCTTTCTTTGCTGCTTTTCCACTGGCCTTTGGCGGCATATTGATTGATAAGCACAAATTAACGTAGTATACTTCTCACACACACACGAACGAACGAAGACGAGAACTAACAGAATGAGTAGTTCGGCTTGAAAACGCTTGGCTTTATGTACGTATCTGTACTAAACACTAACAGCTGTGCCCTGTCACTGAAACGGAAATAGTTAGTTCTTACTCTTTCTAGTATATTGAAGCGTTGTACGATTGGTTAAAATTTTAAGCATGCTTAATCGTATATATAGCTGAGTGGAACAAAAATTTTCGAATCAGATTCTATTTTACTTTCGATACGATACGTTCGTCAAGTAAAGTTCGTATTAATTCTTTATTTTAAAATAAAATATATTTAATTTACCAACATGTCTGGCCGTGGCAAGGGGGGAAAAGTTAAGGGGAAGGCAAAGAGCCGTTCCAATCGTGCTGGATTACAATTTCCAGTTGGTCGTATTCATCGTTTATTACGTAAAGGCAATTATGCTGAACGTGTTGGTGCTGGTGCACCAGTATATTTAGCAGCCGTTATGGAATATCTCTTGCTGCTGAAGTTTTGGAATTGGCAGGCAACGCTGCTCGTGATAATAAGAAGACAAGAATAATTCCACGTCATTTACAATTGGCTATTCGTAATGATGAAGAATTGAATAAATTATTATCCGGTGTTACTATCGCTCAAGGTGGTGTATTGCCAAATATTCAAGCTGTATTGTTACCTAAAAAGACAGAAAAATCAACATAAACAAACAACAACAACTAACAAACAAAAAATCCGGCCCTTTTAGGGGCCACAATTTACTTATATTTAAAAGAAATTTTTGCGCAATAAAATGCACCGCTTACAATTAAATATATATATATATATATTATTATATATTATATATATATATATATATATATATATAATAAATTAAAAAAAAAAATTTATCACCTATTTATTGATATTATATTTTCATTTAAACGGTGTGCTATTGAATAATAAATTTTCAAATCATCACCTGGTATGCAGTCCACCTGCATTACACATATGGTTTACGGGCGGTAGTCATTGCTATAATTGACATTTACAACTGAGCGCATGCTTTTGGTTTGCCATTATAATTAATTATTATAGTGCTAAATATTTAAGATATTAAGATATTTCATACCCGATTTCTCCTAGTTACACCACATATCCCACGTAAAAAATCTCAATTTACAGCAGTCATTTTATGCTTTTACAGCGAAATAAATCCAACATTTTAATACCATATATCAACAACGTACTGCACCAAAACAGCATTGTATATATTCAAATGGGCTTCTTTGGAAACATTTACACTTCTAGCAAAAGTACCTAAAAACACCCAAAACCAGCATTAACACTTCTTTCAATTTCACGATCAAAATGATCATCTTTAGTTAGATAATAAACTACATAAATTCATCTACCTGCTTTAAACGTTCACCATCAACAGATAGATACATTACACATTCGGTAGTCATTATAATTATTAATTTGTCATTATAATGTTACATATAGATATATTTAACCTAAGCATTTATGCCATATGTATGTAAAAGTGAATTTTATTTACTACATAAATTTGTGCATGCATTTATCATAAAATTAAATCTAAATTTATAGTTAAATTACTCACTCAGCAGATATATTATAGTAATTCCAGATTATTTCCAATAATACAATCGTAACCGTACTAAAGTGTACTAAACGTATATTGTGGAACCATTCTTGGTAAATTATTGAATAATATTATTTTTATCTTCATCAATATTATAATATTTAATATATGTAGTTCTGATGATCGAACATATTTAAGTAATACATTTATATCTTGCATGATTTCGGTTAACCTAGAAACGAAAAAATAAAAATCTGTCAAATTAAATCACATATATTTCTATAAACTTAAATCACTTAAGTAAAACATAATCACAATTTACATAGTTATCCTAATAATATATTTGCATTTACTTTCATTACTGTATAATACAATAAATTGGTTAATTAAAATCACCAAATTAAATCATATATCTCTATATGAATTATATATGTATATAAGCACAAATAACTTAAATAAAATATAATCACAATTAATATAAAATTATTACCTGTAAATTAAATAATCAAAACCGTTTTAATTAGAGTAATTTGACACTTTGATAATACAGCCAAATGTCATTTGCAATTGTCAGAAATAAGTTTTAAATTTTTTTGCAAAAACTGTATTCATCTAATGCCATCTAATGAGAAAAAGTTAAACCGCATATAAAAGTTTGTGTTGAAGGGAAATGTATGTCTGTCGGAGGGGCAAGGGAAAAACATATATATATTTTTTTTGTTTTTAATATTTAAATCATATTAATTTATAGTTATCAATAATTCAATTATATTACATTTTAATTAAAATAAAAATAATTATATATTTTATTCTAAATATATTTTCGCTTTAAATTATTATCATTATTTTAAAACTATATACAATATTTGATGAATCTACTCGACGCTTTTGTCTCAATCAGCTGATTGATGTTACAACTGATATAGCTGCTATAGTTTTATTAAGATATACATATATTATTCGTGTTGTGTTTTTGTTTTATTTAATATTGTTATAAAATAATAAAGTAAATTAATTCATTGATATATAAATGAATAATTTAGTGTTAATATGAAAGTGTGCATTTTATTGAAGATAAAAATATTGTGTGATATTTTGTGGGAAGCAAAAAGATGTGATATTAATTTTGTGTTTAATATATGTAAGTATTTTATATAGATATTTATTATTATCATTATTATTGTGATACTAATATAAGTATATTTAGCATATTCATATTAATTTTATTTCGCATAAAAGTATAATATGTTATAATTTGATAATAAGGTAATAATGTAACTATTAGCAAATATTATTTTTACATTAACAGTTTTTATAATTATACATTTATAATACTTTTACTATATGTACATTAACCTCATGTACCCAAACCGGTGTGTGGCACAAACTCTTTCCAAGACTAATGTAATTATTAGCAAATAGTATTTTTACATCAACAGTTTCTATAATAACATTTATAATACTTTATACTACATAACACTATCATGTCATGTATCCAAACGGAGATATGGGACAAACTCTTTCCAATATCTTGAAATTAATTTTCTCCAAACAATTATATTTAATATAAAACTATTTTTAATGTGTTTATACTTTAACAAAACAATTATGTTATATACGAATTTAGATGAATAGCAAAATATAGTAATTTTTTAATAATTTACGACAATGTAATTATTACTAATTTGTACGCTTGTAAATAACCATAGAGTTTTAAAGCTTTTACAAAACAAATAATATATTCAATTTACTTAATAGCTGCAAATGCACTAAATAAATATTTGCATTGACAATGGCTTTCAATTTGTATACGAGTTACGACGAGTTTGTACAATATAGAGAATTTCTATATACCTATATATTTTTCTAATACATATTTATTTTTAAATATAAAAATTATTATGATATATTTGTATATTTATTAACCTTTGTGTATCTGAAACCATTTTATAAATTTTTTTACTATTTAATTTAGTAGAAAAATAAATATATACTTGAATTGAAAATTATTATTAATTATTTTTTTCTTTTTTTTAAATTTTTTTCTAGAAAAACATACTTTCATATAAAACTTATCAAATAATTTTACTATAATATACTATTATTTATTATTGTTTTTTTTTTTTTAACTATAATATACTTACATAGGACAATTATGAAATATTATATAAATAATAATTAATGAAATATAATGTAATAAAAATTAAATAAAATAACTAAAAAGAGAGAATATAGGTATATTTTATTTTAGATATTATTTATTATTAAAACTTGAAAAAATTAATACCAAATGCTAAATATAATTATAGAGCAGAAAACTAATTTCAAATTGGCTAGAGTAATACTAGAATCTGAGAATGTTTTAAATTATATCAAATTTTCGTAATTAAATAAAAAATAAGTATAATAGAAATATGTTAAAATAAAAATATGATAAAATATCTAATGTAAATAATAAAAATATGATATGATTTAATAATATAACTAAGTAAAAGAAAAATGATGTAATGTCATATTTGAAACATACATATAATAATAATTTTTGTAACATAGTAAAAAAAAAAAAAAATCTTTTCGAACTAACAATATCAAAATAAAAGAGTATACCTATTAACAGTATATTGATAAAAGAAGAAATAGAAATTTAGCTAAATAGATAAAGTGTGAAGGCACTGATTTAAATAAAATCTGGATTTCTTTAATGAATAACTTGTAAAATTTTATAATCTAGTTGAGTTAAATTTTCTTAGCTAATACCTTGTTGTTTCTGTTTGTTTATTATTTATAGGTACTATATAATTTTAGTTTTTATTTTATTATAAAAAAAAGCCCCCTCTTACTATATTATATATTATATATACAATAGTACGATCTTCTATAGCTCTGTGGTAAGATGTTGGATTCGGAGCCTGAAGATTACTAGTTCGAATCCGCGCCTAGACAAGAATTATTTTTTGTTTTTTTTTTATTTTTTTTAATAATAATAATAGTAATTTTAGAGTGTTAATGAAAATTTTAGTTATGTAGAATTTTGTTTTGTTTTTAATGTGTATTTATGAAATAATAATAATAATAATAATAATAATAATAATAATATATAAATACGAAGTTGGTATTGAAATTTAGTGATATTCCTGTCAAATGATGTATAAAAGGCGATAGTAAAAGAAAGAAAAAGATATGAAAAAAGTGATCATGATATCAAGTAAAAAGTTAATTATTAATTTTATGAAAATATTATGTGTGTGTGTGTGTGTGTGTGTGTGTGATTGTGTATATATGTAGATGTAAAGAAAAGCATTATATTATATATGTAGTAAAAAATTTCTTTTATATGAAAAAAAAAATGATGGTTCTCAAAAGAACCGGTGATTGATTTTATATGTATAAAATTTCTTCTTTTTATGCAGATGGGGAAAATGCTGAAGAGAAATTAAGCACGTTCGCCACGAATACGTCTGGCTAATTGAATATCTTTTGGCATAATGGTAACACGTTTTGCGTGAATAGCACACAAGTTTGTATCTTCAAATAAACCAACAAGATATGCTTCGCTAGCTTCTTGCAATGCCATAACGGCTGAACTTTGGAAACGTAAATCGGTTTTGAAATCTTGAGCAATTTCACGAACCAAACGTTGGAAAGGTAATTTTCTGATTAATAATTCAGTACTTTTTTGATAACGACGAATTTCTCTAAGTGCAACAGTACCTGGCCGATAACGATGTGGTTTTTTAACTCCACCAGTTGCTGGTGCACTTTTTCTTGCAGCTTTCGTAGCCAGTTGTTTTCTTGGTGCTTTACCACCAGTCGATTTACGGGCCGTTTGCTTGGTACGTGCCATTTTGTTGTTTTTATTTTATGGTAATTGTAATTTAGAAAAACAACACAATAATATTATGAATGGAGATAATGACGCAACGACAATACGGATACAAGTGACAAAATTAAGCTATGAGAAAACACCGAAAAGCGGTAGTATTTATAATCTGTTATTTGTAAACTTTTACGATTGGTTGAAACACATATCCCCTCTACATTGTGCGGAAGACTTTATAAATATGACGGTCGATCTTGCAGGTTTTGTATTCATTGTTGCTTAGTTCCACGCCGTGTACGTGTTGTGTTTGTTGTAAATTTTGTGAAAACAAGTAAATAACAATATAAAATAATGACTGGACGTGGAAAAGGAGGCAAAGGATTGGGTAAAGGAGGTGCTAAACGTCATCGTAAAGTTTTACGTGATAATATCCAAGGTATTACCAAGCCCGCTATTAGACGTTTAGCTCGTCGCGGTGGTGTAAAACGTATTTCTGGTTTAATCTATGAAGAAACACGTGGTGTATTGAAGGTATTTCTTGAAAATGTAATCAGAGATGCAGTTACATACACCGAGCATGCTAAACGTAAAACCGTAACAGCTATGGATGTCGTTTATGCATTGAAACGCCAAGGACGCACATTGTACGGTTTTGGTGGTTAAATAAAACGCGCTGTTTCTATATAATTTTTCTGGAAAAACAACCAACAAGAAATCTAGAAGAACCAAATGTTAAAACAAGGCCCTTTTTAGGGCCATAAATTTACATTAAAAAAAGATTTTTTTACACATATAAAAATGCAAGCGTTTAATTAATACAAAAATCTTACAATATTCATATTTATTTTATCGTTTTATATTAATTAGATATAAAATTTATATAAATGTTGATATATTTTTTACTTAAATAAACAACTATATTTTATTAAATGCAATTTTAATAATCATACATATACAATAATACATGACATATGTTTAAATAATGCGCCAATACATTAAGAAAAGAAAAAAGAATTATCACCCTGTATGCAGTCCATTTACATTACTCATATGATTCACGGGCGGTTTGGTTTCTCATAATTATTTATTATAGTTCTAAATATTTACATTTATTGTTACACATACACACACACATATATATATAAATAATTTCCGATTGTTTTAAACAATTTCAAGTGCATTATCAAGCAACATATAACAAATTTTTAGATATAATTGTAGTTTTTTTTTTTCTAATTAAAATTAAAAAATGTCAACGACACGCGGTGTTCCCAGGCGGTCACCCATCCAAGTACTAACCGCGCCCAATATTGCTTGACTGCCGTGATCGGACGAGAACGGGTATTTTCAATGTGGTATGGCCGTTGACGTAAATAATAATTTTAATCCATTTACTTATATAAGCATTATATATTGAAAACTATTCTTTTAAAAATATATTTTGTGGTTCTGAAAAGAACCTGTATATTAATATAGAAAAGAATTAATCTTTTCCCGTCTTTTTTTTTTTTTTGATTTGTTATAAATTTACTTAGAACTAGTGTATTTAGTAACAGCTTTTGTTCCTTCAGATACAGCGTGCTTAGCTAATTCACCAGGCAATAATAGACGAACGGCAGTTTGAATTTCCCGACTGGTAATTGTTGAACGTTTATTATAGTGTGCCAAACGAGATGCTTCGGCAGCAATACGTTCAAAAATATCATTTACAAAACTGTTCATGATGCTCATGGCTTTACTAGAAATACCAGTGTCAGGATGAACTTGTTTCAATACTTTGTAAATGTACATTGCGTAACTTTCCTTCCTGCGCCGTTTCCTTTTCTTATCATCCTTGGAAATATTTTTCTGAGCTTTGCCAGCTTTCTTTGCTGCTTTTCCACTGGCCTTTGGCGGCATATTGATTGATAAGCACAAATTAACGTAGTATACTTCTCACACACACACGAACGAACGAAGACGAGAACTAACAGAATGAGTAGTTCGGCTTGAAAACGCTTGGCTTTATGTACGTATCTGTACTAAACACTAACAGCTGTGCCCTGTCACTGAAACGGAAATAGTTAGTTCTTACTCTTTCTAGTATATTGAAGCGTTGTACGATTGGTTAAAATTTTAAGCATGCTTAATCGTATATATAGCTGAGTGGAACAAAAATTTTCGAATCAGATTCTATTTTACTTTCGATACGATACGTTCGTCAAGTAAAGTTCGTATTAATTCTTTATTTTAAAATAAAATATATTTAATTTACCAACATGTCTGGCCGTGGCAAGGGGGGAAAAGTTAAGGGGAAGGCAAAGAGCCGTTCCAATCGTGCTGGATTACAATTTCCAGTTGGTCGTATTCATCGTTTATTACGTAAAGGCAATTATGCTGAACGTGTTGGTGCTGGTGCACCAGTATATTTAGCAGCCGTTATGGAATATCTTGCTGCTGAAGTTTTGGAATTGGCAGGCAACGCTGCTCGTGATAATAAGAAGACAAGAATAATTCCACGTCATTTACAATTGGCTATTCGTAATGATGAAGAATTGAATAAATTATTATCCGGTGTTACTATCGCTCAAGGTGGTGTATTGCCAAATATTCAAGCTGTATTGTTACCTAAAAAGACAGAAAAATCAACATAAACAAACAACAACAACTAACAAACAAAAAATCCGGCCCTTTTAGGGGCCACAATTTACTTATATTTAAAAGAAATTTTTGCGCAATAAAATGCACCGCTTACAATTAAATATATATATATATATATTATTATATATTATATATATATATATATATATATATATATAATAAATTAAAAAAAAAAATTTATCACCTATTTATTGATATTATATTTTCATTTAAACGGTGTGCTATTGAATAATAAATTTTCAAATCATCACCTGGTATGCAGTCCACCTGCATTACACATATGGTTTACGGGCGGTAGTCATTGCTATAATTGACATTTACAACTGAGCGCATGCTTTTGGTTTGCCATTATAATTAATTATTATAGTGCTAAATATTTAAGATATTAAGATATTTCATACCCGATTTCTCCTAGTTACACCACATATCCCACGTAAAAAATCTCAATTTACAGCAGTCATTTTATGCTTTTACAGCGAAATAAATCCAACATTTTAATACCATATATCAACAACGTACTGCACCAAAACAGCATTGTATATATTCAAATGGGCTTCTTTGGAAACATTTACACTTCTAGCAAAAGTACCTAAAAACACCCAAAACCAGCATTAACACTTCTTTCAATTTCACGATCAAAATGATCATCTTTAGTTAGATAATAAACTACATAAATTCATCTACCTGCTTTAAACGTTCACCATCAACAGATAGATACATTACACATTCGGTAGTCATTATAATTATTAATTTGTCATTATAATGTTACATATAGATATATTTAACCTAAGCATTTATGCCATATGTATGTAAAAGTGAATTTTATTTACTACATAAATTTGTGCATGCATTTATCATAAAATTAAATCTAAATTTATAGTTAAATTACTCACTCAGCAGATATATTATAGTAATTCCAGATTATTTCCAATAATACAATCGTAACCGTACTAAAGTGTACTAAACGTATATTGTGGAACCATTCTTGGTAAATTATTGAATAATATTATTTTTATCTTCATCAATATTATAATATTTAATATATGTAGTTCTGATGATCGAACATATTTAAGTAATACATTTATATCTTGCATGATTTCGGTTAACCTAGAAACGAAAAAATAAAAATCTGTCAAATTAAATCACATATATTTCTATAAACTTAAATCACTTAAGTAAAACATAATCACAATTTACATAGTTATCCTAATAATATATTTGCATTTACTTTCATTACTGTATAATACAATAAATTGGTTAATTAAAATCACCAAATTAAATCATATATCTCTATATGAATTATATATGTATATAAGCACAAATAACTTAAATAAAATATAATCACAATTAATATAAAATTATTACCTGTAAATTAAATAATCAAAACCGTTTTAATTAGAGTAATTTGACACTTTGATAATACAGCCAAATGTCATTTGCAATTGTCAGAAATAAGTTTTAAATTTTTTTGCAAAAACTGTATTCATCTAATGCCATCTAATGAGAAAAAGTTAAACCGCATATAAAAGTTTGTGTTGAAGGGAAATGTATGTCTGTCGGAGGGGCAAGGGAAAAACATATATATATTTTTTTTGTTTTTAATATTTAAATCATATTAATTTATAGTTATCAATAATTCAATTATATTACATTTTAATTAAAATAAAAATAATTATATATTTTATTCTAAATATATTTTCGCTTTAAATTATTATCATTATTTTAAAACTATATACAATATTTGATGAATCTACTCGACGCTTTTGTCTCAATCAGCTGATTGATGTTACAACTGATATAGCTGCTATAGTTTTATTAAGATATACATATATTATTCGTGTTGTGTTTTTGTTTTATTTAATATTGTTATAAAATAATAAAGTAAATTAATTCATTGATATATAAATGAATAATTTAGTGTTAATATGAAAGTGTGCATTTTATTGAAGATAAAAATATTGTGTGATATTTTGTGGGAAGCAAAAAGATGTGATATTAATTTTGTGTTTAATATATGTAAGTATTTTATATAGATATTTATTATTATCATTATTATTGTGATACTAATATAAGTATATTTAGCATATTCATATTAATTTTATTTCGCATAAAAGTATAATATGTTATAATTTGATAATAAGGTAATAATGTAACTATTAGCAAATATTATTTTTACATTAACAGTTTTTATAATTATACATTTATAATACTTTTACTATATGTACATTAACCTCATGTACCCAAACCGGTGTGTGGCACAAACTCTTTCCAAGACTAATGTAATTATTAGCAAATAGTATTTTTACATCAACAGTTTCTATAATAACATTTATAATACTTTATACTACATAACACTATCATGTCATGTATCCAAACGGAGATATGGGACAAACTCTTTCCAATATCTTGAAATTAATTTTCTCCAAACAATTATATTTAATATAAAACTATTTTTAATGTGTTTATACTTTAACAAAACAATTATGTTATATACGAATTTAGATGAATAGCAAAATATAGTAATTTTTTAATAATTTACGACAATGTAATTATTACTAATTTGTACGCTTGTAAATAACCATAGAGTTTTAAAGCTTTTACAAAACAAATAATATATTCAATTTACTTAATAGCTGCAAATGCACTAAATAAATATTTGCATTGACAATGGCTTTCAATTTGTATACGAGTTACGACGAGTTTGTACAATATAGAGAATTTCTATATACCTATATATTTTTCTAATACATATTTATTTTTAAATATAAAAATTATTATGATATATTTGTATATTTATTAACCTTTGTGTATCTGAAACCATTTTATAAATTTTTTTACTATTTAATTTAGTAGAAAAATAAATATATACTTGAATTGAAAATTATTATTAATTATTTTTTTCTTTTTTTTAAATTTTTTTCTAGAAAAACATACTTTCATATAAAACTTATCAAATAATTTTACTATAATATACTATTATTTATTATTGTTTTTTTTTTTTTAACTATAATATACTTACATAGGACAATTATGAAATATTATATAAATAATAATTAATGAAATATAATGTAATAAAAATTAAATAAAATAACTAAAAAGAGAGAATATAGGTATATTTTATTTTAGATATTATTTATTATTAAAACTTGAAAAAATTAATACCAAATGCTAAATATAATTATAGAGCAGAAAACTAATTTCAAATTGGCTAGAGTAATACTAGAATCTGAGAATGTTTTAAATTATATCAAATTTTCGTAATTAAATAAAAAATAAGTATAATAGAAATATGTTAAAATAAAAATATGATAAAATATCTAATGTAAATAATAAAAATATGATATGATTTAATAATATAACTAAGTAAAAGAAAAATGATGTAATGTCATATTTGAAACATACATATAATAATAATTTTTGTAACATAGTAAAAAAAAAAAAAAATCTTTTCGAACTAACAATATCAAAATAAAAGAGTATACCTATTAACAGTATATTGATAAAAGAAGAAATAGGAATTTAGCTAAATAGATAAAGTGTGAAGGCACTGATTTAAATAAAATCTGGATTTCTTTAATGAATAACTTGTAAAATTTTATAATCTAGTTGAGTTAAATTTTCTTAGCTAATACCTTGTTGTTTCTGTTTGTTTATTATTTATAGGTACTATATAATTTTAGTTTTTATTTTATTATAAAAAAAAGCCCCCTCTTACTATATTATATATTATATATACAATAGTACGATCTTCTATAGCTCTGTGGTAAGATGTTGGATTCGGAGCCTGAAGATTACTAGTTCGAATCCGCGCCTAGACAAGAATTATTTTTTGTTTTTTTTTTATTTTTTTTAATAATAATAATAGTAATTTTAGAGTGTTAATGAAAATTTTAGTTATGTAGAATTTTGTTTTGTTTTTAATGTGTATTTATGAAATAATAATAATAATAATAATAATAATAATAATAATATATAAATACGAAGTTGGTATTGAAATTTAGTGATATTCCTGTCAAATGATGTATAAAAGGCGATAGTAAAAGAAAGAAAAAGATATGAAAAAAGTGATCATGATATCAAGTAAAAAGTTAATTATTAATTTTATGAAAATATTATGTGTGTGTGTGTGTGTGTGTGTGTGATTGTGTATATATGTAGATGTAAAGAAAAGCATTATATTATATATGTAGTAAAAAATTTCTTTTATATGAAAAAAAAAATGATGGTTCTCAAAAGAACCGGTGATTGATTTTATATGTATAAAATTTCTTCTTTTTATGCAGATGGGGAAAATGCTGAAGAGAAATTAAGCACGTTCGCCACGAATACGTCTGGCTAATTGAATATCTTTTGGCATAATGGTAACACGTTTTGCGTGAATAGCACACAAGTTTGTATCTTCAAATAAACCAACAAGATATGCTTCGCTAGCTTCTTGCAATGCCATAACGGCTGAACTTTGGAAACGTAAATCGGTTTTGAAATCTTGAGCAATTTCACGAACCAAACGTTGGAAAGGTAATTTTCTGATTAATAATTCAGTACTTTTTTGATAACGACGAATTTCTCTAAGTGCAACAGTACCTGGCCGATAACGATGTGGTTTTTTAACTCCACCAGTTGCTGGTGCACTTTTTCTTGCAGCTTTCGTAGCCAGTTGTTTTCTTGGTGCTTTACCACCAGTCGATTTACGGGCCGTTTGCTTGGTACGTGCCATTTTGTTGTTTTTATTTTATGGTAATTGTAATTTAGAAAAACAACACAATAATATTATGAATGGAGATAATGACGCAACGACAATACGGATACAAGTGACAAAATTAAGCTATGAGAAAACACCGAAAAGCGGTAGTATTTATAATCTGTTATTTGTAAACTTTTACGATTGGTTGAAACACATATCCCCTCTACATTGTGCGGAAGACTTTATAAATATGACGGTCGATCTTGCAGGTTTTGTATTCATTGTTGCTTAGTTCCACGCCGTGTACGTGTTGTGTTTGTTGTAAATTTTGTGAAAACAAGTAAATAACAATATAAAATAATGACTGGACGTGGAAAAGGAGGCAAAGGATTGGGTAAAGGAGGTGCTAAACGTCATCGTAAAGTTTTACGTGATAATATCCAAGGTATTACCAAGCCCGCTATTAGACGTTTAGCTCGTCGCGGTGGTGTAAAACGTATTTCTGGTTTAATCTATGAAGAAACACGTGGTGTATTGAAGGTATTTCTTGAAAATGTAATCAGAGATGCAGTTACATACACCGAGCATGCTAAACGTAAAACCGTAACAGCTATGGATGTCGTTTATGCATTGAAACGCCAAGGACGCACATTGTACGGTTTTGGTGGTTAAATAAAACGCGCTGTTTCTATATAATTTTTCTGGAAAAACAACCAACAAGAAATCTAGAAGAACCAAATGTTAAAACAAGGCCCTTTTTAGGGCCATAAATTTACATTAAAAAAAGATTTTTTTACACATATAAAAATGCAAGCGTTTAATTAATACAAAAATCTTACAATATTCATATTTATTTTATCGTTTTATATTAATTAGATATAAAATTTATATAAATGTTGATATATTTTTTACTTAAATAAACAACTATATTTTATTAAATGCAATTTTAATAATCATACATATACAATAATACATGACATATGTTTAAATAATGCGCCAATACATTAAGAAAAGAAAAAAGAATTATCACCCTGTATGCAGTCCATTTACATTACTCATATGATTCACGGGCGGTTTGGTTTCTCATAATTATTTATTATAGTTCTAAATATTTACATTTATTGTTACACATACACACACACATATATATATAAATAATTTCCGATTGTTTTAAACAATT